>OY728134.1:84465080-86965080 GCA_963277665.1 Viscum album | reverse complement strand
TAAAGAGCATATTGTTTCCGTGGATTGCGAATTTCTGCATCACGAAACAATGATTGTTCAATATTCTTCTAACACCATCAAAGGTGGCCATTAAGATGACACTATATTTGTATATGATATATAATATGTTTATGTTTTCCTTACACTTTTGTATTTTTCATTTCTGAAATACCTTTATGGTTTCCATTATGGGTAAACGCGATATCTTCATTTTTAGAAGTGCGGACTACCGCCCCCTAAAAGTGATTTGATTCGTTAATGACATATGTGGGACATATAAAGGATGGAGTTAATGATATTATATATGATATTATATGGAATTATAATATTCCTTGATATAATTATGATTCAATTCCATTAAACAGGAAATAGAAATGAAAGTAGCATTCATGCGTACGTACGACTTACCATCTCTATGAACGGTGAATTTCATTTCATACCTCTAAATGTAATGTAATGTTAGAAATGCATTTATATACTGGATATATTTGATATATATGATATCTAAATCATGAATATAATTCTGGATATAATGGATATTTTACCACATGATCAAATTGTAACTATAAAGAGTTTATTTTTGACTCAAGTACCAAGGATCGACAAAATGACCATTGTTAACTTAAATAATTACATAGTGTTCATAACATGGTAATAAGTGATATAAAAAGAATAATGAAATTGAAAAAGGTTCTTAAGAAAGTATAAATTAACTCAAGTTTATTATTCAGGAGGTTAAAGAATTATCAAGTCAAGTCGGGCCTGAGGTAAGGGACTTCGTCTCAATCTCCTTTCATTGGGGATATTTCGTTTTATACACAACTTTCTTTTATATGGTGTATAAACCCTATTGACCTTTAAGTTTATTCAAAAGGAATCTTTTTATACAAATCGTTTTACTAATCGACAAAAGGGAATGTTTTTTTGTCACATGTATGCGGCGACAACGACTTCTCTGCCGCAATGAAAATTATTTGAGTTTCAGCTTCCTACACAAGCAATAACTTTTTTATAAATATACAATAAATACCATGTTTTAATTTTAATTATTTTCATATTGAAAATGGATTTCGTAATGTGTTTATTTTATGAATGTGTTGAATTGATATCTTGTGATCGAAATGTGGAAATGGTATGTTTCCTTTTTGGATGTTTTGTGTGATATGATTATGTATGGTTCTTGGGAATTGTTATGAAGTCGGGTGGTTCCGTGTTAATATAAGGGTGGGTGAGCCCTATATATCCCTTCAATGCATTGGGTTATGCGAAGGGGTTAAACGTTAAGGTTTCTGTGAAGAGGTTTATGGAATATACTATGATTGGTATTCCAAACGTAACCATGTGGGTTACTCCCTACATAAGAATGTATTTAATGCCTCAAGTTACCTTTATGTATTATAATTTATATGAGTTATTCATAAATCTTATGATTTCATGAGTTATGTTAAAATGCTTATGTTTTATGAGTAATGGATGATTTCATTTATTCTTATGTATACATGTACTAATTTTTCCTTTCCGTTTTTTATATCCATTACTGAGCTTCTTATGCTCATCCCAAGTTTTTGAAATGTATTTCACAGGTCAAGGGAAATGTACATGTTGTGATGATAGTGTCAAGGAGGTTCATGAACGAATCAATGTTTTGTTTTTAATATGTTGCTATTGATGGGAAAAAATGAATACAATCTTTTATGTAATCACTTTGTTTAAATGTGGAATATAATGAATGATTTATGATCTAATTCTCTAAAACTCTAAACCTGAAAAGATCCTCAATATGTATTCTTGAAAAAACTCAAGATTAAGTAATGTTTAAGGTTAGGGCCTTATAGTTGGTATCAGAGGGAGGTTTATATAACATTAGGAGTTATAACTCTATTAGATGATTATGTAAAGATATTTTTTTGAAATGATATAGCATTTGAAGAATACCATGTTACTTCGTCTAAGAAATGTTTGTTCAGAATGGTTTTCCGCAGAAGAAACAGGGAAGCAGTGCTAGGAAGGCATACAAAATGAAATGACCTTCCAAATCAGCATCTTTAGATAGTCAGAGTTAGAACTGAATAGTTTGTTATTGTAATGGCGCAGTTGTCTCAAGCGATAAATGGTGGTGTTATCCATGCACGAGATCAGCTATATCAACCACAGAGGAACATGTTAGTGTTGGAACATTTCATGAGGCATCATCCCCCATCATTCATAGGATCATCTGACCCTGTGCTATCTGAAAGGTGGACTAAAGAACTGGAGAATACTTTTGATGTCATGGGGTGTTCAAACAATCAAAAGGTTAGTCTTGCTATTTACCGTTTGAAGGGTGAAGCAGATCGGTGGTGGTCAATTTTTAGAAATAGTAGGGACACTGATGAGATTGATGCTCTCACCTGGGATGAATTTAATGTTATGTTTCTTGAGAAGTATTTCACGAGGGCTGTTCGACATAGGTTGGAAAAAAATTCTTGGAATTGAGGCTATAGGGTGACTCAGTGGCTGCTTATGAAGTGATGTTCACTCGATTGGAAAGGTATGCTCCAAATTTTATCCGAGACCTTGATAGTAAAATCAATCATTTTTACTCATGATTAAAGCCAAAATATCGATGTTCTTTAGCTTCTCGCGAGTTCAGGAGTTATAAAAATATTGTGTGATGTGCTGAGAAGGTGGAAATTGAGTTTTCTAATGATCAAGTTTTGTATAACAACCAACAGAAGAAGAGACTTAGGTGGTAGGATAAAGAGAAGAATTATTCAAAAAGGTCTAATGGTAAAAAAACTAAGTTTCCAGTTTCTGATAAATGTGGTAAAAGGCATGCTGGGGTATTTCTTTTGAATTCTGGAAAGTGATACTGATGAGGTAAGATGGGACATAAGGCTCATGATTGCACTAAAAAAGATCAAGGTGATGGTAAGACCCAATTTTATTTACAGTTAGTGAAATGTTTTAAGTGCAATGAGATGGGTCACTATGCAAACGGGTGTCCGACAAAGAGCTCGAGTGATGGGAAGTAGTTATACTACAAGCAGAAATGGGTGGTGAAATATTTTGCAACTACTTCAACGGATGTTGGGCCATAAAATGAAGTGGTGTCAGGTATATTGATTGTTTTTACAGATTATGCCAGTGTTTTGATTGATTCAGGGTCTGCACATTCATTCATCTCTAAAAAATTTTCCAGTAAAATGGGTATACCATCTCAGGAAATGACTCTTAAACTTGTGCAAAAAACACCTGGGGGAAATGTTGAGGCAAAAATAAGTTATAAGAATCTGCCTATCCTTATCTGTGGAAAGAACCTACTTGAAAACCTTCTTATTTTACATCTAGTAAAGTTTGATGTTTTCCTGGGTATGGACTGGCTCTCTATTTACCATGCTAAGATTAACTGTAGAGCTAAATAAGTTTCTTTTCAGAAAGACTTTCAGTTTTTGTACAATAATGAAACTTTACTGTTGATAAGATATCAAGAGGCTGAGAAACATGTAAAAGATTGAAATTAATGTTAACTTGCACATATTTTTGAAAACAAAGGAATTGTTCAGGTTAATAATGTGACAGTGGTAAATGAGTATCCTGGTGTTTTTCCTGATGAGTTTCCTGGAATAATACTAGATCGGGAAGTTGAATTTACTCTTTACTTAGTTTCTGATGCTAAGAGAAATTCAAAACCCCCTTATCGAATGGCTAAAATTGAACTTTTAGAGTTGAAGGAGAAATTGAATGATTTATTAGATAAATGCTTCATTCGACCTAGCACATCACTATGGGGTGCTCTTGTTTTATATGTTAAAAAGAAAGATGATTCAATGAGACTTCTTATTGATTATAGAGCCCTGAATAACATCACTGTTAATAACAAATATCATTTTCCTCGTATCAATGATTTGTTTGATCATCTCGAGGGAGCTTCGTATTTTTCAAAGATTGACCTGAGATCGGGTTACCATCAGTTGAAGTTAAAAGAAGCAGATATTCTGAAAACCACGTTTTGTACAAGATATGGCCATTATGAATTTATAGTTAAGCCTTTTGGTCTAACCAATGCACCTGTTGTATTCATGGACCTTATAAATGGAATTTTTCCTGACTTCTTGGATATGTTTGTGGTTGTTTTCATTGATGATATTTTGGTGTTTTCTAAAAGTAATGAGGAGCATGAAAGTAATTTTAGGGTTATTTAGAAAACCTTAAAAGAAAAGAAATTGTATGGGAAATTCAGAAACTATGAGTTTTGGTTGCAACAAATTTCTTTCCTTGGTCACATTGTTTCTAAAGATGGGATAACTAGTTATCCTGTAAAAACAATGGTTGTGGAAGAATGGCCAAGACCCACAAATGTAACTGAGATTCGTAGCTTTCTTGGTTTGGTAGGCTATTACCAAAGGTTTTTTAGAATTTTTTCCCAGTTATCTAGTCCAATGACTAAGCTAACTAGGAAGGGGGTTCAGTTTATCTGGAAAAAAGAATGGGATGATTGTTTTCAGAAACTACAAAAAAGATTGGTGAATGCTCCAGTTTTGGAACTACCTTCCAGGAATGGGGAGATTGTTATCTACATTGATGCTTCATTGAAAGGACTCTGTTGCATCCTAATGCAGAAGAATCAGGTAATTTCTTATGCTTCATGTCAGTTGAAAACTCATGAGGTAAATTACCCTACACATGATTTGGAATTAGCTGTTGTTGTTTTCATTTTAAAAATTTGGAGGCATCATTTGTATGGTGTAGGGAGTGAAATATATACTGATCACAAATGTTTAAAGTATATATTTGCTCAGAAAAAATTGAACATGAGACAGAGGATATGGCTAGAATTAATCAAGGATTGTGATTGTACTATTCATCACCATCCGGGAAAATCAAATAAAGTAGATGATGCTTTGAGTCGAAAAAGTAATGCCTCATTAACAATGTTGCATTTGGAACATGATCCTTTGGTTAAGGATTTGATGAAATTTAGCATATATGTTGTTGGTGTAGGATGTACTTCTATTTTGTTTTAGGTATCAGTGAATTCTTCTCTATCAGACAGAATTAAGAAAGCACAGAAGCAAGACAGTGAGTTGCAGAAAAATGTAGAGCTGATTCAGAAGGGTACATTTCCTGAATTCAATATTGATAATGATTGTGTTTTGATATTTGGGATGAGATTGTGTGTGCCTTGTGATTCGCAGTTGAAGAGAGAGTTGTTATGTGAGGCTCTTAGTTCTACGGTTTCAGTTCATCCAGGCAGTACTAAGATGTATAGAAATATTCAGGAGTATTACTGGTGGGACGGAATGAAAAGAGATATTGATGATTTTACTATGAAGTGTGTGACTTGTCAAAAGGTTAATGTAGAGTGGCAATTTTTGAAAGGGATGCTTCAACTTTTTCCAGTGCCAGAGTGGAAATGGGAGAATATATCCATGGACTTCGTTGTGGGATCGCTGAAGACACCTCGACGAAATAATGCAATCTAGGTTATTATTGACCGTTTGACAAAATCAGCTCATTTACTTTCCATACGAGATATTTTTTCCCTAGATAAACTTTCCCATTTGTATCATAAAGAGATAGTTAGGTTACATGGAGTTCCTCTCTCCATTATATCTGATCGTGATCCCAGATTTACTTCTAACTTTAGGAATGGCCTTCAGAAGTCATTGGGTACTGAATTAAATTTTAGTACAACTTTTCATCCTCCGTCAGATTGGCAGTCAGAACGAACGATTTAGATGATGGAGGATATGCTATGTGCTTGTTCGATGGATTATCAGGGAAGTTGGGACCAACATCTTTCTTTGGTTGAGTTTTCTTATAATAATAGTTTTCATTCCTGTATACAGATGGCACCATTTGAGGCATTATATGGGAAGCGGTGTCGAACTCCAGCTTTTTGGAAAAAGTGTGTGAAAGGAAGTTGATGGGACCAGATTTGTAGAAGAGTTGGCATAAGAAGATCTGCTAATACAGATACACATGATAATAGTTCAGTGCATGCAGAAGAGTTATGCTGACAACAGGAGGAAGGATCTCTCTTTTGAGGTAGGTGATCATGTTTTTCGTAAAGTATCACCATGGAAAAGTGTGATGAAATTTTGTAAGAAAGGAAAGTTGAGTCCAAGCTTCATTGGACCATATGAAATTATGGAGAGTGTTGGATCAGTTGCATATTGAGTGGCATTACCTCCGAGTTTATCTCAGGTACACAATGTTTTTCATGTTTCAATGTTAAGGAATTACATGCCAGATCAATCTCATGTGATGAGTCCACAGGTATTTTAGCTGGAAGATAATCTATCTTATGAGGAACAAACTATCTAGATTCTTGACCATAGGGAGCATGTGTTCCAGAATATGGTGATTCATCAAGTAAAGGTTCTTTGAAAAAACAATATGAGTGTAGAGACAATATTGTAATCTGAAAATGCAAGAAGGGATAAATACCACCACTTATTCGATAAGTAAATAAATTGGAGGGATGCAATTTTTTAAAGGGGGGAAGGATGTAACATCTCAAGTAAGTAATGAATAATATATATTCTTATCTATTTATATTTATGAATTATATAGTGTTTTAGAGGCTTAAAATGAGAATAAATCCAATCTTAAGCATAGAATTTCTAATATTTTTAAAAGATTGTTTTGCCACCTTTTGATGGCGAACCATTTTTAAATCTATCTTTTGACAATTTTATAAGTTATATTTGTCAAAATAAACTTATTCTTTATTATTGGGACATTGAAATTTACATTGGGAATTTTTTTGGTATTTTTCTGACAATGTTCATTTTTTAATGAAAAATGAAAAATACTGCATTTTACATCAAAACTGCTTTTTCATCTAATTTAATTATATGGTTAGATTATCTATTTAATTTGTTTTGAATAGTAATTAGAATATATTTTTACCTTTTAATACAATGGTGTTCATTATAATTAATTTCACTTTGGAATTGGGCATAAACAAGTGTCAATCCTTTAATAGATATGTATCAATAAAACCAGCTATTTGTTTTTACAACGGGAATTATTATTAAATTCATTATTGAAATTTCAATGTTTGGAATTTGGTAAAATTGATTCCATATTTGGAATCATGAGGTCCAAATTATGTAATAAAGACTCTTTTTTTGGACACTATGAATAGTAATGATGATAATTATCTTTAATTATCTTGATTAATTAGTAATCGGATAGTTAAGGATAATAAAATAATATCATAATAATAACAAATGACCCCAAAATGTTTCATAATGATACTTTTTGTGTCATGGCCGACCATGGTATGCCTTTTACCAACCTTATAGATTCCAATAAATCACTTTTGGGTGAAAGTGGCACTTTATCATTTTATTTTTAAAGAAAGGAGAATATCACTGAAGAATGTATCACCCGACTAAAACATTTTTAGTTTTGTCTTTGTAAATGATATCTTAGACTAAAAATATTCATTGGAAAGATAATAATATTTCCTAAATAATAGTATTTATTTATAATTTTTAGACATTATATAAAATAATTATATATGACATTATGATGATGCAGCGATTACTCATTAATGAATGATTTAAATAAAATGAAAAGATAATGTAAAATCTAAAACATACACCTTTAAAAGACCCGTTTAATGAGTATATTTCGAACCCTTATCAACTATTCCTCCAAATATATCAATGTGTGACCTTTAAAATACGAAACTCATTATAATTTAAAGTAATATTTTATAACGTTCCAAGAGTGCCCCTCCTCTCCTCTTATAAAAGGCCCCCACCTCTACCTCCTTACCCACACATCTCAAGCCATTGGCTTGGAAAATACATACTCATTTTATCTCTCCACATCCCTATCTTCATCTTAGAAGCATTACCTTAGGAAGAAAGCTCTTTATGAAAGCCTTTTGGTTCAAACCAAGAGTAGTTACCCGATTTAAAGATAAAGACTTCTCTAATGTTCTTTTGTTTTATTTTGATACTCCTACCCCCTAAACTCTTTTTATTCATTTATTTTATAATAACACCAGTATATTAAATATAATAGTATTTTTCTTTATAATAATTATTTGATCTACACTTACACACACCTACATCTAATGGTTAAAGGACATACTATTTTGGTGGATGGAGAATTTCTGCCTCACGAAATGATGATTGTTAAATATTCTTCTAACACATTAAAGCTGGCATTTAAGATGTCACTATTTTTATATATGATATATAATATGTTTATGTTTTCCTTAATCTTCTGTATTTTTTATTTATGGATCACCTTTATGGTTTCCATTATGGGTAAACACAATATCTTCATTTTTGGAAGTGCGGACTACCGCCCCCTCAAAGTGATTTGATTCATTAATGCCATATGTGGGACATATAAACGATGGAGTTAATTATATTATATATTATATTATACTGGAATTATAATATACATTTATATCATTATGATTCAATTTCATTAAATATGAAATAGAAATGAATGTAGCATTCATGCGTACGTACGGCTTACCGTCTCCATGAATGGTGCATTTCATTTCTTACCTCTAAATGTTATGTAATATTATAAATTCATGTATATAATGGATATATATGATATATATGATATGTAAATAATGAATATAATTCTTTATATAATGGATATTTTACCACATGAACAACTTGTAATTATAAAGAGTTTATTTTTGACTCAAGTACCAATGATCGACAAAACGACCATTATTAACCTATATAATTACATAGTGTTCATAACATGGTAATAAGTGATATAATAGGAACAATGAACATGTAAAAAGGTTCTCAAGAAAGTAGAAATTAACTCATGTTTATTATTCAGGAGATTAAAGAACGATCAAGTTGAGTCGGACCCAAGGAAAGGGACTTCGTCATAATCTCTTTTCATTGAGGAATATTTTGTTTTATACACAACATTATTTTATACGGTGTATAAACCCCATCGACATTTATGTTTATTCAAAAGGAAACTTTTTATACTAAGCGTTTTACTATACAAAAAAAGGTAATGTTTTTTTGTCGTACATATGCGGCGAGAATGACTTCTCCACCGCCGTGACCATTAATTGAGTTTTGGATTCCTCCACAAGCCATAACTATTTTTTAAATAAAAAATAAATACCATGTTTTACTTTTATTTATTTTGTTATTGAAAATTGTTTTCATAATGCTTTTATTATATCAATGTGTTGTATTGAAATATTATGATTGAATTATGGAAATGTTATGTTTCATTTGTGCATGTTTTATGTGATACGATTATGTTATGGTTCTTGGGAATTGTTATGAAGATGGGTGGTTCTGTGATAAAATAAGGGCGGGTGAGACTGATATATCTATCGAATGCACTGGGTAACATGATGGGGTTAAACGTTAAGGTTTCTCTGAAGATATTTAAGGAATATACTATGATGGGTATTCCAAATGTAACCCTGAGGGTTACTCCCTCTGTAAGAATGTTATGAATGCCTCAAGTTACCTTAATGTCTTATGATTTCAATAAGTTATTCATAAATATAATTATTTCATGAGTTAGGTTAACGTTCTTATGCTTTATGAGTAAAGTATGATTTCATTGATTCTTATTTATACATGTACTAATGTTTCCTTTCTGTATTTTTATATCCCTTACTGAGCTTTTTATGCTCATCCCATGTTTTTGAAATGTTTTTCACATGTGAAGGGAAAGGTACATGATGTGATGATAGTTTCAAGGATGTGTCATGAAAGAATCCATGTTTTGTTTTATATAGGTTTTCATTGATGGAAAAAAATGAATACTATCTTTTATGTAACCACTTTGTTTGAATGTGGAATGTAATTCATGATTTATGATCTAATTCTCTAAAACTCTAAACCTGAAAAGATACTCAACGTGTATTCTTGAAATAACTCAAGATTAAGTAATGTTTAATGATGGGGACTTGTATTTATGGATGAAATCACATAGATTATGATTGAGGAAATTATGTTATTCCCCATTGTAGTTCTACCTACAAATGATAAGAAATGATTTTTCTAATTCATGATGCATCCTGTGATCCTATAAAAAAACTAGTGAATTTGGTATATACAAATTCTATATGAGGGTATGGGGGTTCTTATTAATTACAAAGGAAACTTTTTTTGTGTTTGCTCAAATATTTTTCCAATGATCTTACTTACATGTATGAGAATTATTTCAAAATACAAATTCTACTCTTCTAACAATTTTTATGATGGAAACTCCTTTTTCAGTACTCTTCCAAGATATTTTTGATACCAATAACTCATATTTTTAATATAATTGACTATATTGAAATTTTATCTTCAAAAAATTATATTAGAAATGTTGTAGAAGTGTGTACTATAGAGATATGGAATTTTATAACAAATCATGATGTTATTGTTGATGACAAAAAACAAAGTGTGTCTCGAGTGAGGATGAAATGGATTGAGGATGAAATGTATCCTTGAAATAGTAAATTAACAAAATTAAATATTCTACATTTTTTCCAAGAAATAGATAGAGATTACTAAGGAATTTGAACACCTAAATATGAGATTGTAGTCCCAGAAATAAAATCCCATGCATGAAAGGAAATTGAGTATGTAGTTCCATTCATATACATCATGTTCATTGTTCAAGGATATATTTATTTCAATATTTGAATCATAGAACCATCTAGTTGATATTATAATCACATATTAAGAAATTGATATAACACCTTGTTTTGTACTCACATTAACACACTAATTTTTTCATCAAATATCCAATGATAAATTGATTGGATAATCCTTTTTTGATCAAACTGGCCAGTACCATATAAGTGAAATTGCTCATACTAAAATCTATATAGTGTTTAAGATATTATGTGCATTAAATATTTGGAATAAGAACCAGGTGCATGGAATATGCCATAAAATACAGAAATCCGTGGAGGAAAATTTCCTTCTCCACATTTACTAGATCATTCATGAACGGGTCCATTGAAGCCCTATAAATAAATCATAAGAAAAAATATTGGCCTAAAGTACTTTCATGTTTCAGTGACCACACTACCACACAGATATACATATTTATAGGTATTTATTTAAAGAATAATTTATAATGATCAGAGATCATATGAGGAATATTAACTAAGGGAACATCATGGCCTCTTGGGTAACCTCCTTAAATTTCTGTTTAGAACCTATAATAATATATTTTATTTGTATATCATCCATATATACTACAACAATACAGTTTGTAGTGTACTATTAATTTTCTAATAAAATATCTATTCTGTTGATACACATATTTTCCTTTAATGAATTACTGGTAAAAATTATTTATTTTGAAATCCTTCCCTAAACCATTTTATTCCAGACTACTCACACACCAGAAATTCATTATTGAATATCATTATAGTAAAAATGATTTTTCTAAAAGTGTTCTCAATAAAAATACTCACAATTTATTCAATTTATAAATTGGATTCCATGAGTTAAATATCTATTTCTCTCATATCCAATCATTCAATTAAGGTGGGGTTGTTACTATTATATTACAAAATATCACCTTTATGATGACCAAATGTATTGTGAAGCCTGATCTGGGAACATCCATAATATGGATGAACACATGACACTATCACTACATGATGGAATCTCAATCCATTGGTCGAGATATGTAATTAAAACAAAATATTTTCTATCTCTTTTCTAGGAGACATTATAAAATGTATTGGGGAGTGATCAAAAATAAAATGATCGAGGTGAGTTAACGTTGAATTTGGAAAGGAGAATATTTCATGACAATTATAAAGACACTAGTAGAGGCTACACAAAGAGTGATGATCCCCTTAATGTTTATTACACCAAGTGGAATTATCTCCCATATAACACATTTTTTGGATAATAAAGAATTACATGAAAAAAATACAATTCCTTATGGGAATTACATGGGAAAACACATCCTCAATTGTTTTATCTAGGATAAACCATGTTGTTAAAATCACCACCTTAGAGCAGGAATGATTTTATTAGTTTGGAGGAATTTTTTTATTCCACAAGGATTCTCTTTCTTGAGCATCATATTTGATGTAAATAAGGAGTTGAAAGAGAAGTAACCTCTTATGCTAATTTTAATTGTAAGTAACTAATAAATATATTCTATCTATTCCACATAAATTCTATATTTTCATAAAATTCATTTTATAGGTTTTAGGGATAAATATACATAAATTTATATACCCAACGTCTACACATGAACCTCATGATATTAAATGAATTTTATTTATGTTCACGCATAGCTACGAGTGAAGTGTAAATATTAGGTAGATCATGGGAAATGAACTTTGTTTTTACCCTAACACCAAGGGAACATTCTTTATATATGATAAAAGAAGTCATCAAAAAGTGTTTTGATGGGATTTGGATGACGGAATCATGGTACACATAACCAATTATGAAAGAAATGTAGTATTTTATTATACTAGTATCTGGTAAAAATAGATTTTGAATGTCACGAGGAAGGTGCTAGTAAAGGTTTTGGATCTTCAAAAGCATGTGATGCATCCCCTACTAGAACACTGATATGCTATCGATATGAAGGGAGAGACTATCCATTACTAGGATTAATGATATAAAGAACATTAGTTATTCAAGAAGTAAGAGATTTCATCAACTGATGTGGGATTCCAGAACCCTTGAAAATTAACTATAAAAAACCATGAAATATTATTTCTTTTGATCATGTAGAAACACAATGTATATGACTATAATGGGGGTGATGAAAATATTGTGCATTCAATATCACATGGTTTGTAGACACATGGGGGGGGGGTGATTGATAATGATATCCTCCACATAGACCTGAGTATTATGTAGGAATCCTAACCAAAATAAATACAATCTTTCATGAGTGGGATCTAGATATATATATTAAAATAATTCAAGGAATGGGGTATTTAGACTGTACATGTAAAACATTCAAGCTACAAAATTTACTTAATGTATGAACAATAATGTGAATGGAATATGAGAACAAATAATCCATTATCATTATCCATAAGAACTATTCTTAAAATCATGTAATATCCACCACATGATGACTTCTAGGCCTCTTTATTCTTCAAAATAATAGACTAATAACTATCTAAACCATAATTTGGGTGCTTTAAAAAAACTCAAAAAATTAGTGACTATGGATGTGACACAATGTGATGAACCATGGTTTTGAGGGATACATGAGATCCGAAAACTAGTATGTCGAACCCTCACTGTGAAAAAAGGCACCACCAGAATATACTATGCGTTATCTATAAAAATTCAAATCTAGGTTACTGAATCATCCTTTAGATAGATTGTGGTTCTCCTTACAAATATGGACTCATAACTAGTCTCTAATACCTTGTAAGAAGGAATCATTCTGGAAATGAAGAAGAAGGCATATTATATAGATCCACATCACCATTCAAGGATAATCATATTATTGATGAACATTTATTGACCAGTGATAATGGTATTAATTCCATTGGTCAGTGAATCTAGAACTCCTACGCCATTACATAACAAATTCCTCCATATAATCCATGGGGTAACAAATATACTTGTGATTTAGCACCAAACCATTGGGCAGATACATCAATCTACAAGAATAAAAAAACTTCATGATAGGATGTGATTGTATATTAGAACCAAACCACTCTACCAATATAAACTTGAATAGGGAGAAAACCTTTTTAATAGAAGAATTAGGAGAAGAAAACACCAGAAAATCACCCTTTAATGCCTAGCACAGAGGCTCCAAGGGGATCTTAAGAATAAAGAAAAATTATGGCTCTAAGAATGATAAAAAATAATAATTTAATTATAAAAATATAAATGTATTCATAAGACTATATTACGATTACGAGTATCCCCATCAATCGAGAAGGATGAGGTGAAATCTCGTGAGGAGAGAGGATGTTGATGAAGAAGACCACATACATGTGAGATAGGAGGAACCACTTAAGGAGAGACGACTAGTGGAGGAGAGATAGTCAAATAATCTAAAAAAAAATAGTGTGTGGGGTGAATTATTTTGATTTGAAGGACATTAATTTGTGAGCTTGATTTCTTGTGAAACACTAAAAAAATTTCGATTCAATTAAAAAAAATTAAAATAATTTTTTTTGAAAATGTTAAAAGTATTATAATAGAAAGAATTGTGTATTTCAGGGTTTTTAGACAAATACAATACATTAGAGATTTTTAATAGAATATATTCTAATTATTATTATTTTTATCATCTCAATGTCAAATAAAATGAATATATTCAAAAATGAAATCAAAATAAATAATGATAAATTTGTGATTTAAAATTAAAAAATAACTTATATGCATCCATGTGAATAGAATATGTTTGAAAATATAATATATGTCCAATTTTTTTGTCAATTTTCTATTATTTATATCATTCTGAAAACATCATGATTTAAATATATGTTTCCATTATTATGGATTAAACATTATTTTGTGTGTCACATATGCTTGTGTTAAAATTAATTCTACAATCAAATCTTATTTTTAATTCATAAATTTTATTTTATATTTATAATAATTATTTGTTAATTATCCAGTATGGAACGTTTTTTTGGCTGAATGGAAAAATTAATTAGATAAGAATCAAATTACAATTGTTAAAACAAAAACAATGAAAGAGAGTATCCATAGAGGTGATGGGAATAAAAATAGTCAAACATGTAAATTTTTAATTATTACAATAGTGGATAAAAATTAAACTCCCAAAAACATAAATATTTTTCTATTTTGTATGCATTTTGATTTAGAGTGACTTCACATTATTGAGTATTTTTGGGTATTTACACAAATTCCACTTATTCTCACTTATAGAAGTGTAACTCCTCTCTTGTTTTCTTTGCACTACCAAATCCACTAAATTGAGACAATACACTCCAAAAAACATTCCTTGATTAGATTTCCATGTACAATATTTCATGTTTTTATAATAAAAACCTCCTATGAAGTATTTTAATATAATCCAAAAGTGATTTTTGAAGAAGTTGTATCATTCTTAATGGCGCAATTTTGGATTATTTCGTTGTTCACCAGCTTTAAATATTTTTCAACAATGGAATTATATTAAAATAAATATTTTCTATATATACTTTTGATAATATGTTATATCAATAATATACATCGATCTACTCCTCCTTTAAATGGGAAATGAAATCATCATTTCTTTGTATGGGGAACTTCCGCCTAATGAACCAATGTAATTATTTTTCCATCACCACTTCTAATAGCTATTTTGAATGAATTATTTAATGTATTTAAATATATATATATAATATTATAGATATATCTATAATTTTATAACGATAATTGACAATGTAATTTATTTATGTTCTTCCATAAAAAAATGATAACGTTATTCATGTGTATGTGTGGACCACCACTACCATGAAATTATTTGAATCATTTTGCATCATGAAATCACAAGAAATATATATATAACTAAATTTAGAGAAATAATATGATATTTATTTTATAATTATAGTTATATTATTTAAAATAATATATATGTTCTTCACACTATGATTATTGAAAAATCAAAACATTATTGATGCATACATATGACATACCATCTCCATTATTTTAACATCATTTTTTTTATAAAAATGTTTGAGGGTTGTTTTTAATTGATTAATTTATATATAAAAGTTAAAATCATTTCATGGTTAGTAATTTTTATATGATTTAATATTGACTCTTTTACCACATTCAACCAATCAAATTTGTTTTGGATATATTAGTTGAAAATTGTCAAAAAACCAACATGAAATTAATTGTTCAATTAATTAAATATAACATGGTAAAAAATTAAAAAACTATAAGAAACATTAAAATGTTTATAAAGATGTTATTTAGTTATCATAATTTTGTGTTTTAGTATGATAAAGAATATACGTGATGAGTTACACATGAGGTGGTGGATTACCTCTCAATTTCCTTTCATTTTCTCATATATTAATCTTATGAAACTAATTTAATTTATATGGTATATATACTATACATTTATAATATAATATCAGGGATCCTTAGCATGTTATTTTATGTTACACTCTATTTTACATAATCGAATGGGATTTTACTAGAAATTAACCATTTGTTATGTGTTTCATTAATCAATTTTCATTCAATTGATTATATTACTTATTTATTTGACTATATAATGTCTATATAATGTGTGAAATTTACTTTTTATTTATGTTTTATTCAAAAAAAATTTATTTACATAAATTTATCATAATACATTTGAATAATTCCCACTTCAATTTATTGACTGGTATAAGTGTTCTTCAACTTAATTTATATTTTTATCGCATATGTTATTTCATACAAAAAAATTATTTAATGACATGTATATCCAACCAATTTAATATGTTTTATCCAAAATCATTTCACATTCATGGTACATAAGGGTTCTTTAAATTTTGTTAATTTCATTGTTATTTTTAATTAGAAATATATCAATGTGGAAAAGGTTTATTTCTTACTCCCAACATTATTTTTGATTTTTTTATTTTTTTTATCTCAAATGTGGGAATTATATGATATTAATTTATTTAAACAAATAAATTTTCATATGCTTTTCTTATTTTTAAAATAAATATGTTTTATTTAATTTTACCCTATTATAGAATCATAATATCTAAAAATGTTTTTAAGAAAGGATACATTATTTCCTATTTTCCGATAAATCATTATATTCTATGTCAATGTTGTCTAAAAATTATTTGAAGAATGTTTCTAATATTCTTATGTTATTATTTAATGTTTTTTACTCGTGATAGTATTTTTTAAATTTTTATGGTATATTTTTTCAAACAGTGTAATTGTTGAGTTTTTACCAAATATGTTAAAAGAGTAATTTATTTATAGCACTCAGCATTAAAGAAATTTCATTCCATCATTACTGCTTAATTCATTGATCCTTCCTTTATAACATTCCTAGATTCTTTAAAAATATATTTTCCCCTAATATTCATGAAATTTTTATTTTTAATAATAATACTTTAGTGTCTAAATTGTATTTTCATAAATATTTTTTTAATGTAATTGATGATATTTTTTATTTATAGAACAAAAAAACCATTTTAATATTCAATATGAATAATTTTGCATGACACCAACCTTATAAATTCTATCGATGGTTTATGATCTCATTTTCATGGTATATTATTTTTATTTTGGATGACATTTCATCCTAAATAGAATATTATTCAATAATGTATATTTATTGTGTTGTATTATTAATTAATGTTATTAATGAATTAGAAATATTATGTGATTGTAGGGACATAGAATCACATATCCCTATATGAATACGTAGGTAACAAGAGGTGGAATAGTTTGGGTATTTCGAAAATTATATACCCTTATATTTTATATTTTATTGCATGACACCTTGAATGTAAGAATATGATATCTAAAAAATGAATTCTATTATTACCATATTAGTTTTTTATATCAATTTGAATCTTCAAATTGTTATGATATCCATTAATATTTTTTAATATCATGTGATTTGTTATGTGGAATTATTTTATCATAATTTATTTTCGAAGAATTATTTTTTGTACTCATGTTAATAAATAAATGGAATGGTTTTTAGTTATTCATTATAGAATATTTATTATTACTTATTTACCCATGATATATTTTTATTTTTATCCTTTATATAAAATCATTTCTCCCCCAATTTTTTTTCATTCCACAATTATATAAGGATAAAATATTTGAATGTGTTCATGGATATAAAATATTTAACATCAATCCATTTTTCATTTTATGGTTTAGATATTAATAAGACATTCAAATAAATTTCTAGCATACAAATACTACTAAAATATAAAATAATTGGCGATGTGATTATATATATATATTTATAATGCAATAAAGTGACCACTAGATCGAGGATAGTGCAATCAACATCTCAAAATTAGAATTTGATGGAGGTTTAGTAGAGACTTTGGTAACTAGAAATTGGGAATCATAGATTTTGGAACATGACCATATGACAGAAATATTACATTGGAATATGTATGGGATAACGTCCAAATGTTTTTATTATGTAGTTATCATTGGTTTTAACTAGAAGTAAATCCGAATTTATATACAATATGTTGATTTTCTTTTGGTACAGATGCATCTTGGTGATGTAACCCAGGTAAGAGTTATTATTTTCAATCACTTTCTTAATTCGTAATCACAATTAGTGTGCCCCTATTTCACCCCTAGATTGAATCTCATGGGTTTATATTCTATGGTTAATTCACATTTTCATATGACCTGTTATAACGAATGAGAGAATAAAACCAATGTAATCCGATGAAATGAACTTGTAATTTTGGATGAATCTAATTTTTTATGGGTTGAAATGTTTAATTTTCATCATAATTTTATGGTAATAAATACCCAATTTGAGGTTTTATGTGACCAATGATTAAAATGATTATGAGTATTTTTCATGACATTTATAAGAATATAACACTTTTCATTAGTATAAGATCCAATTATAATATTATTTGAGGAATAATTCATTCATTTTTATTTTAAATAGGTTTAATGTTATTGATAACAATTACGGTTAGTGTTTCTATTGATGTTATTGTAAATATAATAATTTTTCTATTATTTTTTGGTAAAAATGTATGAATAGAATATATTAGTGGTTAACATTTTATTTTCTATTTAATATTCTTTTGATTATTTTTTTAATATTTTATATAATGATATTTGAATAATATTATTATAGTTTTTTAAATAATGACAAAATTTTGGCCAAGTGAAAACCTGTAAAATATGGAAAGGTTGTGGGACATGAAATCAAACTAAAATTCTCCTTGAGTGAAGTTCCCACCCCTAGTCTAAATGATGTCCCGAAAAGTATGAAATTATTTTTACTCAAACTATTTGATATATAAATTTTATTCTTATTTTATATAACATATTATAGGATCATATATTTCTTGATTTTGAATTATTTGTAGTTTATAATTTATATGTCAATATATTTTTTGTTGGGTTATCATATATATAACATTATAATTCACTCTAAATGACTATTAATGAAAAAATATATTACAATTCTTTATATATATTCATAAGGGTATGATATAACCATTTTGGTTAAAAACATCATTCATGTTGAGGTTATTGTAGTCATTTTTTTATAGTTATTTATTTTAGGATTTATCAATGGTAAACCTTTGGATTTATTGTTTAATTATTGAGATTAATGTATTTATATGGAGGGTTACTAATTTTTTGAATTATATTAAATTTAGATGACTATATTGATTTTATAAAGAACATGAGTAAAAACTTTTAATTAATTTTTGGATGATGTAATCCATTTTAAGATTATTTGAGTGCATTAGAAATAAAAAAATCAACATGAATACTCATCTCTTGGACAAAAAGATGATATTTTTAGGTCAATTTATCATAAAATGAAAATTTATGGGTCATTTAAGTATAATTCCATTTTTAATTATATATGGAAAAGTAATTCCCCAAATATTGGGAAAGGATCTTGAAACAATAAAATTATCCTATTTCTTTCATATCTAAGGAACCGATTGTTTGTTCATCCCTAGATGTTTTATTCTTTTAAGGTCATTAATTTTTTCTTTATCATGTTCTATATCAATATATATTAGTGCTATTACATTATTATTCTTTTAGATTTTTATATTATATATTATCACTAATGATTCAATAATGTAGGATCAAGTATATCTTATATTTTAGGTATCCTATAATATTACCGATTTCTTTTTAAATGATGTTTTAGTATTCCGTTATATGGTATTGGTTTTTAATAATGGATAGACCTGTGATTATTAGAATAAATTTATAAGGCCACTATTTATTAAATGGAGTAATAATGTGACACCTTAATATATTAAAACACATTTCTCTTAAAAAAATTAATTATTAGATAGCTTGTGTTACATGCATCACCAAGTTTAAAAGAACCATGATATACTACTATAATTTTAAAAAATCATTATTATAAAAAAAATGTAAAATTGGACGTATGAAAATAGTGTATCATTTTTTAAAATTACTCTCAATTATTTAAATAAGTAAAATATATTAACAAATAAATTTTTTAATTTTATTAATGTCTTTAGGTGATTAAAAATTTATTTCTTATAAAAAATGTTTTTATTTATTTTTTTGAGAAAATATCATAATTCCTTTCTTCAAATTTTAGATATTTTAAATAAAAATTGAAATTATATTTGAGAAAATTCATTTCAGCATTATCTGTGGGAAAAATTTTGTGATTTTATAGAATATATTGATCTTTTATTGAATTGTTAAAAGTAACAGTTTTTGTTAAATTGTAATTCTACTTCCCTGAAAAACCCCCAAGATGTGTTAAATTTGATCAAAAATTAATACAATGATACTTTTTTATAAATAATATAATTATTTACATATGAATTATAATTATATGTTATTGTGGTTTAAAAATACTTTTAGACATATGTTCTTTTGAAAACCATATTTCTTCACGCTTTGTTGGGTATATAAATAATGAAATTATGCAACATATAGATATCTAATTTCAAAAAATAGATTATATGTATTTAATTATGAAAATTAACATTATTTATAATGGTAAACACAATTTTTTTATAATAAATACTAGGAAAATGAAAAATTCATCAATAGGGTGAAAAGGTAAATCTAGTTAAGCTAGGTTAAAACATACAGATTAATCCCGAATATTTCTCCTTAAATATTATTATTTTAGAGAAACAAAACTATTTACTTCTTTGGACCAAGATTTTATTTTTATTTGAACAGTTTTCCTTGTAAATTTTGAATTTATAATTTTATATAATGAAAATGACAACAATATCAATCTCTTGATTTTAAATATTTTGTATGTTTTCAAATAGAGACAAAAGATTGGTTTGACTGAATATTATTGATTATTTTGCGATAAATAATTTTTTTTCAGGGAATTACTTTTTTTAAATGTTATCTAAATATCATGAATTCTTATGAAACAACATCAATTTATTTTATCAATTAATAGAAAAATAAAATAAATGATTAATGTCATTTTAAATGTAAAAATGTTTTAATGAACTATATTGTTACATGATTTGTTTAGATAAATATAACATGTTATGGTGTTTGTAATTTAAGATATTATAAATAATTTTTTGTCATGATGTTTTTAGAGTCAAATTAAGTGACTTGGGTCAAAAATGATATTAATAATATTTTATAATAAATAATGATTCATAAAATGATTTAAAATTTATAAAAATAGTTTCACTAGATACAAGATTGTAATATAGTAGAAAATATTTACCATGTCCCATTTACTAGTGAATTTTTTCATTTATGATAACATTATTAACCATTTATGATTCAAATATTTTTCACCGCTCTTATGGTTAAAACACAATTTTGTGATTTACATACTACTATGTTAAATAATAATTTATGAACATGTAGACTTTTTATTAAAAAAAATTATTTAATATTTAAAATAAATAGTTCTTAATTATCTAATAAATTTTTTCTAATTCTTATGCTTAATGGAAATGTTACATTGGTGAAAAAAAATTATTTTCGTGGTAAAAAATAAAATGTTAAAGTGAATAACCAAATATGTTAAGGGTGTAAAATATTAAAAAATGAATCTAATTTAGTTTTTGAGGTTCTTAATGACATTATATTCCCTAAAATCCATTACTTATAAATTTTTCGACACTTTTTTTGATAGTGACTTCCCATTATGGAATAATATTGGGTATTCAAATGAATACCCATCCATATCACATGAAAAAGGGAACCTCCCCTCATATTTTCTTCACACATAAAGTGAACTTTTGACCATAAAATACCTATAAAAACCATTCATTTGATCTTATAAAATATTTTAGATATAAATTTTTGATTATAAAACCCTCATAGGAAGGCTTTTTTTGTAAACTTATAGGTTGTTTGAAGAATATGTATCGTTATTAAGCAATCATTTTTTTAATTTCTTATTCCACTTCCATATGATATTATTCATATAGGATAATATAATAAAATATGAATCTACTATATAATTTTATGTTATTATGTTAATAGATTAATCTATATCCATCTCCACTTCCATCCAATGGGAAACAAAAGCATCATTTGTGTATGAGTATTTGTGTATGTTGGACTGCAACATTGTAAACTGATGTAATTTAATTTCCATCACCCCTACTAATTTATTGGTTTAATTATTAATCTAATACATATATATATATATATATTTATATAATATTTATGATATATTTATCATTTTGTAAAGATAATATATCATGTACTTTATTACCATTATATCCATTAAAAATGAAATTACTTTCATTTGAATATGTGGACTACCACCTCCATGATGTGATGTGATTTTCTGCTATTAAAAAATTACATTTATGATATATATAAGTTTCTTCAAATAAATAATATCATAAAAAAATTATTTATTTTTTGTAAAAATGCAAAATAATACTTATATTCTATCTACCACAATCGTTCAAAAATTGAAATGTAACTCATTCGTATATATAAAATATCATCTACATGATTTTAAAGTAGTTTTTAATTCATAACCATTTTTAATTTTTGGATTTAAATATAACACCCCGAGATTTTATGAAAAATATTCCTTTTAATTTCATTAATGTCTTGTGTTGTACGCTACACCAAAAGAAGCTTTCACAACACGCATCCTTGACTTTCCTTCCATTACACGCAATCGCGACCTTCCTCGATAGCGTGTGTAGTACGCAATAACGAGTTTCACTAAACAGCAATATGCTATAATAATATTATTAAAACTAGCCATTATGAATAGTAATTACCACTTTTTGAAATTTTGTAAATTTTATTTTTCAAAATGGACTTTATTTTTGGATTCGTAATATCGAAATTAGCTTAGGGTGTTAGTTTGGTACTTTTCGGATAACTTTCATTTTCTGATGAATAGTGAAAATTACTAAATTTTAATTAAAAACAACTTTTTTAATCGAAATAATTAATAGTGATCAATTATTAATTTTATTGGTTTTAAAGTATATTTATAATATATTTTTATAATTCAATACAATGTTGGTCATTGGATGTAATTTCACATTTACACCAGACATAAACAAGTGTTAATCTTTTGATAGTTATTATCTCTTAAAAACACGCTATTTGTTGTGACAGTGGAAATTAATTATAAAATTAATTAATGAAACTTATATGTTGGGAATTTTGTAAAATAGAAATCATTTTTTAATTCGGAATATCAATTATAGCTTAGGGTGAAATTTTGGCATTTTTCTGAAAAACTACAATTTTTGAAAAATAGTGAACCTACTAAGTGGTAGTTAAAAAAATTAATTTTTTTTAAAAATCTTAATTTTAATGCTTCTGTGAATGGAATTAAAAAAATCCAAGAGACACGGTTGATGTCAGTATGTAAAATGTGGTTCAATGAGATGGAAATAATTTTTGGTGAATAGAAACTTTTTACTTTTATTTACCACGGTTAAAAGTAAATAGGGTAATTAAGGGTAAAAATGATATTAATATTACCCTAACACATGTCCTAATTCTATTGGACAAGTGTATCTCGACCATAAACAACCTTAAGTGTAAAAGATTATCATTTAGGCCCACATGGATTAGATTAGGACATTTATTATTATTTAATTTAAAGAAGACTTAACAGAGTTAAAATCAAAGTTTATTTACTAAAACATTTTTAATATAGGGTTATACATAATATAATTTCGACTATAAATATTCATTATAAATCTAAAACGATTTCCTACATAATGGTATTTTATTTGTATTTTTTAGACTTTAAATAAGTTAATTTATTTATGACACAACGATGATGCAGTAATTACCTTTTTAAGAAAATATTAACATAATTGATATTCTAAATGCCCATACAAATATAATTTGAGCCTTTTTATGACTTACACTAATTTTCTAGGTTAATATGACATGTTATTGTTCATTTAAGTAACTTGGTTCGAACTTATCATTCTGTTAGAAATTTCATAAAAATCATGTACCAAATAGTGTCAAAATTGACATAAATTAGTTTTTTTAAAAAAATATTATATTATTAATTGTTATTTAATTCATAAAAATCTAACGTTAGGCCAAAATACTTAGATAGGTATATATATATTAATAATAAACAACTCGGGGTTCGTTGGGCTTGATATAGTAAGTTTATTAACCATATAGTGTAACAAAACAAAAAGACACGGTAAAAGTTAAATTATTTAACTTAGAGTTAAATCTAATTGATAAGGTTAAAATAATAACCTAAACTTGTCTAAATCCTATTGGATGAGAGGATTTCGACCCATCCCCACATTAGGTTCTAAATAAGACCATTTTGAACCATTATAAACCAAATTTGACTTTAATATAAAATAATATTTTGAGACTTTCCTAAGATGCCCCTCTCCTCCCTTATAAAAGGGCACCTCCTCCCTCTCCTCCTCACACCAATTTGAGCATTCAATCTCGGCCAAACCCTGCCAAAATCTCTTCTCCACATCCCTAGTATCATCCTATAGGTCCTTGTCTTCTTCAAAGACCATCCTTAGTTCTTTATGTGGAGGTTAAGTGAAGGCGCGTCAAAAAGTGGTAATATCCATTACCGATCATTTTCAATTTCTTTCTTCTTCAACTTCTTTTTCTTTAGTTGTTTCAGGATAAAGTACTAACATAAGTATTTATTATATACTGATATGTTATTAAAAATATTAAAAAACTCTAATTAACCTTCTATCCATCCTACGGAAAAAGGAAATCACCGCGCGTGCGTACGTACGGAATACCGTCTCCACGCCGTGGTGTAATATATTTTCCACCACCACCTTAATTGGATGGGTATAATGGTTTAATGAGAAACTATATATGATTATTATAATGTGATATTGATACTAAAATAGTATACATACACTTCAACACAATTCCACGACCATGGGAACAATATCATCGCTTGTGCGTACGTACGGACTACCGTCTCCACGACGCGATGAGATTCATACTCAATGATTAACCATTCATGAAAGATTATAAGGTATATATAATAAGTACTAATGAAATATATGACATAATAATGATACCGTATTTATGTATATTTATATGTATGTCATCTACTTAATTCCATTCAATTCAATAAGGAAACAAAAACATCGTTCATGCGTACGTACGGACTACCGTCTCCATGAACGGTGTATTTCATTCCATTTATCGATATTATATATATATATATATTCTGAATATATATTATATATAAATCATGTTTAACATTCTGGATATATGTAATCATGATCCATGTAACCATATTAATAATTACAAGTTAAAAACACGAACGGCAAATGAGACGATTTTGCCCAAAATGCTACTTTAACATGAATTTACAAAAGAACGTGTAATATAAAGTCATAAGTAGACAATATATGTGATAATAACAATGAATATGATTCTGGAATAAGTCAAAAACATGATTTAAATCATTATACAGGAGTTTCAGACATTTACAAAGCAAGTCGGACCTAAGGTAAGGGATAAATTTTCAATCTCATTTTTATCCGAGATTGCTTATACGTAAGTATTTACTGGGTTTACATTTATCATCCATGACCATGTCTTCTAAAAATGTTTTTTTATAATGTTTACCATTCTTCCATGAATGTTTAAAGTCATTTTTACCCTTTATTGACTTTTTACCACATTGTATGAATGGAATCTTTCCTTTGGGTTACCATATAAGGTAATTTTTTACTTTTCCGACAAAAGTACGAGGATAATGTTATTTTTAACTTATACGGCATGAAAGGATTTTTACAGTTTCATAACACCTCATTTTCAAGAATCTTCTTCTACAAGATTGCATGATTATTTTCAACAAAGCCCTTAACTTTTAAAATTGCTTGGAATTTTGTGAAAAGAAAATGATTTTAAAGAAGAAAGGATATTTTCCTCAAGAATTCATTTCAAGTGTTTTTCTCAAAACTATTTTCTATCTAAGATGAAATTATTTGATATCTATTTTTCAAGTAAAATGTCTCTATGATTTAAATGTTTTCAATTTTCTTATGATGAAATGATATCAATTGTTTATGAATTATGATGGTATGATGTTTAAGAATCCCATTTTATTACATGGGTTATGCAATGATGTATGATTTATGATTTGGTGGAACATATAAGAATGGTTTCATTAAGAGATGGGTGGGACCTATATCTCCCTCCAATGCATTGGGTAAAGATTTTATATCTCATGAGATAGACATGGCTGGAATGGTAGGTTATACCGGTTCAGTGAAACAGGACTGAAACGAGGGTGACTCGGTTCAGAAATCGACTTTGTCCACTAAGATAGTCTTGGAAATGAGTATTGACTAATAACAAATGATTATCTATGAATATGTGTGTATGCCAAAAAGTTTCAGGTTTTAAGTTACTATTATTGGGATTACATTTCACTTCTATGATTTATCCCATGTTATGATATTATGATCTCTTTTGCAGGTTAAGATTTCCAAAATCCATGTTCTTATGTATATGATGTGATTGATATTTCTTTTTTTTACCCTTACTGAGCATTTGAGCTCACCCTTTTATGTTTTCTTTTCCCCAGGATATAAAGAAAGGTTTTAGGTAAAAAAAGGAAGATCTTTATGGGAGATGTTGAAGATCTTTCACCACGATTAGAAGATTATATTCCGAGTTTCCAAAGACACTAAACTATTACGGTCCTTGTGTGTGTGTTTTTGTTATGTACTAGGTATTCCGAAAATGTAATGTAATGTCCATGTACGTCAAGCTTCGTTTCTCTATAGTTGGTATCAGAGAAAAGGTTTAGTCAACCTTTGGAAACTTGGATGCGAGAACATTAGTGAGATCCCTAGAGATATTTATAAGGTATGTCTAGGGATGTCCCTAAGGATAAGTATACGTATAGGATACAGTCCTAGAACTACGGTAACGATCATAGAATTTAACCTAAGATGTTAGATATTGAGTATACTCCACCTTTATTATGTTGTTTTCCCTTGCATGACATTTGCCTCTCACAATATTCTTTTTTGGGTTTTAGAAAATGGCTAGAAACAAGACGATTCATGATAATGGAGGATATTATGGACAATGGAATGATATTCTTCATAATGAAATGGGATTTGGAAGTCTAAACATCATTATTATGTCGAATCAGCAATCTCATAATATGATCAGTAAAGTAAAATTTGGTAAGTTTCCTAACTCGGCTAATAAGAGAAATATGGCGTTTCATGATGATCATAGAGGAAAGAAAGTTCAATTTCCCCTATGTAAATCATGTGGGATGAGGCATCAAGTATAATGTTTCAAAGGAACTGGAAGATGCTTTGGATGTGGAAATGAAGGACACAAAGCAAGTAAGTGCAAAGGAAAAGGTTCAGTTAACACCATGGATGGGGATAATGGTATTTCTACGACATCAACAATGGTTAAATGTTTTAAATGTGGAATGTACGGGAATTATGCAAACCAATACCCTAAGTGAACGTCTCATGAAGATAATCAGTATGGTCGTATGGGAAGTATTTATCTTGATGATGATGAAGAGACTACAAATGATATGTGAGATGAAAGAATTATTGAGGCTCAGTCATTGGTTTAAGAAGGTAGTGGAATGATTACATGTTTATCAAGTGTAATGTTGTATAAGTAATCTCATGGTACTATGGAATAAAGAGACATCTAAGGATTGTTACACTGTTGTCTTTCCTAAGTTTTTAAAGTGTATGATTAATGGTACTAGTAACCATGAAATGTTATTCAGATATTTTTTGGAAAGTAGATGATATGCGCATAATGAAGGAATAATAAGATAATTAGCTGTTTGATTGTATTCATGAGCTCATGACTGATATAAGGAGAAGGTTATATCATGGTTTGAGTATATAAAATTTTTGGATTTTGGTATGCGGAAAGAGTTAACTTTTAACTGCTTTAATGTTTGCACTAAGGTTCAATGGGCATTCAAGAGAATACATGATTAAGGCCTTTGAATGTTTGCAATGTGACCAACAAGACATATCTTATGATATATGGGGATCAACGACAGTATTAAATCTCTCGTAATCGTTTTCACTATATTATGATAGTGAACTGTAGTATTATGGATAAGCCTAAAGATTAGAATGGATTATGTTGGACATAAGTTTGTATTGTTTAGGATAGAAGATTTTCTATATTATTGATGGAATGTTATAGTAATGTAGTTTTAGAAATAGGACAACCTGCAGGACGAGTGACAGCCCCTCACTTCGGACAAGGCTATGGGAATTGAACCCACAACCGAAGTGCGAATGGCCTTTATCGCCTACCACTGGCCTACAGGAAGTCCCTGGTTAGTAGAAACTAGTTTTATTTTATTACGCGGTATGATATATGAAGTATATGTTCATTTTTGGAATCGTATATGATTAACCTCACCATAGATGGACTTATGTATATTTGATAACTTTTTCTAACGCTTTGTTTGAAACAGATGGAATGACCCATAATTTTATCACATGATCTATTAACACTTCATGAATAACAAATTCAAATTAATTTCTTTAAGAGATTAAGTGAAAAATTTTCAAAGCACGAACAACAATGAAATTATACCAAAATCATGTAAGTATTTCTTTTAATTCACCAACTTTAGGGAAATGATCTTGAAAGCCAAAAATGTTATCCTATTGCCTTTATATCTGATTAATCAGATGGTAGCTTAGATCACCACAAATTTATGGCTTTGTGATTGCTGGCTTTTCCATAGCCATGTTCTCTACCACTCTCAATCAAAACATAATGGTTAGATTTCTCTTCCATATCCATATTTTCACCTATGTGGAAACCCAGTGATTAGTTTATTTGGGTAAATGTTACATTTCATACTTTTGTTTTTAAAGATTGGTTTTGGTATTCCTTTTGACGATGTGGGTTTCTATTAAAAAAACTTTTGAATAGTAAACCATTTATAACACAGACGAATTTCGAGGGCGAAATTCATTTTAAGGGGGGTAGAATATAACACACTGAGATTTTATAAAAAAATATTCTTTTAAATTTTATTAATGTCTTTTGTTGTACGCTACACCCAAAGAAGCTTTCATAACACTCATCCTTGACTTGCCTTCAATTACACGCAATCGTGACCATCCTCGATAGCATGTGTAGTACGCAATAACGAGTTTCACTAAACAGCAATATGCTATTAAAATATTATTAAAACTAGACATTATGAATAGTAATTACAACTTTTTGAAATTTTGTAAATTTTATTTTTCAAAATAGAATTTATTTTTGGATTCGTAATATCGAAATTAGCTTAGGGTGAAATTTTGGTACTTTTCGGATAACTTTCATTTTCTGATGAATAGTGAAAATTACTAAATTTTAATTAAAAACAACTTTTTTAATCGAAATAATTAATAGTGATAAATTATTAATTTGAGTGGTTTTAAATTATATTTAGAATATATTTTTACAATTCAATACAATGTTGGTCATTGGATGTAATTTCACATTTACACCAGACATAAACAAGTGTAAATCTTTTGATAGTTATTATCTCTTAAAAACACGCTATTTGTTGTGACAGTGGAAATTAATTATAAAATTAATTAATGAAACTTATATGTTGGGAATTTTTTAAAATAGAAATAATTTTTGAATTCGGAATATCAATTATAGCTTAGGGTGAAATTTTGGCATTTTTCTGAAAAACTTCAATTTTTGATCAATAGTGAAACTACTAAGTGGTAGTTAAAAAAATTAATTTTTTTCATGATTCTTAATTTTACCGCTTCTATGAATGGAATTCCAAAAATCCAAAAGACACGGTTGATGTTAGTAAGTAAAATGTGGTTCAATGAGATGAAAATAATTTTTGGTGAATAGTAAGTTTTTACTTTTATTTACCACGGTTAAAAGTAAATAGGGTAATTAAGGGTAAAAATGATATTAATATTACCCTAAAACATGTGCTAATCCTATTGGATAAGTGTATCTCGACCAAAAACAACATTAAGTGTAAAATATTATCATTTAGGCCCACTTGGATTAGATTAGGACATTTATTATTATTTAATTTAACGAGGAGTTAAAAGAGTTAAAATCAATGTTTATTTACTAAAATATTTTTAATATAGGGTTATACAAAATATAATTTCGACTATAAATATTCATTAGAAAGATGAAACTATTTCCTACATAATGGTATTTTATTTGTAATTTTTAGACATTAAATAATTTAATTTATTTATGACACAACAATGATGCATTAATTACATTTTTAAGAAAATATTAACATAATTGATGTTATAAATGCCCAAATAAATGGAATTTGAGACGTTTTATGACTTAAAAAAATTTTATAGGTTAATATGACATGTTATTGTTGATTTACGTAACTTGGTTCGAACTTATCATTCTGTTATAAATTTCATAAAAATCATGTACCAAATAATGTCAAAATTGACATAAATTAGTTTTTAAAAAAATATTATATTATTAATTGTTAATTAATTCTTAAAAATCTAAGGATCGGCCAGATGAGTTATATAATGATAGATATATTAATAATATACAACTTGGGGTTCTTTTGGATTGATATAATAAGTTTATTAACCATATAGTGTAAGAAAACAAAAAGTCACGGTAAAAGTTAAATTATTTAACTTAGAGTTAAATCTAATTGATAAGGTTAAAATAATAACCTAAACTTGTCTAAATAATACTGGATGAGAGGATGTCGACCCATCCCCACTTTATATTCAAAATAAGACCATTTAGAACCATTATAAACCAAATTTGACCTTAATATAAAATAATATTTTGAGATTTTCCTAAGATGCCCCTCTCCTCCCTTATAAAAGGGCACCTCCTCCCTCTCCTCCTCACACCAATTTGAGCATTCAAGCTCGGAAAAACCCGGCCAAAATCTCTTCTCCACTTCACTAGTTTCATCATAGAGGTCCTGGTCCTCTTCAAAGACCATCCTTAGTTCTTTAAGTGGAGGTTAAGTGAAGGCGCGTCAAAAAGAGGTAATATCCATTACCGATCTTTTTCAATTTCTTTCTTCTTCAACTTATTCTTCATTAGTTGTTTCATGATAAAGTAATAACATCAGTATTTATTATATACTGATATGTTATTATAAATATGAAACTACTCTAATAAACCTTCTATCCATCCTACGGAAAAAGGAAATCAACGTGCATGCGTACGTACGGAATACCGTCTCCACGCTGTGGTGTAATCTATTTTCCGCCACCACCTTAATTGGATAGGTATAATGGTGTAATGAGTAACTATATATGATTATTATAAAGTTATATTGATACTTAAATAGTATACATACACTTCAACACAATTCCATGACCATGGGAACGATATCATCGCTAGTGCGTACGTACGGACTACCGTCTCCACGACGCGATAAGATTCATTCTCAATGATTAACCATTCATGAATGATTATAAGGTATATATAATAAGTACTAATGAAATATATGACATAATAATGATACTGGATTTATGTATATTTATATGTATGTCATCTACTTAATTCCATTCAATTCAATAAGGAAACGAAAACTGCGTTCATGCGTACGTACGGACTACCGTCTCCATGAACGGTGTATTTCATTCCATTTATCGATATTATATATATATATATATATATTCTGAATATATATTATATATAAATCATGTTTTACATTCTGGATATATGTAATCATGATCCAAGTAATCATATTAACAATTACAAGTTAAAAACACGAAAGACAAATGAGACGATTTTACCCAAAACGCTACTTTAACATGAATTTTCAAAAGAACGGGTAATATAAAGTCATAAGTGGACCATATATGATATAATAACAATGAATATGATTCTGTAATAAGTCAATAACATGATTTAAATCATTATTCAAGAGTTTCGGACACTTACAAAGCAAGTCGGACCTAGGGTAAGGGATAAATTTTCAATCTCATTTTTATCCGAGATTGCTTATACGTAAGTATTTACTGGGGTTACGTTTATCATCCATGACCATGTCTTCAAAAATTGTTTTTTATAATGTTTACCATTCTTCCATGAATGTTTAAAGTCATTTTTACCTTTTATTGACTTTTTAAAACATTGTATAAATAGAATCATTCCTTTCAGTTACCATATAAGGTACTTTTTGACTTTTCCGACAAAAGTACGAGGAGAATGTTATTTTTAACTTATACGGCATGAAAGGATTTTTATGGTTTCATAACACCTCATTTTCAAGAATCATCCTCTACAAGATTGCATGATTATTTTCAACAAATCCCTTATCTTTTAAAATTGCATGGAATTTTGTGAAAAGAATATAATTTTAAAGAAGAAAGGATATTTTCCTCAAGAATTCATTTCAAGTGTTTTTCTCAAAACTATTTTCTATCTAAGATTACATTATTTGATATTTATTTTTCACGTAAAATGTCTCTATGATTTAAATGGTTTCAATTTTCTTATGATGAAATGATATCAATTGTTTATGGATTATGATGGCATGATGTTTAAGAATCCCATTTTATTACATGGGTTATGCAATGATGTATGATTTATGATTTAGTGGGACACACAAGAATGGATTCATTAAGAGATGGGTGGGACCTATATCTCCCTCCAATGCAATGGGTAAAGATTTTATATCTCATGAGATAGACATGGCTGGAATGGTAGGTTATACTGGTTCAGTGAAACAGGACTGAAATGAGGGTGACTCGGTTCAGAAATGGACTTTGTCCACTAAGATAGTCTTGGAAATGAGTATTGACTAATAAGAAATTATTCTCTATGATTATGTGTGTATGACACAAAGTTTCAGGTTTTAAGTTATGATTATTGGGATTACATTTCACTTCTATGATTTATCCCATGTTATGATATTATGATCTCTTTTGCAGGTTATGATTTCCAAAAGCCATGTTCTTATGTATATGATGTGATTGATATTTCTTTTGTTTACCCTTACTGAGCATTTGAGATCACCCTTTTATGTTCTCTTTTCCGCATGATATAAAGAAAGGTTTTAGGTAAAAAAGGAAGATCTTTATGGGAGATGTTGAAGATCTTTCACCTCGATTAGAAGATTATATTCCGAGTTTCCAAAGACACTAAACTATTACGGTCCTTGTGTGTGTGTTTTTGTTATGTACTAAGTATTCCGAAAAAGTAATGTAATGTCCATATACGTCAATCTTCGGGTCACTAAATTAAATATATATTTTAATTTTAAAATATTAATTATAAAATTTTTATTATTCTATATACGATGGAATAATTTCTTCTTTCACCATAGACATCCGAACAAAGTTATTTTTATATATGGAATGAATATCATGAAACCATCCAACGCACAATTAAATTATTATATAAATATTTAAGTCATGGTAATATAGTGTATTAATATAATAATAAAATTGTAAAACTTTCTTTGGGGGTAAATAATTTTATTAATCTCGATGATAAATAACATATGTGAAGAGTCGGGCCTATGTTAAGAGATTTCATATCAATTTCTGTATATTGAAGAAAATTTTAATGTTATTAGAATTATCTATTTTTATGGTTTATATAAACCCACTTTTACATATTATATCATGAATTAATTGATCATAATGTTATTTTTATATAACAATTCATTTTATATCATCTCATGTTATTTCACTGTACAATTATGATGGGATTAGTGTTTCATAACTACATTTTTATTCATTAGGTTATATCACTTATTTAATGATTATATTATGTATAGAATAGGTTTTAATTGATATTGTATATATAATTTTATTGAATCTCTTATTTAATAGATTTACATTTTTTATACATAGTCACTTAGTTACTTAATTCTCACATTGATGTTATTATAATAATATGGGTTACTCATTACAAATTGTATTCATGGTAGTCAATTCTAGTAGATTTATAGTTTTAGATGATATATATGATGTTTATAATTTATTTATTTTTATTTATTTTTAATTTAACTAATTTATTCAAGATTTCCATTTTGTTTTAATATGATAAAATCACTTGTGGACTTGTGGGATACCACCTCCTCAAATAGATGTGTTTCATTGGAAAGTTACATGGAATGTATTTTAGATGATTTTAATGAAAATATGTTTCATATATGACATATATGAAATACTATAATTATAATATATATATCTTTTCAATTTAACTTTATTAATACAATAATAATATGAATACATTGTTCAGGCGTATTTAATGTCTACTATCTCAAAGAATAGTGTATTTCATTTAATATCCCCAAATTTTTTGGATTTTTATAAATACATATACACTGATTATATAAGATATTTACATCATTATTTACAACATTTATATTTTTATATCATCATCGTAATAATAACAATGATATTCAGTCAAAAAATACTCGAAAAAGATGACAATATACACTAGAAACGATGAAAATAATGGAAGATTCTTAACAAATGGGTAATATGATATTATTATAAGATCATAAATGATATTATATATAATACTGAAGTTATATTATAAGTTACTAACTAGATTTATGCCACTATAAATTTGGTTAATGTCCTAAAAAGAATAATCAACTATATGTTATGAAATTTTTTCTCAATTATCATTCCATTGAGACTAATTTGTTTTTATGCACCAATACACATTGATGTGTTGGATATAAAAAAATTAATATCATATAATGATGCAATAATACATTATTGTATTTTATGATTCCATATGAATTATTCCATCCTTGGGCTTTTGACTCCATAATTACCAATTGGTAATAGTTATCATTCATTCTCAGGTTCTTTTGTGATTGTTAACATTCTATTGAAATATTTATTCTATTGAAAGCATTTTCCATTTGAAATTACATTTATAATAAAATATATATATTATATATAATATATAAAATTATTTCCTAAAATATATATCATTTCTACATATGTCATAAACATTTGATGTTATGTAATTAACTAGGGAATTATTTTTATGCTTTTATCCTTTAATCAATATGTATATTCGAAAAGAAACATTGTTTATGTGTAAAATATATTATTCTCTATATGAGGAATAATTTTAAAATGTACTAAATGGGTTGGTAAGAGATTAATTAAATCATAATAATGCATCTGTAGTATCTTGAGATAAAATTTGTCGGCCAATTAAAATGGGTTTTTACCTAGTATGCAATAAACTATCATGAGGATATGAATTGATGTTAAATGTATCATGTTCTTGAGAAACATGTTAATCAAAAAATAAACATTTACTATCTGAATAATTTTTTAATTATTAATTATGATGAGATTTTTTTATGTTTTGTATGGATTCATTTTCATTTCATATTATTGATTTAATGAAAAGTTTGTTAATTTATTTCCCTTGAGTATTGATTATTCCTTATCTAGTTATTTAAATGGAATGTCTGTTAATATATTACCTATCCACAATAATTTTGCATTATGAATTAATAATTAATTCTTCTATATATAACCCTTAATTTTAATTTTATATCACCAATATTTTATTTCCATTCCTCATGTTATGAAGAAGAAATCATTCCATTTGATTCCAAGGATTTTGTTCGTATCACATTATTATGTATGATGTTTTATTCTATTTACAACTTTAAAATTTCTATCATGTGTTTAATCTAGATTTCCTAAATTTGTAAAATTATTTATCCGTTAAGATTTGATTACATTTTATCATGCCATTGTAATAATGTAATGCACCGAGTCTAGGATTTTTAGGAGGAGCCGTAACACCCTGAATTTGTAGGGTAGAGTGTCCTCAACTCCAAAACCATCCCATCACACATATGTAATGTAATTACCAATGTATCCAAGTCATCCCTTATCCCTCAATGTAAGACACACATGACATACCATGAATGATACTTCTCATAGAAGGTAGGTCATACACCCCATTTCAATACACACAGTATCACTCATGGTTGGCCTGGAATTTAAAAAAAACAAGGAACCTATATCATCCATAGTGTCTCTATCAGCACAATCTCACTCATGGTGGTACTAGAACACGACAGTCAAAATCAAACACTAGAATCCTTATCTATTCAAAAAGAGATCATCAATATATTATTTCAATTAATATTATTTTTTAAAACTCTTCTCACATCCCCCCAACTCATAGCTATGGAGAATGGAACTTGAGTCATATCCTCATGTTCCATTCACATCATAATGTACATATTAACCCTATATTGCGTATGTCACATCCATAAAGACTAACACATAACATTTTTACTGATATAAAATAACAACATCCAACACAAATTACATTCACTATTATGGAACAATGTATACACTAGGAAACCACATCCAAGAATAAAAATAGGCACATAAGATTTGGAAAATGGGGCATCAACACTAAAATAAAAAACATACCAAAAACATCTTTACCTAATACCAATTAACATTCTATTTAATACCATCATAAAAATCAATTTTTCAAATCATTTATAAATTTTAACAAATGACATCTTTCTCAACCATAGACCTTGTCCCAAAATGCCAATTATTTGTTTTATAAAATTAGACATCAATTTTTAAATTCAATTACAATTATCATTTCATAAAATTTTATTTTTTCATTGATATTCAATTTGACTTGAACGTTAATAAAATGTATTCTAAAAACAAAAAATATGTACACATTAAATACAAAACATTCCAACAACAACATTATAATGAGTGAAAATGATATTCTATAAAAAAAACCATTAACCCATTTCAAAATCTATGTTTTCAATTTTTACTATTACTATATTGTTAGCTTGTCCCAATATATAAGTGAGATTACGAAATTCCTAAAACAAGAATACAATAATAATAATTGTGGCATGTAAACTAAATATAAACATCTAGACAAGTGAATTAATAATTTCAAGGAAGAAAACCTATTCCAATGACCCATAAACTCATCTTAGTCTCATATGAACCTCATTCATTTCAATAAGAACATATCTAAAAAAGAAACATTATAAAATTACTAAAATAAAAAATTAACAAAAAAAATACAAATTGTTGTTATGTGCCTACCCACTTAGTGGCCTCAAGACACAAAACCTAAGAGAAATGGGTTATATTAAACTCCTAAAAAACACTCTAACCTAATCTATAAATAAGTTGAAAATGATTTCTAAATATTTTTGGAACATTTCACAAAAACTCAAAAACCCCAAACATATAACTCATGGGGTAGTATTTCATTAGTATAACAATAATATGTGATCTCAATACCTCATTTCATGATACATTATACGTTCTAAACGAGAAATACCCTTTTACATGGATGATTTAACCACACAGTGAAGAAATTATGAATGTTAAACCTCAATTGGGAGAAGCAAAACAAGAAAAAAATGAAGGGAGAATAATTGAGGAAAATACTGATATATGGTTTTGATTCTATATACTAAACCACTCTCAAATAAAATAAATACAAACTGAGACATATATGGGATAGAATACATATAGATATCTCTACACCTTCCCCTCAAGGTACATGTATAGAGAGAGCCTGAGGGGGATCCAAATCGACCCCTATATGATGATCTAAGAACCGCAAAAAAATAAATGGGAAAAATTTTAATCATTTATAAAGGATCCAATGTGAAAACCCCATATCCAGGGGTTTCTTATAACATAACTCCTTACATTCATTACAAGGGCCCTCCCCCAAACTCTTTTTGATGCAAAGGATATGGGTCTAGAACACATACCACCTAAAAAGGGAACCTAATGGACCTCCCTCCCCTGGATCCCTCAAGACATATCCCCAATGTTGCATCATGGGTCTTCCTAAAAACCAACACCAAATTATAGCCCCTCATTTCTATGATGTTGCCTTCAATGGAATGGGTCACCATTCTATATCTCCCTCTTATGTGTCTTGGTTCCCTTCTTTCAAATGAAATTAATGCTACATGTTCACCCAAACCCTATATTAATGACCAGTAGACCACATATACCAAAAAGCAGGTTTTCATGAATAAAAACATCTCTTAGAGATTATTAAGTATTGGGTTCCATGACAAGGTCCCAATAAATGACGTATCCCATTTCCAAGGGTCAAAATTTAAATTTACAATAAAATCCTCCAACCACCAACAATTTGATTAATTGCATTATTAATGTGGGAAAAAAGTTAAAGTTAAATGTTTGGTAGGTTTTTACTTGTGTGATAATTCACTTATATTTAATAACCATGAATTACATATGTACCAAATGATTTATTTGAAACTATCAAGTTTAGATTGGATTTCATAACATACATGAAATTATATTTTGGTGGTTTATGTAGTAGGTATTTCTATATCATTATATTACCATACCATGTTATGTGTACCTAAGATTATAAACCGCTCTATTTTTCTAAATTATCTTAAATTTTTTTAATTTAAATGATAACATAATTATTTTAGGTTCATTTGTATATTATAGCCTTTCCAAAATGGGGTTTTCAAAAAAAGAAGGCCATTATTAGTAAAACCTATTTTTATGGTAGTAACTATATGATAAAATGCATGTGTAACTTTTTAAAAAAAATAGTTTTGTTTATAATGGTGAGTTGAAAATAAAAAATTATATTAAATATTTTTTCTTAATAAAAAGCATGGTGTTCCAAATAATAATATAAAAATCAATGTAATGAATTATAAAATAGATTTAGTACACTATATTTTTAAAAAAGTTATAATGTAATTTCACATGGAATGATGATGAAATGATATTTTTGGTATCAATATATTCTTTTATACCATTTACTCTCTTTATTTATGACATATATTTTGGATTTATCTATTAATATTTATATGATAATGTGTTTTTGATATAATTAATCTACTTTTTTTTATTCTTCCATTACGTGGGTCTCCATTTTTTATTTGATATATTTTTTCTACATTGGTAATTGATAAATTATATGAATGTGTTGTGATAGATTTTTTAGTCTATAATTTTTTTATAATTAAATGGATGGTGTTAAAAATAAACCATTCATTATTTATTTTTGGTTATATGAATTCATTTTTGAAAGAATATTTTTGCATGATTTGTGAAACATTACACCCTTCACATCTCATTAAAAATGTGAATATCCAAAAATACTCATTCTCAAGTTAACTACCATAATCCCTATATGTTTCACAACTATTGAACCTTTAGTCTTATACCATTTGAAAACAAACCTCTAACTCATCCTTTCTTCAATTTTATTGTTATTTCTATAAGGATATTCCAAGAAAGACAATAGGAATGTTACTTCATCCAATTTTATTAGTTTTATTTTTTCATTACCAATGATTTTCTAGTTTCCCTACAATCATAGTGGATTAGGTGTTGTCTTTGATGAACCTAATATGAGGTGTTTTTAGTTTTAGGGATTTATAATTCCATTTAATAATATTTATTCATATTAGGTGGATTCACCATGATTAATCCCAATAGTAATGGATTATGTATGGTTGATTCATAGGCATCCTTTACTATATAAAAAATGTCAACTTTTTTATTTTAAATAGAGATTATAAATGTATTGAAACCTTTTTACCATAATATAAAGTATTAATTAGTGAAATGATTCATTATAAATTATAACTTATTAAAATAGGTGTTAAAATTTATTTGAAGTGAATAATATTTATTTAAAAGAATATTTAATTCAAAATGTTAGATAAAAACCCCCATAAAATGGGAAACAGTTATAAATGATGGAATGGTGCTCATTCAATGTTGGAAAATAGATGGCAGCCTAGGTACATAGGTGAGAGGCCTATAAAAATTATATCCTGGCTTTATATTCCCTACCTGTCCACATTTTCATTACTACACAAATAACAAATGATTATTGTAATATGGTTTTTTTGTAACATTTTATGTGTGACTCCTCTATTCTAGGAATTGATGTTGTTATCCCTAACTGATTTTGTATCGTTGATAATGATAGATTTTATCACTGAGATAGTACATGGTTATTAGGGTGTCCATTACTATATACGACCATGGAAATAACCAGGGAATTTATATATAAATTTTATTTCATGGATTTTGATTCCATTTTTTAAATTATTATAAATTATTTTGTTCAGTGCTTATATTTTAAATTTTAAAATAATATTTTTATATAGATTATTTTTAATCTTTCATATATTTAATTTTATAATAAGCAATTGTTATCTATGTCTTGGTGTGATCCTACAGGTCTAGTTCAATTCTCACCATACCTACAATATTAAGGTGTGTGTGGACCTTCTTTTGATAGAGAAAATATAGGAAATATATTGCTTGGTGGGGAGGTTATTCTTGTTGATAGTGACTAGTTTGTGTTCAAGGAATCCCAGGACTGATCCCCCATATCATTCAAATACAGGTAAATGATTATGATTTGTTTTTTTCTACTTGTTTTTATATAAAAAACCCATTCCATATATTGATTCTCATCTTATCATATTCTGTACATGTGTCTCCTTATACCTTTTTTTCTCCAGATTTTAATGATCTTTTATGTTTTCTTTTAATTGTGTTTATATTTTCATTTTTATTTTAATCATGTCACTATATATTTGTTATTTTTTTATTAGATATCTTTATTTTAGAGCATGCATCACCTTGTTATAGAGATGGGATTTTTCATTATTAATCAGAATATTCTTGAACAATTATTTGAGAAAATAATTCCCATGGTATATTCAAAACTCCAATTCAATTTTATCTATTCTAAAAGGATTGAGACATTTCATTAGGCCTTACAATAAGAATACATGGGTTCCCTTCATAGGGGTGTTCCATTTTAATTTAAATGTAATCAATTATAATTTCGGAACAATATATTTTTATTGAAATTATTATTTGACATTATAATGGAATTATGAATTATTAATTAAAAAATTATTAGGTGTTATATATATAATGTAATCTATTATTCATAATACATAATTTTAATTGTTCAACAAGGTATGATCCACTATTAGTTATGGTTTCAAGAATCCTCCTTCTTCATGTGTAGAGGTCAAATGGAAATATAAGAAACCACTTCAAAAAGGGATATCTTTTTCCTAGATGTCCTATAAAAAATTAAATATCCTGAAGATGATTCAATGTATCTTGTTTCATATGTGTTTTTCATCATAAAATAACAATATTGTATAATTTTTATCATAGTTATTTAAGAAATCATTTATAAAAATATTGTATAATGTATATATTATGTCATCAAGAAGATCATTAAACCCAAAGGGGATAAACACCAGAATGTATAGAAGCTTTTATGAAAACATAACATGGTCTGGGTATTTTTTCGAGGGTGATTTCTATTTAGAATGGTTATTGCCATTTTATTTTTCAATATGAGTAGATGAAATCAATGCACTAGGGATATGTTTTTTAAAATAGAATATATGAATCATTGGGCTTTATATTGGTACATTAGCTATAATTATCATATATAGAATAAATATAATTAATATGCTTAGGAAATATTCCATGGGTCAGATTGGGTATTTTTGAATCCATTCTTCTTTATGGATGTTGCTTCTTACTTTCGGTATCCTCCCAAGATTGATGAAAATACATTTAAGGGAGATATTGATATTATGGGAATGTTTTAGTGGATAGATTTTTTGAATTTCTATCATGAAAATAGCATAAATATTATTGAATGAGAAAGGGAGGATATTTATTTAGAATATGAATTAATTCTTCAATTTTTATTTTTTGTGTTTTTTGGGGAAAAATATCAATAGGTAGGGAAAGGAAAAATATTAGTGTCTTCAAGCCTTATATTTCCCAAGGAAGCAATGATGAATAAGAAATTTATCATTGAGAATTAAAATTATTTCATCAACCAAGAAGAATATAAACATTGAAGCCCTATAGGTTGTAGTTTGAGAGGATATGAAATATGGAACCACAGTACATGTTCCACATATGGAGGTTTCTCGGGATGAACAAGGGACTATTGAAAATGAAATTCATTGAAAGTTGATCAATTAGAAAAGGTTATTTATATGCACTTGCATTAATATTGGTCCTCCTAATATGGATGAGGATAATATGTTGTATTATATGGTAGACGATGAGGAATATGAGATTTTTCATAAGGGGGGAAGTCCCTAACAAGTGTACCATTATCAATATAGGATAATAGGTTTATTATTAAGATAACTCATTTAAAATGAGACATTTACATTTGGAATTGGAATTTAACTCTATTGGAGAGATTTATCATTAACGTATAGCCTATAAGAAAGGGTTAATTCCTCCTTAAAATGATAAACTTCGCGAGGTGGTGGTTTATACAGTTTATAAAAAAATAATAGATAAAGAGGTTCAAAATATAAGGGGGTTGATGATTCATTAGAATCATAATACCCAATGTATTGACCTAGGATTATCATACATAGATATTTAAACATTCGTGATGAAAATTTATTACATTACACAATCACATTCCTAAGGATCATAATGGTATAGTGGCTTTGGATAGTGGGAAACATAATCAACTAGTTCCTAGGTAAGTTATATCCTCTACCACTTGGTTATTTATAAATAAAACCCTTATAAGACATATCACACACAATAAATTTCTTTATAACATAGTGAAAATAATGATTATAAGGTGTGAGATAAGAATCTCGATTAGGGTAAATAAGGGATATGTGTAATCAAAACGTGAACATAAGTTGTGATAACAAGAGCTTAAAATTGGAAAACCATACCATATATATAAAGTATCCAAATATTTAGTCATGGAACAATGATTTCAATTTCATAATACATGAATCATAATATAATAAAAAATCCTGATCAATGAGAGTATAACTATTGAATAATAATTATATTTACAAAATAAACATTAGCAGTGAAATTATTTATATATTATTCAATGTTTTCTTCGAAGGTTATATTAATGGAATGGGTTGAATCCTTATATCATCATATTAAATATTTTTCACTCCCAAGACCATCATAATGAACAATTTCCTATATTGAAAATGGTTCACTCCAAATTCAACTACAATCTATCTCATGAGATATAAATCTTTACCCAATTATTTAGTGGGAGATATATGTCAAACCCTTCAGAAAATAAAAATATCAAATTTATTCTCTATGAGATCATAAAAACAACATAATAAAATATCCTATTAAATAATATCGGATTAAAATACATTTCAAAATTTATAATCCTATTGAAAAGAGATACGTTTCATAATTAATTCATCATTTCAGCATTTCATAACATGTATAGAAAGAAGTGGGAATCATAATAATTTTATAATGAATTAACCCATGAAAAAGAAATGGGTTTATAAAAATTCTATTCATTATAAACTATTAAAATAAATAATAATAATGTATCATTGGGTCATATAAATAGAAAATCATAAATTGTTTCAAGGGATATCATCTTATATGAAGAATTATTTGGAAAGGAAAATAACAAAGAACATTTCTTGAAGAAGATATATATTATTTGAAATCAATTTTAAAAACTAAATATTAATATAATATTTTGGAAATAATATTAGTTTAAAATAATCTAGAAAATATATAATGAATTCTTTAATTAAAATAATGATCGTGATAGTGGGAAGATGTGTTCAATCCATATACCATAAAGCATAGATTCGTTTCAGATTTTTTTTCAAATCCAAATACTTTTTTTTTAAATGCATGAGGGTAAATTTATATACATTATATAAAACATCATATATGTTTACAAATTTCATTTTTAAGTCATTTAAATAATGTTATAATGAATTTATTTTTTTGGAAGACATCATTTTGGGTGAAATTATATTTTTACTTAAGAGATAAATAAGTATGATCTTCTTCATAAAAAAAGTTATTTTGAAATCACGAGTAAATAAGTAGATTAAAATGAATATATAAATTCTAAAATAAATAAGTAACCATAGGGTAATAAAATATATGGGTTTCATGAGAAATGGATCATAATATTTTGTCATCAAAAACATATTCATAAACAATCTTGATAAAGGAAGAGATTGTAACATAAAATCATTACCACCGTTGTAAATATTAATTATAAGATCCCGATGGAATAAAATTAAATGAAACCTAGAATATCATTAGAATATATAAATTCAAGATATTAAATATCAAATCGGATATATATATATATTATATGAGAATATAGGTGCACATCTTTACATATGTCTAATGGTAATAAAATTGATATAAAAATACCTTACCTTAAGTATGAAATTAATTTATACACATTAAAACATCATGACTAATAAATATACTTTTATTATAAATATTATAAATGTCCTTACCAATATATATAATACCATACATGGATTTCTTATGAAGTTTTATAACTTGGTTATTATTAATACAATGTTAATGTCATGTTTCTGGCAATAACTGCATTGTTTTTTATTAATGTTTTGATATGTTAATTTTTTTCCTTTATAATTGATCATTATTACAACATCTACATAATTATATGCATGAAATAAATATCTTATATATTGAAAATATATTTAATTATTGCAATTGATTAAATTTAGAGATATATAATGAAATACACTATTCATGTAGATGGTAGGTCCTACATATGCATGAATTTCATTTATATTTTCAAGTCTGATTGAAATAAATAATGGTAAATAATATGATACCATTATATAATAATTTGTATGTCATATATATATATATATATCATATTTTAATTAAAACTAATCTTAATACCTTTTATGTAACTCGTGAATGAATACTATAACTTCATGGGTGGTACTTCAACATACACATGATAAATGTTATCTTATTCTTATGGAATGGAATTTATGAAGTTATATGGTGATCATATAATTTTACAAATATCATTAAATGATTTTATTCACAATTAAGAATCGTATTACATGCTAATGATCGTATTCACTAGATTCTTGGAGGATTAGGTACAAAAAAAGGAAAACATGGGACTAAATAAAAAATATCTTTATTAGATATCCATTAATATCTCTTATCATCCTTTGAGACCTTACATATCCATAGGATAACCTGGGGATAACATGATCAAAGGGATGAGATAAAAATCAGAGTAAGTGAATACTCGTTAAAATAAATCTAAGAATATTCGGTAGAAGGAATAACATAATGATATAAAAAGTCATGGAATTTGATTAATCATAAAGAATAATAACATGGTATCATAGAATCATATATTCAAAGTAATTTAGTAGCATCACAAAATAGTACATCAACATGATTAAAGGCTCGTTGCACATTGAGGAGAACGATTCAAAGCTCATTGCACATATAGGAGCATCAGTCAAAGATACCACCAAGACCATTTCACATAGCATATAAATAGACTAAAAATTACACAATTATTTAGATTGATATCTAGGAACACCAATAATAACATGTTCATAAATATTCATTTAACATAAAGGATCATAAATAAATAAATAAACATAAACATTAGGGTTACCCATTGAATGAATTGGGTATCATAATCATGTAAAAAGAATAATAAATTGGTGTATCATAAATGTGTTCATAAATGATGGATTTTAATCCTACATGGAAATTAGTAATGTAATCTAGGAATATGGAGACAGGACGGAGTAGCAGTTTGAGGTGCGAGCCACGGCATCGAACCCTAATCAACCGGGAGCCTCATGTCAGTGATGATCTCAGGCCGGACATGGGTGGAGAAGGACGACGAGGAACTCGAGAGGGAGACATCAAACGATGTTGGAATTTTAATCATGGAGTTAACATATAGTAGGATGTGGCACTGGATGTGGAATGATACACAACCCCTACTCATCCAAATCCAAGCATCGGAGTCGGAGCTGTCTATGATTGTAGGGAGAATTTCAGGCAACGACCCCCCTCCTGTCAGTTTCTTAGAATCTTCCGAGACCCCTTCCCCCAGATGTTCATATTATATTTATTTTTCCACATATTCTTCTGATCCCAATTTCTCAAAAAGAACAATCTTCATTCAAGGGATACCCAGCAATTTTTTTATCAACATCAGAGATCAATGATACTGTAGCCTTTCACTATAGAACACTTGTGTCATGAATCATTGGAGATTGTCTAGCATTGGAGTTGTTTAAGAATTTCATCAACTTGATGTGGCGTATTCTTTCCCAGGTATTAGTGGGTCCTTATTATCAACAACATTTGAGCATCCAACATTTTTCTAATGATTATTTTTCCAGTTCCTGGAGTTCAGAATCGCACTTCTGTGATAATTGACACTTCCTTCAATTTAGTTTGACAGTTGACATTGAATGTGGTCGTAATTTCACGCGTGTGGTGGTGTAGATTTGACTTCATCTCCTTACACCCCCCCTCAGAACCCATATTTCCTCAATGTTATTGGTTAAAGGATCAATTTTTTTCTCCAAATTAATAATGATACTTTTTCATGTAGCAACTCATCTTTTCTCTCCTTTGAGTTGAGATTGACATATCAGTGGATCTCTTGAGTCATCTTCATCTCTATATAGAACGTTCCTTTGCTTTTTGGAAACATATTTGTTATGAAGAAACATTTGGTTTTTTTCTCATTTATATCGACAATGTCATTGGGATTCATTCTGTTCTTGATGTGGAAGGATAGGCTGCAAGGGCTCAACGACTCAGCCTAATGACACCCTTACTCCCACAATCCCTCGGGTTTCTTTTGGAATGCCTCGGTATGGGTCTGGTATGGGACTAATATCTCTTTTGGATGGTCATCACTCGCCTTCAGGATTCTAACAGGCTCTAGAAACATCATTCCCTAGAAATCGCTCCTCATCTACTTTAGTCTTATTTGGTCTTACTGCTCATGAACCTCCCTTTGTGCGGAAGTCTATCGATCCATAGGGAGACATGAAAGGTAAGGTCATCGATGTTGCGGTATTTGGAAGTGTCGACCCTTCCTATATAAATGATATTCATGGATTTATTGATGATTATGATGTGATAAGGTATGACCCAACATTTTAGATTATCCCAATGGTCAAAAAAGCCAAAGGGAGTGCCACTATTGATGTCGATTTGGCTGGCAATCAAGTAGCGACAGTCTCATATAAACCACTTGCCAATGAATGTGATGATTGGTGGGGTGGGGATTCATGATTGATTGGATTACATGGTGGCCATATACAATATTTTTTATATCCTTTGGGATGGAAATCCACAAAAAATAATGAAACAAATATTCGGAAGGGAATAATAGCTTTTCAATTTGGGTGTTTTCTCAGAGGTCATTGGAAGATAAGAGGTGGCAGTCTAGCTGGGTAGGATGCACTCTCACTCCATCAGCCGCCAATCTAGTTTCATCTCTAAGAATTCAGCTATTTATTTTGAGAGGGAATATCATTTTATTAATGTTATGTTGAAGGATGATTTTTAGGATTAACTTTTAGTTCTCACTCAACCATAATAGTGATCTATGGGTGTGTTCTGATTTCTGTCTGCAATGGTGGATATCCATGGGAAGGTTGTCTCATATGAGGTTCTTGTGTGGTTTCCCAAATTTTCCTTAAATGTTATTTTGAAATATATAAGTAAATTTTTAGTCTGAATATAGGAATATATAATGATATGTGATTTGAAACATAAGTGAAATTAGTGTCTAGGAAACATTAGAAATAAAACATTTTACTAAAGTTTAAGGGAAAATATTTAAGATTATTTAAAATGAAAAAGTAATAATTGTTTTTATAAAACATTAATTGAAAAAAGGATGATATTCATGATAAAATTATAGATTTTATAAAAATAATTCTTTCTTACAAAATATCATGGTGGTTTGCGTAATATCTCTAACCTTATCTATGAAACGACTATTCACTCAATCTTAATTTCCTGAATAATAAAATATGATTAATTTATTTATAATTCCAAAACCCTTTATACATATATTTTGTTTTTTATACTTTTATAAAGTTCATTTTTATCCCTTTTTGAGGGTTATGAAATTGAATTTCATTGTGGTGGAGTGTTGATTTCCTTGGTTTTCATTTTATGATTACTTGTATAAGAGTATGGAAAACTATGTATAATGAGGATTGTTTCCCAAAAATTAAATTATATTTTATTAATAATATTATAAAATAATTAAATAACATTTTCCCTCAAATAGTTATTATGATTCATTAGATAAATAATTAATGGCAATCAGTTAGATTATTTTAGCATTTTTTTCACAATGAATTAATTTTGATGTAAAAGATAATATCATTCGTAAAAAATGAGTCAAAAATTTAATTAAGCTATAACAAAAATATTATAAATGATTAATCCATAAAATTGGATTTCTGATAAAATTTAAAGCTGGAATTGAAATATAAAATCACATCATCCAAGCAGGTTGTAAATCGGCACCTCACAGAGGATTTTTTTCATTTATAAACTAAAAGAGAATGAAGAAGAGCTTTCTGTTGATTTATTACATAAACATGATAAAATAAAACTAAATATGAGATACTAGAGTTATCATGTGACTTGTATAGTGGATGTGAGGGGAAGATAATAAAATAAATGTACTTGAAAATGAAATTAAAAGATAATGGGAGAGGTTTATACATTTTGATTTCTTCTTATTTAGAAACTACTTTCTTGATTGCTTTTTGACCTTTTTTAGAACCAAAATCACCTACACGTGGTGGAGAGGATTTGGAAGAGTATTGGGATGAATTTATACAAGGATCAAGTCTTATGTTTTGTGAGGTTAAGTGGTGGTGAGGGTGGTATTTATAATAGAAGAGGTTGGTGTTTTCTCATTATTAAATTCATTGGTTAATTATTTTTCTCATCAAATATTGTTGAATATTTAGACTATATATAGTAATGGTTTCATGTGAATTCAAATAAAAGATTGCATACATCATCAATGACTCAATCATGACTCAATAGTTCATTTATTTTCTAATATCATAAATTACCGTATTTTACTATTCATCTAAAATTCATGTAGTTCAGAAAAAATATCAAAAATTCCCCATAAAAATTTATCAACATGTATAATCCAAAAATAATATATATTTTATGGAAAAACATTCTAAATTTGATATATTTAATTTTAAATTATAATCATTATTTACATGGAAAAAATAAATTTTAAAATCAAAATTGATTTTCTCTTACATTGAAAAGTGTATAAAGATCTCACCAAATATTCATAAAATCATAATACATAAAAATATAATTTTATGAATAAATTATATTTTAATATATTAAATTAATCCTACAATTTTAATTAAATATACATGAAATAAAAAAATAACCAGACTTAATTAATAAATATTGAAATATTTTTTTATATGTACTATGATATAATTATATCATACTAGCACATATTATATGGATATATTTTATTTATACTTACAATGGTGAGGTTACAATTCAATTGGCTGATTTATTATTCATAAAGGTCACATTACTATTAAAATGGTCAAGATACTATTTCGTGGGTATAGGTTCTTTAACATCTAGAAACACTTCGTATTTCATTCAATCGTCATTTATTAAGCTTTTATTGTGTTATCTATGTGTTTATACCATATGAAATAATTTTAATTAAGGAATTTCTACTGATAAAACATTTGGAAATTGCATTATTCCCCCATATGAAATCTAACCCTTAAAATTTTGTTTTAAATACTATGATAAAAATTAGTGTGGGTTCTTTTCCTTCATCACATCCTATAATTATCAAGTTTCATCTTCATCATGATGGTTCGTTCATTGAACATTGACCAGGTGAGTCATATTGTCGCAAAGGAATTAATCTCTATGATCCATTATCTACAATGGTTTCTCCTTATAATAATGATCACTCTCCAACTGCACCACCTCTGAAGACAGTATAGCTGATGGATCTAGAACGTACTTCATTAAGAGAGATATGAGGAATACATTGTGTACATGAGACATGGTTAGTGGAAGTGAATGTAAATAGTCCAAATATCTAACAAAACAAAGGATTTAGAAGAGGAATATGAAAATTATACTTATGTTCCCTTTCTTTTCTAATTTTATTATCCAATTTTATGGAGATATGCGGAGTAATTCCACTTCTCCAGCCTTAAACACAATATCCCATCGACGTTTGTCTGCATAAATCTTATATAGTCATTCAACTTCGTTGATGAGTTTCTAAAATGCATTACCTTCTCCGTCATTTCTCCAATAATTTTAGGTACGAGAAGATTACTCTCACTGACTTCATCCCATCATGTCGGTGTTCAACACCATTTCAAAAAAAGGTATTTGTATGGAGCCAATTCGATGCATGAGTGGAAACTATTGTTGAAGAAAAATTAAAGTTGTGAAATATGTTTGTCCCAAACTCCATTGAAGTCCATATAACATGCTCTCAAAATGTCTTCCAGCTTATAAATAGTTCTCTCATTTTGGATATCATTTTGAGAATGATATGTCATTCTAAAATTTAGCTTATTCCTTAGAGCTTGTAAGAGACTTTTCCAGAACATCAAGGTGAATCTCAGATCTTCACTAAATACAATAAATTTGTTATCCCCATGACATCTTACCACTTTATTGATATATATATATATATATATAAATATTGATACTATAATATGTCCAATAGAATTTTGATAAAGTGATTTTTCATTGTAAGATGATTCAAAAATACCAATATTGCAATTTTTTTATTCTAAATTTCCTTATAAGTCCTCTAAAAAAGTCCATAGTGATGTTTTCCCATTTAAATACTGGTACTGATAATATGATCATCAAACCTTTAATTTCTTCCTTTCATCATTAATTTTCATTCATACAAGCCACTTTGATGTATATTTAGTGATCTCATTTTAAATATTCTACCATGAAATGCTCTCCCAGATATCTCAATGCATCTTTGTGTTCCATGGGTGAAAAGAGAAGGTTGATCTATGTGTGTCATTCAAAACCACATTAATTATATCTTTTTTGGATGGTACACATAGTAATCATATAAATATTATGACTCCATACAAGCCACTTGAAGGGTTTACCATTTCTAATAGCTTACACCATTTTCATAATTTCAACATTTTTTATTTTGGAATCCTTTATTTTCTCCAAGAGGAGTGGTCAAGAAATAATTCGAGTAAGTGTTGATGATATTCCCCCACTAATTAGACCCATGAAAATATTTTTTATTTTTATAAATACTAGATACTTCATAGTTCTCATCATTTATAAAGATGTTGGATTCTTTCTACATTTAGAATTTTCTACTTTATTTTCTATACCAGGATAGTAGTGGATTGATCAGTTGTAATCCTTAATGCGATCTAACCATATTTTCTGGTTCATATTGAGGTCCTTCTTTTTCAATATATATTGGAGACTCTTGTGATCAGTATATATATTTTACTTCCCCCCATATAGATAATTCCACATGATTTTCAATGTATTGATCATAGATTCCAACTCCAGATCATTAATGTGATAGTTTTTCCCGTGGTTTTTTAATGTACATGAGGCATATGCAATCACATTGTCATATTTAATCAGTATGTTGTTTAATCATTTCAATGTTTAATTTTTGTATTCCACAATGAGTTATCAACTATTTGGGAGTGTGAGCACTGGTGTAGTGATAAGCCACTTTTTGGAATCCTTAAATATTTCCTCACATTCAAGACTCCAAAAAACATTCACTACCTTCATTTGAATATTGGTTATTTTAACTAATATTCATGATAGGTTCTTCAAAAACCACCAATAATACTTGGATACAATATGAAAAATATGGATCTCTATTAAAAATGTTTTCATGGGCCTCTCTTCGATTACATTGTCTTGGAAGGGTCCAAAGATATTTCTTTTCTGGTGATTACATACCCAATTAATTATGAATCTACTATCCAGTACTCACATTTACTGTAAATTGCATAAAATATATTCCTTCAGAATGTCTCAAACATAGTATTAAATTCATCCCCATATTCCTCCTTTCACTTAGAGTATATCGGAATATCATCGATAATGACTACAAAAAATATATCGATGTCATCTCTACATAATCTATTCATTAATTCCACGAATATTTCTATACCATAAGTGAGGCCAAGTTGAATCACTCTAAACTCATAGTGTTCATGACTCATTCTAAAGGTAGTATTGGGAATGTATTCCTTCTCTACCAGTAATTAGTGATATCCAGACTAAAGGTCCACCTTATAGAAGAATTACATGGTCTTACTCTTTACACTTGTACAAGATTGGAGGATGCTTTGGGAAGTAAATAGTGATATCCCTTTCCCAAAAATTAATGTTGGATTTATATAATTGTAGAAAATTTGTGCCCAAAATAGCATCAATTTCTACCAAATGATGTTTGACATGATTTTCTATGAGTTTTAGTCCACAATAATTTACCGGGGAGGTACTATAAACCATGGAAGCAATAATTTCCCCATTTTTTATTCACACAAATATCTCATCCACCATATTTTGTTGTGGCGTTTGAATAGTTCTACTAATATTTTAAGATATTAATGAATAAATAAGACCATAATCAAGTAGACTGTTCTGTATTCTTCAATGAATAACCAGTGTACCAATTAATAGATCATTTTCTGGATCCGCATCAGTGGTAGTGGTATAATAATCCATTCCTTTTTCCAAGGCGGTTGCTATTGATCATCTCCAAAAACTCTAGGCATAGGTAATTGGTTTGAAAATTTCATATTTTTTTGTTTGAAACACTGCAATACTAGCTGATTTTTGATATGAACATTACATTATTTTACCATGTTAGGGGGAATTTCATATCCCTTCATTAGTTCTTATCTTGATGCCCCAATCATCCACATTTAAAGCATTTCCTGGTTCTTATTATAATGTTCCTAGGTTTTTTCTTCAAACTATTTTCACTTATAGGATTTCCAACCATATTTAAATAATGGGATTTTTTTCCTGATCCACCCATGTTACACTCTATTTTATTCTTTTTATTACTAGGCCCCTGAGACAATTTCTAGTCAATGATCACCATTTAATCCTTTAGGGAACATTCAACAATCCCCTCATAACATTCAATCTTTCAATTCACCCAAACAATTCATATACATGGATTTAGTCCACAGAAATGTGATCCACATTTCTTTTGGTGTTCATGACAATGCCAAACGAATATATTGCAATCCTTGTAAATGTTTCCTCAAACACACTAATAGACTCAAATTCCGTCAAGATAAGTCTGAATAACTCCATTTCGATATTGAGATGGAGGTTCTGGGAAAAATATTAATTGAAATTCATTTTTCATTAATTCCTCTAAATCCATGGAATAAATTTACCCTTAGAAATCATATTTTACTATCAATTTCTACCATTGATCAGCTTGCCCATAAAAATTATAGTTGCCTATCACATCATACTCTTAATGTGAGCAGTAATGGAAATAGAATATGTTCTTAAAAGATATATTACATTTTTCTATGAGGAGGGTATTCGAAGATCCACTCATCATGGGATGCCTTTCCAATTTAAATGATTCGATGGAAACTTTCACTTTCTATGGTGAAGGATGGTGTTCCAGCCGTTTCTAGTTATTATTCATAAGATGAAAGAGATGAGAACTTACTTTCATAATGATTTAAGCAGCCATTCCCATCATATCCGGCATTTTCTTAGGTATGTCATCACGTTCCTTATCATATTTATTTATAGACTGTGTTCTTCTATTTACAGCCATTAGATAAGAAAAAAGTGAAATTTGGCACTTCGTTGCATTGCTAATAATTATAAAAATGAAATACCTCACATAAATGGATTAACTATTAAAGGGAATGTATGTCATAAATTTTTATTCCCTGTGTTTTAATCAATGTTATTCATGATATGTTTTCTAACATATGTTCATATGTTAATTTTATTTACTCACATAATAATTGTTAGAATTGAGCTTATGAATCTACAAATGAATTTCCCCCATGAGTGTCAAACCATTTTTGTAGTAAGACATGTTTTCATGTACTAGGATACCCTATGTCAGACCAAGAACAACTTGTCATGTTTTTTACAACTAGTTATATATATGAAAAAACCACATGTACTTGTAGTATCTATAGAGGGATTTATTTTCATCATAAACGACTTACTCGATACTAACCAATATTTAGGGATGTTTTCTAATAATTACTCTTATCCCTTGGGTTTTGACTAAATTTATCTATTAGTAGTCTTCAAAAATATCTAAACTTTTCCATTTATTCCAGCTATATAAACCTTATCCATTAACACATATTATTACATGATTTTCTGTGTAATTAAACATCAAATTACATGAGAAGGATCATATTATCTACCATTTAAGAGGATTATGGAAATAAATCTGAAAACATGGGTCTAAATAAAAAATTACATTATTTAACATATGTTATGAGCTCTTAAAATTATTTTAACTCTCACATACTCATAGAATACATGGGGATAACAAGAACAAATAGATGGGATAAATAACATAGTTAGGGAATAATCATTAAAATAATGTTTTATACATGGGTTAAAAGGAATAACATAATTATATAAAAAGTAATGGAACATGGTTAAACATAATGAATCTTGATATGGGATAATATGATCATAGATTCATTTTTATTTAGTGGTAACATGAATCATTAATTCATTATGATTCAAGGCTCGTTGCACATAGAGTAAAACAAGTCAATGCTCATTCCACATTGATGAGCCCGAGTCAAGGCCACTACCAAGACTATTGTACATAACATCTCCGGAGAATAAACATTACCCAATGTATTGGAGAAATATTTTGGTTCACCCATAATAACAAGTTAATGAATATTATTTCCACATAAACAATCATACATAAGTACCCAATCATAAACATAAGTGTTACCTCTATAAATAATTTGGTATCATAATAATGTCAAAATCATAATAAATGGGGGTGTCATAAAAGTGTCCCTAAAAGAATTTAATTATGTCATAAATGGAATTTAGTAACAAAATATAGGAATATATCATGATATTTGATTTCAAAATTATGTTAAAAGAGTGTCTAAAAAACAATACAAATAAAACATTATAAGATAATTTAATGGAAAAAATTCAAGATTCATTAAAATGAAAAATGAATAATTGTATGTATAAAACCATAAATGATTCATGGAAGTATTTCATGATAGAGGTATTGTTTTGATAAAAATATTTGTTTCTTAAAAGAGATGACATATAATACTTGAAAATGGGTAAAAATCATGAGGTTCATTTAAATTGGGTTTGCTTATGGGGAATAAATTTATAGGGAACCCTTTAAAATCATTTATATTTACAAACAAAAGGATGAATGGATATAGATACATGTGTTTGTTTAATGTACATTGATATTTTGAAATTTACATATAAAAAGTGAATTTCATTTAGGAATGAAGAGAAAATCAGTAACCCAAAGGAATGATCGAGGTTGGGGTAGAGTCCCTTACCTTATGTCCAAAACAATTCTACACTCGATATAATGTCTTAAATAATAACATTACAATCATTAATTAATAAGTAAATGACCATTTATACATTTATTTTTTGATATAATTTTAATATGTTCATTTATGTCCCTTTTTTTGGCTTATGAAATTCAATTTAATCGGTTTGGTTCATTGAGTTACATAGTTTTCATTATCAGTTTACTTGTATATTTGTATATAAATTTATATAAAATAAGGGTAGTTTCCTATAACTAAACATATTTTTTATTAATGATCATATTAAATATTGAAATAATGTTTTTTCATACTTCAGGATGTTTCATTATATAAATAATTAATGTTAATATTTTAGATTAATTTAGCATTTTTTGTTCACAACAAACTCATTTTGTTTTAAAAATTAATATCATGGGTAAAAAGTGATTGCAAAGAATTAAATAACATATAATAAATATATTTTAATCCATAAAAACAATAAAAATGGTATCAAGACTACTATTGAAGGTGGAATTGAATGATGAATGAACATCGTCCATGATGGTGGTAAATTTGCACCTCACAAAAAATGTTTTATTTTATAAAATAAAATAGTGTGGAAAGATATTGATAAATAATTTTTTTCAATCACCATGATAAAATTATATTATATACAATATAATGTTTTTATCATTCCACATGGTTATGGTAAGTGAGGATAATAGAATTAAATAATCCAACTTGAAGATTAAATTGATAGAAAACAGAAGATGGTTTTACCTATTGATTCTATCTTCTTGAGAACCCCCTTATGGGATTGGATTAGGACTATTGTTAAGATCAAAATATCTATGAAATGGTGGATAGTTTAGGTAACATTACAGGTATGTATTGATACAAGGGTCACTGAATTAATCGTTTGAGGAGAAGAGGTGGTGAGGGGTTGTATTTATAGTGGATGAGGTTGAGTTTTCTAAATATTTATTTCATTATTTTATTACTTTTGTGAAGAAAAAAAATAATGAATAGTATTGATACAAAATAAAGTTATTTTTCTACATTATTAATAATAAAATGTCACTTACATCATCCATTAATCAATCATTACACACAAATTCATTTACATACCCAGACCATAATTTATAAAAACCTGTATGTTTTAAAAATCCCACAAATTCATCCTATCCATTTATGGACTTGTTGAATCAATAAATGAGCACAAATATATGAAATAAATTTTTTTTCAAATTATATATTTAATTTTTAATTAAAATATTTATATACAGGGAAAATACAAATTTTAAAATTACAACGACTTTTCTAACTCATTGAAAATGTATTTCCGGTCTCATAAAAAGATACTATAATCATAAGGAATCAAAATAAAATTTTGTTAATAAATATTAGTTTAATTTATTAAATTAATATTATAATTATTATTAAATATATTTATCTTACAAAAATACCGACACTTAATTAATAATTTTTATAATATTTATTTATTTTTACTGTGATATAATTATATCTTATTAAAAACTATAAGATGGATAAATTTTTTGTATACATCCATTGGTGAGGTTATTATTAATTTAGCTGATTTACTATTCATAATGGTCAAATAAATAATCAATATGTCAATTCACTATTAAATCAGTATAGTTTCATTAACTTCTAGAAACTCTTATTAAATTCATTCATCATTTATAAATCTTCTATTGTGTTCTCTATGTGTATATACAATGTAACATAATTATAAGAAATGAAAATCTATAGATAAATCTATGGTTTATTAAATGTAACAAGTAATATAATAAATCCTTATTGATAATATATATTAAATAAATAAATAATCATCCAATATGACAATATAACCAGCCATTATAGTTGGTATGGGAAAATTAATGGCATCGGTTCCCAAGATGGTAGTTATTTGTATACATCAATGATGATTTCTTTAAAAATTTGATTGAAGTGGAGATGGTTGTTGTACATTCCTATAATAAGAAAAAATATTGGTATGTGGATGATAGTTTGGTTATTATATCATCATGTTTTAATAATAATTTAATAAGTTTGCGGAATAAGTAATCTAAAAATGCTAAATGAAAAATATTAACTCTTTAATGGGTAGCCTCCAAAGGATTGAAAAAAAAACCTTATGTTGGTGTATTTATTACCATACAAGGCTTATGGGATTATATTAGGATATTTGTTTAACATATTTTGGGGAAGTATTGGATGAAATAATGGTTTTATGGTGTGAATAAGAGAAGATATGGGGTGACCTTTTATAAACGACATGAGTGACACACTTGTTATAATTGAAAAAAGGTAGACCCACATTTTTCATATTCCAAAAGAGAAACAAGGAATTATTCTCTGTAATAATACATAATAAAGTATTAATATATACATTAAATATATTTTAGACAAGTGTTTTGGTTATTTTAATCCATATATTTCTAGTTTAACGCAGTGTAAACATATGTTTTTCTTAACAATGGAAATTAAAATCTATTATTTCACAATTTATTTGGGTCAAAAATTAAGATAACATTATTAGATAATATTAATTATTATAATTAATAATATTTAATAAATTATTACAATGTCAAATCGTATATGTGTTAAAATTTTATTTAATATTAATATAGTATATGCAATGAAAATTTGGGTTTTCAAAGAGAAAACGTTCAAAAGATTAAAAGTTTTTCATATAGAAATTAAATATGAAAATGATTAAAACAACCTTGATTGGATAAATAGACATATAATTTAATTAAATGTTCTTTTAAACAAAATTTACATTTAATTTACATTTATAAAATATTTAAATTAAAAATGATTTTTTCTGTTAAAATTATGTGTTTTTCACTATTGGTAAAAAATATATATTTTTTTGAAAAATCTAAAAATTTCACTTTAAAATAATTTTTTTGATACAATACATGAATATTATTTAAATAAATAATTTTCTTAGAATTCTAAAAAATAAATTTTATTATTGTTCACAAAAGTATTTTTTTTAGAAAATATTATTTTCCAAATTTTTAAACACTTTAATGAAAAAATCAGGTACTATTTTATAAATATTCATTCCCAATATAAAACCTTTATAAATAATATTTAAAATATATTTTTTCTTATTCGTATCTAAATTTTTAACTTCTTTGTTATAATGTCCCTATTTGAATAATACTTCTAATTTATTGATATTTTGTTTAAAAAACTATTGTGTGTATTGGAAGAAAAATTCAATATTTTCTGTAATGTAAAATTAACTCAATAATCCATGTCATACAAGAAAAAAATTTAAATTTTTAGAAAATAATAATTCATAAAAAATTAGTGTGTAACATTCTAGCCCCTTAAAATTAATCTATCCCAAAAAATCAACTTTCTAATCAATGAATTAAATATTGAATTTTTTGGTCATATAAAGGCACATCATAAAAAATGGTTAACAAAACATCATCATGAAAAAGAGAATTGTATGTGGAAATTTCCTCTTAAATAACAGATACTATATTTTAAAAATAGAAGGACATGGGTGTCATGTGAAAACATAGAAATAAAATATAAAATGAACACTCAAATACTAATTTATATTGATATAAATCATTGATCAAGAGTAAGTGGGTGATTAAGAGAAGTTTAGAAAACAAATATTCCTAAATCTAATATTCTTGTAAATGATTACTTATATCATAAATAATATTGAAACCAAGAAATCATTTTATTTCAAGAACCTTTTACTGATGATGGAGACATACATATACATATATAATGGGAATATTTGAAAAATATTATTACATTATATATTTCTTTATTGGAACATTTTTACCATTTGGTTGGGACTTGATAAATTTAAAATCTATCTCCTATACTGAGTGATGAATTTTTCATTTCTAAAAGACTATATTTATTTTATAATAATAAATATGTAATTCCTTATATATCTACTTAAAAAAGATAGAATATATTACCCATTATGATAAATCGTAACTTGGTGAATTAATAATGTAATATCTAAACCCACATCTAATGAAAGAGATAAATGATTCTATAAACAGTTGACCTTATAACTCTTCAAAAATAGAAGAAAATAATAAAGGTCACTAAATTTCTCAAAATATTTGTATCATTAATCCCCCATATTTCCAAATGTTGATCATGAATATCAAATAACAAAAACATGAATAATATTTTCATTTTTTCTCTCGAAACATGGTAAAACATGAATTTCTCGAAAACCATACTAAAAATTCATCCTTATTCATTACATAATACATATAGTATTTGATATATTTCCTTAATTAAAAAATGATATAAACTTTATCATCAATACGATAACCCACTTCTTCTAAAACTAATGGATCATTTCCAAGGTAATCCATACAATCCTATTTACTTACTCATATCCAACATCCCTTTATAAAAAATGACAATATTAATATCTGAGATATAATAAGGTTTAACTTCCCTTGATCAAAATATCACCCCAATAAATAAGTCACTTTTGTAGTCCATTCATAACATTAAAAATATTTTGGAAATCAATAATAAAAAACATATACTAAACAATCCTTATATATTTCATGATTCATTTAACATAATTATGAACTAAAATAAATAATCCTATAAATCATCCAACTTCCTTTTCAGACCGTTAACTGGGATTCATCATCTAATTACATAACCATTCTTTCCATTCATATTGTATATGTAGTTTCTTAATTATCCCCAATATAAATACTTCTCACCTAAAAATATTGATTAAATTCCCTCGAATTCTCCAATGGACATCAATATTCATAATTCCCATACATTACTCATTTAACAAGTCCAACAATCGATGAGACCACAGGGAGGCCATTGTTTTCATCATTGTAATTAACATAGACTTTCATTTTTCTCCCCCAGCTGTTACTTTCTTGATTTTCTTTGTTTCTACAATTGAAACAACTTCTCATCCCTATGAGATGTTCCCTTGAGTGCTTCATCCCACATTATCATGATATAAGAAACTAAATTTTCATTCCACCATGGCCTCAATAGACATAACAATCAATGAAAACTATACTTATATTATTTTTTGAGTTTGAGATTTGGTTCAGGTTCATATGGTTAATCATATTTTTTGATAACTAATTATATATAATCACAATATCATTCACTTCACTCGTCATCCCATTCAGATTCTCATCATCAAATTCTCCATCTTGTTCAATCTTAAACCAATTCCTTTTGGTTTTTTCTAATAACAGAAATAATCATCGTGTGAGCAACCCAATTATTAGTGGAAACCCAAATAATCCTAAACAAAATCAATTATTGTATCTCTAAATAACATGAAATTAATTTTATTAATTGAAAAAAAAATTATCATAGGTCATTCATAGTCATAATATATTTGAATTCTCTATGATTGTTCATAAACAGTTGTTCAATTTCACAAAGAATATCCCCAGGTAGTGTCAAACCATGTGTGTAGAAAGGTCCATTTCTATGCCCTGGGTAATGAATGATTCCAACTTAATATTCCTTTTTCAATGTTATTACCCTTATTTACCAATGTTCCATAGAAACATCCAATTCATCTATCAAGACATAGATGTAATTTCTTTGGAAGACACTCACTATGTCCTTTACCAAAATTCTAGTATTTTTTCCTACACTTGGACTCACCCTCAAACATATCCTTAGAGATATCCACGAATTGATCATAGAAATATCCATAGGTTTCTCACTAAATTTTTATCATCACAGTTACAAAAGGTCAAATAATCTTATTTTCTAATACCTTCTATTTTATGTAGGATTATAATAAAAATATATTATTCCATTATTGGTAATCATTTATTACATTAACCAAAAATTTACTCTATGATTGTAAACTTATAGATTCTTTGGAACCATGGAATGAAAATCAACTTGTTTATATGTAATCTACAACATCTCCATATACGTTCTTCATAACTCCCACCCATATTTGACATATCATATTTAATACATTTCTTTATTACCAGGGGAAAGAAAACAAACGAAAGTGTGAGCCTATATACTCAATAAGATTAAATAATGTAGATATGATTGCATGGAAATAAAAGAAGGGCATGAGAACATTATAATAACATTTTAAAACAATACCCTTCATATCAGAGAACATAATATTAAATTATGGAACAATGATTGAAATATCATAAGACATGAATCATAAAATAATAAAATTATATGTTTTATTAGGGAAAAACAATAGCATAAGATAAATGATCTTTATAAACAAATAATCATAGAAATTCATTTTTATAGTATTTAAGAGTCACTACCAAGGATATTATAGTGGATTGGGTTCACTCCCCGAACCATTCTTATTTCCATGGATCATTTAAAATACAATCATAATAGAAAAATCCCTTTATTGAATCAGGTTTACTGATCATTCCATCCATACCAATCTCATGTGATATATATCTTCAGTAAATGCATCGGATAGAGATATATGTCCAACATATCACATAATGAAAATACTACACATGTGTACAATGAGATCTTAAAAAATTAATCACATCATAACACAGGAAATTAAATTTCATTCATAACACTTTAATTATTTCATAATCCAAGGAAATTATAAAGGTTATGTAATAATTTAATTATTTCATTATTTCATAAACATTAGATACAGAAGCGGGTTTCATAAGAATTTTTTCAAGATATATCATGTGGAAGGGATATGAGATTCAGAAACATTTTTTCATCTTAATAAATTCTTAGAAATTATAATAATTGTAACCTTGGTTCATTGGCCAGGAAAATAATTAATTACCCTAGGGGATATTATAAAATATAAATTAATATTTTGAAATAAAAATGTCATGGAGAATTTGATGAGGAATACATTAATTTTTTAAAAATATCATTATAAAAATAGACATACAAAAAATATTTTTGAAATCAATTTATTTGAAAATAAACTCCCAAACATATAAATTATAATTTTAATTAAAAAAAGTTCATGATGTAGGGAAATTTTGTTCATTTGATGACTTTTTTGGCAGAAAATCAACTCACATTTTTGATAAAATTCGGACAAGCATTTTTTTTGGAAAATAACATGACGATTTATTTAAAATAAATTAAAAAGGAAAATTTGGTTATAAATTTCTTTATTAATTTTTTAATATTGTAAAGAAATGGAAATAATTTTTAAAAAACAAGTGTTCTGTTAAATAAAGAAATTTCTACAGAAGAGATATATAAATATGAGTTTCCTCATGAAAATATTATTTTTAACTATTAACTGAATAAAGAGAGAAAAATGAAAGGAAAACATATAATCTCATAAAATTAAAATAGTATAAGAAAATACATTATTTTCATGGGTGATGTATCATAATGTTTCATCATCAGAAAGATAATCATAAAAAATCATGATAAATGATGACATTACACCATAAAATCATTTCCACATTAGTAATATTGAAATGACATCCACAAAAGGAATAACATTAAATTAATCATAAAATATCAAAAGGATAATTAAATTATTTATATTACATATAAATTGGGACCTATATACACTACACATAAGAAGATAGATGAATAACATAACATATGTCTCAAAGAATGAAAATTGAGGCAAAAATACCTTACTTTATGTATTACCTTCATCGTGCATGTTCAAACCTCATGTGTTATAAATATATGTTTATTATAAATATATTATATAACCATATTAATATATATCATACCATATATGTCTTTTTAATGTCTCTTTTATATTAATTTATTAAAAATTCCATGTTAATGTCACATTTTAAACACTTATTACATTATTCATAATGTATGTTTTAATTTGTAATTTTTTTGGATATTATATTTTTCAAGATATCTATAATGGTAACCAATATATAAATTTATTATATATTGAATTTTTTTTATTTATATAAATCCATTAAATATGTATATAATAAATGAAATACATCATTTTGGAGATGGCAGGTCGTGCAATCTCATGAAAAATGTATCAATTTTATATAAATAATTGAATGAAATGAAGTTACATAAAATATTAACACAATAGAAAAATTATATCTCATATATATTTTATATGTTCACTAAACCCATCATTATCACCATTTATGTAAATCGTGAACGAATCACATCACATCGCAATGAGGTAGTCCTCCATAAACATGATATACATTATTATATTCACAAAAATATAAATTATAAAGGTATTTCAAACATAAGAATTAGAAAAATATAATAATATCAAATATATAACATATAAAAATTTCTTCCATATTTATAACAATTTTTATGAGGTGTCAATTAGAAAATTAATGTCATTGGTCCCTGAGGTCGTGGTCCACCATAGGTAGAAATGATGTCTTAATATCCCATTTAATGAAATTGAAGATAGGTATAGGTAATTACCATATAAGTTTATTAAAAATATTTATGATACTAATTTTATTACATAATCTTGTTTTGAAAATAATTGATGGAGGTGTGGGAATAAATAAAATAATAATTCTCATTGAAGAATGCCATATCAACCTCAGGTATACTCTTTGTATTTTCACAAAAAACCATTTAATGATGGAATTATTAATATTATAAGGATAATACGATTATATTATTGAAATTTATAATGGAAATTTTCTGGTCCCAGCATAACCAAAAGGGGTTGGTGTTTTGAAAAATGTTGGATAATGGTTGGCATTTTATGAGTGAGGCGAGTCAAACACCTGTAAATTTGAAAACAAAAAGTTATAACCGCATTTTTAGATAAAAAAAGGGTACAACTGTATAATTATAAATAACAATGCACATATGTTTGATTTTTTTCTAGAAAATATTTATGAGGCATGTTTTAAGGTCATTTTAACCCTTATCGTTATAGTTTAACCATGTTTAAACAAATTTTTACCTGAACAGTGCTAATTATATATTAATATTTTCATTATTTATTTCGGTAAATAATTAAGTTGAACTAGTTTTATAATATTTATTTTTATTATTAAAAAAATTGACCAAATATTGAGACATTAAATTCATATATGTGGGAAAATTATTATTAAAATTACCCTCATAGGCTTGAAGAGTCACCTAGTTTTCAAAGAGAGTATCATCAAAATATTTCTAGGTTTTCAAATCAATGTTCATTATGAAAATAATTAAAATGACGTGAATTTGATTAAATGATATACAATTCAACTAATTGTACTATAAAAACCAATTCATATTTAATTTATCTTTATAAAAAATTTAAAAAAATATACAGGTTTCAATTAAAATCTATTATACCTCACTATTCTAAAAATAATAATCATTTTAGAAAATTATGATATATTCACCCTAAGATTATTTTGAAATGAATATTTCAATGAAATATTATTTTACCATTAAAATTTTATGATGTTTTATCATAATAATTTTAATATTATACTATTTATTATTTTAAAATAGTATTTTCTTGACATAAAATGAATTTATTGAAAATGTTAATTACCATTTTATAAATATTTTTTCATTATATAATAAAATATTTAATGTATTAAAAAATAATTTCTTACTATTCTTACTTTTATATTTAATGACCATCTTATAACAGTCCCATTGGACAAATATAAATAAAATATCGTAGATTTGTTAAACAAATTCTCATGAGTAATGCAAGATAATCTCATTGTTTGGTATATTTAAATATTGACTCAATATTCCATGTAATGAAGGATAGAAGGTAAATTTAATTTATTGAAAATATAATAATTCATAAAAAGTCATGGTGTTACACCTATATTAGATTATATAGAAAAAGGAAAAACAAAAGGGATCATCTAGTTTGAAAAGGAAATATCTGAATGGTAGTGAATGAAAATCAAAGAATAATATAAATTTGATATCCATTATATCAATTTACCTGGATTTGATAACTCAATCACAACAAACATGATTTCATATATTATTTTAATTAAAAAATATTTATTTACTATAATTTTTGAGCTAGAAATTTATTTGATCTTCCATAAAGGTCTGAATTTTAGCACTCTATGATATGTTACTATGGAGACTAATCAATACTCACAAGCTATGGAAACCCTCTATGTGTTTTTTTTCTATAATGGATAACTTATTTCTCAAAAAATTTCTAAAAATTCAATATTTACCTAAATTATTTGGTTTTTGTGAGATTACATGTATGTTACCTAATGTATTCACACACTAAATAACAGGAAGGTGGAAATTATGAGAGGATATTTCCTATATCAATTAGAGAATTGGTGACCCTTGTATTATATCTAATAATTACAATATAGTAATCCCATCACATGAAATAAGTGGTATGCTAACCAATCCATAGAAAGAAGTTAGTAAAATGAGTGTATGAATTTCAATTATCTAGTGGAGGTATCTATACATGGGGATAAATTCACATGTTATTGGAGATCTTCCTAAAAAATTTTGTCTAGTATGCTAGATCAACGATTTGAAAATTATATTTCATGATAATAATGGAAGGATGGTCATTCTAAGACCCTCATAAATATATTCTTATCTAAACATCCCATTTTTACCACTATAATGGAAAATAAGGGTCTTCAGGTTCAATAATTCAATTATACAACTCCAAAACATCCGGATGATCATTCAATAATCTTGGGGTAATGTTGTGTTTATAGATGAACATTAATCTTTAGTAAAAAAGATAACGTATATAAAATATAAAATAGATCATTTAAATGGGAAGATATTACTATGATGGATAGGGATATGGGGTTATGGGAAATGTTACCAGGAGCCCATTAGAATACACAAAAGGAGGAGTTTTATTTGTACCAATTGAAAACTATATTGACATAAAATCTTATCAAAATAAGAGGAAATCCTTAAAATTGTAGTATCAATTGATAATTTCATAATTTAATGTTGGAAAGTTAAATATAGGAAATAATTATACATAAATAATTACATAAGTCTATAAAATCTCCCCTTACAATTATATACTTGAAGAATAGGAGTGAGATTATCAAAGTGAGGAAGAATATTGGTGATAATATTTAATAATAACATAAGGATATTTTAAATAGTGTATCATCATCTAATACCATAAATTATAATGATGTTTCTAAAAAAGTTGTAATTTAAATTGTATATACATTATATATAAGAAATACAGACTAAATTTATGGTAATGATGAATACTTCTCTCTAAATCTGGTAAGGGATCCTAGACTTGATGTCCTTACTAACTAAATATTTTATTAGTAATTGTACATTATTAAAGATGATTTGTAAAATATAATTTGTATTTTGTTTAGAACTATAATTCTTTAAAAAAAATTCACTCTCAATTTATGTTTCTCTTACCATATAATGATGACGATCACAATCGTTTCTCATTCACTCATTTTTTCTTACTAACATTGACTATACAATTATGACCCAATTGTTGGGAACATTTCTATTCACAATGATTAGAAAGATGATCCCTCCATATCAATATTGGTTTTTATAGGGAACTAAAATATTTTATTTTCTTTGAACTATTTCTAAACTCACCTACCTTTTGAATATAATTGTATGAAATGGAATCGTTAATCCATAACTTGATATCATGATGCATCTTTTCATGATTAAATATGGATTTAGGGGTAACATTCTCTACATGTTTGGATTCAATGAAAATTTAATTGAATTGATCTTTTAATCTTTTATAAATTCTATATTTTCTTTCAGGGTTAATGGAATTTCTCATGGATAATTTTCTATCATAACCGGTACTTTGAAAATGGACCCTCTTTCTACAATCTTATTTATTATTTTAGAGGATTAACTTAGTAGGGGCATCATTAATAAGGTTTGAAATGGAACACTAAACACCCTAATAGATGGGATAGGTGTGGTGGATCCCCCAAAACTATTATATGCTAATATGTTTTTCCTTTTTCATGAAATATTACTTCAAAACATTTATTATACCAAAGGATTCCTTATTATTATTGGCTTTTTATGAATCAACAGGTCAATTAAAGTTAACAAAAAATACTTTAACAATTATTTTAATTCATGTAGAAAGAAATTTTTGAATTACAAAGATTATAAGATATATATATATATATTTTTGAGATATATTTAATTATACACAACACCATGTTTAGAATATTTTATACAAAATAATGAGTTCTTCAGATAGTGTGCTTGATATGTGGCACTGAGCTTCAGCATGCCCGGAAATAATTATTTTTCAAAAAGAACACTATATCCAAGACATTAAATAAGAGGTTATTAATATTATTAACAAAATTTTGATATATATTTATAAATATGCTTCTCAAAATATTAATTATAAACTCTTAGTGAATAATCAAAGGATTTCTTGTAGAGAAACTATATTAATCATCAAAAATGATTTTTTTCTATTTATGATAAATTATTTTAATTAATTTATAATTTTTCAATATTTTATGAAACAATTAAATCAATTTTTTGGAAGAATGATTTCAAAATTGATATGTGGTGAATTTTTTATATTTTTGAAAACATTTCATTTTTTCAGTGAATAGTGAAAATACCAATTTTTGTAAAACTGTCATTTGTTGTAAATAAATTATTTAATTTAAATTTTATATTATAATTTAAATTAATATATGTATTATTTATTAATATTTAATCAACTTAATAACATTTGTATAAAATTTAGAGTATATTTTAATGTAATAATTTTTTTATAAGGGGATTATGTGAAAAATATTTAGAAGTGCATAATGTTTCACTATTTTTTTTAATTAAAACAAAACATAATGAGAATTGTTTTTATTTAAATTCATATAATACATATCATTAAATTTTGATTATTATTTATTTAGTTATTATTATTGTACATTTCCTTAATAAAAAAACATCTCATGCATAAAATTTTACACTTCTGAAAAAGAGGAATTTTCATTACATTTGTGGATTTTCTTTTAAATTTAATTTTTTTACACTTTTAAAAAATTTAAATAAAAAAACAAATTTATTTTTATGAAATCATAACTTCATAATTATAATAGGGGGAATATTTGAGACTTTTCTGAAAAGATTCTCTTCTTGGTAAATAGTGAAAATATATTAAATTTTAATTGATAATTGGATTTTTTTTCAATTAATTATAAACATAAATTATATTATAAATTTCATTAAAGGTAAATTCAATAAATCATATATATATTAATATAATTTATATCATAGGAATATTTTTCATAAAGAAATTAGATAAAAAACATTGTAAAATTTTGAACTTTTTATATGTTAAAACATGATTTCTCGTCTTTCTTGTAGGATATGATTTAGAATAAAATTTTCCAATAATGTGAATTGAATTTGAAAAAAATGGATTATATATTTTTAATTATAGTAATTTATAATATCTAATATTTTCTACTTAATTTTTTACCTAAATTAATAATGACAATCGAATAAAGTAATTACCATAGTTAGGGTAAAAATGTGTTGACCACAAGCTAATCTAAAATGATATGGTTTAACAATGAATGAAAAAATATATAAATTATATATAAATAAATTATCTACATATTATAATTCTCATTATTGAATATATGGTCAATTTAATAATTTTCACTTTGGTATGGATCATTTTAGGATTATTTTTGAAAATTTACTTGTAGTTATCAAGTGGGTTCTTTTCCCTGCTAATAAAATGCCACCACCACACTCAAATTATTCACTCCTACCATGGAATATAGCTAATAAAAAACACTGAAAAATACATCCCAAAGACTCATTTTATGTAATAGATATTTTTTTCACTCAAAATACCAACAATAGGGTCACTACCAAGAGATCCAAAGTATTTACTTCTAAGAGAATTTAATTTCCATCGCTACAATCATTATTTTTGTCTCATATTTATTTTTTACTAAATTATTTTTGAACAAGTAAAATTTAAAAAAAAAATTATATTATATATACTGATATTTTATTATGTTTAATGAATAACACTCATCTATCTCCACTTCCATCAATTGGGTAATAAAATCGTTATTCTTTTGAATGGCTGACTACCACAATCTGAATAGATAAAATTAATTTTTGTATTACTAACTACCATGGTGGGTATTTTTATGGGTAATATATATATATATATATATGATATTTATAAAATAATTTTCACATAGATTCATTATACCATATTGTTTATCCAATATGTGTTTCGACTTTCCCATTGATCTTTTTGTTTTGGAAGTCAAAAAAAACTTCATGTATTTCTTATATGTTTTTTACCAACATAATAATATATTTTTGGTTTCTATCATAACCATATATGTTGTTTTACATTGTAATCATATATGTTTTTTCCATCATAACCATATATTTTATTTTCCATCGTAATCATATAGGTTTTTTCCATCGTAATCATGTATATTTTCTTCCATCGTAACCACATATATTTTTTTCATCGTAATCTCATGTGTTGTTTTTTGTCATCAAAATCACATAGGTTTATTCTCATTGTAACTAGATTACACATTGTTATCACATTAAGCATTGTAAACAAGTTATGTATTCTAACCACATTACACATTGTAATAATGTTACTCATCATATGCATGTTATACTTAGTAATCATGATATGCCCCATATTCACGTTATATATCTTAACCATGTATCGTATCTATGATTTACATCATAATTATGTTATGCATTGAAATCACGTTATGCATCAGAACCATCTATTGTATTGTATCCATGATATACATCATAATCGTGATATGAATCATACAGATAAATTTCATTATAATTTTTTCCTAATCCAATACCGTATACAAGATTCACATTATCCTTGTGCTCATACATTATATATTAATTATACTAATTCTTCCAAAATTATATACTTTTTTTCTAACCAAAACGATGCCTTGAATTATTTATATACTAATTAAGACAATGTTGTTTATTATATTTTGTTTTGACATTTATAATGCCAGATGTCCAAGTCCCTCTGTGTTTTTTGGAGAAAATTAACTATTAAAATCAATTATGGTCATATGAAAGGAGGCTTATAAATAGGATTTCATTTGAACTAGAGTTATAGAGACATGGATGATTGAACACACAATAAACTATTCTGGCTCTATAGAGAGGAAATGTATCATATATTTTGCTTCATATGAAATTCCATGAAGATACAAGACATGAATGGCTTACTGCATGTTCTTGTATTTGAATAATTTTCTGTATTTCATAGTGTGATCAATCATTGTGATAATGACTAAGGGATTTCACTGATAGCAAGTCAGTAATTCCTATCATTATATCAAGGCATATCATGTATTTGAAAGGAAAAGGTGTTGATTTTCTTCTTAATTGATTGATTCTAGGGATAGGAAGACATGCATGCTGATCCTCATATCTCTGGCCTTCATAGGTGGTGGTTAGACAAACATTTTATCATAGGTGAAAAAAACAACTTTTTGGAAAAAATAATGTTAATACCTTTTTCTTTTTTGCTTCTATTTTAATAGGAAGGGAATATTCGTATTCTTGATCTATTCATTTTATTGTCTATTCTAATTGTTTAAAATAAATTCATCCATATACATTTTATATAGTATTAAAGGATTCAATAAACTATATGGTAGAATCATTTAAATTCATTATACTCTGATCATTATACTCAATTTAAAAAAAAAAATTAATAAACTTATCGTATCATATTATATCCATGTGATCCAGGACAAGTTTGATAATTTTTATTATTTCATATGATTCATTATGAAACATATTAATTTAATATCACTTACACTATGTTTCATCATAAAAATTTATATAAAAAACATTTAAACACACAATTCACCCCAATTGTATTGGGACATCTCACATAATTTTACATCTATATTTTGATCCTATAGTTGGGATCCGAGAAGGTTTCGATTGATTTTTTTTACTTTCGTAATTTATTTCTTCAATAATGTTTTATATTTTGATAATCCATTTGTTCATTATTACATACAATAATAATGTGTTCAGTGGAATGTAATTTTTTTATAATATTTTTTGAATGATTACTAGATCAATTTATATTGTAAACCCAACTAGACCACCTATTAAAGATGGGAATTATTCTGAGTACTCGAGAGACGAAATGAATACTTTTTATTAATAATAGAGTGGATAATTTTGTGATTATCATTAAGGATTAAAAAATTCTAGACATGTAATTCATAAACTCCACTAATCAAGAGAAACTAGAATATCAACTAAATTAGAAGGTACATAATATTTATTATCTTCTATGACCAAGAATATATATTCAGATATCATCATGTGAAGCATAAAAATTGTTTTTGTACGAAACTGTAATTCTCACATTGTCAAACGTCTAATGTTATAGAAACTAGAATATCTATTTTAAAAGTTGAATATCATAGATTTTTTTTTTGGATAACCTATTTCCAAATTTCCACAATGACTCATGATCATCACCACTAGTTCTCAAACTATTGGAGAGAAAGGTCTTGATGATAAAGTTCTTGTGGACAATATAATTGATATAATGACAAATGAATGGGGATAACAAAGGATATCTATTAATGGAAATATAAAAGTATCTACAATTACTCTTGATGAGTAATTTAGCACACTTATTTGGTATTAAACAAGAATGATAAAATATATTGATTTCAAAATGATGAAGTGTGGTAATAGATGTTTATCATTCACTACTACATCTAAATACAATACTCCTAAAAAGGTAACTATATATAATTCTATGAAAGATATTTTTAAATCTGAATCCAGTGATAATGATCATTCTGAGAATGATCCATCCAATTTTCTATGAGGATTATCATGATTTTGGGAAAAAAGTTTTTTATTACATATATAAGAAGAAATATTTAGTGTATATGAATGATTCAGAAGTAAATTGTTAATAATGAAAAGATTTTGTAAACATTAGACCTAATTGTCTACCGCTAAAGAGGAAAGGCATAAATAAAAGTCCTTATGAAAGGTAAGGAAATAAGAAATGAAAATCTATGGATTAGAATATATTGTAGTATAATGACCCATGGAGTGCAAGAAGTGGTGATTTTTAGATGAATAATTATAATATAAATCTTCTAGTAAAAATAATATTGGATTTATAGCCGTATTACCTATTGGAAGTCATTATTTTGTGGATAAGGAATAAAATGATGAATCTTTGACAATTCTTTCATTGAAACTAAATTTTATTAATGAATAATATTATGGATATTTTTCTAAAGAATCATCCTTATCAAAATATTAATCATTTACTTCATTTGAAGAAGTTTAGACATTTACATATTTATATGAAAATAAGAACTAAATGGTAAAAATGAAGTTAGAGAAATAAAATTCTATAATTTCTATTTTAAGAAAATAAGTATTTGATTATTCTAATAATCTTGATAAGAAAACTCTATATTTAAGAAATATTTTAAAAACCACATATATTTAAATTGTAAAAAGTATGATCATTCTAGGGACTATGAAAAACATGTTTTAGATAATAATTTTTTTGAAACAAAAAAAATTCAAAAAAAATTCATCTGAAAAATGAAAATTTATTCATTATACTAAAATATGAAATTTTTTCCTTAATGAAATATTTATCAAATTCCACTTCTAGACGGAATGAGTCTGATAAAATGTGTTCACAAATTCTTCATTTGTGGATTAGTTTTGGAATTGGTTATTCTCAAGAAAAATATATTTGTTGTCATAATTATTTTGTTCCCCATTATGCTATGTTTTGCACCAAGTTTCAATGTGGTTTAAATTGGGGAATAATTTTTCCTCATTATAAAACTCAATCATTAGGAATTCATGAAACTCGCTTTCCAAAACAACTGTGGATTCATATAGTTCTTTTATCGAACAGTTCTAAATCCAAACAACATTAGGTTTCAAAAATCTAATTGTTTAATTTTTCAGGAAAATAAAGCGTGCACAAACAACAAGAATAATATGTATGTGGATAGTGGTTGTTCAAAACATATGACTATAAATAAATATTTCTTTTAAAATATCATTGAAATAAAACATGGAATAGTGATCATTGGTGGTAATTCTCAATTAATGATCATTAGTATAGTTGGTATTATACATTTAGGAAATGTTTTAATTTAAATTATTGCATTTGTTAAATGTACAAAGAAAACCCTTATAATAAGAATTAAATAATGGGAAAAAGGTGAACTTATTAATATTAGGAAACCTATATTGTTAATTCACAATTCCAATGATGAATTCCTTCTCTCTGAAAATATATGTTTAAATTTATACACACTTAACATATATGATATTAGGAGCCAAGACTTACCTTGATTATCATTAATGAAAGACCAATCATGGTTATTGAATAGAAGTTTAAGACTGTTTAGCCTTATAAACCTTTGAAAACTCTCAATGAAACGAATTTTTAAAGATATACCAGATCATAGTATTTATTCTTCAAAATTTGATAACCCTATTTAATATGGAACGAAAAATAAAACTAGCCCAAAATCAATTAGTGAGGTTTCCACTACTAATGCATTGTAGTTAGTGCACATAGATATTTTTGGTCCTACAAAAACCAAATGTATTAGAGTAAAATACCATGTATTTTTTTAGGTTGATTACTACACAATATTTACATGGGTCTATTTTCTAAAAAAGATATCTGATGCCTTTTCTTTTTTTTCAAAATTTTTTTGATACCATGTTAAAAATGAGAATTTCCTACCACAGAGAACTATTCGAAGTGATTATGGTGGATATTTTCAAAATTTTTATTTCAATAAAATTATGTAAGAAGGGTATTACTCAAAATTTCTTGGCTCCAAGAAACCGTCAGCAAAATGGTTTTGTTAAATGAAGAAATAATATTATTCAAGAAATGACATCAATCATATTGAGTCAATAAAAAATTATATGTATTTCTGTGATTAAGCTGTAAGTATTGCATGTTAAACGAAAAATCATGTTTCCACTAGACCTTTTCATAATAAGAGACTTTGTTAATTATAGACAGGCAGATAACCTAAAGCTTCTTAATTTATTATATTTGAATGTAAAGAGTTATAATTTAATACTAAATATAACATACATAAATTTTCTCCAAAATGAAATAAAGTAATACTTTTTGTTTATTACACTACTTCTAAGGATTATATAATTTTTATGAAAAACTCAAATACTATTGAGAAAACAGTGAATGCTAAATTTGATGAAACTGATCCTTTTGTTTTTCAAACACCCCTACCTATATCAACAAATGTGCCTTCACAAACATAATAACAAAATTTGATTGAATACTATTCTAAAAATTGAAATACCCTTTAAAATATTTATGAGGTATTTTCCCCTGAAGACATTCTACCTTATGTTTATGAACATGTTTTAGAAAACTGAAATCAATTATTTCTTTGTAATCATCCTAGTTATAATATAATTGGTGATGTAAATCAATCATTAAGGACTTGATATTCCTTGAGAAATGAATTATAACATCTTTACTTTCTATCCAAATTTTATCCTAAAACTTATAATGAGGCCTTATGTGATGAGTATTGGATTTAATCAATGAGAGTTTAAATAAATAAATCTGAAAGGAATAAATATAGACCATTATTGAAAGACCAAGAGAAACAACTATAATTGGGGTAAAATGGGTTTCAGAAAAAAAATTGATGAAAATGAAGTAATCAGAATACCTAATTAAATACATTTTACAAATGTTCATAATCAACAAAAGGGAATAGGCTATGAGGAAACATATGCTCTGGTAGTAAGAATTGACTTGATTCGTATTCTATTATCCTTTATAAAATACATTAATTACAAACTTTTTAAAAATGGATTTAAAATGTTTTTTCTTACTGGATATGTACAAGAAGATGTGTTTGTTGAACAACCTATTTGTTTTATAGATTCAAAAAATACTGATCATGTTTTTATACTTACTAAAGCTTTATACGGTCTTAAAGATGCCCCTATAGGCCAGTATGACAGAATTGTAGGATTTATTTTAAAAAAAATTATGATTAATAAAATTAAGATCCAACTATTTTTATAAAGGTGTAAAATAAAAATATCTTGATTGTTCAAATATATCAATATGAAATTATATTCGGATCAATTCAACAATCTTTAAGTGATTCTTTTGAAAATATCAGGAAATTTGAGTTTTAAATGAGTTATATGGGTGTGTTAACATTCATTTTATATTTTCATGTCTTTCAAATTCCAAAATAAACCTATATATCCAAACATAATTATATCAAAGATTTTCCGAAAATGCATGGATATGGAAACAAAAAATGTATTAGTACTCCAATCTGGACCTCATATTCTTTTGATCATGATCAATCTCGAAAACAAGTTGATTAATCAATATTATAACAAATGATTGGAAGCTTGGAATACATAACTACCAGTCATCCAGAATTAATGTTTTATATCTGCTTATGTGAAAGATACCATGAAAATACAAAATAATACCATTTAAAAGTAGTAAAAATTATTTTTCCCTATTTAAAAGTATGTACAGATTTGGGACTATTTTATTCTTATATAAATGATTTTGTTTTTAAAAGTTTTTTAGATATTGGCTGAGGTTTTTTTAGAATGTACAATAATGTACATCCATAACATTTATTTTCTTAAGACATACCTTAATTTCATGGACAAGAAAAAAAATACATTCAGTAGCACTTTCCACTACTGAAGCTGAATATGTAGTAGGTGGATGTTGTTGTGATCAAGTATTGTGAATACAACACACACTCACTAACTAACGTATATATTTTTTTCAAAATTAAAATACTATGTTATAATACTAGTTCCATTTAACTAAGTAAAAAACCTACACATCACTGATGTGAAAAACATATAAATATTAGGCATTACTTTCTAAGAGTACACACATTAAAAGTAGATATATTTTTTTACAATTAATCAGAATAAAAGACCAACATGTTAATATTATCACAAAACCATTATCTTAAGATATATTTGAATATAGAAAATATAAGCTAGTAAAGATCCGTGTAAAGTAATCATTCACATCTACATATTTTTCAAACCATCTCTTTATATATTGTGACACCTTTCCTAAGGGGTAGAATAAATGTTGTTTATGAGTTTTATATTTGAGTAGTTCTAATTTTTAATGGTTTTACATTTTCTCGGTTTAAAATTTTATTAGTTTTACAATTTATTAGTATTAAATTTTATTGTTTTAATTTTTCTTATGATTTTTTTATCAGTTTCATGTTTAACAGTTTTAAATTTTATCGGTTTTTGAATATTTTATTTGTTTTATAATTCTTATTAGAATAATATGCCTATCGGTTTTTCATTTTTTTGTACTTATGTTTTCATAATAAAAATATATTGAAACCAATTTTTCTATCTTGATACTCTGATAGGTAAAATTTCTAATAACATACATTGTCCATTATATTTCAAATTGTTGGTATTAAATACCTTTCTTTTACAGTATAACTAAATTCATTCTGAATATGATTTTTTTAAAACCCTCAAGAGTTAAAAATATTTCTCAACCATTGGATCTTTTAGAGCTAATCTTGACCATAGTTTTATATTTAAATGAACCCCCTACCAATAGTACATCAAAATCCTTCTAATTTTCTCCAATGTTATGATGCTCTATAAATAGCCAGCATGGTTTCTAATCAGAGATTACCTCAGTTTTCATAATAAATTAAGTCATCATCTTTAGTAACCATAAAAACATAAATGTTAGAGATTTATTATCTTGTAATTCATGTTTGAGTAAACTACTTCATCTACAAAACAAATTTATCTAAAAGATTTATCTTCTATGGATTTTTGAGGTAAAAGGATAGTTTCTCTATATTTTTATGAGTCTTATGATTATTCATTGAAAAGAATAATAAATTTCCAAGGATGGAAATCAATATGTACTGAAATAACATAATCATATAAAAATTTTAGTTTTCATGTGGATGTGTTGATATTTTAGGAAAAAAATGATGATAGAAAATAGACTTAAGGTCTCATGTATGATGTATGATAAGAGATATACAAACTCAATAAAAAATCAGATTCTATACATGGACATCTATCTGAGGGATATTATATTCGTTCTTCCCACAAATTATCGGAACTTGATGGGACCTTTAATTAATGGAAATCAGAGAATTCTCTTTTTTAGATTCATGATTATAAGAGGAAGGTAAATCATCTATCATCTAACAATCATATCAATTCTCCCTCAAATCATGGTTTGCCAGTATATAGAAAGTGCGGTAAGGATTCTTTGAATTTTTTTGACATCTACGTTCTTGACTACCTAGTGAACATGTGGATGTTAATTCTTACGAGTTTTATTTTCTTGGCACATCATGAATCATAAATATGGTGGAGTCAAGTAACAAATGATCATGTATCCCACCATCCTAAGAATTGTTTTGAAATACATAATGAGTTAGTTCAATGAATCAATAATTTCAAATACAACAACATTTAAGGATGCACTCATCATCAAGGCTAAAATCCGGAGATGCATGTTAGAATTAAATCTTGAATCCAACAAGTTTGAGAAAGATCAGGAAGAAGATAAATAAAAAGAAGTAGATAAATGTAGTGAAAACTATAAAATCAATAAAAATTAGCATCATTTTAATGAAAGATAGTTAGGGCTACAAACCCTAAAAAATTAAAGATTCAAAAAAAACGTATCATATGAGGTTACTGCAGACTGGAGGAAGAACAGGGAAGAAAGGAAAAAATGTGATTCTAAATTCGGTTTGGAACTTACTGAAGCCCTGGATAAATAAATAAGAAGCTATGAATCCTTGAAATAATAAGAAAATAAAAAATTATTGAAGAAGGTAAAGTCCCAAGATATAGATGTTGATAGTATTCCTACGATAGTTGAGTAAGCCAGAACTAGAATTTGTAGATGTGAAAAAGTTGTTCAAACTCAACTCGATCTAAGAAAGAATGGGAAAGAGAAATAGGCATCTCAACAATCTGATACAAAATTTCTCAATCAATAAACCGAATAATAACAAAAAAACATAATTTAGAAGAACAATTAAAATAAGAATAAGTGGAAGAGAATGAAGCTGTAAATAAGAAAAATCATTCATAAGGATCATCAGACACCCCATATTTTTAGTTTCCATCTACTGATACCAACTATAAAAAGGAATTTCTCAAGTGAATACATCTTATAATTCCATTCAAATCTATCATAAATAAGAATAAGATGAATTTGATAAGAATTGAAATCATCTAGCTGAATTTATTGACATTGAAACACATTTTGGAGAACTTCATAAATAAAATGAAGACACAAATTCAGAAAGAACAATCACAGTAAAGGGAATCCAATATATTGAATAAGACATGAACATATTGGAAAATATTATCCCCTTATTTCCAAAAATTGAATCACAGAAATATATCATTGTCTATTTTCATGATAAAATAATGGATTATATCATAATTTTGATTGACAGGTTGTTGAATATTGATGCCAATTTTATAAAATTTAAATAAATTGTTGTTGATCATAGTAAGGATTGTAAAAAATTCATCACGTGGTCACACAAAATTGATGATAATTTCGAGTATCATGTGGATAAGGTTGATGAACTGGTGAAACCTAAAAATGATCTCAATTCAGTCTACCAAAATATGGTCCCTGATTTTAATGAAAAAGTAAAAGCATTTCAAAGGCCAAGTACCTAAAAATTATTATCCTCTAAGGATATATAATGTCTAAAGAAAAAATTGGAGAATTGATGTAATTTTATTATTTTTCACTCATATAATGTTTTATTATTATAGATGGCATAGATACATAGAATATTTTTTTTCAATTCATATGAAGTAAGGATCAAAGTACAAGAAGCAATCAATCAACTTCATAAAGAACAGTTTCGAAAATAGGAATGGATTATTGGAGAACAAGATTTGAAGATTAAGGCTTGGTAAGAATCTCTTGATGAATTGATGGATGGTAGAAAAGAGTTCAAAAATATGAAGCTATCTGTGTTCAACCTCTTGGTAAAAAAAGGGAAAGAATTAAATTTGTTTGAACTCTTTTTGTAATAAAAAATATTACATTCCAGGTAATTTATATTATTTCAAAACCCCTATATCACTAACTATTTGTAGGAAAAGAATGTTTTCCCATAATATTTTTGCAAATCACAAAAGGGGAGAATAATTTGGGAATGAAGAAATTTCATTATGCAGAATATTTATTCATAAAAATGAAACATAGTGAATAAATTATTAAGTGGGAGAACACACAATTGAAATTAAAGAGAATACGATCATTAGTGATATTTTTTTCCTAACGTTGAATTATTCATATTCAATATTACTATCATAAGAGTTAAGAAAATCCAAGGGAGATAAGACATTTTTTTCCAAAATAGTGGGATATTGTTGACTCAAAATGTGTTTCATCATTCCCGTTGATCTTTTTTGTTTTGAAAATCACAAATTACTTTTTGTTTTTCATATATTTTGTTTTATATTGTAATCATATATGTTGTTTTCCATCGTAACATTATATGTTGTTTTCCATCATAATCATATATTTTGTCTCCAATTGTTACCATCTATGTTGATTTCAAATGAAATAATATAGCTTTTTTCCATCATAATATTATATGTTGTCTTCCATCTTATCCACATATGTTGTTTCTCATTATAATCACATATATTATTGTTTCTAATCTTAATCACATATTTTGTTTCTCATCATAACATCATTATGAATCATGATCATGGTAAGCATCGTAACCATTTTATGTATCGTAATCACATTACGCATCGTAATCATGTTTCTCATTATAACCATGTTATACATCATTATCATGTTATGTATAGTATTCCAATTATGTATCGTAACTATGTATTGTATCCACAATATACATCATAATTATGTCACAAATCATAATAATTTAATGCATCAAACCCATTATATGTATTGTATCCATGATATGCATGATAAAAATGTTCTGAATCATGCTCTTAAATTACATTTAAATTTTATCATAATCCAATACTGCATACTTGTTTATCATTATTTTTATGCTCATACTTTATAAGTTCATCATAATTATTCATCCATACTTTGGTATATATTGTATTCCATCCAAAACAATGTCACGGTGTATATTATATACTAATAAAAATGATTTCATGTATTTTGTTTTGTTTTTACCAATATAATGCTAGGTGCCTATGTCCCTTCGAGTTTTTTTAATGAAATATAACCATTGAAATAAAAAATGACCATTTAACATGAGGCCTATAAGAAAGAAGTCATTTGGACTAGAGATATAGGGACATGGATGATTAAATATAAAAGACACTATTTTGATTATATACAGAGAAGTTGTAACCTCTCTTTTATTTCGTGGGAAAATACTTGGAGATACAAGATGTGAACGTCTTGTTTGTAGTTCATTTATTTCAATAAGTGATTTGTATTACTTTGTGTGATGGATAATTATGATAATGATTGAGGGCTTCTAGGGATAGGATGACGGTGCTTTTAAGTGTTGAATCGAGGGCTTTCATGTATTATTATGATAGAGGTGCCGATTACCTTCTTAATCAATGGTTTCCATGGATAGGAAGATAGACGTACCAATCATCATATCAAGGGCTTACATGGGTGGTGGTAAGAGAGACATTTTATCCTATATGAAACTATACCATACTCTTTGGGATAAAAGAATTTTAATACCATTTACATTTCTAATTCTATTATTAATATAAAGGGAATAATTTTATTTTATCTATCTATTCATATTCTTTTCTATTATAATTGTTTTTATTACAATACATTCATTTACATTACATATTGTATTAATAGATTCTATAAGTTGTATGGTAGTGGAATTTTCATTTTTTATACTTCGATCAATGTATTCAATTCAAATACAATAGTTTTTAGTAACCATGTCGTATCATATTATATTCGTCAGATCTAGGACCAATTCGATAATTTGTATTGTATCATAAGAGGATTTGTGGATTGTATTAGAATATGATCTCTTAAAATATGTTTTTTTCTAAGAATTTAAATAAACTAATTTTAAACCTAGAATTCAACAAACCCTAATTATGCCATCCCATATACTTTTAAATCTATATTTTGATCCTACACATTTATACTCTTTTACTTTACAATTTGGGGGAACCTGATAACATCACCCACGCATAAGGAAGATTGTCCCCTCAAGATGTGTTGTGATTAATTTTCAATTAAAATAGATGGTAATAAAGATAGTTTATGGGAAAATATGTAATATATATAAAAGAAAAATTATTCTATCTTATTTATATATTTCTCACCATTATTTCTATAAACCCATTAATAAAATGGAATCAATGTTCAAGTGTACATACAGGCTATTGTCTCCATCAATGGTGCATTTCATTTTCAACCTATGAAATCAATGATTTAATATAAATACATATATAATTGATATATATGATATTTTTTATATTTTTTATAATTTGTTAAATGATTGAAACATGATAAAAATAAAAAATTAAAAAATATAACATTTCAAAACATTCAAAAAATTAAATATGTTATTTCTTGATATGTGACTTTACCATGGAATTATTAATAGATGGGAACTAAAAGGTTCATGTGTAAATAATATATTTTGTTATATTTATAATTATATTTCCTTAAAAAATTTATAATGATCTCATATTTATTATACATAAGGTTTGATCATGTATGAATAAAGTACACACATAAGTTAAGCGACTTTCATGTCACTTTTTACTTCTATGAGACACATGTAATATTCACCACATATATCTTTTTTAAGATGTATATAATTAGAAATAAAATATTTTATGATGATTAACATTAAATTTAGGGGGATATACATATCGATTTTAGTATGTCTCTTTCATGGGTTTTATAGTTCAAAATGGTACCAAAGCGAAAAGATATGTTTATTTCAATTTTTGTTCATTGAGACATATATGATGTTATAAAACAATATAATATTATGTGTTGTATATACAACCCCTTTTAAATTTAATATCATGAATTTATCTATATTTATTATAATTTACGTATATTTTATTTTATTTCATCTTGATTTTTACAATTCAGTGTAACTAAGGTGGTAAACACCCTATGTTACAATCTCATCATTTAACAAGATTTTTTATGATTATATTTACAATGACAAAATATTGTTATCCATATATAATTAAAGATATAAATTTATTCTCCTATATTTATTCATGATATATTCATGTAATACTACCATTTTCCAACTATTTTTTATAATAAATAATAGAGAAACTATTATTAATAAAATCTGAATTATTTCTCTCTTCAGTCGAATCAATTTTTCATCCAAACCCTTTATTTATAATTTTATATTTGAAAATGTTATTAAAACTCTTTAAATGATTTATGATGGAAATTTATAACCATTTTATAATTATTTATTTTTCTTTTGATGTTAATATCATTGCCAAATTGAAAAATAATTCCTTTTTGGATTTTACCAAAAAATTAAAAGGAATATTTCTATTAAAATAAACACTTTTAATGGAAAATCTATTGATTATGAACATTTGTTTGTTTTATGATTACTTTATAATTATGCATTTTTATTTTCAAATAAATGTTTTTTCTAATTTTTGATGTTTTGGAAACATTTTTTCTTATTTAAATATAAATTTTCATTAAATATTTTTTAAATAATATTTAAATATTATATTGTAGTACTTAAAAATTCTTTTTAATGAATAGGGTTTACAATATATTTTATAAATTTTAGTTTTAAAATTTTCAGTTTAAAATAATACTTATTTTCCAGTATAAAATTTCCAAGTGATTTTTCGTCCAAATTCCTTTTCTATCTAAGATAAAATCCTTTGATATAACTTGTGATTTTTAAGTGATATAACTGTATTATAACACTCTTATCTTTCTTTGAATAAATTTTTCTTATGAAAAAAATATTTTTTTTTTTCAAATCGGTTTCTTTTCAAGAGGATATACATTATAAAATAATTTTAAAACACTCTTCTTTTTTCAAAGGGATATGATTTGATGAATGATAAAATGATTATAAAATCAATTTAATTCCTCATAATATAATATTATGGAATTTTTATCAACCCCATTTCATTTCATGGGTTCTTATATTATGAATGATTTATGATATTTTGGAACAAATATTCATTTTTTTCATTTTGTTTTGGTTGTTATGTTATAACCAAGGATTTTGGATATCTTCTAACCAATAATATTAGGGACCTATATCTCTCTATAATTCATTGTGTGTTGATTTATATCAAATATTTTATAAAGGAATAGAATGGGGAGTGCGCTTGGTTCGTTAAGGGACATTGTCCACTATGATGGCCACTGTCTTGAACCTTTGCTACCATTATAATTCGGGGAGTGAACCCATTCAACTATTAGGAATTTTTTTCCACTAGGGATGGGGTGTATCCCACCTAGGAGGTGTATCTACCCCTGTAATTATCATATATGTTTTGTAAATGATCCTTGACTCTTAATGAAATGATTGTATATGCATACGAGTATGACACAATTTTATATCATATGCCAATGATAGGCTCTCAAGGATCAAAAAAATTTATTAGAATATTATTAATGTATTATTAACATCCAATATATATGAAATGAATCAATATTATGGATGTAGAAATATGTGGTATGGTTTATATATGTTATGTTCTTGTTCTCATACCCATATGTTAATTTTCTTCTTACATATGTCCATTCTTTACACTTATTGAGAATTTGAGTTCAAAATTCGTTGTGTTTAATTTACCCATGTTATATAGAAAGCTGTATATAGGGAATTTTTTTGAAGAGTAATAAATAGGGAAGATCTTTCTATGATACATTCATAATATTTCTCCAAATTAGTAATATTTTTAACCTAGCATCCAAATGCACAAAAATATTATGGTCCACAAGAATGTGTTATTGTAATATATTTTATATTAATTTAAATATATGTAATATCGATGTGTGAAAATCCTATGTTACGATAGTTGATATTAGAGGAATAGATTACTTATCCATTTAAAATAAGGATGAAAAAACATTAGTGATATCCCTATATATATTTATATGGATATTTTTAGGGATGCCTCTAAGAATATTTATAAAGATTAGTCAATATTTAGTAAACTATAATAGAAATTTGGTAATGGATATAGGAAGATTTATCTAGTAAATTACATCCATGTATGGGTATAACAAGAGGATGTGGGCCGAGTTCAGAGGTACCTAGGGGGAATAACATAGAAATGGGTGAATTGAGTTGGACTCAATCACCAAATGGTGCACGCAATTATGACTTGATTAACACATGGTTTGAAACTCTTGGGGGATATTCTTTTGAAATTGAAAAACACATTCAAAATGATTATTCTGGATTTAAATAGATTAGTAAATCTATTATCTAATTATATCTTAAGGTGTTATATATTTAAAATAATGTTTCACGGTTTTAACCTTGTCTGAATTATTTTTCAAACTGTAGTTTTAAAAAAGCAGAAGTGTTTCTCAGAAATATGTTTTTCGTTTTATTCAATGGACATAACAATAAATTACTATTTTACCATTAAATGTGATATAAAATTTACTGATGGGAATCTATATGGTATTATTACAAGAGTGATGCAATTTTTTATTATGTCATGTTATTTATCATAGAACATTATTAAAAATAGGAACCTTAACCAAATCATAGTCTCACTAAAGAATATAATGATATATTTCACTAAGATATTGGGTAGTTGATACTATAGAGGAATAAGGATTAATATTTTAAACAATATGGGAAGAATAACTCTGTGGAATGTCTCAAATGAATTAAAATATATATTTAATGTGAAAAAGAAATACGAAAAGAAAGTAATTGCAAGGAAAAAAAGAATGGTATGGTTAATTTAATTTATCTGAACAATTGTATCCCTAAGGTATAATCAACTTTTCATTGTTATTAATTCTGAATGTATGTTCATTATTCATATTGATTCCCTATAGGGAAGGATTTTTAAGATAATAGAAAATTTTTTCTGAGTAATGGTTTTGTGATTATTGAATAAGAGACTATGAATGACATACAAATGGAAGGAGGAATTTATGAATAATATTATGAAGTATAATGAATGTATATATACTGAGGTGGAATAGTTTATGTTTTATTATTGTAAATCCTTAGTTATGATATATGAATCGTAATTTATATAATGATTGATTTTATATATTTTTCTCATTAAGGACTTTTAAAAATATATAAAATGTTACTAATAGACTATATATGGGATTTAATGGTAATGGTGTATTTATATTCTGTTATTATAATAATTAATATTTTTAAAATTTGGAGATAATTGTACTTGGATAAAGAGATGATGGATTTGAAAGAATAAATTGTATAGTACTTATTACTGAGAAAGTAATTATTTATTTACTGATGAAGTCGTATATTCTTTCATTAATGGATCTTATATTATTTTTTGATTTAAGGAATAAATTTAATAATCTATGTTTTATGTAAGTAATGGGAAACATGTTAATATTAAATAAATTTTTATGGTAATTTATGTTATGATAATGGTTCACTAGAATATATGATAAATTTATTCACATATTCAGTATGTGAAAATCAATAGCCACATTATGTTATGTGTGGGATAAATATTATGTTTATTTTGATAAATTTTGTTAAATTATTTATAATTTTATTTATTTTATTATTTTGGATGTTTTATAAGTCTAAAAAATAATGAAATGGTTTAAAAATTGGATGAGGATTTAGATATTAATGTATTGATTCCACATATAAACATTTATTCATATTGGATATCTTTTTCTAACCATTTGTTGTGATGATAAATAAGGATATAAATAATTAATTATCAATATAATTATGGATCTTATGATCCGTTATAGCTTCAGGTATATCGAAGTCAACTTACTTTCATGGATAATGATATGAAATAGTAATCAATCATGGAAAAACAAATGTGAGAGACTAAGGTAAAGAACTGGAATGAAATAATGTAAGTATATATTCTCATGAAAATTAAAAAACATAATGAAAAACAACATGAAATTAATTTTTCCCATGTTATTATAATTTTTGAAGACGTTAACAACCATGTACACAACTCTTTAATTTATGGATTCATGGATCTTAACCTTCTCTGTATCACCCACTTTATTATGATCAATGATCTTTATCAGTCTCTATAATTAATTGTTCTTTATTGCAATGTCCAAATATTGATTTATTCCTCTATTCACCGATGTGGGAATTTATTCATGATATAATTTAGGTAATGTTTATTTTTCCCACATCCCATTTTAAGGTATTTTTTTATATTTATTGGTAAAATATTAGTTCCGATGATGGAATCATAAAATGTTAAACCTTTAATGATGATGAAGAATTTTGTGGAAGAAATTAATTTTTAAGGGGGTCAAATGTGACAAAATGTTTTTTGAAAAATATATTTATATAAATATATATTTAATATTCCTTTACATTATGTTCTACACAACATATATTTGATCATGTGTTGTATTAATCAATTATTATCATTAATAGAAATCATGAAATGCGACACCATGATTTAGTGAACCATGAAATAATATTATTTTATACATGGTAATTATAAAATAATCATTAAATTGGGCGGTATGAATTATAGAGACACTATCTAAACATGAATATAAATTATATCCATTTTATGGAATACTTAATACATTACAAAAACATACTCTCAAAGCCTACATGAGTTTAATTCATTTTGAATCATGGAAACAAAAAACATTGAATTTAAGTTATCTAAATTATCTCCCACTAGGTTATCCATTAATTTTGACCTTCTTAGACACACAATACATAATACATATCTATATGACATCGAGAAATGAAAAAAAAAGTTGAGATCAGATTCTATATGAGGCTATAAAGGGGGTATTTGTAAGGATAAACATGAGTATAAGGCTATAAGAATGTGATCACAACATTATAATATCATACCCTCGATATCAAATATCTTAAATAAGAATCATGGATTAGTATTGAAAGTTTATAATAGATGATTTATATGGTAATCAATAGAATAATCCATGAAATAATAAAATTGGAAAATTATATAGAATTGTGGTAGACAAATAAAAATAAAAATATATTTCCATTGTAGTCAAGGAAATTCTTTTAAACTCCATATTAGTGGAATGGTTTAACTCCCTAAACCATATTTGTAGTCCTGGTTCACTACAAAGACCATATTAGCTGACATGGTCCTTTACTAAACTGAGTTCACAATACATTACATATCTCAAGAGATATAAATCATTACACAGTTCATTGGATGGAGGTATAGTTCCCAAAATATTAAAATAAAATCATACATATGTGTTCCACCAGATGGTACACATTCAACATATAATTACCCCTGAAATTAAATTTGTATCATAAAAATGTAACCATATCATAATTTATGTAAAATAGACATGTTTCCTAATCATTTCATAATATCATAACCAATTAAAGGAATCATGTTCCAAAATAATAAACTACATGAAAGAGAAATAGGTTTCATAAACATCATGAAATCCAAACATGAACCATTAAAAAACAAATAAGAAGAAGACCTATTTTTATTTTACATAAACAAACATGATAAACACAGAAGGATTTAATCATACATGGAATATAATTTAGAAATATATTTTTTAAAAATATATATTGAGGAAAATATACTTTCCTCTTTGAATTATTAAAAAATAAAATATTTATTTAAAACAATTTTCTTCAAAAAATGATATTAATTTTTATAAAGGGTGATTTGAAAAATTAATATAATTAAAATAATTTCCCCTTGAAAATAATCTTAAAATATTATTTAAAAAAGTAAATCAAATAAGTTTTTAAAACCTGGATTTTTAATAAAATAGATTCTTAACCAATAGAGAAATAAGATCATATTTTCTTATAAAACGTTTATGAAACAAAATAAGTACCAAAGTTTGGTAAAATTGAATTAATTCATCCATATATCCTAGATATCCATAATAGAAGACAACTATTGAGGGTTCTTGAGATATGTATCATAATATTATATCAATGAATTCATATTCCAATACAATCATGATAAACAATGAGACTATTTCAATAAACTATTACCACTTTGGTTACTTTGAATACACATTTAAGGAAAAAAGTTATGTTTTAAAAACCATGAACATAATGATGGTCATTATATAACTTGTGAATGGGAAATATATACAAAACATAGAAAAATACAGGTTTATAACATGACATGTATCTCAATGAAGGAAAATTGACGCAAAAAAACCTTACTGAATTGGTAACATATAATGTTTAAAACCCCATGAAATATATTTCATAAAATATGAATGTAAATACCCATAAATTTATTTATATTAATAATATATTAAATTAATTAGAATTGTATACACTAAACAAAATAGACGAGTAGTGAATAGGGCATAAGTTTTGCAGAAATAAAAGTGAGACTATATATCCCCTTACTTTTAAGGTAATTTTTTATTCCTGAGATCCATGAAAAAAAATTGAAAATTTTATTATTATGAAAAAAATATGTTTATAAAAATTCATGTGAATTTATATATACCGAAAAAAATGAATTTGTTGTGCATATATAATCTATATCATTAAGATAAAAGTGTGATGAAAAAACACTGACTTTATTTCATAAGTTTCTTTATACACAATCAAAACTCATCTATAATAAATAAAAAAATTTATAAATACACAATACCATATTATTCTAATATCTAGTACCACATACTATTTTATTATGAGATTATGTTCCATTTTTATTAATGATTCCATTTTAATGTTGCATTTTGAGTTATATGTGCTTGGTTTTTTATATAGTTTATTTTTAATTCATGATCATATTTCTTATATCGGGATTTTATTATTTAAATAATGTAACACATGATATAAATATCATATATATTTATTATATAAATATTCATATTTATATATATAATATATAAATATGAAAGTGAAATACATTGTTCATGGAGATGGTAGGTCGTAAGTATGAATAAAAGATGTTTCCATTATTTTTTTAATGAAAAAAAATAAAGTATTTGATTTATATGTATATATATAATACAACCATATTATAATTACTCGATCATATATTTCATATGATTTTATTAGGACCTTACTTAATAAATTACAAATAAATTGTGAATGAATCACATCACATTGAAGAGGGGGTAGTCCCCACATCTAAAACCAATGTTTTCAAATTCACACATAATGGAAAGTATGAATGTTTTTTTATATAATAATTAAAAAGTTCGAATACATAATAAATATCATATATATCATATTATTAAATAATTTACATCCTAATTTCCAACAGTGAAAGGTGGTAATCTAAAAAAAGAATGAAATCATTTCGTGTGATTGTAGTCCATTGTTCACAAGAATGGTATGTACATTACCCATTAGATGGACGTCTATGTAGGTGTAGTTTGAAATATTAGAATAAAAAATCACATAATATTTATTATATATAGGTATTTATATGATATTTTAATAAAAATATTTTATGTGGTGTAGAATTAAACTAAAAAAAGAACATCTGAAAAGATATTACCTCTTATTTTCAAAATTTTTTTTGGTTTTCACCAAAGGAATTCCTTGGATGGATTTCTTCCAAAAGGGGGGATTTCTTGATGAAATAAGGTGGTTTGGTTGGTGATTTTGGATTGATTTTTCTGTTCCAAAGGGCATTATAGGTGTGGGTATATTAGTGACCTTTTAATAGTGTTGAAGGGGATACATTCTAGTAAATATAAATCGGTAAACACTATTTTGAGGTCTCTATTAAATAATATGCCTCCAATAATTTCCTATTTTTAATACAAGTGGTTATTGGGTATAAATATTTCAATGAAATGGATTTTTGAACTACAAATATGTTATATATCCTTCTAAATTAAATATTTACCACTATGTAATATTATTATTACCTTAATCGATGTAATTATCTTTAACTGCTATCAGTAATATATTATGTCAAAAACCAATTTTACATTATTATAAATTATAAATTATTCCTCTTACATGTATGGAATTCATTTTTAGATAATCTAATCACGTAATTGGTATAAATTTTTTCAGAATTAATCCATTAAATGTCTTGTGAAATTGGTTTTTATAGTGAAAATGTCCAATCATTTGAAATGTTTTTATATCAAATATCAATGTAAAATTGGTTCTGATAACAAAAATTTGATTAATTGACGAACATTTTATTTAATTACACCTTTTAATCATAATAAAATACAATTTTTCATTAAAATAAATTATATTAAATAGAATTTTTGAAATAAAATTCATAATTTTGATAATTACACCCAAAAAATTTAGAAATAACCCAATAATCTCAACCTAAACCCATTTTTTATTTCATAAATGAAAAATGTTTTTTATGTATTTATAATTATAAATGTTTCTAAAATAAATTTTATTATTTTTCATAGAAGGATAAAAAAAATATATTTGGAAAATAGTATTTTTCAAAACATATAGAAATTACCGAAAATTATATGTTTTATTACCGATATGTTTTTTAAATAAAACCATGATTTGAAAAATCTAAAAAATATTTATTACTATTCCTATTACTAATTTTGAAATCAATATTAAAACTATATAATTTAAATAAATATAATAATAAAATGGTGTTTTTTATAAAATATATGTTCTGTGCAAGATAATTAAATTTATTATAGTGTATAGAACAAGATTATATTGGTGTATGTTATATGGAATGTGTATCCTAGATTATATTGCAACAATATATATAAAATAATATTAATTTATTCGGAAAAAATGGTCATAAAAATTAGTGGGCTTACATTCTACCTCTTTAAGATGAATTTCCCCTCTGAAATTCTTCATTCTAACACAAAAAAATGAGGATAATTCTAACACATTATTTCTGAAATTTCCCACAATGATTTTTCTAAATGTTGATTTATCCAAAAAAAACTTTTACCATGTGAGTGGTCCTTTTATATTTATTTCTCTATATGATCAATAATTTAAACTTGTTATTCCTCATAAGAAATATCATAATCTACTGATAAGACTTCTGATATTAGTTAATGTGAAGGTTAATGTATGTACTTGATCAACTGAGATACAAATAACATATCATGTAATTTTTTGAGACATGGATGATGTTCTAGGTAATAGTCTACTATCCTGATATGACCAATAATTTCAAAGGAATTGATATACCTAGGGCTTAGTTTCCCTTTTTCTTGAATCTCTTAACCATTTTAGAGGTAGTGATTCACTGAAACATATCCCTGCCAAATTCAAATTATATTTCTCACCAATAGTTATCAATTTAAATTTTCTACTGAATTTGAGATGCCTTGATATGCTTCTAATGTATTCTAACCTACATGACCATTTCTTGACTGATCTCAAGTCCAAATAGGATTTATTCTCAAACGGTATCCCATCCTGTTAGTCATATACACTAATTCCCATAAAGTGCTTCATAAGGATCCATATATATTCATAAGTAAAATCAAATATCCTATGAAAACACATGTATATGGAGTTGTTGATACCAACAACCACTGAATTCCAAATATATTGATCTCACATATATTTTAGGGTTTTATTTCTTATTTTATATTGACTATCTATCTAAATATATTATTTATTGATAAAAAGTTCTATATAAAGGGATTGGTAAATACATTTCTCGACCTTTTGAGGTAATACGTAGGTCCCAATTAAATTCAATAGAATATGATACTCTATGAATCCTTGAATCATACTTAATGTATATCCTATAAATATGATGCATAGATATGTCTTATTGGATAGAAATGATGTTTGATGACTTAGTAAGGTGATTGAATACAACCCATATATAATTAATAATTTTAGAGGTTTTGGGAATTCCAACGAAAAAAATAATAGTTCTGTTCTCTCATTTCAATTCTGTTATGGGTAATGGATGAAACATCCCCTTATATATTTTTTATTTTATCCTTAAATTACTTCCATACCATGTAATAAGATAAAAATTTTATGATATCATTCTTCATTATTTCCCACCATATGTATTCTTTCATGTATCTATACAGATTCATACTTATAGGTTGAATAGATAATTGGGTAACTATGATCTTCTGATATTATATCCTTTTTCAAATCTAGTATGGAATGAACATATAAATGGTTATTAAAACTTTTTATTCCATTATGATCAAGACTAAACTCAAGATAACTTCTAACATTATTTTATAGCTCCAAATCTTCCTAGAACACCCCATTAATATTTAGATAGACACAGGTTTGAACATTCAATTGAACAAAATAATATTTTTTCCATTCCGTCATGATTTATTGATCCATCCATTGAAAATATAGATATTTTGAATATTTTTTGATCCTTAACATACATAAGATAACATGATACTTTCGACTCAATGCATCAACTACCTTGTTTACCTTCCCTAGGTTACAATTTATTCTAAAACAATAATCTAGTATAAGCTCTAACCATGTTCATTGGTGCATGTTCAATGACTTCTATATGAATAAATATTTCATAATTTATGATAGGTATATATATTAAACATTTCATTATGAAGATAATTCCTCCATTTTTGTAATTAAAAAATTAACACAGACAACTCAAGTACAATATTGTGTTAATATTGATAATGAATCATTAATTTTATATAGACATAGGCTATAACCATGTTATTATATATAAGAACATATCACTATAACTTCCAGGATGAATTTCCATTTTTTAAAAATTTACCTCCCCTATAGGGTACTATAATCATAGGTACACAATTTAACATTCTTATTTAGTTCCATGATATTTTACTCATAGTCATCTGTCTAGTGAAAACTGGAACTTTCCATGTTGACATTGTAAGGGTAAAATATAGTCATGAGAAATTATCCAAAAACCATTAATAATATCACACTAAAACATGAAAACAATGGAAATCAGTAATTATGGCTGTCTAAACCAATATTTAATAGTCTCCTTCTTCAATTACTCTATTGGAGGAACCTCTATTAAGATTATATAACAACAAAATAAATCATTTTACAACAAAAATTTTCATTCTTTAATTTTTTCATATACTTTCTCAATAATTAGGGTATGTTTTATAGTTATCAATTGGTCTATGTGATCCTACAATAACATTGAATATATAATAATATAATCATTAAATATTGCTAAAAAAAGATCAAGGTAATCTATAAAGACACTATTATATAAATCCATGATGACAATAGGGAAATTATTAAGACTAAAAGGCATCATTATATATTAATTGTTTACATACCATGTAAAGAATGTCATTTTGGTGATATCCTCCTTGTTGACCCTAAATTTATGATATGTATAATGATGGATACTTTTGGAATGTAATTGGGTTCTTCATATTTGGACAAACAAGTCATCAATATATGGAAGCAGATACTTTTTATTGATCATTATCTTATTCAACTCCCAATAAAAAATGCAGAATCACATTTATACATAATTATTTTTTATAAATAGAACTGTTGCACTCCATGTTTATAAACATAGCAGAATGAAACCCATTTCAGGGTTTTAATGGTGTCAATTAATAAATTAATACAACTCAATCGGGTCTATTCTATATGGATTCATTGAAATTTTTGTGGAACCATGTATGAGACCTAATCATAACTCAACTTCATGTTTTGGTGGAAGGCTATGAATCTTTTCCAGAAAGAAATCCTCAAATTCATGAACAATATGAATAACCTTGATTTCAATTTTCTACCCAACCATTTGAAATAAAAAACATAATGAATGGGAATTAGTAACCATACATTGGATTTAATCCCCGAATTCTGTTCATATTTATCATCACATTGATATATAATCATATATTAGTTTGAAATATCAAACAATACTTCCCTAACATGACAATTGATGTTGTCTTTATATAAAGAATGATAATCCATGCCTATGATTACATAAAATTCGTCCATTGGATTAATGAAATGATTTTTAGGAAGAACATTCTTGAAAACATTAACCAGTGAGGAATTAAATAGTTTTGATGAAATCATTATACCATTAAGGGTCTGAATTATAAATTCTATATCGAATAAAATTATAACAACAATATTTCTCATATAATATTTTTTTATATGAAAGGGTGCGTAGATCAGTAATCAAATAATAAATTATCAGTTCTATAGTGGATGGTACGTATACATTTTACTAAGTCGTTATCACCCTCCTTGTTAGAAATTATGATCCAATGATATTAACCCATTACCCTCTTCTTAATAGGATGATGATTTTGATCATCATCACTAACCGTTGGGTTTGGGAAGTAGTTATCATAATGTGCATTCCCCATACAATTTTAATACTATTTCAGGGAGGTGTACGCAATTCTCTCCATTCACATTGTTATCTAACTTCATCCCTTCACTTCAATAATCAAATTACCTATAATAATCCCTTATTTGGATAATAATTTTATTGGCACTCTTATTACAATTTACTCCAACATTCTTTCCACACATAGAGAAAAAAGGTAATTTCATCTTATACTCATTATGGTTTTTATATTTACTTTTGAATTAAATCATCAGCTTCTTATCAAAATTGTGACATTAATAAGTTACTAAAAACTCAATTGAATCATATATTTAACAATTTAACCTCTCTTCACAGCTATAAAATCATTTTATGGCCGACTATTTTTTAATACTCTTTTTTATTTCACTTAGGAACTTAAAAATTTCACTTCTGAGTTTCATTATAATAATAGATGTGTACCTTGCAATCTTTTAAAATTAACTTTGTAAGTACCGGGTGATTCATCAACTCTTTTATAAAACTCTAAAAACACTTTCAATAGATTTTTATGAAGAATATGAGGAAATTAGTTACTGAAAAATATGTTCTTTAACTCATATTATTAAATGAATTCTATTTCTTCTTATGGCTATATATTATTGATTATAGTCTACAACAGGTCTGATTTTCTATCTAACTAATAAATAGCCAAAATGAATTTCTCATGTTCCCAACATTGGAGGACAATGAATATATCATCAGTGGTAATAACCCATTATTCATGAACTAGTGGATCATATGTCCCACTTAATGAAGTTTGAGGATTCCTCATGAAGGACTCAATAGAATTTTTTTTCTTCCTTTTTTAATTTGGAAGTCAATCATCATTCATAATGTAAAAAGGTTGGTTGATCATGAAAATGAAATTTTTTATTCTAGGTCCCATGTAATTTTGGTGCTAATGCGAACAATCTATGTATTTCATTTCATACTCAATGTTAATGTGGTGCCTTCATGTTCCATCCATTGACTAGAACCTTAAATAATAATGTAAGATAGAATAATCATAGTGGGGAGCCACATAACATTGAAATAACACTTATAGGATGTTTAATTATGATAACTTCTTGAATATATGAAACCTTCATATTATCAATGATTATTCATATAAAAATTATTTTTAAATATTTCATTATAGTTCATGTAAAATTAGTGAATTTCTAATGTACATCCCTCGAGATTTTCAAACCAGGTGTCCAAAAAGGCATGTTTTATAAACTAGTTCGCAATTGAATCTATCTCAATTGGGTGTTATGGGGTTGTTATCCATATGTAAATATGTTCTTCAGACACATCCACTTATTGTATCAAGATAGGGATGTAATTCTGGGAAAACAATTACTCTATATTTTTTATTAATTTTAATATATATTCCTAATTTTTTACTCATTCTTATACCCATTGTTTTAGAAATAATATTAGGTATCTCATTAAGGTTTTCACTTCATATTTTCCAAGGGTTAACATAACATTTCATTGATACAAACTATAGAAACCTTATCATAACATGAATATACATTAAAACACTTTTTTTAAATACTTAATACAATGGAAAAATAGATTCCCCAATATTATTATAATTTATTACCTTTACACACATGTAAACATAAAAACTTGTACATAATTTAGCTACATTATCTCCCTTAGTTTCATCATCTCTAGAACCATTCTTAGTATCATAATACATAATACATATCATCATAACTTGGGGTATGGAAATAAAAAAATTTAGGCCTAGATGACAAGTAAGGATAAATAAGGGTGATACTTAAGCATAAAAATGATCAAAAGGTATGAGAACCTGATCATATCAATAGAATATCATACCCTGCATATTATAGATCATAAAAAAAATCATGGAATACATATTAGCAGTTCATAAAACATGAATGAAAAGGGAATCATGATCACCATATATGGAATCATAATTTCAGAATAAGACTTGTAATTCTTGAAGATACACAATCTTGTGAAATTATTTTCATAATAGTCAAAGAATTGTTGCCACGGACATCTTAGAGAAATGGGTTCACTACCCAAACCATATTAGTAGTCAAGGATCATTTACAAGACTATATTATCCTTCTTAGTCCAATTATAAACTTATTTCACTACCCTTCCTAGTTATGTATATCCCATGAGATATAAATCGTTACCTAATGAATTGTGTTGAGATATTAGTCCCACCGATCTCATAATGATATCATATGTTTTTGTGACACTATGTCATTAAAATTAATCATATAATAACATATGGAATGAAATGGGTATCATAAAAATGTAACCATATCCCTTATCATGGTAATAATATTGATTTCATAGTTATATCATTAATGAATAACCCATGAAAAGATATGTATTTCATATGCCTATAGCATGATAAATAAGAATATATCTCATAAACATCACGTCTTCAAAACATTAAACATTTAGTGAAATAATATGGATGTACCATTTGGTTAAATTTACAATAATGTAATTAGAAAGAATAATTAATATCATCTTATTTGGAAACTAATTTGTAATTATCTTTGAAAAACATTTCCCGAGTAAAATATCAAGTAATCATTGAAAAAATATTTTTAAAACAAAAAACATGTTGGAAATAAATTTATTCTAAAATATATTTGATATTTGATAATGAAATATTTTAAATAATTAAATAAAATAAAAAAAATAACCTTCTAAAACTAGTGAAATTTTCAACTAAAAAAATTGAAAACATTATAAAACAAGGTTTTTTGGAATAATACAAATTCCTCACCGAAGAGATAAATACATACTCATTTTTTTAAAAACGTTTTCTATATTATTATGAAATCAAGGAAAACCAATTTATAATGAAATTTATGATATTTCATGACACATGGATCATAATATTTCATTAATGGAAGAATATTAATAAATAATCTTGATAAAATATGATATTATTATAATAAACACTTACAACATTAGTATCATTGAATAAAACTCCCCATGTAAGAAACTAAAATTATTTAAAGCATAAAATATATTCAAAAAATGTTATTAGGGAAATAACATGTCAACTTGTATTATATACACCTCATATAAAATTGTGGGTGCATAATACAGCTTGTATCTCACAAAAGGAAAATTGTGACAATGATACCTTACTAATTTGGTAATTTTTTGAATGAAAATTCCCCTAAAATAGTGATAGTAAAATCTTAATGAAAAAACCATTAATTTATATATAATAATAATATAACTAATTCATGGGAACTATATTCACCACAAAAAATAAAAAAAGTGGTGAATAAGATATAAATCTAGTAGAAATTAAAGTGAGATTACAAATCTATTTACTGCTTGAGTAAATTTTGAATCATGGGATATGTTAAAGAATAAAATAAATATAAACATTTAATGTCATGAAGAAAATGAAATTAAAGATATGACATTTACCATGGAATTATATTCACCACAGTAGATGAATAAGTTTTAAATATAGCATATATATCATTGAAATAACTGTGAGACACTAATACCCTTATCTTAAATCATGAAATTCCTTTTACTTGTTAAAAAATATTTTATAATAAATATAAAATTATTATAAATATAATATATATGCATATTATTATCTCTAATACAATATTTGAATTATTTATGATTTTATATTCCTCATTTATTAATGATTCTATCTTAGTGATTTGTTTTAGGTAATATCTTCATTGTTTTTCATATATGTTTTGACTTTTATTCTTGATACTCATACTTATATCATGATTTAAAAATTTATATATTAAAAACCATTATATAAATATAAGTTATATTATTAATATATAAAATAATTAAAAGATATAAAATATTGAAATATGAAAATAAAATAAACAGTTCATGGAGATGGTAGGTCGTACGTACGAATGAAATCTATTTCCAATTTATTCTCGTATTAAAAGAAATTAAATGATATATACGTAGACACAAACACACACACAAATATATATATATATATATATATATAATTAAATTATAATTATTATGTCATATATATCATAAAAATATACCAAAACCCATCCATAATACATTTCAGGTAAAGTGTGAACGAATCACATCACTTTGAGGATGTGGTAGTCCACACGTCTAAAAATGATATTATTGTATTCCTACTAAATGGAAACATTTATGGTATGTTTTATATAATAATTATAGAATAAAAAATATAATATTTGTAATATAAAAATAGTATTTCAATAAAAACTTCCTACCATGATAGGTGGTAATGTAAAAAATTAATAACATCGTTTTGTGAGGAGGTCGTCCACTGTAGAGATGAATGGTAATCTCATTACCCATTTCATGGAACTATGTGTATTTTCTTCTAGAAAATATGAATAAAAAAATACCTAATATTTAGGCTATTGATGTTATTATATAATCCTATAATAAGAATAATTTATGCTGAGTATAATTAAAATAAAACAAAAGAGCTTGAGGGAGGATGTTACCTCTTCTTTGGGTAACCCCATTTGGTTTGCACCAAATGAATTCCTCAGATGGATGTATCACCAAAAATAGGATTCTAGGATGAATTGAGGTAATTTTTATGATATTTAAGTATGGTTTAGATTATCCAAATTGTGTTATATTTATTAATAAGAGATGGGTTATATTCCCTCTTTATATTTAATTGGGAGTAGGATTCGTGTAAATATAAAACGTTAAACATTATTCAAAGGTCCCACATACATCATGGGACTCCAATAATTTCCTATTTTTGATAAATGAGGTAAATTTGTAAAAATATGTACATGAAATGTGTTTTGGACATATCTCTAGGTTATTTGGTCATTAAATATAAGCTTAAAAACAATGTATTGTTTTTTACCTTAACCACTATAATTAATCATAATTACTTTCACAATTATTTTGGTCAAAAACACATTTGAACTAATTAGAAATTATAAATTAGGCTTATTAAAAATATGGAATCTATATATTAAATTTATAGTCACATGGATGGTAGAAAGTAATTCAATATTAATACTACATATGTGTTGCGAAAGAGGATTTTTAAAGTGAAAAAGTCGAAATGATTGAAATATTTTTAAATTCAATTTCAACATAAAATATTTTCCAATATCCTAAATTGTATTAATTAATGATAAATTTATCTAATAAAACATTAAAATAGATTTAAACAAAAAAATTTTATATGAATAAATTGGACAAAAAATACTTTTTGAATTAAAATTCAATATTTTAACTATTATTTAAAAATTAATGTTATTCCGAATAAATATAAAAAAATCACCCTAAACTAATTTTGACATTCTAAATGAAAATTTTATGACTATATTAGAAAATTATATTTCTAAAAGTTTCTAAACATAAATTAGTTATTGTAAAAAATGATATAACAATTAATTCTTTTGAGAAAATAGTATTTTTCAATATAGATAGACTTTAGAAAAAATTAAATGTCTTATTATCAAAATGATTTATTAATATGAATCTGTTATAAATAATATTTAATAATTATTTATTATTTTTCATATTATTATGTTTAATGATTTTGTTATATATATCTTGTCTAAATAATTTTTAAAATAAAATTTTGATTCATAGAAACTTCTTGTTCTTTGAAACATAAGCCAAGTTGGTGAAGTGTGTAGCACAAACATATCTTGTTGTAGCATAAAATTAAATCGTATCATGGGGTAGAGTGAAATGAATGAAATAAAAGAAAATTAATTTATTCAAAATATTTACATGAAAACACAGGGTGATACATGAGTAGTATGACATTCTTTATTAAATATCCATATAAATTTACTACTCAATTTAAATTTATTTAAAAATTGTTTGAAAATAAATATTAAATTTTTTAAAAATTTATTATACTTATTTTTATAAATGATTTTCATTAAGACTTTTGAGAAATATTATAATTAATTAAGTAATATTTTTGAAAATATAATTTGATAAAAAGAATTTATTTTTTGGAATAATAATATCCAAATACACTTATTATGATATTTTGGGATTTTTAGTGAAATATTTACTTTTAATTTAATAGTAAAATTTTTTATTTTTCATAAAATATCATTTTATTTCTATAAATTATGTAATTTAAATTCACAATATTATTTTTAATTAATATAATTATTATTTATTATATTTAATTCTATTAATTACTCCTGAATTTATTATTTATTAGTTTTTATTATAATATTATTTTTTGTATTAAAAAGAGGTTTCTATGAAAAATATTTTATTGTTCATAATATTTCTCCATTTTATTTATTATATATATTCTCTAATGAAGAGTGTATTAAATATAATTTATCTATTATATATCAATATATTTTATTTCATATTCTTGAACTAGTTGTTATTTAATATAGAGTAAATATAAAATCATCATCTCCTTAAAAAATTAAACACCTCAAAAACATACATTTTCATCACATTTATGGGTTTTGTTTAAATTTTAATTTTATTCTAATTAAAAAAATTTAATTCAAAAAAAATCTTTTTTTCTAAAACAACTATGAAGAAATTATATTTAGGTGAGGTTTTTAGAATTTTCATAAAATATTGATTTATTGATAGATAGTGAATCATACAAAATTTTCACGCTAAATTAGATTATTGATTAAATTAATTATAAGATAAATTAAATATTTAATTATATTAAACATAAAAAATTGTTCAATAATATATATATTAATCAAATTTAGGTCATCGGATTAAATTTGTTATTGAAATTTGATATTAAATCATTGAAAACTTTTAAACTTTTTATCTTTGAAAGAATATTTTCTAATCGCCGATGTGGAATTAATTTTATAATAAAATTTTCATGTAATATGGATTAAATTTCGAAAATTGGATTATATATTTAAATTCATCATTATATAATATATTAATCAAATTTTATAATATTGTTTACCGAAATGAAACGTGAAATATAAAAAATTAATTGAGACTGTTAAAGTAAAAAATATGTTCACCAGTATATTAAACTAAAAGTATTAGGGTTATAATCGACCCAAAATATGTCCAAATAATATTTTGTTTTAATATTCATTTATTATTATTACCAATTTTGAATCTATGGTTATATAGACGCTATTTTTTTGGAATGACCATTTAATTTTGAATGTTGTTGGGAAATTTCCACATAATTTCCAAGTGGGTTCCAATCCACCACTTATAGAAGGATATCATCACTCATCAATTATTCACTCCTATATATCAATATATCTATTATAAATCTACCAAATTCCTTCCCAATATTTCTAGACATGTCATAAACCATATGAGGTTCCCATAGGAATGCACTCGTGTCCATTATAAGAGATCTAAAGGAGGGGCTTCTGAGAGAAGCTTATTTTCATCACAAAGATCCTTATTTTTATTTAATCATTTTACATCATTAAATATGTCTTAAAAAATCTATTATAATAAGACCAAAATCTCCAAAATTATTATATGTTATTAAATAAATTTAATAACCAAAAACTATCTCCGCTTCCGTGAAATGGGTAACAAAATCATTATTCATTAGTGTAGAGGAATTCCACCTTACAAATTGATGAAATTCATTTTTACATTACCACATCTCACACTTTTTTATGAGGAATGATATCATATATATATATATATATATATATTATAACATAATTATACCACTATATTCAATATATCATATTTTACTTTTTTACTTCTTGTTTTGAAGAATATGATATCGTCACATATATGATTAGAGGACTACTGCCTCACAAATTGATGTGATTCATTAATGAATTAAATGAAAGGAAATAAAAATGTGTTTAATTAAAATGCATGGAATATATTAAATATAATTAATTTTTTATTGTTAATATATTATTTACATGTATTTTTTTGAAAACCATCGAGAAAATGAAATAATATTTATCCATACATATGGTTTGCTGTCACCATGAATGGTGCAGTTAATTTCATAAATATAAATTTAATATACTACTATAAATAAAAATATAATTAATATATTGGATATTTATATGAAATTTATTATTCTGGATATTGTGGAACCATTATCGATATAAGATTAACAAAAATATAACAAATTAGAATATATATGAAAAGCAATGCAATTGTTTCATGAATCAAGAATTTAACTATGAATTTTTCTAAAATGGGTAATAAAATGGTCATTAGTAACTCATATATGGTATTATATGAATAATATTGATTATTTAATTGATGTATAATATACTTATATTTATTACAAGGGATGTTTGAATGTCAGTTAAGTAATTCAAGACTTAATGAAAGGGATTTCTGTCTCACTTTTTACTTCTTTGAGACACAATACATATTCCCAACATATTTATTTTATATATATTATATAATTCCAATGAATAAATTTTATTTTTTTTATCATTATAATCATATGGATTTAGATATCATTTTTATGATCTCTCGTTCATGGGGGTTATGGTTCAAAATTAACCAATTCGGTATTTATTTTTGTCTCAGATTTTTCTTTTATTGAGTCATATGTTATGTTTAGCCCCCATATAATTTAATGAGATGAATATTTTGACCCATTGAAATTTAATGTCATGAATTTATATTTCCTCATGATATTTGAAGAATTATTTATGTAATTAGTTCGTGGTTATATTGACTCAAGGTTACCAAGGTGGTATATATTATATGTTAAAATCTCTTAATTTATCTGGAAAGTTTGCGATTATAATTATAATTATAAAATAATTTTATGTATCTCATAGGAAACATGTAAATTTTCATATACTCTAGATATTCATGATTTTTTCAATTAATGAAACTATTTTACAATCTTTTTTACTAAATGTAATTGATAATTATTGTTTTGAAAGTTAAACTGTATTTCTCTCATTGGTGAGAAATATATTTTCTTAAAAAATCATGTTATCTAGAATAATATGAAAATATGTTTTTAAAAATCATAAAATAATTTATTAAAAACATTTTTACACATTTTTTATTTTTTAGACTTTTTAAAAGAATCAACAAGTATTTTTAAAAGAAATTCCCCTTGGGATTTTACCAAAATGTGATAGGAATCATTATTTAGACAAGTATGACTTGAATAAAATTTTATATTGTCATGAATATTATTTACATTGAATAATAAATTATATGATTCCATGTTTATTTCAAAATATATGTCTATTAAAAATGATTAATTTCATAAAAATGTAATTTTGAGTGGAAGGTATATTTTCTTAATGAAATTTTTTTAAAAAAATTTATCTCCTTCATTGTATGTTTTCATTATTATTTTCAAGAAAAATGATCTATAAAATATTCTGTAATGTTTAATCTTAAAAGATATTTTAAAATAATGTTTAATTTCTTCATGAAACATTTTCAAGGATTTTTCATTCAAAACATTTAACAATAAAATATGATATTTTTTTTATTTTAATTGTGATTTAATGGCTACATTACCTAAATACAACATTCTAATTTTTTCTCTGAATTATTAATTTTTATGATGAAAATATGTTTATTAAACCCGTTTCTAATACACAGGTAATACCATAATGAAATTCATATGAAATCGAGCAGTTTTTCTCTAGGTAATGATTTGACTAAATAATGAAATGACTATGAAACCAATTTACTAACCATAGATTATTTTAGGATAAAATATTTACGAAACACATTTCATTTCATTGTATCTAATATTATGATCAATTTTATGATCATATAGCACAAATATGTATGATTTTCATTATGTGGTTTTTTTACATTATAACCAACGGTAGTAGTTGTGTTATAACCAAAGATAGGTGGAACCTATATCTCCCTACAATAAATTTGGAAAATATTATATCTCGTGAGATAGAATGGACTAGAATGCATATAGAACTTGGTTAATTAATGTAATGTTTCCAACATTATATTCTTTTTAGTAAAACATGGAAACCGTTATGGTTTGGGGAGTGAACCCATTCCACTATTAAGAAAGTTATTACACTGGGGATGGTGGTGTGTCCCACAAAATAGGTGTAACTTCCAATGGAATATGCTGATTAATGTTTTCAATGAGAGTATACTACATAAAAATTTGTATTCTATTCTTTTGTTTTTGGATGAATTTTGTTTATTATTCTGATGATATTGTCTCATGGCTCATGTTCCATGATTATACTATTATCCATTCCTTATAAAAATACAATATTTATTCTACAAAATAATACTATTATATTGTATTTTTAGGGAATGATTTTCATATTTTATGTTCATTTTCTCATACTCATACATTCAAATAATGTTTATTATATCCCTCTCTACTCTAACTAATCATTTTATCTCACCATTTATTATTTTTTTCCATAGGTTGGTTACGAAGTTTTAATTTTTGTATGTTTGTGAAGGTTAGTAATGGGGGAAGATAGGTTTTAAATACATTGAATAAAATTCAACAAATTAATAAGATTGTGTTAAACATTTCCAAAGACACTAAACTATTTCTTTCATTTAGCAATTGTTTATATAATGTGTTTAATATTCTTATAAAATAATGTAATATCCAATTATGAAAATCATTGGTCACTCCATGATTAGTTAGTAGGAAATTGTGAAATTTTCAACACTCCTTAAATTTTAATGATTTTTACATCTATCTTATATGGAATGGCTGAATTTTAGCACATTATGTTTATTATTGAATGAATTATTGAACATATAATCTCCTAGAATAAAAAGTTCCTCTCGTTTACTAGTATTTTTTCTCTTTTAATGTTTAATATTATTCCCTAGTTGGTTAAATATATTACGTTCTATAAATATCCCATATATCTCAATAAGAGTAAAAAAATAAATTTTACATGAATATATTTTTCAATGGATCTGTGTTCTAGAGAAAGGTAGTGAATATTAAATAGAGCATGTGATTCAATCCCTTAATTAAAGGAGGTCTATGAATTAAGAACAAGGAAATATTTAATGATTCCAAACTGACACAATTCCTATGAATATTTACAGTGATAGATGCTAACTGATTCTAATTCCAGAGTGATAGATTCCATAAAACGATTTCAACAGGGAAGTCTCAATATCTATTATCTTCAATTTAGCATTGTATTAGGATGTCACATGTTGAGGTGATGAAAATGTTTTATTATATGGTTTAATGGACTCTTATTGGATCCAATATAAGAGTAATTGGTTAGGAACTCTACTTGTTGAAAGCTTCTAGGATCATTTCGATTACCATGAGATCAAGACAAAAGAAAAAATTAGACTTATAATTGATTATTTTCATACATCTATCAGTGATTATTTATTGCATTGTCATAAAATTAGGTCTAATTAATCTATACCTCTAGCCGTTGGGTCACATGGTATTATTAATGATTTCTCGAACACAAGAATATATCAACTTATAGTAACGGTGTAAAGTATGTACAGTGGGGAGACTATAACCACTTATCATAGTGGGAAAACATATAAAAATATAAACAAACAAATGTTGCAGAAGAACATATATGTAGATAGAATGAATAAGTAATGGAACACTATAAATGGAATTAAAAAACGGATAACAATATTAAAATAAATTAAGGTTGTTTGAATAGATGGTTCATGGAATTATTATGAAAAAATGCAACATTGGAACAGATATACAATCATGATATACAAAATAGAATATAAATCACAAAAAAGATGTTCCACTAGAATCTAAATGGAATTATCATTAATATTTCCCAAAGCTTTGACTATTTGTAAGAAAATCAACCACATTTATAAGGGATCTTTCACTTGTCAATACCTTCAATCAATTAATCCTCATGGGTACAAATGGTATCACGAGTTGGGTGTGAGATAATAATCTAAGAATACCACGCCCAACATTGTATATATGTAATCCATGGAGTGATAATAACTATACACTTTATAGGAATAATATATTAATAGATTGAGTTTAATAATTAAATAACCACCTTCTTAGGTTCCTGAATGACTGCTGATAGTCTACCAACATGGTCTAATGGTCAGAGTGGGATTAAGATATGTTAAAATATATATATATAAATAGTTTAGTTATATATTTAATACACCTATATGAACCAATTATGTGTGGATGTAAGTAGCCCCATACCTGGAATAATAATTTTGGCTAGATCTGGGCATAACTCAAAAATATTTTACTAGTCTAATGAGCCTATAATATTATGAAATATAGTATATTATGTATATCCAAATAATATTGTAAGACATCATGAATAAAACATGTGGTGGAGAGTGAGCCGTCATGTCATCACTCTAAAAAAGGGATGTGTTGTGTAAATCCCATCACCCTAACAATGCCAATGGAGTGAGTTAGCATTCTAAAGACTTGATGTAATGGGTTTTGGTATCACTATGGTCAATAATCTGTTACCATACTATCATATCTATAATAATGAATAATCATATTTATAATATTAATCATGTGGAAATACCTCCCATGAAATTCAGTATCCATGTTCATATATATATATATATATTCAAAAATATAATTATATTCATGAGGAATAACCTCCCATGTATCTAATGTTTCTATATTATTATGAAAATGATTTATAATTCAGTTAATTCAATTCTTTAATCTGGAAGTGCTGGGCATGATTGAACAACCCTTATGAGTCATTGACATTAAATCCATCAAATCATTTAATAGAAGGAAACCAACATTAATTAGTCATTAAATTTAATCAACAAAATTAGTTTTATATATAATTAATACCTCATATATTTGAATCAAGAGTTATATTCATGGTTCTATGATCATTATAGGAATTTTCAACATGGGTTATTCCATGAAAAGATAGATCTAAATACCTAATAGGTTCTCCAGGTCCTATAAGCCATTATATATCAACTAAATTTATATTTAAAAGATATGATGAACACTTAGGATATGAGTCGAACTTATTCAAAATTAACCATAATGGAAAATTTTACATCGCACATTCAAGGGTTCTCAATAAATTGATTCAATAAGATCTAATTCAATAAACAGTAATCAAGAAACTTGTATCACTTTACAGGGGTCAATTTGATAAAAACGAACCAAATTAAGTTGTATTCTCAGCAATCAAAATTTTTTTACACAACATCATATCTATGAAGTTTCAATAATAAAAAGTAAAATGATTTGACCAACAACCTCATGCTCTTAGATGACTCCCTTCCTGATGATGGCCTCAGATTCAGAGTAGGTTGGAAGTGATCTGGGAAACTATTATACCCCTTTAAAATGGGGAAGATATGAATTCCCATAAATATTGTTATGGTCTTGATAATAAATGTAGATATGAGATAATATACTTGGGGATCATAGAAATATGGCTCCAATGATAATTATAGATCAACAAACAGACACCAGATGATGGATTTCGCTTGATGCCAAGATTTAGAGGCTATTGATCTCAAATTATGAAAAATGGTGGTGTTGGTCCAATGGATAAAGAAATGAAAAGTATATATTGGTTACATGTTTAAGTGGGGGTGGATTTTAGACTTTTCCCATAAATACATATTATTTCACCGTTTGGGAGGACAGTTTTCAAATTGAGTGAAAATTTTGTGCAAGTCACTAGTATAAGATGGTACATCACACAGTTAGGTATATGGTTTGACTAATAGTGAAAAAATCATGAAAAGTGTTTTTACCCCTTATTTCAACATCCACACACGTCTATGTGCCTCTTGTGTCATGGTTTCAAAAATAATGGTGGGTCCTATAGGGGTAATTTCACATAACCACATAGTTTCTGAGAAATTGTGCAGGTGGAGAGCATTGTTTTTATAAACTATGTGGCCAGTATTTTAAAATGCCTTCTCGAATTCTGTGCTCTGATCAAACGTTGAATGATCATGTGACATTATTTAGGTTGTATTTTACATTTATATTGATTAAGTAAAGGATTTAAATTGAAAATAACTAATCATCACCTGTATGGAAATATGGTTTGTTATAACCTCGCCTCTCTAAATAAACAAATCATAAAGTTGGACGTTTTAGATTAATGTGGTTTCACCAAAGAAGAGTTCCATCCAAAGGGATTGTATAACATTTTCCGGATCTCATGTCTGATATTATACTCTATCATTCCTCCATAGCACCCACACATAAGGAAGTAACCAACCTCAAATCATATTCATGTTTCGAAAAAGAAATATTAGTAGGATACTCCAAAAATAAATCATCTACATCCAATTCACACATCAATCTGAAAGAAAAGTCAAGGGTATGGATAGTATTGGTGAGGCCTAGATACAAAAAAGACATCATGCATTGACCAAAATATTTGAGGAAGTTCCCACTGGTAAGCCACTAGACTGATCTGTTTCACAACCTCGAAGGGTCTGACTGTCCTCAATAAGAACATAACATATATATCAATATTTATATTGACTAACATGGGTGAGACTAATAATGAAAAATAGTATATGACCTCACAGTCAAGAAGCTACCGATGACTATTTTCATACAACTGATGTCTATACTAAGCTGTCATCAAGAACTATTTGATTAGCTGGACCTGCTCGGTGCTCTCTTACACGAGACATGGTGCCAGTATAGTTTATTCCACTACATGTGGCCAGAACAAAGGTGGGGCGGAAAGGCCTAAAATATAATTTTTTTAAAGATACATTTGGATGGTATAAGGAAATATATTATTATAATAAAACATAGTTAGGGAAATGTGTTTCTCTCAGTAACCCCTAAAGTCATGGAAACATCCAAGGATCATAGCCTATAGAACCTGAATCATATTCTCTATCTATCCATTGATATGTGGGTGATAGGTCATTATAAAAATTACTTACATTCCAAAGGCCTTCATAAAAACTATCCCCAACCATTATGTGAATTGATCATCTCTATAAAAAATGAATGAACAAGGAGATCCATGAAGACATATAACTTCTCAGATGTACAATGTTCCTCGATCTTCTAATGATAAGGTCTCCTGAATAGCTGAGATTTTGGAGTCCTTCATCAAATGAACCTGGAAAACAAACCATGTATATTTTTCATAGAGGGGATCAAGGTATATCATCCATGATATCAATTAAAACATCATCCCATTTCCACTCGGGAATGGAAAAGTTTTGTAAAATCAATTCTGGTCACTGATTCATTTCCTTCACCAGCTGATAGGTGGAACATCAACTAATGAAGTTGGAAGTCTCATGTTTTGTACTAGTCTAGTAATATTGAAACTGTAGATCCTAATATATTTTGGTGAAAATATGGTGAACCCTTCATTTTGAGTCATTGAATTCCTGCATCTTCTCCTCCCTGATGCTTGATTGGACCCATAAACTCCCATGGAACAAGAATGAATCATAACCATATACATTCCAAACTAAATATGTATCATTATTTGTAATTATATCCATTTGGATAAAGAAGTTAATATTATGTAAATATCTCATTCATACTCTTTCTATGAGAGTTGATGTCACTGGTATGGTTGATAGGAAGGTTTTATCAGGGTAACATTTTACCTCTATGTGAATATCTTATAATAAGTCAATAAGAATCCATCCACCACTAGATTTACAAACTTCATGTGTCTGATTCTTCTAGATTAGACCATTTCTTACAATATTACCTTTAGTTTCTATGTAGGCATGTTCAAATGAAAATGATTTTAGGAACTCAACCCACCTATACATCATGATATTGAGATCCGAATGATTAAATATATAATTGAGGCTTTTGGGATCAATGATGACTGCAAAACACTCTCTAAGTAAATTATGTCACTAACAGCATAAGGCATTCACAAAAACGTCAAAATCGATGTCATGTGTTGAGTAATTCCACTCATGATGCCTCAAATAAAGAGACCCATATGCAAACACTAACTCATCCTTCATCAGAACATCTCCAATACTAATATGTGATGATTCTAAATATATATTATTGATTTTTTTATCTCCTATAGAAATAGTATCAACACTAAATTAAAACATCCCTTCACCTTCAAAAAGGCTACTTTATGATCTCATAACCAAAATAATTTCATTCCATTTATTTTCAAACCGTTTAGAGGAAATAAATGATGTATGAAATCACATATGATGTTTCCATAATATCTAGAATCCCCAAAGAAACTATATATGTAAAAAAAATATTAGGATACTCCCAAGAAACTATATCTCTCACTTTCTCTAGATCTAATGAATATGTTGATACTAAGATAATGTGACCCCATATGTGAAGATAGCTAATCCAAAATGGGAATTTACTACGATTTTCATAGATTTTACACTATAAAAATGTATTCAAACGGATCATATGATTGGTTTCACGATCATGTCTGGAGCATGAATATAGAAAAATATTTTCAACAAATTCTACCAAAATTGTGTCCAGATATGGGTGGAAAAAAGTTTATTCATATGAGTGATAAATAATTAAAGTGTGTTTATAAAAACAAATGGTATAAGGTGGGATTATAATAAACCATATATTCATCTAAATTTTATGTTATGTATGTATTTATTGTAGACAAATTTATGATGATAGCTCGACAACAAATCATTATTTGAAAACACTCTTACTCCTTAGAGCTGATCAATGTTTTCATCTATTATAGGAAGTGGATATTGATGCATTATAGTGATCTAGTTCAATTGACAGTATTCCACACAAATCATGAGATTGAATCACGCCTTCTTCTTTAAATGGTCTAGTAAAAACTAAGGATAATTAAAGGGTAATATTAATCCATTAACTTCATTATCACTTTACTTTTTCTTGGGCTCTAAAATCTCTTTATGTGTCATCCAATTTGGAGGAATGGTCATAGATGATGATCCAAGTGTATGATAAATTCTGGAATACACCTCTCATACTATATGTAGACCATAGAATTCATCAAGAGTGATGAAAATAAAATGTTGCACTACATGAGGAAATATAGTGAGTCATAACCCCGGATCATCCTGGAAAAAACATGTGATCTATGTTGTAACAATGCATTTTATCTACTCCTTAGGAGCATATCTAGTCACAATTAAATTCTATTGTCTCGTATGTCCATGTATACCACTGTCTCGAGATATAAACGTCAACCTATGTTGATGGAACTAAACATGGTCTAGATTTGGAAAAAAAAATATTACATGTCCATGAATACATCAAATCATGTCATGTTATAGACGTAAATACTCCATATCATGAGATAAATTCCCATATGAAGGTGTAGTTCTTACAATAGCTAACACCCTCTGATTGGATACCTAACATTCTATGAATCATTACTCAATAAAAGTGATCTTTCTCAAGATCAATACACTATGTGGTTTCCTCAGATATAAATGACTGAGATGAGATTTTTTTCAAATAAAGTGTACTAAAATGTGGAGGCTACTAGATTAGTACTTCATACAGTAGAATGTTTTTCACTCTTATCCTCTAACATACACTATACAACATGTAACTGGCATGTACCACATACAACTTTTACTACCTGATTTCCCTGAGAAAACCTATACTGTAGGCACTAAGAATAATATATCTGACTACCTTTTCACAAAAAACCATCTTAGTCTAAATGACCAGTGGTATTCTATCTTCCTAAAAAACTTGATTTAATAAATCCCCACCTCACTAAAGAGTATGTGAAGATCGACACTCAATAATCACTAGAGGGAATGTCCTATGGAATCACTATAAATTCCACATACCCCTTAAGCCTCTAAAAAATATTATATCCTCTAAACACAGAGTCATGGTGTGTCCCAGATTCCCTAACATGTGACATATCAAAAATCAATCTACATGAGGAGACTGATAGCTACTACCTCTATGAGTAACCTCAAAACACATATTTTCCCCATAAGTAGAAAAATTGATAGAAAAATGGGATGAACTTACCTAACTAACAATATCATCTTCACTCAAGAATCTCTCTATAATAAGGGTTAGATTTAATATTTCTGAAAAAATCATTATCCTGTATATATTTACATGTAATTGGATGTTGTATACTAGTTGATACTTGAATCGCCTAGAGATCATAAGATCATCTCCAATTAGAGTTGTAGAAAACTAATGAGCATTATAAAATGATCTAATTATTCGAATAACAACATGTACCCCAAATACAAGTTAATGAATTCCCTAGGATTATTATCCCTCATAGGATAGGGAAATATGTAGTAATATAAGATGGTCTTAAAATCCACCTAGCCATTATATATATGATAATACTCTTGGATGATAACATCCCAAAACTATTTAGCAAAATCATGTAGCATATAGGTTGGTTGATTTGGCCCTCCACTCATGAGGAGTTTCAAGATACTCTATTATAGAAAGGATATATTAGATCCATGACTCAGCAACATGTGGCCTCCCTCCTCAAAATGGTGGAAGGATGTTGTTTCTATAATTCCTAATTCATCTCTACCGTACATGTGGGAATGTAGAAATACACATTTCATATATTCAAAAACATGTATGAAACCTTACCATCATTTTTATTTGGGTTCCCATATGAGGTATAGTAATAGGTTCCACATTTGGAACTATATGAGGAATCACTAGAAGTATAGGGCCCACCACCTCAGTTGCATTGTTGTCACCCAATTTGGGGCTTGCAACTGAAGGATGTCATGGTGGAATATTGATACATTTCCAAAAACACAACTCAAAAAATATTTTATAATCTTTTTTATTGTAAATTGAAACTATCATAGTTATAAATCATTCCTATAGAAATCATCACACATGTATACTTGCTAAAATAGCTAGTTTAGGTGGTAGATGATACAATAATTGGCCCTAAGAATTTAGGAAACCCCGCTACACACTACGAAGGTCTGGATCAATGCCAAGTCTATGTGTTTGATATATAAAATATGAATTTTCATAATTTATATCTCATATTGAATTTTCATTTATTCTTGTTCATGTTTTTAAACAACATAAAATGGATGAATCAGATGGTTTTTCATTTTCTACTTCGTAAGGTTCTATACACATTTTTAATGATAACACATATTACACTTGGCCCACACCATAAGATTATCTCTCCCATTCGACCAACATTTAATTGGAAAACATTCAATAATTAATTGCTTAGGTTTCTTATTTAACATATTAAATAAATCATGATTAGGATAAGGAATATAATTTTCTTATCAATTATGTTTTCAAATACCTACATGAAGAGTCATCAAAATTCAATAAATATTAATCCACTCACAATATCTAACTGTAAAATGAATTCTTATTTTAAACATGACATGGAGAAATGTGTGGATAATTATTCATATTATCCCATTGATGTTGATTTATTTTTTGAAAATCCAACATTTCTTTATTCCTCGGTATATGGAATCCCCATTTAAATCCTAAAAATATAAATTACACCAGAAAACATTGTTTCATTCAATGGTGAATTTATATCAACCATAGATGGAATAAAAACAATTACTCTTCATGGGTAATTTGAAATTCCCATACATGGGTGTTATCTATTTCCATGAATAGGGTCATTTATAAATTATATTAACTCCTTTTATTCTGATTAATACACCAAAAATATGAATAAGGAATAAGAAACCTATAATACCACTTTATAATATCCCGACCATGGTTTTAATTAATCGGTTCCCTATTCTAGTGCTTCACATGGGCCTACAGGAACCTCCCAGTATGCTAGATGTTGCCGACTAGTAGTGAGTATGTGAAGGTTGTACGGTGCAGTGACTATACCCCCTTATCAAAGTGGAATATTAGTTACAATTATAAATATACAATAGTAAAACAAGAATAATAATTAGACTTAATGGATAAGAAGTAGAAGAATAAAAATAGAACTGAACAACTAATAATAATCTCAAAATCCTTTGTGGAAATGTCAATACATGATTCATGGAATGTGGACATAAGTGACCATATCAATGGAATACTAGGGCTACCTAGACCTAGGGATAAATCAGAAGTCCATTACTAGTCTAATGATCCAATTTGATTAAGCAATATGATACATTCCTTACATCCCAATAAGAGTGTAAGACATTATGAATGAAAATTGGGTTGGTGACTGAGCCATCATGTTGTCACTCTATTAATGGAAAATGGAAGTTAAATCCCATCATCCTAATAGTTCCAATGGCGTGACATGTCTTGCCCAACACCTGATGTAAGGGATCATGATACCACCATGCTTAATAATACCTTAAATCATATCACTTATATAAAAATGCATAATATCTTTTATAATATTAATCATGTGGAAATATCTCTAATGTAATTCCCTATCCATATTCATATATATATATATATATCTGTGAGTGTGTGTGTGTGTATAAATATGGAATATTCATACTTGTAATTACATTCATTAGGCATAACATCCCATGAATATAATTTTTCATTATCATTATAATAAGGATTTTTAATGGAGTTAATATATTTCTCTAATCAGGATGTAGTAGGTGTGGCTGACCCACCCATATGATTCACTTCATTTAAATCATTCAATTAATTTAATGTAATGAAACCAATATGAATTTGTCATTCCATGTAATCAACCCAATATATTTTCTAATGCATGGAAAAAAATTATGAAGATAGAGGGTCATATAGAAGGTTCCATGGTCATTAATGGATTTTTATAAATGGGAAATTCATTGAATAGATTGAGCAAATTAGATAAGAGATTCATTGGGTCCTATAAGAAATTATACATCATGGGAATATAAATTTAAAATCAAATCTGAATGATTTATAGGTGAATCTATCATATACACAATTAAACATAAAGAGGAATTTGACCTAGAACACCTAAGGGTGACTATAAATGGAGTCAACAAGTTATTATTCACTAAAAATGGATCAATAATCATGTATCAAGGTTCAATAGTTAATTTGCTATAAACGAACAATATAAAAGGTTATGCTAAAAAATACACAATTTGATGTTCCCCTATATATGTATAAATATATGAATCTTAAAGGATAAATTATGTGACCACCAACCACAGGGCCCTAGAAAACTCCTCGCTCTATATCAGCCTTAGATTCGAAGTATGATTGACAATATCTATGAAACTGTCTGACACCCTGAACATTGGGGAAATGAACATGCAAGGAAATTACACAATAGATTATTATATAAACATATATTTTTGGTATGATACAAGGGGATATTACTAAGATGGATTCAAAACATATAAATGATCGACAATTGGATTCCGGACAAGGGAGTTTTCTCGATGATAAACATGAGAGGTTCATGAGCTCAATAGTGTATAGAAGGGGATGACGGTCCACTAGATGAATAAAGTATTTGAAGAAATAGGATAAAGGATAATGTTAGGGGCATTATGGACATTTTTCCTAAAATATAGGGTTCGTGGTTTAGGTAACTAATTAGTAAACCATGAACAAACCATTATCTAGTGACCTATATAAGGGGGACATAATATAATTATGCACATGGTTTGAATAACTGTAAAGAAACTGTAAATACATTGAACCCAATACCTCCAAGTTGATTTATTACATTATTTATTTGGTACTATAAACTAGTGAGTTTGTCCCAATAGATAGATTATTTTATTAGATCTGTAAAACTAAAAACAAACATAATTTAAATATTACAAAATTGGACAGACAAAAAACATATAAACTCTCTTGGAAACACCCATAAAAACCTAGATTTATCCTATAATTAATTCATAAAATTCATCATTCAGGCCTCTGAAAAATAAAATATAATAAAGTTTTGTGACTAGATTCTCACTAAGGGTATGCAGTACATAATAAGATATCATAAACATATTAAATAATTCAATATTATTAACTAAAAAACAAGCTTGTAAAACATAATAGTGATCATAATATGGAATGAGTGTAACTGATTGAATAATTCAATAAATGGATCATAGAATAATGAAACATAACCACTGATATTATACTTGTGAAATAATAAAATTGATAAAAATTTACTAATATCATAATTATAGTATTCATAGTTTTGGATATCTAAATTTTACAATTGATGGGTAATCCCAAACATCTTAAAATAAATTTTTATAGCCTTAGTGAAAACCAAGTGTAGAAAAAAAGGGCAATGCCTCAGCAAAATCCATATTTGGATTGTAGCAGGAGCTGTACCAATGAATTGAGGGGATATTACAGGCTCGACCATCACATATTTAGTCCATTTCATGCATCATATAAATGTAGTGAGACATTAAAAAGATAAATGTAAGATATGTAAATAGGTTTCCCAAATACGTAAACCTAATAAATAAAAATTCTAAGTAATATATTTAATGATCTCAAGATGGCTCACCCAAAATAAAATTGATCATAGAACATTTAATAAAATATGGTAGATGATATCATAAAATATAAATCCCAATTAATCTTGAGATTCAATTGAAAAAAAAAATACAATAAAATAATTATGTAAAACATGATATAAATATACATTTAATTTGTAAAGAGGAGTTCTTTTGGAAAAATAATTTTTATTTATTGTCAAATATGATTGAAAACATGTATATCACAAAAAGAAAAATTAAGGTAAATGAAATTATCTTTATTCAACAAATTATCTAATTTCAAAATAATAATATGAGAACAAAAGGTTTTTAAGAAAATTCAGAATTGGGCCACTTCAGTGTGGTTTTAGAGAAAACATACAATAGTATTTAAAGAAGAAAATTTCCTAATTGATGGTATAAAAATAGACATGAAAATAATTTAGTTCAAGACTGTAAAAATATTCATTTTAGAAAATTAAATTTGTATTAAAACATATTATGTATAGTACATGAAAATTAGTATGAAATTGAGACAGTCCACTTAATCAAGATTGCTTGATTAGAGTAATTAAGTTGGGAACCTTATAAAAATTTTTGTTTCTCTATCAAGGAATGCAAAATTGAGCTAGTTACATATATTTGAAACATACACATGCAATTCAAGATGATTAATTAAGAGAATTAAGAATTAAATTGTGTTAATGATTAAGAATGTGTATCTTGAATGAAAAATAAATGACTGAGGATAATCCCTTACCACTTTTCAAAAAGATGAAATATATGCCACATAAAATTAATAATCATTAAATGAAACAATGAATTCCATGAAAAAATATATATTTATGATTTGAAAAATAAATGGGAATTATACATGCACCACACAAGGGAAACACCATTGAAAAAGGCATAACTCATAGAAATGAATTTGAGATGAGAAAAACTCCAACTATATGTTTGAAAGTGTTCTTCACTTATACTGAATGTCATCTCAAGTCTCTCCTCCTAAAGAATCTCCCCATGCAACATAGAAATGGTATTTTTGTGAGAATAATAATAATGAACATGGGGAATGTCTGGGAGATGAAATGTGTAAAATATAACCAATCTTCATAGATTTAGATGTGTCAGGAGAAGTGGTGGTGGGAGGTGGTATTTATAGTGTTGTAGATGGGTGTTTTTGATTATTTTATTCAATAGATTGTTATTTTGTAAAAAATCTATGAATAAAATTTATCTCTTATGAATAAATGAATTAAATAGTTCATTTGAGTTTGAACCAATTGGAGTGTATCTCATCCATACATTAGGCAAGACTCAATAATTCATTTATTTACTTACAATGTAGAAATATCATAAATAACCATAATTCACTTATTCACCCAAAATTAAACTGTTTAATAAAAAAAATATTTATTCACAAATGATTTTTGACATGTATATTTAAAAAAAGAAATCCTTTTTAAGAAAATAATTTTATTAATATTATAAATTTAATTTTTAAATAAAATCATCATTTACTCGAAAATACCACTTTTAATATTAAAAATGCATTTATGAAAAATTGAAAAGTAATGATTTTTTCATAAATTTAACTTATAATAATAAGACAAAAAATAATATTTTATGAATCTATTTTATGAATATATAGTTTCATTTGTATCATTATATTAATTATAATTTTAAAAAGAAACATTTATGTATATTAAAAATACCAACACGTAATTAATCAATTTTAAAACATTTATTTACTTATTTAATGATATAAATATATAAAATTTTAATTTAGAAGACCAAAATTATTTTTAAACATTAGTTGTTTTTTAAAATATTCAAATCATAAGTAGACTATTAATATAACAAAAATGATAGTTTTTATAAAATATACTGATTTTTCACTATTCACATTTAAATTAATATTTTCTGAAAAATAAAAAAAATACTCTACGATAATTTTAAAATTTCTATTTTAAAATTGATTTTTATTTTTTTGTATAGAATTTATATATGTTAAAATAATTATTTTTTTTAAAAAAATCCCTAAATATGAGGTTAAATGTTTTTGAGAAAATACAACTTTTTGTAGTGCCCCAAACCCATAAGCCTAGAACCTGTGCATTTTCTTATTACATTTGAATGATTATAAGAAATAAAATCCGAATATTATGATTAGTTTAGTTGTTTTAGAAGGCCAAATTACATACATGATACCCATAGTACATCTGGAATGATAGAAAATAGAGCATTATACATGATAAACTGAAAAATATTGTCTCCTTGATAGATTATTTAAGGTTCACTTCATCATTACATGGGGAAAGGAAACATAATAAGGGTGATATCAAATTAATATTAATGTTTATATATATAATAATCATGAATCTCTAACAATTTAATTATAACCAATTAGACATGACTAATATGAAATAATGAAAAAATGAAAACACTTTTCATATATTACCTGATAATAAAAATGCATCCATATATTTTTTCATAGTGAAATATTAAAGGATAGTAACAGATAAATAATGTATAAATAGAATTATTACTATTTAGATATCATGTATATGGCACATGAAACATTATACCATCGAGAATGATTAGGTAAGTGCATAGAAACCCATTTGATATTTGGAAATAAACATGAAGGGTTTGCAGCCAATTGATTTATCTTATAAGACATGTTGATGCCTCAAGAGGCTATAGAGGTCCCCTAAAATCTATATAAGTCCAAATTTTTCTTTATAAATTGATTTAATTCAAGAAATATATGCCTCTTTTTATCATTATTGTATAGAGGATATAGAGTCATCAATATTTCTTCAATTAAATTAGCATTCAAAATAAAACTGTATGTGAAATCGTATACAGAATAAGGAAATAATCATATCCATGATACAAGAAAATGGATATTTACCATAATTATAATTTCAAATGAAAAAAAATTATAATGGATAGTATATATACCACATAATAATGATTAGTTTCTCAATACCAAGTAAGACTCAATGAAATTGAAATTGAGAAAAGGTCCCTTACCATGTTTCATGTCGTAGGACCAAAAATTAATAATCCCAAAATGATTCCCAGAATACCATGAATACAAAGATATTCATGATATTATATATTAAATTAACTTACACATAAACTGCATGCAAGAAATAACTGATGAAAAATGGAAATCTCAAGGAATTAAAAGATAGATGATAAATCCCCTTAACTTTTTGATGAATATATTTTCCGATTGATCTTCATAATTCAATAATCAAATTTAAATTAACTAATTAATAATTAATGAAACTAATATACATGTTATTGATTTAGATTAATATTTTAATGATCACTAATGTTCTTTTTTATTTGTTTAAGATATTCAATTTTATTGTTTTGGATTCATTTTCATCCTTGGTTTTCATAGTTGGTTTACATGTATTCATGAATTGAAGTTCATTGTAAATGTGGTTAAACATCCATAATTTTTTAATTATATTATTAGTGGATGTAAACTGAAATAAATGATCTTATGATGATTTTGGTTATATACCATGAGCATGACTCATTAGATACATGTTAATGATAAACACTGGGAATAACATGCCGATTTTTTGAATAATGAATTTATTTTATTAAAATTATATTATGAGTATTTAAGGATTTCAAAAACATTACGTACAATAAAATACATATATAATGATCTTGTAAAACCATTATGAAGGTTTCATTACCAATTTTGAAGATAGTAATGTAAATTTAATACTTGTCATCCCATATAGTGATAAATTAACACATCTTTGAGAGTGCATTCAATTAACATATAAATAGATGGGAAATAAGAGATGATTATTTAATATTAAATTATATTTAAAAAATACATTATATATAAGATATAGTAATTTTCATATCATTTGGATTAAAATAGGTAAGAATAGAAAAGACAACAAAACAATTAAAAAAGATGAATTTACCTCTTGAATCTATCCTCCATTGAGATCCTCTTTACGGGAAATGATTTTATCTTTTGAGGATACCAAGGGATGTTAGACGTGGGGTAGGAGCTTACGGTGATATTAGAGCAGAATTTAGGAAGGTTTTGTTGCTTAAAAGGTATGAATAAATGAGAGTGTGAGGGGTAGTATCTATAGTGCAAGGGAGGAGGGTTTTCTTTATATTGTATTAATTAATATATTTTCTCTCCCCAAGACAATAATTAATGATTGTTTTATGAAATATAATAGTAATAAGTTCATGTGATTTAGATATTTTGGTGCATACATCACTCATGATGTTAGGAATAGTGGTCTAAAATAATAATTTATTTATATGGTAAAATAATATATTTTACTATTCACCAAAAATTTAAGTATTTCAGAAATTCTAATAAAGTCACCGTAAATATTTTTTTACTTGTAGAATCCAAAAAATAACTCATTATTTCAAAAATAATTTCATAAATATGTGAAATTTATTTATTAATTAAGATCTCCATTTAATCAGAAACTATAAACACTTAAAATATCCATCTTCAGTTTTTTAGTGGCTAAATTTTATTTACTATTTCATGTGAATGATTACCTTTAATGAAAGGAATATTAATATTCATAAATTAATGTTTTTATTCATAAGGGCAAGTTACTATTCATAAGGGTGTGTTACTATTCACCGCAAATTATGTTGATTATATAAAACTGCAAATATCACCCTGATCGCAATTGTGTATGTCCGTTTTTCAAAATTCAAAACACATAAGTGGAAAATTAATGTTTAATGGATTTGTTATTAATATATCCTATAATAACCATGTTTTGTTTCAATTTATCCTTGGGATTCATGAAATATTGGGTATCTAATGAATTGAATGAAGCATAATATAAAATGTTTTGGGTGTTATATTTTTACCACCTTAATAAATTTCATCCTTGAAACTAAATACCATTAAATGGTGAGGGTGGTTTTTATTCATAACATTCACATGTTTACATGTTTCTTCCACTATTTTATGGTTTCTACAAATATCATTTACAAGAAAACTCTTTCAATTTTCCAATACATTCTCTCTAGTGTCAAACATTTCAAGAGACACTTCATAGAAATACAAACAAGGTTCTAGTTCTATTTCTTCATAGGTGATTACATGTGCTAAGTACATAGTGTATTTCATTAACAAAGACATATAAAACACATGAAGAAATTTGGATATACATGGTGGAATTTCCAAATGGTAAACTATTTCTCCAATTCATTGTACAATTTCAAATGGTCTAATGTACTTGATGCTAATTTTCCATTTCCTACTAAACCCTATGACACCCTTCCACTGATATTGTTTTAGAAATATATGATCTCCAACATAAAATTCCAAATAATTTTTATGGTTTTTAGTATAACTATTATTTCTACTTTTGGATTATTTAATACTGTCTGAAATTTTATTTACGTTTTTACATATCTCTTCGATAAATTTTGGGAATATACGTTTCTTCTCGCTAACCCCATCCTAACATGTTTGTGTTCAATACCTCTTACGATGTATTGCTTCATATGGAGCCATTTGAATTCTATAATGGAAACAATTATTGTAGGAAAAATCCACCGAAGTGAATTATTTATCTCATATACATTAAATGTCAAAAGTTAATGATATCAAAATTTATTCTATGGTTTGAATAGTCTATTTAGAATATCCATCAGTTTGGGCGTGATAATAAAAACTCATATGAAGCTCAGTATTCAAAGCCATCTGAACACTTTTCTCAAATTTGATGTAAATTGGGGATCTCGATTTGACATAATCGATAGACTTTCACCATGATATATTACCACTTCATTAATATAATATCTTTTTAGGTGCTCAAGTCGTAAATCAACTCATAAAAAATGGAAATTTGCTGATTTTGTGACACAATCAAAACATACACATAATGCATCATTCTTTATAGGTTTTCTCGGTAGTCTTTTGACAAAATCCATTGTAATTGCATCCCATGTCCACAAAGGAATTAGCAGAGGTTTCATGACCCCTTAAAGATATTGTCTCTATTCCTTAAGTTTTTGAAAAATTATACACCTTGACACATATTCATCAATTTCTCAATTCATGATATCCCACAATAAATTTTCTATCAAATCCTTAGAAATATTAGTGCTAACAGGGTGTATAGATAAATTTGATATATGATAATCATCAAATAGTTCCATTTTTAGATCAGCTACTTATGAAATGTATAACCACTTCCCAAATTTTATAACTACATCCTTATACATGAATTTATCCAATCTTCCATCCTTAACAACTTAAATATATTTCTTTAGATTCTCATCAATAGATTGAGAGAATTTTATTATATATATTAAATATGGTTTAGAAATTATTTTAAAAAGGAAATATGTTTCACCTTCATTAAAAATTCCTATATCCATCTTTAGTAGACCTGTGAATATATGATCTCTCTCAATCCTCATTTGGGTCATAAGTCCTTGATCATTATTATTTACTGCATCTAACACCATGATTTCCTTTCTAGGGTGGTAGTGTATTGAACAATCATAATCATTGAGTAGCTAGAGCCATCTTCTTTTCCTCATGACAAGTTATTTCCTTGTTAAAATGTATTACAAACACTTTTGATCTATATATATTTCAAAATTTTAAATTATAGATAATGTATCCATATTTTATGATAAATGATTATGGATTCAAAATCAATGTCATGAGTTGGATAATTTTTATAATGAGTCTTCAAAGGGATTAATACATAATCAAAAAAATTATCATTTTACATAAAGAAGCAACACCGTTCATTCTTGGATGCATTACTGTATATAAAAATTCCATCATTTCCAGATGGAAGAATAAAAATTAGATAATTGACCAACATTATTTTTGATTCATCAATGAAATCTGATAATTCATTCATCTAATCAATCCTAACCCATTACGTGTGAGATTGGTTTGAGGGTTAGAGAGTCAGGTGAAATTGTGAAATAAACTCCAATAGTGACCTACTGATCAAATAAAACTACATACCATGGTTATATTCATTGGTGTGGGGAATTATTGGATTGCCTTTTTCTTCAAAGGATCAAATATGATTCCGTCTGTACAGACAATATGGAAAAGAAAATAAATATATTTATCTAAAAATTCTGACTTTCTAAACATCCCATTTTATTCATTTTTTCTAAGAGTTTTCAGAATAATATGCATGTGACTCTCATGGCCTTCATTTCCTTTTTATTACAACAGAATATCATCGATAAATACCAAAACCAAGTCATCATGTTATTCCCTGAATACAATATTCATTAGATCCATGAAATCAGGGGGGATTTGTTAGTCCAAAAGTCATTATTGTAAACTTGTAATTCCCATTCCTAGTTCGAAATGTTGTCTTTGGAATATCTTATTTCCTCACACACAACTGATGATACCTACATTGACGGTAAATATTAGAAATGTATTAGGCTCAATGAAGTTGATCAAATAAATCACTAATTGGAAGAGTGTATACTTCATTTTTAATAATAATAGCATTGATCACCCTATAGTAAATGAACAACCTCATAGATCCATTTTCCTTTTTTAAAAAGAGATAATGGGATCCCCATATAGAAAAATATGGTAGATAAATCCTTTATCTACAAATTCCACTAGTTGTTTCTTTAGATCCTCTAATTTCACAATGTCCATTCTCTCTGGGGTATCTGATATAGGTGTTTCACTACGAATTAAATCAATAGAGAAAACAACATCCCACTCTGGAGGATGACCAAGTAAATCATCTATTAATACGTCAATTTAATCATGCACAGTAGCTACATATTCAATTAGAATATTTAATTCCCCACCCATTGATATTGTGTTATATTCCTCTCCATTAATTTCATTTAGTAGATAAACTGGCGATGGATCTAGATAAGAATCAAAAGGCAAGGTATTAGATCCAATGATGAGGGATTGTACACTATTCTCATAAAATGTAACATCATTCATCATGCAATAGATCATCAAATCAAAATTTGATAGCCAATTCATTTTGAGAATTAATCAACAACAATCATTATTATGATGATAAGGATAGAAGGTAAATAATGTTTATATTCCATGAGGGGGATTGATTGAACCATCTTAGATTCAAGGATACATCCCCTAATAGTTTTGGCTAACAACTCTTTTATTACATAAAATTTTAAATGTCTAATTTTAATGGAAATATGGTATGATATTAATGAACGATATGATATGGAATCATATAATGACATGGATAAGTTTGGGGAAACAATTAATGTACCTCCCACCATATCATTAAGAAACATCGACCTCCACAATTTTAATCTCATAAGATTGCCCTGTATCTTGTGGAATTTTCTAAGGTATGTATCCTTGACACTTAGACCACTCATTTTTATAGAGTCCCATCTCGCTATAATGGTAGCATTGAACATCCTTAACATTACTCTTCCCCTTTCATTAACTATCTTGATGAACCTTTTATCCACAATTATCACAAACTCCCATGCCTTTAATGTATTTCCTAAGATGATTCTTTCCACAGTTCTCACAAATTGAAATTTATTCATTCCCTTAATCTTCATTAGAACATCATCTTTTCTGTGGATATTATATTTACACTTCTTATATTGATTTACCTTGAACAAATTAGATCAAGAAAATTATTTCACTATTTTTATGTAACTTAATACAATGTCATTTTTTTATGAAAATGTTTGAGAAGTCAGTGCCAATTGAAGAATTTGTTTTAGACCTTCAAATAAATGATCAATATTGTCTTTCAAATAATGTATGAAATCTATAGAATACATGGCTAATATTTTGATGGTTTCCTCATACATCACAACACTCTCTTATTTCCTTTGCTTTAGGCTAAGGTATTTTTTCCATCATTCTAGTTTGTTCTTGATGAAGGAAATATTTGTCGATTAGTATTTCATTAAATGTTATTCATTCCATAAGATCTATTTCTTCTTGAAACATGGTATGCTGGATCAAGAACCATAATTTAATAACATCATCATTGATGCAATATACTACCAGAACTACCATTCCATTTTCATTGAATCTTAATGACAAAAATATATTTTCAAGGGACATGATACACTACTCAACTATCACAGGATTAGTAATCACACTAAATGATGGGTTCTTCTGTCGCATGAAATGATCCAATACAAGGGTATCATGGTTATTCGACACAACCTAATTATGATGTCCCATTATATTTATGATGTGGTCTGCTCCAACAATGATTTTGTTGACGTTCTAAGTGGGTACATCACTATATTTTCCACTATTATTGATTCCCTTTCTTCCATTAGGATCCATCACTAAACAATGTAATATACTAAATTAATTCATATTTCATAATTTCTAACTAGAAAATAGTAAATATTATCTGAAATTTTATGCACAACTAATGTCACATTTAAAAAAATTGTTTATATTTAATTTTAAATCCTTTATAATGGTTTGTAAAGAAAATTTGGATTGTCCAAAGAATATCTCCTCAGAGTGGAAAGACATGTGTGCAATAAGCCATGTTGTTGTTTTGTAGGACACCCCCAGTCAAGCACAAAACTCCTTGTTGGAGTTGTTACTCCTAGGTATATTTGTTCCAGAACCACTTCCACTTATAGTATTAGTGTCAGGATGTATTTTCAATGAAGATATAGAAGGTATCTACCTTACCAAAATTATAGTATGTTACTATATTATTATCCTAAAATTCCTTCTTAGGGTTATGTCCTCTAAATAATATTTTTCCAAAATCTAGTTACAAGGATACTATAAAACATCCTTCGATACAAACATTAATGAGCTCACCCCAGAAGCCCGTTGTCAGTGCATTATCTATTTAAATTGGAATGATTATATGAAATAAAATATTAAAGGACTGATTAGATAATCATTTTTGGAAGAAAATAGTACATAAATGATACCCATAATAACTTTGTAAATATATAAAATACACTATGAAACATAATAAACTGAAATAAATTATATCCTTGAAATCTTATTCATGGTTCTCATCTTCATAACCTGGGAAAAGAAACATAATAAGGGTCAGATCAAATGCTCAAAAAGGGTTACATATAAAGGAATCGTGAGTCCATAATAATTTAACCATAATAAATAATACATCAATAATATTTCATGATGAATAAATGAAAACACATTTCATCGATAAGAATAGAATACAAATGAATTAATAGATTTGGACATTGAAAAACCTTCATGGATAGTAATAACTAAATAATTAATAAAGTAAATGATTATTATTATTACATCATGTATCTCGAACATAAACCATTATACCTTCAAGACAGTTTATGTCTTTGGGTAAAAACCCATCCGATTTTGGGAAACAAACTCAACGGGTTTACCACCAACTGATTTGTCTCATCAGACCTATCAATGAATTGTGGGGCTACAGTTTTACCCTCCCATCACTACTAGTTGAAATAATTATTTATAAATAGATTTATTACAAGATAAATATTTCCTTTTGATATCTGTATTTAATTGAGGATATGGATTCATTAATATATCAACATTAAATTAGCATTCTATATAAACTACAAATGCGAAATGGTATACGACATAATTAAATAATCTTATCCATGATCCAAGAAAATATATATTTAAAAGAAATATAGTTTCAAATGATAAATTATCAAAGAAATGGGCAGTATATTTTCTACATATGAATGATTAGGTGCATAATACAAAGTATGTATCAATGAAATAGAAATTGAGAAAAATTCTATTACCACGTTTTAATCAATCGGGTCATATGAAAAAATTAAATAATAACATAACTGAATCCCATATTAAAATGAATATAAATATATTAATTATATTACATATCAAACGGTATTACACATACACCACATTCAATAAGTAAGTTTCAAACAATGTAAATCTCACAGAATTAAAAGTGAGATGAAAAAACCCCTTAACTTTTCCTCGAAAGAGTTTTTTGATTGATATTAATAACCTGAATCATGAAATTTAGATTCATTAACTAGTAACTATAGAACTTCATATCTATGTAATTTATTTATTTTAAACTTATTATTTTCATTCATGGTTTTTTATGGTTTTAATAGGTTTAATTTTATTGAACTTAAATCATTTTCTTCTTTGGTTTTCATGACCAGTTTACTTGTATTCGTGAAAGGAAGTTCCTTTGAAATGTGGTTAAATATCCATTTTTGTTGTCATATATAAATATTTATATTAAATATATATAAATAATCTTATAGTGATTTTGGTTATATACAATTAGGATGAATCATTAGATAAAAGTTATTGATAAATTCTTGGATTGACATGGTTATTTTGTGCACAATGATTTTGTTTTGTATTATTATTTCATATTATGAGTGTGTATGGATTTCAAAAACATTACATATGGTAAAATAAATATATATTGATCTGGTTAAATCATTAAAAAGTTTTCATAACTAGTATTTATGATATTAATGCAAAATGAAAACCCACTTTCTTTAATCGTGTTAAATTAACACACCTCGGATGGAGCATTCATTTGTAGTATAAAAGGAGGGAAAAGAAGAGATGATGATGTAATATTACATTATCATAACAAAATTCCATTAAATATAAGGTACATTATTTTTCATTACATTTGGATGAGAATAGCTGAGAATACAAAAGATAACAAATGAACCTAAACAAGAAAAAAAAGAATTGAAAAGAGGAATTTACCTCTAGAATCAATCTTCCTTTGAGAGCCTGTATAGGGGAGAGGATATGGAAATTTGAGGAGGCAAAGGGATTTGGGATGTGGGGGAGGTACTTAGGGAGATATTTCATCAGAATTTAGGTATATCATTAATCTTGAGAGGTGTGATGAAGTGATGGTGTGATAAGTTGTTATTATAGTTGAGGGGAGGATGAGTTTCTTAATATTATATTCATTAATTTATTATTTAACCACAAGACTAGAAATATTTATGATTAAATTATAATATAAATAATATTGTAGGATCCAAGTTGTAACAAGGAATGCATGATGGTGATGATGACAATGATAATGAATGGGATCCAAGGTATAAACCACAGAATCATTGATTTGAGATATTGACCCAAATCAGTTATAATTTTTATCATAGATATTACGAGTTTGAGTATAATACAAGAGGAATCACCCTAGGAATTATAAAATAATGAATCTTACCAAGTTCAAGGAATTAATCCAAGGTAAGACATGGTAATCAATGACTAGGACCAAGGGCTTAACCATGGATCCTCATGAATGTAGACATCACAGGAAATCTAATGATTTATCCTTGGTGTCCTTGAATAACATTGGAGGGATACTATATTTATATACCTAGAATCTATAAGTTAAAATTTAATGTGTTCCATGGTGGGTCTCACCCATGGAAACCAATATCGTTGAACCATAATGGAATGCATGAGTGCTAATTTAATTACCCCATGAATCCATATATAGATCTATAATGATCACCCTTATAGTGATTTGATTCATTATATTCATTAGGAAACTTATAATTTATTCGCTGAGCATATAGTCCATGTAGTACCAATGTTTGTTAAAAATTCTAATGGGTTCATTACATAACATTAATTTGTGTGATAATGTTTTAAGGAAATGAATCCATTTAACAATTAATATATGTGTCACTCAATTCATTTGTTTTACTCCACTACCTTCTATAAATCGTGGAAATTTGTGATACTAATGTACAACTACTTCATTCTAGTACATTTATTTAGTCCAAGTCACAATCAAATATACTTTCGATTTATAATTATTATTTATCAATTTTTTTTAAACAATTATGCTATATGGGAGAAAGAAAAACTATATGTTGATATACATTTAAGAATTATAAATTAGTTTATTTAAAAGGTATTGCCATTAGTATGTTCAATCCTTAAGACATAAATTATTTATTTAGACACATAGCTTTATCAAGGTCAATACAAGGAACACCGAAATAGTGGTTCATATAATCTTAACAATATAATAATAGAATATTTAAGGAAAACACCCGATATGGGTTGGTGGACGTTGAGTTCATATCCTACAACTTCATATAACCTATTGTGAAATGATCTTAGAACATGGTTCTAATGATGATATGAGAGTAATGTGAATTTAATAGTTCATTCCTAATTAACATGGTGCACACATAAGACAATTTATAAAATAATGAAAACCCGAGGATGGGTTATAGACCCCAAACCATGTACTCATATGACTATCCCCACACACTATTATCCATTAAATCATGTTGGATTAGATGAAATGCAAAGAATAATCCTACTCATTGAAAATAAGTTATATGATATTATACATCAATATCTTTGTTGATTAAAGGATAAATGAAAATCAATTCAAGAGGAATACAAATCTTATCAGCACAAATAAAATGAGATAGATGGATCTGAAATCAGATTCCAAATTTTTAAGCAGGTATAGAACCTATCTTTAGACTCCATGGGTGCTCTAGAAAGAGATAGGGAGGAGGTGTGGTTCTGTTTGAATAAGGTAGGACCTACCTATTTTTTTAAAAAAATATCTATGAAATTTACACGACGTGTAAATTCACTACACATCGTGTAAAGATTTAGTAATACCATGGGAAAACCCCTTTACCTGATATCAATGTTTATCCCAACCCCATTACATGTATGGTAATTGATACATGTCATGTAGTAAAACTAGACAACATGTAATTGGCCAGAAAAAAAAACGTATGCCCCCATGTTCCATTCATCTCAAAAACAACCCAACAATCCCATAGACCATCTTTATGATCTAAGTCAAAAAGCAAACTACAACATATGTTTTACCAATAATTAAAATCATCTATATCTAATAAGAGACATTGTTTCTATAGTCTCCCCCCCCCCTCGAATGATCCCATCCCCGAGTTTACCTTACAATGGTGGAAAATTCTATATGATAAAATATTTTTCCACTTGTCACTTCTGTTGATCTCCCACTCATATGTCTTATCCAGTATATGGTCAAAAATAAGTAAAACTCATTCTAAATGGGAAAGATAGACTTGTATATCCTTTATGATTCTATCAAGAATTTTTATCAGATTTTCCACAAAACAAGCATCATCGTCTATACCAAATCAACTTGGGATTAAATGTATCATACGAGTCAAAATGATAATGGTGATGTTTGGAAATATTATTGATGCAATTCATGGAATGGTGCCTCTATGGTAAGAAAAATTTGGGCTTCATGCCCAACTCACTACAAAATATCAAACGATCCTATATTATGTGGATATATCCTCCCATGCCTTTGTATCCATCTATGCCAGAGCCTTGTTAATTCATACATGAAAACAATATTCGTGACCTCGAACTGTAGATTCTATCATTGGTCATAGGCATATAGTTTTGTTCTATATTGACCTGCACTCATATGCATCCTAATTTGATGAACCATATCTAATGTATCATACATGAGATGAGAACATAATAGGGCTACATCTCCTATATCTATTTTGTATAAGGTTAAATTGAGTAGACTATCCTAGAAGGTATCATAAGGATCTGTCTGAATTATCTCATTAAATATATTATGATATTTAATGTCAATAAGAGGAATATGATTTACTTAATAACCACTGAAATCAACGAATCATGCCCAAATAATTTCCTATAACACATGACCTATCTGTTACATCTAACCATTGGTCTAAGGGTAAAAGAATGTAATCAAAATCACCTTTGATCCCATAACCTTCTATAGTCTCTTCCAGAACCATAAAGTGAAGTGATTCTCCCTATCTAAAATGATATTACGATATACCCCATGTATTTGGATTCTCTCACTAAGATAGATTCTTCCCATATCATTAATGAGGAATTCATTTTGAAAAGGAAGTAAGTGAAATACTTTTATAATTAAGGTAATGTCTACCCTTAGAGTGTGGTTTCATCTAGGAGACCTCAGTATGCTGACTAAAATTCCATAGAATCATCTACCTATATCCATTCGGGGATGAAAAGCAACTATGAAAATCAAGGATGTCTCTAGTGATCCACCATTTACATACTGATAGGTGGAACACCCATTCATAAATCCAATAATATGACGTTTTATCATAGGCCACCAATAATTGTGTCTCATATCACGACACTACATGGTGATTTTTGGATGTTCTGCCTACTAAGAAGAGTGGGACTCTAGAATCAGTTCCTCTCTCATATCAATATGAACCTAGACATATATTTTTATACATAGGATTTCTTCTCATCCCATTGAGCAATATAGAGGTGGTTCATTTCCTAAACCCTCTTTGGAGATCAATGTCCTTAGGATATAAAATTTGCATTTTTATTTTTTCATATCTAGGAGTGAAGAAATAATTGTCAAGGGTGAGATGTAAGACCACATTTTTCTATAAAGTAGGGGAGGTAATACTTATTTTTACTATCATGAAACTCTTCATACAACTAAGAGAATATTTCCATCAATTTCCATTCATCACAAGATTCACATATTGAATATTCCTATGTTTTCAGACTCATGGCATCCACTACTGTAATATCTTATCTAGGTGAATATACAAGTTCAAAATTGATGAAATGAATATATTCAACCCATATTATCTTTTTGAGGTTCATTTCTAATAGTATAGAGAGATATTTTAATCTATTATGTTTCGCATACAACATAATGGGATCACCCATCATATAGTGTCTCCAGCAATGTATTGAATTTCCAATTGTTATATACATAAGGTCATGAATTATGTAATTTTTCTTATTATGTATCAACTACCCAGATCCTTATATAATTACTTTGTCCTCTTACTATATAACTATTTCTATTACAATTCCAAATGCATCACAAAACCCTATAAATCCTCTTCTGGGATCAGGAAGAATCCGAATAGGTGTTGTGACAACCATCTCTTTTGGATCCTGAATGGATTTATTTCCCTTTTCTGACCGTAGGAACTGAACACCCTTTTTGGTATATCATTAATAGGATCTTAAATGCATGATAAGTCTTTTATCTGATACCATAAGTTTTTAGATATCCCCAAAAAACACTATATATCGATCACATTCATAGGATGGTCGTAAGAAACAAACAAACTCACATTCACTAGGTAAACATATCTTCATGATTATGAGATAATATGACTATTGAATTGAGCATTTTTTATCCATAAGTGGAACATATAAATATTAGAATAAATATGATGCTCTCTCAATATAATCATAATGATATCAATATGCACAGAATGGTTTCTATGAGTGTCAAGAATACACCATGTTTTTATCCACAATCACTATGCCAAAGAATAATGATAGGGGAGGAACACCTTACTCATCAAATCACTGCAAAAGGGAGGTGTGTTCATAAGACTGAATTACATAATGAGATACGCATGCATTCCATACCTACTACTGAAATATGTATGAGGTATGTCTGATGAACTGACTACCACTCGATGATATCGCGATATATGTTCAATCATATAAAACACCCTAGGTCCTTATTAATGATCAAATAGACCACCTATTCGAGGCATTGGATACCGTTTTAAGAATATAATATTGTTCAACCATATGCAATCCATTGGAAAATGAAGGTTCACATACACAGTCTTAGCTAAAAGCCTGAGTGAACCGTAAGAGGAGGTGTTAGGCAGTATAAAACCATTAACCTCTAGATCCTCCAAATGGAGATTCATCCCCTAGAGCTCAGTAGGTGTCATATTGAATGAAGGAATAATAAATTAATTTGTTCCCTGAATGTAATCAATTATAAACTCTACATATCTCTCTGAAGGTAATCCAAAAAAAGAAATCATAAGGAGAGATATCCCTGAAATTATCTATCAGAGGGAAATGAGCTCGACATAAACAAAGATTCTCTATAAAAATATTATCAATATGGGAAATCACTCCACCTATCCCATGATTCTATGGTCTTGTTATTCTGTCCAAGACATCCCACTAACCCTTGTTTAGAAAGTGGATTCCCTTCGATGATGTAAATGAAACCCAGTAGTGATAACAGTCCATACATGCATGATATAGGACCAAATTATCCACCCCAAGAATGACATAAAATTTATTCATCTATAGTATGAATAGGTCACTTAGTAAGGGGTAACTACCTACCACAAGGGAATTACCTTCATTGGTGTACACCCATAAACGATACTCCCAATGGTGTATCTAGTGTTATTACTACCTAATAATACTATATTTCTAACCTAAGGACTTCCATAATAGATATGTATTTGAAGGAGTGTGAGACAACTATATGATATAAATAAGATACTATAACGGAGGCTCATACAATTCGACCTCATACTTTAGATGGTCATTTATGTTGATCCTTAATTATCGGCTGCAAAGCATGACACTTTCTAGATCCACGACCTTTGTCCTATCGCTAGTCTACTTTATCCATGACTTCCTTCCTAGTGCTGATGATATTATGAAGTCTATCTTCATTGTGAATTTCATCCTCCTCAATATGTCATGTACATGATACTTAAGATCCTCACCATAGAAGGAATAAAAGAACCTACCCATGAAGATGGAGCGGGTGCATATACTCTTCCACTAAAAGAGGATGGAATGGTCTAACAGAATTTTGGATGGTTCCCGATGGATGAAAACCTGGAAGTAGCGAGTGTATATATCTCTTTAAGACATAAAATTCCCCTACCATAATCATAGATTACATACAACGTATATTACTGTGTAGTTACTCTGATCACCATTTCTCTGGAATGAAACCTCGAGGGAACATTTTATGCAATCAGAAAAACTACAGGCCTGCCTCAACGCTGATCCTCTATACCCAATATTGTTTGCTCCCTTCTGGTCGTGATTATATTTAATATCAGGATTAACTATATCATATCTATTTTTTAGGAAAAATACATTCACCGTAGTGTGGATGGAATACTGAAGCTCGTCCTCAAAGTGTCTATCTTGCAAAAGCTCAACACCAGCATGAAGTGTTGAAAAAAAAATTACTCAATAAAATGCATCGAATACTCCATAACATATATATAACACATCTCAAGATGAATGACGCATCAGACTAAGTTATCTCTCAATGTATGGAGAATGAACTAATCATAGAATTTAGTCTGAAAATCCTCCCATTACATGCCCTGATGGTGACCAACTAGGGAAATAATATCAAACCAGTACATGGCATAATCACACAGAATCTTAGTATCATGCTTTACCCTCCACTATGGAGGCATATAGAGATGAAAAAATATAGAAAGGATGGAATCCTACGAAGACGCAGTACCATGTAGACCACCATCATCCAATAACGTCGGTGGATGATGCTATTGTATCTTATGTGTCCGCTCATCCATCATAGGTATAGATCATATATCACATTTAATTGACTTCATTATATGTAGACAACAATAAAGAAGATAATTTATGTCACCCAGATCAAATAATTAGGTGTCCCTTCATGTGGAACTCCTAATGACTAGTGGCTCAGGGCCCTCCATGTTGAGAGCATAGTCATCACCACCCTCCGGGCGCATGATATGACGACATTCTAAGCACATTTCATTATAAGTTCATATAACATACCTAAAAAATAGATTTAATATCGATAGATAGAAATAGTTGAAAATGAATGTAAGAAATGGTTCACTGCCCATGGTTTACTACCCCAACAACCCGTTTTGAAGGATAGGAATTGGATATATGTTCACAAATTTTAAATTACAGGGGTTCCAAAGTGTGAAATTTAAATATTACCTTGCATCATCATTTACTAGAATCCACATAATTTTATATGTCAAGTTTCAATTTTTTATTTTTCATTAGTATATTTTCAAATATCGAATCTTGTTTAAAATTAATCAACATTACTAGTGAATAGGGGACTATAACGACCCATACTTTACATACATTGTTAATACTTCAAAATTGAAGCACCCTTATTACAATATATGACAAAACCACAAAGGACCGTATAGGAATAGTGTCTTTAGAAACTGGGAAACATAAACAACTGGTTCATAAATCTTCTACAGTGTCTCCCATTTATTTCATCATATCTAGGGTCCCATTTAGCATATTCTACTTAATATCCATCTTCCTGACCTGGGGAAAAGGAAACATAAAAGGGTGAGCTCAAATGCTCAGCAAGGGAAAATAAAGGAAATAAAAATCATATCATATCTTTTTGAAAATCATAACCTGCAAAAGAGATCATAATATCTTAACATGGAATAAATCATAGAAGTGAAAATGAGATCCCCATAATCATAACATAAAACTTGAAACTTTGTGGCATGCACACATAATTATGGAGCATCATTTCTTGTTAGTCATGACTCATTGCCAAGACTATCTTAGTGGACAGAGTCCCTTTCTGAACCGAGTCACCCTCGTTCCAGTCCTGTTTCACTGAACCGGTATAACCTACCGTTCCAGCCATGTCTATCTCATGAGATATAAAATCTTTAACCAATGCATTGGAGGGAGATATAGGTCCCACCCATCTTATAATGAATCATTTCTAATGTGTGCCAAATAATCATAAATAATACATCATTGCATAACACATGTAACAAAAATGGGATTCTTGAAACATCATGACATCATAAAACAAATCATATAAGGTAAATGACTTCATAAAAATAATTCCCTCAAAACATAATCAAATCAATGTAATAATAGGGATAAAAACATAACCCTATATTATCTTAGATGGAATATAATTTTGATAAAACACTTGAACTCCATTCTTGAGGAAAATATCCTTTCTTCTTCAAAAACACTTTTCTTTTCTTAACATGTCATAAACTAAAAGAAGTTGATTAAAAATAAACTTGAAATCTTTTAAAGGAAGCTTCTGGGAAATAATGTTTTTAAAAATCCATTCATGCCATATAAGTTAAAAAACATTTTTCGTACATTTGTCAGAAAAGTCAAAAAGTACCTCGTACGAAAAGACGACAAAAGATTCTTTTCATATTCATTACTAAAAACTCACTGAAGGGTAAAATTGGATTTAAACTATTGTAAGTGGATGGAAACAATATTACATATTGAGGGAACAGGGATGTGGATGATAAAATACACCCCAGTAAATACTTACAAATAAACAATCTCGTGGAACTGTATTCCGTACGTACGCACGAGTGATGATATCATTCCTATGATCGTGGAACTGTATTGGAGTATATATATATCATTTAAGTATCAATATTACTTTATAATAATCATAAATAGTTACTCATTACACCATTATACCCATCCTTGTAAGGTGATGGTGGAAAATAGATTACACCACGGCGTGGAGACGGTATTCCGTACGTACGCACGCGCGGTGATTTCATTTTTCTGTAGGATGGATACAAGGTGAATTAGGGTTTTTGCATATTTATAATAACATATCAGTATGTAAGTAATTATGATGTTATTACTTTATCATGAAAGAACTAAAGAAGAAGAAGTTGAAGAAGAAAGAAATTGAAAAGATCGGTAAGGGATATTACCTCTTCTTTGGAACGCCTCTTTGAATCCTCCACTTAGGGAAGTAATATTGGTCTTTAAAGAAGACTAGGACCTAAAGGATTATTCTAGGGAAGTGGAGAGGAGAAAATGGCCGTGGTTGGCCGAGCTTGAGTGCTGAAATTGGTGTAAGGATGAGGGGGAGGAGGTGCCCTTTTATAAGGTAGAAGAGGGGCATCTTAGGAATATCTCAAAATATTATTTTGTATTAAAGTCAAAATCGGTTTATAATGGATCTAAAGGGTCTTATTTCGAAGCTAAAGTGGGGATGGGTCGAAATCCTATCATCCAATAGTATTTATACAAGTTTAGGGTATTATTTTAACCTTATCAATTAGATTTAACTCTAAGTTAAATAATTTAACTTTTACCGTGTCTTTTTGTTTTCTTTCAATATATGGTTAATACACTTACTATAACATGCCAAACGAACCCCAAATTGTTTATTATTAATATATATATCCTTATCTAAGTCATTTGGCCGATCCTTAGATTTTTAGGAATAAAATAACAATTAGTAATATAATATTTGATTTAAAAACTATTTTGTGTCAATTTTGACACTATTTGATATATGATTTTTGTGAAAGTCATAACAGAATTATATGTTCGAACCAAATTGATTAAATCAACACTAATTTATCATAGTAACCTAGAAAATTAGTGTAATTCATAAAAAGTCCCAATTACATTTATTTTGGTGTTTATAACATCAATTATGTCAATATATCATTAATAAGATAATTACTGCATCATCATTGTGCCATAAATAAATTAAATTATATAATGTCTAAAAATTACAAATAAAATACCATTATGTAGGAAATCGTTTTAGATTTCTAATGAATATTTATAGTCGAATTTATCTTATGTATAACCCCATATTAAAAATGATTTACTTATTAAACTTTGATTTTAACTTTTTTAACCCTTCTTTAAATAAATTAATAATAAATGTCCTAATCTAACCCAAGTGGGCCTAAATGGTCATATTTTATTCCTAAGTTTGTTTTTGGTTGAATTAAACTTATCCAATATAATTAGGACATGTGTTAGGGTAATAGTAATATCATTTTTACCCTTAGTTACCCTATTTACTATTAACCGCGGTAAAAAAAGTAAAAAGTTACTATTCACCAAAAAATTATTTTTATCTCATTGAACCAAATTTTACTTACTGATATCAACCGTGTCTGTCGGATTTTCTGAATTCAATTCACAGAAGCGGTAAAATTATGTTTTATGCAAAAATTCAGTTTTTAACCTACCACTTAGTGGTTTCACTATTCATCAGAAATTGAATGTTTTCAGAAAAATACCAAAATTTCACCCTAGGCTAATTTCGGTATTCCGAATCCAAAAATAAAGTCCAGTTTGAAAAATAAAATTTATAAAATTTCAAAAAGTGGTTATTATTATTCATAACGGCTAGTTTTAATAATATTTTAATAGCATATCGTTATTTAGTGAAACTCGGTATTGCGTACGACGCAAGCTATCGAGGAAGGTCGTGATTGCTTGTAAAGTAAGCCAAGAAAGTGTGTAGTGAAATATTCCTTTGATGATATATAAAAACAAAATATTACTCATAAAAATCTCGGGTGTTACATTCTACCCCCCTTAAAAATAATTTCGCCCTCGAAATTCGTCACTTTGTAACAAACAGATGAGGATACTTCCCCCTCATCATATCATCAAGCTCCCATGTAGCTTCTTCAAGTTGGTGGTTCCTCCATAAATCTTTCACCAAGCGAGTGGTCTTGTTTCGTAGGACTTTTTCACTACGATCCAGAATCTCTATCGGCTGTTCTTCATAAGAAAGATCGTGCTCCAGCGGTACAACTTCTGAGCTGAGTACATGTGAAGGATCTGGTATGTACTTTCTCAGGAGAGATACATGGAACACATCGTGAACTTGAGAGAGATTTGGTGGAAGCGCCAATCGGTAAGATACCTTCCCAACACGATCCAGTATTTCGAAAGGACCGATATATCTAGGGCTCAACTTCCCCTTCTTTCCAAATCTCATAACCCTCTTCCAGGGAGATATTCGTAAGAACACTTTATCACCCACTTCAAACTCTAGGTCTTTTCTTCGGTTGTCGGCATAACTTTTCTGTCGACTCTGAGCTGCTCTTATGTGTTTTTGAATAGATCTGACCTTTTCTGCCATTTCATCAATGAGATCAGGTCCTAATATCTTTCTTTCCCCAACTTCATCCCAGCAAGTTGGAGTCCTGCATTTCATTCCATAGAGAGCTTCATAAGGAGCCATCTGAATACTGGAGTGAACGCTATTATTGTAAGAAAATTCCACCAAAGGTAGGTGTTGACCCCAACCTCCTTTGAAATCCATAGAGCAAGCTCTAAACATATCTTCTAGGGTTTGAATTTTTCTTTCAGACTGACCGTCTGTCTAGGGATGATAAGCAGTGCTAAAACTCAACTCTGTATCCAGAGTATGCTGAAGACTTCGCCAGAACTTCGAGGTAAATCTCGGATCCCGATCAGATATAATAGAAAGTGGTACTCCATGCAATCTTACCACTTCCTTTACATATATCCTGGAAAGCTGATCTAGATAGAAATCCTCTCTAAAAGCAATGAAGTGTGTAGACTTTGTAAGACAATCAACTATGACCCAAATAGCATTATTGCCTTTGGATGTTTTAGGAAGTCATGTGACAAAGTCCATAGTGATGTTTTCCCATTTCCATTCGGGTATGGGTAATGGTTGTAACATCCCCTTAGAATTCTGTCTCTCAGCTTTAACTTGTTGACAAACCAAGCATCGAGAGACATATTCAGCAACATCTCTTTTCATGCCATCCCACCAGAAGTACTCTTTCAGGTCCCTATACATCTTCGTGCTTCCAGGATGAATAGAGAATGATGAACTATGAGCCTCATCCAGTAGCACCTTCTTTAATTCGGGGATGGGAGGAACACAAACTCGATTCCTGAACATTATTATCCCATACAATCAAGGTTGAATTCAGGAACATTTCTCACCATCTTTTGTAACTCGACATCTTCTTTTTGTGCCTCTTTAATCTTCACATGTATAGATGGTTGAAAATTCATATGAGAAAGATAAGATTCTTCCCCTTCCATTATAATTCCAAGATCCATCCTTTGTAAATCCATAAATATTGGATCTTTTGTGATCCTCATCATGGATAAACAAGCATGGTCTTGTCGACTTAATTCATCTGCCACCTTGTTTGCTTTCCCAGGGTGGTAATGGATTGAGCAGTCGTAATCCTTAATCCGCTCCAACCATCTTCTTTGACGCATATTCAACTCCTTTTGTGTGAAAATATACTTTAAACTTTTATGATCAGTATAAATATCACACCTTTCACCATGAAGGTAATGCCTCCAAATCATTAATGCAATGATTACCGCAGCTAACTCCAAATCATGTGTTGGGTAATTTTGCTCATGGATTTTCAACTGTCGTGAGGCATAAGCTATCACCATATAATTTTGCATAAGAACACACCCCAATCCCTTCTTGGATGCATCACTATAGATCACAAACCTTTCTCCACTACAAGGCAGTGTGAGGACAGGTGCACTGGATAACCTTCTTTTCAACTCCTTGAAATTCTCTTCACATTCCTCTGTCCAGACAAACTTAACTCCTTTCTGATTCAACCTGGTGACTGGATTAGATAATCGTGAAAAAACGTTTACAAAACGTCGATAATATCCAGCCAAACCAAGAAAACTTTGGATCTCAGTTACTGTTGTTGGTATTGACCATCATTTGATAACCTCTGTTTTTGCTGGATCCACAGATATCCCCTCTTTTGAGATTATGTGACCCAAAAATGCAACTTTTTGAAGCCAAAATTCACACTTGGTAAATTTGGCATAAAGATTATCCTTTCTCAGGGTCTTCAATATAATTCTCAAGTGATCTTCATGCTCTTCCTTTCTCTTTGAATAGACAATAATATCGTCTATAAAGACTTCCACAAATTGATCAAGATAGTCTCTAAAAACTCTATTTATTAGATCCATGAAAATAGTAGGGGCATTAGTAAGACCAAATGGCATCACTATAAATTCATAGTGTCCATACCTTGTACGGAAAGCCTTCTTTGTTATATCCTCCCTTTTGACCCTTAATTGATGATACCTTGAACGAAGATCAATCTTGGAAAAGTATTGAGCTCCGCGTAGTTGGTCAAATAAGTCATCAATGCGTGGGAGAGGATATTTGTTCTTGATAGTGATCTTGTTAAGTTCTTGATAATCAATACTGAGTCTCATTGATCCATCTTTCTTCTTAAAAAATAGAATAGGTGATCCCCAAGGTGACGCACTAGGGCGTATGAATCCCTTATCAATATTCTCATGGAGTTGCTTCTTCAATTCCTGCAACTCAATTGGGGCCATTCTATAAGGTGTCTTTGAAATTGGCAAAGCACCCGGTACGAGTTCTATTGAAAACTCAACTTCACGATTTGGTGGAAGACCCGGTAATTCCTCCGGAAAGACATCATCAAAGTCCCATACAATGGGCATATTCTTAATCGTGAGTTTCTCACCAACCATTTGAGATAAATACCCTTCATTTAGTGGAATCAATACCCATAAGATGGAATAAATTTCCACTGGAAGGTTATGTTCATCCTTGCATTGATAGACGATCGTAGATTGATCTGGAATATGAAATGTGACTTCTCTTCATTGGAAATTGATATGAGATCCATGTAGAGAAAGACAATCCATGCCAAGAATCACATCAAATTCCACTAAAGGAAGGATCACAAGATTTGTAGGAAGCACTTTCCCACAAACTTCGATCAGAGAAGAATTATAATCTTTTGATGCGACTGTTGTGCCATTAGGTGTTTTCACAGCTAACTCAACATCTAATTGTTGAGGTAGTACGGTGATACCCTTAGAAAATTTTTCAGAAATAAAAGAGTGGGTGGATCCAGAATCAAATAAAACATTTTCTACTATAGAGTGGATGGTAAGTGTACCTTTCACCACTTCGTTATCGTACTCCACATCGCTGATAGAAATTGCATGTGACTTTCCTTTGTCTTTAGCCTTAAGATTTTGTTGACGTCGACCATCATCATCAACCCTTGGATTTGGGCATTGATTGGAATAATGCCCCATCTCCTTGCACATGAAACATTGATGTGTAGTAGGTTCATTCTGTGTATCCCTTCCTTTGTTTGCGTCATTAGACATCTTCTTCCCATTATCGCGGCATTCAAATGCCCGATGACCATCCTTTCCACATTTAAAACTTTTACTTGTCCCTTTAAGACAACTCCCTCCATGTTTCTTTCCACACTTTGAGCATAAGGGAATGCTCATCTTCTTTTCAGTGTGCTCTTTAGATTTTCCTTTGAATTCCATCTTCCTCTTCTTATCAAACCCATGTGACTGATGGGTTACTCCAATCTCCATCTCGACTTTGAGAGCACATCGAACGATTTCCACGTAGCTATTGAAGTCCCTTATGGCTAACGCCCTTCGAAGACTTGGTTTTAAGCCACTAAAGAATCGATCGATCTTACTCTCAGGTTGGATAATAATACCAGAAGCGTACCTCACAAGTCTTGTAAAATTTGTTTCATAGGTACCAACAGATTCATCATCCCTTTGCTTCAGTTCAAGAAACTCTTTCTCCATCTTTGTTCAGAGAATACGAGGGAAGTACTTATTGAAAAATAAGTTCTTGAACTCGTCCCATTCCATAGACTCAATTTCATCCCTTTGCCTCGTATTCTTAATAAGATTCCACCATTGATCAGCATCTCCTTCCAAACGATACACTGCTAGGATGACATTATCATGTTCATAACATTGAAGAACTGAAAATATCTTTTCAGTAGTACTAATCCATTGTTCAGCAACTAATGGATCATTAGACCCACTGAAAAAGGTGGACGCTTCCTCATGAAGGATTCAACAGAATGTTGCTCCTTCCTTTGCTCGTTTGGAAGTCCTGCATGATTCATAGCTTGAGAAAGTTGTGTGAGCATGGCTACAAGATTTTTCATTCCAGCTCCCATATCGTTTGGTTGCTCAGGGGGACAATCATTGCATTGCCCATCGCATTCCGCATTAACACGGATCCTTCGGGTTCCAACCATTGACTAAAACCAAGAAGAATAGTGTGAGCAACACTAATTATAATAGGAAAACCACATAATTCAGGAATAAATTTTTCATGCTTAAGGTCTTATCTTAGGTTATGCATGGCCATTTCTAAAACACTAAGATTGTGTTCTATGCTTAGACTTATCCTTAGGGTTCTTACTGAGGATTTCACATCCTAGTTTCCAATGGTTGACTATACCTTTCCTCTAATACCAACTATAATGACCCATACTTTACATACATTTTTAATACTTCAAAATTGAAGCACCATTATTACAACATATGACAAAACCAAAAAGGACCGTATAGGTATAGTGTCTTTAGAAACTGGGAAACATAAACAACTGGTTCATAAATCTTCTACAGTGTCTCCCATTTATTTCATCATATCTAGTGTCCCTTTTAGCATATTCTACTTAATATCCATCTTCCTGACCTGGGGAAAAGAAAACATAAAAGGTTGAGCTCAAATGCTCAACAAGGGAAAATAAAGGAAATAAAAATCATATCATATCTTTTTGAAAATCATAACCTGAAAAAGAGATCATAATATCTTAACATGGAATAAATCATAGAAGTGAAAATGAGATCCCCATAATCATAACATAAAACTTGAAACATTGTGGCATGCACACATAATCATGGAACATCATTTCTTGTTAGTCATGACTCATTTCCAAGACTATCTTAGTGGACAGAGTCCCTTTCTGAACTGAGTCACCCTCGTTCCAGTCCTGTTTCACTGAACCGGTATAACTTACCATTCCAGCCATGTCTATCTCATGAGATATAAAATCTTTACCCAATGCATTGGATGGAGATATAGGTCCCACCCATCTTATAATGAATCCTTTCTTATGTGTGCCACATAATCATAAATCATACATCATCGCATAACACATGTAACAAAAATGGGATTCATGAAACATCATGACATCATAAAACAAATCATATCAGGTAAATGACTTCATAAAAATAATTCCCTCAAAACATAATCAAATCAATGTAATAATAGGGATAAAAACATAACTCTATATTATCTTAGATGGAAAATAATTTTGATAAAACACTTGAACTCCATTCTTTAGGAAAATATCCTTTCTTCTTCAAAAACACTTTTCTTTTCTTAACATGTCATAAACTAAAAGAAGTTGATTAAAAATAAACTTGAAAACTTGTAAAGGAATCTTCTTGGAAATAATGTTTTTAAAAATCCATTCATGCCATACAAGTTAAAAAAACATTCTTCGTACCTTTGTCGGAAAAGTCAAAAAGTACCTCGTACGAAAAACGTCAAAAGATTCCTTTCATATTCTTTACTAAAAACTCACCGAAGGGTAAAATTGGATTTAAACTATTGTAAGTGGATGGAAACAATATTACATATTGAGGGAACATGGATGTGGATGATAAAATACACCCCAGTAAATACTTACGAATAAACAATCTCGGAAAAAAAATGAGATTGTGATATTTCCCTTACCTTAGGTCCGATTTTCTTTGTACGTGTCCGAATCTCCTGTAAAATGGTTTAAATAATGTTATTGACTTATTCCAGAATCATACATATTGATATGATATCATATATGGTCATATTCTTAGCTTCTTGTTTGTAATATTTCATTGTTACTTGTTACTCAGGTCCTTATTGCCTTTTGTTCTTATACGTGTTTTGCCGAATAAATTCTTATTCCTCTTTTAAGGTTATAGATACCTTATATCCAGAATGGTATTAGTGTAACATATATCATATTTATTCATTCAATTCATTTATATAATTACTATGTAATGATGATCATGTAGAACGAGTCGCATCACATCGTGGAGACGGTATTCCGTACATACGCACGAGTGATTATATCGTTCCTATGATCGTGGAAATGTATTGGAGTATATATATATTATTAAAGTATCAATATTAATTTATAATAATCATAAATAGTTACTCATTACACCATTATACCCATCCTTGTAAGGTGATGGTGGAAAATAGATTACACCACGGCGTGGAGACGGTATTCCGTACGTACGCACACGTGGTGATTTCATTTTTCCGTAGGATGGATAGAAGGTGAATTAAGATTGTTTCATATTTATAATAACATATAATTATGTAAGTAATACTGATGTTATTACTTTATCAGGAAACAACTAAAGAAGAAGAAGTTGAAGAAGAAAGAAATTGAAAAGATCGGTAATGGATATTACCTCTTCTTTGGAACGCCTCTTTGAATCCTCCACTTAGGGAATTAAGATTGGTCTTTGAAAGAAGACCAGGACCTCTAGGATTATTCTAGGGAAGTGGAGAGGATAAAATGTCAGGGTTTGGCCGAGCTTGAGTGCTCAAATTGGTGTGAGGAGGAGGGGGAGGAGGTGCCCTTTTATAAGGGAGGAGAGGGGCACCATAGGAATATCTCAAAATATTATTTTCTATTAAAGTAAAAATCGGTTTATAATGGTTCCAAAGGGTCTTATTTTGAAGCTAAAGTGGGTATGGGTCGAAATCCTATCATCCGACTGGATTTATACAAGTTTAGGATATTATTTTAACCTTATCAATTAGATTTAACTATAAGTTAAATAATTTAACTTTTACCGTGTCTTTTTGTTTTCTTTCACTATATGGTTAATACACTTACTCTAACATGCCAAACGAACCCCAAGTTATTTATTATTAATATATATACACTTATCTGTGTCATTTGGCCGAACCTTAGATTTTTAGGAATAAAATAACAATTAGTAATATAATATTTGATTTAAAAACTATTTTGTGTCAATTTCGACACTATTTGATATATGATTTTTGTGAAAGTCATAACAGAATTATATGTTCGAACCAAATTGATTAAATCAACACTAATTTATCATAGTAACCTAGAAAATTATTGGAATTCATTTAAAATCTCAAATTTCATTTATTTTGATGTTTATAACATCAATTATGTCAATATTTCACTAATAAGATAATTACTGCATCATCATTGTGTCATAAATAAATTAAATTATATAATGCCTAAAAATTACAAATAAAATACCATTATGTAGGAAATCGTTTTAGCTTTCTAATTAATATTTATAGTCTAATTTAGCTTATGTACAACCCCATATAAAAAATGATTTACTTATTAAACTTTGATTTTAACTATTTTAACCCTTCTTTAAATAAATTAATAATAAATGTCCTAATCTAACCCAAGTTGGCCTAAATGGTCATATTTTATTCCTAAGTTTGTTTTTGGTCGAATTAAACTTATCCAATAGAATTATGACATGTGTTAGGGTAATAGTAATATCATTTTTACCCTTAGTTACCCTATTTACTATTAACCGCGGTAAAAAAAGTAAAAAGTTACTATTCACCAAAAAATTATTTTTATCTCATTGAAGCAAATTTTACTTACTGATATCAACCGTGTCTGTCGGATTTTTGAAATTCCATTCACAGAAGCGGTAAAATTAAGTTTTATGCAAAAATTCAGTTTTTAACCTACCACTTAGTGGTTTCACTATTCATCAAAAATTGATTGTTTTCAGAAAAATACCAAAATTTCACCCTAGGCTAATTTTGGTATTCCGAATCCAGAAATGAAGTCCATTTTGAAAAATAAAATTTATAAAATTTCAAAAAGTGGTTATTACTATTCATAACGGCTAGTTTTAATAATATTTTAATAGCATATCGTTGTTTAGTGAAACTCGGTATTGCGTACGACGCAAGCTATCGAGGAAGGTCGTGATTGCATTTAAAGTAAGCCAAGAAAGTGTGTAGTGAAATATTCCTTTGATGATATATAAAAACAAAATATTACTCATAAAAATCTCTGGTGTTACAGGGACTATGCACCTTATCACTGAAGTCGACTCCCATTTAATTTCATTCAATCAATTAAACCTTGTAAATTACAAATTCTAACACTTGAGGTCTCATAGACCTACAGAATTGAAACTATAAATCACTTAATCACATCATAATAACACCACATGAATACATAAAATCATGGCTCACTCAATAATCATTGGCATATAGGGAAATGATATTTGTGAAATGAACCTCTATGGAATTGAATATACATCTAATGGGAATTATAAGTTCCTATATTGATTCATTTGACAATGCCCATTGCCATAAAATCATCTAGGTAATGATGAATTGAAATTATATATTTCATTAATAATAATAATCATCACACCACATATGATTTACCTATTTGTGAAATGATATCAATAGTAACAGGAAAAAATTGTACAATAGTCAATATTCAAGAAACTTGATATTTACCTCGATCATGGGTTAGCTAAACATAATCATATCATTTAACCAAATTTCCATGTGATATAAATATACTACCAATTATTACCAAATTGTAAAGAAATAATGGAACACTATGATACCACATTGTGAATTCTATAACCCAAGTTACACTCAATAGTGTCTCATTCCTAGTTAGACACATGGCCTAAGGCGCATGTCCCTAAACACCAGAGGATGTCAACGTGCAGTGAGCGACTACGGTGTCTTCCTTGAGAGAGTATCCCATCGTTACTGGACTGTATCAAAATGGATTAATCTAATAACTTTTAAATAGTGGTTGTATTATGGCAAACATAAGGAACAACATAAGAAGATAGGAATTATAAATAACTGAAGTATATGTTAATAATACACCTAAGTATATGATAATTTATTTAATTTTTCCAGAAAATTGGAAAAAATGTATACAAGGCATCTAGAAATAATTCGATAAAAAAGAAGAAAAAATAATCCAAAATCAACCCATGAATCTGCTGCTCTAGTTCAGTCAACTTCAACCCAGATCTATCCAAATGAATGAAATTAATCATGTTTCTAATGTGGTATGCCTCCCATTATCAATAGATACATACATGTAATATGTCAATGTAACAAATTTTCCCCAGATGGGGTGTGAGATAAATCTCAGTAACCAACTAATGACATATATAACTTCCATTCCATTTAATATAAATAGAAACATTGTTCAAGCATGCATATATAAAACTAAAGTAATACAATAATGTAAATACCCAAGTACATAATTCAGCCTCAACTGGTATCTAAACAAGCAATCATTTAATTTATTAATTATTTTTTAGATTATAATAAATCATATGTGGTATACTAAGCACTGAAATCCTATAATGTTAATAGTAATAAGATAGTAAAGGATCCATGTTGTAACAAGGAATCAATGATGATGACAATATTAATTGGGATCTAAGGTAATAACTAATGTTTCCATGACCTCAGGAGTAAATCTAATTTAGTAATATTTTATTTCCTAGATATAAGGGTTGATACTTTATCCATAGATTTTCATAGAATCCATTCCATTATATGGATTCTTAAAGAGTCCAAGGAATTCATCCAAGGTAAATTGATATAAGAAATGACTAGGCATAAGGTTGTAACCATGGAACCTCTTGTCCATAGATGTCCGAATGTATCCAAGGACTTTATCCAATGAATCTTATAATAATAATGGACGGATCCTATGGTGTCATAATAGGGATCCAAAAGTATAAAAATAATAGGTTCTAATATGGGTCTCACCCGTGTTAGCTGAATAATGAATCAGAATGACGTCCATCAGTGCATAATGTATGCCTTAAAGAATTCAAGTCTAAATCAAATATATAAACTCTTAATGTAATCTGAATGTAAATATGAATAAATAACCTTATAATTTCTTCATTTAATTAATTATGAAATGTAAAATGCATGTCATTAAACAATAAAAATGGGTTTATTCTATACCATTCATTAGTGGTACATGGTTTATGGATATGTTTCCCTTTGATAATTCATATCTATTTTATTAAATTCACTAGGTTCACTCATCTTCCTTCCATCAATCCTAGACTGGTGTGTTATAGATATTCAATGAATTCAATCTATTACATTTTATTAGGTCAAGTCATATAAATAATAATATTTCCATTCATAATTAAGATCTATTATTTATATTGAAACACTTACCTTGTATGAGTCATGTGGAGACTACATGGTTATATCCATTCAAGAATTCATAAATTAATCAATTAAATGGTCTTACCATAATTAGGGTTATGCCTTATATCTTCATTGATTTAATTAATCACTTAACTATATCAATTTCAATATATGGCACTCCCTAACAGTAGTACAGAGAATCCTAACATGCAATTAAAAGCACAATTACAGAAAACACCTTATATTTGGTGGTCGACAATGAGGTCATAACATCTAAAATGGATAAAAAATTATCAATGTTCTAGTAACATTGTTTTGATGATAATAAGAATGTTATGTACATTTAATTGGACATTCCCAATGAAATTTGACTGTAAACAAAAAAATTTATAAAATGATGCCAACCTAATGGATGAGTTATCAACCACCCATACAATAATCATATGAATCTCCTTATCCAATATCGACCTTTAATTTAGATCCGATAGAAAAAATTGATAACTGTACAAATAACCTAAAAATGTGCAATATGATCCAACATCCAAAATAACTCTATTATGGATAAGTGAAAAAAAGAATGCCACAAGTTTTGTAGATATTGTTGGCACCAAAATTCGTGATAGAGAATGAAGCCCAATGAAGGCCCCATTGACTGCCTCACGAAGACACATTGGGGCGGTCCACCCAGCACTGCGGATTCCATGAAGAAAGGTGAGGGCCTCTCCATGAAAGAATTTGACGTTTGCGAGCCCACCGCGAAGGAAGGAGGAGGGACGCTCCGTGACCATATATGACGTTCGTGACCCGCCGTGAATCAACAAATGCCTTCTTCATGCTGCATAAGCTCCACTTAGTGGTGCCTCTTGCCTATAAATACCAGGCTCCCCCTGATCCCAAATGACAGATAGTCAGACCATTCAACTTCCCAGCTCATGAATCACGATGCATTCTTCTACATTATGAAACATGTGCTGTGCGAGGTACTTCAACTCTTCAAAGTGCCTCCCCATTGTTTCATTGTGATTCCCTCATCCGAGAGTGATTCCTTTCACGATGCCTAAGATATTCCTTGAAGGAAGGGGGTCCCCAAGAGGACCCGGGTCATTGCAGAGCATTTATGCTTCGTGAAACACCCTTCATGTATGCATGATCCCCATGCTAAGGCAAGGTCACTGTACTTCACGAACCACATTGCTTCACAAATCCTTGTTTCACGAGGCACCTCTTCTCCATGAGGTAGTGATCCACGAATTCCATTCCACAATGTGAAGCACCTCCTATATGCACAACTTCCCTATGATAAGTCTAAGGCACCCCACTTCGTGGGGAACACCCCTTCGCAAGTGCTCTCCACCACAGAGAGCAACAAAGCTTCACAAGGCTCCTGCCTGAGAAACCCTCTTCTATAAAATCCATTTTCCTGTGTGACCCTCTAGGTTTTTGCAATGTGATTTTCAAGTCCCCTAGACGAAATCACCAATTGGGTTGCTTTGCCACATGCCTCTTTACATTGGCACGCTAATGGCTATTACTTTTTCACATAGTCACCTAAATGTGGGCCCCTCGATGGTTCTCTCCATGACACCCCCTCACCATGACTTTTCATGTCCCCTCTCTACACCAAGGAGCATTGTGTACTATTTATGTAAGTCCTTGGGGTGTGGAGTGCACCCACCTCATCTGAGCTGCAGGACGTTAAACTGCTAAGCACCCTCGTCCTCAACACATGACGTTAAACTGTAACCACGTCATGTGCCTCGCACGCAGGGTGCCCCCACCGTGGAAATTCTCCATGCCCCATAGTCTCCACAGGGAATGATATCCTCCTTCTGGGAGTGGTGTTTTTCCATGGGAATGGGGCAGCCTCCTTGGTGTATGCCCCAATCATTTCTTTCCAGAGGTAGCATCACTACTCCACCTTTCATCTTTGGTCCCTAGGGCCAATGAATGGAGTGGTGGCAAAAAGTGCCTCTCAATTCTTCAGTTACAAATCCTAACCCCGCTGCGCTTTGTCACCATGGGCCTCCATCCTGATGTAAGTCCCAATCTCCCTCTCCCTGGGCCGCTCCACGCGTAAGCCCCACTCCATCTCCATGAATGCACCTTTCGTGATGTGATCTTCAGGCCTATGATATCTATTGTTTCTCACACTGATCATGAATCACGTGAGCTTAGAGCAAGCACCGACTATGACCCAACAACTTGGAACACCTCAGTGTGTAATCCCCATAACTTCCCAAACCATGGTGACTTTGATCCATGTCAAGGCATGGTACATAGGAAGCCTCCAGGAGGTTCAATCCCACCACCCGGTCATTCTGACCATCCTCACATCGGTTCACTAACACCATGGGAAACCTACTGTGTAAGCCCCACTCCATCTCCCTAACTACGGGTTCATTGAACCATGTCATGGCATGGTACGTAGAAAGCCTCCATGAAGTTGAAGCCCACCACCTGGTCATTCCGACCATCCTCACGTTGGTTCACCAATACCTTGGGAAACCTAGAGGGTATCCCCATGCCCCCATCCCGATCTACAAGGACATTGATCCATGTTAAGGCATGGTACATTGGAAGCCTCCATGAGGTTTAAGCCCACCACCAACCGGTTGTTCCGACCCCATTCACGTCGGTTAACCAACACCTTGGGAAGCCTAGAGTGTAATCCCCACTCCATCTCCTGAACTACGGGGACTTCGATCAATTTCACGACATGTTACATAGGAAACCTCCCTGAGGATCAATCCCAACAACCCACCTTGGGAAGACTAGAGTGTAAGCCCCATATTCCCCTTCCTTAACTACGAGGACATTGATCCATGTTAAGTCATGGTACGTACGAATCCTCCCTGAGGTTCAAGCCAACCACCACCCAGTCATTCTAACCCCATTCATGTTAGTTCACCAACACCTTGTGCATCATAGAGTATAGGCACCATTCCCCTTCCCAAACAATAAGGAATTTGATCCATGTCAAGGCATGGTACGTAGGAAGCCTCCATGAGGTTCAAGCCCACAACCACCCGATCATTCCATCCCCCTTCATGTCAGTTCTTCGTAGTCCCGCATGACGTTAAATTGTGCTCTCCTAAAAAACTATGAGGAAGTGGATTCCCTACCATGAGGATACGTAGAAATCCTTTTCAAGGATCAAACCCAAAAAAAAATCATCATCCTCATGACGGTATCATCCCATTCACCATCTTCATCTACCACTCCATCATACATCCTGATCCTTACCCAGGACGCCACATCCCGGTGGGATCATGCCATTTCATTCCCCATTCCATCTAATATCATTTGGGATTCCACCCACATGATGGTCACAATATCAGTGTTCCCTCCAGGGGTTTCCTACATCGGATCCACTCTAGTCAGTGTTTTGATTATCCCGATCAGTCTCTGCTGGACATTAATATTGTGGCATACCCTGTGATATACATAGGAAGCTGAGGAAAACCTCAGATACATGCCTATGGAATAAAACTCCCCACGTTCGATGTGGGGTGCCTCGGGATTCCACACCCTATGAAGCCCTGTAATAAGAGACATAAAGTAGACACATAAATCCCCAGTGTCCAGACACGCCATTGATGCACAACGTGACTACCCCCTAACCAAAGGTTGCTTCCCTGACCGAACCCCTGGGAATGTCCTGACAGAAGCAGTGTAATTAACTGTTATCCATGAAGATATGGCACTAGGAAGAGTTTCACGAACAACTTCTTATGTTTATGAGGGTGACCCAGACTAGGTGACGATTTCTGAGGAGGAATCCAGGGAAGGAATAACTGTCAACCCATCATCCCATTTCAATGAAGGAGGAGACGTCCCTAAATAAGGAGCGGATGCCGCTCGCATTTGGAATGTGGGAATGTGGGGCAACAAAAAAAATCCATGTCTCTCGTCCCCAAATGAGACGAACATGTGCGCCCTGGTGAATGCGTCAGAAGCAGAAATGGTGAACCCAATGTGATGTTATTCTCTTCAATATGGAGATTTGTATCCCTCGGGGTTTCAATGGATTGACTTGTCACCAGATCCATCTATTCAGTGCTGGGTCCCGCCAATAAAATATAGGTTCGTGCATGAAACTCAATAGATATTGGGGAAGTAGAATGTCAGATGTTCTATTCTGCGACGTTGTCAGCGTGGATCCCTCTTACACATCACAAAAGAGGGGATGGTGATGGGGCATTGTTCGTCGATTCCTTTTTCTTTTAGCACTAATGAGTTCATCTCTCTGCTTCTCTTGAATTGGGTTTCTGCCAAAGGAATGCGATAACCACCTGACCGTCTACACATGGGTAGGGGAAACACCAGAACAACTGCTCTGTGTGGCTTCACTACATTCGTGATAGCCTCTGAGTCCACGACCATGGGGGGTCCATGCCCTGTATCCCAATCAGAATTTATCCAATAAAGGGAAATTGATAACCTTGTGCACCGTTACGAGGAGTAGGGCATAATCCCAACCCTGGATATTGCCAGCATGGATTTGGAGGCGTCTGCGCCTCGCTGTCAACACTGCCCCCGAGAACCATGCAAGGAGCCATTCCTCCCCACCCTGACATACAACCTCTTCAGGAGCTTGTCCCCAGAAAGCTTTGATGACTCCCTGCCTTATGTTGATGAGGTGGGTGACGTACGGCCTAGCCCGATCAGAGTCCAAATCTAGGGGCTCCCAAAAAATTCTCCCACTCGGCTGCATCAACACCGTTGTCCGGTCATTCCAGAGGAGGAGCACGTAAGCTATGCACCTGCGCTACCAGCCCTGGCTTGTCCGACCCGACACCATTTTCGGTCATGGGGTGAGGAGAATTCCCACCAAGGGAAGTCGACATCGACGACTATTGTGGCATGAGCCACCGCCTACACATACCATTAGGTCCCTGTACGGACTGAGTAGGGGGAGCTTATATGCCAAAACCGGATTGAGGCCCCAACCACCCCACGAGCAGGCTGGGTCGACTCTCCATGTTGCAGCCACGAGCAGTGGTCACTACGAACCAACCTGCAGTGATGCCACCCTGTACGGGGTCCTCCCCGTACCACTAACATACAGAGTCTGGGACTTCCCCAGTTTGAGGCTTAGCATGGAGGTCCACCACGTGCTACCCACAATCCGAATGGTGGTCTACCCCATGGTAGTGATGTTCACCACGGAATAATCCCATGTGCCCATTAAACTAGATATAGAGTTTTTCGTACTTCTCCTGACCACCGGTGTAGGTACATTGCCCATATGCTCTCTTTCTAATATGGGGATCCTCCCTATGTTATCTCTGCTGCGGGTGAAGGTCCTCCTTACCCAGGCGACCAGATGGGTGAAGGCCAGCCTCGCTCCACCCACACCAAGCACAGAGGTCCTCCCCATGCTTCTTCCGGTCCCAGTAAAGGTTTTTCCCACTCTGGAATTATTATGGGAGGACCTCCCAATTTCCCCTTCGACCTTTGTCTTAGTTGTCCTCGCACCCCAGTTTTCTCCGGTGGAATCCCGCTCCGCACCGGTGCCAGTGTGGCCGAAGGACCCCATTTGAGGAGTCACCCATGTCCTGAGGAGCCACCCAGGGGTAGGAAGGCGGGTCGTCACAGACACAAGATGATTCTCGGGAAGGCCCAGACAATGATCAAACCAATCCTCTTCTCAGTCTCTGAAGTGGAGTATGACTCAGCTCGGGAACCCTCCCCTTGCTCATCTGAGTCTAGGGCCTGGGTAGGGATACGACACATCAACCTGGTGCTCCCGAAATGTGAGGTCCACAGGATTCCTGCCTCCCTCAGCAGGTTTATCTAGGAGGATGAAAAAATGGCGATCGCACAGGTTACAGTTATGAAATCACCAACATCATCACGGAAAGCACTCTCTACCTCAACAAGAGATCACAGAGAACTATTATAGAGACCAATGGTGGGCGAGCAGCAGCACTGCCCTCCACCAATATCCAAGGCCCCTATGCCATGAACGGCAGTCATAAGCCCCAATTATCGTGATGTAGCATCCATGTCGCCACACTCTATGGAGGACAACCAAAAAATCGGTGGCCAGTCAGCCCGTTGGCCATATTCTCTACCGGCCAACTGACTGTCCCACTGGTCATCTTTAGTACCGCTGCCAATTCCATAGCCACCCCCAGTTGGTGAGTGGGGAAATCAAGGGCCATACCCTGACATTGAGCTGAGGGGCTTCAATAGCATCCTTGCTGCAGACCACTTCCCCGAAATGTTCTGGCCCGCAGCAGCGTGAGATTTCTACATACCCGAGTCCCTCACCCCAGATAAAATTGAGTGTTTCTGCTACACAGTTTGGGCGATGCATTTAAGTATCCATCATCAGTGCGTGGTTTATCCAAGTATCCAAGAGCATTTCAAAGGCATTATCAATCAGTGTTGTCTAGTCAATTTGGTTGCGCTCCCTGTGGCCCAGCGCCCCGAGTCACCATGTCGATGTGAGGCCCTCTAGCAGCAATGTTTTCAGAGTATCAAGGTACTCAAAAAAATCATTAGGGGTGATACCCCCCACATAAAAAATATATGGCTGGGAGCAGTATGATTCCCTCCCCTTCAGTCCTATCTGGCAGCAACCAGAATCTCTATCCGATATTAAAGAAATTCCCCCATGAAGTGTCACGGTCCACATGGATGACATAGTGGAAAAGGGGGACGAGCGGGAGTTTTTCAATGGAGACTTACCCTATGTGGGTGTTCCACCATTGTTGGACCCATTAGGTAGGATTACTAGTCAGTAGAGGAACCTCTTAGGTCTCCCTGCACCCACCGAGGCCTTGATACTCAGCCAGAATGACGATAAGGGAAAAGAGCCCGTCAGAGCTGTCAACACTCCGACCCATCCGCCTCTGTGCAGAGGACGGTGGAAGACTCCAAGAAGGCTGTGTTGTGCCAAAAACATGCAGAGCAGAAGAAGTTGGTCGATGAACTACTGAATAAATGCATTATAGATTGATTACGCGACTATGGTGATCCAAGGCCGGGGTAGTAGGGGTAGAAACGACTACCCCTCAGCAAGAAGCCCCCATGAAACCCTGATCATACCACACCTGTAGAAAGAGCTAAAGCCAGAGCTCATGGAAGGAGGGTGATTTATGTCTCACCAAACCCTCTTGAACGGCATGATTATCCAAGGAACCCCACTCGGGCTCCTCCGGTATCCCCATGGGATGCTCTACCAAACTATCCACGAGCCGCTGATCATATATAAAGTGATGAAGTGCTCGGCAACACGCTCGTGGTTAGGGATCCCCATCAAGATAGGGACCCCTACCTAGATGATCCTATGGCTGTGCTAAAATCTCACCTTGAGGCATTAGAAACATGGAAGGTGGCAATCCCACCAGATGGAAAGCCATGCCCGGTATAGGTGGAAGATACGCCAGCACCACCAGGATTCGGGAATCCCACCTTCTCCCCCATTAACGGGACGGGGGACCCACCACACCACCTGGACCACTTCAAATCAATGTGTGATCTGATGTCATGAACTCCAGCGGAGAAGGAGGCTTCAATGATCTATTTTTTTGTTCAGAAACTAGAGGAGCCTTCATTCTTCTGGTATAGCTAGCTCCCCGTCGGATCCATGACCAGTTTGGAGGACCTTTGCAGGATGTTCCTCAATAAGTTTGGATCTTCCACCTAAAAACGTAGCATCGCAGAAAACATCAATTGAAAGAAAAGTCCTGAAGAGTGATTCGTGGACTTTATCACTCGGTGGGAGGGGATTACAAACTCCCTTGACATGTCACTGACTCAGGAGCAATTATTGACAATATGCGTATGGAAAGTCAATACAGAATGGGTTCCCTCTCTGATCACCCAGAACTACACTAGAGGATTTCGAGACATCTCTGAAAAGACCCAGTGCCTTGAGGAAGCCCTACAATCGGCCATCCAGGCACATTCATTGCCCCTTGTGATTCGAGAAATGAGAGCTTCCAAAGCATATCCTGCCGCGGTGGCCCAAATAGAAGCCCCTAAAAGGCAGGAGTTACTACTAGTGGCACCAGCCCAGCAGCTTCATGGAGGTCCTCCTCCTCAGGTGTTGCCTCAGGCTCCACAGCATCCTCAAAATCGTCAAGAGCCTCCATGTAATGAGCCGCTATAGCCCAGGCAGGACAATCATAGTGCACCTCCTCAACAGGCCCCTCTGGCCCCACGTTAGGGCCAGGCTCTGAGAGACCCCTTTCCGGAAAGATGAAACCGGACTTACTCGTTCAGCAAGAATTAGGTCCCAGTTTACTTCCGTAGCACCTTGGAATAGAGGATTGTATGCTTGCCTGAGTGCAAAAGGCCGGAAGAGGTGAATCTTATTGATCGCCCAAACTACTGCCTCTATCATCTGATTCTGGGCCACACCCTCATGTAGTGTAATGTGTTTAATGACTGGATCCAGGACTAGGTCGATAACAACATAGTCAGGCTGGGACCATCCCTTGCACAAGTGGCATGTATCTTTATAAAGCCAGACATCTGTATAGAAAGCGAAGGCGAGTGGAAATAGGTTTCCAACCATGAGTCCTAGAAGTACAATGATTGGATGGCTCACAAGATCATTGCACATGCCCATGAAATCATTAGGGCATGCCTATATCAGCCGGAGGCTTCAGAATCTACGGTCACCACTTCTACATCATCATCTCACCAGAACTATTTTTATAAGAGAAAGCATCAACAACGCATGAAGAAGTAACACGCCCCACCAATGTCGTCGTCATCACGCACCCTTGGAGACTTCATGCCCACTGATATGGGGATCCCTCCCAGAATCCACCCAGTAGTGAATAAATCTTCAATTGACAGACAATGGTATGCTTCAGTTAATACCATTTAGTTGGTAAACCTCTATATGACTCCTAACGAGGGGGAGCGCTAGGAGAACCTCCCCAACATCCCTATTTGACACAAACATCGGCAGTGCCAGGGCCTTGTGGGTCGTCAAGGAGTGTTAGTTGGCACCTCCGACCAGTCCGTGCATGTCACTATGACTAGACAATAGGCCCAGCGCATAGCTCAGCACTCTTAGACTCTTCATCTGTTGTCATCATGATGGAATCCTCCACCATTTTTGCTACTGGATCAGGCAAAGCTACCTCGTCCAGGCCGTGGCCAGCCTCATCTTGATATAGGCTGATCTCAGTCATCCGATCCTCATCTGACATCGACTCGTCGTGGATCGACTTCTGAAGAATTGGACGTGCCCAACACCAGCCAGCCAATAGGGCCCTCCATGTCTCCTATTGCAGAGCGGCCTCCTGTAATCAAAAGATCATGCCTGGCGTAGAAGTATGATGTTCTCAGGAACCTCGCCAACATACCAACAAAGATTTAAATACATGAAGCCCTCCCCCTGTCATCAGATATGTGTGAGGCCCCCGCTGAGGCTTTAAGAATCCCAATATAGTTTGAAACAGAGGTAGCAGCTGAAGAAGCCTTTCATGTTGAAGCGATCGAGGATGCCGAATGCTAGGCTATCATTTCATTCTTAGGATAGGATGAAGGCTCTCCCATATAGGGGAACATCCACCGGTTGTATATCACCATCCAATTTGACGGTGTGGTGGATCACCATTGTCTCGTTGACACTGGCTCTAGGATCAAACTTATCCTGACATGGACAATACGGAAGATGCGTCTATCTAATGAAGACCTGACTCCCTTAGATTTAGGAATCCAGTGATATGATAGGACCAAGCAGACCCCGGTTGGCAAGATTTGTTTGAAGACCTATTTCGGTAGCGTAGTTTCGAGAAAAGAATTCATGGTTGTCTCCTAGGACACCGCGTATGATGCGTTGATGGGTAGGTCATGGCTCCACCTTCATGCGGTGTTCCCCTCATCGTATCACCAATACCCCAACTACTCCCTTAATGGTCGAGTGGGTGTAATCCAAAGTGATTCATCTCCTTTTTCCTCTTGTGAATCCCGTTATCTAGACATTGACTAATATTAGAGAAAGGATAAGTAGATTCTAGAAAGTGAGGTTGAGACCGCCACAGTCCAAATCAACCCCTGGGCAGGTCTGCATGACGCCTATATCTTCCTGATCCATTGATTGGAGGCCATGACCCCCAACATGGGGCAATGCATTTTTGTCTCTGATACAAGAGGAAGGTATTTTTCCAAGTCAAATTTATGATGGAAAATCACCTCGTACTCCTACCCAAACCAGTCTCAGGTGATCCCAGAACCTCCTACCCCCGTACGATATCAAGATGTCTGCCCCCGGGCCACGGTAGTACGTTATACCAATCTGTTTCACCGGGCTGGGATTAATCGGCTCTGGCCAACGCACCACTACTGCTTTGATATTATCAAGCGTGGCCCCTTGGTCAAAGAGCAGATGGGATAAGGTCTACATCCTTCGTTGCAATGGCCTCAGTATCTCTGGAGTACCCCGATGAAATAACCACTGCCGTTCATGATGGTACCAGCCTCCCATCAGGGTTTGGTAACATAGGATATAATTCTCCCATGGAAGATCCCTCCATATGTGGGGAAGAAAATATAGAGGACACTCCCCCTACCATTGAAGAAGGAATCTCAGCCACACTCGATGAACTGGTATAGGTGAGCCTTGGTATCAAGGCAAATCCAAGACCCACATTGATCAGTTCTTCCATGTCCCCCGAGGAGCATAGTGGTATGTGGATTTTCTGAAGAAGCACTATGATGTGTTTCCCTAGGGTTATGAGGAAATTCCAGGACTAGATCCACAGATAGCCATCTACCACCTCGCCCTCCCTGCAAATCATTGTGGGATTAAACAGCCTCCAAAGAAGATGCACCCTTCCCATGGTGTCGTGGTCGAGGTCGACGTTTACTGACTCATTAGAGCCAAATTCTTGAAGGAGGTCTAGTACCCCATGTGGCTAGCCAACATCGTGCCAATTAAGAAGAAGAATGCACAGATCATATTCTGCATCGACTTCTGAGATCTCAACCATCACTGCCGGAAAAATTATTTTCTCCTTCCAGTGAATGATTTGTTGATAAACGCTACAGCTGGATTCCAAGCCCTCTCCATCATGGATGGTTACTCTTGGTATAATCAGATCTGGATGGCCCCGGAGGACGAGGATTCCACCACTTTTAGGGCACCCCATGGTACTTAATGTTACCAGGTTATGCCCTTCAGCCTGATGAATGATGGTGCCACCTATCAGCGGGCCACAAACCGCATATTCTAGACAATCCTCAGTAAATTGTTGGAATTATATGTGAATGATCTGGTGGTCATATCTCTCAAACACCAGGACCATATCAAGGACCTTGATTAATTGTTCAGCTTCCTCTGTTCTTGCCATCTGCAGATGAACCTGCTGAAATGTGCCTTCGGGGTCACCTCTGTGATGTTTCATGGCTTTGTTTTCAGGTACTGAGGAATCAAGATATACCTAGAGAGGATCAAGGCCATCAGTCAGATGCCTCCCCCATGAAATATTGGAGAGCTTCAAGGTTTCCAAGGCCAAATAGACTACATATGCTGATTCATTGCGAATCTTGCAAGCAAGTGTAAGCCCTTTTCTTGGCTCATGAAGAAAGGTTCTGCCTATGAATGGGATGAAGAGTTCTAGACTGCATTCAAGGACATTAAGAAGTATCTACTCCAGCCTCTAATTGTGATTCCACCCATCCCTAGAAAGACACTAATCCTATACGTGACTTCCCTAGAACGATCTCTCGGAGCCCTTCTCACCCAGAAGAACAATGAGGGGAAAAACAGTCTCTAATACCCCAGTCATATGGTCATCAATATAGAGACAAGATACAACTCCATCAAGAAGAGCTTCCTTGCACTAGTATTTGTAGTACAAAAATGTGACACTACATGCATCACAATGAGGTACAACTGTTGTCTCAGGTAGACCCGCTGAATTATATTTTGAACCACCCCATATGGACCAGCCATCTATCACAGTGGGCGGTAATTTTCCAGCAGTTCGAAATCAGATTCATCCCCCAGGAAGCTATCATGGGACATGCATTTTCAAAATTTCTAGCTACCCATACAACCTCTGCGGACCAGTCCCTAAACATGGATTATCCCAATGAGTCAATCCTCTCAGTAGATCCTTCCATCCCATATTGGCAGATGCAATTTGGTGTCGCCTCTCGGAGCCCAATCGGCAGGAGACTCAATGACCTTAGGCTCAATATAGTGGGCCTGGGTATTATCTTCATTACCCCGATGCCATACATTATGCCATACTCATTCCTATTGTCAAAAGGCTGCACCTACGACGAAGTAGAGTATCAGCCTCTTATCAGTGGCCTTGAGATGGCTCTTGAGATCGATATGCCCCATTTTTATTTGAAAGCGGATTCCAAATTTGTCATCAAGCAATTCAATGGTGGCTACGTTGTCAGAAAGAAGAGCTCGTACCATTGTTGGAGCGTAGCCTCCATCTAATGGCTCGGTTTACATCCCAGCCTATAGTTACTCATGTCCCTTGATCTCAGAATGGTCGAGATGATGCCCGGGCTGGCCTGGCTACATCACTTGCAGAACCTGAGCAGGATGATCTAATTATACATGTGGTACACCAGAGAGTCAATGCCCATGTCAGCCCAGAGTATGATGATGGCCTGTGTGTAAGCCATCTTACCGCCTGGTCCTCCCCTTCAGGACCACCGAGAACTCTGGATGTAGTGGTTGAAGCAACTCCCCACTAGAGATCTCCTTTTATTGAGTACCTCCAAAATGGTTGTCTACCGGCTGATCGAGCTGAGCGTGATCGAATCCAATGCCACGTGCTATTGTTTACCCTCCAGAGTGGTCCCAGTCTTGAGAATATCCTCTATATGTGTGGGTTTCATGTTTTTCTCCTCCGTTGAATCATAGGAGCTGTGATTTCTCAGGTCCTACATGATGTTCAAGACGATTCTTATGGGGATCACCAGGTGGGGCTGTAGCAATCCCATCAGATCCAGAGATTGGGGTACATCTAGCTCTCTATGATCCGTGATTTTATAGAGTTCTCCAAGACATGTCATGCATGCCAAGTTCATTTTAGCTTCCTGCAACAGCCGCCAGGACCTTTCAACTCCACGAAGTACACTTGTCCATTTCTGATGTTGGGACTCTATGTTGTGGGACCATATCCACCGGAAACAGCTCTCCAGAACAGGTTCATCCTGATAGACATGAATTTATTTTCCAAGTGGGGAAAATAATTTCCACTCAAGGAGTTCAAGGCCCATTCCATCATTGACTTCATGAGCTCCAACATTTTCCACCATTTTGGAGTTCCTCTTACTGTCCTCATCGATAATGGAACCAACTTCCAAAACGCCGAGTAGAAGAAATTATACCCCAAGAACAACATCAGTTCGAACCATACCACCCACTATCATATGAATGGAAATTGGGAGATCGAGGAGTTCAACAAAACCCTCTATAAAATTCATTAGAAAATTGTTGTTCAGAACGAGAAGGGTTGGCCGAACAAGCTTCCCAATGCCCTCTGGGCCTATCGTACGATGACTTGTAATTCTACCCAGGTGACCCCGTATTCCCAGGAATACGGAGATGAGGCCATCCTACCCATCGAGATATAACATCGCTCGTTACATATATCGGTCTATGACCCGAATGCGCTAGATAGGGTATCCTAAATTCATCTGGCAGAATTGGCAGCAATAGAGGGGAATAGGCTTCGTGCCCTGCAGAATGTGGAAAGGCATCAGATCAAGATGGATATAGCCTCCAATAAGAAGGTTTGACTTTTCTCTCTTTTTCTAGGAAACATGGTATTGGCCCTCAGGGAGCCAATGATCCCTAACATGAAACCACCCATGTTGGAGCCCAAATGGGAAGGACCTTACATAGTCCACAAGGTTAACCCCAATAGAGAATAATACTTGGTGTCCATGGATGGTGAGAGTATAAATCCCCCCCCCCCAATGTTAAATTCCTCATGTAATACATTTCCTGAGCCTACTGGTCCTGCACAACCATAAACTAACTGGTCCTACATGACCTTATACTCTTCGATACCGTATGACCCTAAACTGCACATTGGTCCCACATGACCTTAAAATGTTCAGTCCACCACGACTGTAAACTATGAATCATCCATCATGATAGTAAACTACAACTTGAGAACTACGTATGGCATGATTACCATCCTTATGGGATACATAGGAATTCTTAGACACATCGTCTTGAACGAGCCCCCAAACTCTTCTTCTTGACTATCCCCCTAGGTATAGTTCTCTCGGAGGATCCTCGCATGATATGGCGTAGGCTTCCTCATCCCCACACATACCGGGATTGTAATGGTCACACCATGTGCCCACAATCCATTCTTCTACCCTCCCATGTCTGCACAACATGACATTAAACTTCATGGCTTTCATGAACTATGTATGGCTTGATTCCAATCCTTATGGGATACATAGTAATTCCCGAACATTTCTTCTGTTTGCCCTGCCCAAACGCCAGAGTATTCCCATCAAGTCAAGACATATGGAATGGGTGAAATTTTTTTCCCCAATTCACGTCGTTCTAACATCACTCCGACTGCACGTCCCGCTCCCTAGAGACGTTCGCCTCGTTCATAGATGGGTACAACTATGCTTCACCGACTGCATTAATTGAGACTCCATCATCTTCCCTGTCCAGAAGGGCCCTCGAATGGTATGGATTCTATTCCTAAGGGATATCTTGCCACTTTGGTCCAACACACTTGAGGATTTTGAGAAACAAGACGATACAATTCTCACATTTCAAATATGGTCAGCAGTCAATTCGCATTGTTTCTCCCATTTCATGTTACTATATGGATGTTGTGTTTCGAACATTATCAATAGATGTCCTGTGACATTAGAACCACCAGAAGATGTCCCAAACATTGAGTGTAGTTTTTCATTCTTCCCCGTTGTATCTCATAGTGATGAACTCTCTTTAGGAAAGTCTAGGTTTTAGTCCCCCATACAACTGGGAGAGCCGATACAGGCTCCTTGGTTCCCACAATGAGCACTACTCATGTGGGATTAGAAGCTGTGATGAGGTGGTAACCGTACAAGAGGGCGTATGGCCTTCCATATGAGACCCAGCCTCAGACCCCTTTGCCATTTTGGGCCCCCAACCTTGGTTCTCTCTTATGGGATTGTATGGTGTGGTACGGGATTATGTCCTTATTCACGCCGGGTTTCTCATCGTTCTGTACACATCCCCAGATGAGATACCTTGTCATCACCTTCTTCCTCATGGAATGATGTTAAACTGAAGACCGGTCGGGCCTTCCTGACAGAGGCCCAGCCTCAGGCCCCTTGGCCTTTTTGGACCCCCGACCCAAGTTCCTATTTGGGAGTGTGTGGTGTGGTATGAGATTATGTTCTCATTCACGTTGGGTTATTCGTCTTGTCATACACCTCCCTTGTGTGGGTTATCAAACTTCACTCTTCATACTCATTGCATGATTTTAAACTATAGAATAGTATGGCATTCCTGACCGAGGCCTAGCCTCAGGCCCCTTGGCCTTTTTGGACCCCCGACCCAAGTTCCTAGTTGGGAGTGTGTCGTGTGGTATTTAATTATGTCCTCATTCACGTCATATTATTCATCGCGTCATACACCTACCTTGTGCAGGGTATATTACTACACTCTTAAACCTAACTGCAAGATGTTAAACTAGAGACTGCTCAGGCCTTCCTGACTGAGGACCAACTTCAGTTCTATTGGCCTATTCTAGCCCCCGACCCAAGTTCCTATTTGGGAGTGTGCAATGTGGTATGATATTATTTCCTCATTCAAGTTGGGTTATTTGTCATGTCGTACACCACCCCTGTGTAAGGTATCTTACTCCTCTCTGCATCCTCATTGTAAGACATTAAACTGCAGACTGATCGGGCCTTCCTGAACGAGGCCCAGCCTCAGGCCCCTTGGCTGTTTCGGGCCCCCGAACCATGTTCCGATTCTGGATTCTGTGGTGTGGTATGGGATTATGTCCTCATTCATGTCGGGTTATTCATCGTGTCGTACACCTCCCTTGTATAGGTTAGCTTACTCCTCTCTTCGTCCTCACTACAAAACATTAAACTGAAAACTGGTCGGGCCTTCCTGACTGAGTCCCAGCCAAAAGCCCCTTGGCCTTTTTGGGGCCATGGCCCAGGTTCCTATTTCGGAGTGTGTAGTGTGGTCTAGGATTCTGTCCCCATTCACGTTGGGTTACTCGCCATACCGTACACCCCCTCGTTATGGTGTCATACCCAATGTGCCTTCAAGAACTATGTGTTGCTTGATACCCATCCTCATGGGATATGTAGGACCGTCCAAATATCTAGACATCGGTTCCATCCCCATCTCCCAGAAATCTCCCTTTCACCTTGGCCCCAAGGCCAACCCTTTCCTAGGGAGAGGAGTAGATGGTGTGGTAGGGGATTATGTTCTCACTCACGCCGGGTTTTGTAAAAACCATGCCATGTACGCCCTCTTTCTCCTGAGGGTTCCCTCTCCCTTTGTTTTATACTCATCTTTTCAAACTGGTGGCTCTTATGTTGAGCCCCTTGGTCCGCTTGGGTGGTTCACCAATGTGCCTAAGTGTACTCTAGTTTAGTACCTGGAATGTGGACTCTGGTCGGACATGCTTCCACCCATTTTTAGGATTTGTGTTCCCCTTCTTTAGGGATTCCATCACCTTTCACAGATGATGGTACCCCCATGTGGCATTGATTCTAGGCCAAAGGGATCTCCTACCATTACGAGCCAACGTCCTCGAGGGTCGCGGATGAGAAGCCGATAAAAATCCTGCATTGAATTATGGTCAGTGGTCTATTCTCATTTGTTATTCCCATTTCTGGCTAACTCAATATGGATAATACGTTTCAAACATGGTCAACAGTTATCCCCCATCGCCACACCAACCCCATTGGGACCAAAATGAATGTTACATGATTCACATCCTTCTCCACCTCATGATGTCCATGTTGAACTTCAAAACTCTTGGTATTATTCATTAGTGTGCATCCGCATTTTAGGAGGACAAAAGTTGTGATAAGGGAATCATTAAAGGCCCCACACCAATTTTCCTTTGGTGTTCGTTCCTGGTATTGCAACAAACATCTTCCCCCCTTGTTTCCCATACTGAGTTCTACTAACATGGGCTTAGGTATCAGTTTGAGGTATTCACTTACATAGAGGGGTTTCGCTCATCCATGATCCAAGCTCTATGACCATAAAATAATATCTCATCTAGAACTACGTGGGGCTTGATTTCCATCCACATGGGATATAGAGGACTGTCCGAGCATCTTGTCATCAGGTCCAGCCCCATGAATCTGAAATTTGACTCTCTATTTCGGCCCCTCGTCCCAAACTCTCCGCGAAACATGTGGTATAGCGAGTACCTCATGCGTCCTCACCCGCGTCGAGTTATGAAAGGACCACAACATGTGCCTCCCATGTCTTCTCTCATCCATGATCTAAGATTTAAGACCATAAAAAAAATCTCGTCCAGAACTATGTGTGGCATGATTCCCATCCTTATGGGATTCATTGGAATAACAGAACGTCTAATTTTTAGGTCCAGCACTATTGGGAGTTAATTTCTCATTCCCCTTACCCTTGTAAATTAATTTAGGCCCCTTGGCCTAAGGCTCCTTTATAAGAATTGTTTATGGTGCAGTGTGTGATTATTTCCTCCTCCACGTTGGGTATGTTGTATCACATCATGCGCATTCATTCATGTCCAAGCCATACGACTTTAATCTATGTTGTCTGGTCCTATCACATGACCCAAAATTCTGACAATATCATCCGGGCTACAAGATGAAAAATGTCACTGCATCGTGATGTCAACACTCAAGGGGAGACCATGTTTAGTATTTGTCGCATGCATGCTACGACTTTTTTCTTTTGGCGATTCTAGGACCTGCTACCCTAGGCCTATCGATTCACAAAAAAACCATTCAACATAAAGAAAAAACAATATTTATCAAATACCACTTCTTTTGGTGTGAGGACCACACTCACACAACCCTTTTAACCCTATCACCGGTACCATACCGTACCACCTCATAGAACTACATGTAGCATGATCCCTACCCTCATGGGGTTCATAGGAACGTTTGTGCACCTTGCATCGGGCCCAGATCAACTCTCATTTTCGGACCCTCAACCTAAAACCTCTCCATTAAACACATGGTGGTCAGAACCATGGTTCCCATTCATGTCGGATTTTTGTAATTACCCTGTTGCCTTTGGAAATGGGGATGACCTTGCTTGTTTAAGGGTCAAACATTCTAATCGGTTTCTAAGGGGTTTTTTCGTAGAACCAAAAACATCCAATGATTCTATATCCATTTGGACCTACTTTCCAAATTTTGGAGCCCATTAGTTGTGAACCGTCGAGGATTAAGAATTTTCTTTGGTTGAGAGGATGGGAGGTCGGACTCATCACACATTTTTGGGTGGAATTATTGTCTACTCAGGAACTATCATTATAGATTTAAGTTATGTTCTAGAATTCTTATTAAATTACCCAGTATGAAAATGAGAATTCCTTTAGATCTAAAAATCAATGATTGATATATATGAGACTTATAGAAACTTTTATATTTATTTTAGGTTCTTCATCAATAGAGAATCATCTCTATTAGACAGTTATTCTTAGTCAATTTTATCCTTCAACATATTATATTGAAATCTCATGGTCATTATGATAACCATACTGGTTTTAAAGCTATGTAGTGGGGCACTTAATGTTTATTGTCGTTCAGAAGGACTTGGATTATTTCAGAGTAGGGATCATACCTAGACATGGGATACCTATGTATCATTGTTTAGAAAAGGAATCAGAACCCGCGTAGTTCGAGTAAAAGAGTATGGAGTTTATGCATGGTTTATGGCCCAAAGAAAAGATGTCATAATTACTTTTACGCTCTAATCTCACTTGAGTCATGCTTGGTGTGAGAAACAAGAGGTATCAGTAAAACCTGAAGATTTTTCCAAAAACTATGCAATCATAATAAATAATGTGGGGCTTATGTATGTATGATTGACCAAGATAGATGAGGATTGGGATTACTTCAGGGATTAATCCCAGGAACAAGGTCCATAAATGTATATATGCTTTATGGATATTTGGATACGTAAAATAGGACATAATCCTAAGAAGGATGCCCAAATTAGAGGGGACTTATGATTGGGTTTTATTCCTAAAAAGGATTTCCAAATCAAAATAAATTTATACTGGTTAAGAGAAATTATGACTGGGGATTATTCTTGAGAAGGAGGTCCAGATTAAAGGGACATTAGAACGTGGGCTTATTCCTAAGAAGGAGGCCCAGGTTTAGGGGAATTATGACTGGGGATTACTCATAAGGAGGATTCCCAGGTAAAGGGAATTTGGAATTTGTGGCTTACTCCAAAGGAGGATGCCCAGATTTGGGAACTTGGGGCTTACCCCATAGGAGGATGTCCATTTTAAGGATCTTGTGACTGGGGATTACTCATGAAAAAGAGGACCATGTTAGAAAACATTGACTTGGTCATACAGTTGAGGAGGATGTCCAGGTTAGGGAAACTTGGATTGGGGCTTATTTATGAAAAGGATGCCCAGGTTAGGGAACTCGAGGCTTACTCTTAAAAAAGATGCCCAGATTAAATATCTCCTCATCTTTAATGGATGAGGTTGAATGAATGAAATCTCTAACCATAGTGACATAAAGTAATGTAAATCACTAGATTTTGAGAGATTTTTCATATAATTCCTTTCGGATAAGGAATCCAACAAAGTAACCATGTCAAAAATGGCCTTGAAGAGGGTTTTGAAGGCTAAATATTAAAGGGGATTGGTGGATTTAAAGAAAAGAATTGAATAGAAAGGGAGGGAACCCAAAAAGAGGTAGGCGTGCAAGTCCTATTGGGTACGCAAGTAATGGTTGCACAAGTATATTGGCTCGGCACATGTATACTTCCATGATAGTTAACCCATAGGGTAATACTTGGGTGAGTCTTGGCTCAAGTCCATTGTATTATCCCTAAAGGCTTCCAAAAGTGTGGTGGGTATGTTTTGGTGGAGGGATATGATGGCGTGCAAGTGTCTTCATTCCCATTAAGGGTTAGACACTTAGGCATTCAACTTTTTGTGAATTTAAACACTTAGTCCTTGTTCCCCCTCTTTAGATCTTCCATTCTAGGTAAGAAATTACCATAAAAGTGTTCAGAAGATGTTAAGTAGAAACTAGGGTGCCGATTGCATAAATCTAACTTAAGGAATTTTTCGTCCCTGAAATGGGGGGCCCACAAGGGGTATTTTAGGCTACATAAGATCTTGAGAAAAAATCATATACAGTGATAAAGTCACATCTGCTCCCAATATGTGGCGTGTAAGTATACTTGCGCGACTATGATGAAACTTGCGCAACCCATGTGTAAACAAATCCTTGTTAATTCCTTTGTCAATTTTTTATGTTTCATCAAAGGTTGAATCTCCTTGTGCTAAGGTATTCCCCTTTTTCAGTCATTTAGACTCTGTGACAGAAAGGAGCATCAAAAAATGTCCCCCCTCGGAGTATGATCTGAAAGGAAGGAAAATATGACTCTGAGGTAAAGGAGAAATCCAAGGAAGGGCGACGCCCAAGTTTTGAGTGCACTGTTAGTGGCACGCAGGTGAGAGTCGCATAGGATTCGACATGCAGGGGTATGCCTTGCCTATAAATATGTGCCCTATTCTCACCCAACGAACCCATCTTTGAATGCTTCTCAGCTCTCACCATGCAGATTGCTCTTTTCGCGCAAGTATATAGATTTTACATGGTTTCATTGCATCTGTTCGTATCATGCTTCTGAAGAGGTAGTTTGATTTGTGCAGATTTAATGGATCCTAGAATAATTAGAACGGATGATGAACGGGATATCAATAGAATTTATGATATGATGAACATTGTTGTCCATGATTACTTAATTTCTGTGACAACACTCTCCCAGATCTGGAAATGTACGTGAAGAAGTATCATCATAATTTTCCACAAATCATCTACTTGTCTCTATATGGGCGTGGTCATTTGCAAGAATTCAACATTCCAGAGGCAATGAATTATCTTCTCCATTCTTGGTTTCAAACATACATCAATTTTGCTATAGCAGATGTCTCAATGGGAGGATCATTTGTTAATATTGGAACAATGGAGATGGCCTACATAATGCATAATGGCCCTTGTGCCTCAGATCTGAAACCTCACAAGCATGATCTTCAATCAAATTATTATCCTTCAATATTCTAAAATTCTCAAATTGATCAATCCATAGGTTGGAAGAAGATTTGGGACTTCCGTCCGGGATGAGGTGTAAAGCCATCTTGGATATGGGCATATTGGGTGCAACAAACCTGTGTAGAGTTTGTCGAGGATTTGAAAGGACCTACGATATATGAAATATTCTGTGTTGGGAAAACATATTTCTACAGGAATGATGACATTATGCCAGAGCTAATCTGCTGCTAGATACCAGAAACCAATTTTTCCATCTGACTCATGGAGAAGTAGGAATTAGTTTATGGGATGTTTAAAAGATCCTAGGGGCTCCAATTTCGGGTGATATGTATGATGATTTCACCCCCCCAAGGTAACATGGAATGATTCGGAGAATACTACGGCTTTGGTTCAGGAATTATTTAAAATTTTCTATAAGCTAAAGAACTCCAAGACCTCCATAACTCATTCTAGAAAGGATATTAATCCTGAGGAAGGGATGGATATGTTTCTTACCAAGAAATATGTGAAGGGGCCCACCTGTACTTGTCCTACTACCTACCCCATAACAGAGATGAGGGGTGCTTTTGGCACATTCTGGCCGACCTGGGAAGTAAGATAATTTGAGAAATGGGGGTATGAAGTGAATCATAGAATCCCAAAAAAATACCCATCTTGCAGGATTTTTAGCCTTGTGGCTCAGTGATTCTCTTCTGCTAGTCAGGTATTCGAAGGGAGGTGTGAGGCCAGGGACCGTCGTTGTGGCTTCCAAGTTGGCTGAGAATAAAATGGTTGGGTTGGACACCCCTATTTTGGTGAAGATTAACAGGATCTTACTCCATGTCTTTATGGGTAAGTCTACATTGAGAATAGTGGTACTATTCCTAGTTTTGTGGGGATGGATCGCCACTCATTTCAGGACATATGTTGTACATAATGGAGTACAGGTTATTGGATGATCTTTCAGGAAATCAGGGTAGGAATTTCCTATAATTTCCCTGTTAGCTCTCAACTCCTATGATATGAAGATAAGGCTAAGCATGATAAAAGAATTCAATTTCATTATTTATGGAAACATTCCTACCAGGTGGCTTGTTGACGATGGAACCACCGACTAGGAATTGAGGTCCCACATGCTGGCTTGCAGAGATGGTGTATTGGCCACGAGGATTGAGGAAGAGATAATATGTGAGGCCTATGCTCCATATAGATTTGCACACAAATTCAAGTGTCTAGAACAGGCTGTTTTATCCCCTCTTGTGCATGTTAGGTTAGATCAGAATCCGATGGTTTCCCAACAACTATGTTTTCTAACATCTATACTGAAGACCGAGGTAGTGTTTCCTCTACCAGTTCCTAATGCGGTGAGTAACTTGACATCATGGTATGCTGAGAACTGGATAGAATCATACCCTGAATGGGTACTGAATCATCCGGTTCATCATGTGGGAAAAAGACTATAGATAAAGAAACCCTTCATCTAGATATTGAATCATCCCCACCTAGAGCTGAATCACCAGGTTCCTCACCCAGGGCTGACTCGCTAGATTCTCAGGATGGGGATGATGAGGCATTGCATGTGTCAAATAGACCTCATGCCAGATATAATCCTCTTGTTAGAATCAAGTCACCATCTTTATTGACTCCTAGTGAGTTACTTCATTTGGGAAAATTAATCACCATTACATTATAGAGAAACAAGTATTATTTTCTTATCCTTTATCTATAGTTGTAGGAGCTGGGAAGAAGCTGATGTCTAAGATTGTAGGACCCTCCTCGTAGCCTTCTGGTACACACGCTGAATATCTATGACCAGAGGCTGTCCAGACATGGTGAAGATTATATTATGTTGATAAAACTGCATGGATGGATCAGTGAGAGGGGATAAACATCCCTAGAATATGGAATATTCGGGCCTCCACCGATATCCATTTTGAGGATAACCCAGATGAAGTGCAGGCTTAAATCAGAGAGTTGGATATTCTAATATATTCCACCGATGACTTCATTCTTGTCACTAAGTGGGTGAAGGAAATGATAGATCGTGGAACCACTGAGGGGACTGGTGCTTCTGGAGATGAGGAGTGGCACGATTATGTTGCCTCGGAAGATGTAAGTCTCTTTCCTTATTTTCTTTGTAACTTGATTCCATTTAATGATCTGTTACTCAAGGAAATTACATTATTCATCTTGCATCTTGCAATGAATGGGACTACTGAGGTTCCATCACCATTGTATAGCCCTAGTAGTACTGCAATCGGGGCTAATGAATCTCATGCGACGGGAGAGGTATCTCCAGGCCAGTAGGCCATAGAGGAGGAGTTAGATATGGCTCATCATTCACCAATTCCTGTATTTGGAGATGATGATGTCTTCACTCCAAAAAAGCCGAAGAAATAGAGACATCATAGCAAGAAGTCCACAATTAAATGTTTTATATGTAGTGGTAAGTCCTTTAGAGAGTCTTGAGTCTTAACCCATGAAAATATTTCTCAATCTTCTTGGGATTGCAGGGGATTATTCAATTTTCCCTTTGAGGGAGAGGATTGGCCCTCCTTTGAGGACGGCGGAGGGTGCTGGTGAAAAATCACACGTTCATGCTGACTTGGCTGCTCCTGAATAAGATCCAACGTCTGTTCCCAGTATCGCTTCAGCTACTACTGCAAGGAGAGAAGAGCCTGTTTGTAGTAAATTTACAATGCCTCATAAGATGTTGAATGAAAAAAATCAACCGACATACATTCTATGATCCTTAGGTTCAACCCCTGCACCAGAGAATTTGGAGGCCACTACAACTGATGTTGTAATTTTATTAGAAGATGCTTTCCGGGGTCAAAGGCCGCAGGATGAAGGTCTCCAAGAAGAAACTTCAAATGCTCCCACTGGTGAGACTAACATGGAATATGAGATATTGTGGGACGAAATGATGAAACTTAGTGCATATTTTGACGACATTTTAGATCATGTTAAATTAAAATGTAATTTAGAAGATTTTGGACGTGAGTGTTATCCTTCGTCCTGTTAAAATAACTTATTATTACATCTCTAACCATGATTGGTTAAAAATGTGCAGATCCATCTTAGCAAGATGCTGAACTTCCAATACCTAAAGGAGGTATGACCAATCGTACTATTGCAGAGACACTATCTCAAGTGTTTCTGAACCAGTTAGAGCTTCCTGGAACTCATCCTAAAAATCATGTTGATGCTAGGAATGACAGGGGGGAGCCTTCTCTTGCTGTTGATCTACCGTTGGGAAGAGATAACAATATTGGTGGTTGTACATAGTTTACAAGACAACTTAATCAAATTTTTTCATCCTTTGAAACTAACCAAAAACATTCAACTGACTTTGCGGGGTCATCAATTTCAGTTGCTAGATTTGGGGGTGAAGCCTCAGCCTCCACCCCAACGAGAATAGAAAGTGATGTAACATGGGTCAAGGGGGAAGGAGAAGAACATGAAACATATTTATTTGAATTAATTCCAAATTATATTCCCCCCTGTGATAGTGATGCCGAATCAGACCAAGAGGTACAAATGTTTCTCCAATTCTCACGTCGCAAGGCATGGCAGAACATTTGGAAGATCATATCTGAAGTGCCTCGTGAAGAACTATCATCGAAGAATCCCCGACTATCATCCCTGTGTATCATGTTGGGACATGGAGGTTTTGGATATCAATAGATCCATGCCTCAATGAAACAATTAATATTTATAAGAAAGAATGAGCATAGGTACCGTCAAGACCTGACTAGTGTAAGGCTATCAGCTATTATCATGAACTTGAGGCTGTGGTGTCCCGTGCTGAGGGTGATCATGAAGCCTAGTTGAAGGATCTAAAGCATAAAATCATGGATAATGTTGTCCAGCAGATGCACCGTTAGTAACAGTTAGATGTTGTTATGGGGGAATTTGACCAGCTTAACAATTCACTGGAAGGAGTTCAAACAAATGGGATGAAATCCATCGATGAAGCCATGACTGCACTCCATCAAGATGAAAAGAGTGAAGGTGGTCGAGATCATGAACATGAAGTGGCTGCTAACGAAGCTCGGGATGCTGTAAATCATATGAAGACTTATGATGAAAGTATCTTGTAATCCTGAAAAAAGGTAAGGGGCTCTAGTCTGTAGATGTCCTTCTATCTTTTTTTCATCCAATAAAAAGCACTTTTATCTTCAATCATTTTTTCATGTCTCCATTTTCTACCTGCTTTAAATTTTTACCTAAGCCAATGGGCCTAGTAAGAAATGTTTAATTTTTACTAGAATTATAAAAATAACCCTACAAACATTGAAACTTTTTATTTTCTCATTATTACCTAAATAATACAAAAATGTATGTTTAGTGAGCTGGGACATGACTTTTTTTCAGAGTTCCCTTGTCTTTTCTGGGAAGATTAAAGTCAAGCACGTTGGACATAAAAAAGGATAATGTTTAAGGTCGAAATAGCTTTGAACGAATGAATTAAAACATACTCAATTCCTTGATAATTTATCTAAAACCAATTACCATATTCAAGTATGGGGGAAAATATGTAAACTATGACTTATGATATTTTGAATCTGATGAATGATATGAGAAAAGGGATAAAAGAAATTAGAAGAAGTCTTTCCCAAGAATAAAGTTACCACTATTTAAAAAACCTATCAGGGAGTTGAATAATGCAAGGCCACTTAAGGGAATTGGCTACATAGTCAAATAATTGCATCTTTTGGCTGAAAGTTCGATTATGTAGAAAATTTTTTCAAGGCCGCCTAAGGGCACGTGCTGCATAGTTAGGCAAATGAACTCTTAGAAATTTTACTTTTCCATTGCTAGAAATCCAGTGAATGTTTTTGGAGACTCATATTTTCCAAATCATTGAGTCTACTATATGGATAGAAGTACATGAATATGGAGAGGATATTTCCAATCAAGATTATCAAAGAATTGGATGAATGTTACTCCGGTGAATTCATGACCCAAATATAGGGAAGGGAATTATAAACCATAGACATGAATACATTAAGATCATTAAAATGATCATGGGAAAAATATGTTAAGGATGGCTATTTTTGCGGATCCCTACATATTGTCGTTAAGAAAAATATAGAAAAAATGGTTTTATTCCCAATAATGATGTTACCATTATCTAAAAAAAACCATTAAGGGGTTTAATTCTAAAGGGCCACCTAAGGGCATTGGCTGCAATGTCAAATAATAGCATTTTTTGGTTGACAGTTCTGTTATATAGACTACTTATGTAATGCCTCCTAAGGGCACATGCTGCATAGTGAAACAAATGAATTCCCCAGTATCAATAATTTTGTGACAAGAAGTCAAGACAAGGATTAAGGATATCTGGAAGTATTTAAGGTTAGGAGTTTTATACATGAAAAATGGGTATTTTCCAATGCATAAAATAAATACATAGACCAATGCTAACCATAATCATGTTGTGGTTGGGTCCTAAATTAAGATGTTGGATTTCACAACATATCTCATTAGAATGAAAATCAAGCCAAATGTAGTTCTTGAAATACAGTTTAACGTCATGTGGGACGAGAGTACATGAAATCTTAGTTTAGGGTCATAGAGATCAGACCATAATAATGAATACACAAGGTGTGTTTTATAATCCTAATATGAATGAAAACTAGGGTTTTCATACCCCATTCATGTTTTCACAGGGTGAATTTTCATCCAAGGGACTAAAAGTGAAATTTGAGGTTAGGCGCAAATACTTGGGGTTGGCTTTGAGGGATACCCAAACGTTGTTACATATTCCATAAGGATGGGAATCCAGCCACACATAGTTCTTGAAATACCCTTGGTACATATTTGATTCATACATGTTAAGGGTGAATGGGGACTTTAGTGAAATGATGTTTTGACCAAATATTAAAGGTTCAGGAATTTCTATGTATGCAGGTAGTATTCAGAATATTACATGATTGGAGATCAATGTAAATAATGATTCCATCTCAAGTGAGTGTGTCAAATAATGTTGTAGTTTATTGTTGTACATGAAAAACTGTGTGAATAGTTTAATTTCATATAGCAAGGATGATGGTGAACCAATTTAAAAAAATATTGGTTCCTAGGGCGGCTTCACGAATCAACATTGTATGATATGGAAGTGAACTGATGTGAAGAGATCGGTTTTGGGCTTGGAACTCAGGAGGTTTCCTACGTACCCATCCTAGAAAGCATTGATCAATGTCCACATAGTTTGATTAAATAATGAATTGGTAATCAAGTTGTTCTTGAGGACAAAAACCTAAAAAAAGGTGTCGGGAATTATACATGGTTAGTGGCCCACAAAGGGTGTTATGGTTGAATTTTTGTGTAATCTCATGTGAGTCATACTCGGTGTGAGAAACAAGAGGTAGCAACAACCTTAACAATGCACAGTTTAATGTCATGTTGGATGAATAGGAGACTATGTAGTTTAATGTGATGCAGTAAGGACTTAGGGGGGGGGGACTATGCAGTTTAATGTCATGCATTAAAGACAAAAAGAGTGGTTGTATCATTTAACATAATATAGAAAAGATGGGTGTTGTAAAATTTAGCATCATTTAGCTAGGATATATGGCTATGCAGTTTAATGTCTCGCAGTGAGGACAATGGGGACACAACTTAACATCATGTTGCGCATATTAGGGATGTATTCACGGTTTAACATCATGTGGGATGAAGAGGTTCCTAGTTTAACACCATATAGCTAGGAATACATAGTTTAATTTCATGTTGTATGTTAGGGTGTTGTACAGTTTAGCGTCATGTAGATTGGATGTAATAGGGACAATATAGTTTAACATCATGTTGGACAATGGCACAGTTTAACATCATGTTGGATGATGGTAGAGTTTAACGTCATTTTGGAGGAAGAGTATTTTTGTTACAAAAAACACTTCTTATAAAATATGGCATTTGTTGGAGTAGTGATCAGTTCCCCATCCATTGAGATTAAATAATAATCTCCATTGGAGTAGACCTTATGTATTGAGTAAGGTCCTTCTCATTATCTCTCAAAGTTGGGAGGATTAATTCCTGGTATCATTAGAGTTATAAGAACCAATAACAATTCTCCCAGAATGAAAGAATGCAGAAAAACTTTTTGTTTGAGAACATGTTCTATTCGATCCTTATAGACTTCCAAGTGGTGAAAGGTGCACAATTTGTTTTATCTAATCATTCCAATTCATCCAATAGCTTTTGGGATTGTTCATCTATATATGACTGATCAAAAATGGGTACTCTGATAGAGGGTAATTGAACCTCAATGGGATATATTGCTTCTGTTCCATATACCAATGAATATGGAGTTGACCACGTTGTAGTGCGGGTGGTGTTCTGATAATCCCATAAAGAATGAAAGAGTTTGTCATGAAATTATTTCTTATAATTATCCACCATCTTTTGTAGTATTTTTGAAAGAGTCTTTTTTAAGGCTTCTATATGGCCATTGGCTACTGCATGATACCGAGATTAATGATAGGATTTGATATTGTATTCTTGATACAACTTCCATAACTCAGATGAACAGAAGTCTGTGCAATTGTTCATCAAAATGGTATGAGGGACACCAAATCTGGTAATGATGTTAGACTTGATGAATCTAAAAATTATTTAAGAACTAAATTCTTTGAGAGGAATTGACTATTCCCATTTGGAAAAGAAGTCAGTAGAAATAAGAATATACTTAAACTGCTTGGATGTAGCCAAAGGTTAAGGTCCTACTACATCCATTCCCCATCTGGAAAATGGCCATGAGTATTTAGTTGTATGAAGAAACTCTGGGGGTTGATGAATGAAGTTGGCATGTACATGGAAAGAATGACACTTCTTATTGAAATCAACAAAATCTTGTATCATTGAAGGCCAAATGTATCCAAGCATTCGAATATGATCTGATAGTCTATGTATGGACTGATGGGCACCACAGACTCTTGCATGCACTTCTTTCATGAAAGCCATTGTCTCATCACCATCAATGCATCTGATGAGAATTCCATCAAAACCCCTTTTGTAAGGAATTTTCTCAAGGTAATATGGGCTATCATAAAGAGTAAAATTGACCACAGGTCTGTAGACTTGTTCTTTCTCGGCTCTGTCAGGTGGGAGTGTTCTACAATGAAGATATTCCATGATAGGTGTCATCCATACCATAGTATGACCATATGGTTTAGAAATGGGACTAATTTCATTGATTTCCTCTATTCTGGATTGAACATAAGGTGAAATTGTATGACGGTGAGAAATACTGATGATTGTCTCGTCCCAATTTAATTCTTCCAGAGCTCTGGCTATATTATCTTGTGCATCTGCTTGGGCATTTTGTGATCATACAAAGGGATAAACTGGTTTGAATCACCTTTCACCTTTATGTGATTCATTTTTCCCTGAAGTTCCAACTCCAATCCTACGATGATAGCTCGATATTATGCTTCATTATTTGTACCACATTCCAACAATAAGAAGGAATATAGTAGCACTTCCTTTTCTGAGGAATTATGTACAATTATAACCCAACATTTTTTAATTTAGGATCTTCCATTTTCTTCCCTGTTGGACATTTGGAAGCACAATCAAAGTACATTTCCCATGTTTAAATATTATCTTGAATAGAGAAGAGTTATTCATCAAGATGTTTAGTTTCTGCAGATATATCTTCTATTGAAGGATGTTCAGCAAGGATATCAGCCAGAGATTGGCCCTTTATTTCCTTTTGAGACACATACTGGATATAAAATTACTTCAAAATAACTACCCACCTGTCCAGAAGTCCTGTAAGCATTGTACGACTAAGGATAAATTAGAGTGGGTTATTGCGAGATTCAAATTGGACATCGTGATATTGTAGGTAGTGTCTCAGTTTTTGAACTGAAAATGTTGATTCTAGAAAGCAATTTTCAATACCAGAATATCGAGTTTATTCTTCGACCATAGTCTGACGGTGATAGAAAAGGCTATTTTCATTCCCATCATCATTCTTCTGGGAAAGGAAGGCACCCAATGATTGCTCTAAAGTTGTCACATAAAGAATAAGTGGACTTCCTTCAACAGGTGGAATTAATACAAGTGGACTCAAAAGATACTTCTTGAGAATATTCAATGCCTTTTGACATTCTTCAGTCCACTGGTATGTGACTCCATTTTTCATCAATTTGGTGAAGGGTAAACTTTTTCATGCCAAATTGGCGATCAAACTCAAAATATAGTCCATGTTTCCTTGAAGTACTCTCAATTCATTCAAATTTCGAGGACCTGACATACCAAGGATTTATTTTTTCATCTCATGATCGACTTCGATACCACAGTGGCATACAAAAAAGTTAAGAATTTTTTTTGAGGTTACCCCAAAACCACATTTCAAGGGGTTCATCATAAAATTTTTTGCTGATGTTTATGGAATATGACATCCAAATCAGCCAAGTGATTAGAACATTTCCTGGATTTAACATCCAAATAGTCCACATAACATTCAAAAAATTTCCCTAAAAATGGCTTGAAGATACGATGCATGGCACGTTGATATGTTGCGCCTGCATTCTTCAGGCCAAAGGGCGTTACCCGATAGCAAAACACAACCTGATGGGCTCTGAAATCTTTAGATTATTCATCTTCTGGAGCCATTCAGATTTGATTATACCTAGAATATCCATCCATGAAGGAAAGTTCATCATATCAAACTATTGCACCAATTAATATTATTATGATCGGAACTAGGAAATCATCCTTGGGAAAATGTCAATTAAAATATCTGAAATCAATGAAAACTCTAATTTTTCCATTATTATTTTCCCCAGGGAATGTATTAGCCAACCATTGGGGATATTGATCTTCTCTGACGAAGTTAGCTTTGATAATATTATCCACTTCAGTTTCAATTTTGTAAGCCAATGTTGGGTGTGTTCTTCCTGAGGCTTCCTTGATTCCTCGTTGTTCTTCTGGAAAACTCAAACTATGAGTAGAAACATCAAGACCAAGCCCTAGAATTTTTGTATAATTCCATGAAAATATAACTTGATTTTTCTTTAAAAATGAAATATACATTTCTTTCTCTTCAAGATTCATGGCCTCACTAATTAAAGTGGGCGTGGATCTTATTTTGTACCCAGATTTATTTCTCTGAGTTCATACATAGTGCTAGTGATACCCTCTTCAAATGCTGGAGGAGCATCCCTAATATCTTCCTCTTCTTGTTCAACATGTGTTATTTCTTCTGATTCTAATTTCCTGGTATTTGAAGAAGTAGAAATTCCATGATCAGAATAGATGTGGAAATTTGAACATTTTGAAGAAGAAGCTTCCATTTCTATCCCTATTGATGGTGAAGGGTCTTTCATTGGTAATAAAGTGGAGATGATGGATTGAGAATCGATATCATCATTCACCTCTGACATTAATATAAATTCTTCTGTCTGGTTGGAGGGTATAGACTTGCTGGATTTTAGTGAATGAAATGAACACATCTCCATTTGAGATTTCATCATTGCTAAGTGAATCACCAATTTCTCCCATGCTGTCTGGCTTGATTTCCATAATTTACATTATGGAATTTTCCATAATATTATTAGGATTCTGGTCTATTCTATCAATTTGACTGATTGGATACACCTAATCTGTACTCACATGTATGAATGGGTCTACTGGATTCTTTTCCAAACCATATAGAGCATTATCTTTGGTAACCTCCCTTGTTGTGGATTTATCCTTTCCCTCCATGTGATAGAATTCTGCCTCAATGTATTGAGATCACATGTTTTGAATGGGGCCTTATCACCATAAAATTTCCCAATTTGACCATTGAAAAAATATTTGTGACATTGGTGGTATGATGAAGGGATAGCCGCATGCTGATGTCGCCAAGGTCATACAAGAAAAATATTTAAGGCTGTGTCATGTCGAACAACCATGAAATCTGAATTGGATACAAGATCTCCAAACTATGTTCTGAGTTTGATCCCACCCATAGGTTCTTGTTCATTTTTATCATATCCTTATAACATCAATGTAGAATGAGATAAATTAGATTCGGTGAGGTCCAATCGATGAAGTTTATTAATGGGGATGAGGTTGACTCCTGAACCATTATCAATGAAATATCGTCAGATGTCCACATCATTAAACATTCTAGATGTGTACAAATGTATAATATGTCCATGCATGACATCATATTTATCTTCATCTATAAAAGATATCACCACATGAAATTATGTAGGATCATTCTCTACATGGTAGACTTCAGGTGACATAATTTCAGTTACTAATTCTTGAGGACTTGATGAAGCCTCAATGAGTGCATCCGGAAAATCCTTTGATAAATTCAAGTCATCCAGAATTGATAACTTGGCCCGTACATGGGCCAAATGTTTCTATATATCATATTTTTTATCCAAAGGTCTGCATTTCCCAACAAGAACATGTGGTTTCTTAGGTGCCGTAGAAGTTGCGTCTTTGGAAGTAGATGCTTTTTTTATTGGGGTAAGAGTGAAAAATACTCATTGATTTGGTAGATTATACCTATTAGGTATATTTACTTGCTGGTAGTAAGAAGGTGTAACCTCCAACCGATCCTCCAGAATAATTGTGTGAGGACTAAATCTACAATGAATGGAAGAACTATCTTGTTCCTATTGAGACCGCTGAAGGGCTCTACAACGATTTTCTACTGTATACACATTTCTATCAGGGGTAGAATTTGAATAGTTGGTTCTGGGATATCCACATCTTCCTATGTATCCCAGACCTCTGGAACTCCATTTGATTCCTCTGTTTAATACAGGGAACTCAGGCTCATAGAGATCGAAACTGTGAATGGCATAATCATCTGTTAAGTGAATCATGTTAACAGAACGAAAGATAAACTCTTCATCAAGTGAACACTCTACCTAATTAGAAAATTTAGGTTGTGCCGTTTGCTGGGGCAGTTCCAGTGGCTTGGAAGTAGATGGAATAAAATATTTCAGAGTCAATAGAAACCTGGGCTTTGACATGATCTCATCTTCTTCTAATTGTTCCTCTTCCATTGAATTATGTCGTTTCATTGAGTATTTTCCTTTTGATGAATGGGGTTTTTCTATATAATTCATAATAGAAGACATAATTGGTTTCTTCAATTACATTTTTAAAATGGAATGATTTTTTTTGATAATTTTCATGACCATCCAATCATTATATTTTTGTGCATTTTTTATTTTGTCTTCTTTTCACTCACTTTATTCTTATGGATTTTTAGCAGTAACACATGCTACCTAAGATGAAGATCCTTTATATTTTACCTGTCCTGAGTCCACCATCTTTTAAAGGTGATCATTGAAGTCAAAACACTCTTGAATGGGATGCCCCAACATCTGATGAAATGGGAAATAGTAGGAAAATTCTTCATCTCCTTCCTTATTTGGCATTTTGGGCCTTGGAAATTGAACCAAATTATTTTCCAGGGCCGAAATGAAGTAACCAAGAACTTGTTCATTTCTAAAAGAATAAAAATTACTTTTTAATTCCTCAAATTGTTTTCATCTTTGATATATTTGTTCATCATGATGAAACAGCCTCTGTTGTTGATGCTCAGGAGGTGGTCCCCTTCAATAAGATGAAGGTTTTGATGTAGAAGCAGGTACATGTTCTTGTTTAAGCATAATTGTAGTTGTCTCTGCTTTACCCATTCTCCTTCCTGGAGCAGATAGAATTACATGAGTTTTATCATTATACTTTTTAAGATATTCTTTGATCTTCTGAGCGATCATTGTAAGGTCTCAAAACCCTCCTATGTATTTCACAGGGATCAATGGTGTGCATAATTCATTACGCAAATTTTCCACATAGATTGGCAACAACTCTTCATGATGGAGTTCTAAGCATAGAGAATAATTTAATCCCTTCCAATGAGCAGTGAAATATGAAAATCTTTCATTCTCCCATTTATTATAATTTTTAAGATCATAAACTGTTGTATTTGGAAAAGTTGACCAAAATTGAAGAAGGAATCATTGACGGAGATCCTCCCAACTAGTAATTGAACGAGATTGGAAGATTGTATACCAGAAAAAATTAGGCCATTGTAATGACTCTAAAAAACACCTGATCTTAACCGCTTCTTGTAACTAAGGGGTTCCCATCATAGGATCACAACGAGAAACAAAATGTGTTATCTGTTGCTCTGGGTATCCCGAACCATTAAAGATTGGGAATGTGGTACTTGAAAATTTTGATGGGGGAGGAATTGCATTAACCCATTTAGATTAAGATCTCTTTTCTTGTTGAATTTGTGAATTACTTCCCTCCACATCTTCCAAAAGAACTGTTAATGACTCAATGGTACTTATTGACTTTTTAGAAACATCTGGTTGAGCTTAGACCTGAGCAGGAGAAATAACTAGAGCTTGGACAGGTGTGGTGGCTGAAACTGCTACTGATGGTAGCACCAACGATTGTTGTTGCACATGACCCATAGGACTAGACCTGTGAGGGTGTACTGGTATAGAAGGATACTCTTGATCCATCCCAGTAGCTGCAATAAATTCCCTTGGCTGAATAACTCCATCAGGATTAGGAGGAAGACTACCTTGAAGTAGTTCTACATTCAACAACCTTAATTCCTTCATTTATTCCTCCTCTTGTGAAAATATTTTCTCTAGTGATAGACATTGGCCTTCTCTAGAGGGATGATGGAATGTAACCTAATTCCATTCTTTCCCATTGTTGGACGCCTTTCTGAGAGGGGGAAGTTGGTTACTTTATGGAATACCTAGATTCTGGGTAAGCCTTTGGTTTCGTGTACGCACAGCTTCTTCATTTTCCTCTGTGTGCACGGCCTCTTGAGCAGGAACATCATCATCTGATCTATTTGAGTGGCCCTCATGTTCTGGAGGATCAGAAACAATTTCATTGATGACATTTATTGATGCATAACACATTGCATCCCTTCTATAGTCATTTCTGCGATACTTTCTTCTTCCATGTCCCTGATGAGACACTGCCTCTTGTTGAGTTCATCCCTCAGGAAAATCTTGAAAAAATGTAATTTGGATGGAATATCATAATAATTAGGCTATTACTTCTCATGTGGCTTCATCACTAATTCAGAGGAGACTGACTTTCTCTGAGGAAGAGATTGAGGATTTGAAAAAGTCCCCAGTCATATGGACTAGGACTGTTTCTGCTGTTTCTGCTGTTTCTGCTCAACTCCTCGAATCCTATTTGTTGATTATGAGGTTTGGTATAAAAGAGTCCCCAGTCTGGAAAGATGGGGTGGTTCTTGAGTTTTTACATCAGAGACATTCTTAAAATCTCTCCCGATCTTGCAGACATTAGTCCAGAAATTGGCTGGAAGAATCAACCAACATCCACTCAAATCACCAGGCTCAAAAGACTGTTCGATGATTTCTGACACATCTGTCACTTGATGATGTGCACACTCTAAACAAGAAGCATGTTCAATATTCTCATTTTACTGATGCAAGAGTAATTCGAAAACCTATTCTCTGTATGCATGACTGTGAGAATAACTAGATGAGGATTGTGTCTGAGAAAGCCTTTGATTATGCACAAAATCAGCTAGATGTGGCCTGTTCTAGGAAATAACATTGCATGGGAACACTTTTGGATATTGAGAAACTAAGAGAGATGACAAATCTATTTGGCATTGTAACCCTTTTATTATCTTGACATGATTTTCATATTCAGCATAAGATTATATATTCTCTTTCATGTGACAAATAGTTTTCCACATGTTGAGTCGAATATCGTGAATACAATCTTCTATCAACATCTCTGGAATGTCATACTGAGAGTCAGCCAAAGGCCAAAGCATAATTGGCACTTCACCATTCACTAGTTGATTTCTCATATTCGGTACATGCTCATTATCATTCAATTACGATTCTTCTACTTGATTAGACCAGAGCTAGTCCTTCCTTGTTGCTCCATCAGATTCAACAATATTGGTCGAGAATTCATTTACCAGAGTAGAAGATAAACGGCCCAGGGGTGGTTCATAGAATGACCTACACCTCAGGCTATCTTCTAACCGAGAAAGTATTTCACCTACTAGCGGTAAATCATAAAACATGACTGGATTCACATTTGCAGGTGCCTCAAGATAATAGGGCTTTCTCGTTACTGCACTGTCTTTTGAATAATTTCCATGGAAATGAAAATTACTAATTCGGAGAGGACTTTCGCAGCTCAATTTATCATCATGGGGAGGACCACCATGGTGGGTTACAGCAAAAGATTAATCCTTTTTCTCTTTGTTATTCTGTCCACATAGAAGGTTCTGGTGGATCTCATATGTAGATGATTATAGCATCCCGCCATTTTATAACATAAACTTTCATTACATTACACACAACTGAGGATCTTTAAGGTTTAGTGTCTTGGAAACCAGGAACATAATACATGAAAACAACATAAAGCATTTTTCTTAAACACTTGCAAGGCGTCTCCTTAAGTTCATTCTAGGTTCATTACTGCATCTCATAACCTGGGGACATACATCAATAGAAAGGGTGAGCAGAAGGCCCAGTAAGGGAAACAAGAGGAACATTTTACATGTGAACTTGAGATACTTCAATAAGGACATGAAAAGAACTTTAAGGCATGAGAAAGAAATCATGAGGCATTTCATAATAAAAATAACATTTTTCATAACTTGAAGATGTGGCTACATCATTTAACATAGACAATCATGAACATATCACCAAGGTCCATCCCCAAGGTGTCATTTGAAAATTACCAAGGTTATTCACCAAGGTATCGTGAATATTGTAATCTCTAGTGGTTACATCATTACCCAATGCATTGGAGCGCTATCAGGGCGCACCCTTAAATTTTCCTTTATTATCATGTGAGCCACATATATCATCATCAAACATTTCATAAAAAACCCATATAGCATAAAATAAATGGGTTTCATTTCATAAACATAACGTTTTAAAAACTGCTTTAAAGACATGATCTTTACGTCACTTTAAACCCACAGAAAGGGAAAGAGGGTTTCATGTATGAAATTACCAGAATTTAAAATATAACATTTTGATATATATGTGAATACCCCTGTAGAAATAAGAGCTTTGAGTATTCAATTTATAGCATAAAATAATTTTTAGAAAATAGAGAGAGGCATTTTGAGACGAAAATTCTGCAGCATAACGGCTATGTTACAAGGTTTTAGAAAACATTGAGAAGAGAGGGGACATGGGTCAAACATTCATAAATGACCCATAAAACAGTAGAGGGACAAAATATAAGGGATTTAAGAACATGGTAATGAAATTTGAAAATATACCATATGAAATGAAGAACATGAAAGGAAGAAAAAAAAGATTTCTCTTGTGAGAATTCGGCAGCCTAACGGCGTCACTTAAACATCAACAAAATTGAATTGACAAGGTCAATTAGGGTCTCTCATCATATGAACATAAGATTCCAGTATGATAGATATAGAGATCATACCCCAACATAACAAAAAGGAACTTGAAAGAATTGACATGAAAGTAGAACTTCAAAACGAGAATGGTGAAGAACCACTTAAAAATTCGGCAGCCTAACGGCGCCACTTAAACTTCAACAAAATACTGAATTGAAGAGATCAAATGGGGTCTCTCATCATATGAACATAAGAGTCCAGTATGATAGATATAGAGATCATACCCCAATATAACAAAAAGGAACATGAAAGACTTGAATGAAAATAGAACTTGAAAACGAGGAAGGTGAAAGAATCCCTTAAAAATTCGGCAGCCTAACGACGCCACTTAAACATTCTTAAAACGAATTGATGAGAGCAAGGGGGGTCTCTCATCATATGAACATGAAATAGGCAGTAGGATGAATATAAAATAACATCCTCCAACATAATAACATGGAGTATAAAAGAAAAGACATAAAAGAGATTACTTGAAAAGAAAGAGAGAGGTCGGATCCCTTACCTTAAAACGTGACTCTTGAAACTCAAAGGATTGGACCTTGAGGGCTTGGGGGCACCTTTGGAGGACACCTTGGAAGGTAAGAAGACCAGAACTTCGTTGGGGGAGAGTTGGGAGTGAAAACTAAGGGAGGAAAGGGTGGGTATTTATAGGGAAAGTGAGGGGACAAAGCATTAATGGCCAAGGGACACCTCACTAGTGGTTTTGGCAAAACCATGGGCTTGCCATTGGTATTTGCCCATGGTATTGGCCACTTGGTACACCTCACACCTTATCTTACTATTCATAATTCGAACATATTGAATATATACTTAATACATCATTTAATGATGTCATTAAACACCCGTAACTTAAAAACTGTATTTTCACTATTCATCAAAAATTCAACTTTCTCAGAATAATCCCAAAATTTCACCTTAACCAAATATCAACGCTCTGATTACAAATATGAACTCCATTTTATAAAAATAATTTTCTAAATATTTTTAATTTAATTTTTAAATAAAAACACTATTCATCGAAAATTCATTTTTTCAGAAAAAACCCCAAAAATTACCATAACATAATATCGATGCTCTGAGTTCAAAAATAAAGTCATTTTTATAAAAATAATTTTCTAATTATTTTTAATTAAATTTTTAATTAAAAAACACTATTCACCCGAAAAAACTAATACTTGAATAATAATTAATGAAACCGTTATTTAACTATTTTATTGAATCACATTACTTAATCAAGGTGCCTAGATTATTTTAAAACTTTCTTTAAGTGAGATTACTAATCCATTTGGTCATATTACTAATCCTAATCATAAAATCACTATTCATAATTTACTATTCATAAAAAATCAAGTTGATCTTATTAGACTCTAAATTTCGTACTGAACATAATTGTAGAAGACCATTTTTTGAAAATCATTACACATTTTTAATTATTTAAGGTTTACACAACCATTTTTAAAATATCCTTTTTCTAAAATTCATCAAAAATATGCATACAATATTTATCCGGTCATTTGAAAATTCATAAACATCATCATAAGAAGAAATCCAAATTTTTATTTAAAAAAAAGATTACACAAGGCAATTACGGTCTCGTTACATAACCCCTTATAATACCAGCATAGGACCTAAGAGTAAGGTGTGCTAGGGTGATAGAATTTTGGGGCGGCTCAGTCAACATTGCCCGAGTAGTAATTTCTATCAGTTTGAACTTCTCGAGAAGGAGATTCCGTTCTAGCTTCACATGATGAAGTTCGGCTTGGATTTGGTCCAGAGCAAAGCCCAATGGTGCTACCTCCTTCCCAATCTCTGTTAGATGGGCTTCGATCGGCCCAAGGCTACTAGGTGAGGCCATCAAATCTTCTTTCTATAATAATTAACCAAGATTACTTAAATTTAGAGACAATAATCAAAACATTTTGTTCACGGTGGTCATATTGACCGATGGTCATATAACACTCAAAAACCAATGGTCTCATTTTATTTATAATCATGTTTATCAAATAAAACATTTATATTGAGTATAAAAAATAACACATGAAATTAGGAAACAAGATTTATTCAAAATTTCGGGTCGTTACATTCTTCCCCCCTTAAGAAATTGCGTCCTCGCAATTTTTTTTTTAAATTGGGTTTTGAAATTTCATTGAAAGTCCCACATCGGAAAAAGAGTCAGTAACACCATTACTTTAAAAGAAAGAAAAGAAAGTACAAAGGCCACCCGAGTTAACCCACACTCGGGTTCCATGTAGGAAAACATGGACATGGAGGAAAAAAACAAAGGGTCAGTTCTGAGAGAGAGTGATAGAGAACATTATTAGGAGAAAGTTAACCATGAGAAAATCCCAAACTTATGATGTGTGTAAACGGTCTTTGATTACCTAGTAGGAAACGTAAACCAACAACATTTTTTTTTACGTTTCTTTTCATAATTTTGAGGATTTCATTTACTACATAGAACAGAAACATAAGAAAATATACCTACCTTCAAGTAGAGTTTCATCCTTTAACAAGTCCCTACCAACACTAATCTTTTCTCCAAATGATGAGAATTCAAAAACACTTGGTCTCATAAAAGCACAAGAATCATCTTTTATAGAATCACATAATCTACAAAAGATTAACTATCTATTTCTTCTATCTTTAAACATTATCCCAAAAACAGAAAGGTTAAGGTAAAACAACTCTTCAAAAAGAAAGGATCCCATAGGAATAGAACCTACTTTTAAATCTTCAAAGTTCCATGGTACTACCCAACGTTCATCATAGACCACTCCATAAATAACGGTCCTTAAAATTCCTCAAAATAAACCAAACTAAGATTGAAACCCAAATACAAGAAGGATTTGATAACATAGTCTTCCAAAACAACTTCATTGTTCATCTCCAGACAACATCAACCACTCCTAACATCTTATAACAAAAGTAGCTAACCTAAACATATTTTACCCAAGATAGGTTAATCATTCCCAAAAGTAACCTAAATTACTATAAGTCCACCTTAAATTCATCAATTCTTCAAAATATAAGTCAACCTTACTCCTTAATGAAAATACTATAGTAATCTATTTACCTCGATCATATAGGGTCCCGAAAATAGTGAACGCCTTCCAAAATAATAATCATCTTTTAATCCCCTAATCATCTCTGACATATTAATACGGAAATTGTCGCATTTCCTATCACATTGGTTGTTGGGACACGTTATTCCATTTCCCACCATTAACTAAGAAGATAAATTATAATTAGAGGCTTAAATACTTAACCAATAATCATGAAAAGGAACTTAAAGCATATAAGGATAACTTGTAGAAGAAAAGTATACCCTAACTTGTGATCCCCTAGGTTCCCATCTAGGTTATCCATGATCATATATTCTTATGTGAATCTTTATTTTATTTTATCTTTGTTCCTTTAATAATGGTTCATACCAAGCTTATGAATTTACCAAAGCATATCCCCCGGGAGTGTCGTAACCAAGAGTGCAGCAAGGCCCGTTTTCGTGTACCAGTTCCCGTTCGAGTCTAGCTCAAAGCGGTGTTTTCGGGTTTTACCCCTATGTACATCTGTGCCAGAGCCACCTCTACCTGCTCGTATCCAGACAGGGATGTATTTGCTTGGAAACCCCTTACTCAATACTCACCAAAATACCAGGAAGATTTCCTATATTAAACTTTTCTATAGGGTTCCTCCTAGAGTTTTCATATCCTAATTTCCACAAATAACCAAACCATCCTTTGATACCAACTATAGCATCCCGCCATTTTATAACATAAACTTTCATTACATTACACACAACTGAGGATCTTTAAGGTTTAGTGTCTTGGAAACCAGGAACATAATACATGAAAACAACATAAAGCATTCTTCTTAAACACTTGCAAGGCGTCTCCTTAAGTTCATTCTAGGTTCATTACTGCATCTCATAACCTGGGGACATACATCAAAAGAAAGGGTGAGCAGAAGGCCCAGTAAGGGAAACAAGAGGAACATTTTACATGTGAACTTGAGATACTTCAATAAGGACATGAAAAGAACTTTAAGGCATGAGAAAGAAATCATGAGGCATTTCATAATAAAAATAACATTTTTCATAACTTGAAGATGTGGCTACATCATTTAACATAGACAATCATGAACATATCACCAAGGTCCATCCCCAAGGTGTCATTTGAAAATTACCAAGGTTATTCACCAAGGTATCGTGAAAATTGTAATCTCTAGTGGTTACATCATTACCCAATGCATTGGAGCGCTATCAGGGCGCACCCTTAAATTTGCCTTTATTATCATGTGAGCCACATATATCATCATCAAACATTTCATAAAAAACCCATATAGAATAAAATAAATGGGTTTCATTTCATAAACATAACGTTTTAAAAACTGCTTTAAAGACATGATCTTTACGTCACTTTAAACCCACAGAAAGGGAAAGAGGGTTTCATGTATGAAATTACCAGAATTTAAAATATAACATTTTGATATATATGTGAATACCCCTGTAGAAATAAGAGCTTTGAGTATTCAATTTATAGAATAAAATAATTTTTAGAAAATAGAGAGAGGCATTTTGAGACGAAAATTCTGCAGCATAACGGCTATGTTACAAGGTTTTAGAAAACATTGAGAAGAGAGGGGACATGGGTCAAACATTCATAAATGACCCATAAAACAGTAGAGGGACAAAATATAAGGGATTTAAGAACATGGTAATGAAATTTGAAAATATACCATATGAAATGAAGAACATGAAAGGAAGAAAAAAAAGATTTCTCTTGTGAGAATTCGGCAGCCTAACGGCGTCACATAAACATCAACAAAATTGAATTGACAAGGTCAATTAGGGTCTCTCATCATATGAACATAAGATTACAGTATGATAGATATAGAGATCATACCCCAACATAACAAAAAGGAACTTGAAAGAATTGACATGAAAGTAGAACTTCAAAACGAGAATGGTGAAGAACCACTTAAAAATTCGGCAGCCTAACGGCGCCACTTAAACTTCAACAAAATACTGAATTGAAGAGATCAAATGGGGTCTCTCATCATATGAACATAAGAGTCCAGTATGATAGATATAGAGATCATACCCCAATATAACAAAAAGGAACATGAAAGACTTGAATGAAAATAGAACATGAAAACGAGGAAGGTGAAAGAATCCCTTAAAAATTCGGCAGCCTAACGGCGCCACTTAAACATTCTTAAAACGAATTGATGAGAGCAAGGGGGGTCTCTCATCATATGAACATGAAATAGGCAGTAGGATGAATATAAAATAACATCCTCCAACATAATAACATGGAGTATAAAAGAAAAGACATAAAAGAGATTACTTGAAAAGAAAGAGAGAGGTCGGATCCCTTACCTTAAAACGTGACTCTTGAAACTCAAAGGATTGGACCTTGAGGGCTTGGGGGCACCTTTGGAGGACTCCTTGGAAGGTAAGAAGACCAGAACTTCGTTGGGGGAGAGTTGGGAGTGAAAACTAAGGGAGGAAAGGGTGGGTATTTATAGGGAAAGTGAGGGGACAAAGCATTAATGGCCAAGGGACACCTCACTAGTGGTTTTGGCAAAACCATGGGCTTGCCCATGGTATTTGCCCATGGTATTGGCCACTTGGTACACCTCACACCTTATCTTACTATTCATAATTCGAACATATTGAATATATACTTAATACATCATTTAATGATGTCATTAAACACCCGTAACTTAAAAACTGTATTTTCACTATTCATCAAAAATTCAACTTTCTCAGAATAATCCCAAAATTTCACCTTAACCAAATATCAACGCTCTGATTAAAAATATGAACTCCATTTTATAAAAATAATTTTCTAAATATTTTTAATTTAATTTTTAAATAAAAACACTATTCATCGAAAATTCATTTTTTCAGAAAAAACCCCAAAAATTACCATAACATAATATCGATGCTCTGAGTTCAAAAATAAAGTCATTTTTATAAAAATAATTTTCTAATTATTTTTAATTAAATTTTTAATTAAAAAACACTATTCACCCGAAAAAACTAATACTTTAATAATAATTAATGAAACCGTTATTTAACTATTTTATTGAATCACATTACTTAATCAAGGTGCCTAGATTATTTTAAAACTTTCATTAAGTGAGATTACTAATCCATTTGGTCATATTACTAATCCTAATCATAAAATCACTATTCATAATTTACTATTCATCAAAAATCAAGTTGATCTTATTAGACTCTAAATTTCGTACTGAACATAATTGTAGAAGACCATTTTTTGAAAATCATTACACATTTTTAATTATTTAAGGTTTACACAACCATTTTTAAAATATCCTTTTTCTAAAATTCATCAAAAATATGCATACAATATTTATCCAGTCATTTGAAAATTCATAAACATCATCATAAGAAGAAATCCAAATTTTTATTTAAAAAAAAGATTACACAAGGCAATTACGGTCTCGTTACATAACCCCTTATAATACCAGCATAGGACATAAGAGTAAGGTGTGCTAGGGTGATAGAATTTTGGGGCGGCTCAGTCAACATTGCCCGAGTAGTAATTTCTATCAGTTTGAACTTCTCGCGAAGGCGATTCCGTTCTAGCTTCACATGATGAAGTTTGGCTTGGATTTGGTCCAGAGCAAAGCCCAATGGTGCTACCTCCTTCCCAATCTCTGTTAGATGGGCTTCGATCGGCCCAAGGCTACTAGGTGAGGCCATCAAATCTTCTTTCTATAATAATTAACCAAGATTACTTAAATTTAGAGACAATAATCAAAACATTTTGTTCACGGTGGTCATATTGACCGATGGTCATATAACACTCAAAAACCAATGGTCTCATTTTATTTATAATCATGTTTATCAAATAAAACATTTATTTTGAGTATAAAAAATAACACATGAAATTAGGAAACAAGATTTATTCAAAATTTCGGGTCGTTACAATGATACTTTGAGATCAACCAAAATTTCATGAAGCAAGCCTTCATGTGGAAGTGTCTGATGCAGACCTTCAGAATTAATGTCCCCAATATTGGGAAATGAGAGAGTAGAATATTGAGTTCCAATAGATAATTGTCTGAGTCAATCAAGAACTCCAGCATCAAGTAAGGCCTTGTTACAGATTGGCCCTTAATTTCTTGGTTGTGCTCAACGTGTCTTTTCCTTAGATTCCTTTTTACTCACTTTGGGAATAACTTATTAACAAAAGTTGTTATTATGAGTAGGTGTATGTGCCTGTTCAAGAGAAATAGTCAGCTTAAGATGATTATCTCCATTTAAATCAGGTGTATGTTCCTGAATTTATTGTCCGTATGAAATGGGGGAGTATGCCCTACAACCCTCATGGATTGGAATAGAGGTGTATATCTATTCCAGAGTGATATTTTGATGTGTCACTCCACTAGTAGGGACATATTTTCATTTATTTCCCTATGATGTTGCTGAAGCTATTATAATATTCTAACATGCATCCAGAATATGATCAGTGATTTGCTTCTGCTCTTTCACCATTGTTAGAATGTGTTTGGTTACTTCAGCTACCAAAAAGGGAATATACATCCATTCCGTTCTTGGAGTAGGTGTGTATTTCTGCTCCTATCCTCCTTTTCTTGTCAGTGAATTCTGACAGTACTCATGTGTGGGGGTATAGAGTTGAGTCTCCTCCATATTTTTTATCAGAGCATTCTGAATAACACCTCTGAGTGCTACTAAATGAGACTATTGGAAGGATTGATTAACATTGGAAGGTGAATGTGAATGTTTTTTATTCATATTCATGTATGGTTGATGGCTTTCTTTAATTACTGGCAGACGATACTGCTGACAGAATTGTTGATTGCAAACAGGTGTATGTCCTTTCTTATCAGTTTCCACCATATAAGATTGAAGAGCTTCATTAGTTGTAGTTAGACGATCCTACTATCTAACTGATGAGTTATAAACAGGTGTATAAGCATGCTTATAATACTTCATCAAAATTGACTGGTGGGATTGACATGTTACTTCCAGATGAGTCTACTGGGTAGTAATATCCGGACGGATGGGTGTATATTCCCGCTCATTGATTTCCATCATGTTGGATTGATGGAATTATCTGGATGGGGAAGAAGTAAGAACCTACTCCATTTTGACCATATTTTGCCTATGGTGTTTCATCATATGGACTCATGTCTAAGGGAACTGAGCCTAACCCATATAGTTGATACCCTCATCATGTTGAGGGTGCACTACCACACAATTCTGGCGACGATTGTTGATGGGAGCCCTCGGGAAGGACTCTTGTATCCTTGAATTGAGGCCTTGAATGACCTTCTCAATCACCTCCTCATAATATGGGAGGGGCTGGTGATTGAGTTCTGGGGATAATGACCCAAAACGGTTGGAGAAGATGGTTGGCACCACCTGCTTTTTGATCACTAGTCGTCGCTGTCCGGACAAACAGGCTGAATTTTGACTTAGAGGGAATGTCCAGTGGCCTCCAGAGTCGGAATTGTACAATGTTGATATTATTACTTAACCAGTTCATTTGATACCCAGCGTTACAGAGGCTGAGTAGGTGATGTCGTCCGCATAGCAGATGAGGATCCAGTAGGAGTATCAGCAGATGCATTCATAGGTGTTAATTATAGAAAACCCATTTCTATAATGCTGAAGATCATGGAAAAGAGTGCATGTTTGATATAATATAAAAAATCAAGATATGTTCGTAAACTTCTTCTATCGGATGATCACATATGTTATTGATTGTTTTGTAGGCCCTCTCATTGAGTTTAAACAGGGGCCTAACAAATAAGTAAAACATCATTTTAACATGGTTAAGGATTCACGTTGGGTTCACCATTTTTTTTCCTCTGGGAATGGGGATGATCGTGATTGTTTAAGGTTCAAACATTCCAATTGGTTACTAACTATTTTGTTCATAGAACCAGAAACATCCAATGATTCTATATCCATTTGGACCTACATTCCAAAGGTCGGTTCTCATTAGTTGTGAACAGATGAGACTTATGAATTTGCATTGGTCGAGAGGATGGGAGGTCAGACTCATCACACCATTTGGGGGGGGGGGGAATTATTGTCTACTCCATGACTCTATTTATCGATTTTAAGTTATGTTCGTGAATCCTTATTAAATTACCAAGTATGAAAATGAGTTTTCTTTTAGATCTAACAATCAATGATTGATATGTATGAGATTTAGAAAATCTTTTATATGTATTTGTGGTTCTTCATCGATATAGAATAATTTGTATTTGTTAGAAATTCTTATTTAATTGTATCCTTCAACACATTATACAGAAATCTCTTGGTCATTATGATAATTATACTGGTTTTAAAGCCACTCAGTGCAGCACTAGAAATTTATTGTCGTTCAGAAATACATGGATTCTTTCAGAGTTGGGATTGTACCCATAGATGGGCTACCTACATATCCTTATTTAGAAAAGGAATCAGAACCCACTTAGTTAGAGTAAAAGAGTATGGATTTTATGAATGATTGATGGCCAAAATAAATGATGTCATAATTACTTTTACGCTCAAAGCTCACGTGAGTCATGTTCGGTGTGAGAAACGAGAGGTTTCAGTAAAACCTGATGATTGTGCCACAAAAGATTCATTCATAAGAAATAATGTGAGGCTTATGTATGTATGATTGCCCAAGATAGATGAGGATTCGGATTTACTTTAGGGAAGAAACCCTGGAACAATGTCCATAAAGGTATATTTGCTTTATGGAGATTTGGATACTTAACTTAGGACTTAATCTTGAGAAAGATTCCCAAATTAGAGGTGACTTATGATTGGGTTTTATTCCTGATAAGGAAGTACAAATCAAAAGATATTATGACTAGTTAAGAGAAAGTATAACTGGCACTTATTCCAGAGAAGGAGGCCTAGGATAAAGGGACTTGAGAACTTGAGATTATTCCTAAGATGGAGGCCCCGGATAAGGAGAATTATGACTGGGGATTAATCCTATAGAGGATTCCTAGGTTATGTGAATTTGGAATTTGGGGCATACTCATAAGGAGGATGACCAGATTTGGGAACATTGGGCATACTCCTAAGGAGGATGCCCATTTTAAAGATCATGTGACTGGGGATTACTCATGAAAAGGAGGTCCATGTTAGGGAACTTGGACTGGGGCTTACTCCTGAGGAGGATTCCCAGGTTAGGAGAACATGGACTAGGGCTTACTCCTAAAAAGGAGGCCCAGGTTAGGGAACCCGGGGCTTACTCTTAAAGAAGATGCCCATATTAAAGATATTCTCATCTTTAATGGATGAAGCTGAATTAATGAAATATCTAACCTTAGAGACATAAAGATGTGTAAATCACTCAGTTTTGAGAGATGTCCCAGAAAATTCCTTTCAGATATGGAATCCAACAAAGGAACCATGCCAAAAATGGCCTTGAAGCGGGTTTTGAAGGCTAAATCTTGAAGAGGATAGGTGGATTTGAAGAAAATAATTGAATAGACAAGAGGGGAACCCAAAAAGAGGTAGTCACACAAGTCCTGTTGGGGCACAGAAGTACTGGTCGAACATATATACTTGTGCGACACATGTGTACTTGCGCGACGGCTAACCCATAGGGTAATACTTTTGAGAGACTTGGCTTAAGCCCTTAGTATGATCCCTAAAGGCATCCAAAAGTGTGGCGTGCAAGTTTTGGTGAAGGGATAAGGTGGAATGCAACTGTCTGCATTTACCTTAAGGGTTAGACACTTAGGCACACAAGTGTTGGTGAATTTCAACACTTAGGCCTTGTTACCCCTCTTTATATCTTCCATTCTAGGTAATAAATTAACTTAGAAGTATTCATAAGACTTCAAGTAGAGACTAGGGTGCTGGGAGCTTAAATATGACTTTTGGAATTTCTCATCCCAAAATAGGGGGCCCACAGGGGGTATTTATAGGCTACTGATGACCATGGGAGAAAATAAAATAGGGCACTCAAGTCACCTGTGTGCCCAATATGTGGCGTGCAAGTATGGTTGCGCGACCATGATGAAACTTTAACGACCCATGTGTAAAAAAATCCTGGTTCAGGCCATTGTCAATTTTTTTATGTTTCATCAAAGGAAGAATCTCTTTGTGATAAGGTATTTACCTTTTTCAGTGGTTTAGACTCTGTGACAGAAAGGAGCTTCAACATACCCCACCATAGGTCTCCTGCATTTCCTACCATCCTTGTTCCGAGTTCTACAACCCTAAAACAAGATCTTCCAATGAGAAGGGACTCGACTACCTCAATCAAATACTTATCATTTCAGTATTCAGATGTGTTTTTATATGGAGCCTGGTGTGTGGAATTTTAATGGGGGCATTCCACCCATTCCATGTCCTATCTTCATGACCTCGCTATTTGGAACCTCATCCTCTACCACATCCGAAGGGACCCCCTAACGGCCTGGTCCCATGCCGTATTGGCTCACCTAACGTCTTGGTACAGCTCCCTTAAAGATCATGGACAACATTTGCAATAGGTCCCATGTTTAAAACACGGTCAATGGTCGACCCTAATTTTTATATCCCAATTTCAAGCTAACATGATGTGGATGTTGTGTATTTTCAACGGTCAAAAGTTATCCTCCACTATTATGCCGCCATCATTGTGATCCAGATTTCAAGCATCATGATTCAAACATTTCCACTTCCTCGTGTTCTAGTGGAATTATGACATACTCGGCTTTGCCTCTTCACGCATCTAGGTGTGCTACATGGACAAGTTAGCATCATTGGGTAGGCATTCACCAAATGTCCCATCGCCCTTACATTTTCCTTCTTGTGTCAGGAAATTCTCACCACTACATCTTGTTTCCCACATCAAGCATGAATCACGTGGGCTTAGTAGTTTTGGTAGGATGTGCACCGGCACAACCAGGATTCTAATTTTCCTACATGATATTAAACTGTGCTTCCAGAACTACATATGGATTAATTCCCATCCCCATGGGATACACAGGGAATCCCAATAATTTCAGCTCGGTTCCGGCCCCAGGAATCATAAATCTTGTTCCCCCACATTTCCGCCCCCCTAGCCTAACACCTCGTGGGGAAACATGTGACTGAAGCTTTTCCCTGAACAAGTTCGGGATGCCCCACAATGACATTGGGAAGCGATATCCCCCTCGCCAAAGAGGCTCAGTCTGAAAGAAGGAATGATGCATGGTCAAACCAATGCATCCATCTAATGTGCTTCCACCACAGGGGTGTAATTTCAAGAGTGTTGGAATTTGTTCGAACAAACCATCCATCCACTTTCCACACTTTTCATGCCCCTTATTATGACCCTTGTCCTCTTTAATGTATATGGTAACCCACTAACAGTATGGATGATCGGCCAATGGACTATCTATTGTCCTGGGATAATGTTTCAGATGACTAACCGGTGACATTTTGAGTCCGGCCCCATGTTTCGAACATGTTCAGTGGTCGACCCTCATTTTCTATCCCCACTCCAGGCTAATACAATAATAATACTGTGTTTATAATACGGTCAATAGATATTCTTTATTGTCATGCCACCCCCACAATGTTCCAAATCCTAGGTATCATGATTCACAATTCCCATTACCATCTGTTCGGATTGATTTTAGCGCCCCTGATGTTACCCTATTCGTGCACACGAGCACACGATAAAAATGGTAATTCGGCTATTCTGAGAGCATCATTATATAGTCAGTTCTCTCCCATTTCCTCCCAAAAATATGGACATGTTTTTCAAACCATAGATTCCCAAATCTTGGATTTCACTCCTACATTTTGGTGGGGTGATAAGCTGGTCATACCTTGATTCTCACATCGGTTCTGACCCACGTGGGCTTAGGGAATGATCGTTGGACGCTCTGCAAACATCACACGGATGGAATAAACCAATGTAAACAATGGAACTCATGAATTCTAGACAATAAAAAAATTAAAGAATGAAAGTAAGTTTAAGGGTTTCTAATCATTATAGAACCCGGGGGGTCGACTCCCCCCATGTACGGATTGACCTCGTCAAAGGAATGTTGCTGCTCCGCCACCCACTGGCCAGTGGCGTCCAAGAGTTTATGTCGCCTGTTTACCTCCTGCTCATCCTTGACACCAAGTGGGTGCAGTTCTCCGGATGCGACATGATCCATCTCCACACTGGTCCGGAAAAAAACTACCTCCTCAAAGGCTTGCTTCATGCCCTCTTCGGTCTCAACCATCTAGGATTTCAGCCACAAGACGAGCTCTGATTGCGCATCGAGAGAAGCGGAATGATCATTTTCCCAGGCCTGCAACCGTTCAACCTTATTTTCAATTTCCCAAAGCCTCTTGATGTTCACCGCCTTCCCCCACTGCCATCCCCAACTAAGGCCACAGTCATACTCTCGAATATTTTCTGCCATAAGGACTCGAATGAGCATGTCAGGGCACCAGGCATCTACTCCCCCATAACACAGTTCACATAGTTGCGAGTGAAGTCTGTCCATCTTATCCCACCATAGTGCTTGGGTGGTCTCATTGATGAAGCACTTGATCATCATCCATCATCAGCGACGAACTATTCTGATTTCCTTCTCATTGGAGGTCATCACATCCCAATTGGCTTGATAGGTAGGCTTGTAAGCAGGTAATTCCCCTAAGAACTCCTTAGCTGGGTCCACGTCCGGCATTTGATCAGGCGTGGCGGGGCCTAAACTATCAGGTGGATACTCATCATTGGATCCCACCACAATAACCTCAAGCGCATTCCCACTAGCGTCCCCTACAGTGATCGAGAGTGCGCAGTTCAGTCAGGCTGGATGTCCACCTCCATGACCATTGGCATGCCACAGGGAATGGTGCTCCCAAAAGTCCCGACCAACTTCGTTGTAGTAGCCCATGCCAATTGATGGATTGTATATTATAAAAATGGGAATTTAATTTCAGTTAACATGGACATGGGATAACAGTTGTAAATTCATAATATAAGACTTACAGAGGTCAAATCCCAGGTCTCGCAATCGGGCTGATATTGTTGGAACCCCGAGACGTGGACCCCCGTATATGGTTGGAAGGTTTGGAGACTCTGGGGGAGCCGCCTCGAGTGTCCCAGCCCCTCCAGACATGGAAGTTGATGTTTCCCTGAGAATGGATCCCGAAGGTCCCGCATCAGCACCCACTGATGGGCAAGAACGAGGTCTGTGCACAATGTCCTCCTATACAATGCAGATGCTGATGAGAAATCCAGAGCAACCTTAGTGTAGACACTAAGGAAGGGAATTTGGATTTAACCTAAAGGGCCTCTACAATGTCTTTGATATCTGAGGACTAGTCGCCGAATTAACACTCCTCTATCACACTCTCTCTACTAGCCTCGTCTCCCAATTAGGACTCGTGCAATTATTCCGGAAGAGGGAAGCACTTCCTCAGGTCAGAAGTTGACAATTACAGAGGGACCATATGACCCAACAACCCCTGAACATGCCTTCACCGGGGTTAGGTCACTTTGAGAGTGGATAAAGTCATCCAACTCAGCTACGTATTGTTCCGCCTGTGCCTGGGACACTACAAAACTGGCTCTAATAGGGCCAATCTCCGGAAAGCCCATCTCATGGAAGTTAAGGTGCTGCCATAACTCAGATGGGCCAAGGAATTTATGGTTGACTTTCCAGATTTCCCAGGCCTCTGGAAATATAGCATTCTCTGGCATGTCAATATGGCATAGCCATTTCCCCGAGTCATGAGTAGAAATCCTGCGGAATCCTCTTGGTGGTCGCCCCTCCGGATGAATCTATTCTCCTAGGACCATTGGGTCCACTACCGATGCCAGATCTACCACCACTGCGTCCCCCTCAACAGGTGCGGGCGTTGCCGCTACCGCAGCCCCGCCACTGTGAGATGCACTTCCTGCCTTCCGGCTTCGGTCTCGAGGTTGAGGAGGCTCCCCATCACTGACCAGAGTGGTTTTCCGCTTCAGCGTCTAACCCAAATAGGCCACCTCTTAGCTCTAGGCATATTATGTTATCTTCCCAAGGATGGAGGACGGTGGAGGGAATTCGTTTTTCATAGTCCCATCTTCACGGGTGAACATGAGCCACATCTAGCTCGTCATGCATGGGTGCTCTTCGTAACGCACCGCCAGGTAGACCTTTTGGGTCAGTCGTTGCAGGCACCATAATTTCCATGCAAACCAGAGTGGTGTGTATGGCTCACAGAGGCGCTCGCGGTCCACCCTGGACACCAAGACTCCACGTCGAAAGGCTAGGAGGTAGGACCATTGCTCTTCCATCACCCAACCTTCATCAGTAATGGCCCCCCATTATAAATGGAAATGGGTGTAAATTGAATTTCTCCACCCTCCACACCTAGTTCAGAATTGATGGTGCGGTTAGCTTAGTCGGAAGGCTCCCAGCAGCATTCAGGATCAATAGGAAAACGTTTGACCTTGGAGGTGAGATGGGGTTCAGATACTCATAGATCCCCCTTATGTGCACCTCTATCCACCTGTACAAGATATGGAATGGCCCACATACAATCTGTGGCCTCTTCCCCTCACTGATGTTCCACAACATCCTATACAACTTGGCGAGCATCAAGATCCCAGGGTTGACATGCCCCTCATGTCGCCAATGAGGACTCCATGATGAAAGTACATGGTCTCACTCCCATGTTGGTATCCCTCACCAGCAGGATCCAACCACTGATGAGAGCTGTGATGATTGCCTCCAGCCAGACTACTGGCTATTTCTTAGTGCTGACACTGAACCCCTAGGTCTTCCACTAGCTATTCTCCATCAGCTGCCAATATGAGTGTTCCTTACTCTAATCCCCCATTGGGCATGTTAGAGGTCTCGCTGGGAACTGACGATCTACCTAGATGTTCAAATACATTTTGAACCAATTATTGATGTGTAAATCTCTCAAGGCCTCCTTCTCCTCCTATAGCACGAGCTCCAACAATTCCATTTCCAGAAGCGGCATCTGCTCCGGATCCTATAATTCACCCTTAGTTGGGAGGAATTCTTCATACATCACCGATAGTTTCAAGACCCCCATGATATGATGCATGTCCCATATGCAGATGTCGACCTCTCTATGATGCAGGTGGAAGGTATTGGTTCCCAGGGACCACCAGCTCAACAGCTCCGACATTATCTGCTTTGACTAGTATATTTGGAACTGGGAAGCCCAAGCTGGCTCATACAGGCCTAATATTCTGATCTCCTCCCCAAATGACTCACAAGAGGCACCTACATAGTAGGCCCAGGCTAAATCATATGTGAAGTTGTCGCCCTGGCGCAGGTCCCATTCCTCAGACCACACCTTCTTCGTGTTCCCCAGCGCCACCTTGAGAATGGTTTGGGATAGAGGAGTATACATATCCAGCTGCAATGCCCTCCTGTCAACATTGTTCAAATGATTTTATAAGTAGTCAGCAATGACGGGCGTGAAATCCTCTTGGGCTTGGCCATCAGCCACCCTGAACCATCAGCGCTGGCACTACGTGCTCCAAAACCAGTAAGCTGGCTCGTCCCTACATGGTTCAGGTATGAAGACAATGTCCCTCCACCACAATCCATATAAGGAAAACCTCCTAAATAGTGGGTATTTCTTCTGGCTCTCTGATAGTAGCTCTGCCAGTGAACTATGGTCCAGGTTTAAACGGAAAAACTCTCCTAGCCCCAGACTGTTCTCCGTCTCATCCCTCTGAGAGGCATCTGAAATCACTACATGATATGATTCTTGGTGGGCCATTCAGGTCTATAACATGGATGATTTTCTGGAAGGTTCATGAAGCTCATCTGCATATCTCAATCATGACGTCTCTTTGTGAAGACAATTCACTGAACGCTACCTAGGCGTTCAAGCACCGGATCGCAGAGTACATATTCGTAGTTAGGGACTTGTTGTTCACCATAAAGTCTATATTTGTAAAGAACACTTGCAGAGTCTGTGGGGTTGTGCGAATTGAGAGCTCAAATGGAAAAATTCATGAATTATGGAAAGTACAAAGGAGATGGCCACCCCTATTTATAGGCGACGGCCTTCGGAGCATCACTGTGTGTCCAGTCCGCATTGAGCTTTGTAGAGCTCTCGGTGGGCGTATGCCCTATACGCCACACGAGACCTCTTCGCAGACCCTCATCATGAATGACCAAGTATTTTGGCAATTACCCTTATAATTACACCCTTGATCTCTTCGCGACTCCAAGTCTGAGTGGGGAATTTTTCGGCGCCAAAATTCAGGACATAGAATGAAGCCCAAAGAAGGGCCCATTGACTGCCTCGTGAAGTCATTTCTTGGAGGTCCACCCAGCACCGTGGCTTCCGTGAAGCATGGAGGTGGCCCACTCCATGAATTCATTTGACATTTGTGAGCCCACTACGAAGTAATGGGGAGGGCCACTTCGTGAACACATTTGACGTTCGCGAGCCTGTCGTGAAGGAAGGAGGCATGAAGCTCCACGACCCTTTTTGACATTCGTGACCCTTCGAGAAGCAAACAAGGACCTCTTCATGGTGCCTCTTGACTATAAATACTTAGCTCCCTTGAGCCCAAATAATGGACAATATGGCCATTCGACTTCCCAGCTTATGAATTATGTAGCATTCTTCTCCTCTGTGAACCGTGAGTAGTGCAAGGTACTTCTACACCGTGAAGTGCCTCCCCCTTCTCTCGTCCTGATCCCATCATCTGAGAGGGATGACTTTCATGAAGCCTAAGATATTTCACAAATGAATGGGATCCCAAAGGGGACCCGGGTCATCTCAGAGCGTTTATGCTTCGTTAAACACCCGTCATGTATGCATGATCCCCATGCTAATGCAGCTTCAATATACGTCATGAAGCACATTGCATCATGACACCTTGTTTCGTGAGGCACCTCTGCTCCAATAGGCAGTGCTCCGCGAATTCCATTCCACTTCACGAAGACCCTCCCATATACACCTCTTCCCTATGCCTAGGCTGAGGCACCCCACTTCACGAGGCACACCCCTTCACATGTGCTCTCCACTATGTAGAGAAACAGAGGTAGATAAGGCTCCTACCTATGAACCCCTCTGCTTGGAAATCCCATTTCTCATGTGACCCTCCATGTTTTCATGATGTGATTTTAGAGACCCCTAGACGATATCACCAGTTTTGTTGCTTCACCTCGTGCTTCTTCTCATAGGCACAATAATGGATATTTCTTCTTCACATAGCCACACTAACGTGGGTCCCTTGATGGTTCGCTCCATGACACTCCCTCTCTATGGATTTTCCTATCCCCTCTCTACACTAAGGAGTAGGGGGTACTAGTTATATATTTCATAGGCGTTCCGAGAATACCCACCTCGTCCGAGCTACAAGACGTTAAACTACCAAGCACCCTCGTCCTCAACACTTGATGTTAAATTGTGACCTCTCTCCATGCCTCGCACAAGGGGTGCCCCCACCTTGTACATTTTCCATGCCCCCTAGTCTCCACAAGGGATGATATCCTCCTTCTGGGAGTGGAGTTTGTCTGCAAGGAAAGGGCTGCCACCTTGGTGTAAGCCCCTAGCTTTTCATGCCAGAGGCAGCAACGCTTCTCCTCTTTTCATCTTTGATCCTCAGGGCCAGGGAAGGTCATGGTGGGAAATTGTGCCTCTCATTTCTTCAGTACCAAATCCCCCTACCACTATGCATTGTCTCCATGGGCCTCCATCGTAGACTAAGCCCCAATCTCTCTCTCCCTGGGTCGCTCCATGTATAAGCCCCACTCGATCTCCCACGACCGCACATTTCGCAACATGATTGTCAGGCCTATGATATCTCTTGTTTCTCACACCGAGCATGACTCACGTGAGAATAGAGCAAGAACCGACCATGAACCAACACCTTGGGCCACCTTAGAGTGTAAACCCCATACCTTCCCGAAATATGGGCACCTTGATCTATTTCAAGGCATTGTACATGGGAAGCCTCCATGAGGATCAATCCCACCACCCGGTCATTCCGACTATCCTCACGTCAGTTCACCAACACCTTGGGCAGCCTAGAGTTTAAGCCCCCCTACATCTCCAAAACTAGGGGTACTTTGATCCATGTCATGGCATGGAATGTAGTAAGCCTCCACGAGGTTCAAGCCAAAAACCTGGTCATTCCGACCATCCTCACGTCGGTTCACCAACACCTAGGGTAGCCTAGAGTGTAAGCCTCATGCCCTTATCCAGAACTATGAGGACTTTGATCCATGTAAAGGCATGGTACGTAGGAAGCCACACTGAGGTTGAATCCCACCACCACCCGGTCGTTCTGACCCTATTCAAGTCGGTTTACCATCACCTTGGGCATCCGAGTGTGTAAGCCCCAATCCATCTCCCGAACTACAAGGACATTGATCCATGTCAAGGCATGGTACGTAGGAAGCCTCCCTGAGCTTCAAGCCCATCAAAACACCTTGGGAATCCTAGAGTGTAATCCCCATACGCCCCTTGCTGAACTATGAGGACTTTCATCCATGTCAAGGCATGGTACGTAGGAATCCTCACTGAGGTTCAAGCCCACCATCACCTGGTCGTTCCGACCCCATTCAAGTCGGTTCACCAACACCTTCGGTAGCCTAGAGTGTACGCCCCAAGTCCCTTCCTGAACAAAGAGGTCCTTGATCCATGTAAAGGAATGGTACGTAGGAAGCCTCCCTATGTTTCAATCCCACCACCACCTGGTTGTTTCGACCCCCTTCACGTCATTTTCCCCCTGTCCTGTATGACGTTAAACTGTACTCTCCTCCAGAACTATGAGGACTTTTATTCCCTTCCAAGGGGATACGTAGGAATCCTTTTCAAGGCTCAATCCAAAAACTATCTTCATCCTCATGAAGGTGTCATCCCATTCACCATCCCCATCAACCGCCCCATCATCCATCCAAATCCTTGCCTGGGCCACCACATCCCGGTGGGATCATGCCATTCCATTCCCCATTCTGTCTTATAGCATTCGAGAGGCCACCCACATGATAGTCGCGATATTGGTGTTCCCTCTAGGGGGTCCTCCCTCGGATCCACTCTAGTCAGTGTTCTAATCAGCCTGATCCATCTCCGCTGAACGTTAAACTTGTGGCATACCTTGTGTTAAACATAGGAAGTTGAGGAAAACCTCATATACATTCATATGGCATACAATTCCCCTGGTTCGATGGGGGATGCCTCAAGATTCTGCATCCTAGAGAATTCTTATAATAAGGAAGAGAAAACAAACACACCAATCCCCAGCATCCAGACACGCTAGTGATGCCCAACATTACTAATTTCCTAACGAATGGTTTCTACCTTGACCGGACCCCTTCGAATGTCCTGACAGTTGTAGCGTAATTAACTAGTGTCCATGAAGATATGGCACTTGGAAGAGTTTTGTTAACAACTTCTTAAGTCTATCAGTGAGACCCATACAAGGTGATGAGATCCGAGGAGGAATCCATATAAAGAAGAACCGACATCATCTTGTTTCAATCATGGATCTGGCATCCTTGAATAAGGAGCAGATGTGTCCTGCCTTTGGAAAGCGGGAATGCGGGGCAACCAAAAATAAGCTGCGCCTCTCTTCCCTGAATGAGACGGATGCGTGCACCTTGGAGAAAGCATCAGAAATAGAGATCATACTATAACACATCCAATGAGATAGATGGATATGAAATTTTATTTCATATGGAATAGTGGTTGTAGAACCTAGGTTAGGTTTCCATGGATTCCGATGCATGAGAGGGGGAGACGGTGGGGTTTTGTCTGAAAAAGGGTTTCCCATACTTATATATTTAAAAACAATCTTGGAAATTATACAGTTTGTAAATTCAATAATCATCATGTAATGATCATTGCACCCCCCACCCAGAGAAAATTCTTTTAACACGATATAAATGGGTTTCCATATGCCATTACTTATTGTGTAATTGATACAAATTGCGTATTCTAATTAAACAGTATGTAATTTTCATAAAATGAACCTACAAACCCATGTACCATTCTTCTTATAGACAAACATACATTCCATAAATGGGCATTAGGGATTATTCTAAAAAGAAACTTATGAGAAATATTTTAATTTTAAATCAAAATGATCCGCATTTGGGATAAAAAACAGGATTTTACAATGATATACTATATCAATAAATCACTACATGAATGTAGTATTGGGGTCAAGGATGACATATTTTAGCTTTATTAAATGGTATTGATTATGTTTTTATCTCCTGAGTTAAGATAAATGGAATACATCATCTATATATATACTATCGAGAAATATCTTTCTAGAATTCCAATGTATCAGTCATTTCACAAATCTCAAATGGCCCAAAAACCCTAGGTGTATGATCCCCCTATATATGAATATGCTGATTTCCCAAATCATAAAAAAACTCATTGAAATAATAGGTTATAAACCTCATAATTGTAAATATGGAATCATTGTTCTGTATATGATCAATGTCTGCCCAATGTTATTATTAGCTACTTCCTGATTACCCTAATATTCTCTATCATCAGTTCTATGAAACTAGGCCCAATGACCATTAACTCCTTGGCCTCTATCCAATGTAAATTATATAATTTTTACCTTACATATTAAACCGTAAAGGCTGAAATATAAATTCATGCATTTTGACCATTTCTATTGAAAACACTATAAGCATGGGATAACACTATGAGGAATCATAAAATTATAGGAAACATTATCTTTTCATTTCTTCCACGATCTTGATACTACACCCATAATACCTATCTATCTAAGGATGGTATATTGTGATAAGATTAAACAGGGTATCATGGGAATTATTCAAACCCCATCAGAAGTGAGATGTGAATAGGGAGTCAAGATTATAAATGATACTAACAATCACACCAAAATGAAAGATTATATACTAGATTTAAAACATTCATATATCATTGTCAGAATGTGTCTACCATATTATAAATAAGTGTTAATCCTTAGAAAAATAATCCCTAAAACCCCACACCTCTTCACTCCCTTGAAATATCATCATAAACCCCATCAGAAAATAGATGGCCACATGATCCCACTTCAATATTGAAATTTTTAGTAACTAATGAATTCGTATGAATTTTTTGGGTTATCCTTATCCCTATAAACTATTTTGAATATTAAAATAAACATTATTATTTATTTTATAATCCTAGACCACGAGTACTACCTATGAATATCATGGTACATCTCGGTAATCCCAAGGTAATAACCAATCCGTAGGTGTGTCAATACAGAATTAGCTCCCTATGAATGATCATATAGAGAAAAACCAGACCCCAAATATATACTGAATTTTCTACATCAAGAGTCCAATTATGGTGAATCTCCCCAACATGTGTATTTTTTCACCTAGTAATACAATCCTAGTAATATAACTAACTCTCACATACCCCTAAAGCAGAATGGATTCCATACACAGATACATTCTGGATTTATATCCAAAACAATCATGAACACTAGTGAATATTCTTGTTACCCTCAAATTAGTTCAAGCTAAATTCATCACTAACAACTATGTATTCATACTCATCACATCATCAAAAAAATATTTTCTGTCATTGGGTTACATACAATCTGAATGTCAAAATATTGAATGTACTTATCCTTCATCTACTATCAAAGGATCACATATCATTTTGAAAATATATATCTGAGTCACTTATAGTTGGTGTTAAAAAAAGAACCCTTCATAAAGAGCACAGTGGAACTGCAATCTCAATGTTTAAAATATCTCTACTAACCCAAGATATTTAGTATAGTCATTATACCTACATTTCCTCAAATAATAGTAATCTTAAGTAACAACACATCAATCCAACATCTGAATATGTCATAGAATAACTATCAATGTATCATAGTAAAATTATTTCTCTTTACTCATCTCATGTTTGTTTAAAATCATCATAGATGTACATAACACATTTTTCTACCCGAATGATCTCTCAAAATAATCAATATAGAAGAACAACACCCCTTATTATTCAAGGCATTAATCAGCACTGCATATTAGAGTACATCCAAAATATAAATCTACCAATAGTATGCTACTCCTATGAGGCGATCGGTAAAAAACATTTCTATTGGAACTGTACTAAGAAAACGCATCCTAATACTTATTAGGTTCCATTAATATTCCATCCTCAAATATATCATTCCCTATGAAGTGGAGCTCACTGTTCTAGTACATAAATGTTCAAACATTTTCATAAATTATATGCTATCTAAGGGTGATTGTTACATCCCTAGAAATGTGAGACGTCAAAGGCTACATGTTTCTAACCATTTCAACATGGTGCACCTTTCTTTTTGGTAGCCTACCTGATTAGGACTTAATAGTAAAGCATGTTTGTCATGGAGTTTTAATCAGGATGGGTGACCTTCTGGGAAGTTTCTCACGGTGTGTGTGAGTGAGGAAAAAACACACTGAAAAACATGTATTGGCATGTGGGGACAATCATTAGTCTGATAAGTGACCCTAATGAGTAATAGAATATGTAGTGATGTGATGGAAACCAAGGTGTTATAGGAGACCCATGGGGTCTGATGAAGAAGTTTCATGGCCCAGGGAGGCGGGTCGTGAAAAATGGTATCAGAGCCAATACCCTGTAGGAAGTACTTATCCACTGCCTGTGTTTGAGGATTGGGTTCTACAATGAGGGCTTTGTTCTTTAAAGGGGTGGATAATGTAATACCCATGAAAAAATGCAACTTAAAAGGCTAACTATTACTACCCTTGCCAACAAGGTGGACCTTTCTTTTCGGGAGCCATCCTGATTAGATCTCCACAGTTAAGAATGCATGGCCTGGAGTAGTAATCACGACTGGTGACCTTCTAAGATGTTTCCCAGGGTGTGTGTGTGTAGACAAAACACACTAAAATAACATGTGTTGGCCTATTGGGATTGTCAATAGTCTAATAAGCGACCCAAGTGAGTAATAGCCTATGGTTTGATGTGAAGGAAACCATGGTATTATAGGAGACCTATGGGGTTAGATGAAAAATGTTCATGGCCTAGGGACGCAGGTCATGACAGTGATCATAATGATCTTTATATGGAAAACATGATACTCAATTGACCAAGGTAAACCAATATATCTTTAATAAAAAAAAATAACATGAATGACTATATGTATGGAAGGGATACCCTATTTATCACGACCATAAACATCATTTTCATGTTATTCGATACAAATAACATCATTGGATACTCATAAAGGTCTAACATGCTCTTAAATATAGTATGATGAATATAAAAAATCTTCACTCCGATTTACTGATAATTACATATCAAATAAATCATATAGAAATAGGGAGGCGGGTCAGGACAACGATCATAATGATCTTTATATAGAAAACATGATACTCCCTTGACCAAGGTAAACCAATTTATCTTTAGTAAAAAAATAACATGAATGACTATATGTATAGAAGGGATCCCCTATTCATCAAGACCATAAACATCATTTTCATGTTCTTCGATATAAATAGCATCATAGGATACTCATACAGGTCTAAAATTCTCATAAATGTAGTATAATGAATATAAAAAATCATCACTCGGAGTTTGCTGATAATCAGATATCAAATAAATCATATAGAACAATTTATATACCTTTAGTAGGCCACAAAATCATCAATACATTGAAGGAAATACAAATTATAAATTGTAAAATATTTCAACCTCTATTGATCTATACATAGAAAAAAATTGTCATCGACCTTCATGAATAAAATATGATCACCACATGTGTATTTACATGGTAATATAAACTATATTTCTTTATGATGAAGGTCATACATGCTCTTAAATGTAGTATTATGAATATAACAAATCTTCACTCCGAGTTACTGATAATCAGATATCAAATAAGTCATATAGAACTATTTATCTACCTTTATCAGGCCAAACAAATCATCAATACATTAAAGGAAGTACAAATTATAAATTCTAAAATATTTCAACCACTATTGATCTATACATAGAAAAAAATTATCATCGACCTTCTTGAAAAAAATATGATCACCACATGTGTATTTTCTTGGTAATATAAACTATATTTCTTTAAGATGATCTAATGGACACTTCATCAGACGAATCTCTACTAGATCCAACTTGTATAGAGTAATGTTTATTTGATACATACATAAATTAAGATCTACTAAAAACTAAACCAATCCCTTGAGTGTATAATCAAATGATTCATCCAGAAATATTATATAACACATGTAATCATCATTTATAACAACAATGGAAAATTATATCTAAATAATATATAGGATATGATAGAAAAGGCCGTAATTTCCAACCTAAAAATCATGCTATTTGGTAATAGTATAAGAGTCACAAATAATAAATCTGAAAGATGTCTATTGGTGATACTAGATGATGTGTACTCGATGATTTGTCAATAAACACATACCTAGAATCACATATAAACTTTTCATCCTGAACATAAATAAATATTTGAGATATTGATATCCATAAGTAATGTGCTTAAACATAGTATATGAATGAAACATCTCATATCACACTCCATAAGATGTATACATCGACATCTATACAAATATGTACTTCATGTTTATCCCCAAGTAACAAGAATACTCAGTTGATATAAATTAATGTGATACACTTATATCAAATAAAGATAATGAGTTCTTATATTCCACTATGATAATACCTTTTATAGTTGAAGGCTACTCATCAAGTTCAATATGAATCAAATTAATAGCATGAAACTAGATTGAGCTTAAAATTCTACACTAGTGTCTAAAACCCTGGATTCCTTGAGAAGAACTACATATCTATCATTTTTAAACCTATGATTTTCTTGCACCCGTATTCCATATCTATCTAGATGAATTCAAAAAACTACATTGTGGCACCACAGAAAATCCTACAACTAATCCCTAAGGTGATCCACCACTACATGTATAAGAATGCGGTTAAATCCTAAACAAATGTTGAGGATTCAATATTATCCCATAGGAACAACACTCTATTGAAGGACATTGTATCTATGGATTATTATATCATATTCTACCTAAATAGTAACCCATGATAAAAGTCCTCTCAGAATGGAAAGAAGAAACACACTCTGCCATGATCATCACCACCCCATGGAGAATCACTAAAAAGTCATTTACAATATCCTAAATATCTGATCCTAGCCCATCATATGAAAATAACCTCCCAATGTGTCCTTCACCAACTAGGTTCCACTCTATGATAATGTATTTTTTCATATCCTTAGAAAAATATATAATCCATGAGATGTTACCCTCAAATTGAATCATCTGAATATGTTCCTCTGTAAAAAAAATTAAACCTCTATCAGCCTCCGTACTCAATAGGGACGAATGAAAAACTGATCAAATATGTATTATTAGATTCATAGTCTATCACTAAAACTCTATGTGGACTCAAATTAATAAATTCTTTAGATATTTTGACTCTTACTATCTTAGGAAATAAATGATAAACAAAACTATTGGGATTAAATGGGTTATAATAAAATTTATAATATGTAATGGAAATAATAAAAATCCTATTGACAATTCATCCATGTATATTATATACTAGAATAAATGTTATAGTTAATTATTTACCTTTCACAGATGTAGTTTTTGAAACATTTTCATCAATACATATTGAATATCATTAAAGGGAAATTGAAATAAACCTATTATCATGATGTATCAATGTACTAGTGAATCATATGTTTTACATTTGGGACCCTCCAACCATAATAGAGGTTAGAACCTCGAGCATGGAGAATTATGAAAAGGAGAGTGCTCGATATAGAAGTGTCTTACAAGGATTCAACTATTATATAAGTGACACACAAAAACCTATCAAATGGGTCATTACCCCTTTACATAGATCTTGAGGATACAATATGGGACCTATTGTATTTACTCTTACATTGTAACACAATTGATAATGAATCGACCAACTCTTGATTCGCATGTATGAGTAATAACCATTGAAAATTACACCATATGTAATACTAAATCTATTATCACCAAAAATGTAAAGGATTCATTTAGATGATAACTGTTATTATTTATCTTGAATTAATTATTCCTTGAAACTACCCTACAAAATTAATCAATCATCAATTATGATTGAGAGAGTTCATGGAAAATATTAGCATTTACAAGACTTGTGACTTCCTATGTTATTATTACGTATAAAATATGTTTTTTCATGAAATCTCATTTGATGCCACTTTACAAAACACCATTATTATATTGTATGGTTTCATGGGGTTTCGTGGGATTTGGAATGGTTTCCCCAAACCATGAAAAATGATACTCTCTAGATCATATATTATTATATATATAAGGTCAATTAGTGAAATATAATTTAATTAATTACAATATTCTTTATCACATCATATAATATACCTATAATTTATAATATTTATACAGGATTATTTTACACTACTCTTCCTTTCCCATTATTAGATTTTTGGTTTCCTTGACATTTGTTCCAAGTCACCTTATATTGTATCATATATGATACCTTTTTATAACATATCAAAACCTATTTTTGATATCAGCCAAAATAATTTTGAAAATATATCATTATCCTCCCCTCATATCACGTCATATGTAAAAACATGTGAATACCCATCCATAACATTTTTGGATGAACTCTAACAAATTTATAAGTTTATTTTGATTTAATCTCAATCCCATTTATAAAACCACAAAAATTGACCTCATATGTGTTTATAGTGTTGATATAAAATATGAATCACTGGATCTATAAATTTATGAAATGAATATTCTCAAGAAAAGTGTTAGTACTAATCATGCTACATAGGGATATGGTACGATCTCCATGAAACAGATTTTTCCAATAATTTCATATTATTCTAGAATACATTATCATAAATTACCTTAATCCAAATAACAAGTGACCATAAAAATAGAGTATCTAAATAAAATATAACACATGAGAACATTCTCATGTCTCTAAGTATAGACAGTACTAGTAGATTAATAAATCACCTTTCATTCCTCATTTTGGATGACCACAACATATGTCAACTACATGCATACATATGCATAGTATATGTATTACGCAGGTGTAGATTAATACTCACCAGTCAATCAAAAAAAATGGTCCTAGAAGTCATATTTATTATATGGGAGGAAAAAACCAATCATGGTTGAAATAACACTACTGTCGTGACCAACGATATACCGATCCACCACTCAATTAACTAATTTAAAATGGAAATTTGATAAATTAATAAAATTATATATGTTATTATTCTAGGTATGTTATAAACCTCAGGTAATGTGGTTTTTTATATGATCCATACACACCAATAATACCATTGAAAAATAGTAATGACCTAAATGTGCAATACTTTATGGGTCATCTTGTTTAAAATAATTGTTTTCGTGCCTCGTGAGTTTATATCATATCTCATATAGTGATCCTAATCATTGTTTACCTATTGTTTCAACTTAACCTATAGTAATTGTTGAAAAAATATCATTGTTATAACATATACTCATACCTTATGTGGTCAATTACCATTAAAATTCTGGAATTGTATATCAATATACTCATTTATGCAACCAACATAAAATAATGATGATGTATAGATTTTAATTTTATGATACCTTATTTATAATCAAATATAATTGAAAAATTCTTATTATCACAAAATATTATCAGTTTTCTGCAATATCATATATGATAAATATTCATATCAGCCTTATGTTGGCTACAGTTCATTGCTTTTTTAACTCATTTCATATATATTTAATTATGATAACATCATTACGTGAACATTTTCAAAAGCAACACACAAAAATCATAATGGGTATAATCTTGGAAGAGTGATATTTTTAAGGGTGGTGAGATTTTGGAATCATATTCGTATTTCTCAATGCTTGGAAAATAATCATAAATCATAACATTATAAAATAATGATTTATGTTTTAAACTTATATTATACAAATAAAACCCATTATTATTAAAATTATCATCCTAAAACCCCTTCATTCATAAATTTTCCTTGAAATTTTTTTACAAATATTTACTAATTTATTTATTATCACATCGTAAATTCATTTATGATAAATTAACATTCAATTTCTTGTATTCAATAAATTTAACTGTTTATATTTCTCATTATCAACATACCCTAAAATTATATTTTTTTCATTAATTGAAAAATACATTACATTAAAAAGAAAAATCTTTTGGGGTAGAATGATGTTAACTTCTATTAGAAACTAAATATATATGAATAAATTTTAATTTACCACCACTTCGCAAAAATATTTCTGATATTAAGTGAAACTCACTTTAATTATAAACATGAATAATATCATAATTTTTGACATTATACCACTTTAGATCTAAAATACTAATACTATCTTGCTAGACACAACAGTCTATTCAAAATATCCTTATTGGACAAAAAAAATATTTTATGTTTAGGGAATTACTCTTATGTGATTTTATAATAAACATTTAACAAAAAAACTAATGCTCTCATTTTTTTTTTGTATCATGTTTTTTAAATAATTTACTCTAAAATTAATTTGACAAAACAAATTATTCCACGGATGGGTGATGGAACATCTTCCATTATATTTTAATAAAAACCTGTGTAAGATATTTATTTTAGATTAAATAACTTTATCTTTTCTTATAATAAAAAACGTGTTATCATATCCAATGATTCATATATAATGCGAATAAAAATATTCATTCAATTTTTTTATAAATAACTTTTTATAATAAACAAAATCTATTGTCCTATATTAGAAATGTAATGATTATTCACATCCTCTCTATTTGATTTATATGAGACAGTTAATTCCTTCAAAATCATCACATAATAACTCTTAAATTTATCATTTGAATGAAAACTACAATCTCTATAAATTAATATATTAATTTTGAACAAATAAATATTAAAAACACATGAATGAATATATTTGGAATCATATAAATTTCAAAATTATACAACTTACTTCTAAAACATCGATACCAAAAAGGGAAATTCCACATAGCTTCTCAAAGTCATTTAGGATTTCTGATAAATTTCATCACATAGAGTCATTACTAAAACATTAGGATGATGATAATATATTTCAAATGGAATCACATGGATTATGTTATAAAGCATCATTTCACTATCGATGTATATATTCCACTTCCGGTTTATTATTAACTGATATTAACTTCCTTATCAGTGCTATAACTTAGACATGATATGAATAATCCTTTCATTGTCAACTCTTAATAATATTTGGTAAAACTTTTTTTAATTCATTAATATGGTAAAAACATCTACATAAATAATAAAATGAGGAATTATTATTCCTGAATAAGAAATATGGAACCTTCTAGATGTTGGTAATGTAAAATCTTAAGAATAATCTGATTTTTTTATTGATTTTGATGATCACAAATTCCATTGGTTTTTAACTGATGAAATTATATTATGTAAATTTCAGGAAATTAATATTCATTGATATATTTATTTAGGAATTATATTTAATTTTTTGATCCCCAAGGAATATCAGTTAATGTTATCAGAATGTGATTTAACAGGTTATGGAAAAACTTTTCATACCATACATGTGAAATCATAATGTAAGGATGGAACCCAATGTTTGGAATTGTGCATATGGATCATTATCCCTATGATTACATTAATTTATTGTTCAAGAATTCATTTTTTGAAAGATCATTATGTTTATTAAATTTAAATTCAAACATAAGAAACCCAATGTTATTAGGAAAAACGTGTTCGAGGAAACAAATGTATGGTACAACGAACATAATATTTTATTAAACACTATGTTGTCAATCAAATTTTTAGTTTTTTTGTTATTTTATAATGGTGAACTATTTCTGACTCTTCAAATATGAAGTAATTAAATATATGATTTTATCCAAGATGTGTGAAACAATCTTGATGTAAGTATGGGGCTATTCTATGACCAATTCAATGGATCATTATAGTCAATTTAAAAAATCGTATTGAATCGAATTAATCATTCCAATTTGTAATGGATTTTATTACAGTCCTAAAGGATTTAAATTTGAATATCTATGACCTATCATACGACTTTCTTGGATATAAAAATCAAAAGAATGTTTTTTTCCAATATATTCTATCAGCATATATTTTCAAAATATTTATATTGTTCATATCTACATACTTGTGAATATCATTTTGAATACATAAATACTTCAATTGATAATATATTTATTCATTTTCATGAATATGTTATGATTTGAAGGTATACATTTCAACCTCATACAACTATAACCATTGTTATTGTTTATTTGTTTCTATTAATTTGGAAGATAATTCACAACCATGATCTAATTAGAGAAATTAATTCTTGAAGACATTCATCTATGAAGAATATGATCCATATTTTGGTAGATTCTTAGGTGACGGTGATATTTAACATTTACTATCAATATATCAGTCTCATTTCTTATATTGGAGTTTTTACTTCCAAGACTCAGTCATGGATTATTTTTATGCTTCTTGAACTATGTTTTGTATAATGTGTTCCCTATAAATAACCAGAAGGCTCTGTTTAGCAATATTGTTAAGGTGTCAACTTCATGTACTCAGTTGTCGATATAAAGGTCTTCTGATATGATTTCCTTTTTCTAGTGAAAATCACAATGTTTTTAGTGAGGACATTAGTGGAGTAGACTATGAGATATTTATTCCATGGACCACTATAAATACTATTTTTCTCACCATTAATGATTATCTATTACTAAAATAATTTTCAAAAGTGAGCCCTCTATATAAGAATAAAATTCAAGGGAAGTAAAAAAGGGAAAATCTATATGGATTATTGAAAAGACACAATCCATTTTTATCTTGTGTATCCTCATAATATTCCTACAAAAAAATTGGAATTAAATGTGATATTTGTTTATAAATCTCTAGAAACCTCAAATGAATAATTTCTATAATTTATGGATGTAAATGGTTTATCAAAGTGAAGGTATGCCAATTATTTTTACTCCATATTTCAACAGTGGAAACTACGTATGATTGAAATAAAATAAGATAATAAAACTAATGAATCTATGATTCATATTTTATAACAATATCACCACTCTTTATTTAATCCCGGAGAATCTATAACCATGTAATGTTGCAAAAGAATATGAATATGATATCAAATAAAAATTAATGAAAATGATTATCTATGGACATAGAACTGATTAATTCAATCGATTATCATTATTATATATATCCTTTAAAATGTGGAAAACAATCACTTTTGTATATGAAGGAATACATAACATCAGAAAAATGAGGTATGATACTACAAAACTAAAATTTGAAACCATCAGGACATATAATGGAGAAATAGTCACACAAATGAAATAAATATTAACATAAATTTTCAACAATATTACTAACCTAGGAGTTCTATTTTCACAATTATATAAACTATTGAATGTACAAAGAGTACTACCGACATAGTGGAATTTGATATATGTAGCTATTGGACAATCATCTACTATCAAAAAATTGAGTATAAAATAATTAATTGGAACATCGATGATTCATGATGCAAAGATGGAAGAATATGTGAAGATAATAATATAGTGGTAAAAAAGGAGAAAAACTGACTATGAGGAAACATCTCAGAAGTGTGAAAATAATTCATAAGAAAATTTCTTGATATCAAAAGATATAGGCTACTCGGATTCTGACATGGAACTAGCTCAGTTATATAAGAATTTATAAAATTCTATAATAAGAAGACATGACTATGAAATCCATTACAAATGATGATAATGGATCCACAAAATTCAAATTCTAAAAGGAAAATAGATATGTCATATTATACCTAACAACCCCATCTTAAAGAAGAGTAAAGAAATGATGAAAAGATAAATCAAACGAAAACTAATTATTAGAATAATTGTAAATGATCTATTAAAGCCATGTGGAGTGTATCTGTAGACACCATAATGGCTTAAAAATATATTTCATAACAAGATCCAAAAAATCTCAAAGAAAATATGTGATTTATGGATAAAGATGAAGAAGAAGTATAATCATTTAAATATTCAACTTTTTACATTGACATTTTTTTTGAATAGTAAATTATATTCTTACTCTTCAATGCTAGAAAATAAATATGAATACATAATAAAGAAACATAAAACAGTAAAAAAATATTCACAATTTATTTTTTGGTGAAAGAGAAAAAATACAAAAACTACCTCAACATACAATTGAGGTACGTGGGCTTTCTTCAATCCCCCATCTTCTTGTCTTCGGCGATGAATCAATCTTTTAAGGTGTGGGTTTGATTCTTAGGCCTTCATTTATGGTTCTTTTAGGTTTCCTTGATTTGGGATTCAATTTTCAGTATGTGAGACCCAATCAATGACGTAAGTGGTTGCGTCTCTAAACCATTATATTGATTTTTTTCTTTGAAAATTTCTTTGTAAATTGCTTTATAAAATTGGCATGAATGTTGGGGGTTTTGAATATGGGTTTGGAATAAAAAATGGGAGTTCCCCGGAATTTGAAAAATTGATTATGAAATGGTTTTGAATATTTTTCAAGACATCAAAATTTGTTTGCGAAAAAGATCACAAGAGTTACCTTGGGTACATAGGTGGATGGTTTATAATGACTCTGCCATCCATTAATTTCTTATTATCAAGGAGTTATATCTTGGTGAATCACTCTATTTCCTAGGTCCATTGTTCTAGGGACATATATTGACATTTTGGGGGGATTACTCTTGCGGTATTCCTCTTCTTCTTGGGCATGTTGTTCTAGGATCAGTTTTGTGCACTTGATTATTTAGGAATGAGTAGTATGATACCCAAACCTATAGGATTCATTTTTTTTGTGATACCTATGCTTCTATTTTGTATTTCTTGTCTTTCTGAGTTAGCCTTGATATGGATGTTTATGCACGTGGAAAATGATATGGGAATTGTTATTTGAAACTGATGTACATACTTTTGTTTAGAACTATGGAAAATTGAATTAATACCATGTTTTCTTTAAAACCACTTTAATTGTTATCTTGTCATGTTTTATATATTAAATAAGCATAACTTAATTGGTATATAGATACTATCTATGGAACACCTGGGTGGGATCATACATAGCCTATTAGATCACACCCAGCCCACTACTTCGGTGGTGCGTAGAATTTTGTTTGTCTTCTAGTGCAGGTAATGGCATGGCATAATAGTGAGGTGGGGAGGTTTGTGTTACTAGGCTTGGGTAGTTGATGGTGAGATTGCTGGGATCATCCGTGAAATCATTGGAGTGGTAGTTGGTTTTGAGTCCCTTGTATTTGGACTTTCCTTTTATAGTTTTTAGCTACTATTACAATTGTTTTGTTTTCATTGTATTATTATAGTTATGGCATATATATTTTTTTATTATTTTGTTTTCAGTTTCTTTTTATTTATATGTATTACATGTGGTTGTTCAGTTTGTGAGAAATCATTCGCTCAGTTATGTCGTTTGATGCATGGGTGCTCACCAGCCAATGGGGATTGAGACCAACCTTCAAGTATGTGATTGATTGGTTTGGCTGCCACATTTTATGGAAACCTGGGTCGTTTTTTTATAGTTTGGTATCAAAGGATTTATGTCCTAATGAATCATTTCTTTGGACTTCTATAAGATAGAAGATAGGATTGTCAAGACATCATGGGTATGTTGCAATAAGGGCTTGGCCAAATCTTGTCGAACAATAGTCAAGTTACCATGGGATGTCAAGATATGTGTCTATAGTACTGGTTTTTCTTTTCAAAATATTAGTTTCTACTTATGGGATTTGTCGTTTGAAATGTTATTTTTTTAGTGTCTAATCATTCATATGATTCGGTGTGTTGTAGTATGAATCTGAGATTCCTTCCACATGTTCATAAGGAAGGTCCAGCTAATGGTACTCTTAGAAATCCTTATATGGATCAGAATCTCATTGAGAATATCATATGGGTAGTCTGTGCTATCATTCATAATGTGAAAAAATATAATAATGCAGTGGTTGAAGTACCATGGGGAAATGCATGAGAAAGATATCGATCATGAGAGTTCATACATGAGGAGTCATCATCCATTAAAATATTCAATTAACCTAAATAGGCAGAGTATTGGTTGGATATGATCTATCAGATTATTAAATATTTGGATACACATGAGACTATCACGTTGCAGTGAATAGTGTTCAGACTAGAGGGTTCTGATAATCATTGGTTGGAATCTATGGTCTAGGAAGATAGACATGTGGCCTTGGATTGGAACGGTTTCAAAACACATTTATTTCAGATGTTTTTTACAATATGTATGATGATGAAAAAATATCTAGAATTATTATCATTGCTGTAGGGAGATCATTCGGTTTCATCCTACAACAATTATTTTGTTGAGCTTGTATGTTTTGTTCAGACCTCGTAAGGAATGACTAGATGAAGGCATACAAGTACCTGCAGGGTTTACGACTAGATATTTGATCAAAGTTGTTCAAGTTTATTCATTCTACCTACCTGGATACAACGTATAGAGATGTTATGATAGATATTTACATGGAAGGAAAATTTGTTTTTATCACCTATTCTCTTCAAAATGGGTATTGTTTCATTGGTGTACATGGTATGTACAGGAAGTGGTAGGACCGTCGCAAGAGTAGTAGTGTTGGGTCTCTGCAGCAATCCTTCTCTACACTATCAATTTCATCTAGTTGTGTTCCTCTGAAATTCTATCAGTTAGTCAAGGGGGAAACACCATATGTTATTGTCATATTCACGTGAAGGTGTGAAATAGGTGCATATGTTTTGGTCATCTACAGAATTTCTGTCAGTATAGGATTATGCCTGGTTATGGTCAGGATTCTTCGGTTCCAAAGGCTAATTCAATGTAGTCAAAAGCTACAAGGGGATTGAGGATCCTTTCAATGGCCTCATGAGTGAACCATTTACAGATAGTAGATGAGTTTCTAATGAAATTTTATTCAAGTTTGATAACAATGAGATGTACGCTCATTTTTTCAGCTTCAGCAGCTACTACTTTTTGGATACTCGTTCCTCCCACTCCTTTATATCTACACGTTATGATTATATTCATTATCATCCAAAATAATTTATTATGTATACAATGGATTTAGTGACATATCATGGAACGTTGAAAGAGAAAGGGTTTTAGTGTCCTTCTTTCATGTTCTCTACAGCTAACATGGTGTTGGTATTGGATTTTCTAGTTCTTGATATGGATCTATTAGACGTCATTATCAGTATGGAGTGGATTGTCACTCATAGAGATGAAGTTGATTGTTATCATAATTGTATTTTGATTCGTACTACCGATTGGAGATCTCATGTGTTTCTGGGAGAGTGGGACTAGAGTTTATTTTCACTACGAACATCCCACCCAAAGCATAAGAGATTTTTGGTTGTTGTTGCATTTTATCTCAATGAAATTTATTCTGTTGGGGGTATTCTTGTTGTTATCAATGAATTTCCTTCAAATTTCCTAGAAAACTTCTCTTGTCTTCCTCTAGAGAGAGTGTTGGTGTTCACGATTGACCTTGTGGTAGGTACATAACAAATATTGATGCCTTATTATCATATGAACCCAGTGGAGTTGAAATAGATCAATATTCAGTTGGATGACCTATTAAATAATGGATTGCTTCTCTTTAGTGTATCTCCTTGGGCATCCCATGTGATATTTTTCAAGAAAAAAGATGGTTCACTTCAATTATCTGTGGACTATCAAATGTAAAACCAAGTAATGGATAATGATATATCAATTTCCTCATGTGGATTATTTTATTGATCATATTATGGTAGATAAGTGGATTTCAAAGAACTATATTCGGTTAGGTTATAATCATCATAGAATCTGAGAGTTTGATATACCTCAGACATCCTTCAAGAGCAGTTATAGAAATTATGAATATCTTGTGATTCCATTAGGACTAACTAACGCACAACAAGTTTTATGGACATGATGAATCAAATATTCAAACAATATCTTGACACTTTTGTTGTAACAACCCAATGATTCATTAATGGAAATCTCTCTTGATCTAATTAAATGTATCTTTATGTTTATATTAAATGTCAACTTCTTTGGTTTTATGTTAAGAATTTTGACCATTGCTAATATAGTCATTGAACAGTGATCACATGATTAGTATAAATATAGGACTTTAACAAATCCAATTTACTCAGAAAAAGGAAGCGATGGCCTCATCCAGTAGAAATTCCACATACGAAGCCCATTTTTCAGATCTCGGAAAAGAGGTGGCATCTTTAGGATTCTCCCTTGACCAAGCCCATGTTGACCTTCATCATTTCAAGCTTGACCATGACCGTCTACGGGAAAAGTGGATGTTGATTGAAATTAACACTCGAGCAATGTTATCCGAGCCACACGAAGAGTGTGTCACCATTGCACACCTTACCCTTAGGTCTTATGCGTCTGTTTTAAGGAGTTATGTAACAAATGAGTAGTACTATGTTCGTGTACCTTATTTTTGTATATAATAATGAATATAATTTCTCGTCATTTTTGATACATTGTAAATAGTTTTTGATGTACAAATGGTGATTTTAGTTATTATTTAATTATGAAATCAATTTTATTAAATTAAGGGATTTTTTTAATTAAATAATATTTTAATAAAATAATAATAATATTATTAAATTAAATTTTATTAAATATAAATGATCTTATAATTTAATGAATGAAATTAAAAGTTTTTATTAAGGTTTGAAAGCTATTTCTGTCAAAACCCGTGAATTTTCGATAAATGTCATATTTTATATTAAAATTGAAAATTAATATAATTAAAAAATTATTTAGATAAAATAAACTTCAGTTTTGGAATCGGGATGTCGAAATTATCCAACGGTGAATTTTTCATAATTTTATGAGACAGTAAAATTTTTGGGTAAAAATAAAATCCCGTTTAAATATATAATGTGTTTTATGACATCATAATGACCGAATGGTGATGCAATAAAATATTATAATCTTTATTTTCGGCCAATATATGTTTTACCATTAAAATAATTTTATTTTGGGTTTCATTGACTTACTTTTCAATGCATTAATGGACCCCTCAATACATATTCAACACCTTGCCTTTTTAAATTAATTTCAAGGGCAGTGTGACTCACCTCCACATAAAAAACCTAATAATTTATGAAGTTCTGACTTTCACCGTATAAAATATTGTTTTCCTCTTCTATTTTCCCAAAACCATCGGCAAAAACCATGGGATGGTTTGTGGTTTGGATTAATTTAATGCAAGGGGACCCAAACCTAAATAATAAAGAATTCCCTCACCTTTTCTATATATACCCACCCATGCTCCCACATCCTCCTCACTAAAAGCCCTTTATGTTCGTCCAAACTATGCCCTACTCTCTCTAGAATCCTCCCAAGGTTCCTTAATCTCCCAATAAGGCTCTCAAAAACCTCTCTCTAGCCTTTGGAAGCACACATCCATGTAAGGGTTTTTTCTTCCTTTCTCATTTTTGTCAATTTTATTTAAGTTGTATTGCCCTTATAATTTCAATTATGAATGTTTGGGTATGGTTTTTCACATCCCCCATACATCCCTGTTATTGTTTTAATTATGGGAGACACTTTTCTCTCTAATTAAATGCCTCCCATGTACACCTGTTACTATGCTGAAATTCCGAAAGGAACATCTCTCTCTTCTTTTACATTCAAGATATAATTGTGTATCAAGAATCAAACTTCCATTAAAATTGATGGTAAATGTATCTATATGTCCTCCTTACTTTCCATTTCATGCAAATATGATGAGGAACCCCTTTCTATCTCATCAAACATTTTTATGAATTCTTATGTCATGCCGTTACGCTGCCGAAATCGCACCGATTTTCTAAGCCAATGCCATTGTGTAGTGGATAGCATGCCCATTTCTCCATCAAGGTTATCCACCTTTATGCACCTTTAATTATTGATTACAAAGTTTCATGTATGAATTCAATATTCCTTTATCATGGAATAAATTATTATGGTTTATGAATCCATGTTTTATGATCAATGTGGCACACTTATTCATGAAAAGAAATGTTTAAGAAGGGTGCGCCCTTATAGCACTCCAATGCATTGGGTAAAGTATAGTATCATAATACGTCATGTGCAATTAGTGTTGACCCATGATAATTTATGTGAAACTAGGGTTTACTTGTGCTTTATGTGCAATAAGGATTTACTCATGCTCCAAGTGCAATGAGCCTTGGCTCATGCTAATTCCATGTTATACGTTGTTTCCACATTTCCATGTTATGATTATCATGCTTTATCACACCTTTATGTTCATGTTTTTATTATTCTCTATTGATATGACTATTGTATAACATTTATTTTACTCCTCATGTCATTCCATGTGTACTCACATACTAAGCTTTATAGCTCACCATTTTCTTATGCATGTCCTCAGGTTATCCCATGCAATACTAAGTACGAAGGAATGTAGTTGTCATGTAAAGGAAGTTTTCAATAAAGATGTTGTATTTCATCTTTTCAGTTTTTATGTAATGATCCTAATCCCCCAATACAGTAAACCTCTGGATCTTCTTTGTTGTATAAAGTGAAGTTTTATGTAAAAAATCATGTTTAAGTTGTAATAAAAAGCAGGGTTGTCATAGATTGTATCAGAGGATAGGTTTAGTTATTTTTGGGATTATGAAACCCTTGTAAAGCCTTAGATACAAGACTAAGTATAATAAAAACATCCCTAAGTTTTGGAAATTACTAAGAATGTGGTTTATCAAACAAATATAACCCTTTCTGTATACGATAAGGTAGAGGCATCTCTTGAACAGATGTATCCTAGGGGTAAAACATGAAAACACCACTTTGAGCTAGACACCAACGAGAACTGGTGCCCAACAATGGACCTTGCTGCACTCTTGGTTACGACACTCCCAGGGGATATGTTTTGATAAATTCAAAAGCATAGTATGAACCCTTATTAAGGGAATTAAAAAAATTCCCCTACGAATATATGTTAGAAAGTAGATCATGAAAATCTTAGATTGAGGCCTATAGACTCTTGAGTAAAGAAATAAAAGTATATTTATAAGTCATCAACATTTTTATTTGGATTACCCTTTATGTGTTACCCCTAAATTTTCTTTTATTCCATCCAATGGCCGGTAATAGAAGGATTTGGGATAACAACCGTTGTGAGGATTAGTGTGATGGCTATACTAATGAGATGCCCAATCCAATGGGAGCAGGAATCACGAACATTGTCATGCTTATCTATCAGATAACTCAAGTTTTGAATAGAAACATGGGTCAAGAGGAATGTTCAACCCCCCCTAAGAATGAACAAGTCGCTATCGATAGCTTCATGAGACAAAGGCCCCCTACTTTTAGTGGATCGTCTGATCCCCAGATCGCTGAACAATGGATCAACTCCATTGAAAAGATATTCTTCATCCTCTAATGTTCTGAACAAGAGAATGTTCTCCTAGTGGCTTATCGTATGGAGAGTGAAGATGATAAATGGTGTACATTGATCAAAAATATGAATCCTGAGGAGGAGATCAAGGCATTGGAATGGAAGGATTTCTGGAAGATGTTTTTTCGATAAATATTTTTCGCGCACCCCCCGGCTTAAGATGGAAAGGGAATTACATTCCCTCAAGAAAAAAGACGAAGAATATGTTGGAGCGTATGAGGCAAACTTCACAAGGCTTGCAGAATACGCTTTCTGCTTTGTCGTTACCCCCGAATACAAGGTTGACCACTTCTTTGTTGGGATGAAGCCTAGCTTACAGAAAGCATTAGCAATCTGTGACTTCGACAGCTATGAGGAAATTTTCCAATGTTCCCTCAAGGTCAAAATGGAGATCAGAGAATCACAGAGGTATCATGGGTATAAGAAGCATAAGGTGGACTCCAATGTTGGTGGGCTGATGGATAAATCCAATGGTGCAAAGAAGAACCAGCACCCCACTTGCCAAAAGTGTGGAAATAAACACCCTAGAAATTGCCTTAAGGGGATGAGGAAATGCATCATGTATGGAAGAGAAGGGAACCTAGTTGTTAAATTTAGGAATGAAAGTCCCACGGCTGCGACAAAGGATAGGAATGCTCTGTTCGAACCTCAACGCGTTTTTCAATGATACAAATGCAAATAACTGGGTCATTCTTCAAATCAGTTCCCTAATCAAAGGGTTTTCGGAGACAACTAACAATCTCCAAGGCAGCAAGGAAGAGCTTTTGCCATCACTTCTGCAAAAATGAACCTCAGCAACAAAGTGGTGACAAGTACGCTAGTTATTAATTCAATAATAGTGATTGTAATTTTTGATTTAGGTTCTACGCATTCTTTTATATCTCAAAAGTTTAGTAGAAAAATTCCTTCACCACCACAAATCATAGATGTGAAGATTTCAGTGAGTACAGAAAATGGGGAAATCATTGCATCCTATGAATATAAGTCCTCCCTTGTTATAATATGTGGATTGAATTTCCCGGTGAACCTCGGAATACTCCCTCTGGTGGAATTTAATGCAATTCTTGGCATGGATTGACTTTCCTTATATAGAGCCATCAAAAATTGTCAGGAGAGGGAAATCACACTCCATATCGAGAATGGACCCCCGATTATTTACAAGTGTAAGGAGGAAGATGAATCTCCTTTAGCTCCATCATCTCAAGCGTGGATATTACTGCCTTATGAGCACGCATATCTGGCTCAGATTATTGAGTCCAAGGAAGAAACCATCCATGAAGAAATGCCTATTGTGAGGGAATTCACTGATGTGTTTCTTGAGGAACTGCTTAGTCTTCCTCCTAGAAGGGATGTTGAATTCTCAATTGAACTTATACCTGGGCCTTTAGCAATTTCCAAGACTCCATATAGAATGGATGTTGTAGAGCTTGATGAGCTGAAGAAACAACTATAGGAGAATCTGGATAAAGGGTTTATACTCCCAAGTGCTTCACCATGGGGTGCACTAGTCCTCTTCGTTAAGAATAAGGATGGGTCAATACGGCTTTGCATTGATTATCATGAACATAACAAAATCACGATAAAGAACAAGTATCCTCTCCCAAGAATTTATGACTTGTTCAATCAGCTGCATGGAGCACAATTCTTCTCCAAGGTAGATTTGCGGTCGGGATATTATCAAGAAAGGGTGAAGAAGGAAGATTTCCCCAAAAATGGTTTTCGTACAAGATACTGGCACTACGAATTCATAGTAATGCCTTTCGGACTCACCAATGCTCCAGAAATATTCTTGGACTTGATGAATGGAGTCTTTATAGATAACCTAGACAAATTTCTGATAGTCTTTATAGATGATATTCTTATATACTCCAAAACCAAGGAGGATCCTGAGGAGAATTTAAGAACTGTACTAGAGACATTGCGCAAGGATAAGATCTATGCAATATATAGCAAGGGTGAGTTCTGGTTGAAGGAGGTCTCATTCTTGGACCATATCATCACAAGCAATGGGATATATGTGGATCCCTCAAAAAAAGATGCAATTGTCGATGGCCGAGGCTAATATCGGTAACAGATATCCATAGCATCTTTTGGTTAGGTGGATATTATCGAAGAATTGTGAGAAATTTCTCATGATTGTCCAAACCTCTTACCAAGATAACTCGAAAGGGAGTAAAGTATTCTTGGAGTGACTAATGTGAAGAATGCTTCAAGGAGTTCAAAAGGAGGCTCATCACTGCGCCCGTGCTCACTTTACCCACAATTGCGGAGATTTTTGTGGTATTCAGTGATGCTCCAAAGAAGGGCTTAGGATGTGTGATGATGCAAAATGATAAAGTGATATCATATGTGTCAAGGCAGTTGAGAATCCATGAGTGAAACTATCCAACACATGATCTGTAGTTGTCGGCGGTGATCGTTGCCTTGAAAATCTGGCGGCATTATCTCTATGGAGAGAAATATGAGATATATACTGACCACAATAGTCTTAAATATATAATCACACAGAAAGAGCTTAATATGCGGCAAAGAAGGTGGATAGAGCTCATCAAGGATTATGACTCTTTAATGCATTACCAACCTGGGAAAGCGAACAAGGTGGCAGATGCCCTATGTAGAAAGGATCCAGCGATTCTATCAATGATGAGAATTGAGAAGGATCCAATCTTCTTAGACGTGATGAAAATGGACATGAGAATCATAGAGAAGGGAACATCATCAATCCATTCAAAATAGATTACTCAACCGTCTCTTTTGGAAAGGTTTAAGGATGCTCAAAAGGATGATTTGGGAATACGAGAAACAGTGGGAGTTATCGAAAAGGTAAATCCTCTGAGTTTAATGACAATGAAGAATGAATTGTGAGGTTTGGGAAAAGGATATGTGTTCCATCATGTCTGGAGCAGAAGAAGGAACATTTGGATGATGCACATAGTTCAAATTTCTCTATTCACCCAGGGATCACAACGATGTATTGAGATCTCCAAGGAAAATTTTGGTTGGATAATATGAAGAAGGAGATTGATGAATATACATCAAAGTACCTGGTGTTTCAGCAATTGAAGGCAGAGAGGCAGAAGTGTAATGGGATGATGCAACCATTGCCCATACCAGAATAGAAATGGGAAAACATCACTATGATCTTTGTCACTGGACATCCAAGGACATCCAAAGGAAACAATGCAATATGGGTTTTTGTGGATCGTCTTACAAATACTGCACACTTCATTGCTATTCAAGAGGATTTATCATTGGATCAACTAGCATGTATATATATCAGGGATGTGGTAAGGTTGCATAAAGTACCAATATCTATTGTGTTTGACCGAGATCCAAGATTCACCACTATGTTCTGGGAGAGTCTTCAACATGCTCTGAATACTGAACTGAACTTTAGTACGGCCTATCATCATCAAACTGATGGCCAATCCGAACGGACTATACACACCCTTGAGGATATGTTGAGAGCATGCTCATTGGACTTTAAAGGAGGATTTGATCAACATCTTTCTCTGGTTGAGTTCTCTTATAATAATAGTTTCCACTAGAGCATCCAAATGGAACCTTATGAAGCCGTGTATGGGAAAAGGTGTAAAACACCGGCATGTTGGGATAAGGTCAGTGAACGTAAGCTTCTTGGACTAGAAATGGTCGAGGAAATGGTGGAGAAGGTGAAAACCATTCAGAAGCATATCAAGGCATCCCAAGTTCGATAGAAGCGTTATGTAGATAATCGTCTATGAGACCTTGAGTTTAACATTGGAGACATGGTTTTTCAATGCATATCTTCGTGGAATAAGGTCATGAGGTTTGGAAAGAAAGGGATGTTAAGTCCAAGGTACATCGGCCCCTTCATGATTCTTGGTCATGTTGGGGCTGTGGCCTATGGACTAGAACTTCCGCCTACTATGGACAAACTACCTGATGTCTTTCATGTATCCCTCTTATGGAAGTACATAACTGACCCTTCACATGTACTCTCTTCTATGATTGTACAATTGGAAGATGATCTTTCTTATGACGATTAAATAGTGAAGATCTTAGATCGTAGAGAAAAAGTTCTACGAAATAAGACAATTCCCCTCGTCAAGATGTTGTGGAGAAACCAAAAGTTTGAAGAAGCAACTTGGGAATCGAAGGAAGTGATGAAGTTGAGTTACCCACATCTATATTAGTGTGGGAAAAGGAAAATTTCGTGGGTAAAATTTTTTAAGGGGGGAATATTGTAACGACCCAAAGTTTCATTAATGGAAATCCCTCTTGATCTAATTAAATGTGTCTTTATGTTTATATTAAATGTCAACTTTGATGGTTTTATGTTAAGAATTTTGACCGTTGCTAATATAGTCATTGATTAGTGATCAGATGTTTAGTATAAATATAGGACTTTAACAAATCCAATTTACTCAGACAAAGGAAGCGATGGCCTCATCCAGTATAATTTCCCCATACAAAGACCATTTGTCGGAGCTCGGAAAAGAGGCAACGTCTTTGGGATTCTCCCATGACCAAACCCAAGCTGAGCTTTATCATGTCATTCTCGAACATGACTGTCTACGGGAAAATTGGATGTTTATTGAAATTACCACTTGTGCGATGTTATCTGAGCCACCCCAAGAGTCTGTCACCATTACACACCTTACCCTTAGGTCTTATGTGGTTGTTTTAATGGGTTATGTAACAAATAAGTAGTACTATGTTCATGTACATTTTTTTGTATATAATAATGAATATAATTTCTAGTCATTTTTGATAAATTGTAAATAGTTTTTAATGTACAAATGGTGTTTTTAGTTATTATTTATTTAAGAAATCTATTTTATTAAATTAAGGGAATTTTTTAATTAAATTATTTTTTAATAAAATAATAATATTATTATTAAATTAATTTTTATTAAATATAAATGATATTATAATTTTATGAATGCAATTAAAATTTTTTATTAATGTTTGAAATACATTTCTGTCAAAACCAGTGAATTTTCGATAAATGATTGTTTTTATTTTAAAAGTGAAAATTAACATATTAATAAAATTATTTAGATAAAATAAATGTCATTTCTGGAATCAGGACATTGAAATTTTCCAATGGTGAATTTTTCATAATATTCTGAGACAGCCAAATTATTGGGTAAAAATTAAATACCATTTAAATATATATTGTGTTTTATGACATCATAATGACCCAATAGGGATGTAATAAAATACTATAATCTATATGTTCGGCCAATATATATTTTACCATTAAAATAATGTGATTTTGGGTTTGTTTGACTTACTTTTCAATGCATTAATGGCTCCCCAAGACATATTCAACACCTTGCCTTTTTAAATTAATTTCCATGGGAGTGTGACTCACCTCCACAAAAGAAACCCTAATATTTTAATATGTTCGGTCTTTGGCCATATAGAATATTGTTTTCCTATTCCCTATGCCCAAAACCATGTGAAAAAACCATGGGATGGATTTTAGTTTGGATTAATTTAATGTAAGGGGACCCAAACCAAAATAATAAATAATTCCTCACCTTTCCCATATAAACCCACACAAGATCCCACTTCCTCCTCACTGAAAGTGCTTGTAGTTCGTCCAAAATCTGCCCTAATCTCTCTATAATCCTCCCATGGTTCCCCAAGCTCCCAATAAGGCTCTCAAAAACCTCTCTCTAGCCTTTGGAAGCACACATCCAAGTTAGGGTTTTTTTCTTCCTTTCTCGTTTTTGTCAATTTTTTTAAGTTGTATTTCCCTTTTAATTTAAATTATGAATGTTGGGGTATGGATTCACACCTCCCCCATTCTACCCTCTTATTTTTTGAATGATGGGATAACCCTTTTTCTCTCATTAAATTCCTCCCATGTACTCCTGTTACTATGCCGAAATTCCGAAAGGAACTTTTCTCTCTTCTTTTACATTCAAGCAATAATTTTTTATCATGAGTCTTAATTTCTTTACAATTGTTGGGAAAAGTATCTATATGACCTCCTTACTATCCATTTCATGTAAATATGATTAGGAACCCCTTTCTCTCTCATCAACCATTTTTATGAATTCTTATGTCACGCCATTATGCTGCCGAAATTGCACCGATTTTCTAAGCGAATGCCATTGTGTAGTGGATACCATGCCCCTTTTTCCATAAAGGGTATCAACCTTTGGGAACCTTTACATATTGATTACTATGTTTCATGTATTAATTCCACATTCCTTTATCATGGAATAAATGATTATTTTTTACGAATCCAGGTTTTATGATCCATGTGGCCCATTTATACATTAAATGAAATGTTTAAGAAGGGTGCGCCCTTATAGAGCTCCGATGCATTGGGTAATGTATATTATCATGATACGTCATGTGCAATGAGTGTTGACTGATTCTAATTCATGTGCAAGGACGGTTTACTCGTGATTTATGTGCAATGAGTATTTACTAATGCTCCTTGTGCAATGAGCATGAGCTCATGCTAATTCCATGTTATGTGTTGTTACCACATTTCCATGTTATGACTATCATGCTTTATCATGCCTTTATGTTCATGTTTTTCTTATTCTCTATTGATATGCCTATTTTCTAACATGTATTGTACTCCTCATGTTATTACATGTGTACTCCCGTACTGGGCTTTATAGCTCACCCTTTTCTTATGCATGTCATAAGGTTATCCCATGCAATGCTATGTACGAAGGAATTTAGTGTCATGTAAAGGATGTTTTCAATAAAGATGTTGTATTTAATGTTTTATGTTTTTATTTAATGATCCTAATCCCCAAAGACAGTAAACCACTTGATATTCACTATTGTATCAAGTGATTTTGTATGTAATAAATCATGTTTATGTTGAAGTAAAAAAGAAGGCTTTTCATATTTGTTGTATTCTTCATGGATTATATTCTCATATATTCAATGTCTGAGAATGAGCATGAGAACCATTTGATATTTGTTATAGAGATTCAAAGAATTAACCTTCTATATGGAATTATTCCAAATCCTGATTTTGGATTCTAGAAGTGATGTTCACGGGACATTGAATTTCTAGGAATGTCTTATAAGTTTATATAGAGAAGTTAGAAGATGTTTTGACCTAGAAGGAACCATGAAATGCCTTGGAGATATGAAGATTCCATGGTCTTGCTTAATACTACCAATGGTTTTTCAAGGAGTTATCTAAATGGTGGCCCACTTACTTCTTTTAACAAAAACGTTTTAAAATTCTCATGTGATGTGAAGTGTTAGTCTTCATTTATTGAACTACAATTACTTATAACATCAACACCTATTTTGATCTTACCAGAAATCAGTAAGGTGTACGTGGGGTTTTGTGATGCATCGGGAGCTTGTTTGGGATGTGTGTTGATACATGATGATCATGTGGTATCATATGGATCTTTTCAGCCCCAACATTATGATAAGAACTTCCCCACCCATTATTTAGAGATATCATTAGTGATATGTGTTATTAACTGCGGGGGACACTATCTCTTTCGGGGGAAGCTCATGGTTTTCCATGATCGTTAGAGTCTAAGATATATAGTTTCCTAGAAGCACCTGAATCACAGAAAGATATGATTTTTAGAATACCTTTACACATTCAACTTCTACATATCCTACACTCTAGGGAAAGTTAATGTAGTTGTAGGTTCTTTAACCAGAAAGGTACCATCATAAGTTGTTCTGTAATTGATGGAGGAGTGGAATTGGATGGGGCTTTTCACTCAGTTACACTTGGATGCACAAGAGGATGACTCAAGTATAGTTCTGACTAGTGTTCAGTTGTTATCATATATCCTTGTGTCCTTCTTTCAAATTCAACAATAACATGATGATTTTCAATAGATTCAAGAAAACCATTATTGTTAGAAAACCATTTCTAGTAGGATTCATTTTTCATATGGCATACATCACTTTGGAATTTGTGTAGTAATCCCGCCATTTTTGAGAATTTTAGTTTTGATTAATTGTCATATCTCTTCATGGTCCATTCATCCAGGCTCTATAAAGATGTATTCTGACATGAAAAGATATTTCTGGGGGCTGAGTATGAAGCTTGACACTGCAAATTAAGTTTCCTCTTTTAACACCTTACAACAGATAAAGGTAGAGCACTCAAAACCTTTTGGATTTCTTCAGCCTCTTCCAGTGATGATCTGGTGTGTCCATGTATTTGTTTATTAGGTTACCAAAGACACCCTGAGGGAAAAATTCTATTAGTGTGGTCATTGAATATTTGACTATGACTTCTTATTTAATGCAGATCAAAAACACCAATAAATATGAATATATAGGTATATTGGATATGCATTAGATCGTGAAGTAACATGGAATTCCTTATTCCGTTGTTTTATATAAGGATATTGAGTTTACCTCAAGGTTCATTAGGAGTATTCAAGAGGAAATGGGGACTCCAGTCAAGTTGAGCACATCTTACCATCCAATGATAGATGGCCAGAAAGATTGTGTAATTATGATCCTAGAGGATATGCTTCATTCCTATCATGGATTTTGGTTGGTCATGGGATAGCTATATTGGACTAGATGGGTTTGTTTACAATAAAATTTATTATCCGTAGATCAGAATGCCCCCCTAAAAGGCATTATACGGTATCCAATGCAGATCACCCTTTATTGGGAAGATGTGGGAGAAGTATCTTTGTCATACCAATTCTACATTAGGAGATGTCGACAATGATGCAAGAGGTGTTGCATCATTTGGATACAACCAATAGTTTACCAAAATGATATGTAGATCGGATGAATCATACTTTAGAATTTTATATGGTAACTAGGTTTTCTAGATATTTTGTACTTCTTTGGGTAATAATTGGCTCGGAGAACATGGAATGTTGGATCTGAAATATTTTAAACCATTTGAGTTCACTGAACGACTTGAGAATGTTTCATATCGATTATCATTGTTGGCTCAGTTGATATGAATTCATGATGTTTTACACATATCACAGCTCAGTAAGTATCACCCTAACCCCACTCACATGTTTGAGTTGGGAAGAAATTGAGTTTGAGCTAGATGTTTTGGTTGTACAGAATACTACTGAGATTGGATAATTTTATATGAAAGTCTTATGTGGGAAGTAGAATCCTTTAGTCATATTTCTATGGAACCAACAATGGTATTTTCATTTGACTTTAGAACGTGATATGTGGATGAGGTAAAAGTGGCCTCTTATCATTAGAGAGGTAACATCTTCCACATGACTTCCCTAGGACATTAATGTTTATATGGTTAGGGGTCTTTAACATCATGTTACATTGATCGGGTATCATTTACCGTTCCTTATGTTCCTTTCTGGGTTTTGATATCCTTAGATGAGATTTTCTAGGTTCACAGTAGTATTCATAATAGATACACATCATGGACCTAATGTACATGTCGTGTACTTGGTGTCAGTTGCATGTCATGGATTGGGAGATCATTCCATGAATGGGGAGGTCTTGTCACGATTTAGTACCTGCCGTGTACCTGTGGTACAAATCATGTAGTGGTTAAATATCAAATTTTTAAGTGAAGCGATGGGTTTTTCGGTGTATCTTATTTGGCATGGACTACATGTCATGGCCAAGGGGTACACATTATGACCCAGCATGTTCCCAGGTTTATGTTTGGAATTTTTATATTTCTGGATGCCTTTTCATTATAAAATTCTTGTCTATATACGTAATCTTCTCCTCGGAGTTTTTCAGAGGCGTCTGACTTTCCAGATCGATCTGGTCGGATCAGGTTCATCGTTTCTTATATGGTCTGTCTCTCAGAGTAAGTGTTCTCTCCAATTCAACCTTACGATTTATCATGATAATGACATATCCTTTTGTTATGAAATATGATGATCAAAGTTAGATGCTCCTTGTTGTCCTAGTCTAGATCCGTTGTGAGATCTCACCTCAAAGATTGTTCCATGGAAACATGTGCTGCGGCGAAAATCCATTATTGAGGTACATTGGCTCTATTGAATCCTCCAATACATTTTATTATGTTTTTAGTTAATCCATTAAGATTAGGGTTTGATTGTAGGGCCTCTACTGGTGGAATTGTTTGGGTTTCATTGATTTTGGATTCCATTTTGGGCATGTGCGTCCCGAACATTGAGGTATGCAGTTTAGTATCTGGACAACGATAATGAACCTGCTAATTTTTTTTTCAAATTTCATTATAAATTGATTTATGAAATTGGAATTATTATTGGGTGAGTTGAAAAAGGGGTTTGAATGAAAAATGTTTTTCCAGTTCTTTTGATAAATTTATTTCCTAATGGTTTTCAAGACATCAAAATGGGGTTTTTGAAAAAGAGAACATGAGTTACATTTGGTACTTGAGTGGAAGGATTATATTGATGACATATTCCATTGATTTGTGATTAACATGTAGGTTTTTCTTTGGGTGTTCTTCTATTTCCTAGGCCTGTTATTGCAGTGTACTGATATAGACATTTTGGGGGGCAGGGCTTACACATGGGGTATTCCTATGTTTCATAGGCCCGTTGTTTTAAGATTAGTTTTTGTGAATTTAATTATTTTGGTATATGTATTATGTTTACTAGACCTTTAGTATTCCATTTTTTTGTTATACAAGTTCTTCTGTTTGATATTTCCTATATTTCTGAGTTAGCCTTGATCGGCTTGTTTATGCTTGAGAGAAATGATATGGAAAATGATCTATGAAACTGATATCACTGATTTTTTTTAGAAATATGGAAAAATTAATATTTACCATATTTTCCGTATAAAATCATTACTGATTATAATGGAATGATTCATATTTTAAATAATCATACAAGAATATTTATACAGAGACATTATATAGAACACCTAGGTTGGATCCTACTGATCCTGTTAGCTCACACCATGCGCATTGCTTCGGTGGTGTGTAGACCTTTGTATGTCTTCCAGTTCAAGGAATTGTAAGGTGTCATAGATAGGAAGCGAGGTTCATGTCAATTGGGATTGAAAGTTGATGGTGATATGGGAGATTTTTTCTCATACCATCATTAGAGTAGTTGTTTGTTTTGAGTCCCTTGCAATTAGACTTTTAATTTCAAGTTTTTAGCTACTGTTATGGATGTCTTTTCTTTATTGTTTTCACAAATTTATGGAATATGTATTATTTTATTCTTACATTTACCCTTTCATTTCAATTATATGTATGCCATGTGTCCATTCAAATTTTTAAAATTTGTTCCCTCATTTTGGTTATTTGATGCCCAAGTGCTTGTCGCCTACCCATAGGGGTTGGGAATTCTCTTCGGGTATGTGACAAATTAAGTTGGGTGTCTGGTTTGAGGGAAACTCAGGTCGGCTTGTTATGGTCTATGTGTTATATTAGGCATAAATAAATTATTATTAACCTTGGGATGTAGATTAATGAAAAAAATAGTTTAGTGAAAATAACCATGTAAGGGAATCGAAGGACAACATAATGTATAGTATAGATTCATTACGTTTTGGTGAAGTAGAGAATGTGTGTTTTGGTAGAAAATATATCCTCATATATATACTATAAAATCGGTATTGATATGGAATAGAATCAACCTGGGGAAAAAATCTAAAATCGGTGTATTGGGTGTTAACCTAGTCGACACTAGTTTATGATGAACTATCCTATGATAACATACCTGGATAGACACTCATGGGGGGATATTTTCTTGGTTTATTCACATACTCTTTAAAAACCATTATTAATAATTTTAAAATATTTAAATTATTTGATAATATTAACAATGATATTGATATTTAATTCTAATATTAAATATGAATAAATTTTCATTATATGATACATAATATTTAGAGTTATATATTTTAATTTTATATTCATAATGTTATAAGCCAATTTATTACAATCCTTTATATAGAAGTGGATTATAGTGGAAGGTATGGAAATCATAACAATTGATATAGTAAATGTATAAATTTCTTTTTTTTGTAATATAATGAAGTTGGAGATAGATATAGATATGGAGTTGAATAAATTATAACTATTTTGTAGTAGATAAATCATGTTATACCCAGTAAACATTCTGTTATAGAGCATATTTACAATCTTTGTCACGGTACAACAATGTTATACTGCATCATGTGAAAACACCATCTATCATTCAATGGGATTACTAATCCATTAGTAGCTTAGAAATATATCTTTTCCTTGGAGAATATATTTCATAATATTGTTAGTAGTTAATGAGAGAAAGTTATCATGGATGTTTAAAACATCAATGGATGGGTTGATTAAGGGATGGTCATTGTTATCAAATACAAAGGAGAATGTGGAAATAAACAGTATATACTGGATGCATTTCAATGAGATCTTATTTGTAAAATATATTTTTCATTAGAAATGAGATGGTGTCAAGAGGTAATTCCTCAGTCTATAAAAAAGGGAAGGAGAAATTTTTTTTGAATATGATGCTAAATATTCAAGGTTGGAAACTAATTATATGTTTTATGTACATAATTTATGATGTAAGATAGTTAATTTCTTGAAGGCATAATGAAATGCCTTTGAAAATATGCAGTCTCTCAGATGTTTTTATTATATCATGTTTCTCTAATTATTTATATGAGAAAATGTTAACATTTTCATTTTATTTTTCCAAAATGAATTTTTATATGGATTATGAAATAAATTATAATTTAATATTTTCCCATGTTGAATTAATTGGACATAGTAACTAATGGGTGGGGATAATTATTTCACACAAATGCATTATTATGTCTTATTAGATTAACTAGATTTTGTATTTTTCATATGCCATCTATATTTATATATGATTGCTGGGAACAAAGCCTGGAACCTATTATTTTGATTTATGACATAATATCAAATATCAATATGAATCTAGGTATTGTTATCCATCATATTATTTATATTATTTTGTTATCCACAGATATATTATACTTTTATGATAATCGTTATAAGTAATATTTTGTTATTATTTGTCCTTTCAATATTCTCCATGCTGTATTTATTCTATGATAGATTCAATTGTATGAATTCCTTTAGTGAGAATGTGATCTAACCCATTCTTATATCTTAATTTCTATAGGACACCTAAAATGGATCTATGAATGATTTCAGTGGAATACTAATATACTAATAATGTTCTAACTACAATTTTATGTTTTTACCATGTTCTATAACTTAATGATAGAATCATTTATTCTTATTGTATCCCATGTTACTAAAATTATTCGATCATTTAGGATGAAATCTTCTGTATCATCTTCAAATAATGTAAAATTGCTGTTGACTATGGGTTAATAGCATCTGGGTGTTTCAAAAATTGAATCATTAATGATTCACATGAATCAAGATTCATTATTTGAGAAACATCAATGATTGGACACTCAAGAAATGTTTTCTCTAACACATATAATTTCTACTTTTACATAGGAACACTTTTCAAGTTACCAATATTCTATGATGATTACATTAATATTTTTGTTATAATGGGTTTGTCTCAATTTTATCTATGATTTTGATGATTTTATTTATCTATAATAGATGCTTTTCTCATATGAGTATAATTTTTATTATCATTAATTAATAACATTTATTAAATGTAATCACACAAAAATGATGAACCCTTGTTGAATTCAATATATTCAGGAAAAGGAAAAGATCCATATTTAATTATGTGATGAGTCCACATTTTATTTTCTCTCACCACACAGTTTTTTAGGTGGGGAATCATTCCAATAATATCATATATGACTTTTGGATTCACTAGTGGAAAACACATTATTTAATTCATCAAATAGATAAACCCATATCAATTTCTATAATAACCTTATCGTATTACTATCTCACTAGGATGTGTATCCTAAAGTAAATCATTATGAATCCTAATATGTAAAAACAATATTAATTAAAACATTTGATGCAATTAGCTTCAAAAACATGTCATGGTCAAGGTAGATGAAAACTAATTCATATATTACAATACAAATTTTGTAGTGAAAGTATTCAAAAAATTTATGTATCATTTTATCTTCTCAACCTGAGGAATCCATATTTTCAAAATATATTAATAATTTAAAATTATTAATAATATTAATTGAAATATTATTTATATTAGTGATCACTACATAAATTCAAACATGACATAATAAATGATGAATAAATTATAAAAAAATAATTATAATCTCTTTAAAAAAAATTCGTATTCACTCTGCAAATTCATTGATTTTTGAATATGAATTTATTTTATACACAATATGACCATTTTTATATTATTCATTATATTTCATTTTAAATTAACCATATTAAATTATATTAATTATAATAATTTTATAATTCTATATATATGATTTAAATTATTTATTTAATAATAAGATCATAAAACATAATAATTTAATCCTTAACCAAATCCATAATCAAAACTCTTTGGATTAGGTTTGAGTAATATCCAAATAAGACCCCTTTATTTGAACAATTCAATTTATGGTCCATGAAATCTTCATAGTCCTAATTTATAAACTCTTTATATTTTTGGATTATTTTTCAATTTAGAAACACTTTATCAATTAGACCTTCATAATAAGAAAAAAGAAATTTATTTTATATTCAAAAGAAATTACATATAATTTTTGAAACATAACATTTTTAATATTAAATGAAAAAATGAGAAAAAATAATAAGAGATTTATTAAATTTATTTTATTTATTATTAAATATATAATTAGTAAGGAATATACCAAAAATAACTTTTAAAATTATTTATAAAAAATATATAAATATATAATTCATTTCATAATTAGAACTAACGGAAATTACAATTGTCTAATCCAATCATATTCTATGATAACATGAATTTTTCATTATTTGATTTATTGAGAATGGATATCTATATTATCATTCATACCTTACTACAGAATTCTGAATCATCAAATATGAAAAACACGTGGTTCACTTTGTCTAGTATTCTTGGGATTCTTTTTTTTGCTTACTGGGATATCACATATCATATTTAGCGATATACAGATGTATCAAATATTCTATAATATATTATGTGTTTCACACACTCATCGAATCTTTCATAAATTATATTATAATGAATTCATATTGTATTGCATGTTTAAATCCATGATTTCATATTCTACCATACTTATGATATCTTGTATAATATATTACAATACAAAACCTGTATATTATTAAAATGTTTTATATTTTAACACTTTAATGTTATATGTAATATGATTGAATGTTACATTTTTTAATGTATTGATTTCAAAATACAATGGCATAAGTGGATATTTTATTAATTTTGGGAGTCATGGATGTATAATTACAATTTTTATAAGTAAACAAATATATAAAAAAGACATTATGAATATCTATATGAATTAAAATATGAAACACATTATATATTGGAAAACAAATCCCTATAAATTTCTAACGTTAAATCAACAAAGCAGCTATATCATCTTAATCCATGATTTTTGAGGATACTGAAATGTAACTAAAATGACTCCCTCAATATAGCATATCCACAGGCTCTTGAATCAAACAACATTCATGTGGTACCCTCCTAAACTTCATCGCATGGCAATTTCAATTGGAAAAAAAAGGAATATGAAGATATCATAATGAATAAGTGTCTCATGTAGGTATCTATCAGGCATATATTATACTCAGAACTCCACATTAAAAGGGGTTTCCCCTATATATAAATCTTAAGGATGATCCCAATGTACACTTTTAATAAAACATGTATTATATTTCTTGGATTAAAATATCATCCAAATCATGAATCTCATGCATGAATAATGAAATCATTGAATTACACCACATGTGAAATTCCTCCAAGAACTAATGCCCCATTGATAATTGGGGAGGGGGGGATCTTTGGATGTTTAATTTTGTTATTTATTTTGATCGTAAATAAACCTCTACTTTTTGTTAAGAACTGATCCACTCAAGTAATTTACTCAGATATACCTATAAGGATTTAATAAGAAATAAAGACAATGAATAAAAAATTGTACATATTTTTGAACGAATGGGGTTTCGAAATCAATTATTTAACCATTAAGTACTCTTGAAATATTTTTTCCATTATTAGTCAATTACCAACATACATTTGTTGTAGACGCATAAGCATTCACCTACAGTTTCATAGCATCCGACTCCTTACATTATTTAGTATACCTGTAGTCATACATAACATTCTTTTGGATACAATATGTTATATCAAATGGGAAAGATCACTTGGAGCACTGAGTTTCATTGATAAATAATTATGATATACATTATTAAGGATAAGAATATTCAGGAAAAAATTATCACTTATTTATAATTATATTTTATATCTTCTTATCAGTTATCATACTCAAATCTAATTTACTAGATGCTCATGTTAAAATAGATATAAATGGTAAAAATATTAAAATTATAAACTTTTCCCTCTTCTTAATCTTAATAAATTTTCCTAATGTTCAAATGTCTAAAAAATTATTTCTTATTCCCTTTTTTCATATGAAATGAAACAACTAATTAATTAATAAATAAAATTTTATGGCAATATAAATAATTAAATCCACACACCCTTTTCATATTCACAAATTATAAAATGGTATTGTATCTTTAGTTTAATAGATGATATCCCAATATGTACGGAGTATTTTGATATTATATGATCTCCCTCCCCAATATATTTTGATGATATTAGTCTAGGTTTACTTCCCTATGTTCTAAAAAAAATACCCTAAAAACATCAGTCCATCCATATTCTTGTAGTGGTAATGAAATCCATGTCGTCTCATCCAAAAGTATCTATGTCAATAAAAAATACCATGTAGTTGTTAACAAAAAATTGGCTATCAATAGTCATATTAAAATATCAAAATATGTCTTTATTATGATGAAATATATTGTGTCATCCCAATTCTAAGAACATATCTCAATAATTTAAAATATTCATCATGTATCATATCATTTTCACAAGTAAATTTAAGAACATATGATTAAAAAAGAATGAACCAAATGTTATTCCATGTTTAATATTCCTAACTTCATCACGATCATGATCATATTCATCTTAGGTCATCTTAAATCAGATGATATCATAAGATATCATCTTAATCATCATGTTTTAACATGGAATATTCTTATTTCCAAAATAAAATAAGTTTTCTCTGTCTTATTCATGATGAAATACATTTTCATTGTCATATTTTATTTACCAATAAAATTAAATTTATGAAAATTTAATTTCCACCCTCAAAAAAATTGAATTTTACAATTATTAAAGCTTATTACATGGAATTAAAATCCATACACCCAATAAAGACTTATTCTGAGAGAGTTTCACATGCTTAAAAGAATATAATCATAGAATTAAATTATAATTAGTAACACTAAATACATATTATCAAATACATGAATATCAAGATAAGATATTAAGACATACACTTTTTTAAAGAGTTATACTCAGCTCCAAATGCCTTATGTGCAATTCATCTTATAATGTTATTAAGTATCTATAAACTTTCATTCATAAACATAAATTATTTTATTTTTTTGAATAATATAAAAATCACTTCAACAATCATCTATCAATATGAATTATTTGTGAAATAACTTTATTAATATCTCAAAAAAATTTCACTAATTATAAACTATTTTAGGAAAAAATACATACATGTAATAATAAATTCAAAAAATATAAGGGAATAATAATCATTACCTTTTTAATTTTTTGGAAAATACATTAAAAAAGTTACAAAACCCTCAATTTTTGTCAATGTTAATAAAAATAGTCAGAATCACCAAATAATGACCTATTTCACATAAGAAGAGTCTTTCCTCACACAATCTTTCCAGGTAATGTTTATGAGGGAATTCAATCACATGGTGTCAAGATGTTGTGTCCAATTATATTAGATGAACTCATACCCATATTAATAATCTATACCACACACCTATCAATCAATTACTCCAATTAAGAGTTTTCATATAGGCACAATACACATTTCCATCCACAACTCTCTACCACATTAGTAAATAGTTCTGGAACTATTTATCCCCCTTTTTCACCATAATCGAAATCATGATGGGATGTGGGTTATTTTTTCACTACCTTCAAAAATATTTAATTATGAACATTATGTTTTGTCTTGATATCTTAAAATATATCTTTCACTCTCCATTAAATTAGTTATAATTCCTATAAATTCATCATGGTGAAAATATAGAAAAACATTAAATACACATTTTCAACTCATTTATTTATGAAATTGTACTTGATGGTAATGTATTTTGATATTGGGAATTTCAAAATATTCATTAACAATTCCACAAAAATCTTTTTTTCTTTATAATGTAATAATGGTATCCCAAAAATCACTTTCAATTCAGGTAGCTCTATTTCCATCCACTGAATTTTTGTGAACCAATGTGTATTTTTTGAAATACTCAGCCTATATTGTAGTCATATCTACTAATTTGTTCTTCTTGTTATGTCAGATTACACCAAAACAAATCCGGAAATAATACTCCACTAGATGTGGAAATCCATTTAATATATTTCCTTGTCTACTTTGTTATACACTAGTAGGTGTGTGTATGATATAATTCAATAAAATAAACCACTATTGGCTATTCCTAAGATATATCTTATAATCATCAATGATTCCATTGTATTTGATTATTTTGTATCACTCTAGAATATATATTATATTTTCACTTAAAATTTAATGTCAATTTTTTATGCAGGGAGACATAATAGGATTGAAATAATTTTTATAAATTCATTTTTATTGAAAATATTTCTATTCTCATCATTAGTTAATTTATTATTATGATAAATGAGAGAGGAATCCTTATTTGAATTATTATTTCCAATGTTTTCTAATAAATCTTTTGTGTAATTCTCTTAAGATGGAAATATTAAATTGACTCTTTGTAAAATAAGTAATCCCAATATGTAACTTATATATACTAGTAAATTTATCTAAAAATTCTTTATTATTTGGATATAAATTTAAAAATAAATATACTTATGATAACGTGGAAATACTATACAATCATGGTTTATAATAAAAATAATCAGAGTACCAGTGATATCATTTTTCACATATAATTTGATTTCATATTTTTCTTTTAAAAAATTCATATTATTAAAGAATCAACCTATTATGTAATACCAATTACTAGAAACCTGTTCCAAGATATATAATACATTTTTTAACATTATTATCACATTTTTGTCATTTTGAGGAATAAAACCTTTCAGTTTCTAAAAATTCGTTATCTTCATTTTCTCCATTAATGATATTAGTTGTCACATACCTTTAATAAACATTATATTTTCTATAATCTAAACTAAAAAATAATTTCTTGATATATATTATCCCATAACTAGAGAAATGTTTTCTTCAAAATTGATTCCCTGTATTTGAGCATCGGCCTTTCAATCATGCTATAATTTTCCCATAAATCCTTTCTTCTCTAATTATGTTTTCTTCTAAAAAATACATTTAGTGAAAAAAACCTTTTTGTCTTTTCGAATTTGAAAAAAATTACATGTTGGTTTTCTATATATTATACCCAGCCCTTCATTCATGGCTCAAGTCGACTATTCCTATTCAACTACATGTGAAATAGATTTTGGTTCAATATGGGAAATTAGGATGTTTGATTTTCAATTTTCATAGTATGTATTATTTTACAACTATTATCTAATTTCCAATTATATTCTCAATATCAATGTGTCTTTCCATCACTATAGGTTTAATATTCCAAAAAATCAGAATTGTCATCATCCTCAAAAGATAGATATGAATAAATAATTTCAAAATTTAATAACCTTTCTACTAGTTCACTATTCCAATTCTCTGTATACTGCTAACTGTTCTCTTTGGATAAATCCTCTAATCTAACAACCGAACCACCTTCCTTATGTAGGGTTTCGATGATTTTATCATAAAATTAGTTAATAATTTTTCGAATACATTTCTCCCAACCCTTTTACCCAATTCAATTTGGATGGTAACCCATGAAAATGACTTCATCATATTTTTATTAAAATATTCTGAATATTAATCATTTTATTTTTATGAAACATGGGTTTATAATAACATAAAAGTTTTTAATTTTGGGATTTATATAGAACCACATCTCATATGGTGTTGTAATTCCTTATGTCTAATCAAGAATATAAACTAAATGTGCATAGTTTTAAACAATAATTATCTCCAAAAAACATTATAATGTTCATGCTCATGTAATGTTGTTCTACCCATTTTGACTAGTATTTTATTCTTCCACTCATTTATTCAACTATGTCGAGGATTTTAAGAAGAGCTGAAATGTTGTTTACTTCATTGATTTTCTATATAACTGACAAATTTATTTCATGTGGATTATCAATCATTATATATAATCATCATTATAATTTATTCTCCTATCACTTTAACAACATTCCATCTAATTATTTTTAATAGTTATACATATTTACAATTTTCATTCATGAACGTTATTTTCAGCATTTGAGTGAAATCTTTAACAAACATACTGAAATTTTAATATGTTATAGTACATTGATTCTTCATGGAAGCACACAAATCTAAATGAATAATTTATGATGTTATAATGGCTAAATCAACACTCTTATATGAGTATATTTTATCATCTCCCCCTTTTGGAATGTTTTACACACCAACACTTATTCTATTTTATCTTCTCAAAGGACCCTTACCATGATATTCTATATAAATTTTTTGGACTCTTTTGCCTAAGATAGCCAAGTCTCTTATTGAATGATTTTATTTTCATTATTGGAAGTCATATAGCTTTAGATAGTTTCATCTTTAATTTATAATTGGTAACCAATGATATTCTCATCATTTTATGATAATTAAATAATTATATTTTTTTTTATAAAACTATAGTTTTACAAGAATAAAAAACTATTTCATTTAACATGTGATTGGATTAAACATATGATAAAATTTTTCTACCATTCAAAATAATGAATATCCACACAATTTATTATATTTTCATCAACCATGGTATAACAAATTCCTTTAATTATGATAAAATATTAATATAAAAAATTAATTTTTATTATATTTTATTATTTAATGTTTTTAGTAGTTATATATCACCTAACGTTCTTAGAAGATTTTCATGGTCACAAACCATCCCTGGGGGTCCCATGTTGTGGCTAGCCTATGCCCACAACTAATAGTCTATGGACTGGTGACTCACATCGACTAGTAATTTCCCACAAATGGGAGACATTATCATAAATTAAATACACACACACACAAACATCTCTATGAAACACATTGAAGAAATGTAAAATTGATGATATAATGAATTCATGCATCCATGATCCCAAAACTAGAGTACAATAATAAGTAAAATAAATTTAAATAAGGCCATATACAAGCCCACCAATAATAGAAAATGCACATTTATAACTGAAACATTAAAGATTCCAACCTTCTCTAAGGGAGAGGACTATGTTAAATGTACGATCCAGGAAAAAAACATCTAGTTTCCTACCTCTGCCTATGCGCCACCCACTCATGGTTATCCTAGAAAACCATCAAAAGGGTCTTCATTTATACATGAATAGACGAATGTGGGAAATGTCCATGTAGGGTGAGTATAACAATTATCATTAGGACAGCCCAAAAAACTAAACATGAATCACCTTGTATATATAGCTCAATAAATGGTTAAACACTATATAATAGATATAAGAAGTAATGAAATATCAATATATACTCAGGAGAGATACCACACCATTAGGTGGACATAGCCAACTACTAGCCACATGATTCTTCTCTAAGTAATGATTATTATGGGAGAAATCTCTCCTCAATCTATGATATCTTCAGAGACACTCGATGAATAGGTCTAGCCTATTTGGTCCCTTCATAAAGAGAACGTATTGGTAAAAAATCACTATGATACATTAAGAGGGGTTCACGCCCCAAACCATTGGGGGACACTATGAACCCATCATGGATAAATCTATTATGAGGGGATCATATTACAATGATTCCAAGAACCCTACTAATGTTGCTCACTATATGGAGGATCAAAAACCAACTCAAGAATGTCACTATGATTCCACAAACATTACTCAGGATGATAGAGGACCAAAATCGAGTCTCATGGAGGGAACTATAAATCTATTTGACACATGACCTCTATAAGGGATTACAATCTAGTGATGTGTATTTAATCCCCATCTTTACCCTCAAGGAATGGAAAAAGGGAACAGATTCAACCAAAATTGGTCCAAAATAAGAAAAAGATGAGTCTGGAATCTGAATAGGTTAGACAACATTGGTATTGAGTTGGTCATCATAAAATTAGGGCCATGATGACACTAATGGAACATCGTTTGGATGCTTCATTTAGGAGTTATTACTATTTGAATGAAGCTTTTTTAGACTTGTCGAGGCTTGCGGACCAACTCATAAGGTCAGTCCACCTACCATCATGGTAGGTCCTCCTTCAGCTGCATTATACTACATATGGAATTATTGTCTCATTCATCCCGCATACTGAGGAACCACGATCCACCATCATGGTTGATCACCAGAATTGTTGTGCCTTATGACAGCTCGTTCAATAGTGCCATCATGGTCAAACATTGAGGTTTATCACCATGGTAAACCACAACCTGGATCTACACTGGTTCCCCAAGATCTGAACCGGATCTGACATGTGTCCACCTCATCCGGCCCGACCCATCAGCCTGGCCCGACCCACATAGCCTAGCTTACTCCGCAACTACCACCATCGTACATCATCCACAACCGCATCCACATCTTTCATCCCCATTGGATCCACCAAATCTACCACGTCAATCATCGATGCACCCAATATGTTTTCACCATTGAACCTGGTCTCATGTGGATCTACCTCATACACACAGACCACTACACCTCCTTCGATGTAAGAATACTGAAAAAATCATACATATGTGTTCTTTGGGTCACGATATACACTGATCCATCCTTTGTGGTAGATTTCCAACAAAGATGGGAGTCCAATCAGGTTCATAATCACCTAGAATTTTCGAGCTGGAACACAGGGTTCCAATGGTGAAAACACAAATAATAGAGGGAAGATGAACATAAAAAAGTTTTATCATCATTATAAAATTTATCTTAGACAATGATCAATAATATGGCATTTGGGTAAGAAAAATAGATTAAATAAATCCCTATAAACCATAACAATATTCCCATCCCACAAATATGATCCATCTGTGAGCTAATATGTTCGCAGATTAGTTTGTGCTCATAATAGGACTAATGAAAATGTAAGAATGTATTAAATCAGAATTCCTAACTATATTTGGATCGATCACTAATGATGAATGAATTGGAATCATTTTTGTTGGTGAGATCCATCAAGATCGGCGGTCCTCAATTTCTGATTCAATGTTTCATTATCATCAACTCAATAGAATTATCATGATTTCTCTATCTGTCTAGGGTTTTTAGAGGATTCCATGGTTATGTTATTAACCATGGATTTAGAAAATGTGGATGATTAAATATTAACTTGTTTTTGTGTCACTGAATTAATGAATAATGTAAACAAAATATTTATTAATTTTACATTTAAAAAAATACCCAGAGCTAATTTTCACAATCGACCCACAATGACCATTGTTAGGTCACTTAAATGGTAAATACACTATTATGAATCCAATAAAGCCATAAATCCGTTGATCCATACATCTACATAATCGTTATTCAACTTTTTTATGAATATTGAATGTGTCTACTATATAATATTTTAATATTCTTCAATCATTTGTTTCGGGCACACAAGGCCTCAGGATTACACACCGTCTTAGCACATAGTCTTGAAATAAAACCATATAACATAAAAAAACTAATAAAGAAATAATCTGAAATGTTACATTCTCACCACCTTGGTGATTTACATCATTTAAAAGCTAAAATATTGTCTACTCAACCAAATGAGTGTAACACCATAAGAATTTTATTATTTTGTGTTACACATAATTTAATGTCCTTTTGATAAAATTCGTTTCACATAAGACAGATTATAAGTGAACAACTAAATATTATAACCTAGTCATTATGAAGTCGGGTATGAATAGTATTAACTACCTTCTAAAAAACAATTTAAATGAAAATAATTTAATCTATAGAAATACTAAAATCACTCATAATAGATTCAATCTAGTTTTTAAAATTCATCTTCTATGTTCAGTAGACATGATATAAATATAAATTCAGTTTTTTGGATTGAATAATTATTTTTCAAAAAATACAGCTTTGTTGCCTCTTGATATCGCACCAATTTTAAATATATTTTTTGATAATTTTTATATGAAATTATTAAAAATAAAATTATTCTTTAATGAAGAATATAAAAATTTACATTGGTGGAATTTTTGGTATTTTTCTGATAAGTTTTATTTTTCGATGAATAGTGAAAATATAGGTTTTTATTGAAAAATATTTTTTCCTTTTATGTCCTTATACAATATAATTTTTTTGTTTAAATTTAAATTTTAATTAGTTAATTTTTATCCAATTATGTTTTTTATAAATAGTTTTATACATGAATATATTATTGAAAAATCTGCTTAAAAGGGGAATTGTTCCAAAAAACTGTTTTTTTTTGTGATATTTTAACTGTTATATTCTATATTAAATACTCAAACATCAATGTTTGAATTTTTAAAAAAATGAAAATTTTTTATTTAGTATGTCTAAATTAGGTAAATATTACAATTTGTTTTTTAGAAATTTTAATAGTAAGAATGGTAAAAAAATTCCACTGTAAAGGGTAAATTAGGTGTGTTAAGTTAAAAAAATAATTATAATGACTTTAAAATGACAAAAAATGAAGAAAAATTATTTCATGAATTGAATTCCTCACTTAACACATAATGATCAAAACTATTTCATTTAATTGAGACATGTTTATGAAAATGAATAAATAATTTTTAATTTAATAAAAATACACAATGAGTTATTTTCGTTGTCTATAATATGTATTAGGTGCTGAAATATGGACAAATGAGTGGTATTACTGAATATAAATGTAAATGTTTAATTTAATAAACATATATCCCTTATATATATTTATTTCTGATATTTTGGGGTGATTTCAAATATATTATGGTTTTTATAATATTTTATTTAATTAAATTTTAAAGGTGTCACATTCATGTTTTAAATAATATATCCTTTTTAAAATAAGGTTATACAAAATATATATTAGACTATAAGTACTAATTCTAAATATAATATATTTATTTTTATCATGGTAATTTATTTTCTATTTTTAAGAAATATATAATTACATTTAATTCTTAAAAATTGAGGATGCATAAATTAATTATTTATGAAAAATCAATTAAATATTAATATTAATATGATAATAATTGTTAAAAGACTAAAACACATTCCTCAATATTATTTTTCGAGTATCTATATTCCATAATAATCCATGTTTTGGGATTTTTTAGCATTTTGATCCTTATAGAAATGATTATGACACTTATAATATTTTATATGAAGTGATGTTAAAAATGTCACATTCATATATTAATAAGTATAAAATATTTAATGATTTATTTTTTGGAAGATATATTTGAGAAAAAGTATTTAAATAAATGATAGTAGAATCATATTCATCGAAAAAATTTATTTTCATTTTCGATCCATCAAATAAATGTATTAAAGTATTACATAATAATTCTGTGGTAATTATTTTATTAATGAAAATATATAATCAACACTATTAATAATATTAAAATAAATATAATTTGAGTTAATTAACATTTGTAATGAGTTTTATAGAATAATTAGACCCATTAGGATATAAAAAAAATATTTTTTTTGAATTATAACATCTCATCTTGATTTTTACAAAAATCCATAAATTGAATTGTGTTAAAATTGCCACTAATGATTTATTTTCTAAAAAAATATTTTATTAAATTATTTAGTAATGATAAAATTTTTCAAAAATTATAATAATTATTATATTGACCAAAATGATAAAAATTGTTTATTTAATATCTAATTTACATCAAATAAGTAAAAAATTTCTCATTTTATTTTTTAAATAATTGTTACCCTAGTTAAAATGAAATAGAATAACAAAGTATTAAATTAAATTCATATATTTTAAATTGCAATAAAAAATTGTCCAATTTTTTTAATGAGTTTAAAGAATTATCTCAACTCATCTTTAAAACATTTTAATTTTGGTTGTTTTTTATGTGGTTTTAATTTATTATAATTTAATATCATTGTATATCAAAAATGTTCCCCACAACGTAATTGTAAAATAGAACATCCTCCCTCATTTCATCACAACTCATTGACTGTTCAAATTTTACCATACCTTTCATGTTTCCCTTCTCAACATCCCTAGTTAAATCCTATATGTGTTGGTCTTATCAAAAGACAAAATATATACCATTAAGTGGAGGACTAAAGGGATCTTTTAGAAGAAGACAAGGTTCACATACATACAATGGATATGAATCCTATGTTAAGGGATTATATTTACTCACTTTTATTTATGTTGGTCATATTCCATATACACCATCTATTTCTTTATAAGTTATTTATATGTTTCCAATTAATATATTTATGATTAATATTATTATGAAGGTTTATCATATTTAAATAATCATACAATTTTCATTATGTTATGAGGCATAAAATTTGACTAATTATAAATTGGTAAGGGATTATTTTGCCTCACTTTTATTAATGTGGTACCTAAACCTTATTAACCATTTATTTATTTCGTGTGGTGTTTTTCTCATGAATTTTATTATTATTATTATTAACGTTATGATATTTATATATTCATAGAATAATAATTATTTTATGAGGAATACGATTTGACAAATTATAAATTGGTAAGGGATAATTTTACAGTCTCATTATTTTCTAGGAATGATTCTGCATATGTATTTATTGGGGTATATTTATTATCCACTTCCATGATTCCTAAATATGTATTCCAAAATATTGATTCTATCCTTCCATAATTTTTAAAGTCAATTTTACCCATTGGTGAATTTTAAATAAACGGTATGAATGTAATTTTTTTCATTTTTGGTACGAGGTACTCTTTGTCATTCCAAAAGAAAGTACAAGAATAAATTTTCATATTAACTTATATTTAATGAATGTATTTTTATGCATTCATAATGAATTATTTATATTAATATCCTTTACACTATTTCAAATAAATTCTTTTCATTTAAAATTTCAGGTCATTTTGTATAAAAAAAATAATAAAGAAAAAAAAAATTCCTCAAGAGTTAATTTAAATTTTTTTATCATAATTATTTTTCATGTAATATTAATTTTTTTTCCTGTATTCTATCCATATTATTCTTACGATTGATTATGTTTCTAATTTAATTCTATTTATGGAATCCTTTTTTCGGACATAGATTCTATTATGATGGAATAATGATTACGAATCCCATTTTATTCCTTGGGATATGTTATGATGAACGAATTATGTTTTTTTGGAACACATATGTATGATATACACTATATTATCGGTGGGACCTATATCTCCCTCTAATGTATTTGGGAATGATTTTTATCTAATGAGATAGACATGACTGGAAAGACAGGTAAATATGATTCAGTAATACTAGGCTGGATTAGCAAGTATATCTAGTTTAGTAATATATGGCTTGAACGAGGATTGAACTCAGTTCAGTAATTGATTTTTTCCACTACGATGGTCTTGGTAATGAGCCTTGTCTAATATGGCAATGATTTTATATTCTTATGTTATTGACATAATTCCATTGTTTTAAACCAATTCTATTTTCTCAAGGTTAATGAATCCATTATGATTTATGCCTGATATACTACAATGAATTATTTTGTGACTCAGGACTTTGATATTAATTTTTTTTCATGTTTCTACATTCATTAGATTATGTTTTTTTATGTTCTCTACGTATACCATTACTACGTATTTTATATCACCCTTTTTATGTTTTCGTTACCCAAGATATGATGAAAGGTTTTAGGTAGGAAAACAAAATGGGAAGGTCATATGGGAAATTTTTATGATATTCCACCAAGTTATAAAAATGTGTTCCATGTTTCCAAATACACAAAACTAATATGGTCGTTGGGAATCAATATGTGTATTGTATTATGTATTCTGAAAAATAAATGTAAATTACATGTATATAAAGACTAGGTTGTTAACGATGGCATCAGAGCGATGGATTAGTAAACCAATGGAAACTAGGATGTGTAACATTTAGTGAGATTACTTTAGATATTTCTATTTATCTATCTAGGGATGTCCCTAAGGATAAGCCTAACTATAGGTTACTATCCTGGAATTTTGGTAACCATCATTTATAAACTACTATTAAACCTAATATGTTAGAGAGTGAAATTAACACCCCTTGATTATATTGTTTCCAATGTATGATTATTTTCTCTCACACTATTCTATTTGGGTTTTAAAAATGGTTGAAAATATGAGTATTCTTGTTATTGTAGATTTTTATGGATATTGGAATGATATTACCCATTAGAAAGAAAATTAAATGGGAGTTGTAAGGTGAAACATCATTGTTATTTTTAGTAATCAATATAATAATATGATCAATAATCTATAATATGGTGAGATTTCTGAGCCACCTGTAAGATAAAGATGAAGATTCATGGTGACCACATAAGAAAGAAAGTTAAATTTTTCTCGTGTAAATTAAGTTGGAAGAGGCATCAAGGAGATTGTTTTAATAGGACTGGAATATGTTTTGTATGTGGAAAAGAAGGACACAAAGCCTCTAATTTCAATGGAATAAATTTTAGTTAACATAATGGGAAAGGATAATGGTATTTCTATGGAAACAATGATATATAAATGTGTTTACTATGTAATGAATGGTAATTATTAAAATTGATTCCCTTGGGTAATATATCATAACAATTATCTTCATGGTCGTATGGATAGTATTTATGTTTCTAGATAAGAAGAGACTACAAATGATATATGACATAAAATTTGTATTAAATAATAAAACAATGAAGCTTAGTCAATGTTTTATTAAGTCATTATAGTTTTTTCATGTTCATAAATAATAATTTTTTATAAGTAAATTTATGGTATTATGGAACTACAAAACATCATATGATTGATACACTATTTTTCCAAATGTATTTGAATGAGAAAGTTGAATTATACCATTAACCATGAAATGTTATTAATATATTTTTTCTAAACAAATTAAGGGATGGATAACTCTATATATAGAAAGGATGATGATATAATCCAATTTGGATAATGATATGTTGGATATGAATATGTAAATTATATGGTAATGATTTCCTTAAAAATGATTATGTATTTGTTGAAGACTATTTTATGCTATTATAAGAGTTTTTTATATTTTTCTGATAATAAAAATAATGAAACATGCATGTTTCCAATAAGGATAAATAGAAATTTGGTATATTACGATGACAAATTTGAATACATGATGAAGGTAATCAGATGTTAGGAATTTGACTAGTAAGAGATACATTATGATATATGGCGGATAAAAGTAAATCTAATTTAGTGGTCATCTTTCTAATGTTTTGGATTTACATCTTTTATAAGTATTGAAAGCTTGTTAATTTATGGAACTATTAAGATAATCACTAGATGAGGATTTATATATTAATGTATTATTTCACTATATGTGGAATTATGTATATTTTATTAGTTTTTACACCTTTTTTCTTAGATAAAGATAGATGGAATGACATATTATTCTATATATGGATCGCACGATCTGGTCAAACTTTACGAATGAAAAATTCAACATCATTTATTTTAATGGGAGATAATGTTTAAATTATTCATGTCATGAACAATCTTGATATTTTGTCCAAGTCAATAAATTTTTTTAATCATGAAAGTTATTCAACATTAGGAAATGATATCGTGATATAAAAGTGTGTCATATTATCATCATTTTTGATGATACCAATAACCTCTTTCACACCTCATTCAATTATGGTTTTGTGATTGATAAAATTCTATAGATCACCCATATCACTGTGATAAGTGATATTTATCCATCACTATTATTATTTACACTTTTACACCATGCCCAAATCATAACCTATGTTCTCCTACATAGATACCTAATTATGAGTTACCATGATTAATTGTTATTCTATAACTATTATTTTTAAAATGGAGTTTTAGAATTAATTTTTTATGATGGGTTTCTATGAAATATACTCTAATATATGAATCCTTATATAAATTAGTGGATTTTTTAAGGGGAAGTTCATTTTAAGGGGTTTATAATGTAACACCTTGAGATTTTTAAGAGATATATTTTTTAATTTTGTTTTTGATGTCTTATTTTTTAAGCTACAACAATATAAGATTTCAATATATGCAACATTATCTTAGCTTTTGTTATATGAAACACTATTCTTGGTTTCTGTTACTCATAATTTAATGTTCATTTTATAGAATTCATTTCAAAAAAGACAATGTATAAGTGAAAAACTAAATATTATAACCTAGTAATTAAAATTCCAGGAATGAATAGTATCAAATTCCTTCTAAAAAAACTTTTTAAATGAAAATATGATTCTATAAAATTCAAAAATAACTCTTTATGGAGTCAATATAATTTTTAAAATTTATCTTACATGTTTATATGCATGATATAAAAAATGCAATTTTTTTTGGATAAAAAATGTATTTGTCAAAAAATGCAGTTCTACCACCTTTTGATGGTGCACCCACTATAAATCTAGTTCTGAAACTTTTTTTCAATTTGATAGTATAAAATTATTATTTTAAGTAATAATTTTAATATTTACTTGTGTTTAATTTTTTTTATTTTTTGATAAGTTAAATTGATTAATGAATAGTGAAAATACAAATTTTAATTGAAAACGTAATTTTCTTTTCAATTGAAAACATTGTAAAATTAATTTTTGGGTTAGTTTTAAATTATAATTAGTTAATTTTTATCAAATTATTGTTTTTGAAAATTAATTTATAAATGAATTAGTTATACAAAAATTTTCTATTTAAAAATGGATAATTTTACAAAAAAAACTGATTTTTGTGACATTTTAACAATTTTATTCTAAATTAAATTATAAAACCTGTATGTTTTTAATTTATAAGAAATGGATTTCAAATTTCAATTTAGGGGGTCCCAATTGGGTAAGTAGTTCTCTTTAATTTTTGACCAAAACGAATAGTAACCATGGTAAAACAATTTATCACGATAATAGGGTGAATTACGTATTTTTTGTTAAAAATAAAATTACGATGACTATGAAATGTCATAAAAAATAAAAAAAATATTACTGGATGAATTTAATTCAATAATTTACTAAGATGAATTTAAATTACAAAACATAAATGACTCTTTTATTTTATAATGACTTAAAGAATATTTAAATCAAAGAAAGCCACAAACTGTCATTTCTGTTGTCTATTATAACCACTATGATCCCTCATGATAAAATAAGTGTGGTATGAACGAATATAAATGTTACTTTTTAACCTAATAAATAATTTTCCCTAATATAAATTTATTTTTAATGTTAATTGGCCATTTGATAGATATTATGGAATGTATAATATTTTATTTAATAAAAATAAAATTATTCCACATTCATGTTTTAAATAATATATAATTTTTACCATAAGGTTATATATAAGTTATATTTGACTATAAATACTAATTTCAAATTCAATTTTTTTATTTATCATGGGCATTTATTTGGAATTTTTTGGACGTTAATAATCACCTTGAATGCTTATAAATTTATGATGTAGAAATTATTTAAATGACCAAAAAAAATAAAATAATTTTATTAAAATGATAATAAATATTAAAAGACTAAAAAACCTGACACAATATTATTGGTTGAGTATATATCTACTATATCATCCAATGGATGAGTTATTGAGCATTTCGACCCTTATAGAATATATTATGACACTAATATTATTTTAGTTAATGTGATGATAAAATTGTCATATTCATATTTTAATAAGTATAACAATTTTTATGATTGATTTTCCAGAAGGCATATTCAAATATAATTATTCTTGTAATGACCCGACCCTAGTTTCCCAGATTTGGTGTGTTACTACATAATATTGGCATGATCACAAAAGGTCATTTCTCGAAAGAACGATTAGATTAGTAGCCTTTGAAATACTTGATACATTTAGAAGTTTTACATTACATTATAAAATGAAAATATACAAAAACATAGTCTCCATAGGCCAGACTCATATCCCTTAGACTATCCCTGCAGGCCAGTCATATTATACTCATTCACATGCTGGAAAAAATAAAACATATAAAGGGGTGAGCTCAGATGCTCAGTAAGGATAAAAATATAGCATATTTGTTCATAAATATGCATAAAAATTTAAGGCAATGTAGAAGACTAAAACAAAATCATTTTAATCATGAACATCAGCATATTATTGAAAAGATAAAATCAAATAATGTCATTTACTTATTCACATGAATATTTTACAAGTTGAATAATCACATGGAAAATCAATAGCCACTTTAATAATGATGGAATGCATAATGCCAGACTTCATAACTAGATAGTCAATGACTTGTGACAAAACTACTAATAAGATTTTTTTCAAGGCCTTGTGACAAGACACAAGTTTGTCTCATGAGATCTACTAATGCATCAATGAGCTATAGCGGGCTCCACCTGTCACTTACTATGTTCAATTCATTCCTCATATAAAAAGGTTTAAAAATAAAATAAACATTTGATTTAAAACTATCATACAAAATGACAATAAATTATCCATAACCCATGAATGGTGTTAAAATAACACATCCAGAGTCAAATATATCACAAAACGTTCAATACAATATAGAAGTTTTGTACCATAATAAATCAACTTCAAATATGCTTAACATCCATCAAAGGATGATGACATAGATTAAAATAATATTTTTTAGAGAAGTATCTCTTTCTATTTTCAAATCATTTAAAAGTCATATAATTATAAATGAAAACATTTATTTTTAAATTATTCTCTAAATCATTTAAGGGATGATTTGATGTTGTTATAATGGCAGAAAATAGATGCACCCTCAGTATAAGTAAAAAACATTCTTACCTTTCCCAAATGGCCCGAAGGCATTCATTTTAATTGATTGTTGATAACCCCCATTTCAAGGAATAAGAGGGACCCTTACTAGTCCCGTAGGCTCAGAGATTACATGGCCCATAGGATTAGGAGATTACATGTCTTAATGATAATAAAAAATTCAACTAGACTATTTATAAGGGACTCCCCCTCCCAATCATCTACATCCGGATAGTAGCTCTCCACCTTCACATGACCATCTGTCTAGGCATCCGATACAAGCACATGCTATTATCGATGGAATATCCATACCCTCTCATTCTAAAAAATCCATTTGGCTCTACTCTGGTGAGTTCCATGGCTCTGAATCGCCTTCTAGGGCTGCTCCTTTTTGTAGAGTCTATTTGGGGAAACTTCATGTGGCCCGAATGCCTTGAGGTGGCCCGAATGCCTTCAAGGTGTCCCAACATCCCTACTAATTTGAAGGTGTGGGTGTCCCGAAAGCCATAAAGACTCTAAGCCCAAACTGGTGGCCCAAGTTGAATAGTTCCAGCTACCATAGTACCGAACATTACCTACTACAGTGATGCTACAATTCATGTTACAATACCAACACAGTGTATAGTTCTACTACTGCACTGCTACATTACCTCCTACAGTACTACTACAGTAACAGAAATATGCCTCTTCCTCGTTTGGAAAATGATGAAAAGATTTCTTTTAAAAACATATAAGGTCAAATAAGGGATTAAATGTCTTTAACCAATTTTCAATTAAATTGTAAATTTTTTTTTTGAAAAACATTTTTATGAATACACTTATGTGGATAATAAAGAGTTCCCAATAGATACTTACTTATAAACATCCTCAGATAAATAATGAGATTGTGAAATTAACCCATACTTTGTACTTTTCCTTAGTCGATGGTATGTTTAAATCCAGTATAATAGTTAAAACATTGTTATTAAATTATATAAGAACAATATACATAAATATGATATCATATATGATCTTATAGTATTTCTTTGTTAATGATATTTCGGTAGTATCATCTTTTGACGTGTTAAATGATCCAATTTCCTCTATAGGATTTGTTATGTAAGTAATGTTTTTTATGGATAGGATGTATATTATATATATTGAAAATTATATTAAGTTATTAAAAATTATTTTTAATCATAAAATGAAGATTTTTCTAGAATTGATACGATGAGGAATGAATGACATCGCGTTCGTGGAGACGGTAATCCGTACGTACGCACGACCGATAATATCATTCTTTTGATATTAAAATAATATATAATTGGATGGTATATCATATATATAGAATAATTATCATGTTATATAAATAATTGACATCATTTGTACTCATTATTATAGGCATCCAAATGATGAAGTGTTTGAATAACAAACTACACCACGTCGTGGAGACGATAATATGTACATACACACATATGGTGACTTTGACATAGATAGGATGGATAGAATAATGAATATGGTTATACCATTTTTTTAATAACAAAAAATTATATATAATATACATGAGTTTTTATTTTAGAATTGAAAAAACAGAGAAAGAGGAAGTGGAAGATGAAAATTACTTGAAAGAGGTGATGAAATATTAAACTCTTCATCGGGCTTTTCCTTTTGGTTTGATCAAAAGGGCTCCTTAGGATGGATTTTTGACTAATGTAAGGTTTATAGGATGAAGGGATTATAGTTGAGAAGATATTTGGGTAGGGTTTGGTTGAGACAAATGGCATTGAAGGAGTTAATCTGAGAGAAGGGGAAGTGTCCTTTTATAAAAGGGGTGAGGGGTACCTTAGGAAAATATTGAAATATTAATTTATAATAAAATAATTTTCCATTTCTAATTGCTCCAAAATTATTTATTTAGATGACAAGGCAGGATGGGTCAAAAAAACTCAACTAATAGGTTTTATCCTGGTTTGGGTCACTATATTAACTCTACCATTTTTATATAACTCATAGTTAAATAGATTTACATTTACCATGTCTCTTTGTATTTTTATATTATATGGTTAATAGATTAACTATAAACATCCAAGCGAACCTCAAGTGGTTTATAAATGACATATATAATATGTTTTAAGCCCTTTGGATGAACCTTATATTTTTAATAATAGAATATCAATTAATAATATAGAATTTGTTCTTAAAACTCTTTTACGTCAATTTTGACACTGTTTTGTATTTTGTTTTCGTTAAAATTATAACAGCATTATTACTTCGAAAAAATTTATTTAATCAACCCTAACATGAAATATTAACCTATAAAATTTGTTTAATTAATTAAAAGAATCAAATTAAATATATTTGGACAATTATAATATCAATTATTTTAAATCTTTCAATAATAAGGTAATTACTGAATCATCATTGTGTCATAAATAAATTTAATTATTTAATGTCTAAAAATTAAAAATAAAATACCATTCTTTAGAAAATATTCTATCTTTCTAATAAATATTTGTAGTCTAATTTATTTTATGTATAACCCTATATTAGAAATGGTTTAATTATTAAACATTGATTTTAACTCTTTTAACTCTTCTTTAAATATAATAATAATAAATGTCCTAATCTAATACATGTGTACCAAAAGGGATGATATTTTATTACTAAGGATTTTTTTGGTAGAATTATAATTATCCAATATAATTAGAACATGTCTTGGGGTAATTATGATATCATTTTTCCCTTAATTGCCATATTTACTTTTAACCGTGGTAAATAAAAGTCAAAAGATACTATTCACCACAAAATTATTTGCATATTATTGAACCACATTTTACATACTTATATTAACCTTGTCTCTTAGATTTTTTAAATTTATCTAACATAAGATGTAAAAATATGTTTTATTTAAATTTAAAAATGCCCCTTGGAGGTGGGTAACAGATGGAAAAAAGTTCTACAAAATTTTATATATCTAAACTTATTATAAAATGACTCCAACGAATTAAATTAATCATATATAGGTATTATGAATATATTTTGACAAAAAAATAAATAAAAATAAAATAACTAATTGTTTAAAAAAATAGTCAGTTTTAACCAATAACACGGTGTATTTTTTCACTATTCATAAAAAATTGAAAGTTATCAGAAAAATACCAAAAATTCACCATAAGAAAAATTCAATATTCCAAATCCAAAAATGAATTCCATTTCAATTGATACAATTTATAATATTTCAAAAAGTGGGTATTACTATTAATAACAGTTAGTTAGATTGGTTGTGGTGTGTTTGAACTTGAAGTTGCATACAACACAAGCTATTGTTTTATTCAAAGGGAAACATATCGTGGAATCTTGGGGTATTTCATTTTCTGCATCTCCAAAAAATTTAGTCCATGAAATTTCTAGAATATTACTACATAAAATTATTTGGGTGGTTCTGCATCTTATGTTTCTCAGGTTCCCATGTTGCCTCTTCCATTTTATGGTTTCTCCAAAGAACTTTTACCAAATGAGTTGTCTGGTTTCTCAAAATTTGTTCTCTTGTGTCAAAAATCATGATATTATCTTCTCAATAAGACAGGTCTGTTTCAAATTTTAATTCCTCATAGGTGAGTACATACATTTGGTCATGCATGTATTTTATCAATAGTTATACATGGAAGACATCATGAACTTTGGAGAGACTCGATGACATTGCCAAACGGTTAGCTACTGCCCTAATTCATTCTAGATTATCGAATGATCTGATGTACCTGGAACTCAATTTACCCTTTTTACCGAATCATATCATTCCCTACCATTGAGACACCTTCATGAAAACATGATCTCCTACATGAAATTACAATTCCTTCTTTCGTCTATCGGCATACATCTTCTGCCTACATTGAGCTGCATTGATGTGGGATTGGATTACCTTCATCTTTTCCATTGTTTCCTCAATAAGTTCTTAGCCTATGAGTTTTCTTTCACCAACATCATCCAAACAGGTTGCTGTGCGACATCTCTTTGCATATAACGCTTCATATGGTGCCATCTGAATACTTCAATGGAAGATATTGTTATTAGAAAATTCTACCATAGTGTAAATATAGATCCCATATACCATTATAGTCAAGTGAGAAAGATATCAACATGTATTCAAAGGTATGAATAATTTGTTCTGATTGTCAACCAGTTTATGGCTAGTAGGCACTGATCAAATGAAGTTCAGTATCCTGGTCATTCTGAAGACTTTTCGATAATCTAGATGTAAAACAAGGATCACGATCAGAAACAATCGATAGGGGTACTCAATGAGGTCTTAAACATCATTAATAAATAGCCTTTCTAGACATTCAAGATGTAAATCTTCTCTTATTTAATGAAAATGTGCTTACTTGGTAAAACAATCAATATTGACCCATATTGCATCATTCCTTGTAAGATTATTTGGTATTTCCATGAAAAATTCCTCTGTAATATTATCCCATTTCCACTCCAATATGGAAAGAGGTTGAATATCTCTTCTGGGTTGTTTCCTTCCAGCTTTCACATGTTGAAAAACCATACATCATGATACAAAATTAGCAATCTCCCACTTCATGTTATCCCACCAAAAATGTTCCTTCAAATCACTATACATATTTTTGCTCCCATGGTTTATAGTGAAATTGGATCTATGAATATCATCCAACAACTCCCATTTTAGATCAGGTCTGTTTGGAACACAATGTCTCTTCCCAAATTAAAAAATTCCATCTTCATATACGAAGTCGATCGTACTCCCATCGTTCACTGATTTAATCTTCATTTGAAATTTTTCATCATTAGTCTGAGAACATTTTATCCTTTCTAGTAATGATGTTTTGAAAACTATTTGAAAATTTATCGATGTTTCACCTTTCATGATTATTCCCATATAAATTTCACTACATCCATGAAAATAGGATCCCTTTCAAATCTCGTCTACATCAAAACTCCATGATCCTTTCTTTTCAAAACATCTACTACCTAAATTTCCTTCCCTGGGTGGTAGTGTATTATGAAATCATAATCTTTGAGTAGTTCCAGCCATCATCTTTATTAATGTTATGTTCTTTTTGTGAGAAAATATACTTCAATCTCTTGTGATCAGTATATATATCAGATTTTTCACCATAGAGATAATGTCTCCATAACTTCAAAGAAAATATTACTGGTGATAATTAAAGATCATGAGTAGGATAGATTTTCTCATGATTTTTTAGTATTCGTGATGCATAATAAATAAATCTATCATTCTTTATAAAGAAACAACCATGTCAATTCATTGATGCATCACTATAAATAACAAACCCATAATACCCCAATGGTAGACTCGTGATTGGACCATTAACTAATCTTCTCTTTAATTATTAAAAACATTATTCACACTCTTTTGTCTAATCAAATTTAACACCTTTATGTGTGATCAGGTTTAATGGGTTAGCCACTCAGGAAAAATTCTGGATGAAACACTGATAATGACAGGCTTAGATGATAAAACGGTGTACCTCAAGTATAATCGTCAGTGTTTTCCATTCATTGATAGCACTTGTTTTGGAAGGATCAATAGAGATTCCATCCTTAGAGACAAGGTGTCCAACAAAAGAAATCTCCTAAATCTAGAATTCACACTTTCTAAATATTCTATATTATTCATTTCTCTAAGAGAGTTTAGGATAATGCACAAGTTAGTTTCAGGATCATCATAGCTATTTGAGTATACCAAAATATCATCCACAAACACCGCTATAAATTCAACAATATACTCCTTGAAAACTTATTTCATTAGATCCACGAAAACAAAGGGTGCATTAATCAGTCCAAAAGGAATTACTGTAAACTCATAATGCCCATACATAGTTTGAAATTCTATTTTCGGAATTTCTTCCTTCTTCACACACAACTCATGGTATAAAGATCATAGGTCAATCTTTTAAAAATGTTGTTATACATGAATTTGATCAAATAAATAATAAATGTGAGGTAGGGGAAACTTCTTCTTGGATGTTATAGAATTGATCTCCCTGTAGTCAATGCAAAACCTCATAGATCCATCATTACTTTTAACAAAAATTATAGGGTCTCCCCGTGGATAAACACTAGGGAGAATAAATCTGTTATTAATCAATTCCTCTAGTTGTTTCTTTATATCCACTAATTCAAAAATGGTCATTCTATAATGGGTCTTCGATATGGGCCTTGTACCAAGAATTAAATCAATGTAAAACACAATTTATCATTCCGGAGGATGTCTAGGTAAATCTTCCGGGGCACAACAACCTATTGTTGAACTATAGTTTTGTCCTCTATTTGATCATTCCTTTACTCACCCATAGTTATTTCATTCTCTTCAACCCCACAAATTGTATTTAGTAGAGCTACTGGGGGTGGATCTAGATAATAATTAGATGGTGACATTTCTACTCTAAAGATAAGGTACTCCTTATCTTCATTGAAAATTGTAACATTCTTCATCTTATAATAAATTTTTACATCATGGTCCGATAGCCAATCCCTATAGAGGATTATATCAAATAAAATCATGGGTATGATGATGAGATCAGCAGATCAATTACATATATATGACTTAGTTGGGAGTGATTCCCAAAAAATTGTTTCAATGATACTTTCCTATGGATTTTTGACTGACAACTCCACTGCTAAATCAAATTAAAAATATCAAATTTTCCTAGAAAACATGAATGATATAAAACAATGCGATGATCCGGAATCAAATAAACCATTTTCTAAACTTGGGGAAACCATTAAATTTCTTTCTACCATGTCTTTTGGAGCTTCAACCTCAGCAGTAGTGATAGCATAAACTTGGCCTTCATCCCTTTGCCTTTTCTGAGTTAAGTTTCCTTAGAGCTTAGGACATTCAATTTCATAATTCCCTCTTTCTGTACAATTGTAGCATTCAACATTGACAACCTCATTCTTCCCCATGCAATCACAAGTTTGGTGTACTTTTTCAACAAACTTGTAACAGACTCTCATTCCCTTTAGGCAAGTACCAGGGTGTTTCTTCCCACTTTTACTATAGGATGGATATTAAACATTCCCATTCTTCGCTTTATTTCCATTTCCAAAGTGTTCTGTTGATCACTTTTTTCTCTTGGTTTTCATTAGAGTTGTAACTGTTAGATAATTCATTTTTTGTCATGATAGTGCCTGAGACTATAAAATCGTATGATGAGAAGGATTGTGAGACTATTGCTTGAAGGAGAAATTTTTTTAACCCATAAAAAAATTGATCAATCATATTCTATGGGTTATGTATATAATCTTCTGCATTTCTTTCTATCCTTGTAAAGTTAATATAATATTTTTCAAAATTCAAATCTGCTTTTTGCATCAGACTCAGAAATAATAATTCCATATCCACTCGATGGTCATGAGGAAATTATTTTTCTATGAAAATATCTTTAAACTGCATGAATTCCCTACTTGAAAATTCTACATCCTCCTTTTTTTTGAATCAATGACCACCATTTATCTGCATCTCTAGTCACGCAATAAACTTCAATGTAAACGTTTTCCCTTTCACTACTCCCCAAAGTGTGAAATATTTTATCTATGATATTTATCCATTTCTTAGATACTAATGGATTGATAATCCAATTTACTGTTGGTGGTTTTTGCCTCAAGAAGTGGTCTATCATTGATCCTCATCTTTGTGGATCAGGGATCTCCATATGGGTAAGGTTATTATTCATAACTTGAGTCAGTTGTCCCAGTATGGTGATAAGATTATCAGCACCAATTTCTTCACTAGCTCCACTATAATTATATCGAGTAGGAGGTAAATCCCTACTTTAATTATTTTCATTGATACAACTTCCATTATTTCCACTAGGTTCCATTTATAAACAATGTCATACACTAGAATAGTTTAGAAATCACAATACATAATTCCAAACATGTAAAATAGTTAACATAAATTGAACAGTTTATGGACATAATCCCTAATAAAAAAAATTCATTGAGTAAGTATATACTCATAAACCCTTCATAATGGTTTTTAAATAAAATGAGAATTATTCTATGCATATCCCCTGGGAGTGTCGTAACCAAAAGTGCAACAGGGCTCGTTGTCATGCACCAGTTCATGTTTGAGTCTAACTCAAGTCAGTGTTTTCGAGTTTTACCCCAAGGTATATCAGTTCTAGAGCCGCCTATACCTACTCGTATCCAGATAGGGATTTATTTCTTGGAAAACAAATATAATCTATATAGTACCAAAATTCTAGGACGTTTTTCAACACTAATCATCAATGTATATCTTAGGGAAAAGTTCTCTAATAAGGGTTTCTCTAAATCCAGCATCCAAGGTTTGTACTAAACATCCTCCAATACCGACTTTAATTCCCCTACCCTACTTACCATGAGTTGGTGCATTTTTACATAACATTGGCCAGCTCACAAAATATAATGTCTTGAATAACTGATTAGTTTAGTAGCCTTGGAAATACTAGATACCTGCGTAAGTTTTACATTACATTATAAAATGAAAAACTACAACAACATAGCATACATATGAAACACTCATATCCCATATACTATCCCTATAGTTCAATCATAAAATACTTCTTCACATCCTGGGAAAATTAAAACATAGAAAGGGGTGAGCTCAGATGCTCATTAAGAATAACAATATAGTGGAATCATTAATAAATAAGAATAAACATTTAAGGCAATGCATAAGACTAAAACAAAAGTCTTTTAAACATGAATTTAAGAATAATATGAGAAAGATAAAATCAAATTATTTCATTTACTTATTCAAATGGATGTTCTACGAATCGAATAATCGCATAAAATATCAATAGCCACTTTCTTAATGATGGAATGCATAACGCCAGACTTTATAACCACATAATCAAGGACTTGTGCCAAGAATATAAATAATATTTTTTCAACGTCTTATGCCAAGACACTAGTTTGTCTCATGAGTCCAACCGAGGCATTGAGGATATAAAGAGGGCTCCACCCATTACTTACTAAGTCCAATTCATTCCTCATATGAAACTGTTTAAACATAACATAAACATTCGTATTAAAAGTAGCATACGAAATGTCAATACATTAACCATAAACCTTGAATGGTGTAAAAATAACACATCCAAAGTCAAACATATCACAAAACCTTCAATACAATATGTATGTTTTGTATAATAATAATTCAACTTCAAATAATCTTAAAATCCATCAAAGGATGTTGGCATAGATGAAATCCAAACAGTTTTTAGGGAAATATTTCTTTCTATATTTAAATAATTTAAAATACATATAATTATTAAAGAAAACATTTATTTTGAAAATATTTATATAATATTGTAAGGGTATCTTCGATGATTTTATACATGCGGAAAATAGATGCACCCTCTGTATGAGTTAAAAAAACATTATTACCTTAATTTTTTCGAAAAGGTCATAAAGTACCTTGTTTGGAAAACAACAAAAATATTAAATTCAAAGTAATATAAGGTCAAATAAGGTTATAAATGACTTTAACCCATTTTATATTAAATATTAAATATGTTTTGATGTTTTTTTAAAGAAAACATGGATGTGGATGATAACGATGTCCCAGTAGATACTTACGTATAAACAACCTTCGATAATAAAGAGATTCTGAAATTAACCGTTACCTTGTAATTTTCTTTAGTCGATGGTATTTAAACCTCTTTTGTAATAGTTAAATAATTTTCATTAAATTATGCAAGAAATATATACATAAATATGATTTCATATATGAACATATCATATTACTTTTTTAATGATATACCATTAGTATCGTAATTTTAGGTGTTAACTAATTAAATTTATTTTATATGCTTTGTAATGTATGTAATGTGTGTTATCAATAAGATGTATATTATTCATATTCATATTGATATTAAGTCTTTAAACATTATTTTTATTCATTAAATGAAAAATTTTCTTGAAGGGATTCGATAGAGAATGAATCTCATCGCGTTTGTGGAGACGGTAATCCGTACCAACACAGGAGCGACAATATCATTATTTTGAAAATAAAATTGTATATGATTGGATATTAACTCATATATAAAAAAATAATTATTATGTTCTAGTTATTATTTAATTATTTTTACTCATTATTATACCCATCAAAATGATGATGTGTTTGAATAACAAACTACACCACGACGTGGTGACGGAAATCCGTACATACACACGTATAGTGACTTTGTCATTTATAGGATGGATAGAATAAAGAATATGGTTGTAAAATTTTTATAATAAGGTAACAGTATATAGAATATATGAGAGTTATTATTTTAGAATTGAAACAACAAATAAAGATGAAGTGGAAGAAGAAAAGAACTTGAATGGGATGATTTAATATTTACCTCTTCTTCCAGTTCTTCCTTTTGATTTGATCAAAAAGGAACCATTGGGTGGAATTCCAACTAAAGGAAGGCCTCTAGGATGAAGGGAGGAAAGTTGAGAGGATATTTGGGTAGGGGTTTTCCAAGCCAAAGTGATTTTAATGTATGAATTTGAGAGAAGGAGATGTGCCTTTTTATAAGAGGGGTGAGGGGCACCTTAGGAAAAGATTTAAATATTATTTTATAAAAAATATATTTTCGGTTTCTAATGTCTCAAAAATGATTTATTTCGTGGATAAGGAGGGTATGGGTCACAAAACACACAACCAATTGGTTTTATACAGGTTTGGGACACTATATTAACCTTATCTTTTAGATTTAACTCTTTGCTAAAAAGTTTTACATTTACCATTTCTCTTTTAATTTTATTATTATATGGTTAATAAACATACTATAAATTTTCAAGAAAATATCAAGTGGTTCATTAATGACATATATAATATTATTTAACCCCTTTGGTGGATCTTTAGATTTTTAGGAATATAATATCAATTAATAATGTAATATTTGTTTTAATAACTCTTTTTTGACAATTTTGACACTATTTGGTATTATGTTTTTGTTAAATTCATAACATCATTATTACTTCGAAAAGAATTCATTTAATCTACCCTAACATTACATATAAACATATAAAATTCGTTCAATTCATTAAAATTTTAAAATTAAATTTATTTGGATATTTATAATATCAATTATTTTAATCATTCTTTAATAATGTCATTACAGCATCATCATTGTGTCATAAATAAATTAAATTATTTAATTTCTAAAATATATCAATCAAATACCAATATGTAGGAAATTATCTCTTTCTAATGAAAATTTATAGTCGAGTTTATCTTATTTATTACCCCATATTAAAAATGGTTTAGTTAATAAGCATTCATTTTAACTCTTTTAACTCTTCATTAAATAAAAAATTATCAAATGTCCAAATCTGATTCATGTGGACCAAAGGGGATCATATTTTATTCATAAGGTTGGTTTTGGTTGAATTATTCTTATCCAATAGAATTAGGTCATGTGTTAGGGTAATTATTAAATGATTTTTACCCTTAATTATCTTATTTACTTTTTGCTGTTGTAAATAAAAGTCAAAAGTTATTGTTCACCAAAAAAATATTTTAATCATATTGAACCACATTTTACTTAATGATATTAACAATGTCTCTTAGATATTTGAAATTCAACTAACAGAAGCATTAAAATTAGGTTTTATACAAAGTAACAAATGCTCCTATAAGGGGGGTTAAAAGACGATAAAATGTTCGATAAAAATTTATATATCTAATCTTATTATAAAATTAATCCAATGAATTACATTGAAAATATATAGGTATTATGTATCTATTCTGACTTAAAATAAATAAATGAAAATAACAAATTATTTAATAAAAATCCAGTTTTAACCTATTTCATAGTGTTTTTTTCACTATTCATCAAAAATTGATAGTATTCAGAAGAATACCAAAAAAATCACCCTATAAAAAATTCGATATTCTGAATCCAAAAATGAAGTCCATTTTGAATGATAAAATTTATAAAATTTCAAAAAGTGGGTATTACTATTAATGAAGGATGGTTTATTGGTTTTTTTGTGTTTAAACTCGAAGTTGCGTACAACACAAGCTATTGTATTGTTCAAAGGGAAACGTACCATGGATGTTTGGGGTGATAGAATTCTACTGAAAGAAAGTAGATTCATATTCATCATAAATTTTCATCATAAATTTTCACTGTACAAATAAATATTTTATAGAATTACAAAATATTGATGTATTATTTATTATACTAATAGAAATTTCAAATAAATGTTATTAAGAAAATTTAAATGAATATAATATGAGTTAATTAATATGATAAATTAATTTTATAAAAGTATAAGACCCATTAGTGATATAATAAAATATTTTTTTCTTGGATAAAAACATATCCTTGTTATTTTTGAATATATATAAATTGAATACTATCAAAATTAGAACACATTTTGTTTTTTATAAAACAATAAGTTATTAATTTATTTTAATATCATATTTTTTAAAAAAATATTTAATATTTATTATATGGTCAAAAAATATATAAATTATTTATTTATGATTTAATATGAATCAAATAAGTAAATATTTCACTGTTTTAATATTGAAATAATTATAACCCTAGTTAAAATGAAATAGAATAACTAAGTGATAAATTAAAATGATAAGATTTAAATTACTAAAAAAATAAATTTTTTCTTCTTGATGAGATTAAAACATTACCTCATCTCATCTTCTAATTATGACATTTTTGAGGTTTTGGATGCAATTTTATTTTATTATATATTTATATATTTAGAGATTCCAAATATTCCCCTCACCATATTTAAAAAAGGAATTCTAATTCAACATTAATTAACAACTCATTGAGCCTTCAATTTCAGCCATCCTTTGCAAATATCCCTTTTCAACTTCTCTTGTTACATCCTAGAGGTGCTTGTATTCTCAAAAAAAACAAGCTCTACTTACATTATGATGAGATATAAAAGGATATCATTGAACAAAATGAGGTTTAGATACACACAATGGTTATCGAACCTATGTTAAGGGATTATATTGCCTAAATTTTTGTGTGGGAAATGTGCCTTATCAACCATCTATTTCTACTCTCTGGTGTTTATGTTTACAATTAGTATTTTTTTTATATTTTTTTTGGAGGTTATGATATTTACATATGAATAAAATTTTATTTATTATATGAGGAATACAATTCGACTGATTATAAATTAGTAAGGGAATATTTTGTCTCAAATTTATTTATGTGGGAAAAATTCTGTATACACCATCAAATTATTTTTTATTATGATTATTTTTCACATGAATGTTTTTGTGATTATTTTTTCCAATATTATGATATTTATATATGCATAAAATTTTCATTATTTTATATGGATTGCGATTCAATTGATTATCAATTAGTGAGGGATAATTGTTAGGAAAAAATCAATCAATGTTTCCTCTTAGTATTATTTGGGTGTTATTGTGTTTTTTGACCAAGATAGATGATCATGGTTTAGTTTAGTTATTGTTTTCTGAAGAAATATTTTTAAGGTTGTGTAATTTCCCTGTTTTTCCAAATTTATGGGCCTCATAATAAAAAATTGGTTTTTTGAAATACATGATTTTCCTTATAGTAATAACAGTTTTGAAGAATGGTAAGAAAAATCAGAAAAGTAATTGAAATGGGGAGGCCGGGACATGGAACACATACATTGTCTGGGAAATGTTCGCAGCTCTGTATGTAGAATCCGGAATGATACGTGGGAGTGATTTGTAGAACAAAAAATGGTTCACTGTGAAAATTTTTGATGAAGGGGATTCTCTTTGCAGATGGTGTCATGTTTTACAGTACGGTGGGAGATAATGGTGTCATGTTGGAGAAAAGCTAATATGACGTCCTCCGTTGAAAAATTATTCATGGAATGGGTGAGGTTCGCAGTAGGAGGATTGATATGCAATGGAGGCTGTACCGAACCAAAGATTTGTTAAATCATGGATTAGTAGATTTTGTGAATATCATTGAATATATAAGGAGGTATAATCCCATTGATTATAGGAGATAGATACTATCATTATAGAAAGTCTTTTTTCTCTAGTAATTCAGTGAACTCCGAAACTGGTTCACAAGGTAGAATTTGTGAAGGATGAAGTGTTTCGCCTGGAAGGTATTCTGTCATAGGGGTTTTGTTGGTGTTTTCAGTAGAAAAGGTAGAAACTCTATTGGAGATGAACATGGTTTACATAATAGAGAGTCTGGTATGCAGATAAAAAATTCAAATATGTAGAGGAGAGATGTATTACAGAAGTGAAGTTAGTCTGAAAATAGAGAATTGTTCTGGGACACAGGGTGGTTCACAGATGAGGTTCGCAGAGTGAGAATGGAAGGGTGGTACGTGATAGTGAAGGTGAATGCAGTGTGAGGATGAATGAAGGTTTGCAGAAGTGGCATCAGTATGCGGAGGAGGGGATCTGCATATCATACCAAGTATACATTATGCATGGGAGATATGTGGGTTGGAAAACAAACAAGGATTCTTGAAAAGGCATCAAATCTGTTTTTGAATGTATTTTCAGGTACCTATCAATACATGAGAAGGTGGACTTCATCTTCCGGTGAAAAAGGGACTGAAACTGAGCATCTGCCTTTAGTTAAGGATTTTGTATGTATGAAATTGAAGGGACCTACACATATATAAACTGTGTTTGACCTAGATGTCTATAAAATGATACTATATTCATTACCACGAGCTGTGTGGAAAGGGAGAGGAAAATATTTACCCTTTCTAGATGTAGTTATAATGAGAAAGATGCATTGGAAGAGACCCATGGTAATGTCGTTATTATACCTTAATCCTTGTAATGGTAGTGAGCCTGGGAATAGAAGATCTAACCCAAACTTTGTACAAATTATAAGAAGTGAGCCGTAATGAATTTGGAACATCAGAACACTGCCATTGTATGCACTTTGGACATATCCAAGTGATGGTGAACCAATTAAAAATTGATATGTCTCATGAATGATTTAAATTATTTTTTTACTTTGTAACATTAATGTTAGATAAGAGGGTTTTGTTTAATGATGAGACAAGATCCATAGGGGAAGAAAATTTAATCTGTCATACCATGATTTACCCACACCCCCCTCTCAGGGTATTCTAATTAGAGGACCTAACAATTGGTATTAGAGAGAAAGGTTCAAGTGATTCATTTTCTCTCTCTCAGAAGATTAATAAATGAAAGTGGTAAATCCTAATGGAATTCCGATTTCTGATGGAAATAATTTGCAACTCTAAAAGAATGAAATGAATCACTACTTTCAATTAGTAGGGATAGATGTCTTCACCATAGCAATTATTGGAATATAATCTGACATCAATAGTGGTGCTTTATCATAATAATAAGGAAGGTAAATGAATGTTGATGCTAAGGGGATCAATTCTATAGGTGGAGTCCTATCAGATTCTGTTTTTATGAAGGCGATATCTTAGAAAACATCCAATTCTATGATGGAAAAATTGTTGAATATTAATGAGTGTGACACAAATTTTCAAGAAGAAAAGTTGTAGGTTCTGAGGAACAAGTATGAGGATATGTGAATAAACGCCAATGAGACCGTTGATACATTATTTAATAGGGTAAATGTTATTCTAGAAAACATGAAAAGTCATATAGAAGTCATTGAAGATTTAATTATTGAAAAATGTATCTTGAGAGTGAATCCAATGCTGTTCAATCCAAACATTTCAGTATTGGAGGGCAATGAACCAAAAGTGTTGACACTAGAAGACCTACAGAGTAACATTGTTTCATATGAAATGAGAAATGACGAAAATGGTGTATTATATAAGGGGATGTCTAAATAAGTATCATTCAAGGCCAAGAATATTCTCTCTATTGAAGACATTCCTGAGAAAGAAAGTTTGGATTTTATCATGTGTTTTCTCTCCTCAAATTTTCAAAGGGGAAAAGGGATATTCAGAGGTAAGATTCCATTTTCATGATATTGATGTGGAGATATTAGGAATTTTGAAGTAAAATATTCTAAGAATATTGATGATGAAAATGAAGATAATGATGATATTCACCAAAATAAGTATTCATAAAATGTGAAAGGTAAGAGAATGTTCTCAAAATAGAAGAATATTAATTGAAATGAATATGATTAGAATTATATAAGGAAGATGAGCTGGAGCATTACCTGTATCATAAATTATATTCTTTGGTGGAAGTCTTCATAAATTCCTTGGAAAATTAATAAAGTGTCAATGAGTAGGGATAAATTGAAGAAATGGTTGATCTTAAGGCTCAATTAGAAGCTTCCCTTGAATAGGTAGATATTTTGAGAGAAAAAAAATAAATCTAAGAAATTTTTTGGTGATGAAGAAATCTATATGTAGTAGAATGCAGTAGAGAATTCTAAGATAAAAGTAGAAATTGAAATGTTGAGGTCTTCACTACCCAAAAGCTCAAAAAGTTCATTGAGTACTAACTAAAAATTGAATAACAGAAAATAAAAGTTGTTTGATTTGCTGAAAATGGAAAAGATCAAATCTAACATATCGAATAACTATAAGAGGAAGTCTTTGGTCTATGTTTAATAGTTAAAGTCTATGAGAAACCATTATATCTCGGTTTGACATAAGTAAATAATATCATACAATCAACTGAGAGGATGAAATTTGATCTGAGTGGTCCTGCAGAATAGGAGCAATAATAATCTCTGATTGACAAGGATGGTATGTGGATTGATCTAAAACAAAAAAAATTATGGTTTAATTTAGACCTCTTGAACCCACTCCCTGATTTACGACATATTATTGTATGAATAATAATGAGAGGATTAATAGAATCCATGGCATAAATAGCGGTGCATCATTAACAAAAAGTTATGTATGTCAAAAAAGAATTTATTGTTGTTGTATGATGGGACACTCTCAAAATTATTTTTCCATATACATTTGACCACAAAGATAACATGTAAAACAATTTTGTCTGTACATCGCTCAAAATTCTAGGACATCATTTGATGGGAATTGTTTTAGGTGTAATGGAATCAGATATATAGAATGATATTACACATCAACAATGTTGAGGAAAGCTCAAAGGCATAAAAAATTTGTCCATAAAATGTGTGAAAATGTATCATCAAGAGAGCATAATATTGAAAATCAAATTGACACTCAAAAAGATTAATATAGTCCATCATATTTTAAAGAAGATCATGATTATCATTCCATGTAATGTATGAAGTGACGGAATTGGATAAAAAGGATAGGGTCTAGCATTAAGTGGTTGTAAAAATTGAATTCAAGGAATTAGATCACCCTGGGATATAAATCAAGGAAATTGGATGCACTTCCCATATGACAAACAATAAGGACCTAGTGACTGGAATCGGGTTTGATAAAGAACATATCGTAATATTTTATAATGATGGAGCATGAATATTATTAGTTCCTTAATTGCCAGCAATAGAGGAAAAGACATGATAAGATCAGATTTCTTGGTTTTTTATGGGCTTAGTCACAACTTGGTTAGTGTTAGTCAATTTTGTGACATAGGGAATTCAATATGTTGGTCTAAGATATTCTATATCTTCAAGGAAAATTATGGGGGTGTTGTGTTGCAAGAAAATCATTAAAAGGAAATCTCTACATCTTGAATGGAGAAGATATGTGATTTGATTCCAAGGATGAAGAAAAAAAGTTAGGGCATAAGCATCTTCGACACATAATCCAAGCTTCCATCAATGATCTGGTTAAATGTTATGCTGTTCAAAATCTTCCAAGATTATAGCATGATCTTACTCATCTGTGTGTTGCCTGTAAACAAGGAAGGATCATTAGAATTAAATATAAGCCAAAGGAGGGAAAGTCATCCAGTTTTATTAAGTCAGTTCATATTTATGTGTGTGGTAATTTCTAAAAGGGATATTTATGGGATGAGATATTATGTTCTCTTCATTGATTACTAAATCAGAATGTCTTGGGTTTCAATCATCACATAAAAATATGTGGTGTTCAGTTTCTTTACAAGATATCGATGGGAATCTGAAAATATGATTTGTCAAAAACTCTTTAAGATGAGAACCAACAATGGAACCGATTTCAAAATTATCAAAGTGGAGGATTATCTCAAGAAACATGGGATAACACATTATGTTCCCATCGTATGAACTCCTCAGTAAAATGGAGTAGTTGCGGGAAGAAATTGGATTACGAATAACATGGATAGAACAACGCTCATTGAGAATGATCTTTAAGAAAATATATGAAATGTGGTTGTGATAATAGCAGTCTACACATCAAATAGAGCCTTATTGTGCCCGAAATAATAGATGACTCTCTATGAGCTACGATATTGAATGAATGCATCATTGAAATACTTTCGAGTCTTCAGATGTTACTGTTTCATTCTCAATAAGGAGAAACATACGATATTTTAATCTCATGGAGATGAAGGGATATTTCATGGATACTAAAAGACTAGAAATGTATATAAATGCATTAATATTAGGAAAGCGAGGATTACGGAAATCCATGATGTAACCATAGTGGATAATTAGAAGAATCATTAAGAAATACACGATCACTCTAAAGAAGATAGTAATGAAGTGATAGGTATATGTGGAGATGTTCTAGTTACATTGATTGATACAAAAGAAGACTTAGATGATGAAAATGATGATAATAAATTAGTGTATTCATAGAGAGATGCAAGATGACCTGAAATTGTTAGATATTACATAATTAGAGATCAAACAGAAACAGTGTTGGAATAAAGTATGATGTATCTACAGTAAGAATCATACTTATAACTAGTGGAGCCTAAATGATTTTTTAATGTAGATATAGATGATAATTAGGTCCAAGAAATGAATGAAAATATAGACCAAATAGATAATAATCAGGTATGGGATATTGTTTTGAGACCAGCAGAAAAAAATTTCATCCGAAAAAATGGGTCTTTCACAATAATATGAATGAAGATGGATTTGTGATTCCAAATAAAGCATGGTTGGTGTGAAAAGGTTACTATCAGATAGAATTTATTGATTGTGATGGTACATTTGTAACTATTGAAAAACTAGAGGCAATAAGATAATTCTTATCCATAGTATCACATGGAATTTTTAAGGTTTTCGATATGGATGACATGTCGACATTTCAGAATGGTGTTCTAGAAGAAGATGTCTACATTGATTAAACAGATGGATTTCTCATTCATGAAGATGAAAATAGAAATTTTAGTCTAAAGAAGTCCTTATATAGTTTGAAGAAATCACAAAAAGCATGGCATTCATGGATTAATCAGTTTCTAAAGAATATTGGATTCGAACATGGTGGAGTTGATTGCAATATATAATTCAAAAAATGAAATTAATCAAAGGATGATGGTTCTAGTTTATGTTGGGGACTAAATATTTTTTGGATCAGATAAATAAAAATCTAGACAGTTTTATGAATTCTTAAAAAGTTAGTTCTAAATGTGGCAGATTGGTGCACTAAAGTTTTTCATTTTTATACAAGTGATTCAAGGATGGAATGTAACTTTTTTTCCCAGTTTTAATATTCATTGAAGGTTCTGAGAAGTTTTGGAAGGGATAATTACATAGATATGAAGACTCTAGTATCTAGCCAGTCGAAACTGCGACAAGATAATGAAGCCCAAGCAGTTAATATCCCGGAATACCAGAAAATAATTGGATGTATGTGATACCTAACAATTAAAAGTAGTTATATTGTATTTACCACATGTCTAGAATTGAAATATCCAAGAAATCCCAAGGAGAGACACATGATTGCAGTAAAATGAGTAATTCTATATATTAAGTGAGCTTTGGATTTTCTTAATGAATAATGACAAATCTCATCCAGAATTACTGGAATATACAGATGCAGATTGGGCTAGATCATTAGATGTTAGGAAATCAACATCTAGAGGTACATTCTATCATGGTGGATTGTGTATTTCTTTGTTGAGCAACGAACAAGATTTAATTTCATTAATAATGATAAAATCTAAGTACATTATGGATAATCAATCATGCACATAATTAATGTGGATGAGGTAGCAGCTTGATCATATTGGTTTTTAAGTGAATTATTAGATCATAATCTATTGTGATCATTCAAGTGCTATAAATTTGAAAAAAAATCAAGTCCATCACCCAAGGAAAATGAACATTGAAATCAAATAACGTTTTCGCAAGGAGAAATTGGAGCATGGTCTTGTGAAATAGGAGTTTGTGCCAAAAGAACAACATGATTCAAATATTCCTATGAAGGCCTTACCCAAAGAAGCATCTAAAAGACATCAGATGGATTTGGGAGTCTAGTCGACTTCCTACACGAGAAAAATTAGGGATGTGGGACTCCCACTATGCAATGAAGGGCGTGTTTTATTCCTAATGTACTAATATGTGATATTTACCCTATTTTAGGAATCCATGAAGTTCACTTTGGTTTTGTTAAAAAAGGGGGAGAATGTGTGACTATTATAGTTAGAGAAAACACATGAGGAGAAGATGTTAGGTGGAGCAACCAGATAGTGGAGTTGAATCTATGAAGAAGCTATATGGAGGAGATGTATCATTGGGGGAATATTAAATCTGAAAATTATAGAAATTATCGATCAAATATTTCATATCATGACATTTATGGTTTGTGATGAATGCAGGTGATTATTTTTAACAGTTAATGTCAAGATTTAAGTGATTCATTTATGAACAATGAATTATAACCTTGTCACACATGCCATCTATGGATCATGCCATCTAATATTATGTGTTGAGTATATCCTTTATCACAATCATAATATCATGAAGCAAATGGTGGCTGACGATGGATGTAGTTTTAATGAGTTTTCAAAATATGAAGATTTTGTTATGAGAAAAGTTTTCAATAAACCCAATGGGGGATATTGTTGGAAAAAAATCCATCAATACGTCTTCTTGGTATGAATTTATTTTTATTGAGTTTTTTGAAAAGTCCATATGATCGTGAATGAGGTTTCTTAATATTTTCAACAGACAAGTTTTTACGGTGGAATAATATTGCAATGTTTTCCAACTTTTTGGGACAAAAAAATTGGAGTTTGTGTTAAAAAATGTAAGGTATTTTTCATATGAATGAATAATGTGATGAATGGTAAGAGAAATTATAAAGGGAAGATATGTTGGGATCCTAAGACATTTAACACATACCATGTCTTTGAAGGGTTCACGACCGCATACTGGGTTGTGGGAACGATATGCGGATATAGTTCACAGAACAAAAAATGGTCCGCAGAGATGATTTGCGGTGAATGGAATGCAATTTTTAGAAGGCATGATGGTTCATAGTATGGTGGAATAGAATGATGTTGTGTGTGAGAAAAGGTAGTACACGGACTGCTGTGAAAAAATGCTATGAAAAATGGGTGTGGTTTGCGGTGGGAGGAATAGTATGCTATGGAGGCTGTACCGAATCAATGATTTGGTAAATCTAGGATATGTTGATTTTTTGGAAATTATATACTATATAAGGAGCGTTAATCCATCTAATTATAGGGGATAGATATTATCATTATAGAACATATCTTTGATCTAAGAATTCAGTGACATCGAAAAGAATCCTATGATGGAGAATTCCGTGAATGCTGAAGTGGTCTGAACTGAAGGAATTCCGTCAATGGTTAATGAAGGGAATTGTAGGCCCCAAAGTTAGAAAATATTTATAATAAGAAGACGGTAAATGTGGGAGGAAGTATGATTCACCTAGAAGGAAGTTTTGTATGTCGAGGAGATAAGATATGCATAAGTTAAGGTAGTCCGTGGACAGAGAATAGTTCATGGATAGATGATGATTTGCATAAGAGATTCACAGAGTCGATAGGAATCAGTGGTACATGATATAAAAGGAAGAGGTGGTACATGGATGAATAGAGGTTCACAGAAACGACAACAATATTGGGATGAGGTGATCCAAATATCATACCCCTTACATAAAAATAGGTGGAGAAATTGGTTCAGAAACACACAAGGAGGCATGAAAAAGCATCAAATAAGTTCGAAAAAGTATTTTCTTATACCTGGCCGTACCCGGGAAGATGGACATAATCTATGGGTGAAAAGGGAACATCAAAATAGAATCTACCTATATTTTATGATGTGGTATTTATGAAAAATAAGGGACCAACATGTCCATAAATTGTTTTTGACCTACAAGTCAATATGTTGTCAGTGGATTTATTTTTAAGAGTAGCGAGTAAAGGAATAGGAAGATAGTGACCCTTCCACCAACAGTGAGCCAGAGAAATAGGCATAGGGACTAACCCTTAGGAATACAGTGAGCATACCCTAAACATTATAAAGGTAGTGAGCCTAGGAATAGAAGATCTAGACAGAACATTTTACTCATTATTAGAAGTGTGAAATAGTGAATTTGGTATATCAGCACACCAAAATTGTATACTCATTGGACACATCCTTGTAAGGGTTAACCATGAACAAATTTCTATGTCACGTGAATTTTTTAAATTCTATTGATAAATTGAAACTGGAATGAGAGATAATATAGTTTTTTTTAATGAGGAAACAAGATCCTAAGGGGAAGATATTATAATATTTCATAACATGATTCACCTCCCCCCCAACTCATGTTATTCAACGTAGTAGACATAATAATAATTTGTCATTCTCACTATTATCTTTGATTTTTTTATTCGTATGTATTTATTGGGATATATTTATCATCTACATCAATGTTTCATAAATATATAATCCAAAATATTGTTTCTATCCTTCTAAAATTTTTAATTATAATTCTACCCAATGGTGAATATTAATTAAACAATATGGAAGGAATTTTTTGACATTTTCGGGGTGAGTTAGTTTTGGACTTTCTAAAAAAGGTTTGGGAAGAATGTTTTCTATTATCATATATAGCATAAAAAGAATTATATGCATTCTTAAAGACTTATTTCTATGATTATTCCTTTATACAATTTCACTGTTTTTTCAAATAATTTCTATTATTTTAAAAATACACGACATTTTGAGAACATAAAAATTTTAGAAGAAGACTTGATATTCCCCTCTAGATTTAATTTCAATTGATCTGTAAAAATTATTTTCCATCAAAGATTAATGAAAATTTTCATGTACACTTTCCATATTATTCTTATCGTATATTATGTATATTATGGAATGATATTTTGAAATCCATTTTTTACATGAATTATGCTATGATGGAATGATGTTAAAGAAATCCATTTTATTCCTTGGGTTATGTAATGATGAATTATTTATGTTTTTATGGAACACATATGAATAGTTTTTAGTATGTGGATGGTGGGACCTATATTTCCTTATAATTAGGTGGGTAACAATTTATATCTCATGAGATCGATAGGACTGGAATGTTAATTAAATCTGATTCAACAATACTAGGCTAGAACGCCATGTATATCCAATTAAGTAACATAGGGTAGGAACAAGGAGTGAACAAATCCTAATAATGGATTTTGTCTTCTATGATGGTCGTTGCATTGGTCCAGGGATAATATTGAAATGATTTTCTATTTTTATGTGTATTCTACAATTCGATGGTTTATTCCAATTCTAGTTTCCCATGTTTCATGATTCCATTATGATTTATTACATACAAAATTCTATGATTTATTTTGTGACTCAATATTTTGATATTCCAAATTAAAGTTCATGTTTTTTCAATCTTATGTTTATATTTTTTATGTTCTCTATGATTACTCTTATTGAGAATTTGAGCTCTCCATTTTAATAATTTATTATCCCCAAGATATAAATAATGGTTTTAGGTTGTAAGACTATAGGGGAACGCCTTTATGGGAGATAATTAAGATCTTTCACGATGATAGATGATTATTTTCAATGTTTCTAAATACACTAACCTAATACGGTCTTTGGGAATCAATTTCGTTATTGTGTTAAATATTACTCAAAGGAAATGTAATGTACCTTTTAATCATGCTTAGGTCATTATAATGAGGGAAATAGGCATGAATATCAGCCTCGTGTTCTCGTTTACTCTCCAAGAGATTATGATACTGATACTGAACATACACTAAAGGAATCAATCACACCCAAAGGACCCTCTCCAACCAATCCTCTATCACTAGTGGGTACTCAGCAATGGCCACTCCATCATCGATGTATAGATCTTCCCAATTGAGAACATGGGATGGGTCATCCACTGAAGTCCTAAAATAAGACATGTGGAATACATCATGTCACTGACCTAACTTCGGAGGTCGATCTATGTGGTATGCCACATCACCAACTCTACATAGTATATGGAAAGGGCCGATGAATTTTTGTGATAGATTATTGTGCCATCCAAATTTATGAAATCCCGTTCAAAGGGAAACCCAAAAGATCACATGGTATACTTCCCCAAACTCTAAAGGCCACCTCATCGATCAACTTATGAATTTTTACAGCTATCTTCATTTTTCATCTAGTCCTCGATGACTTACACCTTCTCTATAGTAGCTTTCACCAATTTCATCCCCATGGTTGCAGACTCTATAGGGATAGTTAGGAAAGTGGTTCCCTAAAAATTTTCCCATCTAAATACTCGAATGGAGCCATACTAATGGTTTAATTGTTGAATTGATTTATTAAATAATCCACCAGTGGTAGGTGATCACCCCAACTATGGCCAAAATATTACATGAAAATCCACAGTATGTCATCCAAAACATTGATGGTAATATAAGTCGAATCATATTTCTGTGGGTGAAAAACATTTCTCAAGAATAGATGGGTCCCAAATTCCTCTAATATTCGATTTTATAGATTTAAATAGATTATAAAGATAATAAACAATTTTTGATTGAACTCTATAGAGTCAATCTATCCCTTTCACGTAGAGGCTTCACATGCTCCCTACAGAACGCATCTATTATGTGGCTAGGATGTGGTCTGACATAGTGACTTGGTCAATGGTCACCCAAATGTAATTGAGTTTATTTTGAATACGTGGTAACCCCATCATTTTTAATATTTATATCCTGTCCCACTACATTTATGGAACCTCTTGGGGTTTTGTTAAACACACTGGAACCTAATACTCAACTATCACTTGCTAAAAATTATGGGATCATGAAAAAATATCTACAACTCCTTTCTTCATAACTAGCCACTAAAATTGACATTGAGGTTCTTGGTACATCATTCCCACACCAGTACATACTACTAATGTGGATGTGGGGGTATCTCTCAAAATCCCCTTATGTAACTCCATTGAAACTATTGTGGGTCCTCTCAGAATAATTATTTCCTCCCACCTTTTGAATATCCATAATGAGTATGCCCTATAGACATTTGAGCATGTAGGCTCTAAGTTGTGCCTCCCTTACTTGTATCATGAGTGGAGGGGTGACAAAAATCGAATGGAGGTAAGCTGATACATCTCCATCTATAATGGAAAACATCAATGAGGCCATGTACTCTAATGCCTCATTCAACAACCACTAACAGGATCTCTTACTGAATGAATCTTCCACCATGTTCCACATCCCAATATTATAGAAAAATATCAATGTTTTAGTCATGGAGGAACTCTATCCCTTACTTGTATCTCATGATATGGTCTTTTGATAGAATATATACATTAAAATCTTATGATCAGAGTATAAAATAAACCACTCATCCATTAGGTAGTGTTGCCACATATTTAGTTCGAATACTATCTCTAAAAACTCAAGATCATGGGTTACGTAGTAATTATCAAGTGATCTTAACTTTATTAAAGCATGTGCAATAATTTATTGACTCAACATTAGAACACAATATACCATAGTCCCTGATGCATTACATAACACCACGTACATTATTCCTCTCTTTGGTAACCTCGTGATGGGAGTACTCGTGAACCTCTGCCTCATCTCATGAACAAACTATAGGCACTTTTATATCCACAAAAAGGATTCCCATTTCATGAAAAATCTATCAAGGGTGATGCTCCAATGGATAATTTTTGTACAAACAACAGATAGAACCATTGAAATCCATGGGGACTATAAACCTCAGTAACACTCTTGGTAGGATCCCAAGAAATCACTACCACATCATTCACTAAATCCTCTCCAACTCATTCCTCTCAGATGATGTGTCCTAGAAAGTTTTCCTATAAAATCCATAACTAAAACATTGATAGATTCTTGTAATGCCGGTTCTCATAAAGAGTTTCCATGACCATCATTATCTGTCTCATCTTCTCCTCCTCATTTGTAGAATACACTAGGATATTTTGGATAATGACTACCTTGAACCAGTCTATGTAAGGATGAATGAACTATTTCATGAGTCCCATGAACACTGCTATGGTGTTTTTCATGCCAAACAGAAACCCAAAGTAATGATTGTGACTATAACAATTTTTCAATGTCATCTTTTTTATATCCTCATCCTTCACTAAAATATGGTTATAGCCTAATCTATGGTTGATCTTTAGGAAACATCCTGATCCTTTCAAATGATCAAAGAGGCCATCGATTATTGGTAGTGGATTCATGTTCTTCACAGTCATCTGGTTTATATACGGGTAAACCACACTTCACATCACACTCTTATCTACCTTCTTGGAAAACAAATTTGTTGTTTCCTATGGTGAAAAATTTGGACTAATGAAGCCTTTCCTCTGCAAGACCTCCAACTGTATCCTCATCTCACAAAGCTTTGTGGGATCCATCTGATATATAAGTTTTGGTATTAGTGTTTTCCTGAGGTGTAGGTCAATGCATAATTGCACCTCCTCTAAAGGAGGTAATTATGGAACATATTCAGGAAATAAATCCTTATAATCTAACACCACTACAGGAAATTGAGGACTCATATCATCCACTTTACTAAGGTTGAGTCTTGAAAACTTGTGAGTAATTGGTTACAACCTCCAATGCACGAGTCCATCTCGTGTTTCCTCAGTTTCTTTTTCACCAAAAAAGTAAAACATGATCCCAGCCCTGCAGACACAACAAATCCATTTAAAAAAACAATATGAGAATGACATGTGGATAACAATCCCATAACAATACGATGTTATAAATCCATGACTATGATACCAAAATATTCCAACCGAGACTCTCACCTACAAGAGTTAGGTCAGACGTTCAGAACTACTACGTGATCATTGAGTCTCCTCCTATATGATTATCTAATCCTAATGGTCGAGTCAATGGTTCAACCAGAATCACTATGTCTTGAACAACATTTGTGTGAAGAAAATATTGACTATCATCTTTTGTATAAATAATATATCTAAGATAAAAAATACAAAGATTGTATAATCATATTATTCCTGGAATATTGGGTTCACAAGCTTTCATATCTTACAACTGCACTCATCTCTATCCATCATCTCTTTGATCCAATTGTGGAACACCTGGTGGGGGTGGTGGTAATTTCACAATCCTCTGAACACCCCATATTTCCCTAATATCCCCTCTGCCATGTCTTACATCTTACATACCACAATTCTATTGTTTCATTATCTATCTAGGAAGTCCCTTGACCATCTCCAATTCAACATTATGATAGTTTGGTCAATATCATATTATATGACCCTGACAATTGCATTAGAATGCTTCTTGTCCATTGGATTATTCGAGCCACCCTTGGATGCATGCATCGTTGACTCTGATTCCTAGGATTTCCCTCAAAAGTGTCTGATACACTTGGATCTCTATAGCTACAGTTAGTAAAATGTAGCCGAGGTGTTAGATATTGGGTTCCAAATTCTATCTCACATTATTGGTTTCTTCTCTACCAGAAAACATTCCACTAACAGGGATCACTCAATTACCCCGGGATATATTGAAATGATAAGGGTGACCTCTGAAGGCCTAATGTCCTGGTTTAAGAATTGTTCAAAGGTCTCATCCTTGAAGAAATGGTCTCGTACCATATCCAAGTAGTATCATGAAAATGAGTAAACATCAATAAATACTCTTCCATGGTCGTACTGCCATGTTATAGATGCAGAATCTCTTGTATGTGTACTGATCACAACATGGATATATAGAATTCCTATCTAAAGAGATTATCCAATTCTATCGTGGAGAGAGTTTTACAATCATGTGACTAAGTAACTATGCTCCACAATCACCCCCATTGAGTCATGTAGAAGACTCACAGTAAAAAATTACATCTTGTTGGTAGGAATCATCAAATGGTGGTATACATGGGTGATGGCCTATAGCCAGCCCTCAGCCATCCTAGGGACTGGCACACTCTGAAAAATGGGAGCCAGATGGCTCTTGAAATTTTACAATGCTTCTTTTAATGTAAATCCTCACCTAGTAGTGATTGTAGAATTATGTTCTTGATGGATTATGGTAGAAATGGTAAACCACATGGAGGATAAAATATTCAGTACGAGCCTCTATATTTATACCTTGTCACTAGGCGTATCATCCTCATGATAACCTGGTGAAATCCAATATGGTTGTCTATGTTGAGGCATCCTGAAATATAAAAAGGTGCACCATAGTTAATAATGTATATATGGGGAGATGACTCAAGAAAAACATGGAAAACACAACCATTTCTATATGATGCATGTACCATTATTTTCCATTAAAAAAATGTATTCATGTATCAAATAAAAAATAAGGTGATCAAAGTCCAAGTGTATGGATAAATTGACCTCCACATCATAATTGGGGTTCACTAGACCAAAATATAAACAAGTAACACTTACAACTATATCCCATAACATTCCTCAAAGACTCACGGTCTTGAAGTATAAAAAACCACATCTGATTCGACTATATCATTACCCATCCCAGAAGGGCATGTGTTGTTACAACCCCAATCCGTCCTCTGATATGCCAGGGGCTCGTGACTACCCTCGAGTAGGCATTTCTGAAAAATGGGAGACATTAACCAAATTTACCTGTATACACATGAACATCTATAATCCAAAAAATTATGAAATGTAAAACAAATGATAGATTGAATGAACATGACTAGGATTCCACAACCAGAGGACAATTGGAAGTAATGGAAAAGTAAAAAGGATGAAATACACTCCCACAAAAAAGTGTCTTTACAGAAGTCCAAATAAAAAATTTAAGAGCCCATCATTCTCGAATGGTGATTACTACGTCACAGGTAAGCTCTTAGAAAAACACCATGGTCTACATAACTCTATCTATTCTCCAACCACTCCCAGACCTCCAAGGACACATTCCAACGGACATCCATCTGCACAATACAGTACATGTGTTGGAAAATACCTTTATGGGGTGAGTATAAAAATACTATATAGGAGAACTTGACATCACTAAAAATTAAGCAGAAATATATTCGACTCTATACACTATGAACACAATATCAAAATACAAGATGTAATGAAAATTGAAGATATACATAGGAGAGATACTACACCATTAAGTGGCCCTAAAAAACTGCAAGCCGCATGGTTCTTCTTTAACAAATGATCATTCAGGATGATGTCACTCTTCAAGACATGAATTCATTAGAGACACATGATGAAGATGTATATCTCATTTTTACCCTTCCAAAGATAGAACATTGGTAAGTAAAAACAATAATACAAAGAGATAAGGTCACACCCGAAACCACTGTAGGCACCATAATCCCAATATGGATCAACCCTTCATCTAGGGGACCATATATCAATGATTCCACAAACCGTACTTATGAGGATCACTAGATGGAGGATCAATACCATGATCAATAAGGTCAGTATGATTTCACAAACTCCAATAGGGATGATAGAGGATCGTGCTCCAGTCCCGTAGAGGGACACTAAAACTCTATATGAGACTAGGACTCTAGAGGGGACAATGATGTGGATGTAATTTCATATTGTACCCTCTATGAAAGGAACAAGTGAACACCCTCAACCTATACATGTCCCAACATTGAAAAAGTAGAGTGTCCAATTAGATGAAGGTACCCAACATTTAACTTTTGTCGAACATCATAGAAACTGGGTCACACTATTGCTGATGTGACATAATTTTTATACTCCATTGAGGTGTTATTATAACACCCCGAGATTTTATGAAGAATATTATTTTAATTTAGTTGATGTCTTGTTTTTTACGCTACACAATAATTAGCTTGTGCTATACACGACACCGTATTAGTTTGCAGTATACACAAAACTAATCATGTCTCATGTTACACACAATTTCAAGTTCGTTTTGTAGAAATTATTCAACGAAACATTAAGTATAGATTTTATTTAATGTATAAATAAAATAAGTTTTTAATTATGTTATACACAACACCAAAGGGATATTTCACTACACGCAACCCTGACTTGGCTTGCATTATACGCAATCACGACTTTCCTTGATAGCGTGCGTTGTACGCAATATCAGTTTTCACTAAACAATGATATATGGTAATAATATTATTATGAACTAGCCGTTATGAATAGTATTAACTAAATTTATAATGTTATAACATTATTATTTCATCTTACACATTTTCTAGAACATGGTATGTGAACAAAATAAATTTTTTGGGTAAAATAATTTTTTTTTAAAAATGCAGTTTTGCTGCCTTTTAATGGCGCACCCACATTAAATCTAGTTTTTGAAATGTTTATAAGTTCAATTTTACAAATAAAACTTCATCTTTTAAATCAGGATATAAAAATTTACATTGGATAAAGTTTTGATATTTTTCGGATAACTTTCATATTTTAATGAATAGTAAAAACATGCAATATTTTAATTACAAACTACTTTTTTCATTGTAATAATTTATATGGTTAAATTATAATATTGAATGGTTTTAAAGTATAAATAGAATATATTTTTACCATTTAATATAATGTATGTCATTATCATTTATTTTACCTTTAATTCATAGGTTAAATCAATTCAATCTTTTGCAATGTTTTAAACAAAAACACATTTTCTTTAGACAACGGGATTAATATTAATTTAATTTCTGCAACTTTTATGTATTGAATTTGGAAAAATGGATTCCATATTTTGAATCAGTGGGTCCAAATTATGTTAATAAGATAATTTTTATTTTTGGGAATTATGAATAGTAACTACGGTAAATTTTATTTACCATAGTTGAAGGTAAATCGGGTAATTAACGGTAAAAATAAGATAATAAAATTACCCTAACACTATCCAAAATATTATTGGATGTATAAAAGTCGACCCATATAACCTAAGGTTTGAAGTAGATTCATTTCATGAAATTTGGACCATGAAATAATATAATTATTATTAAAACCAAAGAAAGTGACAACATGTCACTCTCTTAAATCTTATAAGAATATTAATTTTAATTTAGTGATAAACATCATGAAACATCTAACATGAATATTCTACAATAAGAAAATAAAATGTTCTACGTCATATGAATTTATTTATAATTTTTATGGATTAAATAATTATCATTAAAGGTGACATAATAGTGATTTTGAAATTATTTTATTAAGAGAAATATCAAATAAATGGTTTTAAAAATATTAAAATAAATATTATATGAACTATTTAAAGTGATCCACAAATTTTATAGATAAATATCACATGTTATTAATCAATTAAACCTTTTATTTCAAACATATCTTCTGTATATTTTTTATTTAAATTCAAATACATTAATAGTGTCAAAATTGACACTATTGTTAATTTATAAACATATCATATTATAAAATTCTTTAAAAATCAAAAAATATTTAAAAATTATAAATTTAAATTTATATGGTCCAAAATTTCATAAATTATCCAATTATGGACAATTCACATTAAATAAGTAATTATTTATAATAATTTAATATTTATAATTTTATTACCCCAAGTAAAATTAAATTGATAAATAAGGATAAATCAAGTTGATAATGTTTAGAAAAAATTCCTAACCTGTATAATTTTTATTGGATGATGATATTACAACCAATGTCATATAAGCTTTGGATATGTGTCATTTTGGATATTTTTATGTGGGTTTGGGATTTAATATAATCTAATATTTCGTATATTTCCAAAGGTGCCCCTCTCCTCCCTTATAAAACGGCACCTCCTCCCTCTCCTTATCACACCAATTTGAGCCATCAGGCTCGGCCAAACCCTACCCATTTCACATTCCCACTTCCCTAGAAACCTCCTAGAGGGCCTAGACTTCTTCAAAGTCTAGTTTTAGTGCCCTAAGAGGAGGTCTTAATGAGGCGCTTTAAAGAAGAGGTAATATCCTTTACCGATTATTTCAACTTTATTTCTTCTTATACTTATTCTGCATTAGTTGTTTAATTATGAAGTAATAACATTAGTATCTCACATATACTGATATGTTTTTATAAGTATGAAACAACCCTATTTCACCATCTATCCATCCTACGGAAAATGAAATCACCGCGCGTGCGTACGTATGGAATACCGTCTCCACACTGTTGTGTACTCTTTTTTACACGACCACCTTACTTGGATGTGTATAATGGTGTAAATAATGGATATATTTGATTATTGTAAATTGATATTGATTCTGAAATAGTATACATACACTCCAATACAATTCCACTATCATGGAAATGATATCATCTCTCATGTGTACGTACGGACTACAGTCTCCACGAACGCGATGAGATTCATTTTCGATGATTAACCATTCAAGAATGATTATAAAGTATATATAATGAATAATAATGAAACATATGACATATTAATTACTTGATTTATGTATATATATATGTATGTCATCTATTTAATTTCATTCAATTCAATAAGGAAACGAAAACTGTGTTCAAGCGTATGTACGACCTACCATCTCCATGAACGGTGTTTTTCATTCCTTTTATCGATCTATAATATATATGTATATGATTAATATATATTATATATAAATAATGTTTTACATTCTGTAATTATTTAAATCATGATATAAGTAATAATATCAAGAATGACAAGTCGAAACACATATGATAAATAAAAAGATTTTACCCAAAACAAAGCTTTTACATGGAATTTACAAAAGAAATGGTAATATAAAGTCATAAGTGAAACATATAAGATATCATAACAATGAATATGATTATGTATTAAGTCAATGACATTATTTAAATCATTATACAGGAGGTTCGGATCCATACGAAGCATATCGGATCTAAGGTAAGGGATGACCTTTCCGATATCTTTCTTATCTGAGATTGTTTATTCGTAAGTATTTGCTGGGGTTATTGATATCATCCAAGTCCATGTTTTATAAAGTTTTTTTATGTATGTTTAATGTCCTTTTTACCCATTTTTTCTTTTACTACATGGTATGTTAGGAATCTTTCTTTTGTTTACTTTACAAGGTACTTTTTGACTTTTCCGACAAAAGTACGAGAAGAATGTTATTTTTAACTTATACGGCGGGAACGGATTTTTACAGTTTCATAACGCATCATTTTCCTGAAGCCTACTCTATAATATTTTATGACTATTTTCATCAAAATACTTTTCTTTTAAAATTTTAAGGAATTTTATGAAAAGAAAATGATTTTGAAGAAGAAATGATATTTTCCTCAAGAATTCATTTCAAGTGTTTTATATAAATCATTTTCCATCTAAGATGACATTATTTCATATGTGTATGTTTCAAGTATAATGTCTTTATGATTTACATGGTTTCACTTTTCTTATGATGAAATATCCATTTGTTTTATATGGATTATGTGATGATTGGATGATGTTTATGAAACCCATTTTATTCTTTGGGTTATGATGAATGATTTATGTTTATTTTTTGTCACATGTAAGAATGATTTCAATATGATATGGGTGGGACCTATATATCCCTCCAATGAATTGGGTAAAGATTTATATCTAATGAGATATAAATGGATGGAATGGTAAGTTAATCTGGTTCAGTGTTAGAGGACTGAAACGATGAGTGAACTCGATTCAGAAAGGGACTTTGTCCACTAAGATGGTCTTGACATCAATGCCTTGGATACTATGGAAATCATAACATGTTATGAATGGTTTCCACAATTACATGTTTTATTCTCATTATATTTTATCTTGGTTGATGTTCCATTATGATATATGCCTTACGTACTTCCACGATTTATGACTTTTCTCATGATTTTGATGTTTAAATTTCATGTTCATGTTTTTTATTTCAAATGTTTATGGATTGTTTTATGTTATATATGTTGTCCCTTACTGATCATTTGAGCTCACCCTTTTTATGTTTTTTTCCCCAAGAAATAATGAAAGGTTTTAGGTAAGGAAACAAAAAGGTGAAGATCGTTATGGGAGTTGTTGATGATCTTTAAACTTGATTAGAAGTTTATATTCCACGTTTCCAAAGACACTAAACTATTTCAGTCCTTGAGTGTTGGTTCTTATTATATATTAAGTATTCTGAAAAATTAATGTAATGTCCTTGTACGTCAAGATTTGGGTCTCTACCGTTGGTATTAGAGGAAAGGTTTAGTAAACCATTGGAAACTAGGATGTGAAGACTTTAGTGAAATCCCTAGAGATATTTCTAAGGTATGTCTAGGGATTTCCCTAAGGTTATGTATACGTATTTTTTATAGGCCTAGAATTGTGCTAACGATATTAGACTTAAACCTATGATGTTAGATATTGACGTTACTCCCACATTAGTATGTGGTTTTCCTTAGCATGGTATTTTCCTCTCACACTATTATTTTTGGGTTTTAGACGATGGCAGGAACCTGAAGGAACTGTGTTGATCAATGTAATGGACAATGCAATTATTGTCCTTCTGACCAAACCAATTTCATTGGATATGGAGTGAAAAATCATATTTCTATAATTACAAAAGCTATTAATCATTATGTACTTCATAATGAGCAGAGAAAGGAGAAACATTTTTTTTGAATCCTTCATGAGGCAGCGTCCACCTTCATTCAGCGGGTCTTCTGATCCCTTAGCGGCTGAACAATGGATCAGTACCACTAAAAGGATATTTTCAGTTCTACGATGTTCTGAGCATGATAAATTCATCTTAGCAGTATATAGTTTGGAAGGTGATGCTGATAAATGGTGGAGTCTTATCAAGAATACGAGGCAAAGAGATGAAATCGAGTCCATGGAATAGGATGAGTTCAAGAACTTGTTTTTCAGAAAGTACGTCCCTCGTATTCTTCGAACAATGATGGAAAAAGAGTTTCATGAGCTTAAGCAGAAGGATGATGAATCTGGTGGTATATACCAAACAAATTTTACAAGACTTCAATGTATGCATATGGATTCATCATCTAACCTGAAAGTAATGTTGATTGATTTTTCAGTGGCTTAAAACCAAGTCTTTGAAAGGCATTAATGATAAGAGAATTCAGTATCTATGAAGAAATTGTGTGTTGTGCAATCAAGGTAGAACTAGAAGTTGAGGTATCATATCCATCTCATGGTTTTGACAAGAAACGAAAGATGGAGTTCAAGGAGAAATATCAGAAAAATGGTGAAAAGAAGATTAATGATTCTTTATGCTCAAAGTGTGGAATGAAGCATGGTGAATATTGCCTAAAAGGTACTAGAAAATTCATTAAGTGTGGAAAGGAAGGTCATCGAGTAGTTGATTGTCAAAGTAATGGGAAAAAGGTTGTAAATGATGTGAATAGAGAAAATACTACAGAGAACTCTCCACCAACACTTCAATTCTTCATGTGCAAGGAAAAGCGTCATTATGCTAATAAATGCCCTAATCCACGTGTTAATGATGATCCACATGAGAACGATCTTAATGAAAAGGATAAAGGGAAGTCTCATGTGATCACTATTTATGATATTGAGTATGAAAATGATGTTGTGTAATTATTAAGTGTTTATGTAATGGGATTTCAAAATAGTATCATGGAATCTCATTTATGGTATTGTGGAATTTTGGAATATCTATGTATTGGTTTTCAATTACTATATGGTACTGGTAACCATGAAAAAGTGATTGGAATATTTTTGGAAGGCAAATGAAATGCGCATAAGGAAGGGATATGGACAAAATAATATTATAGTAATCATGAGCTCACGACTAAAATAAGGAAAAAGTGATATCATGGTTTGAGTATATAGAAATTTCGGGATTTTGGAACGTGGAAAGAGTTAACTTTTGACAGCATTCATGTTTTCACTAAGGTAATATGGGTATTCATTTTTCAATAGAATACGTGATTAATGTATTCACATGATTGGAATGTGATCAACAAGATATATCGGGGATAAATGATGGTATTCACATGCTCGGTAGATGACATATCTAGTAATTTTTTTCTTTATACTATAAACATGGACAAAAGAATTTTGGATAAGACTAAATATTAGAAATGATTTATGTTGAACATAAGTTAGTTTAAGGCTAGAACTATTTTCGATATTATCTATGGAATGTCATAATGATGTAATTCTAGAAAAAGGATAACCTGCAGGATGGGCGAAAACCCATTGCGTCGGACAAGGCTGTGGGAATCAACCCCACAACCAAAGTGCGATTGGCCTTTATCGCATACCACAGGCCTATAGGATGTCCCTGGTTTGTAGAAACTAGTTTTATTTTATTATGTGGTATAATATATGAAGTATAAGTTCATTTTTGGAATCGTGTACGATTAACCTCACCATAAATGGACTTATGTATATTTGATATCTGTTGCTAACCTTTTGTTTGAAACAGAAGAAATGACCCATAATTCTATCACATGATCTGTTAACACTTCACGAATAACAAATTCAACTTCATTTCTTTAAGAGATGAAGTGAAAAATTTTCGAAGCACAAACAACAGTGAGATTGTGCCAAAATGAAGCAAGTATTTCTTCTAATTCAAAATATTATACTTTAGGGAAATGATATTGAAAACCAAAAATGTTATCCTAGTTCTCTTATATCTGATGAATCAGATGGTACCTTAGATCATCACAAATCTATGGCTTTGTGATTTTTGTCTTTTTCATAGCTATGTTCTCTACCACTTTCCATCAGAACTCGATGGTTAGATTTTTCTTCCATATCCATATTTTCACCTATGTTCTCATATAATGAAAACCCAGTGATGAGTTACTTTGGGTAATCATTACATTTCATACATTAGTTATGAAAATTAAGTTTTAGTATTCCTTTTTACGATGTGGGTTTCTATGAATAGAAAACGATTTATAACCCTGATGAATTTTGAGGGAAAAATTCCTTTTAAGGGGGGGGGGGTAGAATGTAACACCCCGAGATTTTATGAAGAATATTCTTTTAATTTCGTTGAGGCCTTGTGTTTTACCCTAAACCAAAATTATCTTGTGCTATACGCTACACCGTATTAGTTTGCAGTATACGCCAAACTATTCTTGGCTCATGTTGCACACAATTTCATGTTCGTTTTGTAGAAATTATTCAACACAAAATTAAGTATAGATTTTGTTTAATGTATAAATGAAATAAGTTTTGAATTATGTTATACACAACACCAAAGGGATATTGCACTACACGCAACCCTGACTTGGCTTGCATTATATGCAATCACAACTTTCCTCGATAGCGTGTGTTGTACGCAATATCAGGTTTCACTAAACAATGATATATGGTTATAATATTTTTATGAACTAGCCATTATGAATAGTATTAACTAAATTTTGAATTTAATAACATTATTATTTCATCTTACACATTTTATAGAACATGTTATGTGAACGGAATAAATTTCTCGGGCAAAATAAGTATTTTTAAAAAAATGCAGTTTTGCCGCCTTTTAATGGTGAACCCACATTAAATCTTGTTTTTGACCTGTTTATAAGATAAATTTTACAAGATAAACTTCTTCTTTTGAATCAGGATATAAAAATTTACATTGGATAATGTTTTGATATTTTTCTGATAACTTTCATATTTTAAAGAATAATAAAAACATGCTACATTTTAATTAAAAACAACTTTTTTCATCTTAATAATTTATATGGTTAAATTGAAATATTGACTGGTTTTAAAGTATAATTAGAATATATTTTTACCATTTAATATAATGTATGTCATTATCATTTATTTTACATTGAATTTGTAGGTTAAATCAATTAAATCTTTTGCAATGTTTTAAATAAAAACCCGTTTTCTTTCGACAATAGGATTAATTTTAATTTAATTTCTGCAACTTTTGTGTATTTAATTTGGAAAAATGGATTCCATATTTGGAATATGTGGGTCCAAATTATGTTAATATGCTACTTTTTATTTTTGGGCATTATGAATAGTAACTACGGTAAATTTTATTAACTATAGTTAAAGGTAAATCAGGTAATTAATGGTAAAAATTAGGTTATAAAATTAACCTAACACTTTCCAAAATCCTATTGGATGAACAAAAGTCGACCCATATCACCTAAGGGTCGGCCTAGATTTATTTCATGGAATTTTGACCATGAAATGAGATAATTATTATTAAAACTAAAGAAAGTGGCAACATGTCACTCTCTTAAATCTTATTGTTATATTATTTTTAATTTATTGATAAAATTCATGTCACATCATCATGAATAGTCTCCAGAAAGCTAATGAAATTATCTACATAATATGAATTTATTTATAATTTCTTGGTATTAAATAATTATCATTAAAGGTGACATAATAGTGATGTTGAAATTATTTTATTAAGAGAAATATCAAATAAATGGTTTTAAAAATATTAAAAAAAATATTATATGAACTATTTAATGTGATACACTAATTTTATAGATACATATGACATGTTAGGAATCTATTAAAACTTTTATTTCGAACATATCTTCTTTATATGTTTTATTTAAATTCAAATTAATGAATAGTGTCAAAATAGACACTATTGTTATTTTATAAAAATATCATATTAAAAAATTGTTTACAAATCAAAAAAATATTTAAAAATTATAAATAGAAATTTATATGGTATTAAATGTTATATAATATCGAATTATGGACCATTAACAACAAATAAGTAATTATTTATAATAATTTAAGACTTATAATGTTATTACCACAAATAAAATTAAATTGATAAATAATGATAAATCAAGTTGATAATGTTTAAAATAAATTTCTAAAATGTGTATATTTTATTGGTTGATTATATAACAAACCCAGCTCATCTAATCTTCGTATATGAGTCATTTTGAAAGTATTTAAGTGGGTTTGGGATTTAATATAAACTAATATTTCTTATATTTCCAAAGGTGTCATTGTCCTCCCTTATAAAAGGGCACCTCCTCCCTCTCCTCCTCACACCAATTTGAGCCTTCAAGCTCGGCACACACCTGACCATTTCACTTTCCCACTTCCCGAGAGACATCTTAGAGGTCCTGGTCTTCTTTACAGACCAATTTTAGTGCCCTAAGAGGAGGTCTCGAAGAGGCGTTTCAAAGAAGAGTTAATATCTGTTACTGATTCATTCAAATTTATTTCTTCTTATACTTCTTCTTATTTAGTTGATTCATTACGAAGTAATAAATCAGTATCACTCATATACTGATATGTTATTATAAGTATGAAACAACCCTATTTTACCATCTATCCATCCTACAAGAAATGAAATCACCGCACGTGCGTACGTACGGAATACCGTCTCTACGCCATGGTGTAATCTATTTTCCACCCCCACCTTACTTGGATGGGTATAATGGTGTAAATAATGACTATATATTTTTATTTTAAAGTGATATTGATTCTGAAATAGTATAAATACACTCCAATACAATTCCATGATCATGTGAATGATATCATCGCTCGTGCGTACGTATGGACTACAGTCTCCACGAACGCGATGAGATTCATTTTCCATGATTAACCATTCAAGAATGATTATAAAGTATATATAATTAATAATAATGAACTACATGACATAATAATGCTTCTGGATTTATGTATATATATATATATATGTATGTCATTTATTTAGTTTCATTCAATTCAATAAGGAAACAAAAATAGTGTTCATGCGTATGTACGGCCTACCGTCTCCATGAATGGTGTATTTCATTCATTTTATCGATCTATAATATATATGTATATGATGAATATATATTATATATAAATCATGTTTTACATTATTGAATTATGTAAATTAGGATATAAGTAATAATATAATGAACGATAAGTCAAAACACATACGATAAATGAAATGATTTTACCCAAAACACTGCTTTTACATGGAATTTACAAAAGATCAGGTAATATAAAGTCATAAGTGAAACATATATGATATCATAACAATGAATATGATTATTTAATAATTCAATGACATTATTTAAATCATTATACAGGAGGTTCGGATCCATACGACGCATATCAAACCTAAGGTAATGGATAACCTTTCCAATCTAGTTCTTATACGTGACTGTTTATTCGTAAGTATTTATTGGGGTTATTGATATCATCCATGTCCAAGTTTTATAAAGTATTTTTATGTATGTTTAAGGTACTTTTTACCCATTTTTTCTTTTACTATATGGTATTTATGGAATCATTCTTTTGTTTACATTATGAGGTACTTTTTGACTTTTCTGACAAAAGTATGAGAAGAATGTTATTTTTAACTTATACGGCATTAATGGATTTTTACGGTTTCATAATGCCTCATTTTCATGAATCTTACTCTAAAAGATTTTATGACTATTTTCATCATAATAATTTTCTTTTAAAATTGCATGGAATTTTGTGAAAAGAAAACGATTTTGAAGAAGGATATTTTCCTCAATAATTCATCTCAACTATTTTATAAAAATCAGTTTCCATCTAAGATGACATTCTTTCATATGTTTATGCTTAAAGTATAATGTCTCGATTATTTACATGGTTTCACTTTTCTTATGATGAAATATCCATTTGTTTTATATGGATTATGTGGTGATTGGATGATGTTTATGAAACCCATTTTATTCTTTGGGTTATGATGAATGATTTATGTTTATTTTGTGGCACATGTAAGAATGATTTCAATATGAGATGGGCGGGACCTATATCTCCCTCCAATTCATTGGGTAAAGACTTATATCTCATGAGATAGACATGGAAGGAATTGTAAGTTATTCTGGTTCAGTGTTATAGGACTGAAACGATGAGTGAACTCAAATCAGAAAGGGACTTTGTCCACTAAGAAGGTCTTGGCTGCAATGCCTTGGATACTTTGGAAATCATAACATGTGATGAATGTTTTCCACAATTACATGTTTTATTCCCATTATATTTTATCATGGTGATGTTCCATTATGATATATGTCTTACGTACTTCCACGATTTATGCCTTTGCTCAAGATTTTGATGTTTAAATTCCATGTTCAAGTTTTTGCTTTCAAATGTTTATAGATTGTTTTATGTTCTCTATGCTTACCCTTACTGAGCATTTGAGATCACCCTTTGTATGTATTATTTTCCCTAGGAAATAAAGAAAGGTTTTAGGTAATGAAAAAAAGGGGAAGATCGTTAAGGGAGTTGTTGAAGATCTTTCAACATGATTAGAAGTTTATATTCTATGTTTCCAAAGACACTAAACTATTACGGTCCTTAAGTGTTGGTTTTTATTATGTATTAATTATTCCAAAAAAGTAATGTAATTTCCATGTATGTGAAGATTTGGGTCTCTACCATTGGTATCAGAGGAAAGGTTTAGTTAACCTTTGGAAACTAGGATGCAAAAACCTTGGTAAAATCCCTAGAGATATTTCTAAGGTATGTCTAGGGATGTCCCTAAGGTTAAGTATACGTATAAGTTATAGTCCTAGAATTGTGCTAACAATCATAGAATTAATCCTAAGATGTTAGATATTGATGTTACTCCCCCTTTATTATGTTGTTTTCCATAGCATGGTATTTGCGTCTCATACTATTATTTTTGGGTTTTAGACGATGGCTAGAACTCGAAGGAAGCGTGTTGATCAATGTAATGGACAATGCAATGACTGTCCTTCTGACCAAACCAATGTCATGAGAGAAGGAGTGCATAGTCTTATTTCTATACATACACAAGCTATGAATCATTCTGTACTTAAAAATGATCAGTTAATGGAGCAACATTTTGTTTAATCCTTCAGGAGGTATTGTCCATATTCATTCAGCGGATCTTCTGATCCCTTAGTGGCTGAACAACGGATCAGTACCACTGAAAAGATAATTTCAGTTCTACAATGTTCTGAGCATGATAAAGTCATCTTAGTAGTATATCGTTTGGAAGGTGATGTTGATCAATGGTGGAATCGTATCAAGAATACGAGGCAAAGAGTTGAAATTGAGTCCATGGAATGGGACGATCTCAAGAACTTGTTTTTCAGAAAGTAATTCCCTCATATTCTTCGAACAAAGATGAAAAAGGAGTTTCTTGAGCATAAGCAGAAGGATGATGAATCTGTTGGTATATACGATGCAAATTTTACAAGACTAGCAAGGTATGAACTTGGCTGCATCATCCAACCTGAATGTAAAGTTTATCTATTTTTCAGTGGCTTAAAACCAAGTCTTCGAAGGGAATTAGCTATAAGAGACTTCAGTAGCTATGAAGAAATTGTGCGTTGTGCTATCAAGGTAGAACTAGAACTTGGTGTAACATATCCATCTTATGGTTTTGACAAGAAACGAAATATGGAGTTCAAGGAGAAATCTCAGAACAATGGTGAAAAGAAGATGAATGATTCTTTATGCTCAAAGTGTGGAATGAGGCATGGTGGAGATTGCCTAAAATGTACTAGAAAATGCTTTATGTGTGGAATAGAAGGTCAATGTGCTGTTTATTTTCGACGTAATGGGAACAAGTTTGCTAATGATGTGAATAGAGAGAAGACTACAGAGAACACTCCACCAACACTTCAATGCTTCATGTTCAAGGAAATGGGGAATTATGCCAATATATTCCCTAATCCACGGGTTAATGATGATCAACGTGAGCAACCTCTTAAAGAAAAGGATAAAGCGAAGTCTCATGTGATCACTATTTGTGATGTTGAGTATGAAAATGATGTTGCGTAATTATTATGTTTTTATGTAATGGGATTTAAAAATAGTATCATGGAATCTCATTTATGGTATTGTAGAATTTTGGAATATCTATTTATTGGTTTTCAAGTATTATATGGTACTGGTAACCATGGAAAAGTTATATCATGGTTTGAGTATATAGAAATTTTGGGATTTTGGTATGTGGAAACAGTTAACTTTTGAGAGCATTCATTTTTTCACTAAGGATAAATGGTTATTCATTTTTCAATAGAATATGTGATTAAGGTATTCACGTGATTGGAATGTGATCAACAAGATATATCGGGGATAAATGATGGTATTCACATGCTCGGTAGATGAAATTTCAAGTAATTTTTTTCTTTATACTATAATATTGGACAGAAGTATGTTGGATAAGCCTAAAGATTTGAAATGGATTATGTTGAACATAAGTTAGTTTAAGGCTAGAACTGTTTTCGATATTATCGATGGAATGTCATAATGGTGTAATTTTAGAATAAGGACAACCTGCAAGACGGACAACAACCCGTCACGTCAGACAAGGTTGTGGGAATCAAACCCACAACCGAAGTGTGACTGGACTTTATTGCATACCACTGGCATACAGGAAGTCCCTGGTTAGTAGAAACTAGTTTTATTTTAATAAGCAGTATGATATATGATGTATAAGTTCACTTTTTGAATCATATACGATTAACCTCACCATAGATGGACTTATGTATATTTGATAACTTTTGGTAACCTATTGTTTGAAACAGATGGAATGACCCATCATTCTATCACATGATCTATTAACACTTCACGAATAACAAATTCAACTTCATTTTGTTAAGAGATGAAGTGGAAATTGTTCAAAGCACGAACAAAAGTGAGATTGTACCAAAATCAAGCAATTATTTCTTCTAATTCAAAATTTTCAACTTTAGGGAAATGATATTGAAATACAAAAATGTTTTCCTAGTGCTCTTATATATGATGAATCAGATGGTACCTTAGATCATCACAAATCTATGGCTTTGTGATTTTTGTCTTTTTCATAGCCATGTTCTCTACCACTCTTCATCAGAACATGATGGTTAGATTTTTCTTCCATATCCATATTTTCACCTATGTTCTCCTATATGGAAACCCAGTGATGAGTTACTTTGGTTAATCTTTACATTACATACTTTAGTTTTGAAAATTATGATTTAGTATTTCTTTTTACGATGTGGGTTTCTATGAATAGTAAATGATTTATAACCCCAAAAAATTTCGAGGGCGAAATTCATATTAAAGGGGGTAGAATTTTACACCCTAAGATTTTATGAAGAATATTATTTTAATTTCGTTGATGTGTTGTGTTGTACGCTACACCAAAATTAGCTTGTGCTATACGCGCCACAGTATTAGCTTGTAGTATATGCAAAACTGTTCTTGGCTCATGTTACACACAATTTCAAGTTCGTTTTGTAGAAATTATTCAACGCAACATTAAGTATATATTTTTTTAATGTATAAATGAAATAAGTTTTGAATTATGTTATATCCAACACCGAAGGGAGATTTCACTACACACACCACTGACATGTCTTGCATTACACGCAATCACGACTTTTTTCAATAGCGTGTGTTGTACTCAATATCAGGTTTCACTAAATAATGATATATGGATATAATATTTTTATGGACTAGACGTTATGAATATTATTAACTAAATTTTGAATGTTATGACATTATAATTTCATGTTACACATTTTCTCGAACTTGGTATGTGAACAAAATAAATTTTTCTAGTAAAATAAGTATTTTTCAAAAAATGCAGTTTTGCAGCCATTTAATGGTGAACCCACATTAAATATAGTTTTTGACATGTTTATAAGTTCAATTTTACAAAATAAACATCTTATTTTGAATCAGGATATAAAAAATTACATTGGATAATGTTTTGATATTTTTCTGATAACTTTCATATTTTTATGAATAGTAAAAACACGCTATATTTTAATTAAAAACAACTTTTTCATCGTAATACATTATATGGTTAGATTATAATATTGAATTGTTTTAAATTATAAATAGAATATATTTTTAAAATTTAATATAATTTATTTATTTATCATTGATTTTACCTTCAATTTGTAGGTTAAATCAATTCAATCCTTTGCAATGTTTTAAACAAAAACCCGTTTTCTTTCGACACAATTGTTATTTTATAATAATTGCAGATTCTAAAATTGTTTAAAAATCACAAATATATTTAAAAATTATATATTTAAATTTATATGGTCTAATATGTTATAAATTATCTAATTATGGACAATTCACAGCAAATAAGTAATTATTTATAATAATTTAAAATTTATAATGTTATTACTACAAATAAAATTATATTGATAAATAAATATAAATCAACTTGATAATGTTTAAAATAAATTCCTAACATGTCTAAATTTTAATTTTTTATGATATTACAACCCTATATCATCTAATCTTCGAATATGTGTTATTTTGGAAGTTTTTAAGTGGGTTTGGGATTTAATATATACTAATATTTCTTATATTTCCAAAGGTTCCCCACTCCTCCCTTATAAAAGGGGACCTCCTCCCTCTCCTCCTCACACCACTTTTAGCATTCAAGATCGGCCAAACCATGCCCATTTCACTTCCCCACTTCACTAGAACCATCCTAGAGGTCCTGATATTCTTCAACGGCCAATTTTAGTTCGCTAAGAGGAGGTCTCAAAGAAGCGTTTCAAAGAAGAGGTAATGTTCGTTACCGATTTTTTCAACATTATTTCTTCTTCTAGTTATACTTATTTAGTTGTTTCATTATGAAGTAATAACATAAGAATCACTAATATAATGATTTTTTATTATAAGTATTAATCAACCCTATTTCACCACTTATCCATCCTACGGAAAACGAAATCACCGTGCGTGCATACGTACGGAATACCGTCTCCACACCGTGGTGTAATCTATTTTCCACCACCAGCTTACATGGATGGGTATAATGGTGTAAATAATGACTATATTTGATTATTGTAAAGTCATATTGATTCTGAAATAGTATACATACACTCAAATACAATTCCACGATCATGGGAATGATATCATCGCTCGTGCGTACGTACGGACTACCGTCTATTTTCTATGATTAACCATTCAAGAATGATTATAAAGTATATATAATTAATAATAATGAAATATATTACATAATAATTCTACTTTAATTATGTATATATATATATGTATGTCATCTATTTAATTTCATTCAATTCAATAAGGAAACTAAAACAGTGTTCAGGCATATGTACGACCTACCATCTCCATGAACCGTGTATTTCATTCCTTTTATCAATCTATAATATATATGTTTATGATGAATATAATATATATATATATATATCATGTTTTAAATTGTGGAATTATTTAAATCATGATATGAGTAATAATATCAAGAATGACATGTCGAAACACATACGATAAATGAAATGATTTTACCCAAAACACTATTTTTACATGGAATTTACCAAAGAACGGGTAATATAAAGTCATAAGTGAAACAGATATGATATCATAACATTGAATATGACTATGTAATAATTCAATTAAATTATTTAAATCATTATACAGGAGGTTCGGATCCATATGAAGCATATCGGACCTAAGGTAAGGGACAACCTTTCCAATCGCGTTCTTATCAGATATTTTTTATTCGTATGTATTTGCTGGGGTTATTGATATCATCCAAGTCGATGTTTTATAAAGTGTTTTTATGTATGTTTAATGTCCTTTTTACCCATTTTTTCTTTTACTAAATGGTATGTAAGGAATCTTTCTTTTGTTTACGTTATGAGGTATTTTTTGACTTTTCCGACAAAAGTACGAGAAGAATGTTATTTTTAACTTATACGGTGTAAATGAATTTTTACAGTTTCATAACACCTCATTTTTATGAAGCTTACACTACAATATTTTATGACTATTTTCATCAAAATACTTTTCTTTTAAAATTTCATGGAATTTTGTGAATAGAAAATGATTTTGAAGAGGAATTGATATTTTCCTCAAGAATTCATTTCATGTGTTTTATAAAAATAATTTTCCATCAAAGATGACATTTTGTAATATGTGTATGTTTCAAGTATAATGTCTCTATGATTTACATGGTTTCACTTTTTTTATGATGAAGTATTCATTTGTTTTATATGGATTATGTGATGATTGAATGATGTTTATGAAACCCATTTTATTCTTTGGGTTATGATGAATTATTTATGTTTATTTTGTGGTAAAAGTAAGAATGATTTCAATATGATATGGGTGGGACCTATATCTCCCTCTAATGCATTGGTTATAGATTTATATCTCATGAGATAGTCATGGTAGGAATGGTAAGTTAATATGGTTTAGTGTTACAGGGCTGAAACAAGGAGTGTACTTGATTCAGAAAGGGACTTTGTCCACTAAGATAGTCTTGGCAGCAATGTCTTGGCTACTATCGAAATAATAACATGTGCTAAATGGCTGCCACAAATACATGTTTTATTCCCATTATATTTAATCATGGATTATGTTCCATTATGATATATGCCTTACGTACTTCCATGATTTATGTCTTTGCTCAAGATTTTGATGTTTAAATTTCATGTTCAAGTTTTTGCTTTCAAATGATTATGGATTGTTTTATGTTCTCTAGGTTTCCCCTTACTGAGCATTTGAGCTCACCCTTTTTATGTTTTATTTTCCCCAAGAAATAAAGAAATGTATTTGGTAAGGAAACAAAAAGGGGACGATCGTTATGGGAGTTGTTGAAGATCATTCAACATGAATAGAAGTTTATATTCCATGTTTCCAAAGACACTAAACTGTTACTGTCCTTGAGTGTTGGTTCTTATTATGTATTAAGTATTCCGAAAAAGTAATGTAATGTCCATGTACATCATGATTTGGGTCTCTACCGTTATGACCATTTGAATGAAGCTTCCTAGATACCTTTCAGGGCCATTGGTCCAACAACCCTGGATATTCCACCTACCACCACTACCAGTTCACCTACAATCGTAGTCGGCTGCCCATGGACTGATCATCCTGGTTGGTCTACTTACGATGCCTGACTCACCACTACAGTCGATGACTACGTTGTGCGGTCACAGCAACCCATGATAGATCGAGCTACATGAACACCATGGTCGACTATCATTGTCGATCACTATAGTAACTGTATGCTCTGATATCTCGAGTGAACACGACAACACTATCAAACAATGTGGTCGAAAACAATTGGTCTCCACCCATGTTTCAAAAATATGACTCAGATCAGAACAGGGTCCACCTCATCGAGCCCATCCCACCTGGCCTTCCATTGTCCCCTGTCTGCTGCCACATCCACCTCTGCCAGCCATGCCAACTCTATCGCATCCATCGTGTTGATCTATGTTGCACCTCGTGTGTCGTTACTACAAAAAAATGCCACAGGTGGACCATCGTCACACACCGATGGTCTATTCCACGGACCAACACACCTCCACTATTGATCTATAATTAAAATAATCATATATCTGAGCTTTTTGAGTCTCGGTCAACATTGATCCTACTGCGGTGGCCAATATTTTTCAAAACCAGAGGTCCAATCGAATTTAAAACCACATAGTAATATTGAGCCAGACCAAAGGGATTCAACGACGATGAACATGAAAAATAGAGGGAGAAATGAAAATGAAAATTGTTTTTTCATCATTGTTCAAATATTCTTGGACAATAATAATGAATTCAGTATTTGGGTCAGAAAACCAGGTCAAATAAATCCCAACAAACCCACAAAATAATCCCATCCAAATAAAATGATTGATCCACATTTTAATATATCAATGGGATAGCATGTGGTCATCAAAGGAATCCTGAATGGAGATGAAAATGTTAAATCAAAATACACACTTTTATTTTGATGAATCACCGATGAAGAAGATGTTGTGTCTTCATCATTGGTGAGTTCCATCAAGATAAAAATTCTTCAATTGTAGATTAAATGTTTCATCATCACTGGATAAAGAGATTTCTGTATATCTATCTATACTTTGTTTCCAAATGAATCCAGGTTAATTATAGTAACCATGGATTTCTAAAAAATGTTTTCTTAAAAATAAACATATCGCTACATCATTGCGTTGTTGAATAAAGTAAAATAAATATTTCTCAATTTATCTTATTCTTTAAAAACACTTTATATGACATTCCATAATATACTCATAATGACCAATGTTATTTTATTCCCATGATAATGATTCAATTAATATTCCAATGGTTCCCTAAGATTTTGGATCTGGGAACCAGTTTAGGAGTTATTCCACTTTTTCATGAAAACTATTCTTGTGTGCTATTAAATATTTTATTATTTTCAAACATTTTTTCTTGGCATGCTGGCCTCGGAATCACACACAATCTCAACACCTATTCTGAAAATCAAACCATATAATATAAAAAAATAATACAAAAAAAATGCCGATAAAATACAGTCATTGTACTAGATCCATGTAATTCTTCTCTTGACAACCATCATTGTAACCTCAATAAAAAATGATATTTATTCTTGACATAAAATGAATCTTATTTTCCTCATTACTATAATAAGAAATTTTGGCATGTAAACATCTTCTAAATAATTAATTATATGGACTTATATTACACATCATCCAAAAAATTCCTCCATGCACTCAAAACTATTTTGGGTTTGTGGATAAATTTTTCCTTGTAGTAGTTTTTCATTCTTTTTTAACACCACCTCATATTTAGTGAACAAATACCACTTTATTCATATCTTTTAATTAGTCAAGATATATGTTTGAAGCATTATTAATACATGTGAAAAATAAAACACAACACCATAATTATCAAATAAATATGGGACTTCAATGAAATATAATCTCTATCTAGAATTTTGACATTATTGTACAATATTAAGGTACTTTTATTTTATATTGAGGAAATTGTGTTTCTAGTGAGTTTATTCTCCTCCTTTGTTAAAGGATAATATTTCTCAATAACTTTATTATCCCATAAATTAATTTATATTGAATTTATTCATTCGTAATTTAGAAAAACTAGTTTAAAATAGAACATATTATAAAATGTTTTGACATTATACTTTGAGTTACTATTTTCAAATGATATAACCGAATCATCATCATTCACCATTGATTATGTATAATAATTATTTATATTATTCAACTCCTTTTATTTTTATATATTTAAATTGTCTCTTAATGAGAACTTATTCTTTTGACCTCATAATCCATTCAATATCTCTCATAATATTGTCATATTATTTAACATTCATCTTTCTCCTATAGGGTTCTTCAAATATATACATATTCCCATAATGAAAATTCATCAGAATCTTGAATATTATTTTCATTATCATTCTTGAATAGTTCAAATTATGTTACATGTACGATATAACATCTTCTACACCTCCTCTGCTTGATGATTTATTATGTTTCACTACACAACAATTGAAATTAATGAAATTGATATTAGCTTATTCATCCAATTGGATGTTTCAATAGGCATATTCCTCTTCAAATTACCTTGATTTATTTATTGTTTTTCATTCTTTAATATTTTACTTTTTATTATATAAATTTTAGGAATCCCAATGTATGTGTTCAATATCTTCTTTTGAGAGTTCTAATCCTCAACATTATACTCTCTTCATTTCTTATTGAAACTGTTAACGGTAAAATGCCCAATATATATATAATTAAATCATTTTAAAAGGATCTTAATTTATTAATTTCCATTTAATTTATTATAGTTACAATTGAATAGTTAAATGGATCTATTATGTTCATCATCATCGTTATCATCATTATTAGAGTCAGTTGGTTCATCAGTTGCTTCAACATTGTTCTTCAGCTTCATCAAAGATTCATATGAAATTTTCTATTTGTTAATACTTTTAACATCGAGAAATTTTATCATTTCATATAAAATGAGAATTTTATGTAAGTCATCAATGGAATAATCCCACATATATTCTTTATATAAAATATTTAGATCAAACCTCTCCATTTTTTTTTGAAAAACACGTAAAAATATTAGAATCATACAACATCTCATGAATACATCAAATGTTACAAAATATTACATTTAACATTAAATATCATCCAAAAAACATCATCTATCTTTTTTATTTTTTTTTAAAAAAAATCCCCTAATATAAAAAAATACTTATTTTACATTAAAATTTATTTCAAATCATTTCTCAATTTATCCTTTATTTCCATTGCACATTGTAGACCCATCAACTTGTTGTATAATTTTTCAAATGAATATATAAGAATGTAATTTTTATCCATTCAATAATTCTGTAGTTTTATTTTATTAGTGAATTTATAATCAACACATATATTAAACAACATAAAATTATATCTTATTGGGTCAAAAATTTCAAGGCCATGAGATAAGAGAAAGAGTAGAACCCAATACCGGACAATGGGGTTTTATAGGCCCCTTATATGGGCAAATGTCATTGGCAATAGTTATTGGTACCATATAGTGACTTCCAACAGCGGTCACAATGCTTCTAAAACAATACTTCGGCACCCCCTCCCCCAGATCATGAACTCTACCCCATATCCACCTATCCACTCCCTCTCTACAGTAATTCTAACTCTGACTTCCCAGCACCACCTACCCTCCCTCGTTGTGCTAGCGGCACTGCACCACTGATGCCACACCGCCTCTGGCTTTGACTCCTCGCTGACATCGTCACCCATCCCCTCTCTTGCCACACTACCTATACACTCCATCGCTGCACTTCCGCCACCTCACTGCCACCTCCTTTGGCTCCCCTCCACCATCAACCCCTCGTCCTCTACCTCACCACATAGCCTCCGACCCCATCTCCCCTCCACGGCCCCTCCTCTCCCTCACATCCCCACCTCTAGCTCCACTCAGTTCTGAATATGTCACACAATTCGGTATGGCATAATTTCATTTTAGGGTTTTAATTCAGGAAAATTTACAGAACAAATCTGGCATGAATGATGATTATTTGAATATTGTGTGTGAATAAAAATTTTAGAAATGTAATTTCATGTGAATACAGGTTTTTTTTAATCTTGAATTATGATACTATGTGTGTTGATAGTGTTTGTATTAGAAGACATTACACTTTACTTGAGGATGTAAGTTACACACAATTCAGAGTCCAGGTATATGTTGATTGGATTGTTATTTAGTAGTGTTGTTATTTGAATTAAACCATTCTTCAGTTTATCACAAGCCTCTCTCTATGTGTTTCCCAGGTGAAAATTTATGAGGCTTCACCACATGTGTGTTCATTCATAGCCCATGAGACCCATGTTTGATTTTTATAGCTTTTGTTTTGATATTATATGATGTTACTATATATTATATTACTTGTTTCAATTGGAAATACTTTGTATATTTTATATTTTCTTTTTCTATACATTGTACCAATGGAACTAGAGTACTCATCATTGCATATTAACCCTTAATGTAGAGTATGATAAGATGATATATGTTCCTTAAATATTGGATTTATATAGATTATGGTGGGGCTATCCTGGGAGAGTTTTTTTGCTTGAGTGGGGGCTATCCGGGGGTGGAGGGACTGTCTGGGGTGAGTGGGGGAGAGGGATGTCCCAGGGGGTGTTATTTTTTGTGGGGGGGGGGGGGGCTGTTCAGTGTGGGGGATGCCCGAGGGGGTTGTCGTGGGGGTTGTTCGGGGGGAGTGGGGCTATCTGGGGGTGGGGGTTGTCCATGGTGAGTGTTTGTGACTGTGTTGGGGGGAGGATTTTGGGGTGATTATAGGGGGGTGTTCAAGGTGTGGAGGGAGGCTTTTTTGGGTGGGGGTTTTCTCGGGGGAGTGGGGGCTATCCAAGGGTGGGGGGGCTATCCACGGGGAGTTTAGGGGAGGAAGCTGTTCAGGGGGGGGGGGGGGGCTGCAAGGGGTTTGGAGGGGGTTATCAAAGGGGATATTTAGTAGTAAACATTAATCTATATAGTTTCATGTTTAGTGAACGTAGATGAATGCTTTTACAAACCTCTTTTCAAACCACATCATCACATCCGAGAAACATCGTAGGTCCCTACTAGAGTAGATTATTGAGTCTAATGGCCTAATGTCAAAATTGGCCTAATGTGTAATTGGATAAATGGAGACATGGAATATTGGACAATGCCCAAATATACAAGCACCCTAATATCCTAATGGAATAATGACCTAATGGATTAACGCCTTAATGTCCAAACACCATAATTCTCTAATGCCTCAATGCCCTAATAGTCTATCAACCGAAGGGTCAATTGGATAAATGGACTATTGTCTTAATTAACAAATGTCTTAATTACATGATGTCCTATTGGCCAAATGGAATATTAGACTATTGGACTAATGACCAAATATCCTAATGACATATTAGACTATTCTCCTAATGTCAAATTGGCTAAATGGAGACTTCTCCAATTAGCCAAATTCAAAAACTCCCAAATGACCAAATGCCCTATCTGTAACACCCGAGACTTTTATGAGAAATATTTGGTTTTTATGTTATATAAATCATCAAATCAATATTTCAATACACACAACACTAGCTTGGCTTTCTTTACATGCAATCGCGACCTTCCTCGATATCTTGCGTTGTACGCAATACAGAGTTCCATTAAACAATGATATGCTATTAAAATATTATTAAAATTAGCCGTTATGAATAGTAATACCCACTGTTTGAAATTTTGTAAATTTAATTTTTAAAAATGGACTTCATTTTTGGATTTTTAATATCAAAATTATCCTACGGTGAAATTTTGGTATTTTTCTGAAAACATTCAAATTTTGATCAATAGTGCAAACACTGGGTTACTATTTAAAAACCGACTTTTTATTTCAATAATTATTTATTTTATTTAAATTTATTTTAGTTCAAAATTGATACATAATACCTATATAAGTTCAATGTAATTCATTGGAGTCATTTTATAATAATTTTAGATATATAAAAAGTTTATTGAATTTTTCACCGTCTTTTACCCACCTCTTAGGAGAATTTGCAAACTTACCTAAAACATAATTTTACCACTTTTGTGAATGGAATTTCAAAAATAAAAGGCACACGATTGATGTCTGTAAGTAAAATGTTGTTCAGTGAGATGAAATCTTTTTGATGAATAGTGACTTTTTACTTTTTTTACCGCAGTTAAAAGTAAATAGGGTAATTAAGGTTAAAAATGATATTATTATTACCCAAACACAGGTCCTAATTCTATTGGATAAGTTTAATTCGACCAAATACAACCTTAGGAATAAAATATGACCATTTAGGCCCACTTGGATTAGATTAGGACATTTATTATTAATTTATGTAAAGAAGGGTTAAAATAGTTAAAATCATAGTTTAATAACTAAATCATATTTCATATAGGGTTATACATAAGATAAATTAGACTATAAATATTCATTAGAAATCTAAAAATATTTCCTACATAATGGTATTTTATTTCTAATATTTAGACAATAAATATTTTAATTTATTTATGACACATTAATGATGCAGTAATTATCTTATTAATGAAATATTGACATAATTGATGATATAAATACCCAAATAAATGTAATTTGAGACTTTTTATGAATTCAAATACTTTTATACATTAATATGACATGTTAGTATTGATTAAATTAACTTTTGTTGAACTAATATTTCTGTTATGATTTTCACAAAAATCAATTACCAATTAGTTTCAAAATTCACATAAAATAGTTTTTAAAACAAATATTATATTATTAATTGTTATTTTATTCCTAAAAAATAAGGTTCGGACAAATGACTTAGATAAGGTTATATATATTAATAATAAATAACTTGGGGTTCATTTTCCTTGTTACAGTACGTTTATTAACCTTATAGTGTAAGAAAAACAAGAAGACACGTAAAAGTAAAATTATTTAACTTAAAGTAAAATCTAAATGATAAGGTTATAATAGAAACCTAAACATGCCTAAATTATATTGGTTGAGAGGATTTCTTCCCATCCCCACCTTATCTTCTAAATAAATTAATTTGGAGCTATTTAAAACCGAATATGACTTTATTATAAAATAATATTTTTAGTTTTTTCAAAGGTTCCCCTCTCCTTCCTTATAAAAGGGCACCTCCTCCCTCTCTTCCTCGCACCACTTTGAGACTTGAAGCTCTGCCAAACCATGAAAATTTATCCTATCCACTTTCATAGAAATATTCTATAGGACCTGGTATTCATCAAAGACCAATTTTAGTGCCCTAAAAGGAGGTCTCAAAGAGGCGTTCCAAAGAAGAGGTAATGTCCGTTACCGATTCATTGAACTTTATTTATTATTCCTATTATTCTTATTTAGTTGTTTCATTATGAAGTAATAACATCAGTATCAATCATATAATGATATGTTATTATAAGTATGAAACAACCCAATTTCACCATATATCCATCCGGCGGAAAATGAAATCACCGCGCGTGCGTACGTACGGAATACCATCTCCACGCCGTGGTGTAATCTATTTTCCATCACCACCTTACATGGATGGTTATAATTATGTAAAGAATAAATATAAATCATTATTGTAAATTACTATTTATTCTGAAATAGTATACATACATCCCAATACAATTCCACGATCATGGGAACGATATCATCGCTCGGGCGTACGTACGGAATATCGTCTCCACGATGTGATGTGACTCGTTCTACATTATTATAATTGAATAATGATTATATAAATGAATAGAATGAATGAATATGATATATATTACACTAATACCATTATGGACATGAAGTATCTATAACCTAAAAATAAGAATAAGAATTTATTCGACAAAACACGCATAAGAACAAAAAGCAATAAACACCAGAATAACAAGTAGCAATGAAATATTACTAATAAGAAGCTAAGAATATGTAAATATATGATATCATAACAATGATTATGATTCTGTAATAAGTCAATGACATTATATAAATAATTATATAGGAGGTTCGGACACTTACGAAGCAAATCAGTCCTAAGGTAAGGGACAATCTCGCAATCTCAATTTTTATTCGAGATTGTTAATACATCATAATTTACTGGGGAACATTTATCATTCACATCCATGTTTTTTAAATCTGTAATATTATTTATATCCTCCTTAAATTGTTTAAATCCAATTTTACCCTTAGGTGAGTTTTTAGTAAATGATATGAAAGGAATCTTTTGTCATTTTTCGTATGAGGTACTTTTGACTTTTCCAACAAAAGTACGAGAAGAATGTTTTTTTAACTTATATGGAATGAATAGATTTTTAAAACATTATTTCCAAGTATCTTCCTTTACAAGTTTTAAAATTTATTTTTAATCAACTTATTTTATTTTAAAATCTTATGACATGTTAAGAAAGGAAGAATGTTTTTTACGTAGAAAGGATATTTTCCTAAAGAATGGAGTTCAAGTGTTTTATCAAAAGTATTTTCCATCTAAGATAATATAGGGTTTTTTTATATTTCTATTATTACATTTATTTGATTATGTTGTGATGGAATTATTTTTATGAATTCCTTTATCTTATATGAATTGTTTTATGATGTCACGATGTTTAAGAATCCCATTTTTATAACATGGGTTATGCAATGATGTATAATTTATGATTTTGTGGCACACATAAGAATGGTATAATTATGATATGGGTGGGACCTATATCTCTCTCCAATTAATTGTGTAAAGATCTATATCTCAAGAGATAGACATGGCCAGAACGGCAGTTTAAACCGGTTCAGTGAACCAAGACTGAAATGAGGAGTGAACTCAGTTTAGAAATAGACTTTGTCTGCTAAGATAGTCTTGGCTATGAGTCTTGAATACTAATAAATTACTCTCTATGATTATGTGTGTATGCCACAATGTTTCATGTCTTATGTTATTTTTATTGGGATTACATTTCACTACTATGATTTACCCAATTTTATGAAATTATGATTTCTTTTGTAGGTTATGATTTCCAAAATGTTATGTTCTTATGAATATGATGTAATTGATATTTCTTTTGTTTACCGTTACTGAGCATTTGAGCTCACCCTTTTGTATGTTTTCTTTCCCCAGGTCAGGAAGAAGGATATTATGTAAGATATTCCAAAAGGGACTATAGATATTATGAAATAAATGGGAGATAGTGTAGATGCTTTATGAACCAGTTTTTTATGTTTCCCAGTTTCTAAAGACACTATACCTATATGGTCCTTTCATGGTTCTATTATATGTTTTAATAATTATGCTTCAATTTTGAAGTATTAACCATGTATGTAAAGTATGGGTCATTATAGTTGGTATCATAGGAAAGGTATAGTCAACCTTTGGAAACTAGGATGTGAAAGCCTTAGTAAGAAACCTAAGGATATTACTAATCATAGAACACAATATTAGAAATGGCCATGAACAACCTATGATAAGAACTTATGTGTGAAATTTTATCCTTGATTATGTGTTTTCCATATTAAAATTATTGTTTCTCACACTATTATTCTTGGTTTTATTCAATGGTTGGAACCCGAAGGAACCCTGTTAATGCAGAATGCGACGGGCAATGCAATGATTGTCCCCCTGAGCAACCAAATGTTATGGGAGCCAGAATGAAAAATCTTGTAGCCATGCTCAGACAACTTTTTCAAGCTATGAATCAAGCAGGACTTCCAAATGAGCAGAGGAAGGAGAAACATTCTGTTGAATCCTTCATGAGGCAGCGTCCAATTTCATTCAGCAGGTCTACTGATCTATTAGTTTTTGAACAATGGATTAGTACTACTGAAAAGATATTTTCAATTCTTCAATGTTCTGAATATGATTAAGTCATCATAGCAGTTTATCATTTTAAAGGTGAAGCTGATCAATTGTGTAATCCTATCAAGAATACGATTCAATGAGACGAAATTAATTCCATGGAATGGGATGAGTTCAAGAACATATTTTTCAATAAGTACATCCCTTGTATTCTTCGAACAAAGATGGAGAAGGAGTTTCTTGAACTTAAGAAAAAGGATGATGAATATGTTGGTACCTATGAAGAAAATTTTACAAGACTTTCAAGGTACGCTTCTGGTATTATTATCCAACCTGAGAGTAAGATCTATCGATTCTTTAATGGCTTAAAACCAAGTCTTCGAAGGGAATTATCCATAAGGGACTTCAATAGTTATGACGAAATCGTTCAATGTGCTCTCAAGGATGAGATGAAGATTGGAGTAACCCATCTGTCATATGGGTTTGATAAGAAGATGAAAATGGAATTCAATGGAAAATAAAAAAGTGAACACTGAAAGGAAGATGATTTTTCCCTTATGCTCAAAGTGTGGAAAGAAACATGGAGGGAGTTGCCTTAAAGGGACAAGTAAATGTTTCAAATGTGGAAAAGAAGTTCATCGAACATTTGAATGTCGCAATGATGGGAAGAAGATGTCTAGTGATGCGAACAATGAAAAGGATACACAGAGTGCACCTCCAACACTTTAATGTAACTAGTGCAAGGAAATGGATAATTCTACCAATAAATTCCCTAATCCAAGGGTTGTTGATGATGATCGACGTCAACAAACTCTTAAGGCTAATGAAAAATGAAAGTCACATGCAATTTTTATTAGCAATGTGGAGTATGATAATAAAGTGGTGAAAGGTACACATACCATCCACTCTAAAGTATCAAATGTTTTATTTGATTCAGGATCCACCCACTCTTTTATTTCTAAAGATTTTTCTAAGGGTGTCACTGTATTACCTCAACAATTAGATGTTGAGTTAGTTGTGACAACTCCTAATGGGACAACAGTCACATCAAAACATTATAATTCTTCTCCGATAGAAGTTTGTGGGAAAGTGATTCCTGAAAATCTTGTGATCCTTCATATAGTGGAATTTGATTTGATTCATGGCATGGATTGGCTTTCTTTATATGGATATCTTATCAATTTCCAAAGAAGGGATGTCACATTTCATATTCCAAATCAATCTATGATCATCTATCGATGCAAGGATGAACATAACCTTCCAGTGGAAATTTCATCCATCTTATGGGTCTTGATTCCACTAAATGAAGGTTATTTATCTCAAATGATTGGAGGGAAACTCATGATTAAGAATATTCACATTGTATGGGAGTTTGACAATGTCTTTACGGAGTAATTGCTGGGTCTTCCACCAAATCGTGAAGTTGATTTTTCAATCGAACTCATACCGGGTGATTTTCCTATTTCAAAGACACCTTATATAATGGCCCCAATTGAGTTGTAGGAATTGAAGAAGCAACTCCAAGAGAATCTTGATAAGGGATTCATACGCCCTAGTGCATCACCTTGGGGAGCACTTGTTTTGTTTCTTATGAAGAAATATGGATCAATGAGACTCTGCATTTATTATCGAGAACATAACAAGATCACTATCAAGAACAAATATCCTCTCCCGCGCATTGATGACTTATTTGACCAACTATGCGGAGCTTAATACATTTCCATGATTGATCTTCATTCAGGGTATCATCAATTATGGGTCAAAAGGGAGGATATACCAAAGACGGCATTCCGTACAAGGTATGGACACTATGAATTTATAGTGATGCCATTTGGTCTTACTAATGCCCCTGCTATCTTCATGGATCTGATGAATAGAGTCTTTAGAGACTATCCTGATTAATTTGTGGTAGTATATATAGATGATATTCTTATATATTCAATGAGCAAGGAAGAACATGAAGATCACTTTAAAATTATATTGAAGACCCTGAGAAATGAGAATCTTTATGCCAAATTTACCAAGTGTGAATATTGCCTTAAAAAAGTTTCATTTTTGGGTCACATAATCTCAAAATAGGGGATATCTGTGGATTCATAAAAAAATAGAGGTTATCGAAAGATGGTCGAGACCAATAATAGTAACTGAGATCCGAAGTTTTCTTGGTTTGGATGGATATTATCGACGTTTTGTGAAATATTTTTCACGATTATCTAATACACTCACCATGTTGACTCGGAAAGGAGTTAAGTTTGTTTGGATGAAAGAATGTGAAGAGAATTTCAATGAGTTGAAAAGAAGGTTATCCAGTGCACCTGTACTCACACTTCCTTGTAGTGGAGAAAGGATTGCGATCTATAGTGACACATCCAAGAATGGGCAGGGGTTTGTTCTTATGCAAAATGATACGGTGATAGCTTATGCATCACGACAGTTGAAAATCCATGAGCAAAATTACCCAACTCATGATTTGGAGTTAGGTGCGGTAATCTATGCATTAAAGATTTGGAGGCATTATCTTTATGGAGAAAGGTGGGATATTTATTCTGATCATAAATGATTAAAGTATATTTTCACACAAAAGGAGCTGAATATGGCCCAATGAAGATGGTTGGAGCTGATTAAGGATTACGACTGCTCAATTCATTACCACCCTGGGAAAGCAAAAAAGGTGGCAGAAGCATTAAGTCGACAAGACCATGTTATCTTATCAATGATGAGGATTACAAAAATCAAATATTTATGGATTTAAAAAAGATGGATCTTGTAATTATAATGGAAGGGGAAAAATCTTATCTTTCTCAAATGAATGTTCAACCATCAATACATGTGAAGATTAAAGAGGCATAGAAAGAAGATGACGACTTACAAAAGAAGGTGAGAAATGATCATGAATTCAACCTTGATTGTGATGGGAAAATAAAGTTCAGGAATCAGGTTTGTGTTCCTCCCATCCCAGAATTTAAGAAGGAGCTGCTGGATGTGGGTCATAGTTATTCATTCTCTATTCATCCTGGAAGCACGAAGATGTATAGGGACCTGAAAGAGTACTTATGGTGGGATAGAATGAAAAGCGAAGTTGCTGAATATGCCTCTCAATGCTTGGTTTGTCAGCAAGTTAATGTTGAGAGACAGAAGTCTAAGGGGATGTTACAACCATTACCCATACCCAAATGGAAACGGGAAAACATCACTATGGACTTTGTCACCGGACTTCCTAAAAAATACAAAGGTAATAATTCTATCTGGGTCATAGTTGACCGTCTTACAAAGTCTGCACACTTCATTTCTATTATAGAAGATTTCTCTCTATATCTTCTTGCCAGGATATATGTAAAGGAAGTGGTAAGATTGCATGGAGTACCACTTTCTATTATATCTAATTGGGATCCGAGGTTTACCTCAATGTTTTGGCAATGTCTTCATCAAACTCTGGATACAATGTTGAGTTTCAGCACTGCTTATCATCCTCAGACGGATGGTCAGTCTGAGAGGACAATCCAAACTCTAGAAGATATGTTGAGATCTTGCTCTATGGATTTCAAATGTGGTTGGGATCAACACCTTCCTTTAGTGGAACTTTCTTATAATAATAGCTTTCACTCCAGTATTCAGATGACTCCTTGTTAATCTCTCTATGGAAAGAAATGACGGACTCTAACTTGCTGGGATGATGTTGGGGAAAGGAAGCTATTAGGACCTGATCTTGTTGATGAGATGGCAAAAAAGGTAAGATCTATTCAACAATACATAAGAGAAGCTTAGAGTCAATAAAAAAGATATGCTGACAACCGAAGAAAAGACCTAGAGTTTGAATTGGGTGATAAAGTGTTCTTACGAATATCTCCTTAGTAGAGAGTAATGAGATTTGGAAAGAAGGGAAAGCTGAGCCCTAGGTATATCGGTCCTTTCAAAATAACGGATTGTGTTGGGAAGGTAGCTTACCGATTGGCGCTTCCACCGAATCTCTCCCAAGTTTGTGATCTGTTCCATGTATCTCTCCTGAGAAAGTACATAACTGATCCTTCACATGTACTTAGCTCAGATATTGTACCGCTGGAGCAAGATCTTTCTCATGAAGAATAGCCGATAGAGATTCTGGATCCTAGCAAAAAAATCCTAAGTAATAATACCACTCGCTTGGTGAAAGTTTTATGGAGGAACCACCAATTAGAAGAAGCTACATGGGAGATTGAGGATATGATGAGGGAGAGGTATCCTCATCTGTTTGTTACAAAGTGACGAATTTTGAGGGTAAAATTCATTTTATGGGGGGTAGAATGTAACACCTGAGACTTTTATGATAAATATTTTGTTTTTATTTTATATAAATCATCAAAGGAATAATTCACTACACACAACACTATCTTGGCTTTCTTTACACGCAATCACGACCTTCCTCGATAGCTTGCGTTGTACGCAATACCGAGTTTCACTAAACAATGATATGCGGTTAAAATATTATTAAAACTAGTCGTTATGAATAGTAATAATCACTTTTTGAAATTTTGTAAATTTTATTTTTCAAAATGGACTTCTTTTTTGGATTCGGAATATTGAAATTAGCCTATGGAGAAATTTTGGTATTTTTATGAAAACATTCAATTTTTGATGAATAGTGAAAACACTGGGTTACTATTTAAAAACTGACTTTTTATTTAAATAATTAGTTATTTTATTTAAATTTATTTTAGGTCAAAATTGATACATAATATGTATATAAGTTCAATGTAATTCATTGGAGTCATTTTATAATAAATTTTGATATATAAACATTTTATTGAACATTTCACCGTCTTTTACCCACCTCCTAGGAGAATTTGCAAATTTACATAAAACTTAATTTTACTACTTTTGTGAAAGGAATTTCAAAAATCCAAGAGACATGGTTGATGTCAGTAAGTAAAATGTGGTTCAATGAGTTGAAAATAATTTTTGGTGAATAGTAAATATTTACTTTTTTTAAACCACAGTTAAAAGTAAATAGGGTAATTAAGGGTAAAAATGATATTATTATTACCCTAACACATGTCCTAATTCTATTAGATAAGTGTAATTCGACCCAAAACAACCTTAGGAATAAAATATGACCATTTAGGCTCACATGGATTAGATTAGGATATTTATTATTAATTTATTTAAAGAATGGATAAAATAGTTAATATCAAAGTTTAATAACTAAATCATTTTTAATATAGAGTTATACATAAAATAAATTAGTCTATAAATATTCATTAGAAATATAGAAATATTTCCAACATAATGGTATTTTTTTTAGAAAATAAATAATTTAATTTATTTATGACACAATGATGATGCAGTAATTATCTTATTAATGAAATATTAACATAATTGTTATTATAAATACCCAAATAAAAGTAATTTGAGACTTTTTATGAATTAAAATAATTTCCATTGTTAATATGACATGTTAGTATTGATTTATTTAACTATTTTTGAACTAATATTTCTGTTATGATATTCAAAAAAATCAATTACCAAATAGTGTCAAAATTGACATAAAGTAGTTTTTAAACAACATATTATATTATTAATTGCTATTTTATACCTAAAAATCTACGGTTCAGAATAATTACTTAGATAATGTTATATATATTAATAATAAACAACTTGGGGTTTGTTTGGCTTGTTATAGTATGTTTATTAACCATATAGTGTAAAAACCAAGAAGACACGGTAAAAGTAAAATTATTTAACTTAAAGTTAAATCTAAATGATAAAGTTAAAAAAGAAACCTAAACATGTCTAAATTCTATTAGATGAGAGGATTTCGACCCATCCCCACCTTATCTTCTAAATAAATTAATTTGAAGCTATTTATAACTGAATATGACTTTATAATAAAATAATATTTTTAGTTTTTCCAATGGTGCCCCTCTCCTCCCTTATAAAAGGGCACCTCCTCCCTCTCTTCCTCACACCACATTGAGCCTTCAATATCTGCCAAACCCTGCCAATTTCTCCTCCCCACTTCCCTAGAAAGATCCTAGAGGTCCTAGTCTCCTTCAAAGACAAATTTTAGTGCCCTAAAAGGAGGTCTCGAAGAGGCGTTTCAACGAAGAGGTAATGTCTGTTACAGATTCTTTCAACTTAATTTATTCTTCCACTTCTTCTTCATTAGTTGTTTCATTATGATGTAATAACATCATTATCACTCATATAATGATATTTTATTATAATTATGAAACAACCCTATTTCACCATCTATCCATCCTACGGAAAACGAAATCACCGCGCGTCCATACGTACGGAATAACGTCTCCACGCAGTGGTGTAATCTATTTTACACCACCACCTTACATGGATGGGTATAATGGTGAGAAGAATAAATATATATGATTATTGTAAAGTAATATTGCTTCTGAAATAGTATACATAAATCCCAATACAATTCCACGATCATTGGAATGATATCATCGCTCGTGCATACGTACGGAATATCATCTCCACGATGTGATGCGACTCGTTCTACATGATTTTCATTGCATAATGATTATATAAATGAATTTAATGAATTAATATGATATATATTACACTAATACCATTCTTTAAATGAAGTATATATAACCTAAAAAGAAGAATATGAATTTATTCGACAAAACATGCATAAGAACAAAAGGCAATAAACACACGAATAACAAGTATCAATGAAATATTACTAATAAGAAGCTAAGAATATGACCATATATGATATCATAACAATGAGTATGATACTGTAGTAAGTCAATGACATTATTTAAATCATTATACAGGAGGTTCGAACACTTACGAAGCAAACCAGACCTAAGGTAAGGGACAATCTCGCAATCTCAATTTTTATCCAAGATTTTTTATACATCAGAATTTACTGCGGAATATTTATCATCCACATCCATGTTTCTTCAATATGTAATACTATTTATATCCTCCTAAAAATTTTTAAATCCAATTTTACCCTTCGGTGACTTTTGTGTAAATGATATGAAAGGAATCTTTTGTCGTTTTTCGTACGAGGTACTTTTTGACGTTTCCGACAAAAATATGAGAAGAATGTTTTTTAACTTATACGGCATGAATGGATTTTTAAAACATTATTTCCAAGAAGCTTCCCATACAAGTTTTCATGTTTATTTTTAATAAAATTCTTTTAGATTAAAATCATATGACATGTTAAGAAAGGAAAAATGTTTTTCAAGTAGAAAAAAAAATTTTCCTCAAGAATGAAGTTCAAGAGTTTTATCAAAAGTATTTGCATCTAAGATAGTATAGGGTTATGTTTATATCCCTATTATTACATTGAATTGATTATGTTGTGATGGAATTATTTTTATGAATTCCTTTATCTTATATGATTTGTTTTATGATGTCACGATGTTTATGAATCCCATTTTTATTACATGGGTTATGCAATGAAGTATGATTTATGATTTTGTGGCACACATAAGAATGGTAACATTATGAGATGGGTGGGACCTATATCTCCCACCAACGCATTGGGTAAAGATCTATATCTAATGATATAGACATGGCTGGAATGGAAGGTTAAACTGGTTCAGTGAAACAGGACTGAAACGAGGAGTGAACTCAGTTCAGAAAAGGACTTTGTCCGCTTAGATAGTATTGGCTATGAGTCTTGACTACTAAGAAATGATTCTCTATGATTTTGTGTGTATGCCAAAAAGTTTCATGTTTTAGGTTATTATTATTAGGATTACATTTCACTACTATGATTTATCCTATGTTAAGAAATTATGATTTCTTTTGAAGGTTACGATTTACAAAATGTTATGTTCTTATAAATATGATGTAATTGATATTTCTTTTGTTTACCCTTACTAGGAATTTGAGCTCACCCTTTTTTATGTTTTCTTTCCCCAGGTCAGGAAGAAGGATATTAAGTAAGATATGCCCAAAGGGACTATAGATATGATGAAATAAATGTGAGATAGTGTAGATGCTTTATGAACCAGTTGTTTATGTTTCCCAGTTTCTAAAGACACTATAAATATACTGTCCTTTCATGGTTCTGTTATATGTTGCAATATGTATTCTTCAATTTTTGTGTATTAACCATGTATGTAAAGTATGGGTCGTTATACTATCAGCCAAATCCCCTAATGGCCAAAATTCCCAATGCCTGAACATCCTGGCACCCTAATGACCTAATTCCCCAATGACCGAACGACTAAACGACCCAACGGACCAATGGCCTAACAACGGCCCAATGACCTAAAAATGTCCAAAAGGTCTAACAACGGGCCAACGGCCTAACAACAGCCCAATGGCCTAATAATGACCTAATGGCCTATCAATGTCCCAATGACCCAACAGCATAACAAAAGACAAATGTCCCAACAATGTACCAACAATGGGCCAACATCCTAATAATTTCCAAATTGCCAAACAACTGCCCATTGATCTATCAACGTCCCAAAAATGTCTGAACGGCCTAAAAACGTCCCAACAGCCTAAGAACGGCATAACAATAGCTGACCGACCTAAAAATGGCCCAATAGCCCAACGACCTAATGGAAAATTGGCCAAATGGACTATTTTCCTAATTAACTAATGCTCTATTGGACTAATAACATATAAGGATTTTGGCCTAATGGCATATTATCTTAATGGCGAAATGACCAAATTTCATAATGGCTAATTGGATAAAGGATACTAGCCAATTGTCCAAATGCACAAATGGCCTAATGAACTAATGGCCTAACAAACCAATTTTATTAGTATATATATATATAATAATAGAATAAATATGTCCAATTTTAATTTTCATTGTTTAGATATTTCTTCTGTATCTTACTGTTGGTTTATTGAAGAAGAAGAAGATTGGAATGGATTTGAGCTGTTTGGATCATTGAATATGTGAAGAAGTATGTCTTTCATTTGTTTTTTTTAGGTTCGTTGGGATTAAGTTGTTGTGAGTTGTTTATTTTTCTTATTTTAGCTCTATTTAAACTATTTGAGAAGAAATATGGTAATTTTTAAAAAAAAGCATTCCATAGGTTTTCGGCCTCTTATGCAAATCACTAATGTCTTAATTTTTTTGGGAAACTAGCGACTACCAATGACAGTCGTTCTAGGTTGATTTTAAGGCCAACTATAGCCATTTCCATTGGCGGTCTCTATAGCTCGACCAAATAGCGATCACTATTCGGTCGACTGATAGATCACCTATAGAGACTTCCATTGACTGTCGTTGTATCCCTCAAGAGACGACCCAAATGCGACCCTCCTTGGCAGTCTCAAGGCTATCTGTAAAGGCCTATAGAGACCTCCAATGGCTGTCATTGTTGATCTAATTTATCCTGGTGAAAATATTCTTCAATGAATAGGATTTATCTTCCCTAAAGGTTGGAACACATGTACTTTTTATATAATTAATATTATCCATCATGTACTATTCATATATCTTCTAAAAAAACATTAATGATCTGGTAATACATTAATTGACCCAATAAATTTTTTACCATTGAGACTAGGTCTTGAATAAGTATTTTTTGACATTTAAACATCGTTTGATAAAAAATAAAATTATATTTTTGGATGAAACATGATCCATTCAAGTATATTATTCCTCTTATCGATTTGGACGGAATAATAAATGAAGTCAACAAACATGTAATTTTTACAAGGATCAGACCTAGTGAATTCTAAAACCTTAGTGCATCTGGTAATAACTCTAGAAATATATTTTCTATTTTATTTTAATTATTTAATTAATGTGGATATGGATTCATCATCCTTCACCTACAGTTTCAAATAATTTTACTACTCACATTACACAGTGTCCCTCTTGTAAAATATAACATTCTACTGGTTATACAGAGTAATAAAAAGATTGAAATGTCACTTGATGTTCCATGATTTATTATTTATAAATGAAGATATTATCTACAAGCCTTTATAACATTCCTGATAACAAACTCACTTACTATTGTATCTATTATTGATATGTTTCTATATTTTCAATCTCAAATCCCATTATCAGTCTGATCGAGTTCAAAATATATATAGATGATTTGATTTGAACATCACTCTCTAGGAACACTACTTATTCTTAATCATTTTATCACCTGAACACTTCCCTAATGTATATTTTTTTATCAACATGTTCCCTTTTTAATATAAACCTTAACATATATTTCATCTGGAAATAATGTTTTCTAGTTAAAAGAGGCACTAAATCCACATACCATTTTCGTAGACACAAATTAGAATAGGATCATGTTTCATGATCCTTAAAATAAAAATCACCAATACAATTGACTATATAAAGATTCCATGATCATCCTCCCCACGTTTCATTATATTCTATCATATAGGTATCCTTCCCTACATTCTAATATATGTGCTTGAAATACCCTCATTTTCTTCCAACAAGGAAAATTGAATCAAAATCAAAAAAGGGTCAACCAAAAGGATTTTTGAACACTAAAATTATCCATTATATGTTTACAAATCAGTTATCTTGATCAAATAAAATTAAAATAACCTCATCTTTCTATAGAGTGAAATAAATAGTTGTATCACAACCATTATCAGAACATATTAACGACATTGAAAACACTCAACATGAGTCCTTAAGCTGTTTTCAATGGATTTAATGAACTAAATCACAAAAAATAATCACCCAAATGTTATTCTAGATTTCATATACATATATTCTTCTCAAACAATATTAACTTAATTTTGGATCATTTTCAATCAGTTTATCTCATAACAGATCATGTTATAGATCAAATTGATAATGTCTAATCTCTTCCATTTAGGAAAAATAATTGATATGTTATATTTTAATAATTGAATAAATGATTCAGAATAGTTAGGATTTTTTTCATTAAAAAATTAAATTTCTATAATCTCAACTATTCACCCACTATAATTTAGAATTTTCTAGGTATGGAAAATATTCATTGGGAATTAAAATACTTACAACCAATAAATATTTATACCGAGACAATTGTGTTTGTTCAAAATCATATGATTGAATAATTAAAGTATTTCGATCAATTATAAATACAAACACACAATGACATGGAGTGCTAAAACCATCACAAACGACTTACTCTCATAAAATTAGTGGGTCAGGGAGGAAAGGACATGCATGCATCCTTTCCCACAGGTTTCAAACATTTAAATTAAAATATACGATTTATAATCATTTAAATGTTCTATTTTACCTCATTATTAATGGTAGTTGTCATGATAAGTATGGATTTACAATATATATAGTTTTAATGGATTTTATGGAATATATTTATATAGCTTAATGTTGGAATGCGACGATGTCATTGTTGTGATGAACTGTTATGATGAAAGGTGGGTGACTGGTCGGTGAGGGTTGGTGAATAATGATGATGGTCATATTGTGATGCAAATAGATGAACCTATGAATGAACGATGAGTTTACAGACAAAAACCAGTTTCAATGGGGGCTAATAAGATTTCAATGAGGCCTTTAGCTTTATTCTTAATAAATAATAAAATTAAATCATATCAAAATGAGATCAATCCAGAAAATAATATGATTATAATAAGTCCTTTAAAATTTAAACCATGTGCATGGGAGATGAGTTCCATTTTTTTATAGGTAGGATGGCTTACTATGTCAACGTAGAGAATAATCAAAATATTAATATTATAATATCATAGTAAAAAAATAAATATAAACCTTTTTAAAATTCATATGTAAATGAATGGTGAATTATTATGATCATTGTAGTGATAAATCACAATTCATGGTTTATTTATGATTTTCTTATTATAAAACTCAAAAATTAAAAACTAATTTTTTTAAAAAAATTAGGCTTGCAGGTAACCCACACCCGCTTGGGATCAACCCGCCTTGGCTTACTCCCACACCGGCTCAAACCGCCTTTGCTTGCACCAGCACCGGCTCAACCCACATTGGCACACACTCTTAATTTAAAAAATTATTAATCCCCACCCCAACCCACATCCATTCCATACCCAAAACTCCCATGGGTCGGGGGTGGTATATTTCATCACTACACAGAATGTTTTTTGCATGGGTCTAAAATACTTCCACTCCATGCCTTTTCCAATTTTCTCACAAGTCTCCATATTTTATATATTTTCCATAAATCATTATAAAAAATTACAAAATTATTCAAAATTATTCAATTATTATTTAATAATTTCGAAATCATGTAAAACAACCTGAAAAACACATCAAACACTTTCAATGATTATCAAACACGGGAATAATTAAGAAAATTGATAAAAATGGCATCATTGTATCCAAGAGTACATCAATAATTCACAAATTATTTGTGATATCCTTAAATGGAATATAATAATTCATATAATATATATTTTCTTCAATTTAACATGAAATATTTCTTGAAACAACCTTAAAACATCATAAAATCATCACTTACAATTGAGTTAGGTGATCAAATTTCTTGTAATTTCCATTCCTTATGAAATTCTAATTTATAAATTACTATAGAAATAGGTTATAGCATGAAATATCATTTCACCGCATCACAAAACCAACAGTTATTAAAACCTATGATTAGATGGGGTTTCATAGGAAGTGGTATGGTTTCTCCAAAACATTTAATATGATACCCTCCAAATAATATAACATGAAACTAATATAAAAAGTAGTGAAATTTAATTTCATGAATTATTAAATTCTCAATTATATCCAATGATTTATACATATAAATAATATTTATATAGGATATTGTGGAATCACTATTTTGAAACTTTCAGGAATTTTCTTCCATGATAGACAAGATGAGGACTTCCCACTACCACTACATTAGTCCTCAGGTCTTGAAAACTATTAATTAACCCTCAGCTCGTGGTGTTTCTCAAAAAGATGAAAGATATAATAAATAGACTCTATCTATATATTAATATCACGTGGTCCAATATCTCTAGTAAATAGAGGTGGATGTTGCAACTATAACTCTCTAGATAGATTCAATGGGGGAATGATCACCTCCTAATGCTCTCAATCCGACTTAATTGAAAACATTAAGAAAAATCTCATAGAATTACACATCAAGAAAACATATAGTTCTGATTTTTAACATATCGAAATTAATTTCACTAAACTAGTGCCCCAGGTTGGTTCTCCACGAGGCCTCAAGTATGCGATCCATAAGCTAGAGGATGCGAATTCGAATCGAGGACCTAGGGTATGACTTTTGGGAGGCTATTACCACAAATAAGATTAAGAAAATAGTGGAAATGGATAATTAATATACATATCATTAAAAAATGATTTATTTGGTAAAAAATAATATAAAATATAAATATACAATAATAATTAACGAGATGCTATAAAATCAAAAAGAGAAATGATATAGATATGACATTGGTCATTGACTAGGCTGAGCACACATACACAATTACATATAGAAAAATGAGAAAACATACTGGGTTCTATTACTAACTCTAATCTAGGACACATAACTAATCTCTAGGAATTTATTGACTACATCATCCCCATTATAAGAATCCATATGAGTGATTCCACTCGATTATAAAACTCTGGGCCTCATCCCTATCTACCATGAATCTATTCTCTACCTAAAAACCATCCAAAATGAATGGATTCACACCAAGGTGTATGTACATCGGTGAGAAATAATAATCTTATTTCACCCCATCGATGATCCTATAATATTCTTATGCAATTTCATTCCCATGAAATATGATTATCCTAGCTGATTCACAACTGAAAAGATATAAAATCAGATAAATATTGTGAAACAATTCCACATACGATTATTTGGTATATGCCCCAATATTCTGGACTCCATGAAATCTTATATGAGAACTTGTATGCATGAATATATATAAATTCAAAATAAACAAAAATATATAAGCATGTTTATATACACCTACTCACATGATTAAGGAAGAAAATCAAAGACAACTCAATGAATTGGAAATCCATATACATGTGATCAGATTGATTGGACATCCTATGACCAAGGCTCTGATAATGATGTCCCACCTTCTAATCATGTTCTGTTATGTCATCTCATTGCATATAATCCCAAATGAAAATACCTACATCATAAAATGCTAGAAATTCCTCTAATAAAGTTATGTCTTGATAGTGGGGATACTTGTCATGACCCTGTGGTCACCTGTACTCACCCCAATCACTATATAATAGGATAATATATACTGATGGTCAATCAAGTAAATGGTCACTACAATAATCAGAGACTTATTCCATAGGTATTTTGTTTCAGACCCCATGGTATGAATTCAAGCCATACAAACCTCGTATTCTTCACCAACCTATGTCAAGTAATCATGTTTTAGACACTATAAGTTGAATTCAATCTATAAATACTAAGGAATACTCATTATTTCATATCTACATGGACCAAATCCATGGTATAAATGAACAAGGCCTCCTGATGAGTCTTAGTATCATCTTCATAGAATATCAGTAATGAGATGCATTGATCCCAAGTCATATGTTCATGGAGCATGTCTAAGGAAGTCTCAGCAAGCCATATCCAAGGAGTAGCAATGCCCTTGGAATCCTATGGAATCGTGATACCTGGTATAATATACCAACGGATCCTCTATCATAATAAATAATGATCTAGGGAGTATATATTCCCACAAAATAATTTTTAAGCAATAATTAATTATTATAAATTTGAACGGAATCCCCTACCACAATCGTGATTCATGGAGTAGAAATGTCCATGGATTTCTATGAAATTAGGATCCAAGTAGTAAAAATTAAAAAAATAATCCACTACCATAATCTTGTTTCATAGTTTATAAATTTTCATGGTATCCTATCATGTATGGATAAACATTTAGAACTAGAATCGCGTCTGGGAATCTAAATTTAATAAGGCTCAAAAGATGGATCCTAGGTAACACATCTAATAATCCAAAAACAATTAAATGCCACAGTACATCAGGATCATCATCCAGAAACCAGAATGAACGTTTTTCTATCATCACTACCTCAATAGGAATCCGTTAAAGGAACAAAAAATGAGTGAGGTTTGTTGAACCCCTGACACACCACTACTGTCATACGCTCATGGGATTATAAATTCATTACGGGTTCTAAGGTGACACCTACTACCATCTCATCCCAAACCCAACATACAAGATCCAATTCGATCAAACATCATGGAACCTACAAGGTTCATCAAATAAGAACAAATGAGAGATATCCTAATCAATTTTTGTGTGCTATAGAAATAAGTGAAGGCATTCAACTTGGGATCCCTGTCATTAAGTAAATAGTGGATTCTTACATGGGATAATCATAACATTAGTAAAATAGGTTTATCCTAAAAATAATCTTCAAGGTCAAAATATATATAGATGAATTCTACAGGAGATCCTATGAAATATCTAATCTAATAGCCTTATATTATATGAGGTACCATCTCGTGAGGGATACATCATCAAAGAAGAGATACATAAGTATTGTTTAAAAGGGATTTCAAATTGTCCATCTTAGTTAAAGGTCCCAATGAAGGTTGATCCAACCACCCAATATATCTGTCTCATTCCTAACCAATCACACCAAAGATAGTTGGATTCAATTAATGTGGAGGAGAATCTATATTGATAAAAACTCCCATAATGCATCATAGGATTCCTCGAAACACCTCAAGGGTTTCACCAATGGGAGGTACATGGTATGACATCAATAATGGGTAGATCATGAGTGTAAATATGAATCCAAGGTGTAATGATACTGAGTATTGAAAAACCTATAAATTGGTTTAGAAAATTCATGTATATGATCTTTCATACCTAGCCCATGGTGTGTTCCACTAATAGCCCCACAAGGACATGTTCTTATATAATACTTGTCATTTCAATACCCATGTACTTGTAATTATAATCATTTTAATAGTGTAAACCCTACATGTGGTACCTTCCCATTTACCTATGATGGTGAGACCATGTATATCACCCATTTGTGCAACTTTACACATAATCAACCCACATTAGGTCTTCCAGTGTACTCTACATGGCCATTTTTTCCTAAACGGGCTATTTGGATTGGTACATGACTACACAACCATGTACCAGTATATGGGGTGTGTACCTAGCATGTGGTGTGTTATTCCAAATGGTTATCCTCCCTAACATGGTTTGTGTTCCAGAACAACATGTCTTGTACATGTTTTTTCCATAACAAAACCCCCCAAATTGCATGAATCCTCATTCATTACCCAAAATAAATAGATCAGCCCACAAGGAGTCATACGTGGTCATAAAATGGTGCCAAAACATGAAAACGTTGAATCTATGTGGATATATGGATGAAAATTTTAATCGTCCTAGATTTGAGAAAATTTGTCGATGTGTTTCCGATTTCCATGATCCAAGTCTTCAACATGATGATGTGGAACGCCTTGATCTTCACTGTGGTTCCTCGCTTTCCCTCTCCCTCAATATATACCTCTCCCTATATCTTCCTATATGAGTTTCATGAGGAAGGAGTTTCCCCTTAGGGGAGTATGTGAAAATCCAGGGAAGGAAAAGGTGAAAATAAAAGAAGGGGAAAAAAGGGAAATGAGATGAAATATAAAAATGATATGGGGTATCACCCCAACCATGTTACCCAAATGGGTTTATTCCCAACACAGTATAAACTACATAATATAAACTCAAAATTGGGGACTGAACCTAAATTATATAATCATTAAAAAATATATGGATGAACACACCTATGAGAAAAACATAATATATTAGTAATTAAATAGTAATTATTAATTTTTATTCTACAATTTTAATTGCTCAGAATTCTTCCAAACACTTATCATATCGTAAAAACCTTATTCGGTGACTAATATGGTTGGTAGTGTCAAATATGATATCATCTCATATGGGAAAGGTGCATTTTCCACTTAAAATAATTTGATATAAAATATTTAAAAAATTTCTCAAAATTTATCTCTAAAAAACACCGGTTGTTACAATCACCCCACAATAAACAATCTCATCCTTGAGAATCCATGTCAGACAAAGACATACATGATCTAAAAAGGATCAATTGCATAAATGTACATTCCTTATTTTCCAAGGACCATTTTCATAATGTCAAAAACTATATCCAACATGGGAGAAACATTATTTTGACCTATCTGGTAATCCCCACCATAGGCGTGGTTGTATCATCATCTCAAAACAGACTCCGAGATTAATAAACCAAGGAAAACAATGAATTTTAGATGAAAATAAGTTTCACCACCCTTAATAATCCAATGGTGTACTGCCCCGCATTTGGATTATATTATATCACTGCTTAATCAAAAACATGACATGCTTCCATCAACAATACCAGATGATCATTTAAAAGAAAACAATCTTGACATAGAGTTGTCGTTATATCAGTGTACTCAAGACAAAATCAATATAGATCATGATTTTCTCTAACCAGGATTACACTATGATTACCTGAAAATTCATGTACAGAGCTCTCCATGAATGATCATATAAACAATAGGATTCACCTATCTTTAACCAAAACCTAAAACCATGTCTCATGAAAATGCATGTCCAGGTCCAACCATGGGGAACCCTTCTTACTACACATGATCAATTTTCATTGTATCCTCTACCACATAGGGTCATTTCTAATTTCGTCATGATCACCAAAAAACCATACCAATGAAAATCCCTTGTAACCATTGTTCCTTATATCACGCCCAACATATGTCCAATTTATGTTTTAATCAACACCACGCACAACCAGTGTATACTTATATCACCTGGCCTCAAAACATTTGTGTCGTCTACCACTAGGATAAGTTAAATGTTCAACATGGAGCATTAGTCCAAATAATCAATAAGCTCCCATGGAACTCTTTTTCAATGCTGGACACCTAACATGTGTCATATCTTTTTTCATGAACACCAATCACCTGGCATTATTTCAGTCATGAGAGTCTACCCATTCTATGATTACATTATGAAAATAAGAAACATTGATCGACCAGGACAGGTAACAAAACTATCATTCTTATAAAATTTAGTCTTGCTAACGAATCACCCTATTTTATTGTTATAATGTTGCGGTATCAACATGTCCATATCTCAAAACTCGAGTATCTATTGTTCCAAGATTCCATAATTATCATATAACCATGATCACATCCTAATATCGAGTTTTTAAACATTGTTCGAACTATAAATACCATTTTCCTCTATCAAAAATATTTTCAACCTATGAGTGTCTGAGTAAAAAAAATAGGCTCTAGTTTTCCCACCATTCCCAACAGATCATGTCTCATAACTATGTCACAAGGTCTAACCCCCTTTATAATGAGATCAAGAAACTCAAAGGGAGGTAAATATATCAGTATCATATGGGATTTAAAATCATTAAAGAATCAGCCTACTAGGACCACGATCCTCAATGAGCATCCTCATTAGGAACAAATCCCTGAAGGTCATCATATAACATAGAAGGGATACTAAACTAACAGTCATTGGGCATTATTATCCGGTAACACCCCCTTGAGGTCCAGTTCACCAGAAAAGTCCTCGAACATATCTGTACCATAATCCATGATCTGACTAGTAAAAAACACATACTAATTCATTATCCTCACTATCAAGCTTATCAATGTGGATCTGCGTCACCATACATCTGATGGAATATATATGCTGGTAGATTCATTTTAGTATAATTCCATAAAAAATATAATATAGTAAAATATCATTTAAGTTTTTTTTAAAAAAATTAAACAATTGGATAATGTGGTAAATAAAATAAAACACATAAGGATCTATAATATGTGAATCCTACATGAAAAATATGATGCATGAGATACATTTTCCCTTTGATGGAAAAAGAAAAAAATCCACAATTAGCCTCTTACTAATGCTACGAGCTAGTAATCCATAATAAAAAAAAATACACACTACATGTGCATCAATCAAATAGAAAATCATTTATAATTATAACCTAATAAATTAGAACATAAATCCACAATACATGGAAACGAATACTTTGGAATAGAAAACGTTTTCCCAGTGATAATATCTAATATCCATCACATGTTTCAAAACATCCTAATAATCATGTTCATCATTTCTTATATAGTAATACAATAGTGAAGGAAACATATTGTATAAAATTTTGTAACATATTGACACGAATCTTTTTAAACTAGTTCTCTGATCCATCTCCCCATGAGGACTCCATTTTGCCTCCCTATATGATAGGAATTACAAACTAATAGCTAGGGAATTGGTTCTGATATTTGGTATATTATTCCCTCATACAAGAGTTACAAAATAGTGGAAATACTTATGTATCATATATTGGGGTAAATAAATAGGTTTTGGAAGAAGTAAACAATATAAAAGAGAAAAATGATGCAATAATGAATTAATTAATATAAAATCACGAACAACAATGTCATACATACAACATTGCTCCACCACTGGGTTGACCATATATACATGATTATATTAATAAAACATAAATAAACTATGGGTATCTACTTCTAGCTCTAATATAGAATACATATTATGTCTCTAGAAACTTTCAAACAGTATCATCCCAATCATAATATTCAACATGAGTGGATCCTCTTGATCATAAAACTATTGTGCTCGACCTTAACTACCATATATTTTTTATCAACCTAAAATTAATATCTAAGGCCTAGATGAACACTGAGATGCATGTATAGGGGTGGGAAATATTCTCAGTAATCCCCCCACCAATGATGACCCTATAATTTTTTTTTCTAAAAGTTAATTCTCTTGATAATTTTTCATCCAAGTTGAGACAGAACTAAAAAGATAAATGATCAGATATATAACATGAAACAAGTCCAAAATTGATTCATAGTTCTGAGATCTGTATTTTCTAGAAAAATGACATATAATATGAGTTAGTGTATTCATGTACATATATATATATATATATATTCACATTCATATGTAATCATTTCCACATATACATACTCCCATAAGAAGTGATGAAATCAATAAAGAACTAAATCAATAGTAGATATTTAGAACCATCATCCAATTTATGGGAAATCCTATGACCATGGATCTAATATGGATTTTATACCACTCATGTTGTGTACCATTATGCAAATATCTGGGTTTGTAATTGCAAATGACAATAACTATTTTACTCAATGAGGGAAATCTCTCTGAGCAAGATATATCACTATAGGGGGATACTCATCCTAAGCATTGGTTCACCTGTACTCACATCCAATCACTATAATAATTAATACAATATACATATTTTCTATCTCGTAAATGTTAATTAAAATCAATTATGGGATATTCCAAACATATCAAGTGCCATATCCTAATGGGTGGATTCGAGGATTACAAACCAAGGCATACCAATTTTATATATTGAGTATTAAAGTGTTTTTACCAATAGGCTAGATCCTGGATATAACGTCCAAGGGATCATCATCATCATGTCCTAAATGGGATAGATCTAAAGTATAAACTAATAAACAATCCCCTTGATTCCTAGGAGTTTCTCCAAAGAAACTCAGTAACAAAATGGAAGGAGACCAAGGGCATGTTCACAATTCGTTTCCATGGTGCTTTAATAATGAAAGTTCCAAGGAGTAGTTTTTCCATTATAATCCTATGGAATCAGGATCCAAGGATTAAAAGACCTATGCATAAACTTCTATAATAAATACATATCCATGGAGATGAAATTTACATATAATTTAACAAAATCAATATCTAAGAATGAGAAATTTCTAAGGAATACATTAATATAACTATGATCCATAGAGTAGAAATGTACATAGATTATTTGAAATTAGGATCCATGTAGTAGAAATATCCAAGGAATCCGCTACCCTAATCGAGAACTATACTTCCTAAAATTCCAATGAAATCCTATTTTGCAAGGATCATGATTTGTCTCTAGAATCTTTTCTAGGAATCCCAAATCAATAAGGCATAGAAGCAAGATCCCCAGTAACACAACGAGGCATCCCAAAAAAATGTCACATCACATTAGCCTCATTATCCTGAAACTAATAATTACCTCTATCTATCATCGTTGCATTTTCATAAAACATGGTAAATCATAAACATGGATTGAGGGTGGATAAACCTATAACCCACCAATACTGTCACATCTTCGTGGGATTCATTGATTAGTATGGGTTGTTAGGTGACACATGATATCATCTTTACCCAAACCCAACGTACTAGATTAGGTTCAATAAAAAATATGGCACCCACTAAGTACCTCAAATCAAAACACTTTAATGGTTTTATACTCAGGATCCTCAAGGTGTACACATAATTTAAGGAATCCAACTCAGTATCCTTAATAGTATGTAAAATGAAAAGTATTGTATGGGTTCCTAAAAAATTTTAATAAGGGAGAGAGAAACTATATGAGACCCTCTATATAAAAAAAATAAGAATATTCATCCTGTACGAAATCCTAAAAAACAACAAATCGCAGGCGCTTCTAATCCATAATAGAACATCTTGTGATGAATATGTAATTATATAAAAATAAAAAAAGTCATTAGTAGAGATGTATATATCATTACTCATATCATATAATGTTCCCAATATAAGATGGTCCAAAAATCCAATATATCAGTCTCATTCCCAAACTCTCACAAAAAAGATGGATGGATTCATTTTCTAGGGGTGGAGCCTATTCATTTAGAAAAACACATGAAACACAACATATGATTCCTCAAAATACCTTAGGGGTTTTACTATCCATATCAACATTGAATGATATAAAATATTAACGTATCATGGGTCAAAATCTGACTCATAGGAATAATGATTCATTAAATAGGGAAACCCTTAAATGGGTAACGAAAGAGGAGTACATATAATGTCCTCGCTATTAATTGGTTTGTACCCTCATGGAAAACATGTGCATGATCCTTAGCCAAACATATCTTTTCAATGACCATGTGCACTATTTATTCATAATGTGCAATGAAATTACGCAACGTGGGGAACCTTAATATGTTACTCACATGTACTAGCTATATATATCATGATTTCACGTACCTTTACACATCTATCATCCCACATAGGGTCTACTCAATTATTCTAAATGACCATGTGCACCTACAGGGGATGTATATATGGGTACTCGGCTACACAGTTGAATCCAGGTAAATGATGACTACATCAAATAAATGGAATTTACGTAAAAGGGGTCATATTCCCAAAATAGAATGAATAAAAATCTTGTATTCTTGAGCCACACATTCTGTACAAAATTTATCCCGAATAAAAACCCCCAAATTGTATGAAGCACTAGCTTTCCCCCACAATCAATAGATCAACCCACAAGGGTTCCTAAGCATTCCTAAAATATGGGTAAAACTATTAAATGTAATTTTGATAGGGATGTATAAGAAAAACATGAAAATAGAAAACATTTTTGGTGGAATAATCCAATGATTCATCCATTTAAACCCTCTTTATAAACCATAAAATGATTGGGCATATCCTATGCTTTATGGGGGACCTTTTTTACACTCTAATATTCCTCCAAATCCCTCTCCCAATCTATATCGGTTCTTTTCTATTGGAAAATAATTGTGGGGGCATCTGTAAGAATAAATGGAAGAGAAAAAAATAAATGAAACGAATAGAATGATAATAAATATAAAAATAAAAGAAAATGAAAAATGAAAAGGAGGTGAGCCCATCCCCGACACCCAACTTGAGGTTTTTCCATGCCTAAGAAAGACTACACATTCATGAATCCAAACAAGATAATGAATCTGAATAAAATTATATTCTCAAAATATATGTTTGAATGATCCTATGTTAATTAATTAATATTTAATTATTTAAATATTAATTATTAATTATTCTCCTAAAATTTTAATAATTATGAATTTTATATAACAACTATTATATTGTAAACACCAGATTCCGAGACCAACTGAGTGGTCAATACGATTAGTCAAGTTCATACACTCTAGTAAAACAACCTTTTACCCCTTATAACCATCTGATAGTAAAAATTAAAATTTATTGTCAATATTCTTGTCAGATGAAACATGGTTCCTTGTATAATTTGGGGTTGAATATCAACAAAAAATGGGGCATGATAATTCCCTCATCTATGGTGACCAATGGGTAATCATCATAATGGAATTCCATAGTAAAAAAATAGGTCAGAAGAATATGGAGTGTTCGGTTATATGTAATAACCCTAAGATACATAATGGAATTCATTAAGCCTGTGCTACCCACTCTATCTCAGTGGTATATTTAGATAAAAAGAGTGAATCAAATTAACATTTTATCAAAAAAACATAATCCTTGATTTTTAAGTACAATTACACCATCATATTATATAGAAAAAAATTATATATCTTTTCATTAACCCTGTAAATAACTAAACCTCATATGATAATCAATATTTTAAATCTTACGTAAGAACTCAAATATCTTGAGGAATATTTATGATAAGATTGATGCTTGAAATCATACTCTCTTTCCACACAAAGAATTTAAAAAAAACCTAATAAATAATTTATCAATGTCACAATGCATCATATGCTTTTAAATAACCCAACTTTAAAATGGAAAACCATGAATAATATTCTCATCTACAAAAACACATGCTTCTAAAACATATGTGTTAGATACACCCAAGTAAACGATCTATGCCAAGTCCAGGAAATAAATTATCATATATATAAAATATCACATATAGTTATAAAAAATGGTATAAACTATGAATTGATACTACTTTTCAATATCCCAGATGTAGTTCAGCTATATTTTGACCAAAAGTAGTGCTATATACCTTAATATCACATTCCCATATTCCATATTATTTCATCTAGTGGAGAGGGTCAATGAGTAATGTGAGGCTTGTTAAAAAGTAAAATATACCCTAGAAAAATCTATATGAATAGCATTTATATCAAAAATTGTTCAAGGAAGAAAATCAATCACATATATATTCTATATAAAATAATTATATCATCCATGTTATTAGAAAATGCATAGCCAAAATTTCAAAAAGTCATACAAGGCATAAATAAGATTTTTCATAGGTGTAAAATATAAAAATATCATACAAAATTTAATTATATATGCATAATTAAGTAAATAGTCTTGATTTTAGGCGAAGACACACCTCCCAACTCCTACCACGAACTACATTGTCCAATGATTGTAGATCTTCTACCCAAAATACATTATTAACTAAAAAGTATAATTGAGAGTCATGGATGTCACGAGGGTGTGAGAATAACCAAATATTAAAAAAAAGTAACTATATATATATATATTAGTGAATGTTAATGTATTATGTGATATTATCATATATAATGTAATCATTCGTCGGAAACCATTTCCAAACCATAGGGTCAAACACATCTATAGTAACATAACAATCAATATACGGGAAAAATGTCCTGAAACAAATTCACATTCATATTAATATTATCCACAACACTAAATAAACATGTGTCAATCCCACCCTAGATATATAAACATGAAAGTGAATAACATCCCTATCCACATTAAAATTATTGTAGAAGCATTAATATTCTTAATACATAACATGACTGGGATGGTGTAACTTTCCATAAGTATTGACACTCTTAAGAGAAGCACATCCACTTAATGGAAGTATCACAACAAAGGTTGTACATCCCACATTGATGGTAAATAATATATAATGAGGCATAACATGCCATTCCCAACATCATTTTTATCACTTTGTAATTTTTACCCATTTTCATGGACATTCCATAACAAATATATTGTAAAAAATAATTGGTGTTGTGACCTAATAAATATCCCATACAATATAGGTGGGAATATCATCCAATTATCAAGGGCATAACTTCAGGGTCCCAAATTTGTGAATTAGATGAAAAATGTCCCCTTTTCTTGTGAAATGTATCAAAATTGGGAAATTCAGCCCCATAATTTCCAATGTAAACACCTTAGGGATATAATTCCATCAATATAATGAAGAAATAAAAAAAGTGAAATTAAAAAAATTTAAAACAAGATATAAATATTCCCATTTAAGGTTGAAATAACATCCAGTATAATTTAAATGATAATTAGGTTGGTCTCACATTCCCAATCTTGGTGTAGAAGACATTTTTGGATTTACAAAACTAGTTCTATAAGTTATTGTAGGAAGAACACTCATCCCTTTCCAATTCAACTAGATATATGTCAAAAGGAAAATAAAAGTGTCAATGGGGCTATACCATCGGTCGAAAACTCTAATACATGTTCCATATTTTTAAAAGGGGATAAATTAACCATATTAGGGATCATTATCTTGATAATTAATCTTAAAGAAATCTTAGTTGGTTTTTGATCATTTTGGGAAACACCATTTAAGTTAGGTTCTTAGTCATTAGTATCAATTTCAAGAAGTTAGAATAATTAAAGGTTCCAAAGTGGCTGAAAATATATATATATATATATATATATGAATTTGGTTTATTAAAATAATTCTAAATAATTTAGGTTAAATCAAACTTATGTTGTGGGACCACATAACACAAATTCCATGAAATGATTAGAAACTATTCGGATTAGATAGGTACAAAATGACTTGGTCAACTGGATTACATATATTCAATCAACATCTGATGAATAATCCTTGATTTATAGGTGTCGAAAAATCTCATAAAAGGCATAAATTTGGAAATTATCACTGAATCATGCAAAGAAAGTAATGGAAAAGAAGAATAGATCCAAAAGGAATAAAATCTTTACAGTAGGTTACCTCCTATGAGCACTTATGACCAGTATTACATAGAATATATTAACCAAATTGAAAGGGAATAATCCAATGGTAATGGAAGAGGATCTCACATAGATGTTGGGAGTAAAAAATGAGTGGAGAGATGATTTTTAAAAAATTATATTTTAAATGAAATTAATAAAATAAATAATTTTTTTAAAAAAATGAATAGAACTTGACCATATCATAGTAGGCACCGAGTACCCACACCTGGGGCATTGTGCACCATGTGTCCTATATAGAACTCACCCCATGACAACTACCTAGTTCTCCAATGGGTACCCCAAATTATGAAACCTTGTTCTTGATTGGTTATATCGCTGTCAATAAAGCCATTGGGTCGTGTATGTTATCCCAATATATAATATCAATCCCCCATTAAAACCATTTACACTTTTAAATAACCAATGTTTACAATGTTTGATGAAAATTTAAAAGAATTCATACCTTATATGGTTTTAAGGAGATATAAACTTGAAATATGATTTATCCTTCATCAATGATTTTTTATATTTAGAAATGTTCAACTATGACTAAGGTACATATTTTGAGAAAATCCATTTTTATCAACACTGAGATCTATATTAGCATTAAATTTTTTAAAGAATCATACATCCATGAAAATCCTTTTAGGTTATCCACATTATATTAATATTTTCCTAACCTACCCTCACCAATGTTTACATTTAATTTTAATTATTATTCAAAATTAATATAGGTTAATTGGTTTAAATAATGTGTTATCATGGGAATAATTTATGATGTCTAGGAATATAGGGTGGATTAACATTTAAGGTATTTACCCAATGTATTTTATTTTTTTATAATTTTTTTATAATCTTGAAAAAATATATATATATATATATATATATATTGGTAATTGATTCCTTTTTCATATAAAAATGAATTAATCCCATCCTTATTAAAAAAATATGGAATGAGTGATAGTTCAAACAATATATTAATTTTTCTTCCCACTCTCCTAAAAAAATTTATAAAATATATATATATAAAATATTGGGTGAAAAATCATTCATTAAAAGTAATTTTATAAATATGTTGTATTTAGTTTGAAAATTATTAATTGAGTTGGGTGAATATATTTTATGGATATTTGACGGATAAATAATGTCAATTTTTGATTGGTTGGTCAAGAATTTTATTTTTGGATTAAATTATCTTCATTGAAAACTTTTTTACACTAAACCAACAAGCACTAATCCTTAGTGTAAAACCTTTAAAAGTCTCATGATTAGAACATTCATCATTATCTTTTGTGTGGATAAGTTAAGATGCAGTCAAATATTTAGTTTATTTGTCACCATAATAAGTAGAACATTACATTACAATTTTATCACACTTGAGATGTGAGTGATATAATTTCTTTTTAATTAAGTATTGGATATGATTCATGGATGAAACAAAATATGTTTAATGACATTCCATATGATAGAAGAAATGTTAATGGAACATTGACTCTAGAATTGATGCATGAATATTTTTATTTTGAAATGAATCATTTAAAAAAAATTCATTTATTTTGGATTATAATTTATATCTAATATTTGATTTTTCCATAAAGTGAAAATTATTAGGTGCGGGGGTGTGATCATAAAAAAACTAATCCATTAATTTTATCCCTCCCTTGATTTATATAATGCTTTAGGGGGTATTTTATCCCATTATTTAATCTCTCTACATTCAACTCTCATTTTTCATTCATTATTTAAAATATATTTTAAAGGTTATGTTTCACTATTTTAGATATTATCATGATATTGATATAGTTTTGTATTGTTTACATAATATTAATTATAGTTATCTCAATTATAAATTATATTTTTTAAGGATTCCACGGTTTCTGGGCTTTGTTTCACCCAATTGGACCAATTGATGAAGCTCTAAATTAATAATAACAAATTAAGAATTGGGAATGTATAAATATTTTTTATGAATATAAATAATAGGTAAATATATCATAATTTATTCGTATAAATGAGTTTAAAATTTTAAAGGACAAAAAAATTAAATGGGAATCAATTTCACAATAGATTTCCATGTCACTTTCTTTTATCCGGACTTTAATTAATTAGAATATGAAACTATTAATGATGAAAAAAATACAATTATGAGTAATATTTAATAATATCATGTTTAAAATAGTTTAATAAATAAAGATGGTTTTATATATACCATTATCAAACCAACATGTAGTGAAAAATAAAACTTTAAAATGAAATTATTCAATGACACCAAATTCAATTTCACCTAATCAAGATGAGGCAAGTATGATAGAGATCACTATGAAACCTCCGATATAATATCATATTGATAGGTAACACACACAAAATAATATAACTCTTATACTATATGTGGATCCTATAATATCAAAAGTTATCATCGAAAATTATTATTAGCAGAGAAATTAAGATCCTAGATAGAAGAGATATTCCTAGATACATAAAGAGACATTCACACAACCAATAAAGGGATCTAATTAATTTATATTGACCTATTTTGTCACACCCTAACTCAGGTATACTTGAATCAGTAGTTATTTTACTACATTGGACCATGATACATGAGATATCATCCTATTGGATTGAATAGATTAATAGTGATCAAGGGGGAGAAAAATACATTATTCCTATATGACATTTAAAGATATGAAAAAAAATTAAAATTCATGTGATAAATATATTATTTATTCTAGTATAACCTTGAAAACATAAATAAAACCCTTATTTGAATAATGGTAAAAGGAAAAATTAAAAAAAATGTGAGTTTAGATGTTTATAATGTTGTATAATACAACCGAAACTATCACATAATATAGAAATTCTGATTAATTTGGAAAATATTAGAAATTAAAAAATATTTTATATATAACTATTATAAAAATGGGAATATATACATGAATAACCTAAGCACATAAATAATCACATATATAATAATATATATTTTTTAAATGATTATTGACTAATGATATAAATTGTAATCATAAAGTCAACGAAATGTTCTAGTACATCATAAACATATAATCAAGGATTTATACCAAGACATCACATATAATGGGGTATGAGTACACTAAATTCCAATGCTAGTTTATCTCATTTGTCCAACTGATGGATTTATGTTTTAAAATAGGACTGTCTCATCACATGCTAAATATAAGTAATTCATTATATAAATAAACAGTACAACATAATCAACATACATTAATAATAATAAACTATAACATTTTAAAGAACTTCCAGATGGAATATAAATACAATCCCCAAAAAAATAATCATATTCCATCTATAGAATTGTGAAGGTTGTTATTGTTAGTTTATATCCTTATTTATGAATCAGTGATATCCCATATGGAATCAATAATTACTATAAGGTCACTGAATTTGTAAATTTAAAACACAATTCAACGAAACCACTAAAATACGAGGTATTATAGGATATAAAAGTCATAGGTCAATCCCACAGAGATAAGTTTGGAGAAAATATAAATTATGTAAACCATAAAACATTAATTATAGAAACCAAAAGTAATTTATTTATATAATATATGATGAATGGTGTGGAGTTTATGGGAATATAAAAACATACTTAATAATTGAAAATATGGATTCATTATTGATTTGGGATTAAAAATAAGAGATAAAAATAACCTATTTATGAACTGAGATTAATTGAATTCAATGGTCCTTGTAAACAACCCCAAATACTCCGATGTTTTCTTTTCACAATAGTATTGAAATTTCAGGTATTCAATTACATGGTGACAAGGAACCATTATTAATCATAGAAAATCCTCCACATAATAGTCCTGGTTTGAATCATTATCTAGTTAATGATTTGAATATATCACTCCCCCACCAATAAGACAGTGGTTATGAATGAAATAGAAAAGAAGATATTTGAGAAATTAATGTCATGAATTAATACCATAAGTAATTGCATATATAACAGAAAATACCATATCTAATAAAAAAACATTCATTACAATTTCTTCACACATGGTCTACCCCCTCATTATAGTCATCCAGGGTAACATAATTACTATCCTATTTGATTCATCACAAATTTAATGGTTCTTGATCCTAGTCATGGCACCTCACCCAATTATATATGGTGTGGTACCCTGACCTCTTATTTATATAATTTCATAGGTCTCGAGTAGAATTAAATGGAAGTTAGGATATGTTAGAAAGACATCAAGACTGGGACCCAAGTCAGATGACTAGAAAAATAACATTAAATTACACCCAAGCCTCATAATTTGGCCTTTCGGATACATACACTTCATGTAATAACTACAAGACATGTAATGTTTGTGGATTTTTTCTCCGAACATTTCTTCATATCTTGTCATGATTCGGCGTAATCCATGTAATTATTTCATTGTGTATAATGATTACACAATGTGTAAATTCATTTTCAAGCATAAAATATATTTTTTCCATAATTAATCAACTTCATGCCTTGAATATGTTCCATTATTATCGGTCATCATGTGAGGCCCCCTATTATCTGGTGTCGTGCTACAGTGCGAATTGTGTTTTAGCTCATTTATTCAACTATTTTTGTTTATTTTCAAAATATAGTTCATATTGTACACTAAAACATAAAAAATGTTAACCATTCCAAATAAATTTCAATAATAATATATTAGAAACTGAAATCAATATATTAAAACACCAAAAAATACATCCATAACATTCACATATCAAAATACCTCTTCGCTTGAGTTCAACATTTCCCTCGAGGATGCCATTTCAACATACCAAAAAGGATGTTCACCATACCTAAATTTCAATTCAATTTAAAAAAAATGATCCAATTTCATGTTAATGGTTTGGGCATCACATGGAAAAATTATAAGTACATTGTCTTTCAGAAAACAAAATGAACCACCTATTTTTATTTTCCTCCTTTGAAATTTTAAAAAAAATTCAGTAAACGATTTTTTTGAATTCATTAGTAATATGAAATCCATTTTAATTTACCTCACCTTAATATTTAATCTCTTCATAAATGTATGAATAGGTAGATTGATCCATAAACCCCAAGAGTATTCCACATACCATAGGATTTCAAGGAATCTTAAATGACCACTACACAAATACAAAATCAAAAATAATCACGAGGGCTTCATCATTTGGGATCAAATGAAATTTAGGATTAGGGAATTTAGATAAATTCTTTTTGTCTGGTAAGGATGAAAATGATTTTTTCACTAAATTGGTTTTCAAGATAATATAAGACACCTAAATTAATATCTTCTCTTCACCCACTTTCTCAGAGAACAGTCATACAATACTGAAATGAAAAAAATAAAACTCTTTATGTTATTAATATATAAGTTTGTTCTGTTACTTTTTCTAATGTTATACATGCTAAAAATCTCATAAACATCACCCAACCTAAATTTTTATCCTCACAAAACTATTTGAAATATTTATAATAGAATCTCCAGTCAAGTAATGATTAATTTTGGATTCCTTAGACACAAACTAGTTTTTTACTATCTGGTGTGCAATAAATATAATTGATGTTACATCCCCAATCCTCATGATATTTATCCCCACACATTTTCATAATGATAATTGAATCATTTCCACAAGTCTCCACCTCCCCCATCATTATTTTTGATAATCAAAAGATATATTTAAATGTATGAAGGAGAAATGTGGTCTCATAAAATTCCTCCTCCATATCATGGTTTTCTATGGATTATATGGGTATTAAAATTATTTAATATATGGTGGGTATCATGTAAAAGGATATAAAAAATATGTCTTAGTTGTATTAAAATTGATATTTTACAATAATATATTTTATCCTAAGAAAGTAAGTACTGTAAGATAACATTCTTGAGTTTCACCAGAAATATAATATAGCAAGAATTGGATATATTTTGATCAAATGCTTATTTTAAATGAGTATAATGGTTAGGAACACTGCTATTCGAAATTTAAATAAATAATTAAATCAATTAATTAATAAATTAAAATTTTAAAGCATTTCCAAATCTATGACAATTTTTATTTACAAAAATCAACATGCTCCACTAAATCCTGCATTATCAATTCATAATCCATAAATTTATCCCTAATAATTATTTTCCTCATTTGTATCATTATCATTCGATTGATTAAGGAATTTAAATTAATGTCATGGAAATTATCAAGAGTAATTTCTATCTCCTATATTAGTTAGTAAAATAATAAATCATGCGAGGGCATGTTATCTGATGTTAAAGCTCTAAAATAATTTAATATTAGGATACATTAGAAATATACAAAATTTTAATTCATAATGACCCTCTAATTTATGTTTTTCAATGGTCTATGTATATTTTTACATCAAGATATTCACAATTATTATGGAATCCACAATGTGATCTTTTTTTTATTTCATGGCATGAGTGTGTTACACGGTGTGTAGTGGTCCTAAAACATTAGATCCTTTTATCTGATACTTGCATACTAGTGATTCTTTCATAGACCGAAAATTAAAAATCTTGTAATGTTTTAGGCCTATTAAATAATTTTAAATTGTAAAAGTTGGATTGAAATTAAATACTAATATAAATATAAATCCCAAGAAATGAAAAAAAAAATCCATGGGAAAAAATAAAAATCCCCCCTTGAAGGGGGTATTTTTTAATGATTATTACCACAAACATAGTTGGGTTTGTTCATTAGAGTTTTGTATAGAGATAAATATAACGTGGTAACACAATTATGAAATTTTAATTAACTCATCATAGATCCACTTCTTCTCATGGAAATATTCATGGAACTCATAGGTGTTGAAAAGTGTTTGAATAATATAATGACTACCAAAAAGATTTCAATATATGTCCAAATTTTCTAAAATTATTATTTTTATCTCATTTATATGTTTTTTGGTCTTCTTGGATGATCAATTCAGGTTCCATAGTCTTAATTTCTATTTTTTCTATTTTTGATGATCCTTTTTAATCCTCTACATGGTCAGTTATGGGTGCTGCTGATTCTTCTTCATATTCAGGCAGAGAAGATAGATTTTTTATAAAAAAATACCTTAGGAATGTGGATTCCATAATTTCATCATCATCATCTTCTTTCTTTGGTTTCAATTCTAGGTTGTGATGTAATATTTGTTATAAATTAGCTTCAAATAGTGTTTTTCTTCTATTTATTCATCTTGTTCACCTTCTTCTACTTTTAGTTTGATGAATTATGTTTAATTACATTCATTTTTTTCATCATGGTTACACTTCTCCTCATCATACAATCTTAATAACTCATGGGGATATTGATTAGAATAAAATAATATCTTCAGACATGGAATAATATTCTATATCCATTCATAATTTTTCATAGTGTTTATTATATAATTCGAAATCTAGAATACAGAGTGATGTTTATTTAATTCTTGGGTAGTTTTTTTGACACTCATTGAATGGATGTTTCATTATTATATTTTAATTAAGTATGTCTCCTACATCCACTAGATAGTAGGAAACCCTATCATTGGTATTCCTCATGCCCTTCCACCATGATATCACTACCACAATACACTTGTTATATAAAAATTAATATAATAAAATAAAGAAGAACTGAAGGAAAAAATTAGGATACATAAATGACGAGAAATTAATTTTCCTAAATTTTTAAATTAAAAATCTATCCTCTCTCATCTAGAGAAACAATGCAAAAAATATGATAACCCACATGCAAAAGATCATTAAATTAGTGTAACTGATTTTATAAATTTAAAACATGAATTAAAAAATCACTACACTATAGGTTTTAATTTGATATAATGGTAAAATTTCGAATCCCCAATGAAAGGGTTATAGGAAATATTAATGAAATAAGTATAAACTATTTATTTAATGAAACCTAAACTAATTTTTTGGAATAAGAGATGATGAATGGTTTGGATTTTATGAAAATATAAAGAGTTTTCAATCAATTGAAAATCATGGTAAAATATTTACTAGGGCCTAAAAATAATGGTAAATAAATCAATGGTTCAGATTTAAATATATTTAAATCCAATAGTCATGGTTAACAACCCCTTAATCATAGATGGACCATTTTCATAATGGTCATGTTTGATTTTTTATTCAATTAATTGATAAATCAGAACTATTTTTAAACATATAAAATAATTAACATAATGTTCATGGAGTAAATCATTATTTAGTAAATTCATTGAGAATATCACACCCTAACCAATCATTCAATACTCTTGGAAGAAAAATCAATGATATTATATTAGAAATTTGGGTTGTGGAAAAAACCCAAATATATTACATCCAAAAAATAAAATTCCCTAAAAAATATACCCACCTTCATTAAAATTTCATTAGAGAAGGTATACAACCTAATTACAGTCATGGTAGGTGTAGTAAAATTAAAATCTTGTTCGAATAATTATAAAATAAACAGTGGTTGATCTAATCCAAGACACCTCCTGGAACTATTTTTAGAGTGGTACCATGTTCTATTTTGTTGTATATTTCAATGGGCCTTGGTTGTATTTAATGAAATTTACTATAGGTTAAAATGTGTTCAAAAGTTAGTCTAAAGACATAACATAGGTTAAAATAGACAGAAATAATGTCAATGTATTGTAACATGGTATATCTAACACTTAGAAGTCATGTAATTTTTAAAGGATGTGTGATGTTTAAGGATTTATCCAATGAACATTTCTTCATTTCACATCATTTCTAATGTTCACTACATGTAATTATTTCATGATTTGTATGTGATACAAGCCTTGTAAATTAATTTTTCATTTTATAACACTTCATTTCCACTTTGTTATTTAGTTTCATACCAAGAATTCTTCCATGCTCATCTGTCAACATGGGAGGGTTTCTTTTCTCTTGTGTACTTTCATGGATTCAAGTGTCATTTATCTCATATTTTCACCACTTTGTTTCCAAATATATTTTATATCCTCCCAAAAGACATAAAATGAGAAAAATCTCCCAATAATTTGCAATGAATAATCATTTAAATAATTAAATCAATATATTAAATGACCATAAAATAAATCCATGAAAAAAACTTATCAATAATATTTTATAACAATTTATTATATATATAAAAATATGTTTTAAATATCACTAAATTTTTTGTTATTAAAAATAACATTTTAATTAAAGAAAAAAATTATAAAATCTAAATATTTCTTGAATATTAAGAAAAAACATTCAATGAAAATAACCATGGATAAATGTAATAGAATAATTAAATCAATGAATAGATATGATGGAGAGAAAATATATTCATACCATATAATTTAAAAGTGAACATTCATTAGACACTTTTATAAAAATTCAATGAAATTTTGTTAAAAATCAAAATTATTTTAAAAGATTCCTTTTAAACTGTTATAGTTGGGCAAAAATCCCTTAAGGTAACATTGTAGTATTTTTGGGTTGATTGTGTTTGTTGAAAAAGCAGGTTTCCATGGAGAATTTTTGAGTACCCGAGAAGTTGTTGGCATTACATGTTGACAAAGAACTATGACAAAGGAAAGGACGATCTGGAGGCGGTACAAAAAGAGCAGTACAAGGTGGCGCCGTTTCCCAGTGTTTGCCAAATTTTTGGGGTCCAAAATTTGGAGTTTGGTGAGCATCGCGAAAAGAGAATTTCCATGAAGAGCATAATTTAATATGGCAAAGGCATGAATTTCGCGAATATAGGATGCATGGTATGGAAATCGCGAAGACAAGAAGATTGGAGGCGGTGATGCTTCGCGATTACGTCAAGCTTCGCCAACGGCAGAGGCTGAAGCACATCGCGGCGGAGAAGGGATTTGCGAGAGAGCATCATGGCAAAGATGCGAAAGAATGTTGGGCTTCGCGGAGGAGCTTCGCGGCAAAGGCGCGAGCCGCAAAGGTAAGTTGACGGTGATTCATCGCGACTACGTCAAGCTCCACGAATGGATAATTGCCGTGGAGCTTCGCGATTTGGACAGAATTCCAGCAGAACCTTTGGAGCATCGCGATTTGAGATGACGTGGCATTGACTTCGCGTGGAAGGGACGAGGGTCGGTGGAATCGCCTATAAATAGAGGCCGACCCCTTCGAGCGATGTAGAGAGAATTTTTCAGAGAATATACTTTGCTCTCGATTTGCGAAGGTGGTTCGCGGAGCCAGTGTGCTTCGCGAAAGAGGTGCTTCGCGGCGGATATTGTAGCTCCGTGAAACCTGCGAGCTCCGCGTTGGCTTACTTAGCTTCACGAGGGTCGTTGCTTTGCGACGGCTTGAACATCGCGAGAGAGCTTCGCGAGTGAGCTTCGCGAGTGAGCTTCGCGAAAAGGCAGGAGCTTCGCGAAGGCTTGTTTGAGCTTTGCGAAATTGGGAGCCTCGCATTGTAGGGTGCTTTGCAAAGGTGTTTCCAAAAGGAATTGCCCAGTGTTTAGAGGCAAAGAGGTATTCATCAGTGGATGAAAGTTGGACTTTAACAGAGAATCTATCTACAGTTGAAGATGCATTCCTTCATGAAAATGAAGAGACCTATAGGTCTATAAACTGTGATTGTATTCCCTTCACAGATCAGTGAGCTTAGGAAGAGGAAGAAGGTGATCCTCTCCACCGGCAGTGAGCCAGAGAGAGAGAAACAGGGAGTGACCCTTGGGAAAGTAGTGAGCTGACCCTAAACGTTGTAAAGGCAGTGAGCCTGGGCATAGAAGTGATCTAGCCCGAACCTTGTAATCCACAGCTAGTGAAGATTAGTGGAATTTGGTACGACCGGCAACCTGTCGGCGTATGCTCCTTGGACGTAGCCCTTAGCGGTGAACCAAGTAAAATTGTTGTGTCCTGCGCTTGCTTTACTTTCTGTTTATATTTTGTAGCAGGAAAGAGAGAGAAGAGTGTTTTGCTTAACAGTGAAACAAGATCAGAACGGGCATTAATTTTTTATTAGTCATACCCTGATTCACCCCCCCCCCCCTCTCAGGGTATTCAGCCTAGTGGACCTAACAAGTGGTATCAGAGCGAAGGTTGAAAGTTGTTCTTCTTTCAATGGAGGTAACCAATCATAAAGGGATTCCGATCTTCGACGGATATAATTTTCAGATATGGAAGAATCGGATGCAACACTATTTTCGATCCTTGGGAATGGATGTGTTTTCAGCAGCTATGCATGGTATCACAGCTGATATTAATAGTGGTGCCTTATCAGAAGCTGAGCATAGAGAGTTGGATGCTGATTCCAAAGCAATCAATGCCTTAGGGGGATCCCTTTACAATCCCATATATACAAAGGTGATGTCATTTAAAACGTCACATTCCATGTGGGAAAAGCCTTTGAATATATATGAAGGGGATACAAAGGTCAGAGAGGCAAAGTTGCAGGTGTTGTGGAACAAATATGAAGATCTGAAAATGAACCCGAATGAGTCTGTTGACGCATTCTTTGACAAGGTAAACACTGTTGTAGAAGATATGCGAGGTCTTGGAGAAGTCATTGAAGATATAAATATTGTAAAGCGCATCTTGAGGAAACATCCACCTCGGTTCAATCCGAAAGTTTCAGTACTAGAATATAAAGATCCAAAAGAGATAACACTGGACAACTTGCACAGTACCTTGGTTGCATATGAAATGAGGAATGATGATAATGAGGCTGTGGAAAAGGGGAAGTCCAAAGAAGTGGCATTTAAGGCCATGAAGAAGCTTAACATTGAAGATTCTCAGGAAGAAGAAGAGACAGATGAGGTAATGTCATTCCTCTCATCAAATCTTCAAAGAGGAAAAGGAAAGTTCAAAGGGAAGCTTCCACTTGCTTGCTTTAGATGTGGAAAAGTTGGTCATCTTGCTGCATGGTGCCCCAAAAAGTTTCAAGAAGATAATGATGAAGATGAAGTTGAAATTCCCAAGAAGAAATCTTCAGCCTATGTGAAAGGGAAGAATCAGTTCAAGAGAAATTTCATCAAGAGGAAGAATCTTATTTCACAAGAAATAGATAGTTCAGATGAGTCTGAGGATGAAGAGGTTGAGGAGTTTTAAAATTTTAAAGATCATAGACAAAATGCTATGGTAGCGGTCGTCGGTAGTTCTCAGGAAAAGGAAGATTCCGACTTTGGAGAAGAGGAAGAAGAAGCTGAAGGAAGAGTTGATATAGAAGCCGAATTGGAAGCAGCACTTGAAGAGATAGATGTTTGGAGAGCCAAAATGAAGAAAGAGAATAAAGTGGTTCATGATGCCAAACTCAATATGCAACAACAGGATGAAGAAAAGTCAGAACTGTTAGAAGAAATTGAAAGACTAAAATCCTTAACACCAGAGAGATCAGAAAATATTGCTGAGCATAAGCTGAAAATTGAGGAACAAAAGAAGGAAATTGATTGTTTGACTAACACAGGAAAGGAGCAGGTCATATGTATCAAAGAGCTTGAAGAAGAAGTGGTCAGTCTACGACGAAAAATGAAGGATCAAGAAAAACTCTTGACCCCCAATGTGATATCAGAGAAGCAGGCCATTCAGAAGATAGAGAAGATGAAAGAGGGGGCTCGTAGTTCATCAGGAGTGAAGCACCAAGAATGATCAAATGATAAGGTTGATTCAGGGCTTGATAAGAAACAAAAATCGGTGGCAGTTAATGTCAGGCCGCAAGCACCCGTTCCGAATTTGAAGGTTGATTTGGGCACAAAACAGAATCAGAATATTTATAGATCCCAAAGGGAAAATCGTAGTGCTGAAGTATCATGAAGGAATGTTTCCTATATCAGGTGTTATTTCTATGGGAAAATGGGACATTCACAGTATGTGTGTTCCATAGCCAAGAGATATAGAAGGGAACAAGAACAGAGATGGTAGCCAAACAGAGAACGGTTTTCCAGAACATATTTTGAAGGTCACTGTTTTTGGTGCGGAGGATTTGGGCACATGTCTAGGTAGTATACTTCTACCATTCAGAGAAATGTGCCAAAGCAGAATCAAAACACTCACAAGCAGCAGGTCAATAAACCAACAGGTGAGTTAAAAACGCAGAATAGATTTGCGGCTTTGCAAGATGAGGGTGGTCCATCATACTCTGAGAAAGAACAGAAGCCTCAATCCATGCTGAGTGTGAAAGAAAATGTATGGACCAAAAAGATGAAAAATGAGAAGGCGGTGGTGGCGGAGATTTCCCTTAAAGCATCAGATTGATCTGGTGTTTGGATCATTGATAGTGGTTGCACATCCCACATGACGGGTAATAAGGATCATGTTACAGGCATCAAATATGACAAAGAAGGAGTTGTCAAATTTGGAAATGATGAAGGCCTGAAGATTGTTGGCTCAGGGAAAGCCATGTTTGGGGGCAAAGAGATGAGACATGCTGATGTCTTGGTAGTAGAGGGTCTCAGTCATAACCTACTCAGTGTCAGTAAACTATGTGACTCTGGGCACTCTATCCAATTTACCAAGAAGATGTGTGTTGTGAAAGGAAAAGATGGAGCAGCTGTTCTGCAGGGAAAAAGGTCAAAGGGGAATCTTTACCTGGTAGGTAGGGAAGAAGATTCATGCTTTTTATCCAGAGAAGAAGAAAATCAGTTGTGGCATAAGCGACTTGGTCATCTATGTCAACCATCTATGGAAGATCTGGTAAAGTGTGATGCTGCTAGAGACCTTCCCAAACTATCACGTGATCGAACCCATACGTGTGATGCTTGTCAACAAGGGAAAATCATTAGAAATACATTCAGGCCAAAGGAACAGAAATCAACTAGAGTGCTCGAATTGGTGCATGCTGATGTATGTGGACCTATCTCACCACGAGCTATAAATGGGCAAAGGTACTATGTTCTTTTCATTGATGACTATAGCAGAATGGCCTGAGTATTCATCATTACCCATAAGACAGAAGTGTTCAGTTGCATAAAGCAGTACAGGAGGGAATCAGAAAAGATGCTTGGGCAGAAAATTCTGAAGTTTCGTACTGATAATGGTATGGAATTTACAAACAGTCAGGTTGAAAACTATCTCGAGAAACATGGGATAAGGCATCAAGTTTCATCAGTAAGAACTCCCCAACAGAATGGAGTTGTTGAAAGAAGAAATCGGATAATCGACAACATGGCCAAAACAATGCTTATTGATAAGGACCTACCAGAGAAATTTTGGAAGGAAGTAGTTTTGACATCGTTCTATGTTTCAAACATGTCCCTGTTATGTCCGAAGCAAGGGAGGACTCCATATGAACTGTGGTACAGAAAGAAGCCAACGTTGAAGTACTTTCGAATCTTTGGAAGTAAGTGTTTCATTCTCAACAAAGAACATCATAGGAAGTTTGAGGCACGAGGAGATGAAGGGATATTCCTTGGCTATTCCGGGAAAAGCAAAGCGTATAAATGTTTCAACAAAAGGCTGGGAAAAATCATTGAAAGCAATGATGTCACTATAGTTGAAAATGAGCAGAATACTTAACGATCCAATGAACAGTTCCTGGATGAAAGTGATGATGAGGTAAGCAACCCAGGGGGAGCAGAAGTGGCAAAAGCTGACTCAGAAGAAGATACTGATGATGAAGATGAAAGTGTCAAGTCGGTGTCAGTGGGAAAAGCCAAAGAGTCGAGCTGAAATTGATAGGCAGAATATCATTGGTGACCAGACAGCACCAGTTCAGACTCGAAGAATGAAGTCATTACAGCAGACATCATTTTTATCTCAGGTGGAGCTGAAATGTTTTTCCGATGCAGCTGAAGATGAAAACCGGGTTCAAGCTATGAATGAAGAGCTTGATCAGATTGAGAAGAATCGGACGTGGGAGATTATTTCGAGGCCAGCAGACAAGAATGTCATCGGGACTAAATGGGTCTATCGCAACAAGATGAATGAAGATGGCACAGTGATTCGGAACAAAGCACGACTAGTGTGCAAGGGATACTCCCAGATAGAGGGAATAGATGTTGATGAGACATTTGCACCGGTTGCAAGGTTGGAGACAATCAGATTATTTTTGGCCATAGCAGTGCAAGGAAAGTTCAAAGTGTTCCAGATGGATGTCAAATCCACATTCTTTAATGGGGTTCTGGAAGAAGAGGTGTATATTGAGCAGCCAGATGGTTTTCTCATTCATGAGGATGAGAACAAAGTTTGCAGGCTGAAGAAGGCATTGTACGGGCTGAAACAAGCACCAAGGGCATGGTACTCAAGGCTTGATCAGTACTTGAAGAAGCTTGGTTTTCAGCGTGGAGGAGTGGATTACAATCTCTATTTTAGCAATGAAAATAATCAAAGGATGATGGTGCTAGTGTATGTCGATGACATAATTTTTGGCGAATCAGATGAAGCTCAGTGCAGACAGTTTTCTGAATTCATGAAAAATGAATTTGAAATGTCAATGATTGGAGAGCTAATGTTTTTACTTGGTCTACAGGTGACACAAGGAAGGAATGGAACTTTCATTTCTCAATCCAAATATGCCAAGGAGGTTCTAAGAAGGTTTGGAATGGATAATTCCAAGGAAATGAAGACTCCGGTTGCTACCCGGATGAAATTATCAAAAGATGAGGATGGCAAGGAAGTTAATATCTCAGAATATAGGCAAATCATTGGAAGTCTGTTGTACTTAACCGCAACAAGGCCTGATATTGTTTTCGCCACATTCCAAGCAGCGAGATATCAGAGTAATCCCAAGGAAAGTCACATGCTTGCAGTGAAAAGAATACTTCGGTATATCAAGGGCACAGTGGACTTCGGCTTGACATACAACGACAAATCTCAGACAGAGTTATTATGATATACTGATGCAGACTGGGCCGGTTCAGAAGATGATAGAAAATCAATGTCAGGTGGTGCATTTTATCATGGTGGACTATGTATTGCTTGGTTAAGCAAAAAGCAGGATTGCATTTCATTAAGCACCGCAGAATCTAAGTATATTGCGGCCACTCAAGCATGCACACAGTTATTGTGGATGAAGCAGCAGCTTGAAGATATGGGAGTTGAAGTGAAGTCTCCGATCGGAATCTAGTGTGATAACTCAAGTGCTATAAATCTCATCAAAAATCCCGTCCATCACTCTAGGACAAAGCACATTGAGATAAAGTATCATTTTATCAAGGAGAACGTTGAGCAGGGCATCGTGAAGTTGGAGTATGTGCCTACAGAGCTACAGGTTGCAGACATTCTGACAAAGGCCTTTCCCAAGGAAGCTTTTGAGAGGCATCGACTGGCTCTGGGAGTTCAGTCAATTCCCCACACTTGAAATAGTGTGAATATGGGACCCCCCCTCTCCCCGAGGTATGGTGTGTTTTTATTTTTCCCTACTGTGCTAATGTGTTCTCTACTCTGTTACAGACTGCACACGAATGACCTTTGGGTTCGTTGACAAAGGGGGAGAAAAGTGTTTGTTAAAGGAGGAGAAAATAGTTATTGGGAGACAGTGTGGCTATTTGATAAATCATAATTGATACGGGGAGAAGCTGACAGGTGGAGCAGCCAGAAAGGGGGAGCAATGAGAAAGGGGGAGATATTTTTTAAATCTGACGATGCTAGAAGTGATAGATCAAAGAATAGAAATCACGACAGCTGAGGATCGTGATAAAAGCAGAACAGTGGTGTTGGAATGGTGTGAGACGGTGTCTAGCTATCAACAATTGGTATCAACTTAAGAATTCACCAATTGGTATCAGTGTGGTTTAACAACTGGTTTTATTTTAAGAATTGGTATCAGGGTGTAATCGACAATTGGGGTCTGACATGAAATGATTCATTGATGAACTTTTCATACTACTCTTATTTCTCACGCCGAGCATTGCTCATGTGGGCTTAGAGTACGTGTTAAGTGAATCCTTGAACACTATCACAATCGCAAGAGGCGACTGGTGGTAGCAGCTACAAGAAGACTCAGTGAGGTATCAAAGTGCAGAAAATCAGCCTGAGCAGAGTTGTGAAGAGTTGTCAACAAACCCAAAGGGGGAGATTGTTGGGCAAAAATCCCTTAAGGTAACATTGCAGTATTTTTGGGTTGATTGTGTTTGTTGACAAAGCAGGTTTCCATGGAGAATTGTCGAGTTCCCGAGAAGTTGTTGGCATTACATGTTGACAAAGAACTATGACAAAGGAAAGGACGATCTGGATGCGGTAAAAAAAGAGCAGTACAAGGTGGCGCCGTTTCCCAGTGTTTGCTAAATTTTGGGGGTCCAAAATTTGGTGTTTGGTGAGCATCACGAAAAGAGGATTTCTATGATGAACATAATTTAATATGGAAAAGGCATGAATTTCGCGAAGATAGGATGCATGGTATGGAAATCTCAAAGACATGAAGATTGGAGGTGGTGATGCTTCGCGATTACGTCAAGCTTCTCGAACGGCAGAGGCTGAAGCGCATCGCGGCGGAGAAGAGCTTTGCGAGAGAGCTTCGCGGCGAAGACGCGAAAGAATGTTGGGCTTCGCGGAGGAGCATCGCGGCGAAGGCGCGAGCCGCTAAGGTAACTTGACAGTGATTCATCGCGACTACGTCAAGCTCCGCAAACGGATAATTGCTGTGGAGTTTCGCGATTTGGACAGAATTCCTGCAGAAACTTTGGAGCTTCGCGATTTGAGATGACGTGGCATTGACTTCGCGTGGAAGGGACGAGGGTCGGTGGAATTGCCAATAAATAGAGTCCGACCCCTTCGAGCGATGTAGAGATAATTTTTCAGAGAAAATACTTTTCTCTCGATTTGCGAATGTGGTTCGCGGAGCCAGTGTGCTTCGCGAAAGAGGTGCTTCGCAGCGGCTATTGTAGCTCCGCGAAACCAGCGAGCTCCACGTTGGCTTACTTAGCTTCGCGAGGGTCGTTGCTTTGCGACGGCTTGAACATCGCGAGAGAGCTTCGCGAGTGAGCTTCGCGAGTGAGCTTCGCGAGTGAGCTTCGCGAAAAGGCAGGAGCTTCGCGAAGGCTTGTTTGAGCTTCGCGAAATTGGGAGCCTCGCATTGTAGGGTGCTTTGCAAAGGTGTTTCCAAAAGGAATTGCCCAGTGTTTAGAGGCAAAGAGGTATTCATCAGTGGATGAAAGTTGGAATTTAATAGAGCATCTATCTATAGTTGAAGATGCATTCCTTCATGAAAATGAAGAGACCTACAGGTCTATAAACTGTGATTGGATTCCATTCACAGAGCAGTGAGCTTAGGAAGAGGAAAAAGGTGATCCTCTCCACCGGCAGTGAGCCAGAGAGAGAGAAACAGGGAGTGACCCTTGGGAAAGAAGTGAGCTGACCCTAAACATTGTAAAGGCAGTGAGCCAGGGCATAGAAGTGATCTAGCCCGAACCATGTAATCCACAGCTAGTGAAGATTAGTGGAATTTGGTACGACCGGCAACCTGTCGGCGTATGCTCCTTGGACGTAGCCCTTAGCGGTGAACCAAGTAAAATTGCTGTGTCATGCGCTTGCTTTACTTTCTGTTTATATTGTGTAGCAGGAAAGAGAGAGAAGAGTGTTTTTCTTAACAGTGAAACAAGATCAGAACGGGCATTAATTTTTAATTTGTCATACCCTGATTCACCCCCCCCTATCAGGGTATTCAGCCTAGTGGACCTAACAGTTATAATAAAACTAAATGGCAATGAATGTTTCATTTTAATATTTTTTATCATAATTGTAATAAATCCTTGAAATATTTTGGATGATCATGTGAATGGATGTAAAATTTCATTGACTAAAGTCGAAATAAGATTTTCCTTTTTTTAAGAATATTTTCTCAGCAATATTTTTTACCAAATTGGGAAACTAAAAGGAAAACATATAACCTCTGTAGATAAACATTAAAGAGTAAAATAGATAGTGTTTAGAAAATAAATATAATATAATTTCATTTTATTTTAATTTAAACCTAAAAAATCAATACTAAAATGGGATTGGGGAATAAACACTTACTGTTTTGATATATTTTGAATAAGAACCCCCTAGGAATAAATAATATCAAATGATATATTAAATTACCTTAATATTATGATATTCATCAAATATATTATCCAAGAATTATCATAAACACCACATTAATGAAATAATATCTATTTAAGAACTATTTCTCAAATAATTAAAGGATATGAAATAAAATCATTTCAATGATCCTATAATTGAAGTGAGAATAAATCGATTAAGTGAATATTTGTAAAAAATGTAAATAAAAATAGAAAATTTTAAATCAAATATAATAACATTAGATGTTAACCCACAGGTAATATTTTTATAAAAAAGATAATGAAAATTAATATAAACCAATAAAATTAAATATTTGTAAGAGACACATTTCCTTTTGTTTGAGTCACCACGTACAAACATTATCATGATTGCAATTGATATATATTAATTTTAAAACATTCTTATGATCCATTTTCATATTTATTCCCTTGTTATTATATAATTTATTTCATTACTTCATTTCTTATTTTGTAATTGAAAATTTTCATTTCATGTCAGACATTTTGAGGTCATTCTATTAATAATTACAAAACAAATTTAGTAGGATGAAAATTGTCAAAGGTGTCATGATACCATTATGTCTATAATTTTAATCATGAAATAATTTTAATTATTTTATTTTTAATAAATTTTTACAATCATCCATGTATGGAAGACATGAAAAATGAATCACATCATCTTGTGGAGGTGGTGGTGCACATGAATGCACAAACGGTGTTATAAATTATTAAGAGGAAAAACATTTTTAAATTAAGTTATATATAATATTATAGGAATAATAATTATATCATGAGTAAAATATATATTTATTAAAGATAAAAAATTTACCAAAAATGAAAGATCGATATTGAAAATTAATCATTCTGTAGGTGGAGGAGGTATTACACACGTACGCATGAGAAATATTGAATTTTCCCTTTGATGTAAATGAGGTAGAAAATAGTTATCTTATATTCATAATAACATCTCATTATATTTATGATATTGGAATAATTTTTCTATTATATAAAAAATATATTTTTATTAATTATACTAATAAATAATCATTAAAAGATATAGGTAAGATAATTATCTCTTCTTTGAGAGAACGGAATTGGCTTAAACTTTATTCATTTGTGGGGTTTCATAAGTAGAATAGCAATAGAACTATTAGGTGGATAACGAATCTAGGAATTTATTAGGGTTGTGATTTTTTATATAGAGTTCTCAAGCCTTATAAATAAATGATAATTTATGTGTACCTTTCATAATTGTTGGAAATGACATATATTGAATTATATGAAATATTTAATAATACTATATATAATATTCAGTTCAAATTACACAAAATGATCATACGTTAAAAGTGAAGAAATAGTAATATTGAAATACTTTTAATAAATAAAATTTATTCATTTTTATATAATATTATAAACTAGATATGTTTGTGTACCCCCCCCCCCCCCATAATCCTTTTTTACCGATACCTATAATAACAAATTTTTATCATTAGTGTCATAAATTTAATTAAAATATTACAAGTGGCTAAAAAATGTTACATGGATGAAATTTTATAAAATTTAGCAGTAAAATTTTACTTTTTAATTATTATTATTTTAATTAATTAAATAAAATATTTTTCATCATAAATAATCAGTAATGTCGTTTTTGGGACTACTCATTTAATTTGATTTCAAACACATCATTATAGAAGTTGAATTAGAATATGAACAAATTTAAAATCATTTATAATTTCCTATTACCTATTAAACCAATGGAATTCTATAATTCATTCTAAACATGTTAATTATGTTATTTTTAAAATCATTTTCTGTGTTTGTTCTAATATTTCCACAAGCACCATATCACCCATGGGAATGAATTTAGGGAATTTATTTCACCAAAAAAAACTATAGATAAGTTACCATAATAAAAAAATTAATTATTTTCATAATAAAATATTTGTTTCATCCATAACTTTTTCCCTATAAAAAAATATATAATAAATTAGAGTCAAGAGAGTAATAAATTTTATTTATCATTTTCGTAAAAAAATTATTGACCATTATAAATGGAAAAAGATATATACATTCCATATATTATATATTATGATAGATATGGTTGAATTAATCTCATAAAAAAATTTAGTTATGGGTTGAAATTAGTACCTTATATTAACTTTTTATTACAAATTAACATTATTTAACCATTATCGTGGTGGTAAACATTTACCGTGGTCGTTATTCCTATTAACCAAAATTAAATGAAACAATTCAAAAAATTAAAAGCACCTATTTGAAAATTTGGAATCTATTTTTAATGATTATATTTATATATTTTTCTTTGATAAATTGAATTATAAATGCATCAAACCACTACTAGAATCCAATAATATCCCATTGGTTATAAACCATTTGGATAGGATGCCTAACCGTTGGTGTATGTTAAACAAATAGTTTGGGAACTCGTTTGTTGATAAGGTGTGGCGATAGCCGTATATGAAATGTTACAAGGAAACAGCAGTCCTAGACTAATAAAAACTCTCACCTCCCTACAGTTTTGGGTAGCTGTTTCCATACTGAATTACCAATGGTTTGTAACCATTGGAAAATATACCTATATAACCTATACCAATAGTTTAAAAACCATTTTTATGTAGTTTTACCCTCGATTTTTGTATAAATGTTGGCATATATTATATATAGAACCAACATATCAATGGTTTGTGAACCGTTCGTATTGTGTTTTACCAACGGTTCATCTAAAAACTGTTTATATAGAAGAATTTATCATTCTTTAAACCAATGTTGTCAAAACCACTATTATTTAGTACTCCTGGATTACAACAAATGACACAGCATCCATCCCTCATATATACCCTATACAGAATTACACAACAATCATACCTTTTATATAATTACATAGGAAACTACATACCATCTTTCCACCCCTATGAAATATATTGAATAAACATATGAAGATACAACAAACACAATTTTCAATAATTATCTAACTCTTGAAAATACATAATTCAGTAAAAAACCTCATTACCACAATATAATGTATAGTATTCAAAAAAGCACTCATGGAGTCAATATACAAAATCATAATAGAACCAAAATAGAACCACCCAAAAATACCCAACACCCTTGGAACAGTCTTCATAAGCTTATGGTCTCTATATTCTTTGTAAATATCATCTATATGATGGTTAGTGATCTTATTTGATGTGAGGGGGTGTCCAAGGGGGTGGGGGTGTCTGAGGGTTTGGGCGGTCCAAGGGTGTGGGGTATCCAAAGGAGGTGGTGTGTCCATGGGGGGGGGGGCTGTCAAAGGGGGTGGGGTTTCCAGGGGATGTCTAGGGGGTGTGATGGCTATAGATGGGGGTGGGGTTTCCTGGGTGTGGGGGCTGTCAAAGGGGGTGGGGTGTCTTGGGGGTGCGGCTGTCTAAGGGGGCGGCAGTGTCTAGGGGTGGGGGAGTCCAAGGGGGTGGAGGGGTGTCTAGGTTATTGGGGTGTCCATGGGTTGGGGTGGTTTCCATGGGTGGGGGTGTCCAGGGGATGGGGGTTGTCCAAGGATGTGGGGGTGTCCAGGGGTGGGAGAGTCCAGGGGGTGGGGTGTCCTGGGGGTAAGGGAACTACCCAAGAGGTTGAAGGTGTCCACGGGGTGGAAGTGTCTTGGGGGTGGGGGATTTCCAATGGTGTGGGGTTTCTGGGGGGTGTGTGGGGCTGTAAAATGGGGTGGAAGTGTCCATGGGTGGGGGACTTGTCCATAGGGGGTGTCCAAGGTGGTGGGGGAGTCCATGGGGTGTGTCTAGGGGTAGGGCCTATCAAGAGGGTGGGGGATATCTAGGGGTTGGGGGATTTCCAAGGGGTGATGGGGTGTCCAGGAGGGTGGGGGAGTGTTGTGGGGGGTGTCCAGGGGCCGGGAGCTATCTGGTTGGCTATCCAGGGGGTGGTGGTGTCATGGGGGGTAGGGGCTGTTCAAGGGGATAGGGGGAGTCATGGGGGGCTGTCCAGGGGGTGGGTGTGTTTAGGGGGTTGTCCAAGGGGTGAGGGTGTCTAGGGGGTGGGGGAGTCCATGCGTTAGGGGTTTTTCCATTGGGGTCAGAGTGTATAGGGGGTTGGGGTTGTCCAATGGGGCAGGGGTGTCCATAGGTGACTAGTGGGGTGTGGGGCATGTCCAAGGGGAGGGGGTTTAACAGGGGTGGGGTATGTCCATGAGGGTGGTGGTGTCTGTGCGGTGGTGGGGGGATTACATGGGTGGGGGGATATCCAAGGGGGTGGGGGTGTCAAGGGGGTGTGGGGGTGTCCAAGCGGGTGGGGGTGTCTAGTGCGGTGGGCTGTTCGAGGGAGGGGGATTTCTTGGGGTGGGGTGTACAAGGGGGGTGTCCATGGGGGTGGGGGCCTTAAAAGGGTGTGGGGCTGTCTAGTGGGTGTGTAGCCTGTCTGAGGGGGGGGGTGTCCCTGGGGTGATTTCTATGGGTGAGGATGTTCAGACACTACTACAAAAATAGTCTTTATCATCTCTCAAAATAGGCTTTATTATTGCTAAAAAAGCACTGTAAAGGTCAGAACTGATATAAGTGGGGGTCCCCTTTATCTGTGCTAAAAAGCTGATGATAATGGGAACCTTTATCATCCCTAAAAAGTGATGATAAATGTATCTTTCATCAGTTCCTTTTTAGTGATGATAAGTTCCTTGCCTAATGTAACATGAAATTCTATAGCAACACACCCAAACAAGAGCTGCAAAAAAATCATCATATCAAAAAAGCAATTCACAAAGAGAAAACATGCAGTGGTATTCAATTTGGAATCAAAAGATTGGAAAAATTCATACATAATTTGATGTACTAATTATTCATTATGAATATGAAAAGGTACCATTAAATACTATATCCTCCAATTGATATCTTTCATTCCATCAAATAAAATATATATAGAGTGTTCAATGTCAAAACCTTTAGAAATATTTGATTAAGGCAGGCATGCGAGTTATTATTCATGTTTTTTGTGGTTATGATTCATGTCAATCTTGGATGTGGAATTTGTTTATAGATTTTGAGTTCATTTTGGGATATTTTTCCTTTGGACTTCGAGAGATTCCCATGTATATTCCTCATGGTAGATGCAGTTGGATGATTCTTGGGACACATACGGAAATGTGTTCTTGTGGTTAATACATTTATCTTATGGTGTGTTGTCTTCTTTTCATTCCATTTATAGAATTTATAAATGGTGGGGATATATATGATTATTATTTTTCCATCATAGACTCTTGATTAGTAGTCATATAGCCCTTTTTTTGGGGACACAATTTAGAAGAACCCTTGAGGGTACACTTTCATGGGGAAGTTTCTTATTCATTTTGAACTTTTACTGTTTTACATAAATAGGAAAAGGATGTGTTATATGAATCCAAGTAAAAACCACGAATCATAACTTTTTTATGGATTTTTAGGAACACGGGTTGTTCATGGTTTGGAGAAACCATGTGGTATAGATCTATAGTTTAACTAAATCATTTTGAAGGATTGGAGCATGTTTAGTTAACTACTTTTCCAAACTGTGCAAAAGAGGGTTTTTTATCTGATGGCTGCCAAGAAGATGGTGAGGGGTTTGGAAAACTGCCTGAATAGACCATGAATGTTACTATTGATATGACATAATTTAAGGGATTTCAACCTATTTCCCCTGATCTCCTTCCCAATACATTGTTTAATAGACCTTTATCATCAATATTTTTTCCAATTTAAATCCTCTATTATTTTTTCTTTCTCTTTAATTATTCATCCTCTACCATTCCACTTTGTTTTCATCCCTTACCATGAACTTTTAGGCTAAAATTTATATTTAGGGTGTGTGATGAATTATTATGGGAGTTTATTGTCTGAGGAATATTTAGGACTCTATGAGGATTGCCTATGTGTCTTATGTCATAGGTAATGACTTTTGGATTATTTTCCGTACGTCAGTTGTTGTTTTCACATAAAAATTATGCCCATTTTAAACAAAAGTAATACACTTTGAGTAATACTAGTAACAATGTTCATCGAATTGTGGTGGTGTTTACTCGTACGCATCACAAATTACCCATGGATATTTCTCCTTATGTTTCAACACAATCTGAATGGGTTTGGTTGTTTTTATGTTTGTGAGTTTTTTGTTTTCACATAAAATTCATTCCATTTAAAACAATAGAGAGGAACTTTGAGTGATACCAGCCACACCATGCCTCGAATTGAGGCGAGGTTAAATTTTACATGTCACACTTTACCCATGGATTGTTGTTCTAATGTATCAACACAATCCAAATACGTTTTGTCTGTTTACTTCATTTAAGTTGTTGTTTTCACATCGAATTCTGTCCATTTTAAACAAAAGAGAGACACATTTTGTGATACCGGTCACAAAGAGCCTCATAATGAGGTGGGGTTTACAATTACATGTAAAAAATTACCCATGGATCGTTCTCCTATTGTATCATCACAATCTGAATGCGTTTGGTTGGTTTTCTGTACGTCAGTTGTTGTTTTCACTTAAATTCCTAACCATTTTAATCAAAAGAGAGACACTTTTTGTGATACCGGTCATATCATGACTTGTATTGAGGAGGGAATGACTCGTACACATCAATAAAGACCAATGAATCATTTTCTTAATGAATCAACACAATACAAAGGCATTTGGTCAGTTTTCTGTATGATAGTTGTTGTTTTCAGTTAATCTTTTTTCCATTTTAATCAAAAGAGAGACAGTTTGATAGATACAAGCCACACCATGCCTCGGATTAAGGCAAGGATGACTCATACATGTCAAAAATGACCCATGGATTGTTGGAATAATGTATAAACACAATATGAATGCATTTGGACAATTTTTATTTTGTCAGTTATTGATTTCACTTAAAATTCTGTCCTTTTTAAACAAAAGAGACACACTTTGTGTGATACCGGTCACACTGTGCCTCAGATTGAAGCGAGGTTGACTCTTACATGTTACAAATGACCCACAGATCATTCTACTATATTATAAACAAAATCGGAATGTTTTTGGTCAGTTTTCCATATGTCAGTTGTTGTTTTCACTTAAAATTATGTCCAATTTAAACAAAACATAGACACTTTGAGTGATACTGGTCACACTATACCTAAGATTGAAGCAGGGTTTACTAATACATGTCACAAATGACCCTTGGATCGTTATCATAATGTATAAACTCAATATTAATGCATTTGTTTCGTTTTCCGTACGTCAGTTTTTGTTTTCACATAAAATTCTATCCATTTTAAACAAAAGAGAGATACTTCGAGATATACTAGTCACACCATGACTCAGATTGAGGTGGCGTTAACTGTTAAATTTCAAAATTAACCCATGGATTGTTATTCTAATGTATAAACACAATAATAATGAGTTTGGTTGGTTTTACATATGTCAGTTGTAGTTTTCACATAAAATTCTGTCCATTTTAAACAAAAGAGAGACACTTTGAGTGATATCAGTCACAACATGTCTCAGATTTAGGTCTTGTTGACTCTTACACATCAGAAATTACCCATTGATCATTCTTCTATAGTATAAACACAATATTAATATGGTATGTCAGTTTTACATACCTCAGTTGTTGTTTTCAATTAAAATTCTGTCCATTTTAAACAAAAAAGAGACACATTAAGTGATACCTTCCACAATGTGCCTAATATTTGGGAGGGTATGACCCATACACATCATAAATGACCCATGGATCATTGGAATAAAGGAAACACACTATCCGAATGGGGTTGGCTGATTTTCCGTATGTCAGTTGTATTATTCATTTTAAATTCAATCAATTTCAAACAAAACAGAGACACTTTGATTGATACGGGTCACACCGTGCCTAGGATTAAGGAGAGGTTGACTCATACACATACAACATGACCCATGGATTATTATACTAATGTATCACCAGAATCTGACTGTGTTTGGTCAGTTTTCTATATGTCAGTTGTTGTTTTCACTTAAAATTCTGTAAATTTTACAGAAAAGAGAGACAACCTAAGTGATACTGGCCACAACGTGCCTCAGATTGAGGTGGGGTTTACTCGTACATGTCAAAAACGACCCATGGATCGTTATACTAATGTATAAACACAATCCGAATGTGTTTGGTTGATTTTTATTATGTCAGTTGTTTTTTTCATTTAAAATTATATCCATTTTATACAAAAGAGAGACACATTGAGTGATACCAGACACCAAATGACTCGGATCGAGGCGGGGTTGACCCGTACATGTTAAAAATGACCCGAGTATAATTCTAATATATTATTAACACAATTATAATTCATTTGGTTGGTTTTTTGGATGCCAGTTGTTGTTTTCACATAAAATTCAGTCCATTTTAAAAAAATAGAGACACTTTGAGTGATGCAGGTCACATCGTGCCTCATATTGAAGCAAGTTTGACACATACACATAAAAATAACCAATGGATATTTCTCCTAATGTATCAACACTATAAAAATCTTTTTGGTTGTTTTTCACTACATCAATTCTTGTTTTCACTTAAAATTTTTTCCATTTTAAACAAAATAGAGATACTTTGAGTGATACCGGACACACCATTACATTAATTGAGTTGGGGTTGACTCTTACACATACTAAATGACCCATGTATCATTATTATATTGTAAAAACACTATCCAAATGTGTTTGGTTAGTTATCTGTATGTCAATTATTGTTTTCACTTAATATTCTGCCCGTTTTAAACAAACGAGAGAATCTTTGAGTGATACTGGACACACAATTCCTCGGATTGAGGTGGGGTTGACACATACATGTCGAAAAATGACCCATGGATCATTCTCCCAAAGTATCAACACAATATGAATGCATTTGGTCTGTTTTCTGTATGTCAGTTGTTGTTTTCACTTAAAAATATGTCCATTTTAAACAAAAGAGAGACACTTTGAGTGATACCGATAACATCATGCATCATATTGAGCCAGATTTGACTCTTACACATCAAAAATGACTCATTGATCATATTCCTAATGTATCAACACAATTTGAATGCGTTTGGAAATTTTTTCGAATGTCAGTTGTTGTTTTCACTTAAAACATTTTCCAATTTAAGCAAAAGAGATACAAATTTAGTGATACCAGTCACACTGTCCCTAGGATTGAGGCAGGGATGACTCGCACATGTCACACATTACTCATGGATCATTTTCCTAATGTATCAACACAATATGAATGTGTCTGGTCAGTTATCAGTATGTCAGTTGTTGTTTTCAATTGAAATTCGGTCCATTTTAAATCAAATAGAGTCATTTTGAGTGATTTTGGCCCCACCGTGCCTAACATTTTGGCGAGGTTGACTCGTACAAGTCAAAAATGATCCATGGATCATTATCCTAATGTATCAATATAATCGAAATGCGTTGGTAAATTTTATGTATGTGAGTTATTGTTTTGACTTATAATTATGTCCATTTTATACAAGAGAGACACTTTGAGTGATATTGTTCACACCGTGCCTTGGATTGAGGTGGTTATAACTCATACATGTCGAAAATGACCCATGGATTATTGGAATAAATAATCAACATAATAAGAAAGATTTTTTTTAGTGTTATGTATTCCAGTTGTGGTTTTCACTTAAAATTCTGTCCATTTTAAACAAAAGAGAGACACGTTGAGTGATACTGGACACATTGTGCCTTGGATTGAGGCGGGGTTGACACGTACATGTCTCAAATGACTAATGGATAGATCTACTATAGTATCAATGCAACAAGAATGCATTTCGTCAGTTTTCTGAATTTCATTTTTTGTTTTCATTTAAAATTATGTCCATTTTAAACAAAAGGGAGGCACCTGGAGTGATATAAGTCACACCATTACTCAGATTTAGGTGGGGTTGACTAATACACATCATAAATTACCCAATAATCGTTCTCCTAATGTATAAACAAAATATGAATTCCTTCGTTTGGTTTTCCATATGTATGTTTTTGTTTTCAGTAAAAATTCTATCCATTTTAAACAATAGAGAGAAAATTTGAGTGATACCAGTCACACTATGCCTTAGATAAAGGCGGGATTGACTCGTAAACGGCACATATGACCCATGGATAGTTGGACTAAAATATCAACACAATATGAATGTGTTTGTTATGTTTTCCGTATGTCAGTTGTCGTTTTCACTTAAAATTATGTCCATTTTAAACAAAAGAGAGATTGTTTGAGTGATACCGGTCACACCATGACTTTAATTGAGGGGGTTAGACTCATACACATCAACAATGACCCATGGATCATTGTTATAATTTGAAAACAAGGATTTTTGGTGGTATACCTTGTATAGAAAAGAGTTTCCAACAATGTTCTGGTTCTTCTTATGGATAATCCGAAAACATACAATTTCTTCCAAGGTAAATGATCAACACATGGGAATATGTTTGGAATCTTGATTCTCATACTGAAATCAATTTAGGGTTGTGAAGTTTACTCATCATTCATATGAATGTCAGTGGATGTGCATGATATGAAGGTATTTTTGATATTTTACTATTTTTTCTTATCCACATCCCAAAGAAATGTGGTTCCTCATTCATGAATGTTACTGGTGAATTTCATCAGAAAAAATGGAAAAATGTCTCATTGGAGAAATAATTTTTTATTCAGTAACATTTACAAGTTTCCTACAAACATTTACAAACAACATTGTCTCCTCTTTTGAGCACCTTTGACCCCTCTAAAAAATTTCCACCAATTGTACACGCCCCCAAGTCAGATCTTCATGCTATTTGTGTACAATCATCAATCAGGTATGTGGCCCACTAATTTCTGAACAAATACAAATTTTCTTGTGAATATTAGGATTTTGAAATTTAGAGTTTCACTTTAAAATATATAAATAAATAATTAATAAATAATTTAAACGAAATAATAGTGGTTTTTTAAAATACCACTTTAGAGATGCTAGTTTTTTGATGGAAAATGATCTCTCTCATAAATTTAAAAACATAATAACCACAATATTTAACATTTTTTTGTTTTGGACCCTGAAAAAACATTAATCATTTGGAGAATAAGTAACTTGTTTTGTTATGTATTTGGTAAGTGAAATTTTATCATATATTCCATGATACTTATCCAGACGTAGTTCTTGCTCACCTCATTATGATAACACTGTCCTCATTCCTTTTTTATATGATATTGATACAACACCCTATCGTAATATAATACCCAGTAAAAGATAATATAAATTATATGACCTGATGTTTACACCTAAAACTTTGATTTTGTGTCTTACAAAGTCACAATCTTCATTATGTGTGGTCGATTTGTTTGATATCCTTGCCTTGAATCCAGAAAATAAATCTTTGGAGAATCCAAGTTCTCCACAATTAGCATCAAATGTTGCCTAAAAACACAAAAAGGAATAAGAAATTAATGAAGTGAAAATATAATTGAGATGCTTTAATTGTAGTGGTTTGCCACTGCATGGTTGGTATTAGGTAGAGTATTTCTTTCGTAATATTTCTTTCAAATATTTTGAGCAAGCCTTTCACTATCTCATCCCTTTTTGATGGCTCTAATTTCATTAGTTGTGTTGATGTGGTATGAGGACTAACAGGTCCAAATTTTGGTTCATGGGGTAATTACATCAACTATTTTTCATATTTATGCCTTCCAAGAAAATATAATGCTTTTAGTCATAATTAGTGCATTATATCAGCTTTTAGAAAATCAATTCATGAAATCATACTTCATATATAAATTTACAACTGTGACACCTAGCCAATCATATTCAAGGATGTCATTTACATTTTCAGGAGCAACATAGTCTTGAATTTCCTCTTCATATATATTGTTTTCAATAACAGCTATATGAAAACTAAAACTTTTTAGCTTCATATCCACATGAGTCATCAATACAAGTAATTGTGGATATAGAACATGTGATGTTATTTTGATCTTAGAAGATCTTTTAGATTGGTTGGTCATTCTTTTTGATGATTTTGATCCCACGTTTCTTGTCACCCCCTTATCTTTCTCCGTCTATTATAACATTCATTGGTTCAAACGTTTTCTCATTAATTGTTTGAAGTTTATATTGAAAAAATGGAAATAAATACCCTATGGTCCACATATACTCTTAAGAGTTGTGACGGCCATGTAATGAAAGTCCCAATAGCATTTTAGACCGTATGAATACGATCATCATCAAGTGGAATAAGTAGCTCTTCATTTGGATGCTTAACTATAGTAATCTTCTATTTCAGATGATCTGTAGAAAGTGGTTTATTATGAAGATTGTCCTTGGGGATGTTGAACACCTTAGTCCTCGCTACACAGTGATAGGTGGGTGTTGACAAATATAAATCAGAGTCATTATCACCCTATATTAATTATGTACAAGAAAAGTGTCAGTGTTTGTCTGATTCACATTTTATAAGAACAATTATTAGAATATTGATTACCACGACTAAGATAGATCTTTGAAGGGAATTCCTCACTTCGAAGCAGGTGGGGGGCGGGGGTCTTTACATGCTAGTTTTTCTGGAGTTGTGTCTCTTAATTGCTTCCCATACATAAATGTTGCTAGAATCTCTCCCTGCCATTGAAATAATTATTCATGACTTGCTATTCGTTATCTCATTTGTTTCATTTATTTATTTCTATCATATCTTACTTTTTTTCTCAAACTATTCTTGATGTATCACCACAAACACCACACCTCTGAAACAACCGTATTATGCTGGCCGCATTAATGTTGTCGATAATAGGTCTGCATCCTCTACAGGAGTAGCTAATTCGTGTGGCTGTTGGATATTGGAAAATTAGTAATTATTATTCTATAATAGTGATGCACCCGATTTGTGTATACATTTTCACATAATTTTTTGAAAATATGAATAATTATTCAATAATTACCTACTACATTGAGTAAAAATAATTAAATTTTGGTAATATTGTTCATTTTAAGGAGTTTTATGGCCAAATACGAGAAACATTGGAGAAATGAGCAGAATTTACAAATTACATGGCGTGTACTTATATACACATCGTGTACATCTAGACTCAGACATAGATTGACCAGGACAAGTATATGCCCAAGTAATTAGAATCTAGTACACACCATGTGCACCCTATACACACCGTGTATATCCTTTTAGAAGAATTTGGTGCATGGGAGGTAGTCTACATGCCCATGTGGCCGGATGATGGGAAGATGTTATGTTCACCCTATACACGGTGAGTACACGTTTCTAGAAGCGGTTTGTGGCTGAAAAATTAAACTACACGATGTGTATGGAGGCACTACACACCATGTATTTCTACCTACTAGGAGGCGTCATGTTCATGGTCAAAGATGATGTGGTAGGCTGCCTACTAGTGGATAAAACAAAGGCAAATTCTCTTTTACAAAAGTACATTCCATGTAGTTTTGCTACACGTCGTGTAATTATATTTTCGATAAATAGACGCCTTGGACTCCGGAACAAAGGAGGAAAAAATTGTGGAGAGAAAATGGTTGAAGGTCCGAATGAAGGAAGCTCTACTTCTATACTACCTTCAACTTACCGTCTACCAAATAATCACTCCCTCTTTGATGTTTCAAGCATGAACACATCAGGTATCAAGAGTTTAGTACTTACGCTTACCTCTATGTCTAACTAAATACCCATTTTGTTGGGGTTGTGGGAGATGATGAGTTGTAATTTAAATTAGTTGTTATGAATGTGTTTTTTCTTTTAAAGTCTTCTTATTATTCTTAAATCACTTTATCTTATCACTAAAAAATATGAAGCCAACCAAGGGCATAATTTTCCGGGATTCAAAAGAAGAATAACATCAAAAAATTTCATGACCACTAGAAGTATTCATCTAATAAAAATGGAATAATCCAAGTAAAGAACAATGAAACACTGACTATGAGACCATGGAGTTAGTTTCCTTAGCTCAAAATATTAGCTTACTGGTCCAAGGAAACATTATTACAAATTAAACCCAGAGAGATGGGTTATCATGAACAACAAAAGCTCATAAGCAATTTGATTTAGTAATCAACTCCTCATAAATCCATAACCCCAACGCATTTCTATCATTATTTTCATCGAAACCAATTTTCCGGTGTTTATCATTATTCAATATGTAATTTATTAATGAAACGTAAATCCAATTATTATTTTTATATCCAAACAATCAACAAAAAATGACTATAAATTCAGCAATCGTCACTAAAAGAAAAATACAAACTAAGATAAGAAAACCCAAATAACTTATCATTTCCCTGTGGATCGTCCCCTTTCTGGTGATATAATTAATTGGTTAAAAATAATTTGGGACACCGAAAATATACCTTCGGTGAAATGAATCAACAAATTTTGGTGCTGTTTCTTGGGAATCTAATGAAAATTTAATTTCGTTCTTGTTTTACATATGTTTTTTTCAAATTATTATGATAAGAAAAAACATAAATTCACAAAAATTTCTTCTCTAACCTCATTTCTATTTATCTTTCTTTTTTCTCATTTACGCTTAGTGTGGTTCTTATTGTGCATAAATTTAGGTGTATGAGCGGCTACCTCACACGTTCCAAGAACAATGAGTCATCAGGGTTTTTTCCAATAGACCTAGTGATCAAAAAAACATTTTTGAGGTGCCAATGAGTACTCATGGCTGAGCACAATCAAAACACTCAAATAGCGCAGAACAAGGAAGGAACTCTAGCTACTGTCAAATGAGCTGGATTGTAGATAGGTCCGGATAACAACCGGAACAAGAAATCTCCTCTTGATCTAGGGTATGGCTCATGGATGATTCAACAATTTCAACCATGGTGGATGAAATTTTTCAACCAATGTTAGGGGTCATACTACGCTCCTCAAGAACAAAAATATGTTCCAGCTCCACTCCCTCAGTATCCACCTCCACGCTATACTCTCATGGAGTACAGCCTTCCATCTATCCAGTGAGCTGAAACGGGCATAATCTTTCCACCTGTGTAATACCCACACATCAAGAACTTGCTTGATAACATGACTCTAATCCAGAACACTATTCAATTAGTTGGCATTCCAAGTGAGGATCCCAATTCCCATCTATCCAATTTTTTTGAGGTCTAGGACACGTTCTGCTACCACAACGTGTCTACCAAGGCCATTTGTCTTCTCATTTTCCCATTCTCTCTAAGTGATATGGTGAAGGGATAGATCAAATGATTGTTAAAATTATCCATCCTCACCTAGGAGGAGAATATCTAGGAATTCCTATCCAAGTACATCCCACACTCAATGACTGTGACGCTTCTGAACGAAATCCACAACTTCAAGAGGCATGAGTCAGAATCATTATACAAATCATGGGAGTGCATTGAGGAGAAGTTGTTCTAGTGACCACACCATGGACTCCTACTTTGGATGAAGGTCCAAACCTTATATAGAGGGTTGACAATGAATACAAATATATGGTGGATTCTCATGTTGGAGGTACCGTTATGGGGATGTCCGCTAAGAAACCTTATGATTTACTAGAAGAAATGTCTGCCAATAGCTTCCAGTGGCATTCTGAGTAGGGCACACATAAAAAAGGTTTGCATAACATTGATGCTACTACTATGCCAGCTTCCCAATTGGACGTTGTTTCCAAAAAGATCATCATGATCAATCTGAAGGGAACATACCAAGACTATGAGGAATACCATCCAGCCTGTAGCAAATGTGGTGATAACCCCATCATGGGATAATGCCAAGGTGCTGTAGGTGGCACATTGACGAGCGAGGTGATTTATGTTGCCCAAAACCAAGGGCCAAATCAGAACCAGTACTGGAACTATGCATGGTGAGATCAACAGAATACAGCCTGGGGCCAACAACAGCAGTATCTTTCACCGTAGGTACCACCCATCTACAATAAGACACCTTATCCAAATCAGTACCTGAGGAAGAAACAACCCCAAAAATTCTCTTATCCACAACAAGGTTATCATAACCCTCACCCACAAAAGCCGCGACATCCACCACCTACACTATCTTAACAACCACCTCAACATGAGAACACCTCATGGTTAAGGGATCTCATGAACAAATTTATATCTACATCTGAGTCCAGGTAAGAAAATCTTGGGGCTTCATTTAGAGATTTGGAAAAACAAATTGTTCAGCTAGAAAACCCACTCTCAGGGAGGCAGCATGGTACACTATCAGGTAACACTGAGAAGAACCCAATGGAGGAGGCTCATACCACCATGCTCTGGAATGGTAAAGAGCTACCATAATAGAACCAACCAGCACAACCAGGTGCATCCACACCCCATGTTAATGAAGAAGGTACAAATACAGACCCCTCCTCATCCAAAATCCCCATGGAAGAGGATTCACATAATAAAGGGAATGAGGATGTCAAACCCTTTGAACTTGACTTAACTTTTTCTAAGAGAATGAAGCAGAGAATGTTCGACCACTAGTTCAGCCAATTCAATGATTTTTTCAGTAAGTTACATATCAATATTCCATTTGTATAGGCACTGATGCATATTCACACTTATGCAAAATTCATGAATGAAATAATCTCAAACAAAAGAAAGATGAAGGATCTTGGCACCATTGCACTAACCAAGGTGTGTTCTGTAGTCATCCAGCATTCGATTCTTCCCAAACTCAAGGATCTAGGTAGCTTCAACATTCCTAGAATTATTGGACCTTTTGAGTTTGGGAAGGCCCTATGTGACATAGGGGCCAGTGTAAACATCATTCCCCTAGGTTTTTTTAAGAAACTAGGACTCAATGATCATAAAAATTCCTGAGAATCCCTTCAACTCACCAATCGATCAATGAAATATCTGAAGGGGCTATCAGGTGACGTATTGGTCAAGGTGGTAAAAATGATCCTTCCTACAGATTGAATCATCCTCGAAATGGAGGATTACTAAGAGTAACCTCATGTACTAAGAAGACCATTCATGGCCACTGGTTAGGTACTAATAGACATCCCCCAGGGGGAGCTGATTTTATGGGTAGGAGATGAATGAGTCCCCTAAAATTTTTTAAATGTTGTAAAGCATGCATCTTTGTCTGAGCATGAGTGTTGTTTTGTAGTGACCACTATGGAGGCTCACTTGTGTAAATAAGGGGATGATCTGTTATATTCTTTTACATTAGATGAATTTATTATCCCAGACATTCTGTTTGAAGAAGCGCTAGAGGACATGAAATTCCTAGAAGGCTAGGGTTTGCATTATTGGAAACGTGGATTTTTCCTGGTATTCTGGAATGGGAAAAGGTTCTTCTACTTATAACTTAAATTATAAAGCCACCTAATCTAGAATTTAATCCTCTTACATCGTCTCTAATGTATGAGTATTTTGGAGACCATCAAACATTACCTATCATAAATAATGAAAAACTGTCACATGAGTAAGAAGATGCAATTCTGCAGGTTCTGAAACAGCAGAATCATTCCATTTGGTTGATAGTTGCTGATTTAAAGGGCATATGGCCCCCCATTTTCTCCCAGAAAGTGCTACTTGAAGAAGGTTCCAAGCAATCTCGACAACAACAGTGGTGCCTGAATCCACCCACGATGTAAGTTGTAAAAAATGAGGTGATTAAATTGTTGGATGCAAGCATCATCTATCCCATATTGGATAGTCCTTAGGAGAGTCCCATACAAGTGGTACCCAAAAGGGGGGTATCATTGTGATTTCAAATGATAAGAATGATCTCATACCTACATGCACTGTCACGGGTTGGCGAGTCTGTGTGGATTACAAGAACCTAAATGACGCCACGAGGAATGATCATTTCCCCTTCCTTTCATGGATCAAATGATAGAGAGACTAGTTGGAAAAAACTTTTATTTCTCCCATGATTTCTACTTCAGCTAAAACCATATTTCCATTTCTCCAGAGGATCAGGAGAAGAGCACATTCACATGTCCCTACGATATGTTTCTTTATCGAAGGATGTATTTTGGCATGTGCAATGCCCATGCCACCTTCTAGTGTTATATGTTGGCTATCTTCTATTACAAGGAAGAACATATCCTAGAGGTATTTATGGATGATTTTTCTATTTATGGAAAATCATTCACCACTTTTTTGCACCACCTAGAGCTAGTTTTGGAAATATTTGAGAACTCTAACCAAGTTTTGAAAACGTAAAAGAGTCATTTAATGGTGTAAAACCGCGTCGTCCTTGGCCACATAATCTCAGCAGTGGGGATAGAGGGGGACTCGGCGATGATAAAATTCATTTCTCAACTGCCTATTCATACTTCTGTTAGATCCATCCACAGTTTCCTGGGGCATTCTGGTTTCTATAAGCGGTTTGTCTGCGAATTCTCAAAATATACGCATCAACTAACCAATATTCTAACCTAGGATGCCATATTTTTGTTTGATGAGACATGCGTCATAGCTTCTTAGCACCTGAAGCAGTGCCTGGTGGAAGATGCAGTGATGATTTCTCCCTACTGGGAGGAACATTTTGAGGTGATGTGCGATGCCAGTGACTATGTAGTGGGATCAATATTGCTCCAGTGGTTAGACTAAATTTTACTAACTATCTATTATTTTAGAAGAATTCTTAATGTGGCACAAATCAAGTACATCACCACAGAAAAGGAGAACATTTTTAGTGGTTTTCATGTAAGTCAAGTTTTGTTCTTACTTAGTTTTCCTAAATTTATTGGTTATATAAACCTTGCAGCACTAATTTACCTACTAAACAAAAAATATGTGAAGTTGTGATTGATACGCTAGGAAATCCTTTTACACAAAGATGATCAGGAGATCTCAGATTTGAATAGAAGTGAGAAAGTTGTTGCTGACCATCCCTCCTATCTAGATATTCCTCATTTTGAAAAGGAGGAAGATTTGGATATCATGGAGGATTTCCATGGTGAGAACCTTTTTACAGTCAACGAAACACCTAGATAATGGTATGCTGATATTTTTAATTTTATGGTTAAAGGTGTTGTTCACCCCAAAGTCTCCTTCCAAAAAAGGAAGATATTCTTCACTACTATGAAGAGGTACTTATGGAAAGATCCTATGCAATTATGATCCTGTGGAGATGGGGTGATCCATCATTGCATCACAGAGAATGATTTTTACGTCATCCTGGAGTTCTGTCACACCTCACCAGTTGGAGGACATCATGGGCCTAACTGTATGATCACAAAGATCCTAAAATCTGGGTTTTTCTGGCCATCCTTTCATAGAGATGCCATGTCCTTTGTTTCCTATTGCGATCAGTGCCAGAGAACCGGTAATGTGGGATGTAGAGCTGAGATGGCCCAACACCCAATCATGGAGGTCAAGATTTTCGACGTCTTGGGCATAGATTTCATGGGTCCCTTTCACCCATCTATTGGCAAAAATTAAATCCTAGTCTACGTCATCTATGTCTCCAAGTTGATGAAATCCACTGATAAAACATAGGACCTGGCCATGGTAGTCATTAGGTTTTTAAAGAAACATATTTTTAGAAGCTTTGGCATTCCCTGAGTACTGATAAGTGATAGAGGGACCAGCATCGATAACACACTGATGACGGGAATAATTTTGATATATGGAGTAAAAAATAATATGGGGACGCCATATCATCCCCAGTTCAGATGACAAGTGGAGCTCTCCAATCACGAGTTCAAGTAAATCATGGAGAAAACAGTGAACTCTTCAAGGATGGACAGGTCCATGAAGATAGATGATGCTCTGTGGGCCTATCGGACTGGATTCAAAACTCCACTAGGAATGTCCCCATTCTACCTAATCTATGGAAAGCCATGCCATCTGCCAGTGGAGTTGGATCAGAAATCCTACTGGACCGTCAAGGTCATGAATTTTGATTTGAAGGAAGCTCAAGAGAATCAGGGGTTCCAACTATCGGAGCTTGATGAAATAAGATTAGAGGTGTATGAGAACTCCAAGATAAACAAAGATAAGACAAGATAAATTCACGATTGGATGCTTTCACCCAAATATTTCCAACCTGGTGATCATGTACTTCTCTTTGACACTCTCCTTCGATTATTTCTAGGGATGTCATAGTCACGATGGTCAGGTCCATTTCATGTTGTACTATTATTCAATCATGGAGCGGTGGAAATTTCTAGAGAGGATGGTCAACCATTCACAGTGAACAGATAGCGGTTGAAGGCTTACCATCACATTGATGAAATGTTGGGAACTTTTTCCACAATACAACATGGGTAACCATAGGTAAGTAGGTTAGGCCAACGATCTAAAATAAAGGCACTTCCTTGGAGGCAACCCAGATGATACATGTCGTGTACCACTTATCTACAATATATGTACTTGTTTTATTTTTAAATTGTTATAAATATATAAATTCACTATGTAATAAACACTGATGTTGTTTGAGCTGATGGTAAGGTCACTAGAGTTTATCTGAGCCGTCAATGGTTCGAATCCATCCCGACCTACCTTTGGCATGGGGTTCCACCTTTTTATATTTGTATTATCATACAAGGCGTGTGTGGTATTTTGTATATTATATATACATTTTCTTATAATAAAAATCATGATGGGGATGGATCGGTTGTCTAGGGTCGTCACCCAGTTCCAAAAGACCCGAGCTCAAATCCTGATAATCACCCTATTTCCATCATTTATCCTTTTAATAAAACAACATGGCATGTATTTCGATATATGTCATCTGTGCCAGGTTTTTCATTACTAAATTGAAAAGGACATCAACATAATGATCATCATGCAGGTAATGTAATAATATTGGTTGAGTATTGGCCTTTGATCCAAAAGACATGGGTTCAAACTTGACTAATCTCACTACATTATCCCTTTTCGTATAATTAAAAACCACATGCTATGCATTTCCTTCATCCCGTGTAGTATATGTTGTATACATTAAATATATATAAATAATAAATAGGATTTTTAGTAAAACCTTTACTACAGTGGTTGAGGGCTTCCCTTAGAAATGGTCGATTTCCGGTTCGAACCTCACCCTAAGAACCGAACCAAGTGTTGTACATCACTTTTTCCAATTTTAGAACACACGATGTTTATTTCCTGATCAATTACATTTAATGTTTTATTATTAATAAATTATGTATAAATATATATTTATATTATTTTAATTGTTAATATGAATTATTATGTTGTTTAATATTATAATTATATATCTGTATATATTTTTATTATGTAAAAAAATAAAAAAATAAAAACAGGATAAAGAAAATGTAGTAGGAATAAACACACCATATACCTTGGCTATAAAAGCCGCAGACCACCCAGCATCAGCCTGTGTCCTATGGCCCCCTCTCCTGTCCTCGTTTCTTCCCCCATATGACTCTTTAACTACCTCTTCCAAAATATACAAATTTTGGGCATTTTAGGTTTTGATATCTTCAGCATTGTGATCATTGGTCCAGGTACTCCCTTCATCAGCCTCTATTTCATGTTATCATAAGTGTTAGGGTTATTTGTGGATCAACTGGCTGTTTGGATTCCGCGATACTCATGCACTAAATGAAGAACACACATAGTTTATTTTTGTACACAACCACACACAGAATGATTCTCAACTTGAACATACACGCTGTATATGTTCGGTATACACCGTTTACCAGCACCCAGTATGACCGGGTATATTTTTTACATGAACTTTCATGCCATTTTCACTTACACGATGTGTGTGTTCAGTACACACTATGTATACAATTTCTTTCGGATAGCCCGTGTCAAGCCCCCACATGTCCAAGTTACCCCTAATCTTGTACATGCCTTGTTTACCTTGTAAACGGTGTGTCCTATATTTTTAGATGTTCTTAAATGATGGACGTATCGTTGTCAATACAAGACCAAGACCACTTTACATGTACAGAATGTGTATTTTCAGTACACACCGTGTACCTTCCCATGAATATTTTATGCTCACTCGGTGTGTATTCCTAGAGAACACGGGATGCAAACCCTCTTTCACTACATGTCGTGTACTTTGGAAATACTCGCCGTGTACTTTTTATTTATCCATTTCCTCATATTGTTTCTTTAAATTTTTTTCTTTTATTTTTCATTTTGTTTGGTTTTTGTATTATCTTTCAGGATATAGAAGACACATGTCCTTCCTGTGGGAATCAGCCCGCCTCCTTTACAGATGGTGAGAGTCCAATTTGTCATCATATCCGACTCCAGCCCGCGATATCCAATGATCTGGACTCTCTTGTCTATCAGCTCTATCCATTGGCCATCCTTCCACACCACACTCTCACAGCTGAGGTAGGTACTAGTGGTGTCACACCTCCACCATCTCTCATTGAGCCTCCAAGCATTACGATTTCCTCTCCACCAGTTTCCACTCCACATGAGACTTCCTCATTCGCAGTTGGTCCATCATCAACCACACCATCAAGTGCACCTCTGACTACTACTACAGATCCACCCCCAGTGCCATCTCCTGCTCTAGAACCACCATCTAGGCCGACACATGAATGTGTTCCCTACCACATAATGGTGTTCTTGGTCACCGATTTGGCACAAAACAGGTTCCATGGTTTCTGTCATCACCCGATCCCATTGAGAATCCACTTTCTGGACAGTAGTGTTCATCAATAGCTGGGTTTCTAGGGGGAGTTAGAGGATCTTCTGGGGCACACTCCCTTATTCTCACTCTTCCAGGAAAGCACTCCAATTTTTCAAGATATATTTGTGGAGTTTTCTACATATTTTGAGTTTGAAAAAGCAGAGTACTGGGAGACTCCTGGTGATGTAGTACTAGTGGTCCGGTTCTGGAAATGCGGCCAACACATTTCCCTTACCATTATCGGGTTTGGCCGAGGGTGCAGTTTCTATCCTCAACCCATCACCCCACCCCATGTCTCCACCATAACCCTATCCGATTGCTATGATCTCATTACCATGTGAAGGGAGATCGGTGGGCCTGACCACCAATATTCCCCCACTTCCTAGAAGAGTACCCTTATTGATGACCTTATCCTTTGCTTCACCAATTGGTGCTTTAGTGCCATCATTTTCCCCTGACGTGAGGATATGGAGTTCATGAATGGCTGTGACATGGAGCTCTATACCTGTGTCATCTGGCAGGACTACCTAGACTTTCCTAACCTCGTAGCCTCATTTTCCCATGATATGTTTACTAGCTATCAGGGAAACCAAAACAGTGGGTTTTACGCCACTCGCCTTGCCCACAACGTCATGATTTTTTAACCATACTTTCCCCATGACTATCTAGGTTATCCCCAGTGGATGGGATTTATCATTCTCATTCGCATGGGAATGGTCTGGAAGCAGGGGGTGCTTTTGTCCTTGCTCAACCATGAACCCACCCACCGGCCGAACCTCCTTCCCCCATAGATGCCCCTCCTCCTCCTTCTCCACCCCTTCCACTTCCACACCCCTTCCCTATCTTTCCGACCTTCACTCATTTATTCCCTCTACTACCCCACCAACCCACACACCCATGGTCGATCTCTCCTTGTCCCTCCACCTAAAAATGGCAGTGAAACACTTAGTTCATATAGACAGTCGTCAGGACCGGTTGGAGCAGATGTTGGGGGGTCCTTCTTCAGCATCATGGTATACCAATACCCCCACCAACTGCGCCTGCCTCAGCTCCTGGCCCTTCTTGCACCACTCAACCTCCATTTAATGCACTAGCCATGGATTCCGTTATCTTCTCCACCAAAGGCCTAGCTATTGCCATCACTGCAACTAGTCCAGGGATCTTTGCCGAGCCTCCTACTCCGAGTCCAGCTCTTACGGCACTAAATACTCTGGCTTCTCCTCCGCATGTAGATTCTGATCCTCTATTTTCCTCAGCACCTAATCCTTCTCTTCCTACTAGTTTTGTACTGGATGATGCCTCTTATGAGGAAACCCCTTGACTGGTTTTTGAACCCATGTATTTCTTTATATTTATCTTTGTGATATCATGTGCATGTGAAGGTTGTATATGCTTGTAGTGTTCTCTCTTCACTGCCCTTCTAGTTACTCTGGCATGATCTGACCAATCCATATCCACAACATCCTGTCCATCATCTCCTAGACATGGGAGGAGTATTTTTTTCAATTTTTCTTTATCTTTTTTGTTCTTACTTTACTTATTTTTTTACATCCCCTAGTTCTGGTCCACTTTTGTGTTCCCCCAGTCCCTTATTCACTATTTGGGGCACATGCTGGACCACTTGCGATATTCTGTATGGGGGAATCTGTTGAACAATTTAGTATTTTACCTTATCATAAATATGGGAGACATCATTATTAGAGACAAACTTTGAAAATTTGAGGACATTTATGGTTAATAATGTTTCTAAATAATAATGCTAAATGTGGAAAAAAAATTAAAAAGTGTTCCAAGCTTATTTTAGTTCTTTAGAGCTTTTAAATGATTGATGATATAGTTAAAATTGAAACTTGTAATCATTGGATAATTACATTTATTAGACTAATCAACTATTTGCAAGACACAGCATGATTATCTCTTCATTTGTTTTTATCACTCATGAGAGGTATTCTAAACCGTTTGTTATTTTTATTCAAATACCATCTTTATTGAGAGATTCGTAGGATATACATAACTACAATAATATGAATGTTTTCCTTCAAAAACATGAAAGTTTCTTGAATTACATTAAAATAATTGAGGCATTAGATTGTTTTAAACCCTTTATCTTGAGATATACCCTACATCATATATACTTAAAGCCCCTAGAAACCATGAATTGCCATTATAGGAAGCCATATTACAATCCTATGTTCCTTCCTACCCTACTTCTTTTATGAATTTCCATGATTATTAACTTCATCTTAATATAATGTATTGGAATCACATGGAATATGTTTTTGAATTGTTAATAAATTATATATGGGAAGAGCCACTTAATCATTCAGGGAAAAAAGGGTTCCAATCCACTATTCATGGAAATTCTAAAAGGTCCACTTTTCTTCATTAAAATATATATATATATATATAAGGGTCCTTTTACTCACTCTTTGGTTTGTGAACCCTACCTACTTAACTAAAGGAGATGGTGGTGATGATATCATTTGATAAATTTTATTGATAATGCTTTTACATTGAGCTTAACATAAAATATCATGCACTATTATTTAAGAATTCAGCATCCTTTTACAAGACTCAGAGTTATTTTTCACATCATTACCTACCAACCTTTATCCACACAAACATATGCTACTTAATAAAAATCCCTAACAATTTCTATAAATCAATTTTCTAAAGTAGAGAACTAGATTTACATCAAACCTATGGATAGAGTGTATATATATTTTATTGGGAAAAACATTGATTTAAAACATCTCCTATTTTGAGTATATTATTGGTGAGGTAGATCATCAAGTGGCTTGCTTGTTTTTGAAAGGATGAAACATGTTTTAAAAGAGGATTACAGTATTTAATTGAATTATATATGAAGCATGATTAGAATATCTCCTGAATTGAAATTGTCTTTTATATTTTGGGAAATTTCTCGTGGGACTTATTATTTACATTTATGATTTAATAAAATCCATTCCTTTTAGATATGTACTCTGTTAATTATATTTTGATATTTTCTTGATGTCAAGGATATGACTAAGGATGAGGGAGTTTGATGCACCTGATTTGTATATACCTTTTCACACACATTATTGAATATAAGAAGAATTTTAAGTAATTACCTAATTTTCAGAGGAAAAAAACATTAATTTTATTAATGCTGATCATTTTAAAGAGTATGATGGCCAAATACACAAAATGGGGGATAACTGAGAAAAATTTATAGACTACACGGCATTTATTACAAACACACCGTGTACATCCAGACTCAGACACAGATTGACATAGACAAGTAAATTCCCACGTAATCAGAAGCTGGTACATACCCTGTGAACCCTATACACACCGTGTATAACCTTCTAGAAGCAGTTGGTGGATGAGAAGATGTCTACATTCCCATGTGGTCGGCCAATGGGAACATATCGGGTGCACCCTATACACACCATGTACACCTTTCTAGAAGCAGTTGGTGGCCGAAAGATGAGTCTACATGCCTTGTGTGGCAGCACTATATGTCATGTAGTTCTACCTACCAGGAAGCACCATGATCATGGTCAAAGACGGCATGTTAGGCCGCCTACCTGCAGAGAAATGAAGGATAAAAGCATATTGAAAAAATTAAATGTCATGTACTTTTTCTACACACTATTTAATTTTCTTTTCTATAAATAAGGGCCTTGGCCTCCTGACTAAATGAGGGAAAATTTCCAGAGATAAAAGGGATGAATGTCCGAAGGGAGGAATCTCTGCTGCCATACTACCATCATCTTACCATCTACCAAAAAATAACTCCCTCCTCGGAGTTTCCAGTAAGATCACATTTGGAATCAAGAGTTTATTACTAACCTTAACCACTATGTGTAACTAAATACCCAGTTTATTGGGGTTCTGGGTGATGATGACTTGTAATTTAAATTAGATGTTATAAATGCATTATTTATTTTATCTCCTTATTCTTCTTAATTCACTTCATATTATCACATAAAATTATGAACCAAACCAAGGGCGGAATTTTCAAAGATTCAAAAGAAGAATAACGATGAATAGTTTCATGACCGTTGGAGGTATTTGTCGACTCAAAATGGACTAATCCAAATAAATAAATGTGAAACACTGACTACCGGACCAAGGAGTTAGTTTCTTCATCTCTAAATATAATTTTACTATACCATGGAAACATTATTACAAACTGAATCAAGAGTGTTGTGTTATCATCAACAACAGAAAATCCTAATCAAATTGTTTTAGTACTAAACTCCTCATTATCAATACCCCAACACATTTCTCTCTTTAATGGCGTCAAAACAAATTTACCAGTATTTATCTATACTCATTAAGTAATTTATTAAGGAAACATAAATACAATTATTCTTTTTGTATCAAAACAATCAACAAATATAAACTCTAAAGTCATTAAACCTTATTAAAACAAAAATATAAACTAAGATAAGTAAAAAAAATAACTTATTTGTTTTCCCAGTGGATATACCCCTTACTGGTGAAATACTTATTAGGGTAAAATTAATTTGGGACACTGAAAATATACCTTTAATGAAATGACACGCCAAATAACAATTTAAAAAAATCATTTTATCATGTCATACATACACATATTTCCCACACATTTTGTGTGTTTTCCTTTACTTGTTTCTCTTCCTTATTCACACGCACATCCTTCCATGGATCATGACATGGGATGGATGTGTCTTTGGATTTAGACTCATCAATCTACATATAAATATATATAGATATTTATGATGTTGTTTCATGGAACATAACAATATTACTGTAAATTTAAAATATGTACCATTTTCTTTTTCTTGTGATGTGTACCCCATCCATGATTTATGATAGGGGTATGTTGGTTTTGATGCACGTTCCTTATTTTCAGTACTGAGTTATTAATTCATAAATGAAATATTGACAATCAATGTGAGGAATACATGTATCCTCAAACATAGTTTTATCAGCCAGAATGTACCTGGATCTTTTGATACCCACGATGGCTAATAAATGCATCCCATGATTCATGGGATATCAGGTGAGCATAGACAAGGGGTGGGTGTGGGTTTATTTTACCTTTGGAATATTTTAGGTGAAATTTTGTTGTAATTGTGATAAAAACTCGATGAATCATTCATGAAAGCCTTAGTACATAATTCTTGTGTGAATCATCTTCTATAAATATACACTATAAGGTATTGAGATGTATAAGACACAATATCATTATTTTATTTTTTTGTAAATTAAAAAAAATAATATTATAATGTTAACATAATTTCTCCCTGATCATATGCTTCATCCGAGACACAACATGGTTCCATGAATCTTTGTCAATAGGAAAGATTTTTTGAGTGAAAATTCCAATGTAACTAATAAACATAGCCTTGTTTGGATTCATATGTTAGCCTCATGCATTCCATATGACATAAAATTTGATGCCTTTTATTTTCACCATAAGAACTATGGAGAAAACAGTCAATGTACGATGAAACTATGTTTTATACGATGTTGGTCCTTCATCCTCGATCATTTCATTGATATCAACATCATCAATATGTTAATCTAAAATGGTAGAAACAGCATGTGAGGATGGTTGGTTGACCTCAACACTAGGAGAAGCAACAGGTTCAGTATCTTATTGTTGCTCTACACTGTGTGTTGAGTCAATAAGGATTTACTTATGAACTTTCCATTCCTTCATGATTGGGGACATTGTCGAATCAATAAGTTTTCCTTATGACTTTGCCATTCCTCATGTTTTGAAAATCAGAAACACCTTATCTGAAAGAAAAATTTCATTTACCCCATGATATACTTTAATAAAGAAAATTTTCCATTCCCAAGGAAATTTATCCTTAAGATGTTTTTCATTGATCATTGTCTTGTAGATGTGTAAAATTTAGTTTCATGTCTAAAACCTTGGAATCATATAATACTTAGAAAAAGAGAATTCTGTTTTTAGACACCACACTCTTTTTAATTTTGTCTCCAAATCCTAATGAATTTAGACTCTGAACTTTGTAAGTCCAAACGCTGAATTTTAATGAATTCTGACTCTTAGTGTTGTAAGTTCTGACTCTAACTTCTCATGAAATCTGACTCCAAACATTGTATTTTCAGGTTCCAAATTCATATGAATCTAGATTCTAAATTTCCTTGAAATACAGACTTCGGATTTCTATAGAGTTTAGGTTCGAATTCCTTAGAAACCAGAATCTGAATATCCTTGTATTATAGTCAATGTAACACCCTGAGATTTTATGAGAAATATTTTTTTATGTCGTATGTTATACGCAACACCAAAGGAATCTTTCACAACACACAATAATGACTTGTCTTGCGTTACACACAATAACGACCTTCCTCGATGGGGTGTGTAATCCGCAATACCGGGTTTCACTAAAAAACGATATATTATTATGGATTAGCTGTGATGAATAGTATTGACTAAATTTTTAATTTTATAACATTATTAATCATGTTACACATTTTCTAGAACATGGTAAGAGAGAAAAATAAATTTTTCGGGTAAAATATGTATTCTAAAAAAAATCCAGTTTTGCCGCCTTTTAATGGCACGCCACATTTAATATAGTTTTTGACATGTTTATAAGTGAAATATGACAAAATAAAATTCTTCTTTGAAATAAGGATATAAAAATTTACGTCGGATAAATTTTTTATACATTTCTAATAACTTTCATATTTTGATTAATAGTAAAAATACGCTAATTTTTAAATGAAAACAACTTTTTTCATTGACATGATTTATATGGATAAATAATAATATTGAATGGTTTTAAAGTATAAATAGAAAATATTTTTACCATTTAATATAATGTATGTAAATAGAATTATTTTCCCATTGAATTAATAGGTAAAAACATTTCAATCTTTGACAATGTTTTAACTTCTAAAACCCGTTTTCTTAACAACAGGATTAATTTTAAATTAATTACTGCAACTTATGTGTTTTGAATTTTAAAAAATGGATTCAATATTTGAAATCAGTGGGTTAAAATTATGTTAATCGTCTAATTTTTATTTTTTGGCATTATGAATAGTAACAACGGTAAATTTTATTTACTGTAGTTAAAGGTAAATTTGGAAATTAAGGGTAAATATAATATTATAAAATTTCCCTAACACCTTCCAAAATCATATTGGATGAATAAATGTCGACCCGTATCACCTAATGGCCGGACTATATTTATTTAATGGACTTTTGACTATGAAATAATATAATTATTATTAAAACCAAGGAAAGCGACAATATGCCACTCACTTAAATCTTATAAGTATAATAATTTTAATTTAGTGATAAACATCATTAAACTTCAGATATAGATAGTCTCTAGAAGGATAATAAAATTATCTAAATCATAAAAATTTATTTAGAATTATTAGGGATTAAATAATTGACATTAATTATGTCACAATAGTGATGTTGAAATTATTTTATTAATTACGATATCAAATAAATGGTATTAAAAATATTAAAATAAATATTATATGAAATATTTAATGTTCTCCAATAATTCTATAGATATAGATGACATTTTATGAATCTATTTAATCTTTTAGTTCAAACATTTATTATGTATATAGTTTATTTAAATTCAAATATATGAATAGTGTCAGAATTGACACTATTGTTATTTTATAAAAATAACATATTATAAAATTGTTTAAAAATCACAAAATTATTTAAAAATTATAAATAAAAATTTATGTGGTCGAAAATTTCATAAAGTGTCAAATTATGGAATATTCACAACACTTATGTAATTATTTATAATAATATAAAATTTAGAATATTATTACCACTAATAACATTAAATTGATAAATAAGGATAAATCAAGTTGATAATGTTTAAAATTAATTCCTAACATGTATAAATTTTATTTGTTGATGAGATTACAACCTTATATCATCTAATCATTGGATATGAGCCATTTTGGAAGTTTTAATGTGGGGTTGGGATTTAATATTAGATAATATTTCTTATATTTCCAAAGGTGCCCCTATCGTCTCTTACGAAAGGGAACCTCCTCCCTCCCCTCCTCACACCAATTTTAGCTCTCAAGATCGGCCAAACCATTTCCATTTCACATCCCCACTTCCTTAGAAACCTACTAGAGGTACTGGTCTTCTCAAAAGACCAACTCTAGGGCCCTAAGAGAATGTTTAAAGGAGGCACTTCGAGAAAGAGGTGATACCTTATACCGTTTTATTCAAGTTCCATTCATCTTATACTCCCTATTATTTAGTTTTTTCATTATGAAGTAATAACATCAGTATCCAGCATATACGGATATGTTATTATAAATATGAAACAACCCTATTTCAGCTCTTATCCATCCTACGGTAAACAAAATCACCGCGCGAGTGTACGTAGGTAATACCATCTCCACACCGTGGTGTAATATGATTTCCACCACCACCTTACATGGATGAGTATAATGGTAAAAACAAATAACTATATATGAGTATTGTAAAGTGGTATTTATTCCGAAATATTATACATACACTTCAATACAATTCCATGATCATGAGAACGATATCATCGCTCGTGCGTATGTACGGCCTACCGTCTCCACGATGTGATGCGACTCGTTCTATATGATATTCATTGAATAATGATTATATAAATGAATTGAATGATTGAATAATGATATATATTACACTAAAACTACTCTTTAAATGATATATCTATATCCTATAAAGAGTAATAAGAATTTATTCGATAAAACACACATAAGAACATAAAGCAATAAACACCCGAATAAAAAGTAGCAATGAAATATTACTACTAAGAAGATACAAATATGACAATATATGATATCATAATAATTAATATGATTATGTAATAAGTCAATTGACATTATTAGAATCATATTATTGTAGGTTCGGATTCATAAGAAGCATATCAGACCTAAGGTAAGTGAAAATCTCACAATCTCATTTTTATCCGAGATTGTTTATACTTCAGAATTTACTGGGGAATATTTATCATCCACAACCATGTGTCCTCAATATGTAATATTATTTCCATCCACCTAAAATTTTTTCAATCCAATTTTACCCACTGGTTAATTTTTAGTAAAAGATATGAAATGAATCTTTTGTTATTTTTAGTACGAGGTACTTTTTGACTTTTCCGACCAAAGTACGAGAAAAATGTTTTTTTAACTTATAAGGGATGAATGGATTCATAGAACATTATTTACATGAAGCTTATTTTACATGTTTTCATGTTTATTTATAATAAACATCTTTTATTTTAAAATTGTATGACATGTTATGAAAGGAAAAAAAATTTGGAAGTAGAAAGGGTATATTCCTCAAGAATGTAGTTCATGTGTTTTATCAAAATTATTTTTCATCTAAGATAATATAGGGTTCAGTTTCTATCCATATTTTTAGATTGATTTGATTATGTTATGATTGAATTATTTTTATGATTTCCTGTTATCTTATATGGATTATGTTATGATGACATGATGTTTAAGATTCCCATTTTTATTACATGGGTTATGCTATGATGTAAGATTTTTGATTTTGGGGAACACATAAGAATGATTTCAGTATGAGATGGGTGGTACCTATATCTACCTCCAATTCATTGGGTAAATAGTTATATCTAATGATATAGACATGGCTAGAATGGCTGGTTAACTGGTTCAGTGAAACAGGACTGAAACGAGGAGTGAACTCGGTTCACAATTGGACTTTGTCTGTTAAGATAGTCTTGGAAATGAGTCATGACTACTATGAAATGATTTTCTATGATTATATGTGTATGCCACAAAGCTTAATGTTTTAAATTATGATTATTGGGATTATATTTCACTTATATGATATATCCCATGTTATGATCTCTTTTGCAGGATAAAATTTTCAAAATTTTATGTTCTTATGAATATGATATGTTTGATATTTCTTTTGTTTACCCTTACTGAGTATTTGAGATCACCCTATTGTATGTTTTCTTTTCCCCAGGTCAGGAAGAATGATATTAAGTAGGATATTCCAAAAAGGGAATCTAGATATGATGAAATAAAAGGGAGACAATGTAGATTATTTATGAACCAGTTGTTTATGTTTCCCAATTTCTAAAGACACCATAACTATACGGTTCTTTCATTGTTGTGTTATATGTTGTAATAAGTATTCTTCAAATTTGAAGTAATAACCATGTATGAAAAGTATGGGTCATTATATTTGGTATCAGAGGAATGGTATAGTTAACCTTTGGAATCTAGGATGTGAAAGCCTTAGTAAGAAACCTATGGATATGTCTAAGAATTGAACACAATCTTAGTGTTTTAGAAATAGCCATGAACATCATATTATAAGACCTTAAGTTTGAATCTTAATTCTTGATTATGTGGTTTTACTATTATAATTAGTGTTTCTCACACTATTCTTCTTGGTTTTAGTCAACGGCTGGAACCCGAAGGAACCATGTTAATGCGAAATGCGATGGGAAATGCAATGATTGTCCTCCTGAGCAACCAAACGTTAGGGGAGTTGGAATGAAAAATCTTTTAACCATGATCACACAACTTTATCAAGCTATGAACCATGCAAGACTTCCAAATGAGCAATGGAAGGCGAAACATTCTGTTGAATACTTCATGAGGCAGTGTCCACCTTCATTCAGCGGGTCTTCTGATCCATTAGTGGATGAACAATGGATCAGTACCACTGAAATGATATTTTTAGTACTTCAATGTTCTGAACATGATAAAGTCATCTTAGCAGTATATCACTTGGAAGGTGATGTTAATCAATGGTGGAATCTTATTTAGAATACGAGGCAAAGGGATGAAATTGATTCCATTTAATGGGATGAGTTCAAGAACATATTTTTCAATAAGTATTTCCCTCGTATTCTTTGAAAAAATATTGAGAAGTAGTTTCTTGAACTGAAGGAAAAGGATGATGAATCTGTTGGTACCTACAAAGAAAATTTTACAAGACATGCAAGGTACGCTTCTAGAATTACTATCCAACCTGAGAGTAAGATCGATTGATTCTTTAGTGGCTTAAAACCAAGTCTTCAAAGGGCATCAGCCATAAGGGACTTCAATATATACGAGGAAATTGTTCAATATGCTCTCAAGGTTGAGATGGAGATTGTTGTAACCCATCAGTAACATGGGTTTGATAAAAAGAGGAAAATGTAATTCAAAGGAAAATCTAAAGACTATACTAAAATGTAGATGAGTTTTCTCTTATGCTCAAGGTGTGGAAAAACATAGAGGAAATTGTCTTAAGGGGACAAGAAAATGTAATAAGTGTCTAAAAGAAGGTCATCGAGCAATTGATTGTCGAAATAATGGGAATAAGATGTCTAATGATGCAAACAAAGGAAGGGATACACATAATGCACCTACTACACATCAATGTTTCAAGTGCAAGTAGATGGGGCATTATACTAATCAATGGCCAAATCCAAGGGCTAATGATGATGATCGACATCAACAAACTATTAAGGACAAAGGCAAAGGGATGTCACATGCAATTTCTATCGGCAATGTGGAGTATGACAATGAAGTGGTGAGAGGTACACTTACCATCCCCTCTAAAGTAGAAAATGATTAATTTGATTCTAGATCCACCCACTCTTTTATTTCTGAATAATTTTATAAGGGTATCACAGTATTACCTCAACAATTAGATATTGAGTTGGTTGTGTCAACTCCTAATGGCACAATGGTTGCATCAAAATTTTACAATTCTTCTTCTATTGAAGTTTGTGGGAAAGTGCTTCCTAAAAATCTTTTGATCCTTCCTATAGTGGAATTTGATGTGATTCATTGCATGGATTGGATTTCATTATATGGCACTCATATCAATTTTTAAAGAAGGAATGTCACATTTGATATTCTAGATCAATCAATAATCTTATATCAATGCAAGGATGAACATTACCTTCCAGTGGAAATTTCTTCCATCTAATGGGTCTTGATTCCACTAAATGATGTTTATTTATCTCAAAGGGTTGGAGAGAAACTCAGGATTAATAATATGACCATTGTATGGGAGTTTGATGATGTCTTTCTAGAGGAATTACAAGGTCTTCCACCAAATCAAGAGGTTGATTTTTCAATAGAACTTGTACCGGGTGCTTTGCCTATTTCAATGACACCCTAGAGAATGGCCCCAATTGAGTTGCAGGAATTGAATAAGAAACTCCAAGAGAATCTTGATAAAGGATTCATATTCCCTAGTAATTCACCTTGGGGAGCACCTATTCTGTTTGTTAAGAATAAAGAAGGATCAATGTTACTCTTCATTGATTATCGAGAACTTAACAAGATCACTATCAAGAATAAATATCATCTCCCACGCATTAATGACCTATTTGACCAACTACATGGAGCTCAATACATCTCCAAGATGGATCTCCGTTTAGGGTATCATCAATTAAGGGTCAAATGGGAGGATATACCAAAGACATATTTCTGTATAAGGTCTGTACACTATGAATTTATAGTGATGCCATTTGGTCTTATTAATGCCCCTGCTATCTACGTGGATCTGATGAATAGAGTCTTTAGAGACTATCTTGATCAGTTTGTGGTAGTATTTATAGAGAATATTCTTTGTCTATTCTAAAATCAATGATGAACATGAATATCATTTGAGAATTGTATGAAAAACCCTAAGAAAGGAGAATCTTTATGCCAAATTTACCAAGTGTGAATTTTCGCTTCAAAAAGTTGAATTTTTTGGTCACATAATCTCAAAAGATGGGATATCTGTGGATCCAGTAAAAGAAGAGGTCATCGAAAGATGGTCGAGACCAACAATAGTAACTGAGATCCGAAGTTTTCTTGGTTTTGCTGGATATTAACGACGTTTTGTGAATAACTTTTCATGTATATCTAACCCACTCACCAAGTTGACTTGGAATGGAGTTATGTTTTTTTGGACGGAGGAATGTGAAGAGAATTTCAAGGAGTTGAAAATATGTTATCATGTGAACCTGTGCTCACACTACCTTACAGTGGAGAAAGTTTTTTGATCTATAGTGATGCATCCATGAAGGGACTTGGGTGTGTTCTCATGCAAAATGATATGGTGATAGCTTATGCCTCATGAAAGTTGAAAATCCATGAGAAAAATTACCCAAATCCTGATTTGGAGATAGCTTCGGTAATCTTTGCATTAATGATTTGGAGACATTATCTTTATGGTGAAAGGTGTGATATTTATACTAATAATAAAAGTTTAAAGTATATTTTGACACAAAAGGAGCTGAATATGTGTCAAAGAAGATGGTTGGAGCTGATTAATGATTACGACTGCTCAATTCATTATCACCCGGAGAAAGCAAACAAGGTGGCGGTCACATTAAGTCAACAAGACCATGCTAGCTAATCCCTGATGAGGATCACAGAAAATCCAATATATATTGATTTACAAAGGATAGATCTTGGAATTATAATGGAAGGGGAAAAATCTTATCTTTCTCAAATGAATGTGCAACTATCTATACATGTAAAGATTAAAGAGGCACAGAAAGAAGATGTAGAGTTACAGAAGAAGGTGAGAAATGTTCATGAATTCAACCTTGATTGTAATCGGATAATAAGGATCAGGAATCGTGTTTGTGTTCCTCCCATCCCAGAATTAAAGAAGGAGATACTGGATGAGGCTCATAGTTCTTCAGTCTTTATTCATCCTGGAAGCATAAAGATGTATAGAGACCTGCAAGAGTACTTCTGGTGGGATGGAATGAAAAGAGATGTTTCTGAATATATCTGTTGATGCATGGTTTTTCGGCAAGTTAATGATGAGAGACAAAAGTATAAGAAAATGTTACAAGCATTACCCATACCAGAATGGAAATGGGAAAACATCACTGTGGACTTTTTCATTGGACTTCCTAAAACATTCAAAGGCAATAATGCTCTCTAGGTTATAGTTGATCGTCTTACGAAGTCGGCACACATCATTACTATTAGAGAAGATTTTTCTCTTGATCAACATGCCAGGATATATATAAAGTAAGTGGTAAGATAGCATGGAGTACCACTTTCCATTATATCTGATCAGGATCGGAGGTTTACCTCGAAATTCTGGCGATGTCTTCAGCATGCTCTAGATACAGAGTTGAGTTTTAGAACTGCTTACCATCCTCAGACAGACGGTCAGTCTTAGAGGACAATTTAAACACTAGAAGAAATGTTGAGAGATTTCTCTATAGATTTCAAAGGTGGTTGGGATCAACACCTATCATTGGTGGAATTTTTCTTATAATAATAGCTTTCACTCCAGTATTGAGATGGTTCCTTATGAATCCTTCTATGGAAAGAAATGTCGAACTCCAATTTGCTGGGATGAAGTTGGGGAAAGAAAGCTATTATAACCTGATCTTGTTGATGAGATGGCAAAAAAGGTATGATCTATTCAACAATACATAAGAGCAGCTCATAGTCGACAAAAAAGCTATCCGGATAACCGAAGAAAAGATCTAGAGTTTGAAGTGGGTGATAAAGTGTTCTTACAAATATCTCCTTTGAAGAGGGTAATGAGATTTGGAAAGAAGGGAAAGTTGAGCCCTAGATATATTGGTCCTTTTGAAATATTGGATCATGTTGGGAAGGTAGATTACCGATTGGCGCTTCCACCAAATCTCCCTCATGTTCACTATGTGTTCCATGTATCTCTCCTGAGAAAGTACATAACTGATCCTTCACATGTACTCAGCTCATAAGTTGTACCACTGGAGAAAGATCATTCATATGAAGAACAACCGATAGAGATTCTGGATCATAGCGAAAAATATCTACGGAACAAGACCACTCTCTTGGTGAATGTTTTAAGGAGGAACCACCAATTAGATGAAGCTACTTGTGAACTTGGGGATATTATGAGTGAGAGGTATCCTCATCTGTTTGTAATGAAGTGACAAATTTTGATGGCGAAATTCATTTTATGGGGGGTAGAATGTAACACCCTGAGATTTTATGAGAAATATTTTTTTAGGTCTTATGTTATACGCGACACAAAAGAAATCTTTCACAACACACAATACTGACTTGGCTTGCATTACACGCAATCACGACCTTCCTCGATAGCGTGTGTAGTACGCAATACCGGGTTTCACTAAACAACGATATATTATTATGGACTAGCCGTTATGAATAGTATTAACTAAATTTTGAATTTTATAACATTATTATTCAACTTAATCATTTTCTAGAACATGGTAAGAGAACAACATAAAATTTTCGGGTAAAATAATTATTTTTCAAAAAATTCAGTTTTGCCGCCTTTTGATGGCGCACCCACATTAAATCTAGTTATTGAAATTTTTAAAATTAAAATTTGACAATATAAAATTCATCTTTGTAATCAGGATAGAAAAATTTACATTGGATAAATTTTTGATACTTTTCTGATAACTTTCATATTTTGATGAATAGTAAAAATACGCTAATTTTTAATTAAAAACAACATTTTTCATTGAGATAATTTATATGGTTATATTATAATATTTAATGGTTTTAAAGTATAAATAGAATATATATTTACCATTTAATATAATTTATATCATTAGCATTAATTTAACATTGAATTCATGGGTAAAAACCTTTCAATCTTTGGGAATGTTTTAACTACTAAAACCCATTTTTTAAACAATGGGATTAATTTTAAATTAATTACTGCAACTTATGTGTTTTGAATTTTAAAAAATTTATTTCATATTTTGAATCAGTGGGTACAAATTATGTTAATAGGATAATTTTTTATTTTTGTGCATTATGAATAGTAACTACGATAAATTTTATTTACCATAGTTAAAGGTAAGTCGGTTAACGAAGGGTAAATATAAGATTATAAAATTATCCTAACACCTTCCAAAATCCTATTGGATGAATAAACGTCTACCCATATCACCTAAGGTCTGGACTATATTTATTTCATGGACTTTTGACCATGAAATAATATAATTATTATTAAAACCAAGGAATGTGACAATATGTCACACTCTTAAATCTTATAATTATAATAATATTTATTTAGTGATTAATTCATGAAACTTCAGATATAAATAGTATCAATAAATATAATAAAATTATCTACATCATATTAATTTATTTTTAATTTTTAGGTATTAAATAATTATCATTAATAATGACACAATAGTGATGTTGAAATTATTTTATTAATAAAAATATCAAATAAATGGTCTTAAAAATATTAAAATAAATCTTAAATGAACTATTTAATTTTCTACACTAATTTTCTAGATACATATGACATTTTATGAATCTATTAAAGGTTTTAGTTTGAACATATCTTCTGAATATAGTTTATTTAAATTCAAATAAATGAATAGTGTCAAAATTGACACTATTGTTATTTTATAAAAATAACATGATATAAACTAGTTAAAAAATCAAAAAAATATTTGTAAATTATAAATTAAAATTTATATGGTCGATGATTTTATAATGTGTCAAATTATGGAAAATTCACAACACATATATAATTATTTATAATAATTTAAAATTATGAATTTTATTACCACAAATAACATTAAATTGATAAATAAAGATAAATCAAGTTGATAATGTTTAAAATAAATTCCTAACATGTCTAAATTTAATTTTTTTGATGATATTAAAACCCTATCGCATATAATGTTTTGATATTATTCATTTTGTATGTTTTTATATGGGGTTAGGATTTAATATAAACTAATATTTCTTATATTTACAAAGGTGCCCCTCTCCTCCCTTATAAAAGGGCACCTCCTCCCTCTCCTCCTCACACAAATTTGTGCCTTAAATGTAGGCCAAAACCTACACATTTTTCTTCCCCACTTCCTTAGAAACATACTAGAGGTACTGGTCTTCTCAAAAAACCAGCTCTAGTGCCCTAAGAGAATGATTAAAGGAGGCACTTCAAGAAACAGGTAATACCTTCAACTGTTTTCTTCAAGTTCCATTCTTCTTCTACTCCCTCTTCTTTAGTTTTTTCATTATGAAGTAATAAAATAAGTATCCCTAATTTACTGATAAGTTATTATAAATATGAAAAAACCCTATTTCACCTCTTTTCCCTCCTACGGTAAACAAAATCACCGTGCGTGCGTACGTACGAAATACCGTCTCCACATCGTGGTGTAATACTTTTTCCACCACCACCTTAAATGGATGGGTATTATGGTGAAAATAAATTACTCTATATGATTATTATAATGTGGTATTGATTCTGAAATATTATACATACACATCAATATAATTCCACGATCATGGGAACTATATATTTTTGTGCGTACGTACAGCCTATCGTCTCCACGATGTGATGTGACTCGTTCTATAGAATCTTCATTGAATAATGATTATATAAATGAATTTATTGAATGAATATGATATATATAACAATAATAACATTATGTAAATGATATATCTATATCCTATAAAGAGTAATAAGAATTTATTTGACAAAACATGCATAAAAACATAAACCAATAAACACCCGAATAACAAGTACCAATGGAATATTACTACTAAGAAGATAAAAATATCACCATATATGATATCATAAAAAATAATATGATTCTGTAATAAGTCAATTGAAACTATTCAAACTATAATATAGGAGGATCAGATTCATACGAAACATATCGGACCTAAGGTAAGGGAAAATCTCAGAATCACATTTTTATCCGAGATTGTTTATACTTCAGAATTTACTGGATAATATTTATCATCCACATCCACGTTTCCTCAATATGTAATATTATTTCCATCCACCTAAAATTTTTTAAATATAATTTTACCCATTGGTGAGTTTTTACTAAAATATATGAAAGGAATCTTTTGTTGTTTTTAGTATGAGGTACTTTTTGACTTTTTCGACCAAAGTATGAGAAGAATATTTTTTATCTTATACGACATGAATGGATTCATAAAACATTATTTCCATGAAGTTTACTTTACATGTTTTCACGTTTATTTTTAATCAACTTCTTTTAGATTAAAATTGTATGACATGTTAAGAAAGGAAAAAAAATTTGAAGTAGAAAGGATATTTTCCTCAAGAATGGAGTTCAATTTTTTTTATCAAAATTATTTTCCATCGAATATTATATATGGTTCTGTTTCTATCCCTATTTTTACATTAATTTGATCATGTTATGATGGAATTATTTTTATTATGTCCTTTTATCTTATATGGATTATGTTATGATGGCATGATGTTTAAGATTCTCATTTTTATTACATGGGTTATGCTATGATGTATGATTTATGATTTTTTGGAACATATAAGAATTGTTTCATTATGAGATGGGTGGGAACTATATCTCCCTCAAATTCATTGGGTAAATATTTATATCTCATGAGATAAACATGGCTGGAACGACAGGTTAAACAGGTTTAGTGAAATAGGACTGAAAAGAGAAGTGAACTCAGTTCAGAAATGGACTTTTTCCGCTAAGATAGTCTTGGAAATGAGTCTTGACTACTAAGAAATGACTTTATATGATAATGTGTGTATGCCACAAAGATTCATGTTTTAGGTTATGAATATTGGGATTACATTTCACTTCTATGATTTATCCCATGCTATGATCTCTTTTGCAGGATATGATTTACAAAATGTTACGTTCTTATTAATATGATATGTTTTATATTTATTTTGATTACCATTACTGAGCATTTGAGATCACCATTTTGTATGTTTTATTTTCCCTAGGTTAGGAAGAAGGATATTAAGTCGGATATGCCAAAAAGGGAATCTAGATATGATGACATAAATGGGAGACAACGTAGATGATTTATGAACCAGTTGTTTATGTTTCCCAGTTTCTAAAGACCCTATACCTATACGGTCCTTTCATAGTTTTGTTATATGTTGTACTAAGTATTCTTCAATTTTGATGTAATAACCATGTATGTAATGTATGGGTCGTTATAGTCACTGAATGTGTTTTTTGATAGACGTCAAGCTTTTATTTTCATAAATTCCAAATATTTTATTTTGGTTATGTAACTATATTTTCTCATAAAAATTTTTTGTTATAAAAAAATGTCATTCTTTTAGTTACTTACTAAACTTATATTAAGTGACACATGTACGGGTCCCTCAAAAATTCAAGGAAAAATATGACCATTGGAGGATGGAGCCAACCATTGGAGCTGTTCCTACAAATAAGAGCTCATTTGAAAGAGCTCAAAACTTTTTGGACAACATTTTATCTGAAGTGATTTCTATAGAGAGATACTCTCATGCCTAGTGTGTGCTGAACTTCTTGTTCAGATCTTATTTATGAAACTCTGAATGTTGTTGTGTACAATCGAGGGCTTCTGGTGATAGGAAGATAGAGGTGATGACTACCTTGATGTTGAGGGCTTCCTTACTGAGGAAGACAGAGGTGTCGACTACCTTAATGTTGAGTGATTGATGGGATAACAATACAAACTCTGATTCTTGTATCGAGGGCATACCCTGGTGTTCGTAGGACAATCCTTCTTGAATGTATAAGTCAAGGGACCTTTATCCAAGGTTGTTGGATACACTTCACTTTGGGTTAAAAGACTTACTACGTGTTACTTGGTTTGTTTCATGTTTTCTACTGCATTTTTATTGATTATGGAATGTATAACTTTTTTATACTTCCTTATACTTTTATACTCTGATTTAGTATGATTCTATACATTTTACGGTAGAATCTTTATCTGTTTAAACTTTCATTATGTTTCATTTTCCAGAATCATCTATTCCTGAATCAATTCCTCAGAATCATATTTCCAGAATCTAGAAATTGTGTAAAACTAGAGGTTTTGTGAATTTACTTGTTTTACCTTTTTAATCATAACAATCTTTAAATGATCCAAAATAATTTATAAAAGTTTACAATTCACCCCTCTCTAGTATATTGAGCATCATAAGATACTACAATCAGTATATTCATTCATTATTTTGATCCAACAATTTGTATCAATGGAGGTCTCTGAAATACTTATATTCACATATATTTCTTACTTGCTCATGTTTTTTATTGTTCTATATTTTCCATACTGAGGAATATTTTTTCCTTGTTTACAAAATTTATTACAAATGAGTTTGTGTAGATTGATTCTTTCTAATATGGCAGGAATCAATGTTGGTTCCATGGACAACCTAAATCCTAATAAACCACCTATTTTATATGGTAATGATTATGAATACTGGAGAGATTGAATGAAGACATTCACTATCAATACTGGAGTAGAGAATTATATCATGATTACTAGAGGATATAAAATCCATAACAAGGATGCTAGTACATTCAAAAATAAATAAAAGCATTAATATCAAATGAATTATAAGGTACCCAATTCATTTCATTATTATATGACTAAAAATATATATAGAATAATTTCATTTTGTGATGCAGAAAATTTTATTTGCAAGAAACATGAAGTTACACACTTTGTAACTTCCAAAGTTATTGAAACTAGAAGATCCATGCTCAGAGCTGAATATCATGGTTTATGCTTTCGTTATAGAGAACCCATATGTATGGTACAACATAGATTTATGAGTATTGTAAATATTTTACAATATATGGATGACAAAGGATTAAATGATGATGCTCTTGTAGATAATATCATAGACATCATATACAATGTGTGGGAATCTAAGAGGACTGCTACTGATGAGAATAGAAATGTTACTCAGATTTCTCTTGATAAACTTTTTGGAACTCTTCGTTAACATGAGATTAGAATGAATAAAGATGATTAAAACATTAATAAGAATGATGGGAATGTATGTGTTTCTTTTACTACAGCTTAAAATCATATGAAAGCCAAGACTTCTGAGAGAGTTACAAGATCTAAATCTAAGAAGGTTGTTATACAGTTTGAGTCTAGTGGAAGTGAATATTCAGAGAATGAATTATCCAATCTTACTCAATGGATAAACAAGATTGTGGGACAGAAGAACTTTCAATCCAAATACAAAGAGAATTAAAGGAAAGATAAGAATGATTTAGAAGTCACTTTTAATGAATGTTAAAGAGATGGACATATAAGGCATGAATGAAACATGATTAAAAGAAAAGAAATAATGGAAAATAATTCTGAGAGAAATATAATGAACTACTACAAAGCTAAAGTTAAGAAAGTATTGAAAGCTAATGACACTTGGAGTGCCAGTGGTGGTGACTCTTCAGATGAATCATCAGATTACGAATCATTAGGATAGATGAATCTTGGTCTAATATCCGAAATACCTATTGGAAATCATTTATTAATGGCTAAGGTACACAATGCTGAATCAATGTAAAATGTTTCTTTAAATGAAAATTAGAGTAATGATAAATATTATGAATCTTCAGAAGAATAATCTTCTTCTGATGAAGATAATACATTACCTACTTATGAATAAGTTTCAAGGTTTGACATAATCCTTGCGAATGAGAATTTAAGACTCATGAAAAAGAATGATAAAGAATCATCTAGAAAATGTATTCTTACTAAGGAAATATCATATCTTTCTAAACATATTGATAAGAAAATTTATTATTTCAAATTTATTTCAAAAAACCTTGAGGAATTAAATTCTAAGATGGATAAACTTTCTAAGGACCTTGAAAAATTAATTACATAGAAAAATGTTTTTGAGCCTAAATATAATTCCAAATCAAATGTTTTAGAAGACAAGAACTTGGTTATCAAAAAAAATATGAAATATTTTCATTGAGGAATTCTTTCTCAAACTTTACCTTAGGTATGGAAAATTTAGATAAAATGTATTCTCAAATTTGACATCTGAGGAATAATTATTGATTTGGTTATACTAGGTCTAAACCAATTTTTAGTAATAATTATTTTGTTCCTCAAAATGTTCCATTATGCACTAAGTGTCAGTGTGATGGACAATGGGCAAAAAAATGTTCCCTAATCAAAATCATGTCTTTAGGATTTTGTAAAGCCTATTTTTCTATGAATGTGTGTGTTCCTAAAATTTTTCTTTCTGAAATTTCTAGATCTAAGAAAATTTGAGTTCTGAAAGTCTAACTCTTTTGATTTCTGGAAAATAATGATAGTACTAATAGCAATACTTGGTACATGGATAGTGGATGTTCCAGGCATATGACTGGTAACAAAAACTACTTTGATAAGATTATTATGATGAATGGAGGGAAAATAACATTTTGAGTTAATGCTCAGGGAGAAATTATTGATATAGGTTACATCTTTCTTCTAAGAAAAACTTTGATTTCAAATGTTTTATTAATTAAAGTTCTTAAGAACAACCACATTTGCATAATTCAATTATGTAATGAAGGTTACCTTGTGAATTTTAGGAATTACAAGTGCTTAATACACAATTCCAAGGATGAATTTATTCTTTCTTCCCATAGGCAAGAGAATGTATACACATTAAACATAGAAGTCCTTAGGAGACAAGACATACCTTGGCTAAGTGCAATGGAAGATCATTCTTGGTTGTGGCATAGAAGGTTAGGAGACTGTAACATTAGAAAACAATGTACACTCTCAAATAAAATATTACTTAAGGATCTACCAGATCATAGATTTGATTCTTCAAAAGTTTTCGATCCTTGTCAATATGTAAAGAAAGAAAAATCAAGCATTAAATCAGTCTGTGAAGTCTCAACTACTGATTCATTACAGTTAGTGCATATGGGTCTTTTTGGTCCTACCCAAATGGGAAGCATTGGGGGAAAGTAATATGAATTTTTTTTGGTTGATAATTACACTAGATTTACATAAGTCTATTTTCTAGAAAAGAAATATGATTCATTTTCTTATTTCAAAAGTTTTAGAGCCCATGTTAAAAATCGTAAAAATGTTCTTTTGATAATTATTCATAGTGATCATGGAGGGGAATTTCAAAAATCTGATTTTTAAAATTTTTGTAGTAGAAAAGGCGTTACTCATAACTTCTCAGCACCCAGAACACCTCAACAAAATGGTGTTATTGAAAGAAGAAATAGAATTGATCAAGCGATAATAAGAACCATGTTGAGTGATTATTCTATAGTCAACCCTTTTTGGGATGAAGCTGTATGTACAACTTTTTATACTATAAATTGAGTTTTTATTACACCTATTCTTAATAAAGGTCTTTATGAGTAATGGAATGGTAGAAATCCTAGAATTTCCTACTTCAATGTTTTTGGATACAAGGTATTCATTATGAATAATAAATATAATCTACACAAATTCGCACCAAAACTCGAGGATGGAATTTTCTTAGGCTACCCCACACTTCTATGGCTTATATATCTTTCAATAAAAATACTTGTACTGTTGAAGAGATAGTGCATGTCTAATTTGATGAAACTGATCATTTTGTTTTTTAACAACCCCAACCGACATATTTGGATGTGTTTTCAAAAAATAATCATCAACCCTTAATAGAATATATTTCATATAAGGAAAATGTACAAGAAAATGTCTCAAAATCATTTACCCCCGAGTACTTTCTACCTTATGTTGATGAATATGTTTTTTAAAACTCAAATCAGTTGTTTCTAATGAATCATACCAGTTATATTTTCATTGGTGATTTGAATCAACATGTAAGGACAAGAAGTTCCTTATGAAATGCAGTAGAACATATTGAATTTCTTTCCCAATTATAACCAAAAATCACTGATGAATATTGAGGTGATGATTATTGGATAAATGCTATGCAAGATGAGTTAAATGAATTCTAAAGGAATAAATTCATGACCATTGTTGAAAGACCTAAGTAAACATCTATTATTGGAGTCAAATGGGTTTTCAAAAATTAGTGTAAAGAGAAAATGGAATCATAGGAAGAAACAAATCTAGAGTTTCTGCTAAAGGATATAATCAACAAGAAGAAATAGACTATGAATAAACCTATACTCTAGTGTCTAGACTTGAATCTATTCATATTTTACATTCCTTTAAGGCATTCTTAAATTTCATAATTTTTCAAATGGATGTGAAATGTGCTTTCTATAATGGTTATGTTCAAGTGGACGTTTTTTATGAATAGCCTCCTGGTTTTGAATATACAAAACATCCAAAACATGTTTTTAAACATACCAAAGCCTTGTATGGACTTAAGCAAGCCCATGGAGCTTGGTATGATAGAATTACAGGATTATTGATTCAATATAATTATGTTAAGGGAAACATAGATCCAACCCTTTTTATAAATAATGATAAGGAAAATGTTTTGATTGATCAAATTTATGTTGATGAAATTATATTTGGATCAACTCAGTAATCCTTAACTAATTTCATTAAGGATCCAACGATATTTGAGTTCGAAATGAGTATGATGGGGGAGTTAAAATTTTTCCTTGGTTTTCAAATTTATCAATAACCAGGAAGAATCTATATATCCCAACACAAGTATATTCAATATATTTTTTAAAAGTATGTATTTGACAATACTAAGAGTATAAGTACTCCCATCTGTAACTCAAACACAATTAATCAAGATGAAGCTGGGAAACTAGTAAATCGAACATCTTTTAGAGGTAAGATAGGCTGTTTACATTATTTGACAGTTAGTCATACAGACATAATGTTTTCAGTATGATAATGTGCAAGATATCAATCCAATCCCAAGTAATCTCATTTAAAGGTAGGGAAAAGGATTTTTCCCTACTTAAAGGGATCCATGGATTTATGACTCTTTTATACTTCTAGAAATGATTTTGTCTTAAAATGTATTTCGGATGCTGACTATGGAGGATGTAGAATAGATAGAAAATGTATATCTATAACTTGTCATTTCATATGAGATTCATTAGATACTTTGTTAGGCAAGATGCAACACTCAATAGCACTTTCCACAATTGAAGCTGAATATAAAGCAGCTGAAAGTTGTTGTGCTCATGTTTTGTGTATGAAACACACAATCATAGACTATGGAATGAGTTTTACCAAAACACAAATTTTGTGTGACAATACTAGCACCATTGATTTAAGAAAAAACCAAGCACATAACTCTTGTGCAAAAAAAATAGATATTAGACATCACATCCATAGAGATTACACACAAAAAGGAGATATCATTCTTCATTTTATCGGAACCCAAGATCATCATGCTGATATTTTCACAAAATATTTACGCTTCGATATATTTGAATACATTAAAAATAAGTTAGGAATGATAACCGTAATGTAATGAACTTTATTAACTTCATGTTAAAATTAATCTTCTTACATTAATAATGTCTTTTTAATAGGGGGAGTACATTTTCTTGTTAATTTTTCAAATTTTTCGTAATGAAGTTTTTATAATTTTTCGTAACAATGTTTTTTAAATTTTTCATAATGATGATTTTCAAAATTGTCTTACTCACAATTTTTTGCAAAGGAGATTTTCATTTTCAAACTTTTCATAATAAAAATATTTTGAAATCTAATGTTCTTGAAGAGGAATTTTATTCAATGTGAATAATATTCCTAGAAATGTGAAAGGTATTATTCCTTATTATGTTTTTGTAATCATTCTTTAATTTTTGTTATTTTCTTTTGTTTTTAAATTATTCTAATTCTCTTTTCCTTAAAACCGAATGTTTCTCTTAAAAACATCATAAGAGTGGATTCTATCGTGTTTTCCTTGCAGCTATCATATCAACAGTCAGATCATATCAGAAGGATTTTCAGCCATTGGATTTAGTTTGGAAGATGTATCATCGCATCCAAAACCTATATAATGTACCCTCGAAGGGTTGTCCCACATCGATCTGAAGCTCTCATGTGCTAAATTTTTGACCCTCTTCTTAATCTCGTTATGAACTTCTCAATGTTCTATGAATTCCGAATGTCTACCGAAGAATCCTCTCAGAAAGATATTTCTACTGTCAGACCAATTCCGGAGTGGCAGTTTTATAAAGAAAGGTTGCTACATCCAAAATTCTTCAACAAAGTATGATTCTATCATTTAGAGGAACATAAAATAGAATAGATGGGAGAGTGTTTTCATATCAAATCTAGTGGATCAATATTTGATGTATCCAAATTTTCATATTGAGTTTTATTAATCAGGAAATTTCTTAAAGATGGAAAATATGGTTATGTATATTCTCATTACGATTGAGAAAATTAAGAATGGAAACTAGATTGATCAAATAATCATGTAATCGGCCATTTTTAGATGTTTATTATTCAGTGTCTAGAGTCATTCAAAATTCCTTGCAGTTCAATGCCATGGAATTGGAAAGGCATGCTGATTAGTGATGATACCTTGAAAAGGATGATAGTTGGTTTTCCAAAATACTTCGAAGAATTTTATGACCTACCAGAGGAGGAAGCCGAAGTTGTTCCGAAGAAGCAAGAAGTAGCTGAACAATCGAAAAAGATAGGAATGAAGATGACATTTAAGGAATTAGAAGAAGAAGAAAAAACACCAAAAACTAAGGAAGCTAAATATAATATTCTTAAACCTAATAATCAAAAATAATATCCGGATGAAGTTGTAGAAAAATTGATGGAAGATAAGAAAAACAGGAAGGAAGGAGAGCCATTGTTTGGCTTGGATTCTGTAGAAGCAAAGGCATTGAAAGAGAAGACTACTGATGAGCTTGGGAAGAAAGAACAAGAAAATAAGAAAAAGAAAAGTATGATTGATGATGAGATAAATCAATCCCTTCTGAGGGATATTGAGAAAGCATAAGAGATCATTTCAGTACTGAAATCTTTCTTTGTAGAGGCTTTACTTGAGACTCTGGGTAACAAATTTCTCACTCTGGGAAAAGTCCAATAAAATCATAGTGATGTAAAAAATGTTGAAAAATATGTGGAAGAAGTGGAAGTATGAGTGAGTAGTGAAGACACCGCACATTTGATTAAGCAAGTGGAAGAATTTCAAGAGAAGGAATGACCATCTGAAAAATAGTTAATCCGAACCTCTCAAGATGAATCTTTAAATCTTGATACTCCTGGGTTACATAACAAGGATGTATATTAGTTTAATATTCTCTCTGTGGAAGAAAGTTATAATCATCCTTTCATTCTCCCCGAGGATGCTAAAGCAAGAGCTGAGAAAAAAGCGATAGACGAGGATAAGATTGTTTAGTTGTCTGATAGTTAACATAAATAATTGGATGAAGAAGCTGTTCCAAGTACTCATAAGGGGATACAGGTGATTTTTTATACACCTACTAATGAAATTTTAAAGAAAAAGGAAACTGGTGGACCTTCAAAGATGAATGTTGCTGAGCTAGAGAAAGAGCCTTCACCTAGCAAAGTCATAGATTTAGAATCATCATCTCTAGGACATGATTTTGTTGTCCAGTCATTGAAGAAGCTAGTTGGAACCATTCCTATTTTCCCAAGCATAGACTCAAGATTCCAGATGATTCAACACACACTAAATTATAAATCAGATTCAGTGTCCACGGTGATGGACATGTGTGTCAAGCTTGAGGCTGATTTCAAGAATTTTTTTACTAACTACAATGCTCACAAAAGGTCCTGTGAGAAAATAATTGGGTAGTAAACGAAGACAGTTGAGGATTTTAGAGAACTTTATGAGTTTCAAGATGGTGTCAAGGAGTCTTTTAACATTGGAGATGGTAGGATTAGAGATCTTACAACCAGTTTTTAATAAAACATAACTCTTGAGCAGAATACTCAGATTCAAGAACTGAGGATATAAATAGGAAATTGTTTTCTGTAGCCCAAAGCTGGAAGATAGAAAGAGATCTTCGGATTGAGATAGATGAAAAGCTTGTCAATTAGGAAGAAGTCCTAATGGCTCAGGTAAAGACTCTTAAGTCTTTGGAAGAAAGAATCAAGGATTTAGAGAAGAAAGTCGAGGATTAGGATCAGCATCTTAAGTGAGTAGAGGAAGAATATATGGATCTAAAAAAGGCGAAGACTATAGTCATGAAGTTTATGCCGATTGAAAAGGAAGGATAAAATTTTTTCAATATGATCTTTTGTTGTACTTTTCTTCCTTGTACAAATTCTTTCTAAACATAATGAATTTTTTGCTTTCTTGCCTTTTGGATGTGTTTGACTAATCATTAATGTACCATAATTTTTTTTCTATTCCCTGAAATTATTTTTGAAAATAAAAAATGGAGAGAAAGGAAAAAAGAAAAATAAATAAAGAAAAAACATCCCTAAGTGAGGGGGAGATTATCTGTGGGGAAGTTTTCATTAAAAAGATTTTCATACTCAAGATAAAGAAAAATATCCATTTAGAAATATAGAGTATGATCCTTATTGATCCAAAGCCTATGGGGGAGTCAGTCATATCCATATTTTCCCATATGATAATGTAGATAAGTTTTATTTTCAATGTCTCGAAAAATATTTTATATGTCCTTTTATTCTTTTTCGTAAGGATGTTTGTGCTTTCCAAAAAGGGGGATATTGTTGAGACAATAAGGATTTCCTTATGTCTTTTCTATTCCTTCATGATTTGGGAGATAATTGAGTAAATAAGGCTTCCTTATGAAAGTACCATTTCTCATTTTTTAAAATCACAAACAGCTTATCTCATGGAAAATTGCATTTTACCTCGTGTATTACTTTCATAAGGAAAAATTTCATTCCCAAAGGAAATTTATCCTTACCATGTTTTTCATTTATCATTATATTTTCTAATTGTAAATTTCAGTTTCATGTTTAAAACCTCGGAATCATATAACAATTAGATGAAGAGAATTCTATTTTGAGACTGTAAACTCTTGTGAGTTCTGACTCTAAATCCTAATGATTTCAGACTCTGAATTTTGTAATTTAAGACTGTGAATTCTCAAGAATTCTGACTCTGAACATTGTATGTTATGACTCCAAATTCTCATGAAGTCTGACTCCGAACATTGTAAGTTCATGTTCTGGATTCCTGTGAATACAGATTCCGAATTTCCTTGAAATTCAGACTCCCGAATTCTATAGTGTTCAGGTTCTAAATTCCTTATAAAACAGAATCTCAATATCCTTTTATTATAGACACCAAATGGATTTTTGGTTAGACTCCAAAATTTTATTTTCTTAAATTCAAAATTTTTTATTTAGGTTATGTAACCATATTTTTCCCTACACTTCTTTTTGTTTTAAAATGATTTCATGCATTCTGTTACTTTCTAACCATTGTTTGAGTGACCCGTGTATATGTACCTATGAAATTTAAGGATAAATATGGTCGTTGTAGGAGGGAGCCGATCATTGGAGATGTGCCTATAAATAGGATCTCATTTGAAAAGGCTTAAAACTTTTTGGAAAACTTTTGATCAGAAGTGATTTCTAGAGAGAGAAACTCTCATCCATAATGCATACTGAACTTCTTGTTCAGATTTTCTTTTTGTGACTCTGATTGTTGTTGTGTAAAATCGAGGGCTTCAGGGGATAGGAAGTTAGAGGTGCTAACTACCTTGAAGTTGAGGGCTTCCTTTCGGTGGATGACATAAGTGCCGACTACCTTAATGTTGAGGGCTTTCAAGGACTGCAAGACAGAATTTGATCGTTTTATCGTGGGCTTACCCTGGTGTAGGTAAGACAGAAAATCTTGAAAGTATAAATCAAAGGCTCATTATCCAGGGATGTTGGATACCCTTCTCTTTGGGCTAAAATACGTACTACTTGTTACTTGGTTTGATTCAGGTTTTCCACTGCATTTTCATTGATTGAGGAAATTATAACTATCTTATACTTCCTTATACTTGTATAATCTGATTTAGTAAGATTTTATACAATATAAGGTAGAATCCTTATCATTGTAAATGTTCATTACATTTCATTTTCCAGAATCATCTCTTTCGGAATAACATTCTCGGATTCATATTTCCAGAATCTAGAAAGTGTGTAGAACTAGAGGTTTTGTGAATTACACTGTTTAACCTTGTTTTACATAATCATCATTAAAAGTTCCAAAGGAATTTTTAAAGGTGTAAAATTCACCCCACCTCTTGTATATAGAGCATCATACAATACTACAATAAGTATCATCATTCATTATTTTGATCCAACACATTGAGAAGCATCATCTTTAGAGACTTTTTCATCCTCGAGGATAGGAGCACTAGAACACGAATAAGTCATTATCTGCAAAATTGGTTGAATAGTTAATTTATATTACATAAATTCAATAATGATAAGATAATAACATGAGATAACAAGATCTATATTACAGACAAAATATAAAATATTTATTGAATTCTCATTATTTTTTTCAAATAATGAAGAGATTTGACACCTATAACAATTTTCTAAATCCCTTCATTGTGGTCTCCACTATCATACAAGACGTCATCTACATTAGGACAACTGCAAAATTATTGTGAAATACCACTAAAAGGATCTTCCTCAATTGAATTTTCATCATTACATTCAGTAGTTTTGGATGATTACAGAATAGTCAACCACATTCGGATTACTGGATCTGGAAAATAAAATACGTTTACCACTTCTGATGCCATTATAAATTGTTCATATTTGTACCATTATTTAGTAAAATAAACTTTCAAAAAATCCCCATTAATTTATTTTAACACCACTATTGCTATCAAAACATTTTCATTGAAAAATCAGAAATTGTAATGTCGTATAATCCAAATCCAAAATTTGCATGATAATACCAAAGTATGAAATATTTGCATAAATTGTATTTCTGTCCTTACTACCAGAAACGTGCATCACTTCAGACACAAGTGTTACTCCAAAATTTTGGATGGTACTAATTTTTTCATTTCCATATGTATAGAATGCATAACTATTAATTACATAACCATTGTAAGATAATACATAAACACATGCTTTGGCCGGTAGCCATTGAAGTTGTTCTGAAATTGTATTCATATTTTCATCTAACTCCTTAAAAATAAGGTCCCAAAACCATCCTATAAATGTGTGAATATGTGTATTTGATATCTATTTTAAAGACCTTGGTAGATTCAACATCATTAGAATTTCTGTGTGGGATTCAATATATAGAGACACCTCTAAACTATTATGAAAAACATAATGGTGGGCATGCATGCGATATTTAATATTGATGGTCACAACATCTTTTCATGAAATTATCTCACCCTCAATGCGTCCAGTGTGATGAGATTTCGGGAGACCAATGCTTTCCATGTTAGATAGGTATTCGACACAGAATTCAATGTCTTCCTCAAAAATATATCGCTCTACAATACAACACTATGGAAGAATTTGATTTTTGACATACCATTTCAAAATCTTCATATATCATTAAAAGGGGTACATCCATCTATATTGCACAGTACCACAATGTCGAATCACTCTCACCAAGTGAACCATCAAAGGAACCATCATATCAAAAAATGAAGGCAGGGAGAACATTTCTAATTTACATAATATGATGAAAATTTCTCTTTCTATAGCTGGCAATTTTTTCGGGTCTAAAACATTGATTCATATAGATTCGAAAAAGAAGAAATTTTTTTGTTAACGTATAATAAACATTCTTGGGGAAAATTTAACGTAAGGATATAAGAATTAAATATTATATCAAAATATGGTAGTCATGTGATTTCAATCCTTTTAACATCAAATCATTCATTGAAACATTGTTATTGAAATTTGGTGAATACCCCTCTAGAACATTTACATCATTGAAGATGTGGCAAAAATAATATCTCTCCCCCATTGAAGGAGTTTAAGATGCTTGAGGAAGAAACATTCTATTTGCACCCTTCACAAGAGCCAACTCTTCTCGTATTCCCATGTCAACCATGTCCATACTTTCATTAATTCCATCCATTGTTTTGTTAGGGGAATTTATCAATATATTGATAACACTATCACATACATTTTTTCCAAATGCATCACATCATGAAAATGTCTGACGTACAGAAAATTCCAGTATGGTAGTTCAAAAAAAATTGATCTATTTTTCAAATTGATTTTTATATGGTGTTTTTAATATGGATTACCAAAAATAGTTTTGACAACTTTTGATTTCTCAAGAATCTGATCACCTATTAGTAGAGACGGTGTTGTGAATTGTTCTAAAGTTCCATTGAATGTTGTCGTCCATGATCGGTACTTATGCCGACAGGGTAGAAATATAAGATGTCCTAGAAACACATATTTCGATGAATGTTTCAACCTAATTGATTCTGTATCTTCTTTTCACATGGGACAACCTTGAGTTCCTTTAAGGATATAGCCTGTCAAATTTCAATAAGCAGGGAAGTCGTTTATCATCCCATACAACATTGCTCTCAACTTTAAGTATTCACTTTTATAAGCATCATAAAACATAACACCTTAATCCCACAATAAAGTCAAATCCTTGATCAAAGGAGCCAAATATGTATCAATATCATTACCTGGTTGTTTTGTTCATAATATACGAATAGATAACAAGATGAATTTTCATTTCATGCATAACTAGGGTGGCATATTATAATTTACCAACATAACATGCCATGTACTATGAGTCATAGTTTGAAACCAAAAGGATTCACTCCAACTGTAGATAACACAAGATGAATGTTTCGTGGATAATTTCCAAATTCAGGATAATCGTTATCAATTCTCTTCCATTGAGGAGATTTGGCTGGGTGACATAATTTCCCATCTTTATTTCTTTTATTTGTATGCCACGACAATTGTCTTTCAGTTTCTTCCTTTTCATATAGACTATTAAGCCACGGAATGATTGGAAAAGTACCATTAAAATTTAGTAGGACTGAATTTAACTTTCTTTTATCGAGTACCACCAGACATGGGAATTCTATAAGTGATTTCTTCTCCTTGCGAAACAATATACATTCTTTCAGGTAGGCATGAATTTTTTCATAAATCTTACCCATCAAACGTAGCATTTGTTTATCTACATATGTCTATCTTGGGAGATTGTTATCTTCTGGGAGCATGTCATTCAAGAGAGAATGGAGTTCCATAAATCTAAAATCACTCTATCTATTTCTATCTTTCAATTTATAATACTTCAGTACTGCTGACAATGCTGTATATTTAGTTCAACTAGTATACAATGAAGTCTTTTCACAACTCTTTATCTTCGCAGACAATTTTTTGCAATCACAGTTTTAATCTTCAACTGTCCTTTTTCATTTCCTCAATAAGATCTTCATCATCATTAACATATGTATTCACATCATCCATTTGGTCTTCTTAAATATCCATATTTGTAATCATATTTGATGATCCATAAAATGCAGTTTTATCGCAGCCAGTAGCTCCATTTTCTTTTTCTCCATGTTTCTTCCTACATTTATAACTCTGATATATTCCTTGACTTATCAAATAATCTTCCAACTCCTCTAGATTAATTACAATAGAATAAAAAAAATGTAAACAGGAAAAAAGGATTTGAGAATGATCATTTGTGTGATCCTTTGAAAACATTATGAACTCTTTCACTCCATTCTCATACTATATTGTCAAATTATTAGCATCCATCCAATATTTATTCATCTCCCTCCTATATTAATCTCAAATATTATTATTTATGATTCAAATACAGAAAACAATACATCATAATAAAGTATAAGAGAAACACTTCCTTATAAAAATAGTGATTAATATAGCCTAACCATTTCCAATAAAAAAATTTCGAAGACATCATTGAAATAATTTTCCATTCACATTGAAATATGAATCAATACAAAGATGGATCCATGATCATTAATCCTTGACAACTCAGTCACTAGAAATCTAATGAAACCTCCATATTCATTAAAATAAACCATTTACTATTTTTACCCACACCAAAAACCCTTTCAAATACATTTTCCATTACCCACACATTTAAAATATTCTATTTTTATGATAAAGAAGAAGAGAATACAATTAATAAACCAACTTCTTGGGTCGTTCCCCCTTGGAAAAATCAAACATGAAGAATAATTTCAAAACATGCCTTTCATAATTTGAGAAACATACAACTCATATTTAAAAATTCAAAACAGGCTAAACATGCTAAATTATTATGTTTCCTTTTTAATCCTACTCGCAAACCCATTCGCACCTCTAGTGCATTTGAAAAAATATTTCACTCATTTCAAACTACACATAATAATCTTTCTAAGAAGTATTAAATTACAACACACACAAAAATAAACCATTTTGTTTATTAAAATTCATTTCAAAGACATAGTCATGCAAAATAATAGAATCAACAAAAACTAAATAGGTCAAATATCCACCACAAAACTCACCAAGTAACATTCACAAAATAATGCCTACCAAGTAATATAATACGAATAGATGAATGTCAATAAAAGCTACCCCACACCACTTTCCTGCTGGTATTACACTCTCACATTCAAATGTCAAACATCCTGGTGGTCTCACCTCTTTCAAATACCACATTGAACCACAATAATGGTAGTATCACATTTCGCCAGTAGATACAAAAGCCATTCAATCAAAATCATTATCATAACCAAAGTGGTATAGTATTTTAAACATGTATCACATAAACCTTTTTTCCTCCCCCTAAAATGCACAAACCCCACCTAAATCTTCCACATAAGAATGAACATATCACACCTTGCCCAAACAAACCCAGGCCACCACCCCAGAGGCATGGTCACATCTCACCGAAAAACACAAGGGACACCACCCCAAAATCATGGTCATGTGTCCCCCGAAAACACATGGGCTACCACAACAACCATCTAATGAACTAACAAACATTCATCTATCACATCCTATGAAATACCTTCCTTTCTTGGAAGAGAGTGTGGGAATGATTGGGTACACAAACATCTATCCTCATCACTAGATGTTAGGAAAAAAACCAGTCACCTAACTATTTGGGATTCAAAACATAGTGTTGGATGTAGGTAGCGTTTATATATAAATCATGAATAATATAAAGTAATATACATATAGCCCAATGCACAAGCCCAACCCATGGGTTTACAACCAAACACTAACCAACTCACAACATTTCCACTATTGTTTCCACCTCTAAATGCATAACACTAAATAATAATCCACAATACTCATTTCACATTTCCAAAAGATTCACATTATCCAACCAATTAATTTCATTATTTAGCATCAACCACATTTTAACATAAAACTCGCCTTTTAATTTATTATCAGTTGATTCCATCCCATTATCCAAACCAACCCATTCCATTTAAATCATTATTAAAAAGTTGTTAATTCCATCACTACCCAATCATTTTTCTAAAATAAACCATCGCCTCACCACCTCTAAAAGAACGGCCCAACAAACCACCTCACTCACACAAAGCACACCAAAAAACCACCTCGATGCCCCAAAATCAATGCCAATTACCATCATCCACACATTTTTCAACCACAAATTTCCTCCCCCACAAGCATGGACACATATCAAAATAAATCAATATCATTTTATAGATTTACAAAGGGTATTTGATCATAATCCACTTTACATTTTAAGGTATTTATCAAATAAATCATGATCCAAGGGAAAAAATTTGATTATCCAAATGTGTGTGGTTAGATAATTTCCATATTAGGGTGATATCACAATAATCACAACAAATGAAGCAATCACATAGCAAATCATTGAGTGTAAATTAATCCCCAAATGGGCATAATTTTTAGTGGAGCATCATTCTTGTGCAATCATAATTTCATAAATAATAATAAAGGCGTAAAAACAAGAAAATAAAACCCCATTACCCATTAATTTCAAATTTTAAATTCCTTATCTTTTATTGTGCCATCAGATCCATTATTTATAGATTATCAAGAGAAGAATAACCGCTCGTATGATACACAATAAAGAGAAATGATGGATTCCATACCTTAGTGATGCTTTACAACCCATTTCACACAACAAGGTGATGAAGAAGTGTCATCATACCATAACCGCACCATGAGAAACAACTAATCTACCTACTGAACAAAACAATCATCAAAACATAGCCCAAACACACAACACAACCTAGACCAAACTAAACCACCACAGTGAATGTTAGAATAAGATCAAAAGAAAATGGATGAGGTTGAGTGGGGAAATAACCGAAGATCAAGATGGGAAGATGAGAATAAAACCTCATCGAAAGTAATCCCAAACACATGAAGTAGGGTTCGCGACCGAGATTAGGGTCTAGTAGGGAAGTGGATCTTTGGAAGGGGTTCAAGGGGCATGATAAAGAGTAGAGTTCGCGTAACAGTTGGGCTAGCGGTGGAGGTCCGACTATGAGAACATCAGTGGGAGGGGAATTTTCATAGGGGTATAGTACCGTGAGAGCTAGATGGCGCAATTAAAAGAGGGAACTGTGCACCCCCTTTAATAAAATGGGACTATAGTTTTATCAGCACTAAATATTTAGCACTGATAAAGGCCCCCTTTATAAGCCCTAAAAATTTAGCACTAATAAAGGGTAACATTATCATCACTCTCTTAGAAATGATAAATGGATTATTTATTAGTGATTTTAATTTGTGCTGATAAAGAATAATCTTTATTAGTGATTTTGTGCTTAGCACTGATAAAAGGTGGCACTTTCCTTGCCCTATTTTGTAATAGTGAGGGGTTGGGGAATCCAAGGGCGGGGCCTATCCAAGGTGGTGGGGTGTCTGGGAATGTTTAGAGGGTGTGGGGGTTGTCCAAGGGGGTGGGGTGTCCAGGGTGAGGGGTGTCCAGAGAGTGAGGGCTATCCATGGGACAGGGGCTGTCGAGGGGGTGGGGGTGTCATTGGGGGGGGGGGTTTCCTAGGGGTTGGGGATGTCCAAGGGGTTGTGGGTGTCCAAGGAGAGTGGGTTGCTATCCCAGGGGGTGGGGATACCCATGGGGAATCCAGGGAGTGGGGGAATGTCTCAGGGGGTGGGGGTCTCTAGGGGGTGTGGGGGTTGTCCAAGTGGTGGGGTGTCCAGGGGGTGGGGGTTTTCCATGGGGATGTGGGTGTCCAGGGGGTGGGGGATATCCAAGGGGGTGGGTGTGTCCAGGATGGTTGGGTGTGTCCACTTTCGAGAGATTTCCAAGGATGTAGTGAGTTTCTAGGGTTTGGGTGCTTGTCCAATGGGATGGGGGTGTTTGTGGGGTCTCTAGGGTGGGTGTGGGCTATTCAAGGTGGTGGGGGTGTCTAGGGGGATGTGGGTGTGCAAGGGGGTTGGACTAAGGGCTGTCCAGGGGGTGGGGGTGTCTAGGGGATGGGGGTGTCCCGGAGGTGGGGTGTTCAGTGGGTGGGGGTTGTCCAAGGGGGTTGGGGTGTCGAGTGGGTGTCTAGGGGTTGTGGGGGTTATCTAAGGGGGTGGGGGTGTCCGGGTGGTGTCCCTGGGGAGGGAAATCCATGGGGGTGTCGAGGGGAGTGGGGTGTCCTGGGGGTTGGGTGTTGTATAAGGGGGTAGTTGTGTCCATTGGTGGGGGGGTACATGGGAGGCTTTCCAAGGGGGAGGGGGAGGGGTGGGGCTATCCTGGTGGGTTTGTCCAAGTGGGTGGGTTTCAATAGAGGGTGGCTGTGTCTTAGGGCTGTGGTGTCCATGGGGTGGGGGTGTCAAGGGAGTGGGGGCTGCCCAAGGGGGTGGGGGTATGCATGGGAGGGGTGAATTAGTCACACATATATTCAGTAAAAACAAATCATGAAGTCATGTTTTCTATTTTCAGATAAATAAATATAGATAATGTTATCTACCTAATCAAACATATCTTCAATAACACCAAATAAACCATCATCAAATATCCGTAATATCAGTGGAAAATGTAACTAATAAATCTATCTTCCACCACCATCACTATCATCACTGTCATCATCAGTATCTTCCCCATCGTCAAAAACATCCCTATCAACATCCCCAACCTCCTCAACACCCTTCTTTCCCTCTTACATTACATCGACCTCCTTCTTTCGCTCCTCCACTCCCTCAGTCTCCTCCTCACCCTCCTCCTCTTACTCAACTTCCTCCTCGTCATTGTCTTGAACACCACTAGAACTACCACCTTGTGCATCATATATAGAAAACATCAAATACATATATTAATCACAAGTTATGATGGCATCTGGTGGATGTGTTGGACGTAAAACTTCCATCAGTTTCATAAATGCTATGTTTTCCCAAGAAAACTATTCTGCAGTCTCTGTTGCCCTAATTTCAGCATGTTCTGCAAGTGATTTTACCAGCTGGAACATTTTTGAACTACAAATCGTACCTTAGGCGGTCTAATTTTTTGGTGGGACTATACTCTTCCTAGGTTATCAGTGTACTCTTCAAGGGTGATTATCTCCCAACTCTTGGTAGAAAGGATTATTTGGCGCAATATTGTCAGGTTTTGGGGCATCAAGATCCTCTAAAAAAGCAAGTTACAAATATAAATATATTTTTAAGTTTAAAAATTTATATTAAAATTTTAAATCAACAAATTAAAACTTATAATCGTCTTATGAGTTGGTTTGTTAACCGCACTTCCATCCTTCTTCCATCAACTCATGAAAAATAGTTTTGTTTGAGGCACACATCCTTTAATTTTCAATTTTTTCTTCTACACTACACTGAATGTCGGAAAATATAATAAAAAATAGGTTACCAATAATTATATACATAACTAATCTTATATGAAAACCTTAGTAATTAAATAAATTATGGAAGAAACAATTGAAAGTGCATGTCGTAATGAAAAATTATTAACAACTGTCAAACCTGCTTCCTCTCATGATATGGCATCCTTGTACATCCCAATGTGTAGATATATTTTTTAGCATAAATCTTTTTTTCATTAGGATTATTATTAAATAAAAATCAATTATATAAAATAAATTATTAATGATAAACATGAATATTTTCAATTAAATACTTAAAATATATTTAATACCTTAAACTGGATAGTCATCCAATGAGTTATCATATGTTGTTACTATTATATCATACAATCATCCATGATAGGTACTGCCTATTACACTGTGCTAATTCAAGAATTCCCGAAAATAAACATCTTGTTCTTATAGTCTCTCCAAAGGTCACCTAAATCCTTTAGACATGTTGGGAATGCACCCTCAACATCAGGGAAATAAAACCGAAGATGACACAAAAATATTAATTTATATAAAAATAATAATATATTTCATTAAATACAACAGATTTTATAATCCGTATATCTTCCCAGCATTATCCTTGACTTCATTTGGAAATAGTCACCAAGAGAGCGGGATGAAAGGAATGATGTTAGAGTATTTGTAAAGCATTGTAAATAAACTCTTACATTGCTTCGATGTTCTTTAAATCATTTGACAGTCTTCATTGTAGTCCACCATCAATGGAGTGAGGCAGTTCCACAACACACACAATAATGTTAGCCCCTTGCACTACCCCTAATAAGTATATGTATCTATAATTAATGAAAAATAAATATTTTATCACTAATTTTTATAATAAAAATTAATAACGGTATACATATTTGTTAGGGTTCTATAAATGTACCTACAATAGTCTGATCAATGGGTGCTATTGGATTTGAGTAAACTAAATGAACACCATGTACTGGTGTCATTGGTCTCAATTTATGCTCCATAGGTATAGACTCTAGTAGATTAGGAGTCAAAGAAGATGGAATATAGAATGTTAGAGAGAAAGAGGTTTATGTAAAAGAAGATGGCATTGATGGTTTGACAAATACTGGTGGGGAGTGGGAATCATCATCAGATATGATAAAGACGAGTGAGGAGAATTACATGTAAAGTGTGGTGAAAACATGGGAGTCCTAAATATATGGTGAGTCCCTAATGACACCTAAGGATCAGAATTTGGAATAGTTGGTATGTTCGTGGGAGGGGCAGGGGTTTTCAGGTATTCCAATCAGATCACCTAGATCTCATACCACCTCCCCCTCATATGAACTCCCTGAGAACTAGGACCACTACTAGGATACTAATCAATTAATTGTCCCCTATGAGGTGGATCCTAAATATTTTTTGAAAACAAATTAATCACATGACATTATATATTATTAAAATATATACATTTGAAATAAAACACCCACTACAGGAACTAATGGTGGAACTCCCATCTCAGTCATGCAACAATTGTTTTCCATCATCTTTTTCCAACACCACTCTTTATTTGGTTTCATTTCCTTAATTTGAAAACAAATATGGAAGTAATTAGAAAAGGATAACTATTGTGTAACCCAAAAAACAAAATATATTTGAAGGTATAAGTGGATTCATGGATAATTTAACTATCCATTATTTTACGTGAGCTTGAATAGATATATATAGAATTATATAAATCATAGAATATGTAATAATGGAATTTAATTTTTATTAGGATCATTATTTACAAACGGTCATCATTTTATTAATGAAGATGTCAAATCAATGTAAAATTTTAATTTCTTTAACCTAGGTAGATGATATAGCTTTCTATAAATGTTTTGTAGAAGAAGAAAACCCATCATGTTAAATATATGGTGAAAAGTTAAAAGGAGTTCTTAGAGTTATACTAATTTTTGACATTTTCAATAAAGGGATGAAGTGTTCACCACGATAGAAATGTCAGTATCGTAGCTTTGAATGCAATTCAATTCCAAATTTGAAAAATGAAATTAAAATAAAATTCTAACCAATAGACATTTAAAATTCACATAACAAACAAGTTAGATACAACATATTGGAAATCAATATTAAATCAATTTGAATAGTACCAACCATAATAACCCACGTTGAGTTAATCCAAAATAATTGAGAACATGGATGGATGATTCTATGCATTTACTACCACAACTTCAAGTTCACGGTCAACTCTGAAAATTGAGCTATTAGAGTCAAAAAATGTAATAAATGGACTGTTTCCAATGGAAGTATGGATGGTTTCAATTACTTCATCACTATAATCAGAAATAGTTCTTCGAATAACATTGATAATGAAAAAAATTCAGGTTGATGATGGTCTTGGACTTAAAAAACATGTTTCTCGATTGATGGAAATACATATAGTTAATCAGTAGAAAGAGTGTGAGTCAAATCAATTACTCGAAATCCAAAATCATAAAAAAAATGTGAACTGGATCATCATCGAATCAAACCACTGGTATTTCATCATTGTGACTCATCCATGAGAGTAATATTCCATTATTATTATTTTTTCAATGAATTCATAATAAATTACTTTTTTAAATCATGGTATGCTATCTGATGTAGTGACAAAACAGTTTGCTGTGGTAGTGACCATAACACCATCATGTTTTGTTCTCTTGTTATTTTCTCATTCAGTGGTATTAAATCTATACACATTGATAACAATGTATTTACAGTCACAAACCACATTATTAGGACCAAAATCCAAAGCTATTATTTCCTAACAGATAGTGTCAACACGAAAAATAAATACATTAAATCTAAATGAATATTAAACATATTTAAATATTGATTTAATTATTTTAAACAGTAATATTTTTACCTTAAATTTTAACAATGATAAAAACACTTTTCTATTCATAGTCTCCCTTCTTGTCAAAGATAATGAAATATTCTTTCTATTTATCATTGAATTATGTTCCATGTAGATAAAAATAGAAATATTTTAAATAATATTTATGAAATATATAAATATTCAATTAACATACCTAATGTAGTCATCAAACAAATCACAGTTGAACAAAATTTTGTGATGTTCTATTTGTCGCTCTTCAATGATTAATGTCATCAATGTATATGATCCATCAATTCCTCTTGTTTGAGGAGTTGATGGTAAATTGGAATCAATTTTCGCCTATTTTTCTTCTTCATTTATCATTGGCCTGTTCATTCTTGTTGTAAGATCAGACAAATTCATAGAGAATAAATCCATACATTCATGAACCATGTAACTATTTACTATAGACCCTTTTGGATGATTCTTTTTTTAGACATAAGAAATTAATGTTTATATATTACATTTAGATGGATTCTTTCAAGGAAAAGAAATAGGTCCTCTATGAATTATTTTAGAAGGAATATGGACAGTGAGATGTAGCATGCATATGAAAATTATAGAGGAAACATTTTCTATAACTCAAACAAATTTAATAGGGAATATGCCACCATGTTTTGCAATAAATATTTGGAAATATTATTAGTACATGGATGTCTAAACAAATAGAACAAGAGAATAACATCCACCCTTACATTGTTAGATAAAAAGATGATAGATTGATATTGCAATCAACACATGTTGAAGGATGTGATAATAATGTGTCTTAAAATATTTTTGCTTCAACTCTCTTCTATTGACCCATTTAGATATGTTGCTTGAATATCCTTCAGGAACATTAATAGTCTCTTGTAAATCTAGAAATATTCAAATAAGAAGCACATAGAACTTTGCATTTATTTTCACTAATATGAACAAGATGTAATTCTAGTCTGATTCCCCAATCCACCAAGTCACACTGAGACCATAAATTGTATTTTGTCTTTCCCTTAACATTTAGAATAATAGAAAGAAACATCTCACATATATTCTTTTAAATGTGTATTGCATATAAGAAATGATGTAAATAACTATTTGTACAATAATGAAAATGAAATAAGATATTAATCTTCTTCCAATTGCAACAAGTTTCAGTGGGAACATTATTTCTCTTTTCTGTTTTCATTTGACCCTTCTCTAATAAAAAAATAAAATCTATCAATTGATTAAGCACATCAGTTCCAGAATTACACTGAGGTGAATTAGAGGTCTCCAGGGCATTTTCAAATCATTTGAGACTATTTCTATATGAATTTTCCATTTACAAGAATTGTCATTGTCCCATAATACTAAATCTTCAATGATGTTTTAGTCTTCTGTATTATGTATTGTTCATGCAAATAGGACATGATAGTTTTCCCTTTATGCCCCATCTAGATATCATTTCATATGTAGAAAATCATTGATCGTCCACATAAGCGCAACATGCATCTAATATATTTCTTTTTAACAATAATCTTATGTCCACACACCCACATCCCTTTGATGTTTCAAATATTTTATTAAAGGTTTCATGTATACGTCTATATCATTTGTGAGATCAGAAGGGCCAGATATGAGTATAATCATGAAAGTGAAACATTTTTTCATACACAACCATACAGGGAAGGATATAAATGTGTATAAAAACCATCAATGTGTTTTGAGATGTAATCATCTTTCCAAACAGATTAAAACATTCGCATGAAAGACCTAGCCTCACATTACGCATGTTAGATTCAAAATCATGATACCGAGCATCAACTCTTTGCCCTGAAAATCCATATACAGTGTAAACTATCTCATCATTAGTATTATTTCTGTCGGTATTAGGTGATCACATTTTTATTGATATATCATCCAAAATAAAAATATTCTGGAGTCTAGGATCAATGTAAAGTTCTAGATGACTTTTTGTGGCACACAACATGGTATTCCATCATCCTTTTCCTTCTAGTGGGATGTTCCATATTTTATACAATCATTTCCTTGATTAGTTTCCTCCCAGAATAAACTACAATTTTTCAGGCAATCATGAATTTTGTATCTTGATAATCCATGTTCCTCAACTCGCTTCCATGACATATATTTGTTTGAGGGAATATCGACATCGTCTAGAAGTAATTATTTCATGATGGTAAGAATGTAATTGATGGAAGTATAAGAAATCCCATAAATAGTTCTCCCTTTAAACAACCGGATTAAAAATTACAACATTTTCATTTTACCGCATTGTCAATATACTAGAGTCAATGCATCATCATTTAAATTTTACACCCTAAAATCATCATCATTTTCAATGGATGAATCATGTGTTCTCGTATCAAAGTCTTCTTGGGTTGAAATCCTTTCTTTTTCATGATGACAAATAAATAAAAATGGGTCAAATAACAAATTTTCCAATCTAGTTCTCCCATTTGGATCATCAACTATTTGAGATTTCATTTTCTCCCCATTGAGACACCGTATATAGTAGTTTTCTGGAAAACCATATTTTTTTATGTGGTCGCTAACTTCTCCATTGATCATCCAAGGTCTTCCAATACAATTGTAACAAGGGAAGTGTATGTGAAAACTATTTGAAGCATTGATAAATGAAAAAATCTAAAAATACCACCAAATTATGGTGAAATAATCTTGAGATCAGATTGGTTTCATAAATCCAACTTATATAAATTCTATAAAAAAATTTATAAGTCAATTCATAAAAAAAAATTCAATAAGATTTATGTTTCATCAAATATATATTTAAGTAAATGAGAATTTTTCACATTATATGAAACCATAACTGACACACTACTATATATGATAATCATAATAAAAAATAAAAAATACTAAATTTATAAAAATATATATTTGAAGAACTATACATGAGTGTACATGATCATGTACAGATGTAGAAGTGAATTATTCAGGAGTTCAGTAAATTTTAGTTTGACGATATTTTATATTTTAGTACATTATTAGAGTGATATTCATAATATCAATTCTAATTAAATAGGAAATATAATTTGAAAATGTTGAAAGAAGTTCCTCAGCGATTGAAACATCATGTTCATACATGTGGATCCTGATCCAAGAATGATTAAATGGAACTTAAAAGAGATTGGTGTCATAAGATAAAGGATCTATGGGGAAAAGAAGAATGATTCCATGTACTTGGAGATTTAGAATTATGATATTGAAATTAATTTTCTAAATGGGATAATCGATCCCCATTTTAGATATCCTTTATGGTATGGGTTTCATTAGGACATAACTCATGGAAGTATGTGACTTGTTATATCATTAGGTGATTTGGAATTCTATGAATGTAAAATTTGTATGAGATCATTATGGATAATTGATGAAAACCTGAGAGATATTTATTTATAGAGATCACTTCTTTTTGGAAGACTGAGATTGCATGTTGGTATGGAACTTCATAAAAAGTCATAACCTTGGAATTAAACTATACCATAGTTATTAGTGATAGCTATTTTTTGTATAGTATCGGAGTGGACATCCCACCCCCTCTCTAGATATCCCACCCCTCCCACACCCCTACAGCCCAACCTACCAACCTAGGCCCCCCACCCCCTCCACACCTCTACAACCACACCTACCAACCTAGAGCCCCCCCCGAACAGCCTACCCCCCTGGATAGCTCCCCCCCACCACACCTGGACAAGCCACCCCCACCCCATCTGGACCTCCCACCCCCTCCCCCTAGGAAAAACCACAACCCCTCACCCACCTAGAAATCTCACCCCCACCCATGGACAGTCAAACCCCATGGACAACCCACACCCCCTTCCCCACCTGGATAGCCCACACCCATCACCTGGAAAACCCACCACAACCTAGATTGCCCACCACCCTCCCCCATGCTGGGCGGAGAAAGAAGGGAGTGATGGCAAGAGGGGGGGTGAATTGCCTTTTAAAAAATAAGGTAAAGTAATTAAAAATCAAAGTGAAAGTGCAGCGGAAATAAAGAGGAAATCACACAAGAAATTGTTAACGGAGTTCGGCCAAAACCCGGCCTACGTCTCCGCTCCCAACTCAACCGTTGAGAGATTCCTACCGCTTGCTTTTCAATGGTTTTAGCAAGAAACCCACTAGGCTTTGAGGTAGCACTAGAACCTATTACATCTTGCTTTTGGTGGTTAAGCAAGAACCCACTTGCTTTTAATGGTTTAGCAAGAACCCACTATCCTTCTTACAGGTGAAGGATAGCTCACCTATGACACAAGCCTTTTAAAAGGAAAGGCTTGAAGAAACCTCTTCACACCTTAGTGGTGATGTGAAACCCAAAAGAAAGAGGGATGAAGAAAGAGTTTGGGGTTTGTAGGCACAAACCCAAATTTAATGCTCAAAATATATAAAGCAATAAAAACCGTATTTGAGGAAGTCTTGGGCGCCTTTGATTGATTGGAGGTGTTGAAGGCCGCTTCCAAGCTTCTTTGAAGGAGCTCCTTGGATGTGGAAGTTGTTGGAGCAAGGTGGGTTCCTTGAAGGAAGTCCGCCGGAGGTACGCCAAATGATGTAAAATGTGTCCGTTGGCTTGGTATATGATCCGGCTAGTGTCCGGGGCTTCCTTGGCCTTTATTTATAGGCATGGAACCCTTGGGGAGTCTTCGGAGCCGTTGGAGAGGTCTTCGGAGCCGTTGGAGGCCAAAAGTGGGTTGACTGGTCAAAGCCAACGGCTAGTTTGACTGGGCTACCGGTTGGCCGGTACAGGGCCACCGGCTGGCCGGTGCCTTGGATGTTGAGAAGGCCTTCTGCCCAGGCAGCACCGGCTGACCGGTGCCAGAGCCACCGGGTGGCCGGTGGGCAGACAGTAGCAATCACTGTTGTGGCTGGGTGCCACCGGCTGGCCGGTGACATAGCCACCGGCTGACCGGTGGAACCTGGCAGTGGGCAATGCCTCTGCCAGGTCCACCGGCGGGCCGGTGCTATCACACCGGTTGGCCGGTGGACTGAAATTCAGTCCACTTTGAGATGCTTTCTTGGGCCATTTTCTTGGCAACCTTGTGCCTATCATTCAAAAACACATCAAACAATATTAGACAAATAAAAAGGTGATTGTGATCATGAAAATCAAACAACGAGGGGAGCGAGATGTACAACAATCTCCCCCTATTTTGATGATCACAATCACCAAGACAATTAATGTAAAATACTGAAATTGAAAGGAAATGCTAAGCATGATGGAAAAATTCTACCCCAATCAATCAAGAAATTTCTCCCCCTTTGTGATTATCAAAATAGCACGGGGCATAAAACTTGATTGAGGGAATATTGAAAATCAAGATTTGAGAATTGAAAAATCAATTGAGATTTTTGAAATTGAAATGAAAATTTGAATAACAGTTTCAATTGAAAGTTTTGAATCAAAATTTGAAATTGAAAATTGAATAACAGTTTGAATTGAAAGTTTTGAATCAAAATTTGAAATTGAAAATTGAATAACAGTTTGAATTGAAAGTTTTGAATCAAAATTTGAATTGAAAATTTAGAAAACAAACAAAGAAATTTTGAAATTGAGAAATTTGATACCAAGAGTTGAGTTTGAAATGAAAAAATTTGAGTACACAAAAAGGATTAAAAGATCCTAAATCCCCCTAAATAAAAACAATAAATCACCGGGGAGAGGAAACTATTTTTGGCCCGGAGAGACTCGCAAGGAAGGATTTTTCAATCCAAACTTGTCTCATGGCGGGTCTTCTCCTATAAAATTCGTCCGAAAAGAAAATACTTTTGGGTTGACCATAACGGGCGTTTTTACAATTACATTCATAAATAAGGTGCCCGAGTTTTTTACAATAATTGCAAAATTTATAACAAGAGCTCCCCCTTACAAAAACAGTAGGTGCATGGGAGGAGGAGGCTTGCTTGGAATAGCCAAGCCCTTGGGTGGTTCGGGATACGCGTTGGGAGCCAAGTAAATTGTTCAAATTTTGTTCCCCTTGGGTGAACTTGGATAGAGTCTCCCTTAGATCTTTGATTGTTGATTCCATGGAATCAACATCGGGGAGATTTTGGATTTTGAGGGTCAACTCTTCCTTCTCTTTAAGAAGTTGTTCTCTTTCGGAAGAGAGTTTTTTGAAATTCTTTTTCAAAGCAATGAATTTTGAAGAAAGCTCATGAAAACCATTTTCTAATTGGTCTCGCACATGTTGAAGTTCTTCATATGACAAATGATTAAAAGAATTTGAAGATGAGGACGAGGATGATGAATCGGAAGAAGTTACCTCGTGAAATGCCATTAGGCATTTTGTACCTTGGTATCTCGAGGAGGAGGAGGATGATGAGGAGGTGTCACTCCATGTCTCCTTGAGGACCTTTTTCTTTCCTTTTTCCTTAGCCCGTTTCTTGTTGAGTGGGCAATCGGGTACGGATTTTGAATCGGGTTCTTGCTTTTGAGCGTGTTCTTGCTTTTGAGCCTTGCTAGTACCTTCATGGGTTAGCTCTAAATATTTCCAAATATCATAATAGGTAGAGCAAGAAGAAATACAATCAAAAACATTACGGTTGAGACCACAATGAAGAGCGTTCATGGCTTTGCCATCAAGATCGAAATTTGAAATGTCTACGGGGGTCCATTGAGACTCATCGGGAGAGGAGAGCGTAAAACCATGCATAACAATTCTAAAAATAGGATAGCCAATACTTCTAAGAAATGTGGTCATGCGGGTTTTCCAAAAAGAATAGTCGGTTCCATCAAACAATGGAGCACGACCCAATGAATGACCTTCGGGGGCAAGCGAGGAAGAAGCGGTAGAAGCCATCACAAAAAGGATCTTTAATTTGAAACCGGTTAAGGAATTATTCAAATACTTCCTCTGATACCAATTGTTGGGCGGAGAAAGAAGGGAGTTATGGCAAGAGGGGGGGTGAATTGCTTTTTAAAGAATAAGGTAAAGGAATTAAAAATCAAAGTGAATGTGCAGCGGAAATAAAGAGGCAATCACACAAGAAATTGTTAACGGAGTACGGCAAAAACCCGGCCTACGTCTCCGCTCCCAACTCAACCGTTGAGAGATTCCTACCGCTTGCTTTTCAATGGTTTTAGCAAGAAACCCACTAGGCTTTGAGGTAGCACTAGAACCTATTACAGCTTGCTTTTGGTGGTTAAGCAAGAACCCAGTTGCTTTTAATGGTTTAGCAAGAACCCACTATCCTTCTTACAGATGAAGGATAGCTCACCTATGACACAAGCCTTTTAAAAGGAAAGGCTTGAAGAAACCTCTTCACACCTTAGTGGTGATGTGAAACCCAAAAGAAAGAGGGATGAAGAAAGAGTTTGGGGTTTGTAGGCACAAACCCAAATTTAAAGCTCAAAATATATAAAGCAATAAAAACCGTATTTGAGGAAGTCTTGGGCGCCTTTGATTGATTGGCGGTGTTGAAGGCTGCTTCCAAGCTTCTTTGAAGGAGCTCCTTGGATGTGGAAGTTGTTGGAGCAAGGTGGGTTCCTTGAAGGAAGTCCGCCGGAGGTACGCCAAATGATGTAAAATGTGTCTGTTGGCTTGGTATATGATCCAGCTAGTGTCTGGGGCTTCCTTGGCCTTTATTTATAGGCATGGAACCCTTGGGGAGTCTTCGGAGCCGTTGGAGAGGTCTTCGGAGCCGTTGGAGGCCAAAAGAGGGTTGACTGGTCAAAGCCAACGGCTAGTTTGACTTGGCTACCGGCTGGCCGGTACAGGGCCACCGGCTGGCCGGTGCCTTGGATGTTGAGAAGGCCTTCTGCCCAGGCAGCACCGGCTGACCGGTGCCAGAGCCACCGGCTGGCCGGTGGGCAGACAGTAGCAATCACTGTTGTGGCTGGGTGCCACCGGCTGGCCGGTGACAGAGCCACCGGCTGACCGGTGGAACCTGGCAGTGGGCAATGCCTCTGCCAGGTCCACCGGCTAGCCGGTGCTATCACACCGGTTGGCCGGTGGACTGAAATTCAGTCCACTTTGAGATGCTTTCTTGGGCCATTTTCTTGGCAACCTTGTGCCTATCATTCAAAAACACATCAAACAATATTAGACAAATAAAAAGGTGATTGTGATCATGAAAATCAAACAACGAGGGGAGCGAGATGTACAACACCCCACACCCCAGAAGTACCCTAGACATCCCCCCTCCCACCTGGACTACCCCCACCACACATAGACATCCCCATTACCCCCACCCCCACCTAGACAACCCACCCCCTCTAGACAGCCTACAACTCGTCCCGCACCTAGAAAACCACCCCACCGCCTGAACAGCCCACCCCCTAGATAGCACATACCCCCTCCACCACCTGTACAGCCCACCCCGACCCCCCCGAAAGCCCACACCCTTCTGTGGACAACCCAAGCACCCTCCCCCACACCCATGCATCTCCCTAACCCCTGCATCCCCTACCCCCTGGACAACCCAGCCACATACCTGGACACTCCCCCCCCCCAGCCGCCTAGACAACACCCTACCCCCTAAAATCCCCCCTTCAGGTAATCTTATTTAAAACCATTTTATTCGTAAAGAAAGGAAACACATCATGAATTAAAAATTTCATTCAAAAAACCTATTCAATTTGTCAAAGTATATAAATTATATTTATAAGGCTTTTGGGTCACTTAGGAAATGTCATTGAGGAAATGGGAAATCAACTACATGGTTATTTCCAATTAAAAAATGGTCCAAGAACATATGATGTGACTAGGGTCTTTTAACACTTATAGACAACGGAAAAAAAACATTTCAGAATAACAAGAGAGACCATGAATGAAATTATACTTATTTAACTCTATCATGAAGGCATAAAAACACTAGGAAATAAACATATCATGAAAAAAATAACTAATCATTAAATTTTAGATTATAAGTCAATGCAACTCATTAGAGGGATTTTATTATAAAATCATGATATTTTTAAAAAAACTATTCCTTTGTTTAATTAAACATCACATCTTGTAGTCACATCTCTATTCAATAGGCATGTGTCAATTTATCAAAGGATGCATTTATTCTAAATCATACACCTCTAATTAAATTATAAGGATTGTTTGAAAACAATTAATTCATTCATTCTTAAAATTATGCGACCATGGATAGTGATCATACCCGAACATCCCACCCCATTGACACCCTCCGGACAACCCACCCACCCCTGTACAACCCCCCCCCCCAATCCACCTAGACTTCCCACCCCCACATTTGGAAATAAATATTTCAAAATTACTCCGACATCAAATAAAATTATTTTATTCGTGAAATAGTGATGAATGTGGTCAAAATCATATATGTGTAATCTGTGGGATGAAATATTTTAGGTTCTAAAAATTCATTTTCTACACTCCATGTATCATGAAGGAACACATTCAATGTAGTTTGGGATTTCAAGGATGGTAGTGTTTTGGACGATCTTATTACTACCCACCCATTAGTATGGCCAACACATCACCCATGCAACAAATACAATTCCTAATGGGCCATTTCAAGAGCCCCAGTTGGACAATCATACTGTTCACCATAAGGGATTTTCCAAGTATATTTACATGCATATCAAAGTCTTGTACTGTGTGTACATTCCTTTAAACCTAGATTACCATATACACCATGTGAATCCATATGCACACTATTTCAGTTTATACCAAGTCATTAACTGTGTGTACATTCTCTAAAGTGATTATGCATACATTGATTGATCTATGGAAGAATGACCACATAGACACCTCCATTCAGTCAAATAAAAACAAAAAACAAAAAAATAGCCGCATAACCACAAAACTAAGCTACCAATTATGGATTTTATGTATAGAAGAAAAAAAATGATTGATTAAAGATGGATCAGTGGAAGAAGATTGGTACTAGTAGGTGGATCTTGGATTTAGGGTAGTAATCGACCAGAGGGGGAGCTACATGCCCACTCTTGATGTAGGTGATAATGTCCCCAATGGTTTGAAAAAACCATTTGAATATATAATGTATCTAAATGGTTTAAAACTCATTTAGAAGTCTAAAAAATTGTGATATTATCCCAATGGTTCAAGGAAACCATTGGGATAGAGCTGATAATTTTCATACTATGCCAATAATTATTCTTATAGTTTGGCATAAGGCCATTGTATCCCAATAGCCGTTGGGAATACCAAATTTAGAATGCCTTTTCAAAATAATTTTTTAAATTTATTGGAAAAAATGATCAATCCTAATGTTTTTATGAAACTGTTGGGATATAATCCTTGGTATAAGACAGAATTCATATATTCAATGCAATGAAAATTTATTTTAAGAAAATTATTTTTTTAAGAATACAATTAAACATATACCAAATTAAAATATAATTTTTATTCAGATGTAAATGTTTAGATTATTTGTAATAAGATTTATCTTATCTTACATCAAAACAGAATCCAAAAAATAATTTCATATTAAAATTACACGATTTAAATAGATGAAATTGCCATTTGACAAAAATATGTTTTTTTGGTATTAATATAAAATTTATATTTTCATGAAAAAATCATATACCTTATTATAAATTTAACTTGATACCTTCAAATATGATATTAATTTTTTAATATTATATACTTAAAATTTTAAAATATAAATCATAATATAGACACCAAGAAATCTATTATTTTTTTAAGAAAACAAATTTTTAATATATATAATGAGTTTACTGAAAATTTATTACTAACATATTATGAATTAATAAATTCATTTTCCTTATTTAATACCATTACACATATTTTTCATAATGATTTTATTAATATTAATAAAATTATATTCAATGACTGGGTTATAACAGTGACATTTAAATTATAATATTTCTATTGCATTACATAATTATATAAATCTCAGTGACTCATTTCAGGAAGGACATCTAGAGTAGTTGTTTTTTAAATAAATTAATGGGGTGATATATTCAGGCCCATCAAATAAATAATGTTTATGAAATTTTCATCTTGGTCTTAAATGTTTCAATATTTGAAAATAAATCATTCCGAAAACCACATCATACAAAAGGATACTAGATCATCCCTTGAATAGGGTATGTTGAAAACATAATTGTTACCTAAAATAACAAATAGTCAAGTTCCCTAATAAGGTCAAAATTAGAATGAAGTGAATATATATTCATTTATGATAAAAATAATGGTCTAGGAATAAAATAAAATGATATAGAATATGATCATGTGAAAAATAATGGCCAAGAAACCATAAATTATTAACTAATAAAGAAGAAGAAAAGATCATTAAAATCAAGGTAAAAGTATAAGTTTTTTAATTAAATATAATTTCCATAGACATATGGGATTATTTTACTATCAAGAAAGGTAACTAAGAAAATTATATTTAAATTATTTATTTAAATTTCATTATGAAAATTTCTTCCTTTAATTGTGCTTTGAAATATTTACACATTTACACATCTATAACTCCATGACATTAATTTTCATGTTGAATTTTGGATGTCTAATACCCAAAAATTATCTTTTGAAATTTCATAAGATCCGTATAAGTGTGAAAAATTATGCTTCATGTTTTTCCAAAATAACATACAATTTTTTACAATAATATGATATAATGTCTCATAAGAATAATCCTTTATATGGTGAAATATTATACTAATTCCCAATGATTAATCCCCAACACCTAATGTTCATCTAACCTTAATAATTCACAACATATATCATAAAAAAATTAAACCGAAATATTAGAATGTGTAAATTATATAATAGACCTTGATCATATAAATATTTTTCTCCAAACATTAATCACTCACAATGTCAAATAGTAGAATATATATAGCATAATCATATGTTTTTAGAATATATAATAAATTTCCTAGAATAACCTGAATCACAATAAGTAAACTAAAAAAATAATGTTAGTCAACATTTTAACTCAATTGTTATCCCTCAAATGAAATATCATGAAATAAAATAATAATATATTATACTTAATCATTTAATGTTATCTAAAAATATAATTAACTTCTTATAAATTATTGTTAATCACTTATTCACCAAATCACTTTTCAGTCACTGGGTCATATATATGATAAATCCTATGTTTTATAATAGTATTAACCCATAATTACCTTAATATATATGATCATAATAACCCTTAATGTTAATAATAAATTTAATCATATTTTCATATAATATAAATGTGTTATTCCTCAAATACCCATTTCACAAAAATACGTACTAAACCGAAAGATCTTATTCCAATAAATCATTCCCAAAAATATTCTTAATTATATTAAAACCCCATAATAAAAAACCAAAAAAATTGAGATATTTTTGCCTTTAATATAATGATCGAAATTAGAAATATCAACCCATGAAACCTTAGGTTTATCCTATATCACTATGGAATATCATGTGATTCTATAATTTCTATCCTGTCACTCATCACAATGGTTCATAATGAAATATGAATTCACCCAAGCATATCCCCAAGATGTTTCTAGATAGGAATGTAGTCTAAGTCCATATCATCATGCAGTGATGATGATAAATTTAATTCATAAAACACACATTTTAGATTTATCACCACCAGTTAAATCTATTCTATAACCAAATACACTTTCTAATAGACATATAGGGATATATTTAATAGTGAAATCATGAAATATTTACCTTAAAAAAGCTTAATGATGTTAATATATAAATATAATTATACCCATAATATATAATATAGTTATTTTATTTATTGTATGTTTTCATAAATCCAGTTCCATATAGTCCAAAAAAATTCATATGATACTGAATATCACACACAGTATCCAGTGACCCAAAGATGGTGGTTATTTTAATTCATTATCCCAATATACATGAGATATCATCCCATTAGATAGAATATTTTAGTTATCTTAGGAGACTGGATACATTCACAGTTACCAAATTAAATTTCAAAACAAGAAATGGAACATCACAATCATAGTGAGAACATTTTTATTTCTTATTGTATATTAATAAAATTGTAACTAAATCCCTTCTTATAATCGTATAGAAAGAGAAAATATTATAGTATGGGATCAGTTTCCAGTTATGGGAAATAATAAAATAGAATCAATAAAATAATAAATAAATCATGAATAATACATAAGAGATAAAAAATAATAAAAAATTATTATAACTATTATAGAAAATTGAAATATATCCAATGATAAAATTAGATCACAAATAATTACATGTATAAAAATAAATATATTTTTAATTATGGTATTAATAATTTTATACATAATAACAATACTATCAATTCATGGTTCCAATATATCATAAACATTCCACAAATTCCTAGTTCCAAGACCTTAGATATAATTGGGTGAGAATTAACCAAATTCTCAGGATAGTTTTTCTCATGATCCAATAGATATATATATGGGGTATAATAGGCCACACATAGCACATACTATGTCTAATTGATTTTTCATATGAATATATAATACAACATAAAAAATATTCATTAATAGTCAATAACTAGAAGTATCGAGAGAACTATCATAAGTAATTTCAATATATTAACAAATGAAAAATGGTCATATGTTTTCCATATAAATATGGTTGATGGTATTATTATACTATATCAATAGGAAAACATACAGTTAATCTACTTATATTTAGATTTATGAAAATACATTCCTAATATCATGGAAATATTTCTTGAAGAAAATATCTTTTTCATTTGGAAATAACATATTTAAGATCAGTATATTTATTGAATATTATATAAAAATCATCAAAAATAACAAAAAAAAATATTAAGGAAGTATATAATCGAATAATAGGAATAATAATATTAAAATTCTCCCGTTTATTATCAGTTAAAAGATATAATGTTTCACACTTTTGTAAAAAGAAAAATTTTACTTGAGAGTAAAAAAATTCATTAGTAACACTACTTTTTATGATTTTTAAATAATGTAAATGTTATGTAAATTTAAAATTTAATAATTTTGTATATATAGATAAAAACATCATCAAAATTATTTTTATGAGCATGTAAATTAATAAAAACATTTGGTTGCCAAAGAGGAAATAAGATTGGTTTTTCGTTAAAATCAATTTCTTGATCAAATTAACTATGACATTGTTCAAAATAAAAGGAAAAAAATATAATTTCCATAGATAAATGGTGAAGAGACAAATATATATTTTTTAAAATATAAATAGATTATAATTTTTTATATAAATTTTATGATAAGAAATCCGGAATAAAAATGGGCTGGTAGAATAATCCCATTGCACATTGGAACATTTTAAATAAAGAACCCCTGATAGAAATAACCTTTTATGAATATTTAAAATACATTAAAATAAATATTTTCATGATATAAATAATCATATGGGGGTATAAACTACCCACAAAATAAATAGACAATGGATAAGTCATATGCCTCATAGAAATAGCAGTGATATGGGAAACCATTACAAAGAACATAACATCGGAGTGAGAATTAATCATTGAAGTTAATAGGCGTATCAAGTGTGAATACATATAAATTGAGTATAAATAATACATAAAATAATTGTAGGTCATTACACAATTACTCATGTAATAACATAAAATATGAAGAAGTAATATAACCCAATGAAATGAAATTGATTTAAGAAACCCCTTACATCGAGTCTGAATCACAACATAAAAACATTATCACATGTAAAAAAAATTATATTATAATTATAAATTATAAATTATATTTTTCACATGAATTATATTATCAGTTCCATTTAATTTAATTTAGTACATAGTCTTATAATGTTATTAAACCCATTAAGTTCAAGTCTGTCTTTTAGTTCGTTATTGTAAAACAACTCCTATAGGTTAACCATGATCAATATTGGCATGGTTCCATAAACTAAAAAATCTTACTAGTGACATAATTAAAATTATTATACATGGAAGAAAATTTTATAATCATTAATTAATAGTGTACATGAAAAATGAATCACAATACCTTATGGTGGTAGTATTCCACACGTAAGAACATGAGACTTTAACACTCATAAGTGAGTGGATGAATAAAAATAAAATTAATATATTGTATTTTTAAAATCATAATTATATAATAAATATCCTATATATTCATTAAATTCACAATATTACCCAACGATAAATTATAGTGAAAGAAATTTAGTGTTTTCTATATATGGAGGCACTAGTCTACAAATACACACAAGTGAAACATTCATTTTACATTTGTTGAAAATAGGTAGAAAATGGTTTCACCATTATCATTATATGATATTGTTTTTTTATTATATTTTTTTAATTTTGTTAGATTTTATGAATCCTGTTTATATAAAATGAAATAAAAAATAAAAAATAAAAGAGCCAGTGAAGATGATTACATCTTCTGTTGGACCTCATTTGGCTTAAACATATATCCTTATTATGATGGTCTTAGGAGAATACCAGTTGACATAAGATGTGGATATGTAATTTCATATGGCATTATCATAGGTTTTATCTTTGATATATTCGTCAAACATTATGTGTAATGTAGAATAAGAGGTACCCTTTATAAGCTACTGAAAGGGAAAACATAGAATTACTTAAAAATATAAATATAATATATATCATAATCTTATAAAGAAGAACCAAATTTAAATTACTTAGAATTTATCACAAAATAATGTTAAAATATATTCATTCAATAATATTTAGATACAGTTGTGTTACATTTTTAACATCATGTTTTTTTAATTAATTCATTATCCATTTTAACTATAACCATGGAATACCATTTTTTCTTTTAGGGATAAATTTTTTGTTATATTGTGAAAAACAGCTTGAAAATTCACATGGGTGAGATTTTTGACAATTAAAAATAACAATATTCATCTTTAATTTTTTTTAAATATTTTAAAATCATTATAAAAAATATTGTTTTTGATAAAATATCATTAATGTAATTTTTTTGGATAATTAATTTAATTTGAACTAAAAAACATAAAGCCAATAATTGAAATATAATACAAACACATTTTCCCTCATTTATAAATTATTATTATAAATTAAATTGATATCTTTCCTGAGTTTATTGAAATCATATTAATTGTATTATTTTCTAAATCATAAACATTCATTTCTATGTTGTTTTCCCAAGAACTATATTATTGTTTTGTAAGTACTTAAAGTAGTTATAGCATCAATAAAAAATATAAAAATTTAATAAATGTCATTTAATTATGGAAAAATAACGTTTTATAGTTTTTATAACATCTTTTTAACCCTATGATTACATCTAGTAGAAATTAATGTCATGATTGTGACATTTTTTATTTTTTATTTCCCTAAATTATTATAATTGTCATTTTAAAATGAAAATAATACAAATAAGGCATATATATTCTATTAAAGGGTGGATAAGTTCAAATTAATATCAACAAATTAAATAATGATATGTTTTGGGGACATTTTCAGATCATATTTTGCAGCTTTATTCTTTATTAATATATTTTACCCATTACGATGGAGTTAAAATTTTACCATGGTCATTATTCATAATGAGAAAAATCAAATTGACCCATTTACTATCTTTTGGACTCATAATTACAAGTATTAAATTCCTTTTCCATGATTAAACCTCTAGAGGTGGTTGAAATTAATTTTAATATAAATGTTAAAATGACATTGAAAATAAGATTCTATAAAATTGAATTTTAAAGAATAAAAATGATCTTATACCAAAATCATATTTTATAATAATTAATATAAAAGAATCTTGTTAATATTTAATAATATATACATTTTTTCCATTTAAAAAATTGAAAACATAATGTTACATTTATATTACATGATTTAATGAAATGATATTATGGTTTAAAAAACATTTATTTTTCACCATTCAATGAAAAATAAATACTATTAGAAAAAATACTAAAAAATAACCGTAATCTAATATTAAAATGTTGATTTTAAAATTGATATTAACCTTTTCAAATTCTATTAATATAATTGGTAAAAATTAAATATGACATTTATTGAAAAATAATAAATAAAACCCATATTATGAAGAACTAGGATTTTTGATGTATAAAATAACATTACATAAAAAATGAGTACATATTTATTATGAATTAATAGAGAAAATTAATTAATTAAAACCATTATAAATATGGTTCATAATGTATTACTATTCATAGCATCCAATTTGATACCTAGTTTATAACCATTATAATTAAATATTAATATTTTTATAGTATATAATAGTATTCATTAATCTCAATGTTGTGTGTAATTTAATCTATATAGTATTGTTCTTTTAATCTATGTTTTGAGGTTTCAATATCCTTCATTTGATGAAGATATCAATTATTGGTTTCTAATGGATCGATAGGAACATACATTAAAAAAATATTTCTCTTTAGAGCGTTTATTATCTTTAGTTATTTTAATGATCATAACATTTTATTGATTCCATAAATAAATAATCTTATTGATTCGTAGATGAGGTAATTTTTTTTGGAGGAATAGAAAATCATGATATCTTCCTTACCCAAATTATAATCTGACCACACACAAAGATACAAATCATCAATTTCCTTATATTATATCTACATGTCATTTATTATGAGATGCGTCATATTCTAATATAGGGATACTATATTAAATAATAATAGATTATTATTTTACTATTTTAGTGAATTCTAAACTATGTCTCACTGGAACTAAAATACAATAAGATATTTTAGAAAAGGTTAAGAACTATTTTTTAATGAATTTAAACACCTTTAGATATAGATTATTAAACTCTCTTTACATCAGAATAATCACCTTTTCAAAAATATATCCTTATTCTATGAATTAAATATGTTAACCTATAGGAATTTATATGATTGATAATAAATATATTGTGGTTATTTCATAGATATATGTATATATAAGCCTCTATTTAAATATTAGTGATACTTAAGGTTCAATGGGGGTCGATTTGATCTCAATCAAGTATAATCAAATATTCGTATGAATATTTCCACCAAATGATTTATCATAAATATCATATATACTTTTAAATAATATATTTTTCTATGACCTTTGATTCCCATTGGCCATGGAACATGTTAAACCGTTATAATAAAACTATCATATTCAAGATCCGAGGAATTTTTGGCTATTAAGAATGATTATATCAAATTCCATTCATCCATGTTGTCATGAAAATCATTTTCCACTCAAATTATAATATTTTTTCATTTACTATGTATAATTAAATCATTCTCCCAAATGTCATTTCGTATCATAAATGTGAAAAAATCTCTTTTTCTTAAACTCAAACTAATGAAATGATTAGAAACATACCTAACAATATCTATATTATACATGCCTCAGAGAATATATATTGATGGAATTAAAGTATAGTAATTAAAATTATAGGTGTCTCTTAAAACAAATGTTAAGAGAATTTATAATAATTATACACTCATAAATATTTCATTGATTTTTTATAATTCTATGTGATGCACATTGGTTGGTCGATTCATACAATAAGTATTGACCTATTATATCAAGAGTCTTTTTATCGTAAATAAAATAAAAATGTTTATATTATATACAATAATATACTCATTATAATCTCATTATATCATCACTACAAATAATACTACCTGATTTCCATCAATTAGGTACAACATAATGTCATGAATTAAGTGGATATTATCATTCCACTGTTAATTTAATATAAATTGAGCTTCTAATGGTAAATGATAAATTGATATTTCCTTCTTTTGAAAACCTTGAAATACTATCATATGTTATATCCATGCATCATGTATCAAATATCAATATATATTATTTACTGTTCATATATTATATTCGATAATGGTTTTATCAAAGGATCTATTATGTTTTCATCTGAAGCCACCCAAGAGATCATCGCATCTCTTTTATTAATAGTTTCTGTAATAATACAGTATTTATGAAGTATGTATTTGATCTTTTGGGGAGACTCATGTTCCTTAGCCGAAGAAATATCTCCATTTTCTGTCAATGTATATCATGATTATTCCCTATAATCTAGGAAAAACACGATGTTCAAAAATGAACTCATGTATTAATAAAATTTCATTCAAAACAGTTGATGTAATGATGTACTTTAACTATATTATCAAGAATGAATTCATTAATTTTTGGATATTTTAACAAACATTTATCCATATTTGGAGCAAAACACAAAACCATGTTGATATTTTATATTTTCATTTTCATATTTAAAACTATTATCTCTATAGACCCTTAAAATAAGCTCATCATTTTCCCCAAATTCACATAACATATAATCACATTATCTTACTTACTTAAGGATATTTATTTCCAAAATATAGTGACTTTATGAATGATTGGATTGGTATCTACTTATTATAGTTAAATCGTATGTGAAATTTAGTTGAGTAGAGAATATTGAAACATGATATATACTAGGACAATGTTATAAGGAATAAGCTCTATCATTTCTAAATTTTTAGAAGAATTTAGATTATTCCTAAACTTATAACATAACAAACTAATTATGAACCCTTATTGGGGTTCTTCATACTAAACCCCTTTATAACATTATCAATATATGTTTTTTGACTTAGTATATCCAGTCTCAACAATCTATATTTTTAGATATTCTTATATAGAAACTATAATACTTCACTCATGTCATTAATTGAGAAACATTTTCCAAATAACATTCTTTTAGAATGTAATGTCTAAAATAAATATTTATATGTTATGTTACATCCACATACAATATGAGAATTAACATAAAACACCATAAAATCTAATTGAATACATATAAATCATTAGTGTTATTGATGAAACCAAACAGATTTATTACATCATAAAATAAGATATTCAAACTCAATAAGCTTCATCAATTCATAATTCACTATTGAAACTATCAAACCATTTCATATAGATTTATAAATTGAAAACCCTCATATATCAAAATATACCCATCGTTGACATGATTATTGAAAAAGAAAGTGGTTTTGAAATTAATTTTACATATCTCTTAGGAATAATGAGTGTTCATGGAATGGAAATGATTAATGGGAAATTTCATCAAACTAGTGAAAATGTTTCTTCATAGTCAATCCATTAATTTTTGGATAACCCATGTCAACTATATGAGCTGCATATATAGACACTCTCCCATAAAAGATACTTTTCATTCTAAATTCCCACTTGAATAATGTGGGTCTCATCATATAATATTAATCATCCATGTTGGAAACATGATTAATGTACATTATGTATAGTATAGATTTGATTGATATTATATATTTCTCTTAGTCATAAATATTAATGGACTTTTGGTGGGTATTAGGTTCTTTATCTTTTAGAATTAATACATAATCACTTTTTCTATAAAATCCATATCATGTGGGATCTTGAGGAATACATCCAATAATTTGAGTTTCTTATGTTACTAGAGTCAATTATTTTTCAATAAATATTTATGTACCCATGTAAAAATCCATACCAATAATATTTCCAATTATTTTTACACATCTAATTTTAAATTTCCTTTAATTTAAGTATCAAAAAATTTATTACTTTCCATGATATATGCCACTTTTGTCCACAAACATTGTTTGATCACTGTGATTATAAAAATAATATATCTTAGTTTCCTTAGGATGACAAAAAATAATAATAATTTTATGGATTTAGAGTCAGATGTTTTAGAATAAAAAAATAACTCATATGCATCACCATCCCAGTTCCAATAAAAGAAATTTTTTGATGCCTCTATTCCATATAACATTTTATGATTTTCCGAATTTTTAAGAAATAAAATGGTTATATAAGAATGAAGCATCTTCTAGGGAATATACCCAGAATGATTCAAAAAGGTCACACCAATTCATAATCAATCAAACCACATAACATTGTGTATGATTACCCCTATTGAATACACTATTCCATTCTGGGGTTCAAAGAGGATTTATTTGTGGAATAAATCCACAATCTCTGAAATTATCAATAAATTATTGGATAAAGTATTCACCACCCCAGTCTGATCAAGGAATCCTAATACATTAAATAGTTTATTTTGTAAATATTTGATATTTAATTGATTTTAAAACATATATATCATCACAATCACATACCTGTATAGACTAAGGTCTTCTATAATGGTTATAAAGTACCTATAACCATAGTTCCATAAGTAATCTATGTTCCAAAAATATTTAATGACTCTGTTTTTTCGTATATGCCTTTAACATTGTTATGGAATATTTTTCAAGACAATCATAGAGTTAGTGTGGGACTATGATGCCCAAGGAGGATTGATAATTAAATAATACAAATGTAAATAATAATATATCATTTGAACATATTTTTTAAAAAAATAATGTTATAACTCGCCAAAGGGGACTTTTATGTGAAATATTATAATAAATCATGTTTAGAATTCTGATTTCCGCTAGTAATGACATAAAATTTCTTGATAAAGGTTGTGTGATTAAAAAGTTTTTATGGGACGAATAGTAAATTAATTAATTAAAAAATAAAATAATTATTTTTTTATTTACTTGACCTAGCCTCCTATTATTTATATATTCATATGGAAAATCCCTAGGGATAGCCACATAACCCTAGATATTTCAGAGGGGATAATAGAGGATGTCTTGGTGAATGATAACAGATTGAGGATCTAGATTCATTACCAAAGGGTTCTCTTTTCCAATAGAGTTTATGGCTCTCACCAAATATGAATGCACAAAAATTTTCTTTATCATTAATATATCCAAACATGATATAAGATGATGTTTTTTTATTAATCCCATTTTATATTATATCTTGTTGAACATTAATCCAATCCTCTTGCAATTTGATTTATATGATGTTGGTGGATTTTTATTTCATGAAATTATCATCCAAGATTTAGACAATAATATTTCACTGATTAGTTCCTCTTAATTCATCACTCTATGATGAAAAAGTGAGGCCAACTTAAAGAATGGTCGGGGTTCAGTCCTCAGTATTATTATTTTTTGTTTTTTAACATCATTCTACATGTGATAATCATATTTTTTTATTTGGATAGTGGTTTGAAAAATACCCAATTAACAATAATTATTAAATTTTTTCTTATTGAAATGGATCATTAATATATGTTTTAGAAATTAGATCAGTGATGTGATCTTGGAACACAATGAAGGAGGTTGACTAGGTTCCAATTTTTATATCTCCACATGATGTTTTTGAAATTTCAATGATGATAGGAGATGACAGATGTTCCCTGATAATATTATTGGCAAAAAACAAGACACTTGTGATGAGGTAGACACAATTAGTCATACTCCAAGATATATAATGGAAATTGGGGTGTATTCATCACAAGAGAGATGCATGAGACAATCTAGGATTTATAAAAATCATACTACATGATATTTTGTCTGAAGATTAAACATTATTTGATCGCCTTCCACATTGATAATGATTACACAATGATAAAAATATCACACACCTAGTGGTCCTATCCACATGTTTTTTGACTCATGGTAGGTGTCTCAGAGTGTACCATAGGTGTATACAGGCATGGAAATGGTTGAGAACAAAGGCATGAATAGAGTATGTGGGATTGGATAGGTACTCATATGTTGCATGTTACACAACCATGACAATAGTAAACTAGCTTGACTACAAGTGAATGGGAAAATACAGGGTACCCTGGGTTAGGTAGATTCCACACACAGAGTGTTGGAATGACCTCTACACACTATGTACAACATGATGACCCTCCATATATGGGGAAGAATATATTCACTATCATACAGAGATCCACAAATCAACAAAAGGTAGGATAGAAATATCATATACCTCCAGTAAAAGTTGTGTACACATGGTACACACGGTGTTTTTTTAGGGTAAGTTGAGGCCCTGTTTCTCTTAAATTTATTTTTTTATCATTGGGATTATGTGACTCGTTTTTTCCTATGAGGTTACAATGTGGAATTACAACCTGAAAATAGAATTTTCATCCCGTCTAATGGTTTATTCATTGAATGATTTTCTAAAAACCACTATTGTTACTGGGGTGGGATCCTTTATCATTTCATTTTCTCCCTAGGTATGGAATGAGTAATCATCATGAACAATTTATGTAGTCTTGTTGTCCACATCTTAGGTGTTTATTCTATGTAGGGTCTAACGTATCATAGATTTCCTTTTGAATATCCAATGTCTATGTATCAAGACATTTGGAGATCTTGTTAGTATATATATGGAGATATTTGATGATCCTAATCCCTCAAATGAGTTCCATTAGTGAATGGATGGCTCGAGGAGTGAGTTATACTATATAAGAATTACATGTAAATATCTAGTGGAATCCAATGGATTATAGTATGTTTTGGACCTATTTGAGACATGGATTATATAATGAGTACATCTAGGTTATAATTATTATTTTAATGTCACATATTATTTATTCACATATCTTCATTTTGAAGGGCTGAGTACTCTCTTGATGCTTATAATTTGTAATTTCAAGGTCTCTTACTAGATATTATTATACTCAACCATTAATTGGATTTTCATAAACATATCATCTCTTATAAAAATGACTATCCTATTGATATATTCCTTGGAGGATTATGAGTAAGTAGATCATAGTGAGCAAGAAAACATGTTGTTCATGCTATATGTTTAATTTTGCAAGAGCCCCACCTTCTAAGAATGATTGATAATTTTTTCCATTTTGGAGGTATTAGATTTGTATCATTATACATTATATTCAATTTATCATGATTTTATATGGTAAAGATGTTATTTATTCATCATGGACTCATTTTATTTACTATTAAACATTTTATGTGTATTTGCAAACATTTTGTGTCTATACTATTACTTTAGGATAAGGCCTCCCATGTTTATAATTGTCCCACTTAGTACAGGTCTTCATCCCTTGGCCCATAGGATGTGGGCTTGTCGTGTCACACTTAGCTTATTTCTAACTATGTAAACGCTAATGGCATGGGTCATGGTAGAGTATCAATAGATAAGGTTTCATCTTAGGACCAAATTTTGTTAAATTGTATAGTTGTTTATTTGGTTTGGTGTCTAGGGAAATAGTGTTAATGTTCATAAAGATGAGGTCATCGGAAATAGAATTTAGTTTCAGTTTTTTCATTAACATATCCATTCTCTAGGGCTATTAAATCCTACTTATTTAATCCATACATGATGTAAAAATATATAGGTAAAATAATGGTACATATATCATATAAATGTGGGATTTGGTTTACATGTCCTTCTTGATTCAGCACCCCAGATATACTATTTGATATTGGAATGCCTTGATTTTATTTTTGGATTCCCGCATGATGATATCAATCGTGAATTCCATAATTTCACTATGAGGATGATCTACATAGTGATGAAATTTTAGTTCAGGGTATTACATAAAAACATGTACATCTAGGTAGATTTCCAATATAGTCATCACCCGTTGAGAATTAGGTTGCATAAAAAGTACCAATGAGTATTTTCATACACTAATCACAGTTAGTGACTTTTATAGGAATTAACTTCTAATGTTTTGAGTGATCCAACCCCTAGGTATCTATGGAATGGATATAGGAATTTACTCAATTTTCACCCCTGTGAGGACACCTCCAGACAATATGGTGGTCCTAGAATCTAGTATTTTTTTAGGGATGTGTATGGTTATTATTGATTCTAGTAAATCATACACAAGATGAGATAAACCCTATTAAAATAAAATTTTAGTCTCCCTTTATATAATATTTTACACAACAATTTTGTGAGTGGTGCACATCAAGGATATTTTGCTGCTTTAGATGGGAAATATTCCAATGATATATTATTCATCGATGTTTGAAAACATCCAATAATAATATCTATATATGGTTCTAAATCCATTCCTTTGAGAATAAAACATCGAGTATGCAATATGATGAGAAATTTGGGCGTCAATTATATATCATTGCATTAATACCTATACTTGGTTACTAAATTAGGACTTATTGGTGGAGATATTCATTAGAGAGTATTCTCTATCATTTTTGGTTCATAATCATTACATACTAGTTGAGACCTAATATGTTGGTAGCTAATAGTATACAAAAGAATCCATAAAAGAGATTTGAATTATATATTATCTCAGGATAGATTATTGGTAGTCCACACCTCTCATAACGGTTCTAGAAATCATATAGAGAGGTAGTGCTTCTCTTGAGATAGTCGGGTACATCTAGCATGGGTTATTATGACCATTTAAATATTTTATAAAGACAAAGTCAATGGGCAACCTAGGTAGAGGAAGATCCATGAGAAAGGATGTCTATAGGGTTGAATATATGAATTAGTATCATGGAGAGTAGATCTTGGAGTGAAAAAGATTTTACTTGTTTCCACCCCCACCCCAGGTTGTCTATGCCAGGCTTAGAAAGACTGTAGTCATTGGCATGGATAGTTGAAGGCCATTAATCCATAGGACCCAAAGGCTAGAGTGATGATTAGAGATATGATATGTGCCCTCTGTACTATAGCTATTTTACTAATATACATAGGCATGAGCTACTATTTTCATTCCATTTCTCTTATTAGAGATTAGAGATCTTATTTGAGCCCTTAGCTCAGTCCTTGTGTTTGGAAATTTATGTCGAAGGGGATTAATCCTTCACAATATTATTCCAATACCATGATTTAGTTCTTAGAGGATATAAATTCCCAAGTTATATATTTATACCAATTATGACACCTAGTAACATCATCCAAGGATTGTACTATCTCTCCATCGTTTTTTCCAGGATAAACTATTTCAGGATGATGATGAAGTGTGTCGATGGTTATGGGATTAGGGTTTACATTATGAGTTATAGTAAACCTAGATAGAGAAGCATGGGATCATACGATGACAATACAATAAATTTCACACCTATTTTAATCTATCTCCTTTAGAGAAGTGGATTCTATAGGCTATAAGATTCCTTTGGTGGTGGCAGAGTATGAGGAAGTCTTTCTTGATTATGTGTCTATCATACATCTACACTCAGATTTGGAATTCTATATAAAATTTCACCCAAGGATTACCACTATATATCTTGTTGTATATCATAAGTATATGGTAATTATTAGTGACATAACGATCAGGCTGGATGAATTTCATAGGAATAAATTTTTTAGACCCATTGTTTCTCCCCAGGTAGCCAAAATTATTTTTAGGAATAAGGTTGATGGGAGCATTAGGTCATGTGTGGACTATGGTCAAATGAACTAGGTGACTATAATGAATATGTATCCTCTACTATGAATCAAAATCATCTTCAGTTAGTTAAGATACATGAAATAGTTCTTGAATATTAACCTCTAATTGGGTTATCACCAACACCATGTATTATATTTTAATATACTAAATCGGAAATGAGGATTTGATTGTGGTCATGTCACCCCCCGACTTCAGATACACCTTCATATTAATTTTTCTCAATTTTGAATATTTGGTTGAGGTTTGGGTTGGATTTCCGAAAGATGTCCTTGTGTTTTTCTAGTATTTTTTTCTTCACTATGGATTCATGGATATTGTGAATTTTGTTGGAATAATGTGGAAGATAGAGAGTTCGTGGTTCCCTTAATGCCCTTATATTGTATTTAAAATAATCATTTATCGTTGGCTGAAATTCCATAGTGTTTGGGGTGTAATTTGGGAGTTTTAGGCCTATTTTTGGGGGCCCATTGTTTGGGAACAGTTCCTCCAAAACGTGCAACCTACCCTTATAAGTTTCAAGAATCTTTCCAGCAGATCTTGCATGGTTTGCACATGGTCTTCATAAATATGTAGTAAACCCATGCATCCCATTAAGAGCTGAATAACTTTTAGCCTAAACCCCTTATATGGTTGCTTAACCATCTAAAATGAATCCTTACAAATTGTGTATCAACCAAAGGTTCATCCCCCATCATCCAACTTCAATGTGGGGAAATTATGGGGAAATTTCACACCAATGGTCAGTGGTTATCCATCAAATCTTCCTCATTATTATTCTATTCTCTTCCCTCTCTTCCTTTAATTCGTTTTCTTTGGAATTATACAACCTTTCTGATCCCTAGGGTTAGTATTGGATGATTTTTGATTAAATTTCTTCTAGTTAGGGTGTGATGATTGCTCGTGGGGCTTCGGTATCTCTATCCTTGATGTTTTACTACATCCACACATTATTTGTGGTAGGTGAATTCAACTTCTCCATTGTGGAATAATAATTTGGAAGTCTTATGTTTTCATTTTCTTCTTAAATGATATTCATACCTATATTATACCCATTGGTTATATATAAATTATGATTTTTTGTTGATTGATTTTGTTAAAAATAGTTTCCTAAAGATATTTTCTTTGATATGTTTAGGTTTTTGGCACAAATGGGGTTTATTTTGATATTCTTTTTTATTTTAAAGTGGAATTAGGTATTTTAAGAAATTCATAACTCTTATGTTGGGTTATTGGGCTTATTTTGTGTTCAACATGGTTTTATATGTGTAATTTGGAAATGGAGTTGCTTGATAGGTGGGTTTAATGGTCTTTGAAAGGGGTTTTATGAATAGAAATTGGATGGTTGTTTTCTTTTAAATAATTAATGGTTGGATTTGTTTTTAAAATGGTTTTAAAGTGGAAAGTGGTTATATTTGGGGTTGGAACATCTATGGGTGCACTATGAGCACACATGGATACTCCCTCAAATGAATATGGAACTTGAAAAATGGTATTATTACCAAATTTTTAGTTCTCAAAAGACTCTTCCTTTTCAAACAGCATTGGATTCCTTTTGATACTTTTAAAGAATTTATTAAATGGGTTTTTGAATAAGTGTTGATTTTCTTATTTTGGTAAAACATGGTTTTAAATGTGTCCATCATTTTTTGGTTTATTTGTCCATGGGACATGCTTTGTGTGTGTTTGGAGTTGTAATGGAATGTTAGGAAATTCTGAAAAGATTGGGTATGTGTACGGAACATAAGTGAACATTTAGATTTTCATATATAGAAATGGTGTTGATGTGTTTTTTAGAAGAGGTGTTCGATTACGTTGATCGAAAGGCCTATTTGGCACATCCAAATCATAGGTGAATTTTTGAATTGAACTTGGAAAGGGTTTTGAATTGGAAATTTTTTGGTAAATGCATTTGGCTGTGTAAAAATAAAGGCCCATATGGATTTTTTTTGAGTTTCTTGTTAATCCTAGAATATGAAATAGATTTTATTAAAAATTCTTAGGGTAGTGGTGTTCCTCATGGTTTGGAATTAATTTCCTAATGTTTAAATGTGGATAAGTTATCAATAATTGGTTTTTTATGTGCATGTGGTGGCTTATGAAATGAGATTACTGGTTTGGTTGATAAAATATGGACATGGTAACATGTGAGGTGTGTAATTTGATTGAGCACCAGAAGGGAATCCCAAGTACCTAGGTGGCCGAACATGTAATATTATGATAGTGATATGGTGGTGTTTGGAACCTATTTCAAATAGTAAGTTTGACGATGAAAACACTAACAAAGCATTGATGATGATGTTGGGGACCACAAGGTTATGGGTATGTTCCCTACTAGTGGCTCGTGGTTGAGAACATATATGGTTTTGGTTACTTGTACACCGAGATACGAGGTACATGGGGCCTGTAACTAGCTATTTCCTAGGGGTGTTCCCATAACTAGTGCTCATTAACTCTATTGCACCTCCCATATGCATATGGTAGGTTGGGATGATAATTCAAAATGAATTTTTTTTCTTTTTAAAGTGAAATTCTTAGAATGTATTTTCTTTTAAAAGTTCTTCCATTGAAAATTGTTACTAGTATCATTTGGTTTGGGATTTTGGTTTTAAAATGGAATCTGGTTTTGGAAATGATTGGTATTATGTGTTTGATTTTGAAAAATGAATGAAATTATTTTTTATTTATAATGTGAAAACCATACTTTTTTAACTGTATTTCAAACATGTATTAATTATTTTTTTGGGAAAAGAAAACTCTTGGATTCAATGGTTATCATTGGCATTCCTACTGAGCCTTTTGGTGCTGACGACTATCCTCTTTTCAATTGCAGGTACTATTTTGTTCAGGCTTCCCAGTATGTTCTCATTGTGGATCATGTTTGGTTTATTGGATGGATGTTACTAGGTGGTCACAAGGAGAATTTGGTAGCATGGATTTATTTCCAGTTATTCCCTTCATAGTTTCAGTTTGTTCAGTGAATTCATGTATTTTTACCAACTATTTATTTGATTATATTAAGTTGTTGGTTCTCATGGATTGTTCGATTATTTTTATTGGATTTTTCGTGGTTGGTTTCTTATGGTCATGAGTCATTTCCATGTGTATGTTATGTTACTATACACTAGTTTCCATAATGGTTGGATCAGGAACGCCCTTCGGTTCATGATGTGGACAGTATTAGGGGATCAGTTTAGGGTGGACCATGGTTGGTTCATGGAAAAATATTATCAGATGAGGCCCTTGTTATTTGGGTTGTTTGGTATATGTAGACTAGGGTGTTCGGGGTTCAGGAGGTAGGTCATGGGTCATTGACTAATCACCACCACTCATGATAAGATCTGAGTTACCAGGGTTAGTCAGGGTGTGATTCCTTATCTTGGGTTGTTTTGGGATGAGGAATGAAAATTTAGATACACTGATTTCATGTTGTGACCTAAAGTGGATTTTTGGACAATGTGGAGTCTATGTTCCTGGTTCAAGGTCCTCTTAGAGTAATTCCTTACATAGGATATATCCAACACCATGTAACTAGGTTGTGCATATACTCTAGTTCCTCCTTCCAGTAGTCCGTTACTGGATGTTCATTTTTTTGCCTTACTTTTTGTGAGCATATGTTTAAAATGAAAATGGATTTAGGAAATGGAAATGGATTTAATATGAATCTGGTTTTCAATCGGACAATTTTATCTCTAAAATGGTTTTGGAAATTGGTGAAATGGGTATTAAGGAATGTAGTATCTAGGTTTGGAAAAAAATGATGTATGTTTGGACTTGACATGGAAAAAAATTTTTGACCGTTGTTGTTCCTTGTGAAGGGTCACATGTGTGGGATGTATACAGAAAGTGCATGTGGACATTTGTTCGTGGATAAAGTGAATGGAATTAGGTGAACACAAACGTTATGGTTCATAATATTCCTTGCGTGTGGTTTGGGAATTTAATGCTTGAATTGATTTTTGAAAAATGGGTTTGAATGGAAAAGTGATGTCAAGGTTTGGTTTATCTTGGAAAGTGTGTTTTTGGTATTTGGAAAATGACCTTAGAGAAGGAAGAAGTTGAATTTTAATGAAATGGTGGTTTTTGGAAAATTATTTTTTGATTGTGTATGTATACATTTATCTTGTAATCCTCTTACACTTGGTTTGGGTGGTTTTATTTGATTGAGTTTGGATTGATGATGGTTTTAGATGTGTGTTTCATACTATTCAGAGCATGCTACCCAAAAAGGTCTCCAATGTTTCTAGTGAGTCATACCCAGTGCCTAGTTCTTCTCGAGCATTGTTTTTGTTTTCAATAGTGAAATTTTTGTTAGTGGAAAGCATGTGGTTTAAATAGGGTGAATGTTTATTCAGTTGGTTGGGAACTACTGATTTTGTTGAATTAAGTGTTGTCATGGGTTTGTATGAGGGTCTAGTTATGGACCCGTGGTGGTCGTGTGTTTCATTATTTCTGTAGATTGAGGTGTAGTTGGTGGTGTTAAAATTTCATGAGATTTCCCAATCTAGTGAGTGGCGTGTTCCATATAAACCTATTTTTGGATTAATCAAGTTTGTCGATGTTAACATCTATTTCATAAGACAATTGTTCTTTCATTTCACCAATGTGGCCAGTTCAGAAATTCCAAGTTGTTTTTTTTCATCCCTCCATTGTATTGTTATCATGGAAACTATTCGAGTCTCTAAGGAATATTCTAAATATATTTTTGTTCATGGAAAAAATGTTTGTCAGGGGATGCTAGTGCCTGACAGTGAAGAAAAAATATGCTTCAACCTCCAGTGCCCCGACCTCAGATATTAGGGTGAATCTCTCGCATAGTCAGGGGTTGCCGAGGGTGTGAGAAATCACTCCATGGTCCATTTTTTTGTATCGGATGCATCTAAATTTAACTATCTTTAGTTTCTCATCCAGGGTGTATTTATATTTCTAGTATGAGGGTGTGATAGACTTGTTCTATTATGATGTGAACAATTCAGTTCAATGAATGTTGCTTTTGGAATTGCTCATAATTCATAGGTATAGTTTGGTTTGGTATCAGATGGGTTTTGGCATTAGAGGTGGGTTTTTGGTAATAAGAGTTCTTGGGTTTGGTGATGGTTTTGGGTTGAGTTATTCTTGAATATTCCCCTAGTGGTATGAGTCAGAGTTGGCATGGAGGATTTATACTCTGTTAGTTTTATTGATAACCCTTGCACAAAAGGTTATCAAATCTTGTTGGTGTTTTCACATTCAAGCCCCTGATATGTCGGGTTTCTCCATAGGAGGTTATCATTCTGGGTCCTTGGGATAGTGATTGTTTTCAAGAATGTCTTTTAGTATATCTTTTTCATAATTTAATATGGTTCACCCAACCCCATAATGATGTCTGGGGGTTTTTAAGGGTTCCAATATTGTTGATTTTTTTGGTGGGGATAAGCTTATTATTTTCTCCCATAGTCTTGGGATTCAGTTTCTTTTGGAATCTGTCTGGTGTGTCCTTCCGAGAGTGAGTTCATCCCAGGATTCTCAATTTTCATTGGTTTTATTTGGGAATGGACTCAAATCATGACTGAATTTTGTATTGGTGACTTTCTGGGGGCGAAAGTGTCTGTGGTGGGTAGAATTATCACATCCCGACCTCGGATACTCCTTCATTTATGTTATTTCTCAATGTTGGATCTTTTGGTTTATGCTTGGGTTCAATGTCCAGATTAAATCCATGTGTTTTTTATGTATATTTTTTATTCTAGACCTATTATTGGTTATTCTAAATTCTATTGTAAGAATGTTTCATGTTGGAGAGTTATTGATCCCTGAGTGTCTCTATATTGTTTTTAAAACACTCAGGGATCATTGGATGGCCATCTCTAGTGTTTGGGGTGTAATTTGGGTTTTTTAGTCAAATTTTTGGGGTTTTACAGTTTTAGCATAGTTTCCCCAAACCATAAAACATAACACTTCATGTTCCTAGAATCATTCTAGATCCTCTTGCACAGTTTGTGCATGGTTTTCCAAAACCTGCAGTAAAACCATGAATCCCATTATGATCTTAATAACTTTAATTATAAATACCTGATTTCAGTTATTTCACCACTAAAATGAATCCATGCCTTTTGGGTATCGAGCATAGGTTACTCACCTTTATTCCTACGACTATTTGCGGCTATTTTGGGGAGATTTATCACCAATATTTATGGTTCTCCCTCAAATATTCCCCATTCATCTTCTCATCTCTTTCCCCTAAACATTTTCTTGGTTTTCTATTGGGATTATCCCACTTTTATGAAGCCTAGTATTAGGGTTAGATTTTTTGGTTCAATTTCTCATTGTTATGGTGTGAGATTTCTCATTGGGCTTCAATTGCCTTATCCTTGATGTTTTACTCTATCCACACATGATTTGAAGTAGGTGAATGAAACATTTATTTTCAAGAATAATCATTTAGCATGTTCTTGTTTTCATTTCATTCATAAATGTTATTCGAACATATATTATACCGATTGGCTATATATAAATGTTTATTTGGATTTTATTTATTACAATAAAAATAGTCTCCTAAAGATATCAATTAGAAATGTTTAGGATTAAGGACCATATACTATTTGTTTTGAATTTCCATGTTCATTTAATGTGAAATTAGATCTTTTAGGAAATTTTTAACTTATATGTTCTGTGACAGAACATATTTGGTTGTGAACATGGATTTCCATGTGTATTTTTGAATATGTGTTTCCTGATTGGTGGGTTTAATGGTATTTTAATGGGGTTTTATGAAAAAGGGATGATTGTGTTCTTTTAAATAAGGAATGGTGTTATTTTTTCCAAATGGTTTCTTGGATGAATGTGGTGACATTGGATTTTAAAACATATATGGATGCACTATAAAGGCGCATGGATGTTCCCTTAATGAAAGATGACACATAAAAATGGTATTTTTACCAAGCCCTGGATTTCTCAAATGAATCATTGTTTTCAGACAGTGGTAGTTCTCTTGGGAGACATCTAAAGAAGGTTTTAAATGGGTTTTGGATAAATGGTTTCTTAATGTGTTTTGGGAAAGGTTGGTTTTAAATGTGTTCCACATGTTTTGATCATTTGCCTCTAAAACCTGCATTTATTGTGTTTTGAATGGTAAAGGAATGTTTTTAAATTGTGTATGTGATGCGAACAAAAGTGATAGTTTGTATTTTCATATGTAGAAGCATTGTTGGTGTGTCGTTTTGAAAAAGGAGTTCAGTTATGTTAATCTAAATGCCCATTTGGCACTTACAAAGCAAAGGTATAATTTTTTCTTGAAGATAGATGTGGTTGTGATTTGGAAATGTTTTGTTAAATGAATTTGGGTGTGTAAACATAAAGGCCCATTTGGAATGTTTTTTGAGTTATTTGTTGTTCCTAAAATATTAAAATGATTGTTTAGGCAATTCTTGGGAAAGTGGTGTACCTCATGGTTTATAATAAATTTATAAATTTTTCAGTGTGGATAAGTTCTCAATTATGGGTTTGTGATGTGAAAGTGGTGGATTATCAAATTAAATGTGTGGTTTGGTTTATAAATGGTGTACATGGTAACATTTTATGTTTGAAATTTGTTTAATCTCAAGAAGGGAAGCCCGAGTGTCTTACTAGGCGGACATGTAGTAGTTTGTTAGTGATCTGGTGGGGTTTTGCCCATTTTTCATGTATAATGTTTCATGATGACAAAAATAATGAAACTATGAGGATGATGTTGGGGACCACTAGGTTATGGGTATGTTCCCAACTAGTGGATCATGCACAAGAACTTTGTTTTGGTTACTCTTTCCCCGAGATATGAGGTATCCGGGGCCCACAACCTGATAGTTCCTAGGGGTGTTCTCATGAATAGTGTTCAATGACTATATTTCACCTCCTGTAGGCATACAGAAGGTTGGGATTGTAACTTTAAATGTAATTGTTTTTTATGTTTCATTTTTTAGAACTATTTTCCATTTAAATTGTTCCAATGAAAATTGTTACTTGTATCATTTGGTTTGGGTTTTTGGTTATAAAATTCCATTTGGTTTTGGAAATGATGGGTATCATGTGTTGGATTATGATACAGGAATGAAGTTGTCCTTTATTTAAAATGTGAAAACCTGACTTTTATAAATGAATTTTAAACATGTGTTAATGGTTTGTTTTGCAAAAAGAAACTCTTTGATTTATTGGTTATCATTGGTATCCCTACTAAGCCTTTCGGTTCTCACACCAATCCCATATTTTTAGATGTAGGTATATATTTTTTTCAGGATTCGTAGTAGCTGTTCATTATGGATCATGTTCAGTTTAGTGGTTGGAGGTGACCAAGAAGTCACATGGTGTTTTTTGTATTGTGGCTTCATTTTTAGTTTTTTCCACTTATATTTCACTTGTTCAGTTGTATCATGTATTTGGAACAACTATTTATTTGTTTTTGTCTAGTTGTTGGTTCTCATGGCTTGTTCGATTCTGTTTATTACATTGGTCTGTGTTGGTTTTTTTGGGCTTAAATCGTTCCCAAGTGAATTTTTTATGCCCATCACTTGTTTCCATCTGGAGGGGATCGGGAATTCCCTTTATTCCATGCTGCGGACCAGCTCTTGTGGGCACTTCATGGTCAACCCAGGTTGATTCCTGATAGATCATTATCAGTAAATGCTGATGTATTTTGGTGTGTTAAAAACCACAATAGTGTTCAAGTGACTTATTAACATGGCCTTTCATCATTTCTTATACTCTTTTATGGATGTTTACATGGATGACATGTTAGGGTACTTGGAAATGTGGTAGGATCATTATAGATACTTGATGTTGGCCCTAGAAGTACTCTAAGAGAACGAGCATTATAAGAGTCCCTTTAAGAGTCAGTTTTAGAATTTTGATGTGAACATTACAGGACATGTCAACATAGTATACAGAGTTTCAGTGGATCTAGCAATGGTTGCGGAACTATTATCTTTGGATACACCCAAAAGTGATATGGAGGGATAATGGTTCCTTCGGTTGATAGTATACTAGAGGATATTAATGGAAAATTTCACTTGGATATCGATAACCCAGAATTATTTAGCCCATAACGGGAAGCCTTTTATGTGGATGGAAATATATGAGTAGGATTTTACAAAGTTATGGAAGAGGTATAAATAATTCCCAACAGTGAATCAATATTTACCTTGTAATACATTAAAATATTTTATGAAATATTTTCAAGTCTAGGAACCAATTTAGTGTGATATTATATTCTCTAGAAATATTCTTAATTCATATATTAAAAATATTAATTATAATATATAATGTTGGTTCATGGATTTGTTATCCTATTTTTTTGGAAATTAGATCGAAAATACAAGACCATGGATGAATTCTGAATGTGGGGTTTACCCTATGTGCGACCAATAGTTGTTTGGTATCAGACCTCAGATTGAGGTATTCATTATATTTTTTATCAATTAATATAAATATTAATATTTTCTTATTTTATTATGGATTACCTAAATTAAAAATTATTAATATGACCATATCACATTTCTTGAGGGTTATATAGATAATCACAGAATCATTAAAAGGAAGAAACCACATTTCTCCATTGGAAGATCATATCTAAGGATGATCGGGGATCATATTAAGGTAGATAAAGAATAAATGAATTCATCAAGATTTATCCATTGATGGAAAACACATTCTCTAATAAAGAATCATCCTCAATCAACGTAGGTCCCATGAGTTTTCATTTCCACCCATTTTGTTAAAAAATTGAGCATATATATATGATAATATTCTATTGAGATGGGATATTAGTTCTTCACAAGATCTCTGTAATTATTAATGTCTATATTAATCCAAAAATATTCATTTTATTCATATGTTATCACCATAGATTCCTAGACCTTGATAAATTTTTTTCCAATAACTCATATAAAGGATTGATTCACATTGATTAACTTCTTGTAACACTTCTTTATTTTTCATATTTACCATTCTCTGATTAGAAGTGGTTTTATGCTAGATATGTGGGTTTATGTTCGATTGAACAAAAAAATTCATGGCAGATCCGATAATGGCGAATGAATTTGTGATTTGTAGACTAATCATTGTGATTTTTGGGTTGTGTGTGATGCCTCCATTGAATTGAGATACATTGGGGTAAGTGGGTTGGAATGGAAACATTGATAGGAGACATGTGAGGGTTTAGGTGGTCAGAATCTAGCCATCAGTGGTAGATCAAACATAAATGATACTAGATTAACACTCCCTGATGTGTTATGAGGTGGACCTGGTGGTGATGGTTTTATGGTGATGACATGCGATGATTCCCCTAGGTTTATATGAGAACCCCATATAAATGGTATTTATTACATGAACCCACACCATTTTCCTCACTAACTTGTAGTGAACATGGTTTTTTGGTAGATAAGAATCACACAAAATAATTTCAGGTCAACATTCCATGTGTCCATCCCCATTCACCTAGGCAGTTTGCTAGTCACACATTCCCAAGAAAACAACTGGGAAGAAACACCATGTACTCCAAGAGTAAACATACACAACTAGAACTTTTCATGCATTTATTGGTTCCAGAGCAAGTCCAAATAAATGGTTGGGTACACTGACCTGACTTGGAGTGCCCGAGAAATCTTATGGTGGCCGAAATACGCCATGAGTGCATATCCAGAATACCAGATGATGTAAAATTCTATTTGACCAATCATAAAATTCTATTGGACTTGGATTATAGCCTATGATTATCCTATCATTAATATTATTATTCATAAAATGTGATGGTAGACCACATATTGGATTTAAGATATTACAATATGTGTTGAAATTTTTATTCTTCTCAACTAATTGTTTGAATCATAGAAATGGCTAGGAATAATAATCACAGATAGGTTAGGGATGGAAACCCCCTAGACACACCTATGTCTAGGTCACACATACTCATTACATGGGTATAGTGGAAAAACCTATGTAACTATGGCATGATTCCTCTACCATATTAGTATTACCCCTATATAACTGGGTTTTAGATTCAACATGATTGAGTGGAACCCCCCTGACGCACTAGGGCACATGTCCAATATTTAAACCTACCATGTGAAACCCCCTATTCCATAGAGGTAGTGGTCCTCTATGATTTTATTGGAATCCCCACATTGATTCACTATGTAATAGTTACTATATCTATATAGAGGTACCCCCTCTCATACTAGGGTATGTTTCCTTTATCAATGATTATGCCTTAATGGGTTGTGGATTTGTGGTGAGGTTCTGTACAACCAAATATATTACTCAAACAGACACAAGAGATACTAGTTATCACTTATGGACCTTTAGAGATACTAGTAGACACATCATCCTGGAACAATATTCCAAGATATAGACTATAGTGACCCTTGATTTTTATATATTAACATTTTCTAACTTTGATAAAATACTTAAATCACTATAAAAATAGACACCCAATGACCAAATTAGTTTACTTTCATAGAAACATTGAACAAAAATATTTTAGTTCAATTAAAGATCATCAATGTTTCAAAAAAAACATATTCCCCTGTAGTAATTCCAATTAAAAACCATTAGTCATAACATATAGAATGGAAGCATAAGAAAGGGGTGTGCTCAAATCCTCTATAAGGGTAAATAATGGAAATGTGTATGAATATTATGAACATAAGGGTATATAAACATGATGATCATCATTGAAATATCACATCATTTATATCAAATATCATATACATGAATCATTGAAAAAATAATTTAAGTATATATGAAATTAATAATATACAAATAAAGATCATATGCCTGAAAATAATTACATTGTAATAAGACATGGAATGGAAGAATACACTTCATCATACAACATAATGATCTTCAATAAGTAGAAATATGTTTAAACATTAGCATAAAGACATGAATTCAGGATCTCTCATAAGCATACAAACATGAAACAAACTCCATACATACTATTTTCAACATGAAATCAGGATTACACATAATATTGGGGACATGAAATCAAGTCCACAAACATATAATAAGGTTCACTCGTAACACTTTTAACATGTAATTAGTGTAATTAATAAACATGTGGCCATGATACTAGGTCCTCTCATAACATTGTGAATAAGTAATCAGGTTCACACATAACATTTATACTCATGACTAATTTATCATTACCCAATGCATTGGAGGGATACACAGAGCCCACCCATTACATAATAAAATCATACCTACACATTTCACAAACCATTCATCATATCATGACCCATGAAAAGTTAGGGTTTTTATAAACATAAATTAATATCCCTTGAATTGAAATGTGTATCATTATCATTTCATCACAGAATAACCATTGGAAAATAGATATGTTTCATAACCACTTCATTAAGTCATTACCTATTAGAAGAATCGGGTTTCAAAAACATCATGCCATCAAAACATAAAAAAATCATTGAAGGATATGAATGGAAACATTGGTTAATTACCATGAAATGAATTATTAATATCAAATGATGTCATATTACATTGAAAATAAATTTGAATGATATTTTGAAAATAATTTTTGAGGAAAATATTTCTTCGTTGAAAAAGGATCTTTAAAACATAAAATCCTTTTGAAAATTCTCAAAAATAATATTAAAATATTATAAATAAATCATTGAAAAACATTTGGAAGAAATTTTATATGAAAATATTTAAAGAGATATCGAAAATGTTTTGAAAAACATTACTTTGAAAATATTTTCCAAACATACAAATAATGCTTTAAAATTATCTGAATACCATATTTCATGAAAAATTATAAATAATATTGATAAAATTTTGAAAACAATTTTCCAAAAAAAATACATTGAAAATATATTTATCATGAAAATGATATGAAAAAAAAAACTAATTTAAATTTAATTTTAAAAAGAAAGTAATAATAATTAACTTTTAAACATGTAAAGGAAATATCATTGAAATGGTGGTGGGTAAATCTGTTCATGCCATGTGAGGTATGAAAAACATTCATTTTCCACTATAAAAGGTTATAAATAATCCTTGTCCAAAAAATGACAAGAATATTCCATATAAAACAATGTAAAAAGAAAAAAAGAGAATTTTTTTTATTTATTATTGGATAGTAGTAGAATATTATTCAATACGATTTTAGGAAACATGGTTTTCAAATAACATATATTTCTGACCAATGAGAGGGTAATATAGAGCTTTATTAAAAGAACTTACAGAACAATATTATGTACTAAAGAGTATATAAAAGGAACCAATACATGAATAAAAAATTAATAACCATACTAAAATATAATTTATAAATTTTCATAAGAGATGGATCTTAATATTCCATCAATGGAATCATAAACATTAAAAATCATGAAATGTTATGAGATTTTATCATTAAAATCTCACCACATGTTAAATTTGAATCGTACTCCCCATGTAAGAAAATTAAATTACATGAAGCATAAAATATCCTAAAAATAAAAAGATTCAAGGATTTAAATTTTGAAAGAAAATATATAAACCTCATGGAAAAATATAGGTGCATATCATGAAAAATGTCTCAAAGGAGTTAAATTGGGACAAAATTAAATTATTGATTTTGTAACTTATGTATAAAAAATAAAATGATTAAATGATCAGAAAATTATTATGTAAATTCCCATAATATTATTTTTATGAATCATAATATTCATCTACATTCATTATACACACAACACAGAATGACTGGTGGTGAATAAATCCCTTATTTAGAAAAGTGGTGACATGAAATGGTTTCCCAATTTATGCCCCTAAGAAGATTTATTAAAATCAAGAATGTTGAGTTACAAACACGATGTGAAATGAACATACAGCAGCATGGAATTTACAAGGGTACAAAAATAAAGACTCAAGAATACCCAAGATAAAAATATAGCAAACCAAAAGAGATCCCCAAAAATAAATCAATTATTAACTTTCTAGCTTTGAATTGCTTCAAGGGTTTGCAAAATTTCTCTCCAGTCCATGATTTCATCCACATTCAGTTTTCATGAAACATGTCATCTATATAATCAAATCACAATACCTAAAAATGAAACATGAGGAAAGCTAGGGGAAATCTCTAAATTAGATCATCATGCTAGCTGGAAAATATAAGAGGGTAGTATGTCATAAAATTAATTCCATAATTCCTTTATAATTGCCTGACCAAGCATCTGATTCATAGAGATCCTCTGAATATCATTTCAGCAGAGTAGAAGGCAAAAACTTCAAGCAGATATCATATTAAAAACATACTGCATCTATGTCCTATAAGACTACAAAGTCTCATACAAATAGCATCCAGAGTTTCAATCCAAAGTACAGAATAAACAGTGGTCATCAACAGTCGAAGCTGACCCGCCAGTAGAGAAACCATCAAACTTCATTCCTCCTTACCAAAAAAATGATCCCATAAACAGATCAATCCTAAGCAGTCAGAATGAAAACAAAAAATCAGGGATAACTATAATAAAATAGAGCCAAACTAAACCTTGGAGAGTCAACAACTAATAATAAAAAGAGAAAAAGATGTGCAAAATAGAAGTCGTGAGCATTAGAGAGTTTTATGAAACCCCTTCCTCATTATCTCATTGAAAATGTCTAAATTAATATCTACGTAGGTATTCTTTGAAATCTCTCCTTTTGTAAATTTTTTAATAAGAATCTAATCTCTATGTTTCTCAGAAGATTAAGACTCTTCATAATCAGCCACATTATTATTTCAACCCACTTCAACATGCTGATTTTCTTCGACTTTTTGAGTTGTGTCCAGGGTAGAGGCTTCTCTTATTGAAATGTCCAAAGATCATGTGACAATAGTTCTTTCTATTTGGGAGTAATCATGAATTTTAATCATTTTTTTATTATGGGTGATGAACCCATCATCATCAACTGTAGGATATTTCCTTTCCTTTCCTTAGCTTTCAGATGTTCTTCCTCCATAAGAGTAGATTTTTCTTCTTCCTCATTGGGAGTATAACTACTTTCAGAGCTATCACACTCTTTATTCTTAATTATCTCATGAGTTATATCATGAATTTTCACTTCCTCAAGAGGAGGGGGAGAATTATAAAGGACAAGAGGGGCACTGACCTCAAGGACATCATTAACATAATCAGCTACTTGATTTTCATCAGCTTGTACATCAGGCATGTCAACATTCAAAATTGGATCCATAACTTTTGTAATGTATCTAGAAGAACTAGAATTATCCCTTTGACCTTGAATTACTTTTTTAACCCAAACATTTTTCCTCATTTTAGAATAGAAATTAACTTTTTCATAGTTATTTAGGGAGTGTCCAAGTCTAGAAACGTTATGACAGTAATCAGGTAATCTTTCATAGACAACCTCCTAAGAAAATCCAAAATCCCCAAATTAAATCCATATTTGATCTGGAAGATGCTCAAAAACATCAAGTTTAATATAAATTGTTTCTACAGAGGGTTGATATAAAAGTTTTGTAGCTCAATCCAGTTTTAAAGGAATTCAATCAGACTAGAAATGGGTAATAGTGTTGCTTGCAAAAACAGGTGCAAAGGCATATCAGGAAAATTAACCCAAATAGGCACAATTAGCGATTCCGCATAAGGGTTAAATTCAGGATTCCATTTTAATATTTTCATGTAACATCTCTCGAATGACCTGGATCTCTTCATCCAAAGCTTATAATAATCTTCCCCAGAGTTAAACCGAAAGACAATGTGATAGGGATTTTGGATACCTATATTAAAACCCGTAAAACAAATCAATTCCAATGACATCCGACGAAACTTAAATGAAGGCTGGTGATTCATGGATTTACCAACTAAAACAAGGCTAAGATAAGTAGATATGGATTTTACCTTAACTTATGTAAAAGAAATCACGAGTTAACCTCGATTTAATAAGTTCTTAGGTTTGATGTGAGCTTTAGGAAACACATCAACATGGGAAGAAGTTTCTTTTCGAGATTTTCCCGCAACAACATCTGCATAAGATCGCCGATCTGAGTTAGGGTTAGGATTTTGTGTCAGTTATTTCTGATGTGTGCTTTAGGTCTCCATCCCTCTTATCTGCTCCTAATCGATCACTAAAAGGTTGAATAAATCCCTTATCACACATAAATAAAAAGTAAGATAAAATTACCTTAACTTTTCAATGAAAATAGTATTACTTATAGTAACATATATGTGTCTATAATGACATTATATTACCCTCTTGTTAATAATTCTATGTTGATTTTAAGATTTAGGAAATATCTGATTTGTTGTTTGCATGTATCATTATTTGTTATATATTTGGACATTATAAACATAACATGATTCATAGAATATAGACATTGATATTAAAATAATTTATATTCATTATATATGAAATATAAATATCTATTGAATATAGATTTATGAAATGGAATACATTGTTCATTGAAATGGTAGGTCATACGTATGCACGAACGATGTTTCTATTTTATTGTTGTATTGAAAGAAAGAAGGTAAATTAATGATATAAATATATTTATATACTTATTTCTTCCATGATCATGATTATATCTTATATATATTTATATGTCATTTATGTTTACTAATCCCATCCTTAATACATTCCATGTAGTGTGTGAACGAATCACATAGCTATGAGGGTGCAGTAGTCCACACTTCTTTATTTAAAATAATTGTATATACAGAAAATGGAATGTTTAAATATATGTGTGATAAAAAGGTTTAAATAATATTAAATATAAAAATATATTATATATAACATATATAAATATAGTTTCTATCATAATTCATACCATGTGATGCGGTAAAGGAAATAAGAATAATCAAATTTTAGTGAGGTGGATATTCTCCGTACAAATAAACATTATGTTCATTACCCTTATTTCGATGTGTATGTAATAGTAGGTTTAAAAATTATATCAACAAAATAATAGTATATTTATGATACTTTTTTTATAATAGCATGTACTTAGGTTAATTGAGGTGGTGGAATAAGTAAATAAATGAAATGAGCTTGAGGGACGGTGTTACCTCTTAATCAGTTAACTCCTTTTGGTTTGAACAAAAGAGATTCCATGTATGGATCTAAGAAAAAATATAATGATTAAAGGATTATATTAGGTATTTATAGGATCTTTTTAGGATGATATTTATCTATCCAAAGTTACTTAATAGTTGTGCATTAATGGGATGAGTGGAGGCCTTTTCAGAGTGGGGGAGGAGGGCCACTCCTATAAATTTTGGGAAATAGAATTCCACCCACGTTTTTCCAATGGAATGTGGATAAACTAATGGTAAAAAGTATATAAAAGTGACTGTAGGGTCTAAATATAGTGAACCATCAGTGTTTTTACATGTTACTATGTCATTTATGCCCTTAAGGATCCAATTTATTCCTGATTTAATCATGAGTTTACCTTATTCAATGAAATTATTTTTAATTACTTTCACTATCAATTTTTGTAAAATAATAAGTTTAATATAATATAAATTATTAGTTTTTATGATTATAAATATTTATTCAATTTATTAATTTATAATCATATAAGTGAATGTAATTAATTTAAATTAATTCCTATTGTTGGGCCTACAATGTGGGTTTTTATAGTAAAAACATTCAAATATTTTATATGGTTTTATATCTAATATCAATGTGAAATTTGATATAGTGACCTAAATTGAATTAATTGATAAAAAAAATATCAAATATTACTATCATATTATTTTAAATGTATTTTTATATTAAAAAATATTATATTAAAAAAAAATTTAATTAAATATCAGTATTTTCACTATTCATTAAAAAATGAAACTTTTAAAAAAATAAAAAAGATTTTCCATAACCTAATTTTAATGTTTACCTTTAAATGATGAAGTTAATTTTGAAATATATAATCCATTAATGTATCAAAAATTATATTTAAAATTGGTAAACCATTAAAATGCGCTAAAAATTCCTTAATAAAAATATAGTTTCTTAAGCGTAAAATTCTGATTGTTCTTATCTTATATCATTTAGTTATATTAATTTAATATATATGTTATATATTCAATAAAATATTATATAACATATATATTAAAATTATATCACTCAAATGATGGTAATTAATTTAATATAACATTTTAAAATATATTTGAGACCATAAAAATATTAATATTTTCATTTATATTCAATATGTTTTCATATTCATTTCTAATTAATTGATAACCTATGAATTAATCTTATATTTTTGTTGCACATATATTATTATAGATTATTTTAAAATATTCCGAACCTCTAATTTAACATCTAGGATATATCTTATAATATAAAATAATAACATTTTAATAATATATTGTTTGTTGTGCTACAAGATCATGCATGTCACACAAGCTACCTAGAGAAGTCATTGTGGCATGTAACACAAGCGAACCTTGGAGTTCCATGTACGGAAATATAAACTAAATGTTTCATATACTAAAAAAATAAATTGGTTTTGTTTATATCGAAAGAGATACATAGTTATTTAATATAAAATAAACTATTTTCATTGTTGTGTGAAATTAAAATATCAAAGAGGATAAATTATTTTGAAAAAAGTAATTGACAAAATCAATGTCTGTTGCATTCTACCCCCTTAAAATTAATTTATCCCTCAAAATTTATCTGGTGTATCAAATGTTTATTACATGATATAATCATTCCTAGGAACCCACATCGTAAAATGGAATACTAAAACATACCCGATAGTGGGATTTTTGGAACCATAAAGGTTACCCCAACGTTTTATAAAAATACATTTCTGCATAAGAGAACATATGTTCAGATTGATGATCGGACATTGAGGAAAAGAATACATAATTATAGGGAGTGATTTATTTAATCAATAAAAAAAATTTAATAATAAAAGAAACGTTTAGGGTATTAATATCTTTAATTCATGTTGATTTAAAATTCCATCGGTTCAATAGAAATTAAGGTTTTAGGACAAAACGGTTTTTTGATAATTATACAAACATTGAGTAATTATTTTATTGACCCTGAATATAATTAAATATACTTAGCTAATATATTTCTATAAATATAATTTTAATATTTATTTTTTCTTTTATCTATTTCAAAATCATCTATTACATTATGAAATGGATGTCATGAAATTAACTTTGATGCCTCACAAACTAAAATACACTTTTATCGGATATTAGGGCCCATAAAAGAATGTAAATCATAACTATTTGACTATAAAAATTCTTGAAAATAAATTTGGTTAATACACTAATACCTATAAATAAAAAATTACTCTATAGTTTCATCATTAATATTTTTCATAAAAAATAATTATACATTAACTAGGATATTATGTAGTGTAGTGGTAGGCATGAATACCTTATCATCATTTGGTCACTAGTTCATGATCCACGACCTTGACGGACATGATTGGTTTTCAACCAACATACATGATTTTTGTTTCTAAAGCCACAATAATATTATATCATAGATACATATGATGGGAACCCATGAAATAAGTTTAATCACTAAATATCCTTTTAACCACGGTTTTAAATAAAATCTCAATACATAAATACATACATGAATTTTTAACTTAATATTTTAATGAATGGTTAACCTCATAACCATTTTGAAAGATGAAAGTAAAAAAAATTGAAATATAGTCATGAAATCATCTTAACATTGATCACAAATTATCACAAAGTACCAATTTTTTGTCACTTCCCAAACAAGTGAGTACCCTCATCCTATATTCCCTTCAAACATGTCAATAATCCTAATTACCATAAATTCGTATAGAAAAAAATCATGGTTCCTTGTTTTAAATGTTTCTAGATATATTAAAAATACCCAAGATGTTGTAAAATTCAACCCTGATGAAATATACAACCTTTTCAAAAAACCAAGAATCAGATCCAAGGTAATCAGTTATATCCAATTTACTTTACCCAAATCAATCATCTCTTTATCCAAGAAAAACACTATTTTCTCAAAATCTTGATCACATTAAGTGTAACCTTCCATTAGTAAATATATCAATTCACTATGAATTCACCATCATTAAAAATATAATTTTCTTTCTGTAATGAAACTTATACATAAAATAATTTTATATTTCATGATTCATATATCATATTCTTGGAATTCCATAAAATTTGTACTTCATTCATCAAACATTATTCATAAAACATTACTCAAGCTTCATCAACATATTCCCTAATACCTATTTCATAGAATATGACATATGAAACATGAATTAATGTTCCTAAATCTCAAAATAATCATGCTTCTTATGTTTAACAGAAACAGTACTAGAAGAACATCACATACCTTTCATGGGTCATTTTTGGTCTCTTTATCTTCTGAAGTATAACCAATACTTATACCACCTTCATCATTATCTTTATAAAATTTACAATTGGGAATTATATTTCCATAATTCCCATACATTTGAAACATTTAATGTTAACCATGTTCCTTCTAATTCTAGAAAAAGACTAAAACAATATTTTAATTCTTGAGAAAAATTTGTCATTATGGGATCCATATATTGAATAAAATGTAATTATAGGATTCCTGGATTATGGATGCTAGTTATTTAATTTAAAAGAATGTATTATTATCATAGTTTATTAATATAAAACATAGATTTAAATCTATGATGATGGTTTGTGATGTGTTTTTGGAATTCCCAAACCATATCCCCCAGGATTGTCAAACCAGGTCTGCACCAAATCCCTTTCTCATGTACATGATTACCACAAGTTTGAACCAAGTAATATTTTAAGAGTCATTACCCCAAGGCACATCTATCCCAGAACCACATCAATATGTATTATGTAGACATTTATGTTTTTCTAGGAAAACACACACTTTATCCTTTACCAAAATTAGTGTATTTTTTCCAAAATGTTACCTCATCCTTATACAAATCATTAGATACATAGCTTGACATAACATAATAAATATACATTAGTATTTTCCTAAAGATGTATCATCGTAGTTTCCAATGGTTTACTATGCCTTAAACCTGATTCCAAAAATAGTTACCCATCATTTCATTCATTTACATTACATAAATTTTGTGGAATAATAAAATAATTATACAAATAGATCCCCAAATGCCATATTAGTTTAGTTCCGTTTGAAACATAGAACAAAAATCATCTAACTATGTGAAATATATTCTATGTTTTCCACAAAGATAACTCCATTGTAATTCTATTTTATAACCTTTCTTCAAAACCTAGAAATTAAAATATTAAAGGGGTGAGATCAAACTCTCTGTAAGGGTAAATAAAGGAAATGAATTTGTATATAATAAACAAAAGAATATAAGAAAATTATAATGATTATTAAAAGATGATAACATATATATCAATTATTAAAAACTAGAGTAATTAAATAAATATTTTTAGTTCATAAGACATAAATCACAATGAAAAAAAAGGAATAAGAAATCAAATCATAATATAGGAATAATACATTGAATGGTGGCACACACATCAACATAAAATATCGCGAAAATGTATATGTAGAAACATGTTCACACATTATGTTAAGTAAATGAAAATTAGTGCATTCATCGAATTAAGGACATGAAACTATGTCCAAACATAATATTATGAGCATTAAATCATGTTCACACATAACATTTTGAACATATAACCAAATTTACACATAAAATGGTGAACATATAATAAGGCTTACTTATAAAATTTTGAACATGTAATTAGCCTCATGAATAAATTTATTGACAAGAAACAAAGTCCATACATAACATTGTGACTAAGTAAACAGGTTCACAAATAACAATTATAATCATGATTCATCTATCATTACCCAAATCATTGGAGGTAGATATAGGTCCCACCCATCACATTATAAAATCATAAATACATGTTCCACAAATTATTAATCACAATATTTCCCATGAAATGAAATGGGTTTTATAAAAAATAAAATCATAACCCAATAAACGAAATGGGTTTAATTAAATTAGCATCACCAAATGTCCTATAAAAAATTGATAGGTTTAATAACCATTTCCATAAATAATAACCCATTTAGTTTAGTGGGTTTTACAAACATCATTTCATAAAATAAAAAACCATTAATTAAAGGATATGAATGTATCCTTTAAATCATTTTCTAGAAGGGAATTAGTAAAGTCATCAAATATCATCTTATATGATTAATTAGATAGAATGTTATTTTGAAAACATTTCTTGAAGAAAAAAACATTTCTTGAAGAATATATCATTTCTTCTCAAAAAGAGTCTATTTAAAACATAAATAACTTTTTAAAACCATTTTATTGATAATTTACTGGAATGGTTATAACGAAAATATTTAAATTATTTTGGAAAACATATCCCTTGAAAACATATAAAGGGACATTAAAAACACTTTTGAAAGAATTTCAATAAAAAAACATTTCAATCTTAAATTTTTTTCATGAAAATTATTATAAAAACATTTCACTTTAAAACATAAAAAAATATTCAAATCCATTTGAAAAAAAGTTCACTTAAAAATTTCATTTAATACATACATGTATTTCAAAAAAAATTAGAGAAATTTCATTTAAAATTACTTTAAAAAATAATAATAATAACAACCAAGATTTTAAACATTCATATGATGCTTTAGAAAAATGATTCTTGGTAAATACATTCATGTATTATTATGTAGTAATAACATTTCATTATCATTGTAAACATTTGGAAATATGCTTTTTTTCAGAAATAGATAATAAGATTCCATTAAAAAAATTAATAAAAGACAAAAAGGAAAACATTTATGTTAATGGTTATCATCTAATAGTATTAAATTCATAGATACCCTTTATAAGATAAATGATTTTGAAGGAATACATATTTTTGACCCAAGATAGGGTAAAGTTGGGCATTCATAAAAATAAATTATTAGCTATATTATGTACTAAAGAGTTGATAAACTGTACCAATACTATAAGAAACCCTAATAAACCAGAGTATAAGAAAATGTGTGAATTTTTTTTGAGAAATGGATCATAATATTTCCTAAAGGGAGTATACACATAAACAATCTACAGAAGCATTGAGATTATTTCAATAAAATCATACAACATGATAAATTTGAACCGTTAACCCCATGTAAAAATATGAAATTAAATGATAATTATTATATCATGAAAATTATAAGGTTCATGTTATGAAATTTTAAAGTTAGTATATACAGCTCATGGAAAAATATTTTTTCATAACATATAATGTGTCTCAAATACCTAAAATTGAGAAAAAATTAATTTTTGATTTTATAACTTTTGATACATAAATAACATGAAGAAAATAATCAAATGGATATATAAATACTAATAATTTTATTTATAATATTAATATTATACATACATGCGAAGTATACTAACTAAAAAATTGTAATGGGAGGTTAATAAAGCATGTATCTCACAGAAATAAAATGTGAGATGAAATACCCTAACATTGTCTCTTGACTATCGTCATACTAATAAAATTGTCCTTTATAATAAATAAAAATTTATTATATACATATCACAGGACTATATTATTATAAATTAAAAAATATATGGTTTTATTATCACATTATATTACCCACTTGTTAATAAATCCAAGGTAAGGTTATCCTTTGGGTAATATTTGATTTGTTTTTCACATGTGTCTAAATTTGTTATATCTTGAGACCTTATACATATATAAATATTGGAAAAATTAAAAAATGATATAAATTTCTTTTATATTAATTATATTATTTTTATAATAATCTATAAAATATATAAAAATAAAATGGAATACTCTATTCATGGATACAGTAGGTCATATATATGCGAGAACACAGTCTCTATTTAATTATCATATTAAAAGAACGAAGGTAAATTACACACACACACACACACATATATATCATTACTATAGATTAATTATTATGTAATATATATCATATATTTTCTTTAAACCCATCCATAATACATTACATGTTGTGTGTGAATGAATCACATCGTTTTGATGGGGCGGTAGTCCACAATTTGGGAAATGAAATTATTATATTTACTCTTGAAGTACTGTTTAATGATATATTTGATAAAAGTATTTAAAAAATGTAAATAAATAATAAATATTATATATAACATATATAAATATTTTTTCTATCATAACTTCCCATCTTGAGATTTGGTAAAATAAAAAAGAACCATCATCATTTAGTGAGGTAGTACTTCACTGTACACATAAACAATGTGTTTATTGGCCATTAAATTGATGTTTCTATAAGTGTAGGTAAAAAAATAACATAAAAATTTACTATTATTTTGAATATAGAGTTTAAATTATAAAAAATTGTAATAATATTAATTTCAGTGGTGGATAAAATAAATAAAAAGGAGCTTGAGGGAGGGTGTTACCTCTTAATCTGCAAACTCATTTTGGTTTGCACCAAAGGTCTTCCATGGAATGATTTCTGACCAATGGGAAAATTCTTGGAGGATATAAGGGATGTTTATATAATATTTTGGAAGGTCTTGGTCGATCCAAATAGGCTTTAATGATGTGAGGAAGTGGGAGGAGGTGGGCTTTATTATAGTGGAGGAGGAGTGGCACTCATGAAAATTTTGGGAAGGTGAATTTCACCAACTTTTTTACATGAAAATTTTAATAAATAATGTTCCAAAATCTATAAAAGTGACTATAGGGTCTAAATAAGACCATAAAATGGATTTTTGACAAGTTTGTTAGATATTTAGGCCTTTAAGTTTAAGCTTTAGTCCTTAGTTTAGATTTATTTTACCATAATTGATGTAATTAATTTTATGTAATTTCACTAATAATTTCGGTCAAAAACTAAGTATAAATTATTATAAATTGTGAATTATATTGAAAAATTTATGGAATCAATTTTTCCAAAATAAAATCGTATATGTGGCATAAACTAATTTACATTTAATCCTGGAGATGGGTTGACAATACAAGGGTTTACAATAAAAACGATCAAAAGTTTTCACTGTAATTATAACCAATACCAAAGAGAAATTGATTAAAATTTCCTAAATAATATTAATTAATAAAATTATTAGCTAATTAAAAATTTATTATAATTTTAATTTTAATTTATCCATATAAATATATTATATTATAATGAGTTTTAAAATAAACTTCATTATTTTAAAATATTAATTAAAAAATGAAACACGAAAGAACAATAAAAAAAATCACAAAGCTAATTTTTATGTTTTCACTTCATATATGATAATTATTTTAACATATTTATTCCATAAAAGTTCAAAAATTATATTAAAAATGAGTTCTCTGATAAAAGCTATAAAAATGACATAATAAAAATATATGGTTTTAAGCATAAAAGTTGTATTGTTATATTCATATGTCTATAAAACGTATAGGATGAATAGCCATAATATGTTTTTAAATATATAGCATATATATTAAATTAATATAAATCACTAATGGAAATTAATTTAATTAAATATGGGTAAATTATACTTGTGACCAAACAAATATTAATATTTTTCTTTATATTCAATCAGTTTTCATATGAATATCTAATTAATTGATATCCTATGAATTCATATTACATTTTTTAAACCATATATTTTTATAAATTACATAATATCCTTGATAATTTAACATTTAACAGCTTGATTGTATCTTATAATATTAAATAATTACATTTTAATAGTACATTAGTGTTTGTTTGAACTCTGTCTTGTGTGATAGAAAATCCATTGAGGGAGGTATTTTATTTCATATAATGCAATCTAACCTCAGTTTATATATAGGTAAAGCTAAAATTAATGTTGTATTTAGTGAAAAATTAACTATGTGTGGTGTATAATGCAAGCATGGCATAGTTATTTCTTATAAAATAAAATATTCTCAATATTGTGTGACGTGAAAAATATAAAAAAATTATAAATTAATTTGAAAAAAATTTATTGACAAAATAATGGGGTGTTATAGAGACCCAATTTCTCTCTCCCATGAGTTTTTTTGTAAGTATATATCTATAATGGATTTCATTTCCCAATTGTTCTGCTTTAAGATAAATTTTTATGTATCAGTCTATTTATCCCTTCGTATTTTTCTAGGAATCCTTCTAGGTATGTTTATACGAACCCTTACATAGGGTCTTCATATATGCTTCATATTTTTTGAAGGAGAAACAAATTTCATTTTTGACATCACTAGATCATTGGGATACATAGGATCTTAGACCGCATATGGTTTTCAGTCTTGGAGATCAGGTTCTGGCCACTCTCAACATTCTTTATTTCCATTATTTTATGTTGTTCAATTATTTCTAGTTGGGAATACATTCTTACCCTTAAAGCCTGGATTTTTATTCTGTCATACTCTAATTGTTTCTATAGAGTATTATTTCATACATCATTTAATCAATATGCAAATATCATGTATTATTCCTTGGGACTTGTTATGGAGACATTTTGGTGAATTCATGTATTTACAGTAGGAAAAGGCCTCCAGTTTTTTATTATTCATTCTTGAAACTTGTTATCAACCCATAGAGTATAATAGGTTGTCACACATTATTTCTAGGTTGGACATTATCCTCCCATGAGTGGCCCATTGGGTCAACAAATTATATATTGGTATCAATGTAGGTTTTTATATGGGAAGGTGTGTGGAGTTGTACCCTTTTGGGGAGTTATTTTGGACATAGGGTTTTATTTTTACTATGTATTGAGTGTAGATTTTAGGCTAGGGAAACATGTGTTTTTTTGAAGAATACTATATCCACAAACAAAGACTCTGACTACCGTATTTTCATCCTGGCATACTAAGACATTGGTTGTATGTATCCATGGTACATTCACAATATAGGATTAAGTCCTATGACTATCCTTTTTAAGTCAACTACCCATATAAATACGATAATCATACAAATGAATATATTGACCAATATGAGGATTCCTCTATGAAGATAGATAGTCTGGTCACCAACACTAGATTGTGAAGATAATCCAATGGGTGATTAAGATATAGTTCAGGGTCCATCTAATGATATGTTTCATCTATTTGGGAAGATAGTATCACCGCCTCCTATCAAAAAGAAGATAGTACTAGCTGGGAATGCTAATCATGCATATAGGATTAGTTTAATATATGAGTTCCCATATCCTATATTACTAATAATTCCTGGATAGATACATCCCTAGCTAGTAGAGGATTTACTTGAGTCATATTTCAATGTATTTAAACATTTGTTGAACCAAAATGTATTGATGGTTGTTCTGGTAGCTAGCCTTTTCCATATAGTAGCATGGTACTGGTGGAGTCAAGTGACACTGACCCATGATGAGGTGACAGTCTCATGGTATAACATTTAACCACTATTTAATAAGGTGTATTACCGATTTTTCTTGAACTCAGTTTGGATGAAGTTGATTATTTATTAACAAAAGGGTAGTATGATGGTTGTTATGTATGTCATAAGGTTCCCTGACCATACATGAAACTCTTTCCAAATAATTCGAAGTTGATACTTCTAAGCATGGATGTTTGAGCAAGGTTACTATAGATAAATTCATGTATGTGTGGTCCCCTTGTCCATTTCCACCTTGGTAGTAGTTCTTAAGTGGATTTAGTGATAGATATTTTACAATCAGAGGGATTCCATGCAGCTAGAGTAGGCAATGGAAATTATGGGTATGATTAAACTAGCTAGTATGTTCCAGTCAACATGGTCTTGTTGTAGGAGACATCCTAATTGAAAAACATGGTCAGATAGACACGTAGATCAATGATTGTTTATTGACTCTAGTTAACCTATAGAGGTTTATTTCTATGATTATGACATAAAACATTAAACAACATCTGATTTCCAATTATTTGAAGATGCATAGGGATGGAAGGTATGAGATGAACCAAAATTATAGAGGTGGATTCTTGATCTATTATCTCTAAGGCATGATAAAGGCGTCTTCAAGGTATGATGTTCTTATAGGTGACACTATTAGATATCTGGCATAAAACAAATGTTTTGGATGACACGTTGGTATAGGTACCTTATACAAATAGTTTTGGAAATAACTTTTGTGTATCTTCTATAAAAATTACCTTATACCAATGGTTTTCTCCAAATATTCGTATAGTTGGGTGTTATAACAAGAGTTTTCATAAAAACATTGAAATAAGTACTTTTATTTTTAATGAATTATTTTTCCAAATATCATTGAATACATCAAAAATTAATTAATTTATAAATATAAATATACATATTTATCATATTATGTTTCAAAAAAAATTGTAGAAAAGTGCTTAGGTCATTCATATATAAATCTGATATTCATGTATAAAAATATGTTAGATTTTTTAGAATTACTTTTACTAATGGTTTTGAAAAACATTGGTACGGGTATTTGATATTATCTATACCAATGATTTGGAAACCATTGGTATATCCAACCTATACAAAAAAAATTCAAAACCATTAGTTTAGTTCTATACCAATTCTAAAAGAGCCAATGGCCACCCACACCACTAGTATAGCCTATACCAATGGTTTTGGGACTTATAAAAATGGTTCTAAACAATTAATATATGATTATTTTCCAATATTTTGTTTAGGTGTAACTCCAAATAGAGGAGAATCTTATTAGGTTGACTATATGATATTCTCTCATCAGCACCATTTTGTGGCCCATGGTAAGCGTTGGGAGCTAGTGAGTGGGGTCTTTGGAATCTTTACCATATGGAGGGCATCAAAAATGATATACATAATATGATACAAAGAATGATATATGTTTATTATACTATTTATCTACTATTTATAGATACATATGTGATTCATAGATTTTCCACTATATAAATAGAGTGAGATATGCAGTTTATAGATGAGACAATAGAAAAACATATAAGACTGGAGGTATCTATGGAGATTGGTTCTTTAATATCAAATTTCTTCAGTCACTTATAATTATAACTCGTTGGAGAAATTTTCAAATAACAATACTTGTCCATCATGTTGTATCCTTTTAATGTCATCTTGTGTTTGGATTGGGTTTCCATAGTTTAATCCCATAATTTCTGTTATTTTATTTGAGATATATTCCTCATATATGATTAGAAGGTATTTTACATTGTGTAAAATAGAGATCTCATATAGGACAGATAGGGTCTTGTGGTCATGATGTTGCAACCCATCACCCATCACATGGAAATTTTAGACCTAGTTATATGGTCTCTTCAAGTATGTCGACTCATACAACAGTGGTTTAATTTTTGGATATCATCCACAAGGATGTTTTGGGATAACCAATTTTGTGGGAGATGTATTTCAAAATTTAATTCTATTATGGTACTACCCCCAATATGTTTTTAGGAATATCAAATAGCCCATATAGAGATTTGGGATTTTAGGTGTCCATTGGAGGACCTTTGAGAGAAGGGCTTTATCAGACCTAGTATGTCCCCTGGGAAGCACCGATTTTGATTGTGAAAAATAAGGATCCATGCTTATGGATTTATAATGATTATCATTTCCCAAACAACATAATAATAATGAAAAATTTCCTATATCCAGGGATTTATTTTGAATTTTATTTGTTTTTATGAATGAGTGGTTTGTCCAATATTGATCATTGGTTCAATTATCACTAATTGAGGGTTCGTGTGGATGATATTACGAATACAACATTATGTTGTCACTATAGAAACTATGATTTCCCAGTGACATCTTTTAGTGTGAAGGATTACCCAATACTTTTTATTGATCTAATGAACTAGATATTTCAACTATAAATGGTCCAATTTGTGTTCCTCTTCATTGTTGTCATTGTAATCATCTCTATATCATAGGATGAGCATGAAGATCATCTTAGGTTGGTCCTAGACATAATCTAAGATAACTATACATATTGAAAACTCCTGCAGTACCAGTTTTAGATCTATGTTGTTCACATTCTAAGTAATTTCATTTCTATGCATGAATTATCTGTGGTAATAGTGATGATTTTGGTGGACCCTATTTTGGATCAACCCATGTGTCTATGAAAGGTGTGGAATTGTCTTGTCTTAGAGGGGTAATATTTAGTGTTTTGGTGTATTTTTATTATGATTTTAGGAACATTGAGTCCTCTAATGTGGAAATGGAACCCTATTACAAGGGAAAAGATGTGTGAGATATCCATCGAACATTTTAGGCCACAGTTGACTATTACTTTTGTGTTGAAATGATTGGAGGAGAGAATATATTTTGTAGTGTTTTGCGGTGATTATAGTCCTGGAGTCAGTTACATATTTATTTAGAGGTTGTAATTGACTTCATATGGGTTAATGTAGTTGATACCCCTTGAGCCTAACTAGGATACTCAAACCAATGGAGTATAAGTGAGTATTATTTCTTGAAGGATTTGGGGACACTATCTTCTAGGAGATAACAATTTGGTTTACATAAACCAGAAAAGTCTTTAGTACATCTCCACTCTATGATATTTTAACGAGAGACAAAGGTATTTTTTAGAGTTCCTATAGGACTACTCTTTCGTGATTCTATATAATCCTAGTAATTGAAACATGGTTATAGATGCCATTAATTGGACGTCTCATTAAATTTTGGTTGAGGAAGCATATGATAAGATGTATTTTTTGTTGGTAACCTTGTTAGAGGAGAGGGTGTTATTTTTCTTCTTTTGAAACAATTGACTCCTTTGATACTTAATCATGTGAAACAGAATTAGTTGGGATAAATCAAATAAGATATTCTATGCGACCATATATCCTAAAAAGATATAACTTATTGTTTTTTTGAAGTGCCAAATAATTTATTTATTTTTTATAGGGATGAATAGTGGTTCTATTCATGTTGTTCAGGGAGGTAATGAGGGATTTTCTCACTCCTCCCATGGATAGACATCTAGGTGTGGCAACAATGTGCAAGGAATTTTATTGTTGGTTTTGGTGTTTGGGCATGTAGTGGGGAGTATATGAGATCTTCCTTCTATATATTACATGTCAGCTAGTGAATATTGAGAACTAGGCTCTAGTAGGTTTAACACAGCCTACTGAGATCCTAGATTGGATTTGGTATGTAATATCGAGGGAGTTCATGACATGGATTTTATATATGGGGAGATTCCATGACTCCATTGGTGTGATTATTAACCGACTCAAAATGTCATCATACATCCCTTCCATCCTTTATCATAGTTACATGGATATTTTTTTGAAGTTGTACATGTGAGATATCATTCAATAACACGAGGTATCATGGAGAATTACAAAAAATAATAATTTGTTGTTTCAATCAATGTTATAGAGAGTCTATTTGGAGGATTTTCAATCCTATTTTTGGATTACTGAAACACTCCACCCTCATATATATGGGAATATTGTGAAAAATATCCATGTATTGGTGAATATTCTAAGGTATTTAGTGTTATACATTATCTACGGCTTGGAGGATCGCATTCCACATGCATAATTTTATCATAATAACAAATATTAATTTATAATCAGCATGTTACCTTTTGGGGAACTGTATGGGTGACCCTTCATGTCGCCTTATTATGGAATGTGATTGGATTGAAATGTATTATTGGGTTAGAGATGGTGCAGTAGATGATATAAAAGCATTAGGTGACCTATGATTTGGTGATGAGAACCCGTAGAAGACAAAAATAATGTATAGATCAACATTATATTCCCTTGGTATTCGTTCAAGTAGAATATTTTTTTGAAGAGTATCCACATAACAAGGATTATGGAGGTTTTCTATGAATGAAATCTATCCCCACTATTTATCAATCATCTAAAGATATTTTGGAGTTTTGGTGAGGTTGCATTCAAGATAAACTTACCACCATAGCTTGATCAATTGTCTAACAACTCCCAGGTTTCATACATGAGTAGATACATACATGATTCTTCACATGTTATTTATAGGGGCGAGCATAAAATTAATGATGGATCTACTTTCATGGTGTACCTGGTTTTGATTTTAGACCAATAGAAGAGGATCATGTGAGGACAAACCATTCCTTTAGTGCAAGTGTTGCAGAAGCATAAGAGCATGCATGAGGGCTCATAATAGTGAGATAGATAGATGAATTCTCATTATCCCGACCAATTTTTTTAGATAATGAATCTTGGGTTCAAAATAAATGATGTATGGTAGAATGTAGTATTTTTAATTTAAAACATTTATATATATTATGGGATATTTTTAAATCTTGTATATGAGTCAATGAGAGATTCTATTTTCTATAGAGACTCAAAATTGATATATTAAAAATATTAATATAATATATCATGTTCTTGCATCACTTTGTTTCCCAATATTTCCGGTCCATTTATGTAATTTTTGATACCAAAATTTAATCTCAAACATGGGGTTTTCCCTTTTCCCATCGTAAGGTTGGGTTGCATCATAAGTATGTTATAAGAAACTATGGATGATGTGTTAAATTTTAAAAAATAATTAAATTTCATTCCTTTTTATTAAACGAAAAAATTAAAAACCTCTATATATATGTCATTATGAAATTTCATTATGTTTATCCCGAGAAAAATGGGGTCTCTGAGAGGAGGAAACCAATGTTATTTATCTTCATATCGCATTAGAAGAAATTGAGTTATAGGATTGAGGTGTATCAGGAGGTAGTGAACACAACTAGACATCTCTTTCACTGGAGAATTCATTCTTCAACAAAGATAAATCATAAATAAAGGTATGTATCATCAGTTTAGGATTAATCCATTATTAATAAAATATTTAAATTTGAATTATTATTATCTACTTTTGATCTATGATATTTTTTCTTCAAATGAGACCTTATTTTTCTATTAGTTGTATTGATATGTTTATATTCTTATGATCAATGTGAAATTATCCGATATTCCACACCCATGAGATCATTGTCCAATAATTTTTTTCCAATGATATATTTACCTTATTTAGTTTATTTTCTCCCTCAATTATTCACATTATAAACCATTATCCAATGGGGTTGTAGTTCACTATTTCTGAGGTGGGTTCAAGAACAATCGAACACCAAGATTCATGTTGGATTCATGAACTATGAATAGATTGGTGATTTTCCTGTAAATATGGATGAATCTCAAGTTTTTTGTGAGGCCACCAATTTTTCCAAATCTAAAGTGGTAATAGAAGTGGCATGGAGGAATTTCGAGGAGATGTGTGAAGGTTTGGGTGCACAAAATCTACCCATCAGTAGCAGATCGAGCATGGAGGGACCATGATCCATGTAACATTTGGAATTTAAAGGTAGAACTATTCGTGATGGTTTAATGATAAATAAACTTGATTAATTACCTTGGTTTCATTGAATAACATATATACAAATGTATTCTAGGAACAAGCACTATGTAGCTCCACCAACTACATTGGATTTGGTTTTATATGAAGATTATGGATCAAAATTTATGTGTCTAGGACCACACAACTTGTGACCCTCTCCATGAATCCAATCCATGTTACAGTTGTACACACCAACTGTCCCATGAGAGAGGACATGATGTGTATTCTAGGAGTATACGGGTACTTCTAAAGGTAATCTCGCATGGCAAGATACCTAATAACAACTAGGTACATATTTGGGAACACAACCATGATATGTAGCACAATAAAAATTAAATTGGAATGACCAGAAGTACCTTGGTAGGATTTCTCTTCCAAGACACATTTTGTATTACCCATGCATTATATGTTGTCCTATATAGAATTCTAATCCATGTGGAGGTGAGGACATTACTAAGTGAAGGTTGTGTTCACACACAATGAAACCCCCAGTACACATAACGTACATTTTTCAAGGGCTTACACAATATGTATCTCCTCTATCTAGACCATTATTTTAGACTACAATAAGACTATCCAAAATAGGTTTCCACACAAAATGTGATGGTTTCCTGAATAGTTGATTTTTTGATATGAATTGCAGAGATAAGAATGTGAATTTTCTTCATGGATTTATAGAATTGTTAGAAATATTATGAAGGATCATCAGTGATAGGCTGAGGATCAATCCCCCTATCACACATGGGTGTATCTCCCCCCGACACCTTGAATGGTCAAGTGTAACCCACTCTAAAAATATTTTATTTTTCTTCAATCATATTATTGTAACTCATATATTGTACTAGGGTTTGGTTCTACTGTGTCTGAGTGAAACCACACAAATTCACTATAGAATGGGTACTTATCAATACCTACATAGTCACACCCCCTATAGTACTAGGATATATATACTCTAGGTTTTCAGTGGATCCCTCCTTCTCATGCACTATATCATTCTTCTTCTATCTACTAAGTGGAATCTACCTATATACTATGATGTGGGTCCTCTTGGGGAGATTGTACCCACACTGTATATGGAGCAGTGGTGAGGTGCATGTCCTCTATAAGGATTCCATCGATAGAAACAAAGAATGCTAAGAATTATTTATAGACATCTAGATAGCATGAAGGATCATTTTACTAGGTCATGATGTAGGTATATAGATTTCCTTTCTCTATCATCTGGAGTTATTTTTTACCATATATCTATGATAATTTTCTTTCACTCTTTTTATGCATCAAAATGAACAATACTGCATCATTCTTATTATCCCATCTTGGTTTTAGGTTATCCTACTGTGTATATTTATAATCAACAATCCATGGGAATTTCCCATACATGTCATGTCTTATATAGATGATAGATAGTTTGATGGTTATATCATTGTATCATAGGGATACACACGCCTATTGGATACGTATTGATGATGGTCTCAGAGATTAAGATTCAGGCTCTCTCAACATTATTTATTCTATTTGTTATTAGGTCGGGATATAATTTATGGTCGGGCATGTATTTTTCCACTATAGAAATTGAAATCATTTTTTATATACATCGAAGGTTTCCCAAAAGGGTTATTTCATGCATGTATTAATATATATTATATTATCCTTCATTATTCCTACACACATTATCATGAATATTTTTTGGTGCATGTTGATAAGGGCACTAGGAAAAGTCCTATAATTTTATATTATTCATTCTTGGTTATTTTCTCCTTCCCTTATCAAATTTGAGGAATACATGGGATTTTTATAGCTTGACTTTTCACTAGAATGTCAAACTCTAGTGGTTTCAGTCATTACACCCACCATCTTGATACTTATAGAGGAAGTTATTTAGTACATATTTTTCTATGGTTCATTTGGGACTGGGAATGTATATGTCTTGATGTTGAGGATGGGGTTGATATCTTATGTGTAAAACCCCATGCTTATGTGGTACGCTTCACTTTGAATAATAGAGCAGCGTGTGTTGTACGCAACCTCGAGTTCTTACACACTACGACCAATAAAAGTAGCAGTTATGACTAATAATACCCACTTTTTGAAATTATATAAATTATATATTTCAAAATGGACTTCATTTTTGTGTTCGGAATATCGAAATTATCCTATATTGAATTTTTGGTATTTTTCTGAGAACTTCCAATTATTGATGAATAGTGAAAAATAATTAAAAACAACTTTTTTAATGAAAATAATTTATAGTGATAATTTATACAATTTAGTGGTTCTAATGTATAATTAGAATATATTTCTACCATTTTTCCCAATGGTGATCATTAAAAATTATTTCAGTTTTAAATTGGACATAAACAATTGTCAATCTTTCCATTGATATTCTTTCTTAAAAACACGATATTTGTTGTGATAGCTGGAATTAATTATTAAATTAACTAATTAAACATAAATATTTAGAATTTTTTAAAATAGAAATCATTTCTGAATTAGTAATATCAAATATAGCTTAGAGTTAATTTTTGGTGTTGTCCTGAAAAACTTCAATTTTTGATGAATAGTGAAACCACTAAGTGGATGTTAAAAAAACTAATTTTTCGTTTAAATGAAATATTACCACCTCTGTGATTTAAATTTCCAAAATCTGAAATAGATCATTATCATTAGGATGTAAAATTTGGATCAATGTGAATCAAATAATTTTTTTTTGTGAATAGTAACTTTTAAGTTCTATTAATCGCGATTAAAGATAATTAATGAAATTTAAGGTAAAAATGGTATTATAAAAATATGAAAATATCTTGAATCTTGTCTTAACATTATATTATGTGTCATGGCCGACCAATAAAATCCATTGGTCGTCATGGGGACCCCATGCAGCCACTTGGGTAAGAAAATGACATTAATAACTTTTTATTTAAAATATAAATAAAATTGTCATAAACATGTGTTGTTTTACAAAAACAAGTATTACATGGGGTTATATAAGTTAAAATTTCCACTATAAATATTCATTGGAAAGATAAAAATATATCTTTAATCATTATATTTATCATATAATTTTTAAAACTATATAAATTAAAATTTTTATGACACCATGATGATGCAGTGATTACCTCATTAATTAATGATTTCATTAAAATGAAAAGATAATGTAAAATCTAAGACATACACTTGTCAAAAACTAATTTGATGAGTATATTTAGAACCCTTATCACCTTATCCTATAACTATATAATTGTGGGACCTTTTAAATCTGAAAATAACTTCATAATAATGTAACATTTCATTACATTCCATGAGTTCCCCTCTTCTCCTATTATAAAAGGTCTCCACCACTACCATCTTATTCACACCATAAAGCCATTTGGCTCGGCCAACCTCTGCCCAAATACTCTCTCAACATACCTCTCTTACTCCTAGAAGCCTCACTTTGGTAATACGTCTTCCCAAGGAAGCCTTTGGCTCATATCAAAAAAGAGTTACCCGATTTAATGGTAATGTCTTCTCTTATGTTATTTTGTTTTATTTTGCTTTCCAACCCCTTAAACTCTTTTTAATAATTTATTTGTAATAAAACAAGAATAATTAACATTCTAGGATTTTTATCAGTATTATTTTATTTAAACTTACACACACCTGCGCCTAATGGATAAAGAACATACTGTTTCTGTGGTTGGTAAATTACTGCCTCACGAATCGATGGTGGTTGAATATTATTTTAACAACTCTCACGGTGGCTATTAAGATGTCACTATATTTATATATGTTATATATTATGTCTATGTTTATCTTATGCTTCTGTATTTTTCATCTATGTCATACCTTTATGATTTCTATTATGGGTAAACGCGATAATTTCATTTTAGGAAGTGCAGACTACCGCCCCCTCAAAGTGATTTGAATAGTTAATGCCATATATGGGACATATAAATGATGGAGTATATGATATTATATCTGATATTACACTGAAATTATAATATACCTTTATAGAATTATTATTTCATTCTATTAAATAAAAAAGAGAAATGAATGTAGCATTCATGCGTACGTACGACCTACCGTCTCCATGAATGGTGCATTTATTATCTTACCTCTAATTGTAATTTAATATTATAAATGAATGTTTATACTGAATATATATTATATATATGATATCTACATCATGAATATAATTCTAGATATAAAGAATATTTTACCACATGAACAAATTGTAATTATAAGAAGTTTATTTTTGACTCAAGTACAAAAGATCGACAAAACGACCGTTATTAAAGTAAATAATTAAATAATGTTCATAACATGGTAATAAGTGATATAAAAAGAATAATGAACATAAAAAAGGTTATTAAGAAAGTAGAAATTAACTCTAGTTTATTATTCAGGAGGTTAAAGAAAGATCGAGTCAAGTCAGACACGAGGTAAGGGAACTTCTTAACCCAATTTATGTTCTTTGGGTTAATATCCTACTTTAAAATTATGTCATGAAATTATTATGTCCTATCTTGTATTTGTAATTTCTATATGTATACTTGTTGTGGATACACATAATAGATCTATTTTATTTTAAAAAAATGATCTTTTTAAGGGACTTCGTCTCAATCTCCATTTATTGAGGCATATATTGTTTTATACACAAATTTCCTCTATACGGTGTATAAAGCCTGAATTTTATTTTTATTCAAAAGGAATCTTTTTATACGATGTGTTTTACTAAACTACAACAAGGAATGTTTTTCTTGTCACACGTCTGCGGTGACAACGACTTCTCCGCCGCCGTGACCATTATTTGTGTTTCGACTTCCTCTACAAGCCATTACATTTTTTAAATGAAAAATAAATACCAAGTTTTAATTTTCTTTTATTTTGGTATTGAAAATGGTTTTGATAATCATTTTATTATATCAATGTGTTGTATTGATATCTTATGATTGAAATGCGGAAATGTTATGTTTCCTTTATGCATGTTTTATGTGATACGATTATGTTATGGTTTATGATATGTTTAAACCTGTTCATATGAGGAATGCATTTGACTTAATAAGTGACGGATGGAACCCTCTATAGCTCCTCGATGCATCGGCAGGTCTCATGAGAAAAACTAGTGTCTTTTCCCAAGTCCTTGACAAAATATTATTTGTAGTCTTGCCACGAGGCCTTGGCTACATGGTTATGATAGTCTGGCATTATGCATTCCATCATTATGAAAGTTGTTATTGATATTTCATGTGATTATTCGACTAGTAGAATATACATGTGAATAAATAAATAGATTTATTTCATTTTACATTTTCCAAATTATGCTGATGTTCATGTTTAAAAGGATTTTTTTTTAGTTATACATTGCCTTAAATGTTTATGTTTATTTATGAAAGCTTCCGCTGTATTGTTACGTTATTGAGCATCTAAGCTCACCTCTTTCAATGTTTTAATTTTTCCAGGATGTGAAGAATTATATTATGAATGACCTGCAGGGATAGTATGAGGGGATATGAAAACAAGATGTTTTATTAGTTTTCTTTTACATTATAACATAATGTAAGACTTATGAATGTATCTAGTGTTTCGAAGGATACTAAAGTAATCGGTATTTTGAGACTTGATCTTTTGTGATCATGCCAATGTTATGCAATAATGCACCGACTCTGGGAAATTGGGGTCGGGGCGTTACAGTTGGTATCAATGGTAGTTTAGTACTAACCTTGGAAGCTAGATTTAGATAAACTCTGATTAGAGCACATTGACCTAAGATAAAATTTGAGAATTAATATATAAGAACATCTTAGAATTTTGGTATTATAGAGATTTTGTGAGTTTTCCGATCAATACATCCCTATCTGGATACAAGCAGGTAGAGGCGGCTCTGGAACAGAAGTACCTAGGGGTAAAACCCAAAAAAAACCACTTTGAGCTAGACTCGAATGGGAACTGGTTCATGACAACGGGCCTTGCTGCACTCTTAGTTACGAAACACCCGGGGATATGCGTAGGATAATCCTTGTTTTCTTTATAGACCACTATGAAGTGTTATGAGAATATATACTTCCTCAAAGAAAACATTTTTATGATTATGGATTATATCCATAAAGAGTTCAATTTATGTCAAGTGTTTTGCAATTTTGTAATTATGTATTTTGATTCATAAACTAATCTAGTTTATGCCATTGTTTAGAAATGGTTCATAGTGGGGGGGATGGAAACCGTATCAATGCACGCACTCCATGTAGGGATTTTCCTCCTTGTCAAGATAATTATAGTGGAGCTGGAGAAACAACTGTTGTTGATCAACTTATCACCATACTGGGACAACTAACTCAGGTTACGAATAAGAACCTTACTCGTATGGAGCACCCTGATCCGCAACGTGGAGGATAAATGTTAGACCGCTTCATGAGGAATCAACCAACAATATTTAATAGGGGTACAAAATAATTAGTTGTTTAGCAATGGATAAACTCCTTAGAGAAAATATTCCACGCCTTGGGTAGTTGCGAAAGGGCGAAGGTTGTCATGGCAGCTTACCGCCTCATTGGAGATGCTGATCAATGGTGGATGCTTATTCAAAATACAAAGGAAGATTAAGAAGTATAAAGTATTTAATGGAGGGTGTTTAAGGAAATTTTCTTAGAAAAATAATTTCCACATGACCAACGAGCAGATATGGAAAGGCAATTTCTGTGTCTGAGGAAGAAGGAGGATGAGAATGTTTTAAAGTATGAGGCCAACTTTACAAGGTTATCAAGACATGTTGTAGATTATATATGTAACCAAAGAAGTATGATTGATCGTTTATTTTATGGGTTAAAACCATTTCACCATTGAGAATTAGTGTCACAATCATTCTCAACATACGAAGATATAGTCTCGTGTGCTATCAAGACAAAAAAGGAATTATCTAAGTCTTATGAAAAAAAATAAAACAAGATAAGAAGTGAACGGTGTAACAAGAGACAGATAAAGGGAAAAAGGGAAATAAGGATTTTCCATTATGCGATAATTGTGGGAAAAATCACCCTGGTACTTACCAAAAAGGAATGGGAGTTTGTTATAAATTTTGATAAAAAGGTCACCAGGCTCGTGATTGCAAGGGAAATAAAGAAGCTATTAATGTTGAATGTTACAATTGTAGGGAAATGGGGCATTATGCAAATGAATTTCATAATCTTCAGGGAAACATACCTCAGAAAAGGATATGGGATCAGGGACAATATTATGTTGTTACTATAGTTGAAGTGGAATAATTAATGTATTGGTGCTTTTGGACTCAAGGATTATATTCTGGTTATAAGAATAATGTGATATATATAAGGATTGTACTGCAGTACTTGTTGTTTTCATTAAGGTTTTAATATGATGAAGGTAATCATATTTTTATATGTGACAATAAGAGAAACTATAATTTGTTTGAGTAAATTGATGATACAATTGATTTTGGAATTTAGATACCTTTTAGAGAAAGTTTGGACGAAGGTATTTTAGATAACTATAAAGGTTGAAATGGATTATGTTGAACTTTGGATAGTATTGTTTAAGGTAAAAAAATTTATGAAGATTATTTTTGGAATATTAGAATACTATAGTTTTAGGAAAAGGACAACCTGCAGGTTGGGGGATAACCCGTCGCGTCAGACAAAGCTGTAGGAATCGAACCCACAACCATAGTGCGACATGCCTTTATTACCTACCACTATCCAACAGAACGTCCCTGGTTATTACAAAAAAGTTCTCCTAGTCTAAATTGTATGTGATACAATTATAATAAATAGAATATTTTTGAGTTCTATTACCTTTTTGAGTGAAAGATTGGTTTGTGGTAAAAATTTATTAAAGTGCGAATGTCTTCATGAAAAGTAAGTATATTTCCTTACGTTCTTAGTAAATCTCCTAAATAAATTCTTCAACTTTATGAAAGGTAACATAAAACAAAAACGTTGTCTGGTAACTTTTCTAATTGGTGAATCAATGACCACTTATCCAATCACAAGTTTGTGATTTTCTTGTAGTTAACTTTCTCCTAATCCAGTTTCATACAATTCTCCATCAGACCTTGATGGTTTGTTTTTCCTCCATATCTATATTTTCATAGAATCCCAGTATGGGCTATCTCGGGCGACCTTTGTACTTCTCTTTCTTTCTTTTAAAGTTATATTCTTATTAACCCTATTTTCGATGTAGGTTTTCCATAAAGGTATTTTCTATTTTCAAAAATTTATTTTCAAAGAAAAATTTTAAATTTTGAGGATGTAATCTATTGAAGTAGGGGAGAATGTAACACTCCAAGCTTCCATGGTACACTCCTCTTTGAATAATAGAGCAGCATGTGTTGTACGCAACATCGAGTTCTAACACCCCGCGACCAATAAAAGTAGTAGTTATGAATATTAATACCCACTTTTTGAAATTATATAAATTTTATATTTCAAAATGGACTTCATTTTTGGATTCGGAATATCGAAATTAGCCTATGTTGAATTTTTTTTTTTTTCTAAAAATTTCCAATTTTTGATGAATAGTGAAAAATACTTAAGAACAACTTGTTTAATCCAAATAATTTATAGTGATAAATTATAAAATTTAGAAGTTATAAAGAGTAATTAGAATTTAATTTTACCATTTTATCCAATTGTGGTTATTAGAATTAATTTCAGTTTGATATTTGACATAAGTAATTGTAAATATTTTGATTGATATTCTTTATTAAAAACAAGCTATTAGTTGTGACAGCTGGAATTAATTATTAAATTAATTAATTCAACTTATATGTTTTGAATTTTGAAAAATAGGCATCATTTTTGAATTATGAATATCAAATATATTTTAGGGTTAATTTTTGGTGTTGTTCTGAAAAACTTTGATTTTTGATGAATAGTGAAACCAATAAGTGGTAGTTAAAAAACTGATTTTTCGTTTAAATGAAATGTTAAAACCTCTGTGGTTTGAATTTCAAAATTCCGACATACATAATTGTCATTAGGAAGTAAAATGCGGATCAATGGGATTAAAATAATTTTTGGTGAATAGTTACTTTTAAGTTCTATTAATCGCGATTAAAGGTAATTAGTGAAATTTATGGTAAAAATGATATTATAAAAATATTAAAATATCATGACACTTTTCCTAAACTTATTGGATGAGTAATGGACGACCAAGACAATCCATGGGTTAACATGGGGACCCCATGGAGCCACTTGGGTAAGAAAATGACATTAATAACTTTTTATTTAAAGTACAAATAAAATTGTCCCAAACATGTGTTGTTTTACTAAATCAATTATTACATGGGGTTATATAAGTTAACATTTATACTATGAATATTCATTGAAAATATTAAAAGATTTCCTAAATAGTTATATTTTGTATATAATTTTTAGACATTAAAAAAATTAAAATTTTTATGACACCATGATGATGCAGTAATTACCTCATTAATTAACGATTTAAATAAAATGTAACGATAATGTAACATCTAAGACTTAAACTTGTCAAAAACAAATTGTATAATTAGAGTTCGAACCATTATCACCTTATCCTTAAAATATATAATTTTGGGACCTTTGAAATCTGAAAAGCACTTCATATTAATGTAACATTTCATTACATTCCAAGAGTGCCTCTCTTCTCCTCTTATAAAAGGCCCCCACCACTACCACCTTATTCACTCCATCAAGCCATTTTTCTCGGCCAACAACTACCCAAATACTCTCTCAACTTCTCTCTCTTACACCTAGAAGCCTCACTTTGTGCAGAATTCTTCCCAAGTAATCCTTTGGCTCAAATCAAAAAAGAGTTACCCGATTTTAAGGTAATGTCTTCTCTTATGTTATTTTGTTTTATTTTTCTTCTCCAACCCCTTAAACTCTTTTTATTCCTTTGTATTGTAACAAAACCAGTATATTCAATATACTAGGATGTTGTTATGAGAGGTATTTTATTTACACTTACACACACCTTCGTCTAATGGTTAAAGAACATACTGTTTCTGTGGTTGGCGAATTAATGCATCACGAAACGATGATTGTTCATTATTCTTTTAACACCTCTCATGGTGTCCATTAAGATGTCACTATATTTATATATGATATATATTATTTTTATGTTTTCCTTATGCTTCAGTATTTTTCATTTATGTCATAGCTTTATGATTTCCATTATGGGTAAACGCGATAATTTCATTTTAGGAAGTGCGGACTACTGCCCCCTCAATGTGATTTGAATCGTTAATGAAATATGTGGGATGTATAAAGGATGTAGTAGATGATATTATATATTATATTATACTGGAATTATAATATACCTTTATATCGTTATGATTTCATTCCATTAAATATGAAATATAAATGAATGTAGCGTTCATGCGTACGTACGGCCTACCATCTCCATGAACGGTGCATTTCATTTCTTACCTCTAAATGTTATTTAATATAATAAAATAATGTATATACTGGATATATATGATATATATGATATCTACATCATGAATATAATTCTGGATATAAAGGATATTTTACCACATGAACAACCTGTAATTATAAGAAGTTTATTTTTGACTCAAGTACCAAAGATCGACAAAACGACCGTTATTAACCTAAATAATTACATGATGTTCATAACATGTTAATAAGTAATATAAAAGGAATAATGAACTTGAAAAAAGTTCTTAATAATGTATAAATTAACTCTATTTTATTATTCAGGAGGATAAAGAACGATCGATTCAAGTCAGACACGAGGTAAGCGAACTTCTTAACCCAATTTATGTTCTTTGGGTTAATCTCCTACTTTAAAATTATGTCATGATTTTATTATGTCCTATCTTGTATTTTTAATTTACATATGTGTAATTATAATGGATACACATAATAGATCTATTTTATTAAAAAAAATGATCTTTGTAAGGGACTTCGTCTCAATCTCCATTCATTGAGACATATTTTGTTCTATATACAAATTTATTCAATATGGTGTATAAAACCATTTAACTTTTAAGTTTATTCAAAATAAATCTTTTTATATGATGTGTTTTACTAAACAACAAAAAGGAATTTTTTTCTTGTCATACGTATGCGGAGACAATGACTTCTCCGCCGCCATGACCATTATTTGAGTCTCAGCTTCCTCTACTAACCATAACTTTTTTAAAATGAAAAATAAATAAAATGTTTTAATTTTATTTTATTTTGGTATTGAAAATGGTTTTGATAATGTTTTGATCATATCAATGTGTTGTATTGATATCTTGTGATTGAAATGTGGAAATATTATGTTTCATGTATGCATGTTTTAGGTGATACGATTATGTTATGGTTTATGATATGTTTAAACCTATTCATATGAGGAATTCATTGGACTTCGTAAGTGATGGGTGGACCCTACTATAGCTCCTCAATGCATCTGCAGGTCTAATGAGATAAACTAGTTTCTTGGCACGAGGCCTTGACAAAATCTTATTTGTAGTCATGGAATGAGTCCTTGGCTACATTGTTATGATAGTATGGAATTATGCATTCCATCATTATGGAAGTGGTTATTGATATTGCATGTGATTATTCAACTAGTATAATATCCATGTGAATAAATAAATAACATTATTTCATTTTACTTTGTCCATATTATGATAAAGTTTACGTTTAAAAGGTTGTTGTTTTAGTTATACATTTCCTTAAATGTTTATGTTTATTTATGAAAGCATCCTCTATATGTTTATCCTTACTGAGCATCTGATCTCACCCCTTTCAATGTTTTAATTATTCCAGGATGTGAAGAAGTATATTATGAATGACCTGCAGGGGTAGTATGATGGGATATGAAGACAAGATGTTGTTGTAGTTTTATTTTACTTTATAACATAATGTAATACTTATGAATTTATGTAGTGTTTCTAAGTCTAATAAACTAATTATTCTTTCGAGACTTGATCTTTTGTGATCATGCCAATGTTATGAAATAATGCACCGACTCTGGGTAATTGGGGTCGGGGTGTTACATTATGGGTCCTGATTGTTTACACCAAATAAGAATAACTATATAACCCATGATACAGAGTTGGAATCCATAGTCTTCACTGTGAAGATGTGTTGAAACTACCTTGTTGGCGAGTGATTAGTTATCAAATTCGTCCATATGAGTATCATGTATATCTTATTGATATAGTATTTTATCATAATACATAGTATATGGAAAGAATTACTCCAATATTACAACATTAGATAGACTATAATCTTATAAAGGGAAATTTAGTGGCGTATTATCTCAGCAAGAGATCTTGTTCACAATTATTGATCATGAAATCAGTGTAGTTAACCTCATTTTATGTTTCCCATTATGGATGTGAATGGTGTATTTTATGAATATTTGATGAGTTTTACAAAACTTCTTGTACAACTTGTTAGGGAGGCTGATGTTTGAAATAATAAATATGTTACCATGTATATTTATATATGTACTTGGCATTCTCTGGATGTATTATCAAACAGTTGGGAGAACATCATCTTATTGTATGGATGGACCAAGGAACCATTGATTTTATGAGAGGAGGTCCATATGGAGTTTTATATTCCCCCCTTGGTTGTAAAACAATGTGTGGGGATGAGGTTCCAGAACCCGTGAAATTAGTTCTTATGACCAAGAATGATGATGTGTGTAGAGATTTTTAATTCTCGGTGCCTCACATTCCATCAGGTGACAGAAGTGAACCAGGTTCCATAGAGTTTATCTAGAACCACATGAATCACAATAGTAAAATTTTGATATACTATTTATGGACATCATGATGAGACTCCTAAAAATGAATAGGGGAAAATATTTCATCTTGATTATTACAAAACAACTCACAACGTCAACCCACATCCAAGATATATGATAGATGGGTTTAGTATAGAGCATGAGAATAATTTTTTATCAAGATATAGTGTAACAATACTGTAATGTCTCAGATTTTTCCTTTTTTTATTTTAAATATTATATGGAATTATTTCGAGACCAAGTGCGAAGACGACACATCATTCCGATGTCCAGTGATCCCGAAATGGTCGTTTGAACCATTTATTTTAAGTGAGTCGGCACTTGTGTGCGGCCGTGGAAGTTTCCAAAAGGGATGCCCAGATTAAAAATTCTAGCGCACCGTTGCGTCTGGGATGATGGATTTACCAAAGAATGAGTCCCACCTTGACCAGCGCGGTTCGAGGAAAAAAGTTAATTTTCGGACTTTTTAAGTAAAATAAAATAAAATAAATCAACAAGTTTATTTTATTTCATTTAAGGAAACATCTGCTACAGCGAGGCAATGGCGCAGCTGTTTCTTAAATTAGTGGCGCATCATAATGACTTCGAAATAGAAAGTCAACATCATTAATATAGACACTTAATTAAATGCCAACCGGTTTCCCTTTTAATGGGTAAACCATTTGTTGATCGTTGACAACGCTAGAGAGGAACATCTGCTGAATCTGCGAGGCGTTGGAGGAAATTCTCGGCAACGAAAGACGACGGATCAAAACCAAGGATCATTGCGCCGACGTTGAAGGATCTCGATGACAACGGCAGTGCGGCACTTCTGTCAACGATCGATCCTTACGAAAGGTAGGGGTTGTTATTTCGATTTTTTTTTCAACGTAATTGAGTTTAAACGACGAATGTAGATCAACCACAAACAAGTTGATCTGCGGACTCATACATTTTTGTGGTAGGGATTTTCATTGGAATGATTATGGGGAATTGATACATGCTCTTTGTTATTGTTGATTATTGCTCCGTTTAATCCTACTAACAGGAGCGGATCAACACTGTGACGAACGACGACGGAGGTTTGTTCCTCATTTTTGTTTATCTGGATTTCTTTCCCTTCTTTCCCCCACACATTCATTGTGTTCTTAGCGGGGTGATGAAAAACGTATCGTTGCGCATCCGTTCTGTGATGCAACGATCCCAAATAAAAGTTTTGACACTGCAATGACATTATGGAGGTGCGGCAATAATGGCTGACGACCAATCAGACCGAATCGAAAAGAGCGTTCTTCGCGTATTCTTCACGCGGGATAATCCGAACACATTTTCAGAGCCGATCGGAGGCCCGAAAAAGACAGAAGCAGCTCCATGGTGTCGGGGCGACCAAAACATGGATGTTTTGTGGTGATCGGATGGCGAGATCGATGATCGGAGCACCACGGGAGGCGCACTGGCGAAGAGCGCCATTTATGGAAATTTCCAGAATACACGGCGTGTACTTATGAAGAACATGCTGTGTAGAACTGGCGAGAGCGGATAGGGTTTTGGGGTCAGACAGGAATCACACGGTGTGTGACCATGGTCACACGGTGTGTTGGACTTTCCCCGAAGCTCGACTTGTAATTTGGGTAGTACACGGACACGAGATGATCTACACGGCTTCTACAGCACAACGTGTACAGCATGGCAGAGGCGGCTACATGGAGCTCGACATGTATCCCAAGGATATAAAAACATGGGATGGAGTACACGACCGTGTACTCCATCACACGACCAGGAGAGGCCAGTAACACGGGTCGCCCCATGTGCAAATTACATAGGTCGGAGTTCACAGGCTGGTGACCGTGTACGGGCACATGGCTAGGGTACACGGAGCCCACCCCAGTTACCCAGGCAAGGCATGCACTCAGTAATACATGTCGTGTACTTTTTGGAAAATGGATTAGTCCTTTTTGTTCACCGTGCCTTGAACATCTTTCGTTGGGTTAGTGCCCCTTATTCTTGTTCCCCTGAAGGTCAGGCATCATTCCATCACACAGTATTATGATCCCTTATGCAGGAATTTCTGTGATAGTGTCATGCATCCATCCAAGAGGCCGAGATCGAGATCCTCTATCCATTCCAGACCCTAGGTAGAGTCAGGCATCGACATGACCAACTCCACCGGGCGTTGATCCTCTACCTAGTAGGTGAGTTCTGGATGAGTCATGGTATCCGCCATGGCCCAGGCAGTGATCCTCATCTATGTATCAAGATATTTCCCACTCAAGAGTGTGTCTCCATTAATGAGTTCTTCTATCTACCGTAACCTTTCCACTCAGGAGTGTGTCTCCCATAATGAGTGTACCTATCTCTCGTGATGGTTCCCAACGAACAAAACTTCTCGGATGGATGTCATCAGATCTATAAGTCTCGTGATGTGTGTTCTTCCAGAACAAGTGCATCACAAAATCATTGAACAGAATCCCTTACAAGGGTATGCGGTTCTGTGAATTGTCTCTAGACCACGGGTCTAGGTTTTGAGTATATCTGGTTTGTTCTATATGTTCTGTAGACATATATTTTGCATAGCTGACTGTACCTTTACTTTGTTTACTGCATTGTGGTTTTTGGGATCCCTTACTGAGTATTTTTATACTCACACCTACACGGGCTTTGCATGCACGTCGGGTGTCTTGTGAAGACGGGAAACCTTTTGATCGAGTCCAGGTCAGACCAGGGAAAGACCGAGCATTACAAGTTCCCTACAGGCCGAGGCGTTCCTACGGCTACGAGTGGTAGTCCCATTACCTTTTTGTGCTTACAGGTTGGACTTTGTAGTTTTCATACTCTTGTTTTTGCCAGGCTTTTATTATGGCCCAATTTACTTTTACAGCACTCTACCATTCATCGTACTCTGTTGGTTGGGTTTAGTTGTATGCATTCATTCTTTTCCTTAGTGGTTTCTACATTTCATCATTTTGTGGGCTTGGAGATGTGTGTGTGTGTACATGTTCGTAGGCAATGCCTCCCACGTTAGTGATATGCCTACTCGGTGCAAGTTACCATCCCTAGGCCTATTGGAGGCGGGCTTGGGGAGTCACGGCGCGGGCCCCACTGGGACAGGTCGTGACAGAGTAGTATTAGAGGAGGTTGGTTCTACCTTAGGACCAAGAGTCTTTGAGTTTGGTCTGTGGAAACAATGGTAAGTGTTTCGGGTTCGGCTTTTAGGCCAGGGACTCCTATGTTGGTATGGTGGCCGACATATCTATACACCAGGACTCTGATAACCTGCTTGTCAACTCAGTTCACAAAAACACTAGTTTCAGGGAAATAAAAGGTACATGGATCATATAACAATGGGTTTTGTTTTCCATGTCCTTTGTGTCAGCTATACAGATATACTCATTGACCATAGTACATCATGTTTGTTTACAGGATGCCTCCATGATGTATTCCTGCTAGGATTCAGCAGCACGATCACGAGGATGACCCCCTCAGTGAAGAGGCATCGATACAGGGACCAGCTCCCCAGGCATTACCACTAGGTGGTGCACCTGCTATACCACCACCAGTGGAGCAGCTAGTGGTACCCGCGATACCGACCGGTGAGGAGTGCATGCTCAATGCACTCCATAAGTTCCAGAGATAGAGACCCCTCAGGATCCATGGTGAGCCTAACCCTCAGGCGGCTGAGGATGGGCTTGAGGTGCTGACCAGAGTTTTCCATCTAGTGAGGACACCAGCTGACCAGATGGTGATCCTAGGAGAGAGCCTTCTTCAAGGTTCGGTTGGATGATGGTGGAGTCTGACTACACATAATCATGAGGAGGAGACTCTTTCATGGACGAAGTTTGAGCGACTCTTCCAGGAGGAGTTCTCTCCAGTTACACTAAGAGCTGTGAGCATTTAGGAGCTTGTTCAGCTTCATCAGGGAAGTATGACCGTAGCTGGCTATTCATGGAGGTTCACCAACCTCGCCAGGTACTCGATGGATATGGTCAGGGATCATTACATCAGAGCTCAGACCTTCTGGCATGGTTTACGATGAGAAATACAAGATAGCATTGTGCCCCTATGCATATAGACTTATTCTGGAGTTCTCGAGCGGGCCTTGGTGATCGAGAGCTTCTTGGCGGAGCAGAGACAGCCGCCAGCAGTCAATAGTATGCAGACAGGTGCAGAGACCCAGACAGGAGGGAGCCGACGTCAGGCATAGGGATCTGGAAGTGGGAGATGTCATAGGATTACTCATGACAGGGGATCGACAGTCCATGTCTCTTGGGCTGGATCTAGTCAGCCTAGGGAGATGCGATGCTATGCATGCGATGGTATGGGGAATCTCGCTAGAGATTTCCCAACATGTCGAGCTACTGATAGGGAAGCGATTGATGGACCATCAAGGTAGAGGTAGAGAATGTATCAAGAAGATTTTCCAGGCGGCAGACGTGGCAGAGGAGTAGGGAGAGCTGTGGGTGGTGGAAGACGCTTCTATTTACTTCCACCACCACCCCTAGGTGGTTCGAACTTGGCTCATGGAGCTGGGGGACCAGGGCATGGATAGCTGCATGCGGTCGAGGAATATGACCCAGGGGCTCCAGAGATGATTCGAGCTATGATATATGTCTTTTCTACCTTAGCTTCTGTACTCATAAACAGAGGTTCCAGTCCTTCCCTTATATCCACACGCCTTGTAAAAAAACTCGAGAATCTAGTAGAACCGTTTACTTGATCCTTACTCTTGGAGACACCTACGGGTGGAGACATGATGATCACGCACCTCTGCAGGCAGTGTGATCTTACCCTTGGAGGCGAGAGTTTCGGTTTGAACATCATGGTGGTAGCGTCGAGGACTTACAATGTCATTCTCGGTATGGATTGGTTATCTTCGGTCCATTCCCATATTGACTGTTTTAGGTGAAGGGTGTGCTGTGTCCGCTGTAATGGATCAAGGTTTTCCTTTGTCGGAGAAAAGGAAACCCAGGCAAAACAAAATGGGCTCATTCATAGGAGTGTGTAGCCGATCACTCATGAGTTGGCTAGCCTTACCCTCAGTGCAATAGATGTTGTGAGCTCTCAGTTCCTAGTAGTGGTCATGGACTATGAGGACGTCTTTCCAGAAGATGTTCCAGGGTTACTGTCCTGCTGGGAAATTGACTTCTGCATCGACTTAGACCTCAGGATGACACCGATTTCCTCATCGGCTTATCGGATGGCTTCCGCAGAGCGTCGCGAGCTAAGGGTGCAGTTGGAGTATTTGTAGAGCAAGGGTTTCCTTATACCCAACATCTCCCTTTGGGCGGCTCTAGTATTGTTTTCCATGAAAGCATACAGGAGTCTGAGGTTGTGCATGGATTACCGGTGCCTGAACCAGGTGATGGTGAAGAACAAGTATCCACTACCGAGAATCGATGAACTCTTCAATCAGCTAATAGGGGAACCATGGTTCTCGAAGGTTGACCTTCGATCAGGAAATCACCAGCTATGCGTGCGGGATGAAGATATACCGATGACAGCTTTTAGATGTTTCTACGGTCACTATGAGTACATGGTGATGCCTATCGGTGTGACGAACGTCCCTAATGTGTTCATGGGACCAATGAACCGGATCTTCCAGCCGTACCTGGACCGGTTCATAGTGGTCTTCATCGACTACATCCTTGTGTACTCGACGTCAGAGGAGGAGCACACGAGACACATGTCGATGGTTCTGGACAAACATCAGGAGCTCCAGCTTTATGGAATGCTCTCAAAGTGTCAGTTCTAGATTCGGGAGGTCCACTTTATGGGACATGTAATCTCAGTAGATGGAGTAGCTATGGACCCATCCAAGGTGGAGGCTGTGTTAGCATGGGAGCCACCTCCGAGGGTGACGGAGGTACAGAGATTTCTTGGGTTGGTAGGGTATTACCAGAGATTCATCCCAGACTTCCCCTAGATATCAGCACCGATGAAAACCATGACAAGGATGGGGAAACCATTCGTGTGGACAGAAAAGTGCCAGCAGGAATTCGAGAAGTTGAGATAGATTTTGACGAGCGCCCCAGTCTTGATATTTCTGGAGGAGGGTGTCAGGTACGTAGTTTTATGAGACGCATCAGGGACCAGGCTCTGATATGTCCTCATGCAGTGGCATAAAGTGATTTCTTATTGTTCTTTCCATCTTAGGCCACATGATCAGAACTATACAACCCATGATCTCGAGTTATCAGTGATAGTCTCCGCATTAAATATGTGGCGACCCTAAATTATGTGCAAGCGGTTTATTGTCTACTCTGACCATAAGAGCCTCAAGTACATCTTCTCACATAATGATCTGAAGTTGAGGCAGAGGCATTGGCTAGAGTTCCTCCAGGACTATGATTTCAAGATCATCAATACTCCTATGAAGGGGAACAAGGTGGCATATTCTCTTAGCAGAAGGTCGAGCTCACAGCTGTAGAGTGTGGCGAGACACCAGTTAGTCGCGTTACAGTTATACATAGTCTATGGAGACGATACAACTCACCTACAGTGGATGCTTGTCACCCCTCCACTCTTATACAGATTTAGGGAGGAAAGCTTGGGGATGTCGACTGTGTGGATTTACGTGCTCAGTTATCCACATGACATGCTCATGATGGATATTCACAATGTGGGGAGCACGTACTTCTTTTCAAATGATGCACAGTTGTAACAGTGGAATTATAGGAGAAGATCCTGAGGGAATTTCATTAATCCCCTTTGGTGGTACATCTTGGAGTGGAAAAGCTGTAGCAGGATCTCTGATGGCAGTTCCGGTGGTGAAGCATGATGAAGTCAGTAGAAGAGTTCATTTCTCGATGCCTCACATGCCAGCAGGTGAAGGCTGAGCACCAGGTTCCAGCGGGATTAGTTCACCCCTGGAAATCCTAGAGTGGAAGTGGGATTGAATATCGATGTACATTATGACAAGCTTACCATGGATGTCCAAGGGACATGATTCCATCTGGGTGATCGTTGAACGACTCACTAAGTCGGCCCACTTCCTAGCTATCAGGGAGCAGAGTTATGTAGAGAGCTTGGGATGCCTCCAAGTGCAGGAGATAGTTCGGCTTCATGGCATCCCCTCGACTATAGTTTCAGACCGAGACACCCGCTTCACATCCCGGTTTTGGAAGGGATTGTAGGATGATTTTAGGACTCAGCTACGCTTGGGCACAACATTTCATCCCCAGACAGTTGGTCAGACAGAGAGAACCATTCAGGTTCTGGAGGATATGATATGATCCCACATCTTGAACTTCGGTCACAGTTGGGAGGACCACCTACCACTGGTGGAGTTTGCATACAACAACATCTACCACTCCACCATTGGTATGGCACCATTCGAGGCCTTATACGGGAGACCCTCCCGGTCAACGCTATGCTGGGAAACCCCAGAGAGTCATCCCACATGGGTCCATAGTTAGTGTGAGCAGCCACAGAGAAGGTGCAGATCATCCAGGAGAGGATGAATACTACATGGAGCCGGCAGAAGACTTATGCTGACAGACAACAGAGACCTCTGGAGTTCAAAGAGGGAGACCATGTCTTTCATCGGGTCTCACCTCGATGAGGGTTGCATAGATTCGGCCGAGGTGGCAATCTATATCTGAGGTTCATCAGACCATACCAAATTCTGTGCAGAGTTGGAGAGGTGGCGTACCACATAGCTCTACCACCACAATTGCATCGGGTACATGATGTCTTCCACGTGTCACAGATGAGGAGGTACGTGCATGACCATCGCACGTCATTGACTAAGGTGAGATGGACATCGAGAAAGGAGGGAACTTTGCTGAGTACCCGGTAGAGATCGAGGATTGGTAGGAGAAGATACTTCGTGGGTGATCAATTCCCTTATTTCACGTCCGGTGGCATCACGGGAATCCTCAGAAGAGCACATGGGAGTGGGAGGCCGAGATCTGTGCGCAGTACCCTCGTCTTTTTGAGTAGCCTTTGTTTTGGCTTCTCGAGGACGTAAAGCCCGAAGGTGGGGAGAATGTAATGTCTTGGATTTTTCCATTTTATTTTTAAAATATTTTATGGAATTATTTCAAGACCAAGCATGAAGACGGCACATCATTCTGAGGTCCTGTGATCTCGGAATGGTGGTTTGATATTTTTACGTTATGTGAGTCGGCACTTGTGCACGGCTGTGGCAGTTTCCAAAACGGATGCCCAGATTAAAAATATGAGCACACTATTGTGTCTGGGAAGACAACTTTACCTATGAATGAGTCCAACCATGACCAGTGCAGGTCGAGGGAAAAAGTTAATTTTCAGACGTTTTAAGTAAAATAAAATAAAATAAATCAACATGTTTATTTTATTTCGTTTAAGGAAACATCCGCTGCAGTGTGGAAACAGTGTATCTATTTCCTAAATTAATGGCATGTCTTAATGACTTCGAAATGGAAAGTGAATGTAATTAATACAGACACATAATTAAATGCAAACAGACTTAACTTTTTATGGGTTAACTAATTGTTGATCGTTGGCGACACTCGAGAGGAACCTCTGCCAAATCCGCTAGGCGTTGGAGGAAATTCTCGGCGATGAACGACAATGGATTGATACCAAGGATCGTTGCACCGATATTTAAGGATCTTGATGACAATAGTAGGCTGGGGAATTTTTCAACGTTCGATCCTTTTGAATGGTAGGGGTTGTTATTTAGATTTTCTTTTCCCCGTAGTTGAGTTTAAACGACGAAGACAGATTAACCATGAACAAGTTAATCTGTAGAATCGTACGTTTTTGTAGGATGGATTTTCTTTGGGAAGATTATTGGGAATTGATACATGCTTTGTGTTATTGTTGATTCATGCTCCGTTTAAGCCTATTAACGGGAGCGGATCAACGCTGTGATGAACGACGACAGAGGTTCATTCCTCAGTTTTGTTTATTTGGATTTAATTACCTTCTTCCCCGCGCATGTTCTTCACGTTATTCATGGGGTGGTGAACAATGGATCATTGCACATCCATTATATGATGTAATGACCCCAAATCAATGGTTAGAAACCGCAATGACCTTATGGAGGTGCAACGATCATGGAGGATGACAAATCAGACCGGATCAGAAAGATAGTTCTTCGAGTGTTTTTCATTTGGGAAGATCGGGACACGTTTTTGGAGCCAATCAGAATCCCAAAAATGACAGAAGTGGCTTTGTGGGGTTGGGGCGACCAAAACCTGGATGTATTGAGGCGATTGGACGACCGGATCGATGGTCGGATCACCACGGGAGGCATGCCAGTGAAGAATGTCATTTCTGGAAATTTCGATAATACACGACGTGTACTTCCGAAGAACACGCCTTGTAGTACTGGCGGGGGCAGCTAGGGTTTTGGGGTCATAGAATAATCACATGGCATGTGACCCCGGTCACACGACATTTTGGACTTTCCCTAAAGCTCAGCGTGTACTTTGGGTAGTACACGGACAGGGGATGATCTATATGGATTCAGGTGGCACAGCGTGTACAACATGGAAGAGGTGGATACGTGGAGCTCAGCGTGTATCCCGAGGATATACAGACATGAGATGGAGTACCCGGCCGTCTACTCCATAACACGACCAAGCGAGGCTAGTAACAAAGGTCACCCCGTGTGCAGATTATACGGGTCGGAGTACACGGGCTGGTGACTGTGTATGGGCACATGGCTAGGGTACACGGAGCCAACCCCAGTTACCCAGACATGGAGTGTACTCAGTACTACATTCCATGTACTATGTTTTTCAATATGACCCACCTCATGACACGTGCCATTGTAAATGGGTAGTACCCGGGGTCGGACAACACGGCGTGTAGCATTTCTACACGCCGTGTACTTTTTGGAAAACGTCTTGGTCCTTTTTGTTCATCGTGGCTTGAACATTATTCGTTGGGTTAGTGCCCCTTATTCTTGTTACCCTGAAGGACAGGCATCATTCCATCAAGTAGGATTATGATCCCTTCAGCAGGGCATTATGTGGTAGAGTCAGGCATCCATTCGAGAGGCCCGGATCGAGATCCTCTATCCATTCAAAACCCGAGGTAGAGTCAGACACCGACATGACCAACTCTACCGGTCATTGATCCTATACCTATCATGTGAGTTTCGGATGAGTCGCGGTATCTTCCATGGCCCTGGTAGTGATCCTCATCTGTGTATCGAGATCTTTCCCACTCAGGAGTGTGTATCCCATTATGAGTGCTTCTATCTATAATAACATTTCCACTCAGGTGTGTGTCTCCCAAAATGAGTGTAGTTATCTCCTGTGACGGTTCCCGATGAACAACACTTCTCGGACAATGTTCATCAGAGCTATAAGACTCGTGGAGTGTCTTCTCCTAGAATGAGTGAATCACGGAATCTTCAAATAGAATCCCTTATGGGGGTATGTGGTTGCGTGACTTGTCTCTAGACCATGGGTCGTGGTTTTCACTATATCTGTTTTGTTCGATATGTTCTATAGACATATACTGTGCATAGTTGATTGTACCTTTACTTTGTTTTCTGATTTGTGGTTTTCAGGGTCCTATACTAAGTATTTTAATATTCACCCCTACACGGGCGTTGCCCGCACGTCTGGTGTCTTGTGCAGATGAGTAGCCTTTTGACAGAGTCCAGGGCAGACTAGGGAAGGACCGATCTTTCTAAGTTCGATACTGGTCGAGGCGTTCCTATGGATATGATCGGTATTCCCATTACCTTTTTGTGCTTACAAGTTGGACATTGCAGTTTTCAGACTCTTGTTTTTGGCGAGATTCTATTCTGGCCCAGTTTACTTTTACAGCACTCTACCTTTCGTCGTACTCTGTTGGTTGGGTTTAGTTGTATGCATGCATTCTTTTCCTTAGTGGTTTTTACATTTCAGCATTTTGTGGGCTTGGAGATGTGTGTGTGATTACAGGTACTTTGTCAATGCCTCCCATGTTACTGATATGCCTACCCGGTGCTAGTCACCAGCCCCTGGCCTATTGGAGGCGATCTTGGGGAGTCACGGTGCGGGCCCCACTGTGATAGGTCAGGACAAATACAGACATTCCCATATAAATATATCACATCGTAATAGATGAATGTTTATATAATACATAATAACTATATTAATAACTCTTAGAAAGGAACTGTAAGAATATGTGAGGTACATGCTATGTATGGGTAAAAAATAGTATATCAATGATCTTATAAGCATAATATGTTAATAAGGGTATGATAAAATGAGAATGAAAATAAAAAATTGTACCCTTCATATCAATGATTAAGAAAATTATTCAGGGAATAAAATAGTATTGGTTTGAAATCACAAATCATAATAGAATCAAAAAAAATGAATGATGATTCCACATCATAGGCATAAGACATTTATTTTTTACATACACATGAATATAGAAAATCATTTCCTTAGTAGTCATGGTTGATAACCATGAATATAATAGTGGAATGGGTTCACTACCCAAATCATCATAGTAGTCATGGTTCACACCCAAGACTATTATAATGGAAAACATCCCTTACTAAATTGGTTTCAATCCTCATTCCATTAATTTATATCTCCGAAGATATCAATATTTACCCAATGTATTTGAAGAAGACATAGGTTCCATTTATCATATAATTAATATCACATATATGTGATCCTAAAGATCATACATTATTCATCATTTCTGAATTTGAAAAAATATACGGGTTTTGTGAATATTTCAACATGGAATATCCTATAAAAAATAAAACGTTTTCATAATATTTTCATCTATTCTACATAGTATAACTAATGTAAATAGAATGAGTTTTAAAAACAATTAATCTTTTGATCATAGAATAAACGATGGGAAAGTAATGGGTTTCATAAACATCACTTCATCATAATGATTAACCATCTAGAGAAAAACAGTGGATGAATCATTTGATCATATCCCCAATATATCTTATTTAATATCAAATAATGTCATCTTAGTTGAGATATAATATTGAAATATCACTTAAAATTTTTCTTTAGTAAAAAATCATTTCAAATTTGAAAATTACTCATTTACAATATCCAAAAATAATAAATATTAATGAAAATTATTTCATTTAATATAACATTGTAAACATATAAACAAACCTCTTAGTAATGAAGCGATCATGACGTAATAATATTATGTTCATTCTGTGTTTGGTAAATTGAAGATACATTCCAAATTTTTGTAAAAATTATAAAGTGACTTGTCCATAAAATTACAATAATATTCAATTTAAATAATTATTTAAAAATTAAAACATGATAAATATGTTTATTGAAAAATTATTAGAAAAATGTAAAAATGTTCTCTAAAATATATTTAGATAACATGGACATTGAAGAAAATTATTTTTTTATAAAGAGAGAAATAAATTCATTTTTTTATAATAAACTATATTTTTGTATCATGACTACCGAGAAAGATAGAAATTAATGGAAAATTTTTATTCATTAAAACATAGCAATATATGTTAAAATTCTTGATGTTAATGTGTGGTAGATCATAAACATTAATCATTAGAAACTTAATAATAAAAAATCCAAATAAATAATGGGATTTTAAAATAAACACTTTACCACAATAGTTTATTTTTAATTATAAAACCCTTACAATAATTAACCATAGAAAGATATTTATATCCCATAATTATGATGATAATAATAATAAATTAATTTCATCTATAATATATAAATAGAAGAAAATAAATAATTTTTGAATTTGGAATATGTCCCACATAAATAAAAATGAGATAAAAATCACTTGAAACTTTTGAATCATAACACCAATGTAATAAAGAGAAGTTGATAAAATATTAAATATAATGAAAATTGGTATAATTATGATATAATATTCCAAGGGGAATTATGTATATCAAATTATGAAATGTGTTATGAATATGGAAATTTTTTCACAGAAATAAAAGAGGTAATATAAATCACTTACATCATGTATTGACATTATTCATACACATTAGAACCTAATATATAATTAGTATATGTTTACAATACATGTATTAGAAAGATATAATTATATATTTCAAACCATATATGATTTAAATATAACCATTTATCGCCGTTTTATTTTTGTTAGATTACTAATTCCTGTAATAACAGTTGTTCTTTTCATGTTTGTTGTGGTTTTATAGTTATGTTCCTTGTACTATGACTCCATGTCCATCATCTCAATTATGAAGATCATGATATTAAAATAATTTATACTCAATATATACTTGTTTGGAGAAATAAATAAAAGATAGTGATTGGAAAATAAATTTTATCATTCACGGAGATGGTATGTCATACATACACATGATGTTTTATTTAATTTATTTGATTGATGAAATCAAATAAAGTTTAATTTTAATTCACCTTTATAGAATCATTATTATATTATATATATCATATATAGGCATTAAATCAATCTTTATTACCATCCATGTCAAAATTAAATGAATAAAATGTCTCCTCACTTCATATAGGGGGTTGTCCGCACGTACGCACAAATAACATTATCATTTTTCATCGGTATTGATAGTAATAAAATAATTATGTGAGAACTAGTTACATGAATTAAATTACATCGTTTCAGGAGGTCATAATTCTTCATACACATAAGTGGAGGTTTCTTTTACCATTTCATTAAAGGAGATATGGTCTACGGTTATTCCAATAACATAATAATATTTCATTAAATTGAAGATAATTATATTATTATATGATCATAGTTGAGTAATATTTTAATGAGGTGGAATAATAAGTAAAATAATAATTATCCCTTAAGCATAATACCTCTTCTTCGATTAACCTCCTTAGGTTATAATTAAAATCGTTATTAAAAGGGTTTCATAATCAAAATAAGTCCTCTAGGACAAGGGTATGGATCCATGGAAGAGATTTGTCCACTCATTGGCTGAGCTAAAATTCATTGATAGTATGAATTGGATAATATTATGGGTTCTCTTTTATAAGTGGGTGATATGACAAAAAAGTAATTTTAAAAAACAAAATATTATAATGACATTTCAAACATGCTGAAAGAATCTATAATGGCACATTATCAACCCTTAGGTTATATATAGTTTAAAAATATCCATAAATGATGAATTATACTATTGGATACTAAATATTAACCATTTTCATTTTATTTTGACACTTGGTAAACTCTTCTTAACCATAGATGTTGCAATAATTTTATACTATTTTTGAAAATTAATTATGAGAAATAAGTATGTTGAAATTATTTTATAACATTAATCATTATGATTCAAAATATGGAATCCACTTTTTCAATTAAAATTCAATTAATTGGTATAAATTAATTTTAAATTAATCCTACTGATGGAATGAAAATAAGGTTTTCTAGATTGAAAATGTTTATAAGTATGAAATGTTTGAAAATAAAAATTCATTATTAAATAGATTATAAAGACCTAAATTGGATTAAATATTATATAATTCAAAAAACAATTACATTTATTCCATTTTCAAAAAAAAAATTGTATAAGATTTAAAAAATCTATAATTGTTAATAAAAAAAATATTTTCACTATTCATAATAAAACGTTATCATTTTAGAAAAATAAATAAAATTACCATTAGATAATTTTTCCTCATATATTCAAAAATATATAATAATTTTTTCAAATAAGTTTTGTAAATTTTAGAAAAATAATTTCAATATTTTTTAACAAAAGATATAAATTTTTTTTAATAAAATTATATTTTTGATACAAACAAAGACATCAATAATAATTATGTACCTATTTATAAATGTATTTTATATCTAAAATTATTATATATAATTTTCTAAATATCGACATTGAATATAATATAATGATTTTTAAAGCTAGAATATAATAGTCTTATTTAAACAATATTCTATCAATGGTTGTTAAATCATGGTGTTTCATGTAACACAAAATATCAACGAAGTTAAATTCAATTGAAAAAAAACAATTGATAAAATATTATGGTGTTACATTTGACATAAATAAAATAATTTTCTCTTAACAAATTACATAACTTTAATATAACCAACTGAGGATACTTCTAATTTATAAAATCATCCGGATACCTTGCGGCTTCCTCAAAATAGTTATTTTTTCAAAAATTAGTGATCAAGTAATGGGTCTTGTACTATTATATTTTTAATATATAATCCAAAATATCCATAAATTATTCCATATATAAATGATCTTAATCATGTATTATGTAATTTTAGATCAATACATGTGAAGAATTAGGCATGTTCTTCTTCATGAGAGATGTATGGAAAACAAAATCGGATTAAGAGAGGTTCATTGGATGTGGTAGATGATATGAAATCATCACTTATATATCCATAATCTGAAAGGGTATAATATCCCTTGGGATTATATTTCACCTCAACCAAAATATAATAACGTTATTCTATGGAAAACATCATAGAAAACACATCTCACCAACTCCAAATACTATATCACATCGATGATTATTAAAAAAAAATTCATGGGTTTTCTGTTACACTTAAATATAGATGGATTGATCTGACATTATTTAACATTTCTTAAGAAATCAATAGTACCAGTAGAATTATTTATTCATATTCATTACTATATGTATATTTATAAAATACATTCCATATATGGATTTATATAAATACATATAAATTCATGATTGAAATATATTGTTTATGAAAACTACACTATAGGATGGTGTTTGTCCCATCCAACATCAAAATCCAGAGAATAAGTTCAAAAAAACCCATTAGGATTTGAATTTTAATTATAGAGTGTCCATCTATACAATGAGGACATGTAGTGAAGAAACACAATAATGTATCAAGATCTTGTTGTGGGATTCGCTAGAACATTGAAGTAAGCCTCATATACAATTTAATAAAATATAACTGGTTACCCCATTCAACCCTACCACTTCATTAATATATACAATGGAAACCTATAAATGGGGGATATTTTCTCTTATTATATTTATGTCTGAATATTTTCTATGTTGATTTACTATAACCCATAAATCGTTGTTCCCATTAGAATTGGGGGGTTATAATAAATTCCTTGGTAATGTTTTCCCATTTAAATCATTGTATGAGTTATTGTTTTATCATCCACTTATAATTTTATCTCTCAGCCTTAAATTGATGAAATACTAAGAATCCTGATAAAAAATTTATAATATATCTCTTAAGTTCATCATTGCATAAATACACTTTCAAATATCATTACATCTTTGAACATATAAAATGAATAGACAATAATGAACTATGAGAATCCTATAACATTTACATATTCAAATTTGATATTTATGGGATGTTGGAATAGTTTCTAAGCCTTATCATTCCATCATAGTGATGGATAAATTCATGGATATTTCTCCCCTTCTTCTGAAACTCTACATCTTCTTTTGGTTCCTCTTCAATCATCACATTCATTAATAATTAAGCACTTATTTGATAAATATACTATTTCATTCTTCCATCATGATTTTAAGATTGATCATTTTAAAATCCATAAATATTGAATCATTTTATGGTCCACATCATAGATAATATTTAATTATCCTTTAGACACAGAGAATCTTCCACATTTCTCACTTTCCTAGGGTGGTAATGAATTGAGTAGCCATAACCATTAATCAGATCTCATGATCTTGTTCAATGAATGATAAATTATTTATATGTGAAAATATAATTTAAACACTTATGAATAGTATATATATCACACCTTTACCCATAATAACAATTCCACCATATCTTGTAATAAACAATTCCCGAAACTAACTCAAAATTATGTGGTCGGTAGTTTTTCACCATAACCAGCAATTTTGATGGGGTATAATATATCACCATATCATTATTCATGGGTAATCATATCAGTACCATCATTAATTCATCATTATATATTAAAAACCCATCTACAATATAGAAAATTTAATAGAAGGTTCATTGACTAGAATTCACTTAAGTAAACTTATTTTTTTCACATTCATCTACATAAAGGAACATGGATGTCTTTTGGAGTTAAATTGAAAATTGTATTGGATATCTTTACAAAATTTTCCAAAAATAATTGATAATATAAAAAAGCAAATATAAATATAGATGTAAGTAATTTTGGTTAGTCTGTTAATATTCATAATATACTCCATAATTTAGGGATCGAATTATATGTCTTCATAAATAATAGAAAAATGAAAACTCCAAATGGATGTGAATTATGTTCCTGAAATTTTAGTTATATAAAACCAGTTTCTTCTAGTTTGATTTATCATATATTTTCATTAACTTAAAATAGTAGTGGAATCATATGAAAACAACAAAATGATATTAAAAATAAGAAATTTATAGTTTCGAGTTGGGGTAAACCACTTTTCCACTCCACTAATACTCTACTTTGTATGTTTTGATATTTTCACTATAATAACCCTATTACAAGAAAGTGATAGCAGTGTATAAAGACCATTCACTTGATACAATTTTCCAAGAGATTTAACCTCTTCTCTCCCTTTTAAAAATCCATTCATAGGGCTCCACACACACTATAAAAATTAGTGTAATAAAATTATAATTTATAATAGTTTGAATGAATTGTTGTAGTTAATAGATGCCATAAGAAACTCATAGTAGAAGATGTTTGATTCTAAGAAGTTGATATACTTCAAGTTGAAGCTCATAATGATATTTATTGAAAATGATAACCATATATAGATATTACATGTATCAATGTTTTATAATTTCAATGTAAATCCACTCAATTTTTTCATATGATCATTCTAATCATTATTCACATTTATCTGTTACACTTTTTTTCATGTGGTGAAAAACAGTTCCCTTTGTATTTTTTTTGAAATTATATATAGTATAATAGTAAAGGTCTAGTGATAATCCATTGATATATTGATAAGCCATGAAATTATCGTTATATATTGAATTTTTTCAAATATATAAATTTATTTTCCTACAGTGCTATCAAAAATATATATTATTAGTATCATTATATTGATTAAAAAAGTACATATTATATTAATTTGTCAATTTTTAAAAGATAATATATTTTATGATACACTCTAAAAACATGAAATGAATTTTCAATGGATTATAAAACTAATCAAGACATTCTTCACAATATCTAGCTCTTTAAAAGATATTCAACTGATAGTACCATTCAACATAGGATAAAATCACAAGATAATTTTTAAGATAAATCTACTATCTAATTGAAACTGAGAATAAGATAATATGACACTAGAATTTCATATTATAATTCATCAGAGTGAGATAAAAAATGATACTTTGATGTGAAACATATCTTCCTCAACTTATTATGGATTTTTAAGATAATATTTTACAAATATAATGTTGTAATGAAAATTTCTTCTAATTAGATTCATTGTGTCTAACATATATGACCCTAATTGAAAAAAACTCAATTATACTCTTAGTATGATTATATTATTTGTAGTAAAACAAAAACTCAAAATTTAAATTTCGGATTCAGGGTAAGTAGAAGATAATTATTCTTTCTCTTACGAAATTTTATTTAATCAATATTAATACTTTAATTTCATTAATATAAACATTTATAGAATCATATAATAAATTTTTTGGATAATAGTAAACTGAAAAACATAAAATAAACTTTTTAGGATAGAAATATTGATAATTTGAGTCATCAATACACACAAAAACCATGATATGTTGGTATAATATTAATCCTTCCATTAATCTCCACTTTTTTATAATCATAAAACCTATAAAATAAAAATTTCAATTTTCAAAAAATGATGCTTTTAACTTCATCCTTTAGGATAATTTTTTTTAAAAAAATGACTTATTTATTAAACATTATCATTTAATTCTCCAATTAGAAAACATTTTAATGCATGAAATTGTTTTATTATCCTTTACTAATAATCCTATGGAATATTAATAAAATGAATTTATTTTAATCTCAAAATAGAAATTCTTTGGCTTTATTATCACACCATTATTAATATGAAAATTAAATTTATAAATGAATACACGTAACATTTCACATGAAAAAAAGTATATAGTTAATGAAACTTATTATTAACACAATTTATCATAATGTAATTATGTGATTAACAATTAAATAATAATATAGAAAAAATTTAATGTAAACACACGAAAATAAGTAAAACATATTTTAGATTTAAAATCAAAAAAATATATAATAAGGTGACAGATGGATCATAAGATAAGAACAGTGAATATCTTTAATAGAGATAGAATCATATCAATAATAAACACATTGACATGAAAATTAAAATATTTAAAACAATATTAACTATTTATTTATATAAAAATAAATATAGATATGAAAAAAATAAACTAAACAAAATATAATTAAATTATTTATTAAAACTAGTAAAATGTAAAAAAATAAACTTAACAAAAAATAATTACACACTAAAAAAACATTTAAAGGTAAAAAAAATAACATAGAAAAGGAAAATTGAAATTATTTTTAACATTCAATCGAGCAAGAAACCATACCATAAAAGGGGAACAATGATGTATTTTAAATCCTTCAATATTAAATGAATTATTGGAGAGTGGATTTATAAATTATAATATTTTTCCTTTATGTAGAGACCATAACAGAATAGTTATTTTAGCCTTATCTCCAACAAAATATCCCAATGTAAGGATGATCTGATAACTTCTCAATCAACTTGAGCGATACATAAGGGCATGGGTAAAATATTGGTAAAATAATTCTTTTCTGTAACACCCCGAACCCAGTATCCCAGAGTCCGTTCATTATTAAATAACATTGGCATGATCACAAGAAAGATCAAATCTCGAAAGACAGATTAGTTTAGTAGCCTTGGAAACCATAGATATATTCATAATGTTTTACATTACATCATAAAAATCGAAACTACAACAACATAGTCTCCATAGTCTACACTCTTATCCCCTTATACTATCTATGCAGGTCATTCATAATTTACCTCTTCACATCCTGGGAAAAATAAAACATAGAAAAGGGGTGAGCTCAAATTCCAAGTAAGAATAACAATATAGCAGAAATGTTCATAAACAAGAATAAACATTTAAGGAAATGTATAACTAAAACAAAATCCTTTTAAACTTGATCTTAAACATAGTATGGAAAAAATAAAATGAAATAATTTCATTTACTTATTCACATTGATATTCTACTAATCGAATAATCACATGCAATATCAATAACCACTTTCATAATGATTTAATGCATAATTCCAGACTATCATAACCACATATCCAAGACCTCGTTCCAAGACTACAAATAAGATTTATCCAAGTCCTTATTCCAGGACACCAGTTTGTCTCATGAGACCTACCGATGCATCGAGGAGGTATAGCAGGCTCCACCCCTCACATATTACGTCCAATGCATTCCCATATGAAAAGGTTTAAACATAACATAAACATTCTTATTAAAAATAGCATCAGAAATGTAAATACTTCATCCATAAACCATGAATGGTATAAAAATAACAAACCCATAGTCAAACATATCACAAAACCTTCAATAAAATATTGATGTTTTGTATCATAATAAATCAACGTCAAATAAGCATAAAATCCATCAAAGGATGTTGACATAGATGAAATCAAAACTCTTTTTAGAGAAATATCTCTTTCTATTTTGAAATAATTTAAGAGTCATATATTTAAAAAATAAAACATTTTCTATGAAAATATTCTTATAAACTTGTAAGGGAAGATTCGACAATTTTAGAATGGCGGAAAATAGTCATACCCGCCATTTAAGTTAAAAAAACATTCTTACCTTAATTTTGTTGAAAAGGTTTAAAAGGACCTTGTTTGGAAAATGATGGAAATATTCCTTTATAAACCACTTAAAAAAGTCAAAAAGGGTATAAATGACTTTAACCCATATTATAGTAAATAGTAAAACTGTTTTGAAATACATTTTTAAGAAACATGGATGTGGATGATAAAGAAATCCCAGTTGATTATTACGTATAATCAACCTCGGATAATGAAGAGATTGCGAAATAAACCCTTACCTTGTAATTTTCCTTGGATGGTGTAGGTTAACATCATGTATAATAGTGAAATAATTTTTATTAAATTATACATTAATCATATACTTTAATATGATATCATATATGATCTTTTAACATTGATTTGTTAATAATATATTAGTATTATCGTTGTTTCGGGTGTTAACGTACTCGTTTAATTTTATATGTTTTGTTACGTATGCCGTGTTTTTCATGGATAGGTTTTATCTTAATCATATCCAGAAGGATATCAAGTCCTTAGAAACTATAATTAATCATCAAATAATAATTATACTTGAATGGATATGATAAAGAATGAATATCATGGAGACGGTAGTCCGTACGCACGCACGAGTGACAATATTATTCTTTTGATATTAAAATAATATATAATTGGATGTTATATCATATATAATGAATAATTATCATGTTATATTTGCTATTTACATGAATTACACATCATTATTATAACCATCCAGAAAATAATTTATTGAATAACAATTACACCACGACGTGGAGACGGTAAGCCATACGTATGCACGTATGGTGACATGTAATTCAAAGGATTGATAGAATACTGACTATGGTTGTACCATATTTATAATAATATTACATTATATAAGAGATACTGGATTAATTATTTTATAATTGTAAGAACAAAGAATGAATAATTTGATGAAGAAAGGAACTTGAAAAGGGGTGGTGAAAACATTACCTCTTCTTCGGGTTCTTCCTTTTATTTGATCAAAAGGTTTCCTTAGGTGGGCTTTCTGACTAATGGAAGGCCTCTAGGATAAATTCAGTGAAGTTTATAAAGTATTTGTCCAGAGTTTGGCTGCGCGAAATGGCTTTGAAGGTGTGAATTAATGAGATGTCGGTGTTCCCTTTTATAAGAGGGGTGGGGGGAACATTTGGAAAAGCTAGAAATATTTTTTTTATAACAAATTCATATTCGGTTTCTAATGGTTCCAAAGTTTATTATTTAAATGATAAGGTGGGGATAGGTCAAAAAAAAACTCAACCAATAGGATTTATACAGGTTTGGGTTATAATATCAACATTATCATTAAGTATTAACTCTTAGTTAATTAGTTTCACTTTTACAATGTCTCTTTGTATTTTTATATTATATGGTTAATAAACATACTATATACTTCCAAGAGACCCCCCGAGTGGTCCATTAATGATACAACTATCATGGTATAAGTTATTTGGCTGATCCATAGATTTTTATCAATTGAATATAAATTAATAATATAATATTTGTTTTAAAAAATCTTTTATGTCAATTTTGACACTATATGGAAAACTGATTTTTGTGAAAATCATAACAGAATTATTACTTCGAAAAAATTTAATTAAATCATTAATAACATGTAATATTATCCTATAAAAATAGTTTAATTCATAAAAAGTATCAAATTATATTTATTTGGGTATTTATAATATTTATTATTTTAATTTTTCACTATTATGGTAATTTACTGCATCATCATTGGGTCATAAATAAATTAAATTATTTAATGTCAAAAAATTATTAATAAAATACCATTATGTTTTAAATCTTCTTATCCTTATAATGAATATTTACAATCTAATTTATCTTATGTATTACTTTATATTAAAAATTATTTAGTAAATACACTTTGATTTTAAATCTTTTAACTTTTCTTTAAATTAAATAATAATAAATGTCCTAATCTAATCCAAGTGGACATAAATGATAATAGTTAATTCCTAAGGTTGTTTTTGGTCGAGATACACTTGCCCAATTGAATTAGGACATGTTTTATGGTAATATTAAAATCATTTTTACCCTTAATTACCCTATTTACTTTAAACCGTGGTAAATAAAAGTAAAAAGTTATTATTCACTAAAATTATTTTTATCTCATTGAACCACATTTTACTCCTTGATATTAACAGTATCTCTATGATTTTTTATATTCCATTCACAGAAGCACTAAAATTACGTTTTATGAAAAATTCAATTTTTTAACTACAACTTAGTGGTTTCACTATTCATCAAAATATGATGTTTTTCAGAAAATTACCAAAAATTCACCCTAGGCTAATTTCAGTATTCCGAATCCAAAAATGAAGTCCATTTTGAAAAATAAAATTTATAAATTTCAAAAAGTGGGTATTACTATTCATAACGGCTGGTTTGATTGGTTGTGGTGTGTTAGAACTCGATGTTGCGTACGACACACACTATTGCATTATTCAAAGAGAAGTGTACCATAGAAGCTTGGCGTGTTACATTCTCCCCTCCATTATATAATTTTTTCCTCGAAATTTCTAGAATACTACCTCATGAATATGCTCGGGTGGTTCTTCATCATAAGTTCCTCGGGTTCCCACGTTGCCTCTTCCATCTTATAGTTTCTCCATAGAACTTTTACCAGACGGGTCGTCCGGTTTCTCAGTGCTTGTTCTCTCATATCAAGAATCTTGACTGGCTCTGCACAATAAGACAGATCGGGTTCCAGTTCTAATTCGTCACAGGTGAGTACATGAGTTGGGTCAGACATGTATTTCCTCAATAGAGATATGTGGAACAGATCATGAACTTTGGAGAGACTTGGCAGAATTTCCAATCGGTAAGCTTCAACCCCAATTCGTTCTAGAATTTTGAAAGGTCTGATATACCTGGGACTCAATTTACCTTTCTTACCAAAATGTATGACTCCCTTCCATGGAGATACCTTCAGGAAAACATGATCACTGACTTGAAATTCCAAATCCTTCCTTCGATTATCGGCATAGCTCTTCTGCCTACATTGACCCGCTTTGATATGGTTTTGGATTACCTTAACCTTTTCCATCGTTTCCTCCACCAGTTCTGGGCCTACAAGTTTTCTTTCACCAACTTCATCCCAACAAGTTTGTGTTCGACATCTCTTTCTATATAACAGTTCATATGGTGCCATGTGAATACTCGAATGGAAGCTATTCTTTTAGGAAAATTCTACCAGAGGTAAATATTGATCCCACATACCCTTAAAGTCAAGTGAGCAAGATCTCAACATGTATTCTAAGGTCTAAATTGTTCATTCTTATTGTCCATCTGTTTGAGGGTGGTAGGCAGTGCTCAAATAAAGTTTAATATCCAAGGATTTCTGAAGACTTTTCCAGAATGTTGAAGTAAAATGGGGATCACGATCAGAATCAATCGATAGGGGTACTCCATGAAGTACCACAACTTCATTAATATATAGTCATGCTAGTCGTTCAAGTGGTAAATCTTCCCTTATAGCATGAAAATGTGTTGACTTGGTAAGACAATCAACAATGACCCATACTACATCGTTCCTTCTAGAAGCCTTTGGTAGCCCCATGACAAAGTCCATCGTAATATTATCCCATTTCCACTCAGGTATGGGAGGAGGTTGCAATACTCCACCAGGCTATTTCCTTCCATCTTTCACTTGTTGAAAAACCATACATCTTGACACAAAATCGGCAATCTCCCTCTTCATGTTTTCCCACCAAAAATGTTCCTTCAAATCTATATACATTTTAGTGCTCCCAGGGTGTATAGAGAAATTGGAACTTTGAGCATCATCCAGCAATTCCCTTTTTCGATCAGGTGTATCGGGACCACATATCCTCCTCCCGAATTTCAAAATTCCTTCTTCATACACAATGTCTCTCAATCTCCCATCATTCACAGCATTAATCTTCATTTGAAATTCTTTATCATCAGTATGAGAAATCTTAATCCTTTCTAGTAAATATGGTTTTGAAACCATTTGAAAAAGCATTTATGTTTCACCTTCCCTGGTTATTCCCATGTCCATCTTCACTAGATCCATGAAAATTGGATCCCATTCAATTCTCATATTGTTCAAAAATCCATTGTCTTTTCTACTCAAAGAATATTCCAACGTGTTTTCTTTCCCTGGGTGGTAGTGTATTGTGAAATCACAATCCTTGAGTAATTCAAGCCATCTCCTTTTCCTAATGTTGAGTTCTTTTTGTGAGAAAATATACTTCAAACTCTTATGATCAGTATAAATCTCAAATTTTTCACCATATAGGTAGTTCCTTCATATCTTCAACGCAATGATCATAGCTGCCAACTCGAGATAATGAGTAGGAGAGTTTTGTTCATGAATTTTCAACTGTCGTGATGCATAGGAAATAACCCTATCATTCTGCATAAGAACACAACCGTATCCTTTCTTCGATGCATCACTATAAATAACGAACCCATCATTCCCTGATGGTAGTGTCAATATAGTATCATTGACTAATATTCTCTTCAGTTCTTCGAAACATTCTTCACACTATTTTGTCCAAAAAAATTTAACCCCTTTTCATGTGAGCTTCGTTAATGGGTTAGCTAATCGGGAAACATTCTGGACGAAACGTCGATAATAACCTGCCAAACCAATAAAACAACATACCTCAGTTATACTCATAGGTGCTGGCCATTCTTGGATTTCCTTGGTATTAGAAGGATCAATAGAAATTCTATCCTTAGAGAGAATATGGTCAAGAAAAGAAATCTAATGATTCGAGAATTCAAACTTTCTAAACATCCCATATAATTCATGTCTTCTCAGAGTCTTCAGGATAATGCGCAAGTGATTTGCATGATCGTAGTATCTTTTGGAGTATACCAAGATATCATCAATAAATACCACCACAAATTCATCGAGATATTCCGTGAAAACTCTATTCATAAGATCCATGAATACAGAGGGTGAATTAGTCAATCAAAAAGGATTTACTGTAAACTCGTAATGCTCGTACCTGGTTTGAAATGCTGTCTTCGGAATGTCTTCCTTCTTCACACACAACTGATGGTATCTGGATCGAAGTAAAATCTTTGAAATGTATTGATCTCCATGCAGTTTGTCCAATAAATCATCAATGCGAGGCAGGGGATACTTGTTCTTTATTATTATAGCATTGATCTCCCTGCAGTCGATACATAACCTCATAGTTCCATATTTGTTTTAACAAAAAGAATAGGGGATCCCTATGGAGAAACAGTAGGGAGAATAAATCCCTTATTACTCAATTCCTCTAGTTGTTTCTTTAGTTATAATAATTCTACAGTGGCCATTCTATAAGGGGTCTTCGATATAGGCTATGATCCATGAATTAAATCAATGGAAAACACAACTTCTCGTTCTGGAGGATGTCTAGGTAAATCTTCCGGAAACACTTCTACATATTCATTCACAATAGGAACATCCTCTATTTGAACATTACATTCCTCACCAACAGTCATTTCATCCTCTTCCTCCCCAATAATTGAATTTAGTTGAGCTACTGAGGGTGGATCTTGATAAGAATTAGGTGGTGACGATTCTGCTCTAAAGATAAGTTGTTCCTTATCATCATCATAAAAATTCGTAACCTCCTTCTTCTTACAATAAATCTTCGCATCATGGTCTAAAATCCAATCAATACTGAGGATTATATCAAAGTCAATCATAGTTATGACGATGAGATCAGCAGATAAAGAGCATTTATGTGCTCTAATGGGGACTAATTCATAAAACATTGTTGCAATGATACTTCCCTTAGGAGTTTTAACTGAAAACTCACTTGATAAATCAAATTGGAAATATCTAATTTTCTTATCAAACTGGGATGATATGAAACAATGCGATGATCCATAATCAAATAATGTATTTTCTAAACTTGAGGAAACCATTAAATTACCTGCCACCACGTCTTTTAGAGCCTCTACCTCAGCAGTAGTGATAACATAAGCTTGGCCTTGATCCCTTGGCCTTTTCTGAGGTAAGTTCCCCTGACTCTTAGGACATTAATTTTTATAATGTCCCATCTCCCTGCAATTGTAGCACTGAACATTGGTAGCATCCTTCTTTCCTTTGCAATCCCGAGCTTGGTGGCCTTTTTCACCACACTTGTAATAGACACCCATTCCCTTCATGCAAGTACCGAGGTGTTTCTTCAAAAATTTACCACAGGATGGATATTCAACCATTCCCTTCTTCCCCTTATTTCTATTCCCAGATTGATCAGTAGATCTCTTCTTCTCTTGCTTTTCTTTAACGTTATAAGACTTACAGAATTCCTTTTCTGTATTGATAGCACATGAGACAATGTCTTCGTATGACGAGAAGGATGGTGAGACTAATGCTCGACGGAGAAATTTTTTTAACCCATCAAAGAAACAATCAATCTTAATTCTTGGGTTACATATATAATATCCAGCATACCTTTCTAACCTTGTAAAGTTAGCCTCATACTTTGCGACATTCTCATCCTCCTTTTGTCTTAAACTCATAAATTGTCTTTCCATATTTGATCGATGTTCACGAGGAAAGAATTTTTCTAAAAATAGATATTTGACCTCCCTCTATTCCATATTTTATAATTAATCATCTTCTTTCATGTTTTGAATCAATGACCACCATTGATCAACATCTCCAGTGAGGCGGTAAACAGCCATGATAACTTTTTCCCTTTCACTACTCCCCAAAGCCTGGAATATTTTCTCTTGGGAATTTATCCATTGCTCAGTTACTAAGGGATTTGTACTCCCAATGAACGTTGGTTGTTACTACCTCATGAAGCGATCTAACATTGATCCTCCATGCTGTGGATCAGTCTGCTCCATATGTGTAAGGTTATTATTCATAACCTGAGTGAGTTCTCCCAATATGGTGATTAGATGATCGGCACCAGTTGCATCACCAGCTCCACTATAATTATCTTAAGCAGGAGGGAAATCCCTACATGGAGTGAATTCATTGAATGGGTTTCCATTTCTTCCACTAGGATCCATTTCTAAAAAATGGCATAAACTAGATCTGTTTGTGGATCAAAATACATAATTTCATACTTATAAAACACTTAACATAAATTGAACTATTTATGAAAATAATCCATAATCATAAAAATGTCTTCTTTGAGGAAGTATATACTCATAAACCGTTTATAATGATTTTTAATGAAAATGAGAGTTATCCTAAGAATATCCCCCAGGAGTGTCGTAACCAAAAGTGCACCAAGGCCTGTTGTCGTGCACCAGTTCACATTCGACTCTAGCTTAAAGCGGTGTTTTTGGGTTTTACCCCTAGGTACTTCTGGGCCAGAGCAGCCTGTACGTACTCGTATCTAGATAGGGATGTATTTCTCAGAAAACTCAAAAAATCTATACAATACCAACATTCTAGGATGTTCTTCTATACTAATCCTCAAAGTCCATCTTAAATCTATGTGATCTAATCAGAGATTATCTAAATCTAGAATCCAAGGTTTGTAAAAAACTTCCTCTGATACCAACTGTAATTCCCCGACCCCAGTTACCTAGAGTAGGTGCATTATTTCATAAAATTGGATGATCACAAGAAATATCAAATCTCGAAAGATCGATTAGTTTAGTAGCCTTGGAAACACTAGATATATTCATAATTTTTTACATTACATCATAAAAATGAAAACTACAACAACATAGTCTCCATAGTCTAAACTTTTATCCCCTCATACTATCCCCACAGGTCAGTCATAATTTACTTATTCACATCCTGGGAAAAATAAAACATCGAAAAGGGTTGATCTCAAATGCCCAGTAAGTATAAAAATATAGCGGAAACTTTCATAAATATGATTAAACATTTAAGGCAGTGTATAACTAAAACAAAAGCCTTTTCAACTTGAACTTAAACATAGTATGGCAAAAATAAAATGAAAAAATTCCATTTACTTATTCACATGGATATTCTACTAATCGAATAATCACATGCAATATCAATAACCACTTTCATAATGATGGAATACATAATTCTAGACTATGAAAACCACATAGCCAAGGCCTCGTGCCAAGACTACAAATAAGATTTTTCCAAGGCCTTCTGCCAAGACACTAGTTTGTCTCATGAGACCTACCGATGCATCGAGCAGCTATAGCAGGCTCCACCCATCACATATTAAGTCCAATGCATTCCCATATGAAATGGTTTAAACATAACATAAATATTAGTATTAAAACCATCATACGAAATGTAAATACTTCATCCATAAACCATAATTGGTATAAAAATAACACATCCATTGTCAAACATATCACAAAACCTTCAATACAATATAGAAGTTTTGTATCATAATAAATCAACTTCAAATAAGCGTAAAATCCATCAAAGGATGTTGACATAGATGAAATCCAAACTCTTTTTAGAGAAATATCTCTTTCTATTTTGAAATCATTTTAGAGTCATATATTTATAAAATAAAACATTTTCTTTGAAAATATTCTTATAATATTGTTAGGTAATCATAGATGATTTTATAACGGTGGAAAATAGCCGCACCCACCGTATACGTTAAAAAAACATTTTTACCTTAATTCTGTCGAAAAGGTTAAAAAGGACCTTGTTCGGAAAACGACGGAAATATTCCTTTATAAACCACTTATAAAAGCCAACAAGGTTATAAATGACATTAACTCATATTATAGTAAATAGTAAACATTTTTTGAAATACATATTTAAGAAACATGGATGTGGAAGATAATGATATCCTAGTAGATTATTACGTATAAACAACCTCGGATAATAAAGAGATTGTGAAATAAACCCTTACCTTGTATTTTTCCTTGATTGGGGTAGGTTAAACTCTTGTATAATGGTGAAATAATTTTTATTAAATTATACAAGAATCATATACTTTAAAATCATATCATATATGATCTTTTAACAATGATTTGTTAATAATATCGTAGTATTATTGTTGTTTTAGGTGTTAACTTACTCATTTTATTTTATATGTTTTGTTACGTAATTCATGTTTTTCATGGATAGGTTGTATCTTAATCATATCCAGAATGATATCAAGTCCATAGAAACTATTATTAATCATCAAATAAGAATTAGAATTGAATGGATACGATGGAGAATGAATCTCATTGCCTTCGTGGAGACGGTAGTCCGTACGTACGCACGAGCGAAAATATCATTCTTTTGATATCAAAATAATATTTAATTGGATTGTATATCATATATAAAAAATAAATATCAGTTTATTTTTGTTATTTACATGAATTACACATCATTATTATAACCATCCAAAAAATAAGTTATTGAATAACAATTACACCAAGACGTGGAGACGGTAAGCCGTACGTGCGCACGTATGGTGACATATCATTCAAAGGATGGAAAGAATGATGAATATGTTTGTACCATATTTATAATAATATTATAGAATATAGTTGATACTGTATTAATTATTTTAGAATAGAAATAACAAAGAAAGAAGAAGTGGAAGAAGAACGGAACTTGAAAAGGGGTGGTGAAATCATTACCTCTTCTTCGGGTTTTTCCTTTTGATTTGATCAAAAGGGCTCGGTAGGTTGGCTTTCTGACTAATGGAAGGCATCTAGGATGATGTGAGGGATGTTTAGAGAGTATTTAGGCTGCGTTTGGCTGAGCCAATGGGCTTTGATGGTGTGAATTAATGAGAAGGGGGAGTTCCCTTTTATAAGAGGGGTGAGGGGAACCTTTGGAAAAGCTAGAAATATTTTTTTATAATAAATTCTGATTCGGTTTTAATGTATCAAAAGTGGATTTTTTAAATGTTAAGGTAGGTATAAGTCAATAACCACTCTACCAATATGATTTAGATAGGTTAGGGTTACAATATTAACCTTATATTTAAGTATTAACTCTTAGTTAATTAGTTTCACTTTTACAATGTCTCTTGGTATTTTTATATTATATGGTTAAAAAACGTACAATATGCATCCAATGGACCCCCAAGTGGTCCATTAATGATACATCTATCAAGTTATAAGTATCTTAGACGATCATTAGAATATTTGGAATTGAATATCAATTAATAATATAATAGTTGTTTTAAAAACTCTTTTTTGTCAATTTTGACACTATTTGGAAAATTGATTTTTGTGAAAATCAAAAAAGAATGCTTACTTCGAAAAAAGTTAATTAAATCATTCCTAACATGTCATATTAACCTAGGAAATTAGTTTAATTCATAAAAAGTCTCAAATTATATTTATTTAGGTATTTATAATATCAATTATTTAAATTTTTCACTATTATGGTAATTACTGCATCATCATTGGGTGATAAAAAATATTAAATTATTTAATGCCTAAAAATTATAAATAAAACACCATTATGTAGGAATTATGTTTATCTTTATAATTAATATTTACAATAAAATTTAAATTATGTATAACCCTATATTAAAAAAGATTTAGTAAATAAACTTTGATATTAACTATTTTAACTCTTCTTTGAATTAAATAATAATAAATGTCCTAATCTAATCCATGTGGACCTAAATCATAATTTTTTATTCCTAAGGACATTTTTGGTCGAGATACACTTGTCTAATAGAATTAGGACATGTTTAATGATAATTTTAATATAAATTTTACCCTTAATTACCCTATTTACTTTTAATCCTGGTAAATAAAAGTAAAAAGTTACTATTCACTAAAAATTATTTTCATCTCATTGTACCACATATTACTCCTTGATATTACCTGTGTCTCTTGGATTTTTGAAATTCCACTCACAGAAGCGGTAAAATTAATTTTTATGAAAAACTTAATTTTTTAACTACCACTTAGTGGTTTCCCTATTCATCAAAAAATGAAGGTTTTCAGAAAAATACCAAAAATTCAACCTAGACTAATTTCGATATTCCGAATCCAAAAATTAAGTCCATTTTGAAAAATTAAATTTATAAATTTCAAAAAGTGGGTTTTACTATTCATAACGGCTAGTTTGATTGGTTGTGGTGTGTTAGAACTCGATATTGCGTACAACACACGCTATTGCATTATTCAAAGAGAAGCGTACCGTATAATCTTGGGGTGTTACATTTTCTCTCACAAATTAAAACATATATGTACCTAAAAATGAAAATTGATAAAAATATCTAGGTTTATGGAAAGAAAATTATTTACAAAATATTTTGAATTTTCATTCAATAAATATCATCATGATCAATGATATCTTTAAGCCATTGAGAAGAGGATGTGTGATGATTGATGATGGTAGGTCCTAGATGGTGTCTCCCTTTAATATAAAACAGATAAAACACAAATGAATCCATCCATTCCACCAAGACATTGTTTAAAAATTCATAATGAATTGTAAATCAATTACATATCCTCTGTGATATAATTATAAAAATGTTTTGAATATCTCTTTACTTTTCAACAATAATCACCAACATCTCCAATAATTCAAACTGATTATACGAAATCCCTACTATATGATTACCTAAATGGATGTATTTTCCTTTCACTTATATTGTAAGTTCTTGTGTCTCAATAAATGAATAATCTTCTTATTCTTCTTCATTTATTGACGATTATGACTTCCTTCTACGTAATGAAATTTGATATAAATATCAACATTTAGTCTATAACACTTCAATGATATTGTCTTGGGAATGGTCAATGTTCGATAACATATTGATGATGAATCTTATATCATTTTTCACTTGTGACATCGAATATTTAATTACATGAATCTTCTCTTATAACGGGGTTTTATTTATTTCTCAGATAGATCCATTTATGAAATATAATTTTGTGTAAACACAAACATCATTCTAATTTCATTTATTAAGTCCATTTGATGATATTTAATTACATCATTTGGTATAAAGTCACACTACATAGAGGAAATTATATAATTCATTTAATATATGACTAAAAAGACTCCTTATAATCTTAATATAATGTATACTTCATTCCTAGTTTCTGTAGATGGTTCTATGAAAATTTGATCAACCACAGATTGAAGTAAGATCTTCACATCTATAATATATTCTTGTGAAATGACATTATCATGAGGAGTGTGAATTGATTTTCTTGATTCCACTAACCATAAATTCATGGAATCCACTACAAGATCAATCATATAATATCTCTTGTAAATTATCATAGTAGTATCCTTATTGAATTAAAATATTTCATAATTTATAATGTATTCATTGATTGTAAATAATATATCTTGTTGATCTTCATTAAATTAATCATGATAAGGTTGAATTTATTCAACATGAGTTATTTCTATAATTTGATGGTATTTCTAAGATCGAAATCTAATTATCTATGTAGGTAATTTACAAATTTCAACTAAATTATAAGAAATAATAAGAGGTGACATTTTCAGTATTATTGTGGTGATTATTTTTTGACTAATAGAAAACAATCCATAAATCGCAGTGTCTATATGTTCTCCCATCTAGAACTAGAACATAAATAAGAATTATAGATGAAATATCTTGACGACAAGTTCATTATAATGATAATACAACTTCAAATCTCCATTGAATTTCTTAAATAGACTCATCATCCTCAAGAAATTCTCATATATCAAAACTCTGAATTGGTCTGCCAACTAAAAAAATCATTCATTTAGGTGGGATGAATCCCCTTGAGTTTAAGAGGTTTCATCTTTAGTTTGTTCAGTTACCATCAAAAACTTATTCAAAGATGAATTCTACAAAAAAATTACATCTCATAAAAATAATTTCACATGTGATTTTAGATATATGAAAATGGATGGTGGTATTATCATTCAAACAAATACAAACTTTTTGAAATACCAAGGTTACCATTCTTACAAAATTTAATGAAATTCAGAGCCTTGTATTTTAAAATTCACATGTGCCTCAAGACGTACTCCACTATATTAACTGGATTTTCAATCATAAAAAATATTGAAATGTAACTTCTGACTTTAATAGTTTTAAAATTAACAAATTTTTTGAGTCATGGTGGATTAGATGAACATGATATTGAATTTTGTTTCTTGTTTCATATCCATCACAAGACTCTTCAGTGTATTAGAAGATCCCTATTGAGACTTCATAATCTCTGGTTGCATAACATCATCGATGGAATGAAATGATGTATTGAAATATAAATATCATTAATGTGAAAACATGAAAACTACATTCATTACGAATGAAAATAATAATATACTCTTCTGGTTTATGGTCATCATGATGACATCATCAGTATCAATGAAATGGGACACTTTATGGTTATGGAACTCACAAACATCACTATCAAATACAAACGATATTCACTTACAATAAATACCATATTCACATCCTAAATATTTTTTTGAAATTTTGACACAACAAATCAGTTGTATTGAGGCATGAAAAAACAATTCATCATCGACTAATACATTTTATTGATGTTCTCTTCCTCTTAACTATATATTAATAATGTCTATATAATATTTTTTTCTTCACTATTATTGATAGTAGGTTTACGGTCATATTGGTTTTAGAAGACTACTAATATAAGGGTTCACAAAAAAGAGGAATGGTATTATATAATGGTTTAAAAGGGGTTTCTTCTGACTGATTATGACACATTATTTTATTTCATGGCAATCAAATAATTTCACATTAATTTAAAGGGACATCATTAATAATATACGTGGCATTTTAAATATATTTATTTCTAATTATAAAAATATTTATTCCAAAAATTTGAAAAAATAAAGTAACTAAATTATTTACTCATATATATTTGTTTTTAATTTATTGGAATTGATAAATAATATCATGAAAAGATAGGAAAACCAAACACCGATTTATAAAATCTAATATTGAAGCATGAAATTTATTATAATAATATTATGATAATTGCTTTTTGGTGAAAAATAATTATAAATAGATATCATTCATTTCTGAAAGATCTCAAAAGAAGTGATGTTTAAAACCAATGTTCTTTGTTTAGGAATGATTTACTAAATTCATTGAAATTTTAAAGGCACTAGTGTTATCACATTTGATTAGTACACAATAGAAATTAAATCCAAAATCCATTAATTAGTGTTTCATCAACAAAACATGTGCATAAAAAATTCTTGGTGCAATATATTCTGCTTCAATTGTTGATAATTCTATATTGTGTTGTTTCTTACAGAAATATGATATAAGGGATTTTATAAAAAAATGGTTCATACGGTGCTCTTCCTATCTAGTTTACATCCAAAACAAATTATTATCATAAAATATTGTTAAATTAATGAAATATATTTTTAGAAAAAGAATATAATGATTCAAAATTTATTTAAATATCAAAAATACTTTTTGAATCATTTGAATGAGTTTTTTTATGATTTGATTATATTATTACACAAAGGCCTACTGAAAACCTAATATCTTGGATTCTAGTAGTAATTTATATAAATCATCCCTTTATTCCTAAATAATTTTTTTTTGACAATTAGTTTTTCAATTTCATCCACATAATATCTAATATTAAATCATATTTGATTTGTGAAACACATGCTATTTTTTGTCAAAACATTTTATGTAAATAAAATATGTATTTTCTTTTTTTAAAAAATTTCCAAATGTTTTTTATATTTTTGAATTCCTATAAAATATTTTCACTCACCAATAATAAATATTTATAATATTTTGTTCAAATATTTTTTTAAAAATGATAAATTTTTTATATTTTGATCCAAAAAATATTTCATAAATATATATTTGAATGAAAATATTATTTGAGGACGAATTGTTCTTTAATAATTAAGGATCTTCCATTCCTACTGTAAACTCGTTTCGAAAATTAAATGTGTTTAATCATTGATATAATTCTCTTACTGATTGTTTAAGTCCATATTGAGATTTGGTAAGTTTATAAAATTTATTTTGAATATAAGGGTCTTAAAATAGGTTTTTGTTATACTTATAATTCAACCATCACAAATCTATTTAGAAAATTAGATTTACGATATATATTATATAATTTAAATTTATAATATGATGAATTTTCTATTAGGATTCACATTGATTCTAAGATAGCTATAGAGGGAAAAGTGTTGTTAGAATCTATTCCTTCATCTTGATTGTATCATTTGGAGACTAATATAGATTTATTTCTAGTTTAAACATCTTGATCATCCTGTTTGTTTCTAAGATACCATTTTTTATAATGAAAAGATAATCATATTTCTTCCAATAAATTCCCAGATTTTTTTTCTTATGATCATATTTCACTCATATTACAAAGATAGGAACCAACTTTCTTCTAATTAATATTCTATTACATATGTAGGTATTTTATAGGATAGAAAAAAAGATAATTTTAATAGGTTTGATATTTTATTATAGTTTTACTACTTCAACTAGGTTCTATTATCTATTTCTAGATGATAGTTTTTATTATTTCTCTGTAATATATGTAAAACACTTTCTGGTTCTATATTATCATACCTTACTAGATTTTTTATAATGTAATAAAGTTACAAATCATCATCTATGTTATTGTTAAATTTTGTAGGGAATGATTATTATCTCAAATATACAAGTGAATAATATTGTTCATTAGTTTGAGTTGTTCTATGATTAAAAGAATCAAATTAACCAAACATCATATGACTTTATTCTTCAACAGACATTGAAATTATTTTGAAAACTATATATCTTTTTTAGGTAGTAAAGTAACCTAAAAAGGTACATTAAATATCATTTGGATTAAATTTTCCATGATTATCCCTTAGTGATCAAGATATAATCTTTTCTTCAAAAAATTTGAAGTATTATACATTTTTAATATTATTATTCAAAAACTCATATGTTTTTTTAATAACACTTATTACAACTATTTTGTTGACATAATATGTTGTGTTACTTTCCTCATCCCATAAATCAATGGGAATGGTATATTTTCATAACATAATGCTATAAATTTTATGTAATGTCATATTTATCCATTCAACAACACTATTCAATTAAGGTGTTCTAGGGGTAGAGAGTCTATGTTTGATTCCTTCTTTAAATAAATTTGAATTAAATTCATGATCCTAAAATTCTCTTCCATTATCATTTCACAAAATAAATATTACTGAATCATTATCAATTTCCACAACATTAGAGAAAATAATAAAAATTTAACATGCTTTACTTTTGTGTCTTAAAATGTAAATACATTTAAATCTCAAAAATCATTAACTATAACATAAAATATTATATTATAGAAATTATTTCAGTTTTACTAAGTCCAAACAGATCCATATAGATATGATCAAGATTTTTTGATTTAGTAACCTATTTAATTAGTTTAATATATGACTTTGGATTCACTACCATTTGTCGGGAATCACAATAATTCTATTTATCAAATTTATGTTTAGTAAATTCATAAAGATAATGCAATTTAGTTATAATTTTCCATGAATGGAAATTGTAATTTCCATTCCTTCTATACTAAATCCACGATTAATCAAATTCTGAGCTCATAAAATATAGCTTTTTTTCTACACATGTAATTGAAATCTTTTTTATTTAAATTATCTATTCATGGTGATTTAAATATAACAGACCTTCTATTTAAAAAAAATTCATTGGATGAAAAATCAAACGAATAACCATAATTAAAAATTTCAAAGATACATATCAGGTTGTGCTACAAGTGATCTATATAATGAAATTTGAGGATGAGAATTGACTGATAATTTCCAACAGATAAAATACCAACTATTTCACTTTTTCATTATCACCAAATCTAACATATATCCCATAAATAATAGGTAATGTAAAAAATTAATAAATATCTACTTATATGTCTCGAAAAAACCATGTTATATAATCCATTTTTCATTTTTATTCTGGTGGTTTGTTCTCTGCAATGAGAAATAAAATAGTAAAATTATTTTGTACCCAACTCAATTGGATCCAGAAATATTTGCTATATCAAACCTAAAAATATAAATTTGTTTTTGCTTTCATGAAAAATTTACAACATGTTCAGAATTTTCTTTTACGAATATGATTTTTTATTCAAAAGATATTAGGATTTTTCATATTGTTTTTATTAGCCTAATGTCCATTTTATCCACAATTAAAACATGAGTCTTTTTAATGGTTTTTGATCTTAGTATAGGGTATAAATTATTTAATTTTTTTGGTTTTTCAACTTATCATTGTATTCGAATCATTTATTTCATAAGTTTACTAAAACCAAAATATTTTCTATAAAATATTCTACATTAGTATAGACGCATGAAACATCCTAATTTTTTTGACATAATAATATAAATATTAAATTTTATGGTTTTTTAGTTCATGATGTAATAAACCATTCTAACTAATTTTCTAAATATGAAATTTGTTAATTTATGTCCTCATTTTCACTAACAATATTATTATAAAAAATTATAAGTCCCGGTTTTTTATTTTTTAATCATTTATACTTTGTTTTCAAAAAGGAAAAATATTCATTAAATTACCCTAAAAATAAATATTCATTTTCAGATTCATGATCAAGCTCAAAATAATAATAATATTTAAAATTATCTAAATGTTTCATAATGGGCATGTTTTTCTTTTTATTAAGAGTTTCAAATTTTGATTATGATGATTTTCACTTGCTGTATTTTTTATAAGTCATCTAGGTGGCCTTCTTATCTCTCTAATCATTCTTATGACCATCATTCATGATGATTTTCTTTTATATCATTTTATCATTCTTAATATTCAGAAAATAAATATTCATATTTTATATCTTTTTCCACACATAGAATCTTAATTCATTAGATTGATCACCACACTTCATGTACGTATTGATTGGTATTCTGAAACTTCATCTATTATTTTATAATTTTTTATCATTTTTGAAAACTAAAAAAATTTAATCATTTTATAATGTATTTCTAAAGGAGTATCATTTCTCATATATTTCAAATTTTCGTGTTCTTTTATTTATTCGATCATTCATAGAAGTATAAAAATTCACAGAAGTATTTTCTATCCTGATAATTTTATGATATCTGGTTTCTACTACCATTCTAGCTTTATTCCTCATTTTATATTGAATGATTTTCGTTATCATTAAATTTTTTACTTGTTTATATTTTCTAATATATTCTCAAATTATACTACGCAATTTTTATAAAATACTAGGAACATTCATATCATTTTCCAGATTAGAAATAAGTTTTCCTGGGGTATTAATTTTATTGAAAATCATGGTTAGTCTTCTACTTATCATAGGAATACACTCTCCTTCATCCATTTTGAATGTGTTGAATTTATGTTTTGAAGTATTATATTTGAGTTCCTTTATGTTTTCAGTTCCTTCATAATAAAATGTTACAGTTTTCCACATTCCAAGAGCTATTTGACATTGAGATATTCTGTTGAGCTCATATGAACCCATTCCTAATATTATAGAATTCATAGCGTTGGAATTCAGACCATATTATCCATCAGTTATAGAATACAAAATTTATAGTTAGGTGTTAATAATTTCATAGGGGTTCATTAAATTGATATACTCATTAAATACATGGTTCATTATATATATGGTTATCTGAAATTTACAATAACCATGTATTTCAGCATTAACGTATGATGTTCTAACCACTGACATACCTTCTCTACTATAATATATATAATCCATTTGAAAATTTATATTTGATGTTTAACAATTGAAATATATAAACTCTAGTGTCATGAGATACGATGAAATTTTTTTCCTAGAGAACATCTTGATTAAAACTCAAGAGGTGGTGATTTGAGTTTCTAAAATTATCTTTATAGGAAATATTCCTCTTCACATATTATCAATCCAATATTTTAATTAGTTTGAAATAATATAGGAAATAACAAAAATAAGGTAAATATATTGAACGCATGAGATTTATAGTTATTTATAGAATAGAAATCTAATAGTCTACTCCTCCAACACTCTACTCCAAGAGATGGGTGATTTTCACTATAATTGATCATTTATTGGGGGTTCCTAGATTAGTATAAGTAGTTCCCATGAAATAAAAAGTTCCAAAATCTTTAAACCATGTTTTTCCATTTACAATGATTATCCTCAGTCTCAACACAAACTATTAAAATGATTTTAACAAAATAGCTTGAATAATGTTTTGAATGAACAGTTGTAGGGTACAATTGAAATCAATAACAAACAGTAGCGGTATATGCATTTGGAGATGATGAAAATATTCAAGGTGTAGCTCAAAAAATTATTCAATGTTATTGGTATTATTTTATTCATAAATATAGTGTCTATTTTTTGATATTTTCTATGTACATTCATTAAAGGTGTTCATATTTGTGTTCTAATTGATCGTTACATTCATATATCACTCCTTTATTCCTGAAGCATTAACTATTGCTTGAAAATATTATTTTTTTATTATGTACAGGATAATAAAAATGGTTGAGAGATCCAACGATTGAGAATGTTATAAGATAGGATATTAATTTCATGCATTCATTCATTGAAAAAATAGAAATTAAATCTACATCAACGTTTTCTGAAAAAAAAAATTTTAATATATTTACATTCATGTAAAATTGATGTATTTTACTTATCAATCATTTCATAAATATTTAATCCATTTTATGATATGATATAAAATATTTAAATGAATAATCATTACATTATCAATGTAATCATGATATTTTTCATATCAACAAGATATTCATAAGATATTTGACTAATATTACTATTAATCATCGGTTAACTTCTTTAAATACATAATAAGAGTAATTATATCTATGAATTAAATTGATCATAAAATTACATGGAATTATAATTTCATATGACAATTCTTCCATGTATGTTAAAATGTGTTTCTGTATTGTGAAACATAGATTCTTCAACTTCATCAAGATTTTGTAACATAATATAAAACAAAACTCTTGTTAAATAGTAAATGTAAATATATTTGAATAATTTTTTCTGAAATATTTAACTCAAGTAATAAAAAACAATAATAATTTTTATAAGATGATTTCATTCATAGTAAGATAAAATTTCACCACCTTGTTTTCTAATTATGTGTTGGAAGAAGATAATATTTGATTCTGTTAAGATAAAATAGTTTTTCAAAATGATGATTATTTTACAAGTCATAAGATAATAATTTATTTAATAGTAAGATAGTTTTTAAAAAATAAATATTAAAATATTATGATAAACATGTTAGAATGAAAATATGGACTTTTGAATCATCAAACACACAAAAGCTGAGATATTTTAGAAACACATAAGTCCATTTAACTTGATATACCCTTCCATGAGATTAAATTACCCATAAATAAAAAATTTTGTATCTAAATATACTCTTTTTATATTTTTCATACGATTTATACTTCCATATGTCCTCAAAAATAACTCATAATCAATCATCACTATCTTCCTATACCATGTTATAGATAATAATATCATTTATAAATACTATAAAAAATTGATGAAGGTAATATCTATATAATCTATTCATTAAATCAATGAATATAACATGTGGATTACTTAGACCATATTGAATTTTTATATATTCATAGTTCCCATCCATTTAAAGAATTTTTTTTATATCCTCCTTCTTTATCTGCAATTGATGATATCCATAATGAAGGAAAATGATTAAATTGTATTAAGATCTGTGAATTTTATTAAACTAGTCATCATTATGTGGTAAGGGATACATGTTCTTTATTTTGATCGTTTTCATCTTGGTATAATCAATTAAGAGTATCATTGATCCAACATTCTTATTTAATGGAATAGGTGAAACCCATAGTGAAATATTCGTCTGAATAAATCCATTTTCAAGATTATCCTGGATTTGATTCTTCAATTCTTTAAAATCAATTAGGAAAATTATATATTAATCCATTTAAAATGGAATAATACTAGGTATGAGTTATTTTAAGAACATAAGATCAACTTTTAGTGAATGATTAAGGTGATATTTAAGAAAAATATCAAAAAATGATCTCACAGGTGGCATATCACCAATATTCTATTCCTTCCAAACCATTTGAGATAAACAGAACATTGGAATGTGAATGATAACCTACAAAACGGATGTGATTTCCACAGGATGTTCAATATTTTCATCGTACTAAAAAATGATCATTGTTTTGTTTTTAATATCAAACTTGATTTCCCTTCCTCGGTTACTGGTCTATGATTTATTTAGAGAAATCCAATCCATTCCTAATAAAACATCGAATTATACTAGTGGGAGGGTAATAAGATTTACATCAATAATATTCCAACAGACATTAACTAGTGAATAATCATTGAAAAGAGATGTAATCATCAAACAATTTGGGGTTTGGACTACTAATTAATATTCTAGTCATCGATGATATGTATTAACATTATTGTAGAAAACACATGATAAAATAGATGTCATATAACTAATATCAAATAATATTACTCAATATTTTAAAATAATAATTGCCGCCATATATTCTTGGGTCTATCTTTAATCCCTTCTTAATGCCATGTTAGTGAGAATAACTAACAAACATCATCAATCAGAGTGATTACTCCTGAAAAAATAAATCATAGGACTTGTAAATCAGGAAACCTTACTTTCAATATTTAAAACCATATATTTAAAATAGGTTATTCATTATCATAATCAATTAAAATCCATCCTAATTGTTTATAAAGTGATTTTCAATTCCAATAACATAACCCTTGATATTATCAAACCAAGTATGATGAAATATATATTTGTCATGTACTAGGTGATGATCAAGTCAAATAAAAATGATCCCTTTTTTAAAATTATTACCCCTATATACAACTGTTTAATATCCACATAAACATTTAGTATCCTGATTTGGATGTAATTGCATGGATTCAACATTCACAGTCTATTACCAAAATCACAGGTCATTTTCGTATACTTTGAATTATCAGAAAATTTATTCATAGACATATATTTAGCATTTCACTAGAAATGTCACTAAATATTTATGAATATAGTTTTTAAAGGTCAACTAAACCTTTCTTTGATACCATCTATAGTGGACCACACATTCCCAAACAAGGATACCACACATTTATATATCAATATTAATTACATAACATAACGATACACACTAGAATAATATCAGTATAATTCCTTTGCAATCATGGATAAATAAACAACATTTCTATAATTGAAATGAGTTATATCAAAACAATTTTTCCATAAATAGAACCATTATTAGACATATTATACATAAAATAATTCATTATAACATAGTGGAATGAAACATAAGAATGGGTTGTCTCAGATACTAAGTAAGGGTAAAAAGGGAAGATATCAACGATTTCATGAAATATAACAAGGTATAAGGCTATGATAACTTGAGCATACAATTTTAAAACCATTATCAACATATAAATGATTCTAAATTACAATCATGAAATAAATCATTGTAGTTGATATGATAGGAATCATAAATGAATAAAATAACATGATCCATCATAGCATAAGATATGAATTATATATCGATTTTTAAAATACAAATATGAATATAAAATAATTTCGTTATTAGTTAAGGATCACTACCATGGTTGTCACAGTTTAATGGGTTCACTCCCCCAAACCATCCTAGTACTCAAGGTTCACAACCATGACAATCATAAATGAAAACATCCCTGACTAATCTAGGTTCACTCCCAATTCCAGTCCACTTTATATCATGATATATCATTCTTTATCTAATTCATTGGATGTAGGTATAATTCCCACCCATCACATAATGAAAATCACACATAGGTTTTCCACATGATTAGGATGTATTCTTCATATTTGAATCCATGAAAAGAAATAAGATTCATAAAATTTTAGTCATGGAATAAACTATACAAATGAAATTGTTTTTATAATCATAAAATATTTTCAACATCAAATATCCTATATAAATGTATCATACTTCATAAAAAATTCATCTTTGCATATTAGTATAACCTAGGGAAAATGAATGGGTTTCATAAACATCTTGTAATAAAAAATATTTACCATATAGATAAATAATTTGGATTTGATGGTTGAATAATATCCTTAATAAATGTTATGTATCATCAAATTATGTTATCATCTGTAAAAAATTATTTTAAAAGATCACATGAAAAAATTCATGAGGAAAATAGAATTTCCACTACTAAAACCACATAATTAAAATATAGAAATGTCTTTAATATTAATGAAATAATCACCATTCAAAATACCAATGTTATCTTATAAATGAGGATTTAATTTATTTTGTGGTCATGAAAGTGGAATATTTTGGTCTGGATGTGTATGATAAAATGAATATTTTATTCACATTTTCAGTGAAATGATAAAAGTACAATGTTTAGAAAAAAAGAAGATTATATTTAAACCAATTTTAAAAAAATTCAAACATGGCTAAAAAATTCATTAAAAATCTTATAATAATGATAAAAAGGTTTTCTAAAACATTTTTAAAACACATATATTTGGATGATAATGTATTTTCTATTGATGAGAAAAATGAATTCAATTGGTCATAAAACCATTCGTTTTCTATATGGAATGATTGGAGAGAATAAAATGAAAGGAAAATATTTATTCCTTGGAAATAACCTATGGATAATAATATTCATGAAGTTATTATGAACTATATCATAATATATCTTTATTGAAAAATTAATTAAAGACAAACCTGATAAACAATTGCACTGTAACAAATAGTCTTTACCAATTTGGAAACATTTAATTGTAATCTCCATGAATGAAATAACCACATAAGGATATATATATCACATTATTTTTTTATATTAAACATCAAATACATTCATGTATACAATATACAACAATATAAGAGAAAATATGTTAATATGGAAGTGTCACATGAAAATTAAAGTGACACAAAAATCCATTACACATTGGTCACCTTTGGTTAATAATCAACCATTAATAAATAACATTATTTTAAGATTTCAATATAATTATGTTAAGTATATTTATGATATCACATTTCTAATAGGTAATATATACACAATATAATGAAATTAATGGTGAATATGTCATTTGTCTCCCAGAAATCTCAGACCTCAAGTCTCGAATTACATTATACACATTTCAACATCCAATATAATAAATATAGGTCTATTATCAATATTTTAATGAACAATAATCATATATATGATACCATATATAATTTAAATATTAAATTTTATGACCTTTTCCTTGTAAATTATAATTTTAATCACTTTTTTAGGTAATAATAACTTTGTATTTCATGATTATTTTGGTTCAATAGTTTTCTTCCATGTACATTGAATATGGTTAATTATAACCCAGAATCTTACTAATGATATATATATCATATATATTAATTATATACATCTTTATATGAGACAAAATAAGTTATATATAGTAAAATGAATTACACCATTTGTGGAGATGGTAGGTTGTACATTCAAAAGAATGTTTTTTTAATTTTTTTGATGGATGGAACAAAATGATGGTAAATATAAATTCATCATTAAATAAAAAATATTATATAATATATATAATATATATTAATTAAATATATCATTGTTACAATCTATTTCCAAAGTAAATGAATAATGTGTCACATCTATTCATGGAGGTGGTTGTCCACGCGTGCACATAAGTGAAGTTATTATTTTCAAACAGATTATAAGATAAATATATATATGTTATATTATAATTAATTAAGTATAAAGTTTTCATAAATATAATATATATATATATATACTTCAGATATATATTTATATACATATGTTGGATGTGGCGATTTAAAAAAATTCAATTGGATTCTCGGGCGGTAGTCCGTTGTACACATGATTGATGGTTTTGTTCCCCATTTGATAGAAGAGGAGATAGATTATGAATATGTCAATAACATATTAAAAACATATTTAATGGGATATTATTTTGTTTTTATATGCTTATTGATGAAAAATATCTGAATGAGGTATAAGGATAAATAAAATAATACACTTGGTTATGAATGATATCTCTTACGCAGAAAGCCGCAATATGTTAACACAAAAATTAATCATAGGAGGGTTTAATAAACAAAATAAGGATTTGAATATGTGGGGAGAAAATTATGGAAGCTATTTTTGTCATTAATTTCTAATAAAAATTCATTGGTAGTGTACATAGGACATGATTGGGGGTTCCCTTTTATAATGAGGGGAGAGGACAAAATTGGAGTGTATGATGAGAAAATTGTTTACCCACATTTTTATCATGAAAAAAGTATAAAAAATGGATAATAATAGAACCATGTATAAAATATGTTGGATACATAACCATAAAATATTAAATTTTCATGTGTTTAGTAGATATTACTCTTTATATATTCATTTTAACCCTATATAAACCCATTTAAACCTAAACTATTATAAGTACCTTTTACTATTTTCACTCTTAATTATATCTAAAAAATTAAGTTCAACATATTATATAATAATTTTGAATCTCATTATTGATATGGAATATATTTTCCCAAATAAATTTAAAAAAATTGGAATATTATTTGTAAAAATAATACCCATGGATGCGATGAAAATATGGGCTTCCAAAGGGAAATGTTTCATAAGTATGAAAAGCTTCATTATCAAAATTATGAATTAAATTTATTCAAATATCCATAATTAGATTATTTATAATAATATTTTTCTAATTTTACTTTTTTCCAATTTTATTATAAAATATTACTTTTTAACTAATTTATGAAAAAATGTAGTTTTCAATAAAATCAATATTTAGAACAATTCATAAAAAATTAATATTATCAGAAAAATATCAACAAAATTTCCAAATATAAATTTACATGATTATTATAGATTTATGAATAATTTATTATAAAAATATTATTAAATTAGAATAAATTAATTATTTACTTTCCCACAAAAATTAAATAAAATCAATTTTTGAGAAAAATAAATTTTTGAAAGCAAAAAAAAATTTCAAAAAATTATTTAAAAATTTATTAATATTATTTATCTAAAATAATTATAATTACTCATAAAAATATCTTTATTATTTTTCATATTGATATATATAATATCTATGTATTAATTATCATGTGTAAATTATAGGACATCACAACTCATTAAAACATGGTGGTCTGTATAACACAGGCTATCGAAGAAATTAAATTTATTTAGAAATATTATACTTCATAAAACATTATGTTGTTAATGATAGTCTAAATATATGTACTTCCCTCAATGATAAATTTATAACATGATACTCACTTCACATCATGATTCTGGAGAGGATTGACAGAGGACTTTAGGATACAATTTAGTTTGAGAATAACATTTTACATTAAGACTACAATATTTAATAAGATGATTGTTTATAATTAAATGGAATTTATTTAGTAATTTATGTGGAATTTTTCATATATTTATGGATCACTTACCCATGGTGGAGTTATCATAGTAAGAGCTACAATTCCTCCATTGGTATGAAACTATTTGAGGACATAGATGGGAGACATGACCTGTCACCACTATGTTGAATTGATCCAGGTTAGTCTATGTACATGGGAATACAGTTTGTGACAATGATGATAGTGGAGATGATGTATATAAAACATGATGGCATAAACACTTTATAGGTATTTTTTGGACTGAAGCCATAGGAATTTGAAGATTGTGGAGCTAGATTATGTGTTCCACAATGTATAAACATGACATGGATTTTTAAAATATGGATATGGAATAAAAATTTCTTCAACATTCATTAGACCATTATATCATCCAATATCATATTTTCTATTTCGAAACAATTTTAAAGGGAAGTTATAACCCTTCCCGCAGTACAGATTAATCCCTAAAAGATATGTCATTTTTGTTGAAGAACAATTTGATCTGATTAGAATCAAACTCCCTAAACATTATCAAGGGTATAGAGCTTACCTGAGTGCTAGGATCAGATTTTAAGATGTCTTCATAATGGTCTTCCAGGATGTCCCAAGACTGCATATATTCCTCCAAGTTAATCTTCCCCATGTTGAAACATCTAATCATGATGCACTTCTGCCTATCGATCCATTTTCCTTTCCCCTTTGTCGTTTCCACATTAAGAATTTTCCCCACCATTTGGTTGATGGCATCCTGTGGAGCCTTAATATCTAAGACTTTATCCACCATTTCTTCATATGAGTGAAGAAGATGGTCCATGTGATTAATCAATGAAGCAATCTATCTCTGGTAGTCAAAAAGATTATCCGACTCTCACTGATTCCCAGGAGTCTGATCAGATTGCACATCCTCACCCTGCAGCCCAGGAGGGTGTGCAACCCCTGCCAGGGGAGGTTTAGCCACTAAAGCCGCCCTCGCGGGCATTCCAGCACCATCACATGTTTTCCAATGAGGAATACCTTTTCTTGCGGACCATGTTACTGGAGGACTGGGTAGGTTGGAATAGTCATTCCTTGGTTGAAACCTCCTTGTATGTTTGATAAAACCTTCTAGATCTTTAATGGTGTTTTTTCCCTTCCTTGATGAAGATCTAAAATAATCCTCTGCAATCCCAACTTCTTTGGACTCACCAGGGAGTCCGAAGCTAAATCCTCTACTTGGGAGACCTCCCCTCCCTTAGCATACTCCTCACAGGTACTGTCCTCCATCTCAATAGTTTCACTGAGAGCATGACCATCACCTTCTCCATAGTTTGGTCGGGTACATGACAAAAAACATATATTATAGTTGATAGGGTATGTAAAGGACCTAGTTCATATTATTGACTTGGATGAGTGGGACATTGATTATGGAGAGACCCTTTCAAAGAACAAGGTAGAGATCATGGATTGGTAAGAGAAGATACTTCATGCATGGTTTATTTCATTAGTGTATCATCTATAAGTATAGGAATCCTCATGATAGAACCTTTAGTGAAAGTCCCAGATGTCAGGTTAATACCACAAAATTTTCAGAAGGATTTTTTATTTTCTAGATAAAAATACCTATGGAGTAGAGAAACTATTGAATAAATTTTTTTGTTTGATTTATAATTTATTTTTAATAATAAATTTTGAGATAGGGATAAATTCAGTGATATATTCTGAAGACTAAGAATGATCTGTATTTATATAATAAAAATATTAAATATATTACATCACTCAATAGATATTTTTATAAAATAATGGAATGTCTTCTGATGGATAATAAGAAGGTAATTTTGATGAGTCACCAGTAGATAATAATATGGGAAATATGAAAATAGATTTTGAACTGATTATTAGGTTTTACCATATTTGCAACATATCCTTTATCAGTGTCAAGTGTTTGGATAAAAAGTCGTTATTGGAGGAATATTATAATTTTTTTATTATTTGTTTATTTCCATGATCTACCCTCCTATTTTTGGTCTTTATAATGGAAGAGACCTTGGGTTATCCAAATTATCCAAATTATATGAAATGGGAGTTTATAGAAAAACATGGATAATGAAAATATATTTAGGATTGTGATCAACTACCAAATGGACTTCTTGATAAATACAATTTCGAATGTCACCAGTGTTCAAGAAATGAAAACTTCTGTCATCATTGATCAATCTAGACTATATTTATGATATTTTAATAATTTAATCATATAATTTTTCATTATCCAAAATTTAATATGAATCAATTATTCTACTATTATGATTCAAATGTAAAAAATTTATTTACATTCTTGAAAAATTATCTTACATGATTTAGGATTTGAAATAGAATTGAACATTTCCCTTTCGTTTAATTATGCATGATGAATACCTGAGGCTATCCCAAATAACTATTGAGTATTACTCCTCAGATTGATGATTTGGGTTTTTCACTTCCCATTCTTCATTTGATTACCATCGATGATAATTTGAATGGATTGATAAATATCCAAAAAATGATCATTGAGAAATAATTAGTTGTTGAAAAAGATCAAAAATAAATGGTTTTCGATTGATATTTATAGAAATAACATGTATTTTGATGATAGTGGATGATCAGGACTATATTCTTATATCCATATTTATAGCTTTAAATGGAACAATGATGTGGTGTAATTTCAAATGATTCTTGATTACATTGATGGCAGAAATCCTTCTACTAATGATGAATATAGAACAGTACAACTAGATCCATGATCTATAGAAGAATATATTTTAGAATTAGTGGAGATAGAAGTGTGTGTGAGATTCATGATACATTGAAGTATTTTTTTCAAAAAAACCCCTACTATAAAACATATAGTCTATATAACAAATCTCATGTTGTTATTTGTTATAGAAATATGGTTAATATAAAGATAAAAATATCACACAATGTGTTATAACTACTACATTTCATTTGACACATGGGTGGCTTCTTTATGTGTACCTTAGGGGAACACAGATACACGATTATACAAAAACACCAGAATTGATAGAGTACATTGGATCATACAAAAAAACATACATAAGAAAGTACAAATGCATTACCATAATACATTAAAAGAACCTGATATACCTGGGAATAACCATTGTACAATGGATTATAAAGACAAGACATGATGAGTGTCATCCCAAACAAATTATGTTGTGTAAAATAAGCATACACATCATGTATATGGAGAAATACATTTCATGTGTGGTTTTGAGAGACCGTAAAATCTTAGGCGGGAACTATACATCATCTACATGAGTATATTTCATATATCACCAAGACATGAACTATTTGTTTTTTATTTTAGACTAAAGCCATCTATATCTTCATTGTAGACTATAATTAGTGGGGTGTGTTCCCTTGGCTGATTTATATTTGGGTATGTTGTGGAATTACATCCTATAAAAAGGATTATGATACCCTCGACAGGTTTATTGTTCGATAATGTTTTATTAATCCATCTGTGTGATAAAGGTGTGATCTTTTTTAATTTTTCTATCTTCCCTAGGCGGTGTTTTAAGAATCTTCATGACCAACTGATGTATGTGTGTTCTCTCATACTCAGTGAGTTATTCTAGTGAGGGTCTGATATTCCCCAAAGGCCTTTGGTGATATCCCCTATATTTGTATCAAAATATTTGTAGTTTGATAATTTAATTATATAGAGAGACAAATAATAATGGCCTCACAGATGAGAACCATTAGTGATAACCAAACATGAGGAGCGAGTTCTATGAGATGTGCATTACCTTGAATCCTTATCTAGAATACATTGGATATGAGTATGTTTGAGACCTCCTTGATACATTGAGTATTTTAGGTGAAAATATTGGTAATTGAAATTATATTTCTTTTCTCACACTTATATTGAAATATATTCAAAATGATTGGATGTCTATTCTTCTGATTCTTATTTTTAGTGATTTTTGGTTGTCCTACTAGGTATTTTTATACTCACATATGTGGGGGACCATCCCAAAAATTTCCAATCATAGAACGATGAATCTATTTTTCTTATATCCTTATGAGGACCAGGGTAAAGATGATCATACTGTGAATGATAGAACATGGGTCATTCGAGGTGTTTGATTTGGCCTCAGTACCCACATCATTGAATGTCAAACTCTATTTTCAGTTTTGGTGTTCTTGTATTTCGACCATTAATAGTTCCTATATTTTTTTCATATTCTGTAATAGGAAATATATTATTCATGAATTATAGTATCATCTATGTTTTAAATTTCTTCCTTGTATGGGTATTTGGATATGGGTTTTCATGTGCGTTCAAGTACATTAGGCTGATGCCTCCCTTGTGTCTGATATTCCTACTCAATTCTAGTTCCCATACTCTAGACTATTGAATGTGGACTTGGGGTGTCACATTCAATTTATTACCTTCTAGACAATCCCTAGTGTATTACTATATGATATACATCACTATGTATACAATTTAATAGTATAATAACCCTTTAACCATTTTGAAAAATATTTTTTTCATTGAAAATTTATTCAAATAAAAAACAATCGTAAGTTTAAAATTACTCAATGATCTATAATTACAATAATACAATATATATTGATGTTATGAATGTGTTATTTTATAGGTTTAAGGGGAAAATGCCAATGGTATGTGCTAATAGAATCTACCTTAACCATTTAATTCTAAATATGATATATTTTATATTCCTTATAAATAATATTAATGAAGATAATCATAATCCCAATTTTATAGAATATTTCCTTCTCATATATTAAATTTTATATTTTCCTAATGTTGAAAAAAACTATTATCTCATCTCAATAGCGCATAGAAATAATATTTTTTATATATGGATTATAATAATGTAAATTTTAATTATAAAAAAATCACTTGGTATAGTTATGTCATAAGGTTTTGACCACTAGTGAAAAAAATAATTCCCCATTAATGACATGATGATCCACTTCACTGTTCTTCAATTACCTTTTATAATTGTGTCTATGTTTATCAGTAAAAATGTTTGTTACACACTCCTTATTTATTATCCATGTGTCATTGTATGAAAAATTTATTTCTATTAAATTCACATCCATATTCTTAGAATTATTTTCTACGATAAAACTATTGAAACATAAAAATCCAATATTGAATAGTATTGTAGTCCATTACTATATGTGACCTAAAAATCATAAACATGATTAATATAATAGTATATAATGATGAAATATATATAGGCATGTGTCATGTTTTATGTCTTTTCATCAAGGTATTTTTATGAAAGTACTCTCATTAAAGTAATGATCCAAAACATCATTAAACATAGTGGGAAAATACAAATATATTACTATGTTTTATGTATAATTGGTTTTTCTCCAACAAAATAGTTATTTATGTATGAAATCATTCCAATTATATCAAATTTTAATAATAAACAGTTTGGTAGTAAAATATTTTCAAAAATCTATCATATGAATAAATGATATTATATTTCTCTAGTATCCTTGTCCTATTAGCGTTTATGATCCAATTGTAACCTAAATAAATTAGTGTAAATGGGATCATAATCCTAGCAGGTTCATCCATACCAATAACTCCCAACACATGACAATCCATTGGAACCCAATATTAGCATAACCTACTAAATTGAATAAATGAGTTATTTACACATATCTAAATTATTTATATGAAAATGTGTCAAAACCACATAATAATTTATCATTTTATTTTTTATAATTTATATATATTTATATTTAGTAATTTTTTATTATAAAATTTAAAAATTTGGCAAGATTTATGTGTCACATATTTATATAACATTGTTTAGAAAACATTATTGAAAAAATTTGTTTTCACTATCAATAGATAGATTCATTTAGCATAGTTAGAATAAGGTTAGACATCCATGAAATATTTAATGGGTTACCATGTGATGATATTCAATCTAGGACAAGAGTGTCACATAGTTACTTCACATTTTGGAATTCCATAAAGGTAAACATTGTATGTTGGATGATTTATTTAGGTACTATTTTCTTTTGTTTCTTTGTTTCTATTATCTATATTTATTTATTTATTTATCCTAATATTCCATGGTAGTGAGACCACCTACATGATAAAGCTCCAAAAGTTCCTCCACATATCCCAAGATCCCTCTTTCTCTAGAAATTTCACTGTGATTATTCATATTTATTGGCCGAAACTCTACGGTGAGAGTTCCTCTTCACACCATTGCACCAAATATTCAATTTTCTCCCTTCAAGATTTTAATATAAAATTTATCCTATCCATAAATTTTTGGGTGACTAAGTTTTCGTGATTTTCATAATAATATGGTTTTTGGTATTTATTTTAGGTCAACATGAACATAGATACAAATCTTTCATTATTCCACCACTGATTTGAGGATGTTTTCCCAATGATTATACTATTAATTTTTAAAAACACAATCTTCATGGAATTTAATTTATATTTTAAATATAAATGACTTTTTTAATTTATTATTATTTAATTCATAAATATTAAATTATATTTAATTCATGTTTTACATCAAATTAAATGACTGTCATAATTTTATAGAGTGATTTAAATTTTTTACAAAACCATAAACTGCAATATTTATTATTCCAGTCAACTGGTTCATAACAAATTATATATAAGTATATAAAATGTTTTAGGAATTTAAAATTATATTCCAATTATTATTACATATTATTTCATGTAATGTATGCAATTCCATTTTTTGTAACAAATTTAATATATTATTTGAATTAGACCAGAATTATATAATTTATTTATTATGTTTGTGTCATTTGATTTAAAATATTTATATATTTAAGTCATATTCTTGGTGTTTTTATAAAAGGGGTTATGATTTTATAGTTGTGTTTAATGTTTTATTTCAATAATAACAATTTAAAGTTTTGTTCATAAATGTCCTTAGTTATTATAAAAACAGTTATTATATTGTTTTTCTAAAGACATGTCTTGGAATTTTATTGTTTGTTTGAAATGGTGGGTGTGTCTGTAACACTCTTGATCCCTTTTATCATAGACTATTATCGATGGATTCCCTTGTTTAATGATGAATATTTTGGTTGGTGTAATGGATATATGTTAAGGGATATTACTTGAGAGGTATCTAGGGGTGAGGGTGTGTTATTTTTTTCATTCTACATTATTTTTATTGATTGTAATAATTTCATTCTTGATCACCCTATATTAACATTGGGAATGGTAATTTCGGATCTATGGTAGTTAAACATATATTAGATGGGATCCCCTTAAACTAGATTTACTAGTGATGTATGGTATCTTCTAGTGGCCAATTACATGTTACTGACCACTCAATTAGATTCTTTTAAATTATGTTCAAGTTTATATATCCTTAATAATAATAATAAAGGGCTCATGATACCTATCCATTGATTGTTGGTTTGACATAGAATATTCCTATGAATTTATGGTATGTCCCATTGTTTATTGAATTGTTTCTCCCCTAACTATAGACGCATTTATTTATTTAATTTATCTATGACATGGGGCCTTTATTTATTGTCAACATTAATTTGAAGTGCCTTCTTTAAATAAACATCATTTTATAAATATTTTTAAATAACTTTTAAAATGGAAATTGGTTTATTCCATATATTATATGTGATTTATAAATAAATAATTTTAATATATATTTTTATTTATGATAAATATTGGGGAAATATTTTAAATCTTATTTGAGTTGTTATTAATTTTAAAAATAAATAATTAATTAAAAAATGTTTTTTAATCTTATTTTCAATCATTTTTAAAATGGATCATAAATTAAAATTATTTCACGTTGATAGGCAAGTGGTGTTCTACTAAGTTTTTTATACTCACTAATATATTACAATTCACTTTTTGGAACTTTTTTACTTAACATTCTCTCATGGAAAACATTTTGAATTAGGGATGATTAGTGCCCAATGTGGATTGAATATAGTTACTATTTTAGTTAATAAATTCTTCAATCTATTAATTTTAAATAATTTTGTAAGAGATGGATTTATATCCATATAATTTTATATTTCTGTCCAATTAAATTAGTTTTTTAAAACATTTGTTATGGTTATTGATGAACGGTATAGTTTATGTGGAGACTGGGAGATTTATGGAGCTCCAGAATATTGATGGATATTTGGGGTGACTGGTGGGTACTGGATACGTGGTATATTTTAGTAGGTGAGCTGGGAGATTATGTTATATCTAATTATATCATATACATGTTTATGTTACTTTTTTGAATATTGTAATTCAATTTTTGGGTGGGTGTCTAACATTTTAACAACTCACGTTGAATTTTAATTATAATCTTATAGTAAATTATACTATGATTAATCATATAATATTGGTGAAAAAATAACCAGTGGTTTTTTATGATTCCAATTGCTCATTTTGTCATCCATGGGGGATTGGGGATGCCCCTCAAGAACATTGTTTAAAAATCCAGGAATCTGAGTGATGGATATCATGGGATGGTCTATGGAAAATTGTATAAATGTTTTGGTTCTTCAGAGTTCCAATATTTTAAAAATCCCATTATTATTTGGGTACTAAGGGTAGTGTGGGGTTTGTTTTCAGAACACATGAGTTACATATTTGGGAGAGTGTTAAAATATCCCTTCTATTTAGAGACTTTGGTTTTCATGTGTATTATAGGATTGAGTTTTCAATTTTGATTTTTATTTTCAATAATATGGTGTTTTTATGTGAAAATGATATTTTAATTCCCAATTAATTATATGTGATTTGGGGTTTCTATAGAGAGTTGGGAGATAATTGTTAATGTATTGATTCTACATGTCTATCCCCAATAGTTTAACCAACCATGTAAAGCTACTATAGATGGTTCTAGGGACTCTACTATATTGAAAACTAGATTTGTATTTCAATTTTTGATTTTTAATGAACTATGTTAAATAAAACGTCACTTTTATTGTGAATTATCACTTATTGGAGGATAATTATATTAGGTTAGTCATTGTTTGATGATTTTAATGATGATTTATTATGATGTATTGTGAATGTTTTGAAAATTATAAAAAATGTTTCATAAAAAATTCGGTTTATTGTTTTTCAAGGAAATCTTGTATTTACAAATTTATTTTAGTTGGTTCTTTTAATGTTATTTCATTCTTCTAATTTTTTTTAAAATTTTCATGATTTTATTATGGGTTTTGAGAAAAAATATGGAATAATAGTTTATTTTGATAGAAATGCTATAAAACGAAACTCTTTAATGGAAAAATGTTTTTAAATGTATATAAAGTTTTTAATATGATTGGATATTTTTTAATCGACTATTTTGTATTATATATAATTATTGAAATTAAGTTATTATTAATAAAAATTGTTTTTATAACATGAAAATTATGTGTTTTTTTTGTTTATTTATTTAGGATTTGTACCTCCATGGTGGGAGTCTTGGGTTTGTGTTTTGATAGATGGATTGAGTTAATTCAAGTCTTATGTTATTTATTAAATTTATATGATATATTTCGAAAAAAGAATTGATGTATAGTCTCTAAAGATGAAACATAGGATGACCCTATTAATTAATTATGTTTCATTCATCCATATACTGTCCCATCCCATAATTTGAATTTAGTGGTGAGGTTGACATACATATTGATTTTGGACCTATTTGTGTTTTAATTATATCATTATCCTCCCTCTATTATGGTGTTTACGGTTATTATTGAGATCCATAAAAATTTTCTGATATTTTTCACTCGATGTTATTCCATTACAGGTGTTTCCATCATTATTACAATGGGAATTAGTATAAGGCCCCAGCCTTAAACCATAATTAATATTGAATTAAATGAATAATTTACATTGAGGATATTTTCAGGTTTAGAGTTTTAGAGAATTAGGACATAACTATTACATCTCAAAACATTACAAAGTATACACTTCTACTATGTTTCCATAATCAAAAAAATAACTCTTAAAAAGAAACATGTCTAGTTCCATGTTTTATATAGTGTGGAATTCCATTGATCCCATCCTTGACCGTATTCCACTTTAAGTCATGTGAAAAACATTTTGAAAAACTTGGGGTGAGAATAAAAAGTTCAGTAAGGGATACACAAAGAATGAAAACTATTACTTTTTCAACATCAAGTAAAACATGTATACTCTATCAAAGTAATACCTTCACCTTCATGAAGTAGTAAAAACTCTTCACTGAATAAAGTATCATTACTTACCTTTTTGTAACCAGAGGGTTTACATAAAACCCATATAAAGAACAAATAGCATATATAAAGGTAACTTGGGACATAAACATACTTAATTGGAATAACCAAACGGTCGACTTCCACACATATCACTTAATGGAATATCCATACGGCCAATTTCCATACATACTTAATTGAATAGCCATACGGCCGACTTCCATACCCAATGCGTTGGAGGTTATAACGTAACCACTCATCCTGGTATTCACGGAACCACCCATCATATGGTTTATAATGTAACCACCCATTAAAATGTCCATGTACCAATATAAAATCATAAAACATAAAACCAATATAAAGGAATGATAACATTTCCACATTTCAATCAAAATATATCATAATAGAATCCTTTATCAAAACCATTTTCGATACCAAAATACATAAAATATTATATGGTATTTATTTTATTTTAAAAACATTACGGCGTGTTGAGGAAGACAAAGACAAAATAATACTCACGGCGGCGGAAAAAGTCGTTGTCACCGCGTACGTAAAAAAACATTCCTTTTTGTCGTTTAGTAAAACGCTTCGTAGAAAAATATTCCTTTTGTATAAAAGATAAAGTAAAAGGGGTTTATACACCGTATAGAATAATGTTCTGTATAAAATGAAATATGCAACAATGAAAGGAGATTGAGACGAGGTCCCTTACCTTGGGTCCGACTTGACTCGATCGTTCTTTAACGTCCTTAAAATCGGGTAACTTCCTATGGTTTGAGCTCAAAGGATTCCTTGGGAATACTTCGGCCCAATGTGAGGCTTCATGGAGTAAGAGAGGGAAGTGGAGAGAGAAAATTAGCAGGGGTTGGCCGAGCCAAAGGCTTTGGGAGTGTGGGTAAGGTGGTAGAGGTGGGGGCCTTTTATAAGAGGAGAGGAGGGGCACTATTGGAGAGTATAGAAATATAACTTTATTTGAAAATGTGTTTCGGTTTTAAAAGGTCCCACATTGATATAATTCGTGGATAAGGTGATACGGGTTCTAAATCCAGCCATCCAATAAGTTTTGGACTTGTTTAGTTCATATATTTTACATTATCTTCTTATTTTATTTAAATCGTCAAATAATGATGTCATTGCTGCATCATTATTATGTCATAAATAATTTTTTTTATATAATGTCTAAAAATTATAAAAAAAATACTATGATTTAGGAAATCTTGTTATCTTTCCAATGAATATTTATAATAAAAAATTGGACTTGTATAACCCCATTTAAAAATTGTTTTATTAAAACATATCATGTTTGTGCCGTTTTTTACATTAACATTCAATAAAAGGTATTTTTGTCATTTTCCAACCAAAGTGGTTCCATGGGGTCCCCAAGATGACCCATGGCTTGTATTTGTCGGCCATGACATATCCAATGAGGGTAATACATGTGTCTAGGTCATCTAATATTATTAAAATATTATTTTTACATTAAACTACACTAATTACCATTAATCGCGATTAAAAACTTAATAAGTTACTATTCACCAAAAAATTATTTTAATCTCATTGAAGAACATTTACTTCATAATGACAACCATGTATGTCAGATTTTTGAAATTCAATACCCAAAGGTGGCAAATTTTCATTTAAATGGAATATCAGTTTTTATAAGTACCACTTAGTGATTTCACTATTCATCAAAAATTGATGTTTTTCAGAAAAATAGCAAAAATTCACCCTAAGCTATATTTGATATTCTGAATTCAAAAATGAAGTCCATTTTACAAAATTCAAAACATATAAGTCAAATTAATTAATTTAATAATTAATTCCAACTGTCATGATAAATAGCGTGTTTTTGTGAAACAATAAGTATCAAAAGATTGACACTAGTTTAAGTCCGATTTCAAAGTGAAATTAATTCCAAAGACCACTATTGGATTTAATGGTAAAAATATTTTCTAATTTCACTTTAAAACTAATTCAAATAATAATCTAATCATATAAATAAATTAGATCAAAAAGAGGTTTTGAATTAAAATACAACATTTACAATTTTCATTAAAAATGAACTTTATCGGAAAGATACCAAAAATTTACACAAAGTAAATTTTGATGTCCCGATTCTAAAGAAGAGTTAAATATGGTCCAATAGAATTTTTAAGATTGATAAAAACTATATTTAATGATGGTTTTCCATCAAAAGGTGATAAGTGACCCTTAGTGAAAATTAGAGTATATATGCCTAAAATTGAATTATTTTTGTATTTTAAGCCTTTATCCTTTATTGGATAAATTTAAAAACTTTTAATAACATATATAATCATATTTTAGTTATTTCTATCCATTCCCTCCAGTACAACAGCTACATGTTAACTACCATTTAAAAGTAATATCATTATATTACTATTTTGCAACGTAAGATTTCAAAGGAACTCATCATTGCGTATTGAGTACGCTATCGAAAGTAGAAACCCCTTTTAATTAAAATTAATATTTAATTCGTAAATATTAATTAATATGAAAATGATTTATTATTTATTTACCTGGGATGTTACATCCTTCCCCCCTTTTGGGAATTGCATCCTCGCAATGTTATTCACTTATCAAAATAAGTGGGGGTATTTATCCCTCATAGCATTTTCAGATTCCCATGTTTCCTCTTCAATCACATGGTTTTTCCACAAAACCATTACCTAATGAATCACCTTATTCCTTAACACCTGCTCCCTGTGGTCAAGAATCTGGACTGGTTGTTCTTCATAAGATAGGTTCTCTTCCAGCTGAACTACCTCTGGACTGAAAACATGAGATGGATCTGGCATATACTTCCTCAACATTGAAACATTAAAAACATTGTGTGCCTGAGATAAACTCAGAGGTAAAGCCACTCAGTATGCAACTGATCCAAATCTCTTCAGAATTTCATATGGTCCAATGAACCTTGGACTTAGCCTTCCTTTCTTACCAAATCTCATTACAATTTTCCATGGAGAATCCTTGAGAAAAACATGATCACCTACCTTGAAAGATAGATCCTTCCTCCGGTTATCCGCATAACTCTTCTGCCTGCTCTGAGCTGTTCTCATGTGTTTCTGAATCAACTGAACCTTTTCTGCCATCTCTTCTACCAATTCTGGTCCCATCAGCTTCCTTTCACCCACTTCATCCCAAAATGCTGGAGTTCGACACCGCATCCCATATAATTCCTCAAATGGTGCCATCTGTATACTGGAATGAAAATTGTTATTATAAGAAAACTCAACCAAAGAAAGATGTTGGTTCCAACATCCCTGATAATCCATCGAACAAGCTCGTAGCATATCCTCCAATGTCTAAATTGTTCGTACTGACTGCCCATCTGATTGAGGATGAAAAGCTGTACTAAATTTTAATTCAGTACCCAATGACTTCTGAAGGCCTTTCCAAAAGTTAGAAGTGAACCTAGGATCACGGTCCGATACAATGGAGAGAGGAACTCCATGTAACCTGACTATCTCTTTATGATACAAACGGGAAAGTTGATCAAGAGAGAAAGTATCTCGTATAGCAAGGAAATGAGCAGACTTGGTCATGCGATCAACAATAACCCATATTGTATTATTACCTCGAGATGTCTTCGGTAATCCCACAACAATGTCCATGGATATATTCTCCCATTTCCACTCCGGAACTGGTAAAGGCTGAAGCATCCCGTTCGGTAACTGCCGCTCTGCTTTAACCTGCTGACAAGTCAAACACTTCACAGTAAAATCAGCAATATCTATTTTCATTCCATCCCACCAGTAATACTCCCGCAGATCTCTGTACATCTTAGTACTTCCAGGATGAACTGAAAACGGGGAACTATGAGCCTCACATAACAACTCATTATTCAACTGTGAATCACAAGGCACACATAATCTCTTCCCAAACCTCAAAACACAATCATTATCAATGTTGAATTCAGGAAACTTACCTTTCTGAACCAGCTCTACCTTTTTCTGCAACTCACTATCTTGCTTCTGTTCTTGCTTGATTCTGTCTGATAGAGAAGATTTCACTGATACCTGAAACAAAACAGAAGGACATTCTGCACCAACAACTTCTATGCCAAAGTTCATCAAATCAAAAACTAAAGTATATCGTTCCAAACGTAGAATGGTTAATGAAGCATTACTTTTTCGACTCAAAGCATTGGCCACTTTATTTGCTTTTCCAGGATGGTAGTGGATTGTACAATCACAATCCTTGATTAATTCCAGCCATCTCCTCTGTCTCATGTTCAATTATTTCTGAGTGAATATATACTTTATAATTTTTTGATCATTATATATTTCACAATTTACTCCATACAAATGATGCCTCCAAATTTTTAAAGCAAAGACAATAGCAGGTAATTCCAAATCATGTGTAGAGTAATTTACCTCATGAGTTTTCAACTAATGTGAAGCATAAGCAGTTACCTGATCATTCTGCATTAGGACACAGCCAAGTCCCTTCAACGAAGCATCACTGTATATAACAAACTCACCATTCCTAAAAGGAAGTTCCAAAACTAGAGCATTCACCAATCTTCTTTTCAACTCCTGAAAACAATCATCACATTCTTTTGTCTAGATGAACTTAACACCCTTACAAGTTAGCTTAGTCATTGGACTAGATATCCGTGAAAAATTTTCAACAATGATTCAGTAGTAACCAGCCAAACCAAGAAAACTACGGATCTCGATTACATTTGTGGCTCTCGGCCATTCTTCGAAAACTTTTGTTTTTATAGGATCAACAGTTATGCCATCTTTAGAAACAATGTGACCAAGAAAAGAAATTTGTTGCAACCAAACTCACCCTTGCTGAATTTTCCATACAGTTTCATTTCTTTTAAGGTTTCCAAGATAACCCTTAATGATTTTAATGCTCCTCTTTACATTTAGAAAACACCAAAATATCATCAATAAAAACAACCAACATTTTTCACCTGAGTCAATGAAGTCATCACTGCAGTAAACTGCTCAATTCTGAATCTGACCATCTCAGTATGCTGATTTGAAAGGTCGTTTCCCTCTGTATGCCTTCCCAAAAAAGTTATTCTGTTTCCTCTATGAAAAACCATTCTTAACAAAGAAATATCTTTGGTGAAGCAACATGGTAATCTGTAAAAGGTATATCATTTCAAAAAAAATATTTTTGGATAATCATTTAATAGAATTCTAACTCCTAAAGTTGTCTAAACCGACCTTTGATACCAACTATAAGGCCCCAGCCTTAACCCTTACTTAATATTGAATTAAATGAATAATTCACATTGAGGATCTTTTCAGGCTTAGAGTTTTAGAGAATTAGGGCATAACTATTAAATCTCAAAAGATTACAAAGTAGACACTTCTACTAAGTTACCATAATAAAAAAAAACTCTTCAAAAGAAATATGTCTAGTTCCATGTTTTATATAGCGTGGCTTTCCCTTGATCCCATCCTTGACCTTATTCCACTATAAGTCCTATGAATAACATTTCGAAAAACTTGGGGTGAGCATAAAATGCTCAGTAAGGGATACACAAAGAATAAAAATTGTTACTTTTTCAACATCTAGTAAAACATGTATACTCTATCAAAGTAATACCTTCACCTTCATGAAGTAGTAAAAACTCTTCACTGAATAAAGTATCATTACTTACCTTTTTGTAACCAAAGGGTTACCATGAAACCCATATAAAGAACACATAGCATATATAAAGGTAACTTGGGACATAAACATATTAAGTGGAATAACCATACGGTCGACTTCCACACATATCACTTAATGGAATAGCCATACGGCCAATTTCCATACATACTTAATGGAATAGCCATACGGCCGACTTCCATACCCAATGTATTGGAGGTTATAACGTAACCACCCATCCTGGTATTCATGGAACCACCCATCATATGGTTTATAACATAACCACCCTTTAAAATGTCCATGTACCAATATAAAATCATAAAACATAAAACCAATATAAAAGAATGATAACATTTCCACATTTCAATCCAAATATATCATAATAGAATCCTTTATCAAAAGCATTTTCAATACCAAAATACAAAAAAGATTATATGGTAATTATTTTATTTTAAAAACATTACGGCTTGTTGAGGAAGCCAAAGACCAAATAATACTCACGGCGGCAGAAAAGGTCATTGTCACCGCGTACGTAAAAAAACATTCCTTTTTTCCGTTTAGTCAAACGCTTCGTAGAAAAAGATTCCTTTTGAATAAAAGTTAAAGTAAAAGGGGATTATACACCCTATAAAAGAATGTTGTGTATAAAACGAAATATGCCTCAATGAAAGGAGATTGAGATGAAGTCCCTTGCCTTGGGTCCGACTTGACTCGATCGTTCTTTAACGTCCTTAAAATCGGGTAACTTCCATTGGTTTGAGCTCAAAGGCTTTCTTGGGAAGACTTCTGCCCAAAGTGAGGCTTCAAGGAGTAAGATAGGGAAGTGGAGAGACAAACTGAGCAGGGGTTGGCCGAGCCAAAGGCTTTGGGAGTGTGGGTAAGGTGGTAGAGGTGTGGGCCTTTTATAAGTGGAGGGGAGGGGCACTTTTGTAAAGTAAAGAAATATTACTTTATTTGAAAATGTTTTTCGGTTTTAAAAGGTCCCACATTGATATAATTCGTGTATAAGGTGATAAGGGTTCTAAATCAACCCATCCAATAATTTTTTGACATGTTTAGTTAATATATTTTACATTATCTTTCTATTTTATTTAAATTGTCAAATAATGATGTCATCGCTGCATCATTATTATGTCATAAATAATTTAATTTACATAAGGTTAATAAATTACAAAAAAACTACTATGATGTAGGAAATCTTTTTAGCTTTCCAATTACTATTTATAATCAAAAATCTGACTTGTATAACCCCATTTAAGAATTGTTTTATTAAAACTTATCATGTTTGTGCCATTTTTTACATTAACATTAAATAAAAGGTATTTATGTCATTTTCCAACCAAACTGGCTCCATGGGGTCCCCAAGTTGACCCATGGATTGTCTTGGTCGTCCATGACATATCAAATTAGGGTAAGACATGTGTCTAGGTCATCTCATATTATTAAAACATTATTTTTACCTTAAACTACACTAATTACCATTAATCGCGATTAAAAACTTAATAAGTTACTATTTACCAAAAAATTATTTTAATCTCATTGAACCAAATTTACATGTAAATGACAACCATGTATGTCAGATTTTTGAAATTCAATTCCCAGAGGTGGAAAAATTTCATTAAAATGGAAAATCAGTTTTTATAAGTACCACTTAGTGATTTCACTATTCATCAAAAATTGATGTTTTTCAGAAAAATTCCAAAAATTAACCCTAAGCTATATTTGATATTCCGAATTCAAAAATGAAGTCCATTTTACAAAATTCAAAACATATAAGTCAAATTAATTATTTTAATAATTAATTCCCACTGTCATGACAAATAGCGTGTTTTTGTGAAACAATTAGTATCAATAGATTGACACTAGTTTAAGTCCAATTTCAGAGTAAAATTAATCCCTATGACCACTATTGGATTAAATGGTAAAAATATTTTCTAATTTCACTTTAAAACCAATTAAAATAATAATCTAATCATATAAATAAATTATATCAAAAAAAGGTTTTGAATTAAAATACAACATTTACAATATTCATTAAAAAAATGAACTTTATCGGAAAGATACCAAAAATTGAGACAAAGTAAATTTTGATGTCCCGATTCAAAAGAAGAGTTATATTTGGTCCAATATAATTTATAAGATTGATCAAAACTATATTTAATGACAGTTTGCCATCAAAAGGTGATAAGTGAACCCTTAGTATAAAATTAGAGTATATATGCCTAAAATTGAATTCTTTTCATATTTTAAGCCTTTATCCTTTATTGGATAAATGTAAAAACATTTAAAAACATATATAATAATATTTTAGTAATTTATATCCATTCCCGCCAGTACAACTGCTACATGTTAACTACCATTTAAAAAAATATTATTATATTACTAGTGTGCAACGTAAGATTTCAAAGAAACTCATTGTTGCGTATCGAGTACGCTATCGAAAGTAGAAACCCCTTTTAATTAAAATTAATATTTAATTCGTAAATATTAATTAATATGAAAATTATTTATTCTTTATTTACCTGGGATGTTACAATTAGTGGGTGTTTTTATATATGTTATTTCTTGTTTTTTAAATGGTTGAATACTAGTGGTTGGATTTAATGTTTATATTGGTGGTGATTTGGGATTTTGGTATATGTTTATATTGGTTGGATTTAATGTTTTATGAACATGGGAGGACCTTGGGAAGATGTTCTTAGGTATTTAGAACCATTACAAATTTAGTTAATCACCTATGTGTGATGTATCATTATAGGTATCATTGAGATGGTTCATTTGTAGTTAAAGTCCCACTTATAACATATGATGTTTTATTATCCATGTCTAATTCTGATGTATGTATTTGGTGTGGCATCTTATAGGTTTATTTTCATTTTTATATCAGTTTATTTATTAATTGGATGATGTTTCTTCTTATTATGGATTGAGGATTCTATTTCATTTAGGTGTAATTGATGCTACATAGAGATTTATTGTCTTGAAGTGTGATCCTGGGTTGGGGTTTTCCATTTTATATGAGTTTTAATATTCAGGTGATGCACCTATTATGTCACTATTTCCATAAGAACCTATCATATAGTTTATGGATATTGATTTTAGTTGTTGTGTTCATTGATAAATTTTCTGAATTTAGGATTTAGATTCATTTTTTTGGTATTTAATATGGGTATTTTGGATAAATGATCATATTGGGTGATTATTATTAGTTTGATATATCAATATTTGTACCCACTCATTGGCATCAGGATTTAACATGGACTGGCCTTTCTTGTTCCAAAGCATTCTACCACATATCATATAATTATTAGTTATAGAAAGTTGAATGATGGAGATATTTGGCACATGAACATGATAAAAAATAATTAGATTTTATTTATAGTTGGTTTTAATTTCAGAATATCTTTGAGTTGAAATTTTAAAATTTTAATTCATTGAATGTGTTGAATGACTTTTAAACATTGTTTTGAGAACCATAATACAATTTTGTGTTTGGATCTATCTCTTTAGAGTTCAATAAATAATTCTTATCAAACTGTGTTGGGAAATATGTGTAACCAAGAGATTTCCTATTAAATATGAAATGACGGTTACATGGTTTCCACATCTCTGGGAAACCCATTAGTTAAACCATGAAGATATACTTAATTTTTTCATGTTTTTTCTACATTTTCATTATCGTTAATTTTTAATTATTTGTTTTATTCACCTACTACTATGTGGTCATATGACCACCTCTTAGAAGATTCCCAATGTGTGCCTCTACATCTACCATGATCCATATTTATTCAAAACTTCCACATGGATTTATCACATTCCTTGTCTTAAAATCCACGTTGAATCTTCCCCATATATAATCTCTCCCCCTATCATTTTTTTTCCTACCCCCATGTTGTTTCACATATGACCAAACCTTAGGGTTTTTGGTGGACTAATATTTCTATTTCTCTTGTTTGAATCATGTGTGACATCAATTCTGACTCTTATTTAACATGTATTTAATGATTTGAACTGTCTATTATTGATCTGAGAGTTGTATAAAAAATAAATTGGTTAAATTTTTTTGAAAGATGATTTTATTTTTAATTTTTAATTTAATTATCTAATAGTATTATGAATTATCTTTATAAAAGTTTTAGGAATACAATTTGATTTTCTATTGGCTATCACTGAAATCATTGTGTTTCCATGTTTTAAATATTGATTTAATTTTTTTTATTAAACTATGAAACATAGTTTTTATTATGACATGTGATTGGATTATAAAATAATATAATAATTTTTAAGAAAATGATATGATTTCAAGTTAATTTTTTACTTCTTTTTACTTATCATTACATGTGGTCCATAAAATTTCTTGTATTTTTATCTTATTTAAATATCTAATTTTAATAAAATATGTTCTAAAAATATTATTTTACCCCATTTTTCTCTTGGTATAAATAAAATAATGATTTTCAAGTACGAATTTGTGGTTTAGTAGAGGAATATTTGATTTCAATTGCATTTTAAAGAGGTTTTCCAAATTTAACATTTTATATGGATGTTTATAAATTGATTTGGTTATTATAAAGAGACTCAACATCCCATGTGGTTTTTAGATTCCCCATTTTTATGTATTATGAATTTTAGTAAAATAGATATGTATATATCCCTATTGAGCCTATTTGGGTATTAATTATTATATTTGGTGGACCTTAAGGGATGTTTCATATTTAGGATGATCTGATGGATGTATGAACACTTCTCTTTACTAAGAGGGAACTGGGGATAAGGGTGAGTTATTTATTATTATTTATTTTTTCTGTATTAATTATACTCATTTCCTATTTTAAAAACCCCTGATATCTTTTATCATGTGAACCCTAGTTTGAGTGTATGATAAATTTGATAGTGTGATCTCCCTTTCCAATAGTTATAAATGTGCAGTGTTGTATCTATCCACTAAGTATTTAATTGTTATAAAAACATCTCCAAGATTCTAGTATATTATGTTATAGGATACCCAACCTTATTAACTATATAGTAGAAAACAAGACACTTATCCTTTGGCCCTAATATGTTTTTTATTAATGAATGTTTTGTTGAGAAAGTGTAGATAACCATACACTACAACCCAGCCATTAGATACTATAACACATAACAAAATTATTAAATATCTGCTTGAAATAATTTCAAGAATCTTCCATAAAAAATTTCTTAGAAAGAGTTGTTACCTTTTTTCTTGGAGCATCCCTGACAATGTCCACGAAATGAGAAGCCAACTTCCTCCACGCTTGCAAGTACCCATCCTTAACTATTTTCTTGTTTTTGAAACCTCTCACTAGAATTAGGAGTTGTTTTTCAATCCACTCGCTTTACTCCTATTTCATGTATACTATAATAAATATTTCTTTAATCCTTTCTGCAACTGTCGTAGAAGCACGTATGGGTATCTCCTTCTCTTCTGTTTCTTCCTTGGATTGTAATAGAAACTGAAAAGGATCATCTGTGATCACAACCTCTCCTTCTGTCTCTTCATTCATCCCTCTTGATCCTACCTTAGTAGGTGAAACCAATAATTTCTCAAACACCTATACTCCACTTGAATCAACCATACAAGTTCCTTCTTTACACCATAGTCCAAGGGTGACCGCCAGTGTCACCTCCTCTCTGTGCAGTTTCAGCTCCTCTTGTTGATCTCCTTCATTCAAGGGGTCATTCTCTTACATTTGATATTCTGTATTTCCTATGACTTATTATAATATTCCTTGGTTGATTAACATGTGTGGCACCAGAATTTGAAAGAATTTGTTTATTTATTTTATCTCTAACATGAAACAATTAATCATTGGTCACTTCATTTATGCCTATTTTTTTGGTACTCCAAAGAATTTTAGGAATTGGTTTTAAAATAAATTTAATAATGAAAAGGAGTTTATTTCATAGTTCTTATGATTTTTAAATATTTTTTTATTTGATTGTTGTAATTGAAGATAGATAAAGAGGACATTCGTTACAAATTTTTTGAGTTTTTATGGTTATTAAATATATTTATGTAATGAAAACTGTTTTCGATTATTATTTTCAATCTAGATTAAAATGAATATTAAATTAAAAGATTGGTGGTGGCCTATAGAGAGTTTTATATTCATTTTAATTTTGAATTTAATTTTCTCGGTAGTATCTAATTCTTTATTTCTATTGGGGACAACTCTATGTAATGTATGTTTAGTGTCTAGTTCAAAATGATATTAGTTCTTATTGTATTTTTCAGAATTTTCCAAGTGTTTCTTTTAATTGGTTTTTCCATTATTTCATTGAATTTATATTATATGGACCTTTATACTAGTTATATACTCCTTTAAATAATCATTATTAGTGTATATAATTAATTATATGGATATCAACTGATTTGGGGAGTTTCAAAATATCGAGGGAGCATATAGGGTAAGAAAATATTGATTTATATATGAGTGAGTTCAGAGGGTGGGTTGAGTGTTTAGTTTATATTTATATATATCTATAACATTTTATGTCTTTTTTGTATCTACTAATTTGTTTAATTCCTAGGTGTTCGGCCAACAGATGGATCATTCCAAAATTTTGACATCTTCCATATGTTTCATATAATATGATTTATCTTTTTTGGGTGAAATCATCCCGAATGACTATTTTTCGTACCGACGACACTTTTTTTGTACTAAAAAAATCATGGATACCCTTTGGTATATTGTGGGAATGTATGGAAATCCAATGTGTTGATGAACATGGATGTTTTTTAGAAATATGATAGATGAATTTTTGTTTAAAACCCTTCACCATTACATGTTTTGGATATTTGATTGAAATTAAAATTTTGGTCCCAAGATAGGGAACCATTGTTTAATTTGGATTTAAATTATAATTAAAAGGAGAAAAGAAAATATTGTATATGTTTTTAGATATGGAATGATGTTTTGGTGGATTTATGGTTCTCATGTCAGTGTTGTGATATTTGGGTTGAGGTTTGAATTTTTGAAATCGATTTTCCCATGTTGTATGGTCAACACATGATTAGGGTAATATTGGTGGAGACCTAGGGTAAATCATAAGGATAACTCTTTCCATGAGTTTACTTATTCATTATTGGTTTATGATTCAGAAAATATTTATAGAATATGATATAGAGGTAAACACATGGATGGATCCTGGTTTATAAACCTATTCATGGTTGTATAATATATTAAATGCATGTTGCACAGTTGGTTCATTGTTTGAAACATCATTCATCCAAACCATTAATCTTCAAAAATTTCTAAATAAATGATGAAATTACAATTTTTTCCCATTTAAAATTATTATCCACCACCACACTTTATTTTTGTGTCCTAGGTGGTAGAACCATTGAGTATCCTCTCTTACTTCCTCAATCGATTTCCAATTTGTATGTGGTGATCTTGGTGGTGATTTTATTGAATTTGGAGGAATTGTTCCCTATTCACCATTCTATTCTTCTTCTCCATTGTATTCAACTAATTTCATTTTATAAGAATTAATATTTCCATGAATGTTAAACTATAAAATTATGTAATTTTAATGTAATGATTGTTATTTTCCATGTTGTGATAATTATCATCCTAAGGGGAGGAGGGCATATATTCTCTTTGTGGTTTTACATATTTTTTAGGATTCCTTATTTATTTTAAATGTTTTGGTGAAATTTGATTTAATTTAACTGTTATTTGGGTAATTAAATTGATATTTTTGTCTGGATTAGTTATTTATGTGTGTTAGGAGTGGATTTTTTCCTATTGCTCGTGCTTTCTACATTATTATGTTTTCAGTGATTTATTAATAAATTACTCAATATTTGATTAATTTAAATAATTATTTTAAAATGGTATTGTAATTACTTATATGGATTTCATGGATTGATATCACAGAACAAGAGTTTATATGAATATATATGGACTTGGATGAGATTAGGTGATTGTGGACGATATTTATTAAAGAGAGTAACACTATGTATGAGGTAGGTGGTCCATAAACATATCTCGATTATTTATTCATGCTTTCTTATGATTCAAATATGTGGTATCACTACTTATGGGTGATTAACCTTAAAAATTGATGGATTGTTTAATTAAATTCTAATGAAATGAATAAATTGTCAAGGGCCATGATGGACCCTTGAATGACAGAATAATTCCTCTGGAGTCGATAGTTCATGACTTGATTATAAATTCATTCCATCAAACGTGTGAGCCCCAAATTGGTATAAATTAAACCAATAAACATAGTTTATTATTTTATAGGTTCCAATATACCCTGTGTATGGGATATTGAGATACATGGAATGGATTTTTTATGATAATCACATATAACAACCTTGAATACCTTACAACCTTGGTGTTTGTAGATTAGAGTGTGGGGTGAGTTTTACTCCCCCTACTCTTATGTTATAACATAGTGCACGTTTAAAATAAATATGATGGTGGAATGGTTTTTGTATTTAATGAATGACCTATCATTCATTATAATGGAGATAGGATTTGGGTTATCTATCTAGTGTAACATGGTATGCAATGGCCTACAAGGATGGGAATCCATTATCTGATCATGGTAGTGTTGAGGAAAGTTATTCCCTCAGAATAAATGATTATTTTACAATTTTACACATTAATGTTTTTTATCATTTTCCATTTTTCTTTTCTCTCACATGTGGTAGAACCAGGGAGTCACCTCTCTAACTTCCTCTATCAATTTCCTCTTATTATGTGGTGTTGTTGGTGCTTATTTTTACAACATTTGAGGGAATGGTTCCATCTTCTCACTTATATTCTTCTTCTTGTTTTTTTCAACCAATTTCATTTTATATATACTATAAATAGTTATATTGAACAAATGATACGTTTATGCCCATTTTAAAACAAAAAAAACTATTGTTTTCCTTCATTAAATTAAAAATAAATTTTCAAAAAAATTATAATGTTTTAATATTCATAAAAAATTCAATCGTTTGAGAAATTTAACCAAATTATCATTATAATACAATTATAAAATGATGATTTCCAAAAATGATGTTAATTTATTAAAATAAAATGTCTTTATGTGGTTTTACATATTTATATTATTTTCTTATAAATATATATATAATCCATTTTTGAAGTAAAATTTATTTATATATCCTATAATAAATTACCTAAAAATTATGTACTTATTAAGAAAGTTGTTAACTTTATCTAAAACCTTAAATCATATTATTATCAAAATCATATTTTTAGAAATAATTATTTTATTTTTATAGCTACGTTATAATGGTAAACTATATTAGGTCTCATTTAGACTATGGTTTCATGTTTCACATGCAATAAAAGAAATGAAATTTATTTCAAAAGAAGTATATTATGAAATCATTCAGCATTTCGTTCTACCTACCCCTAAAAATCATCTTATATCTGGAAATTATATCACTATGAATCTAGTAATTAGGATATCTCTATTTAATCACTTCATTAGGTCCCCAAGATGCTTTATTTAATTCTGTATTCCACTAGTGAACATTAAATAGAAAAGTAGTATTACTCAATAGAAAGGTTTCTCTATTATTTGAGATCAATGTCATTTTTTCATCATATAAAAGATCATAACAATGTTATAATACCAATGATTTTAGTAGATGTGATGGATTCTTTATGTAATTACTCATGATAGATATGTGAAATATATCATGAACATAACATAGGTTTGGTGGAAGTGAAAATTGATAATCTATTATCCATAATAGATAAAGAATCTTATGTTGGATAATATACCATGGTCTCAATTTTACTTAATTGTGAATCTCATAAAAATATTTTTTGGAGAAATTCATATGAATTCCAATTCACCACTATTAGATTCAGTATTTCCCCAATGATTCTAATCATAAACATTTTAAACATTGAATTTACCTGATGTGCAGTTGAATTGCTCTAACATTGTCAAACATGTCATTGGATATCTCAAGTCCCCATATCATTCATTCTCTAATTAATCCTATCACGTTGGAGAAAAAATATTCTTTCTATACATTTCTTTTTTAGATTCTACCTCGTGTCTCATGTTTAAATTAATTTTTTAAGAAACCTTTACTAGAGGATGGTCTTGATCCCAACCAACATTGAAACTCATTTAACAAAACCCCACCATATACTCTAGGTTTTATAATGTTTTATCAAATAGAAAATCTTTAATAGAGAGATAAATAACATTAATAAAAAACTCTAAATCTAGATATTATGGCGGATTGTACTAGAACATCAATGTAAATAAAAACTCGCACGAAAATACAATTTATTATGGTACTCAATGAAACATTAACACTTAGTTATGGAATATTTTTAAAGGATGTTCTGGTGATAAACCTTAAATTATTTTAATAAAGTGATATTAATTTTTTGGTGATCAATAATAACACAATTTACATTATGTCATTTTGATGTTTTTGGGTGTTTGTAGATAATATCCAATTTGATGCTTTCCCATTTTCATTCTACTAGGTGTATTTTTTATAACATCCCCGTATACATCTATCTATCACCATTAACATGTAGACATTACAAGAACCAAGATATATTCAATACAACATATTTAATCATGTTTTCCCATAGTAAATACAATTTTATATAGCAATAAATTTTGGATATTATAGGATGAATGGAGAATCAAAAACTTTGATCTATATCCAAAAAAATCCTTATTTAAATGTAAAATGGATGAGGGACATATATTGTTCTATAAACTTATTATTATATCAAAATCATGATTTATGTGAGGAAAATTTCATACCTTCTTTTATAACTCAGCATAATCCTTCTACACCTCAATAATATTCACATGGATATATGGTTGAATGACCATTTGAGGAAGATGAGATTTATTCACTTTATGATTTCCAAATAGATCATCTGTAAATCCAAATATATTGGATATTTTTTATCCATTTCATATGTAATTTAAAGGGATCCATTGTACTAATAGTATCTTCTACCGTGTTTTACAACCGTAGGTAGTAATGTATTTAGCAGTCATAATCTTTAATCAACTCAAAATGTTTTCTATTGTAAATCATTAACATTTTCTATGTGAATATATAAATTAATCTTTTATTATTAGTAAATTTGTCACACCATTATCCATACATATTATTAATCCATATATTTAATGAAATAATTACTATATCATACTCTTAATCTAGAGTTTGGTAATGTTTTTCATGAACTATCAATTATAGTGTGTCATAATCTATCACAACATAATTATGAATGGGTATTTATCAAATTCCCTTAATTTATTCATAACTATAGATCCAAAAACCATCTCCACTGTAGTGTATTGTAGGTAATGGTTATCTGAATAAATATCTCTTCAGATCCTTGAAATTTTCTACACATTCATTTGTATAAATAAAACTTTTTTCCGTCCCCGGTTATCATAATTAGTGAATTATATAGTAAAGATAAATTCTCAACAAATATTCTAATTTTACCCACCAAAAAAAGAAAATCTATATTTCATTCATATAAGTTGGTCTGATCTAATGATCAATAACTTCTGTTTTTCATGAATAAATAAATATCCCCACACCTGAGCTTATTTTTACCACAAATTAAAAAATATCCAAAAATAAAACAAGGTATATTTTCAAATGAACTATCCATTCATATGGTCTTCATTATAAACCTAAATTAATATTAAAGATCATATATTATATTTTATTTTGTATGAATATCATCAATAATGTCAACCAAAAATAGATCAAGGTAATCTATGATGAATCTATTCATTAGTATGACCAATGGAAATCACTATTATTTCTTATATTCCAAGCCTCCTATGGAACATTGAATTGGGTATGTATTAACTTTAGACCCTTAAATGATAATAAGTAGATCTATGATGAATCTTGGAATAATATAGAGCTCCTCATAATTTATCAAGATAAAAATCAAATTGGGGTCGAGAATACTTATTTTTTATTATGATATTTTTACGATACCTATAATCAATGTACTCTTTCATTAATCAATCATTTTTCTTAATAAAATAAATAGAATCTCCCTTTAGTGACATAATTTTTTTAATGAATCCATAGTCAGGAATTTCCTATATCTTCTTCTATAATTCAATAATCTCAATAGGGGGATGTATATTTTGATTATTTGAAATAGGTTTAGCACCATATATGAGTTCAATTGAAAAATAATCATCATAATTCAATGGAAGACTATAAAGTTTTTATGGAAAGACACAAATACTCTCATATAATAGTAATTTATATTATTTTGAGTTTCTCAAATACATTTGGAGATAAAAACCCATTTTTTATATAAATCATGATCCATATAATAGATTCCATTTCCATCATAAGTTCATATTTAGTAGCATACTGATTAATTATCATAGGATGGTTCAAAATATCAAATTTCACCTCCCTTACTTGAATTTTTTTTCACTATTTATATAAATATGGTATATCCTCTTGGAGTTTCATACTATATTCATAAAAATGGAATTCCCACTATCAACCATTACTATGGTTGATATATACTTGAAAAAAACATTGATGTTATTTTCTGAAGATGAATCTATTCCAAACCACATCCACATGTAGTATCTCGATATTTTTGTTTTTATGAAAACCAAACTCAATTCTTAACCATAACATAGTATTATCACTTCTCCATCTGATTATCCTATGGGTTCTTACTAAATATTATTAATCATCAATTCCAATGTAATAAAACATTTCTATGATAAATAATATAGTGCACCATACATTTCGTACAGAAATATTATATCTTATTAGTTGAATATTTAATATATATAACATTGTGGTCTACTATAGAGTCATATAGTTTCAGGTCATTTAGAAACATGGATACATAAAAACATGTTCATAAGAGATCCAAAATGAGAACATTAATTTATTCATAACTAGAACCCTTCTTAGAACTATCATACATAAAATATTATTTGTATAACCTGTGAATTTGAAAACTAAGAAAGGGATAGATTAGATTCTCGATAATGGTAAACAATAGAGATATGAATGATCACCAAAATAGAAAAATTTGCATAATGTTATGATAAAATGAGATTAAAATTTGAAAAACATACCCCCTATATCACAAATCACAGTCATGAGTCATGAAATAAATCATGGTAGTTATTAAGATGTGAATCATAAATTAACCAAAGAACATGATCCATGAGAGCATAACCTTCAGATAAGTGATAAGTTTATGGAATAAACATAAACATATAAATTAATTTCATTAGTCAAGTATCAATATAATGACTATAATAGTATATTGGGTTCACCCCTTGTTACATCATATAATTATTCAGGGTTCAATCCCATGAATATCATATAAGACTAAATCACTTACTAAACATGGTTCACACGCTATTATAGTCCTAATTATTTCATGGGATATCCTTATTTACAAAATTAATTTGATTTAAATATAATTATATCACCACCCATAAAATAATCATAATTCCTTTACATGCATTCCATTATATCATTAAAAGTTCATCAATTATGATAACCTATGAAAAAGAAACGAGTTGAATAAAAATATCAAATGTCGTCAGATCATGTCTTGTTAAAAAAATAGGTTTCATAAACATCTCATCCTTATAATAATAAACTATCTTGATATATAATAATTTTGTTTTTCATGGATCATATCTTCAAAAAAGCCTATGTAATGTCAAAGGATGTTGTCATTGATGAAAAATGACATTAAAAGATAATTGGATAATTTTTTCGACATACACACTTTTTAATTTCAAATAACTTACTATAAATGTGGAAATTTAAATAACGGGAAAAAAAAGAGTTTAATTAAAAAGGAATATCATACATTTAAATGAATATTCATATAATTGAGTGGTAACGACAGTGTCAAAATCTATTAGTATAGTGTATATAAAAAATATTCCTTTCAAATTTTAGGTAAAAGTAATATGTACCTTAATTATAAAATAACATGAATATTGAATTTTAACCATTTTTGTGAAAGTAAAACATTGGGAAAATGAAATAATTCTTTTTTCTCTTGTTTCCAAAAACATTAATGAATTTTTTTATAAAATGTTGATATGGATGAAAAAAGATTTTTGTTAAAAGTAACAAATAAGGTCATTATTATTTAATGACATGATTTCAATCTCATGAGTAATTACAGATAAGAAAATTAAATTAAAAATTTAATATAATTATATATATAATTTAGATAAAATTTAAAGTTATTATAGATAGATATGATATATAATTTCATTATCATAAACATGATTAAAAATAATCTTGATAAATAATAAAATTGTGGCATAAATCTCTTACAACATTCGTAATCTCTTAATAAAACCTCTGGTAATTTCGGAAAACATAGGGATATTAATATCCTCATTATCTATAGGAAGAAAATTATAAAATACATTCATGTTTAGTCTATAGACTACAAAATTGAAAAAAGTGGTGAATATGGAATGTGCCTCATAGAAATAAAAGCTATATGAAAATCTCATACCTCAATATTGACTTTATTCAAAAGTACTCTAACTTCCTATATAATAAATTTAAATTTATTATAATTATATAAGATAAAAATTAAAAATACTTATAATATCAAAAATTATGAACTCATAATGTTTCAACAACAATTTAATTATAATTCCATATTAAAATAATTATTCATGTGTGTTAGATGTTATGTTTTTCATGATAATTTTTATTCGGAAGATCCATTGAATTTCAAATTGATCGTGGATATTCATATAAAAATTGTGAATAATGATATAAATATAATATATATTAATTTAACTCTTGTAATTAGCAATCTATTGTTGGTAGAGATAGAAAATAGAATTTCACTATTAATGAAAATGGTAGTTCGTACTTACGTATGAATGATGTTTTCACTTATAACATGATGGAATAAAATAATTGTCAATAATAATTTTCCTACATAAAATAATTATAATATCAGATATATCATATATATATATTCATTAAATATATCCTTATTACTATCTATATGAAGTATATATTAAAAATGAATCACATCACTTCAGGGTTGTGGTGTTCCACATATACCAATATGCAACTTTATCATATTCAAATAGATTTAAATGTAAGAAGGTAGAAATTATATTATAATTATTGAATTATAATTATTCCAGAAATATTATTTATCATCATTAAAATTATTATATAAACCATATATTAAATATGGTGATGGTAAATGAATTGTATCACAATATAGAGGTCATAGTCTATAAGCATGCATGAGTGACTATTTCACTTACCATTTGGTGAAATATATGGTAGATGTTTGAGGTTTAATAATAGAAATACTATTTCAGTGTATGTTTCACATGTAATATATTAATTTATGATGAATTAAATAGATTTAGAGGAGGTTGAAGAAGAAAAAATTAAAAGATATTGGGTTGGATGATTACTTCTTCTTTAGTAGGATAAATTTAGACCCATTGTTATAGTCCCTAGGAAAGGTATATTATGAATTATAGAACCTATAAATCATGTATAAGTAATTGTATAAATAAATTGGGTAGGTTTTGTTTAATATTTATTTATCAAATTGGTGTAAATAAAAGAAATAATTAGTGTACAATTTTTAGTGGGGAATATCATACACATGGGATTTCTTAAAATATTAAAATTTATTAAATTTATTCACAAGTAAAACTCATTCAAATATCTATATATTAATTTGGGTAATCTTATGGTCAAAATATTTCTATAAATTATTATTTATTAATGTTTTATTTGAAAATTTACCTTTATATCTCAGTTTAACATATAGTAGACCCGTATTAACATTTACAACGATAATTTTTTCTTACTTTTTTGACTATACATGCTGACAAAAAAATTAATTTATTAAACATAATAAATATTTTTTTTAAAATATGGATTCTGTTTTTTTTAATTCCATTACCTGATGTGTAAGAATTTAATTTTATATTAATCCTACAAAATTCATCAAATAGGGGTTTTCAAAAAAAAATAATAAGTAAAAAACAATTATATTATAAATTACCATATAAAATTGACTAAAATGAAATAAACTGGAATATTAATAATATGATTTAAATATTGATTCTTTTAAAAATATTTTTAAACAAAATTTACATTATATATGATTTATATTGAAAGATATTTTTTTATAAATAATGAACATTTCATTATATATAAAAAAAATCAATCTTTTGATAAAAGTATTAAAATGATCCTAGAAAAAAATTATTAAATTAATATTTATAAAAATAGATGTTATGTTTTTTAAATATATATAATATTAATTGAACAAAATTATATATTATTTTCTCTATAATCGAAATAAAACTCATTTTTGGGAAAAATTTTATTTTTAAAGCATATAACAGCTTCACTAAAACATTAGTACTTATATTACAATTTAATTTCATTTTATTAAACATTTAAATTTTTAAATGAAGTTATTCTAATTCATTTCATAAATTGAATAGTTTTTATATTGTTATATTGTATAAAAGTTTATCAAACTCGGGGTTGAGTGTATCTCAAGATATCAAGGAAATTAAACTAATTTGAAGAGAAATATATCATTAAATCTCATATTTTTATAGGTGTAATTGGAGTGGTTCATACTGAGTTTCTCTATTTAATCGTAGGATTTATAATGATTGTTTCTCATGATACATTGATGAGGCTAAGTCTAACACTTGAAACGTGAACATAGGGATATTGTGTGACAGGTTTGGATAGGTGGCTAACAAATGTCGAAAATTGTTTTTTTTTCTTGGTATAGAGTGTTCCTTACTATATTAATGCATATCTATGTGATTTTGATTACATGAATTCAGTTTATGTGGTTTTTTTGGGATCTTACCCTCTAGGTGCAATGTATATATTTATTAACATTCATCATGGTGGGATTCAGTTTCCAATGTAATTATTTTCAGCTCACAATTTTACATAGGGGATGTGACACATTGGGTGTATAATATCTAATTGTTTTTGGGAGGGATGCTATGGAATATTCTATATGAGGTTTTTGGGTGATCTAAAAGATCATTTTGAATGTGATATAAGGTTATATAGTAGGATTACCCTATATATTTGTTATAATAGTTTTTTTGGTGATCTGGGTCCATCATTTATATATTGGTTCTAGGTATTGGATACACCCAACCCCCCACCCCCCCTGATGGTTGGATATGATTGTTCTGTGCAGGTATTCCACACCTAGTAAGATGGGGGTGATGGTTTGGGGAAATTAAATGTCCCCTACACTGGTATTATTTCTTTTCCACAAGAAAGATATGGTTCCCCCTATATGATAATCTATTAGTTCCATGGTTGGACATGGTTCTCCTGGGCAATGATCTATATTTTTTGGTGCAAGTTATAGTTTCCCTATGGTGTTGTGGTATTCTTATAGAAAATATTTCACTTTTAGAAGTAGGTAGGGATGATTCCATGTTTCGACATTGAAATCAACGATCTATGGTGTTTATTTTATTAGACATATATTATTTATTATTTTTATCATATCACATGAGAATTCAGTATATTATCTCATTATTTCCAGGAATCCATTGGTGGTTCCCTATAGATTTTTACTCACACCCTACTCTCGAGGCCATGAAACATTATTACTCATGTAGGCCCCATAGTTCTAACCTTAATGTGTGGAAAAGTATTAGTTTTTCGTTATCAGGTATGAGTATCTCAATGAGAATTTGGAGGAGGGGTGTGATGAGGATTGGGGATGGTGGTAAATCATCTTCAATATATTATTTATTATTGTAAATATTTATATATGATCAGGCCAATGGAAAGTCACTTTTGATATATGATTAAGTAACACATTTCATAATTATATCATGGATATGCTTTTTACTATTTCATAATCAGATTATTAATGGAATTTTTTAGATATTTATAATATTTCCACTTTTTTCACTCTTATAAGAGGTTATATTCACGCTAAGGTAAGACCGTAGACACACTCTTCTAATTAGTATCCTCCAATATAATGGAAGTTCTCCTGAGGTCACATGATGACCTCGGGTCAGAAACTATAGATTATTATTGGGTCGGATGGATCTTAAAAATTGGGATCAGATAATATTTTTCATTTTATAAAATTTATGTTATGGTAGGTATGTAATATTAATGTGTTATAGATTTTAATTGTCCTAACATTGGGTTTTAAGTAATACTATTTTGGTGGGTAGTCCATGTTACAAGGGAAATGATATTTTTGTTTTTATTTTCATCTATTATTGTTTAGATATGTTTTCAATGTATAATATGTGAATTTGAGATTTATATTTTTGGGTTTGTCTCATGGAATGTTATGGAATGGGGATTTAGTAAAATCATCATATTAAATATATTATATTAGAAATAAATTTATGTTCCTGTAATTGATTTATTTCATTTATGATAAAGGGTTGATCTATTTAATGTTTCAAAAATAATTATATCATTTATCCCCATATATCATTATAATGTAATTATAAGTAGTTGTATTCTGGTATTATCTTCTTATGGAATGTTAATTGGGTCCCATGTGTGATATTCCTTGAGGATTATTATATAATCCATCTATAAATGGGATGTATATTAACCCCCAGGGGATGGTATTGGCATTGTATATCATGGTGATGGACCCCTTATAGTTGATTGGAATGCTGGATCCGTTATATAAATTGTAAAAAAAACCTATATGGTTTATTCTAAAATATCATCATGGTGGAATTACAATTAACTGTTCCATATGAAAATTATTCTATTTGATATGAATCGCCATATGATGATGTCATTATATGTACATGGATGTGATTTGATCCTCTAGTGGGAAGTCCAGTTTGTGGATGCTCAATAAGGATGTGTACTGATGTATGGGAAGTTGATTCCCCATTTAATTTTTAATATGTATATAAGATAACACTAGAGATTTTTCCATTTAACATTATATTCCATGTAATATTTTAGATGATAATAGAGATGATTCCTCATCATTTGTGATATCTTTGAGACATATTTTATGGGCTAGGTGGGGGATCGTAGTTCATTTTAAAGAAAACATAGGATTCTCATAAGTCAAGGGTTACGATAGAGTAATAAGATATTTTACTACTATTATTGAGATGAGTTGGGATATGTGATGTTAACCCAATATAAGGGGTTATTATGTAATTTTTAGTGCCTTTAGAGATATGAGAAATTAGTATATATTTTTATTTGGGATTGGATTAAGTTAAGTGATTCAGTTGTGATAGGTACGACAAGATGTGGGTTACAGTCAATGATTCATGTGTTCAAACATATGTTATAAAGACATGTGAATTATGGGAATATGATTCTAGTTATTTGATCATGTGGTAGAATCTCATAATCTTTTTGGATTCAGATGATATTGGGATACATAATTTCAGAAAAAAGAAATATTATTTAGAGGATCACTCTTCCTTTAGAGGAGAGTAAAGAGTTAAATAGTATATGATGAAACCCATTGATGAATGATGTTTATAGATATTTGGTATTCATGTTACTATTCATATTTTTATTACTGAAAAGATCATATATGGTTCTATCATGAATGATCATGATTTTAGGAGAACCCAAGATGAATTAAGAAGGGTTGTGAAGGATACCCATTAGTTTCTAGATACTTGGTGGAAAGTTATATGATCATAGTAGGGTATGGATTATGATCACACTTGAAGGGTGATTGGGGGTGAGGTGTTACCTCTCAACTATTTATGTTATAAGAACTAATAAATTAAATGATATTTTTATATGCCTTGAGTCTTGGGCTATTCAATGAGAATGGGAACTATCTGCCTATAGTGATATGATAAATATCAAATGGATGTAATATAGTGTAATATTGGATCAAAATTGTGTTATGATATGGGTTTAAAGGATATGAGAACATGGATTGAGAGGAGAAACCCATGTGATCTATTGGAACATATCTTGGATTGTTCTCAAGGAGCAGTGTAATGATGATATATTTTGTGTGGGAATATTTCAGTCATGGATATATGACCAGTGGATTGAAATGGTTGTATATTTAGTTATATAATTCATTTTATGGGCGATATGATTATAGAATATCGGTTCATGGGATAATATGATTTTATAATGTTTCATAAAGGATACTAGAATTGGTATTCAGATATTGGTTTTAATGGAGTTCGTGTATTTGCATTATGCTCTGGATAGATTTGATGTGATCTGAGGATGAGTCTGGTTGGATGTGTGTTGATACTTGTGGTTATATTACAATGTTGAATTTGACATGTTGTGGGTCTAAAAATGAAATTAAATTACATTTTTTTTGTCAGTAATTAGATGATATCGATATTCTATTGTGTATTTTGGAATAGTGGTCATGTGATGTGGTATTGTGTTAATAGATGGAACCATGTGTATTCATGAATTTCTATTGGAATGGTTATTAAATATTTTTCTTTAGGATAATCATTTTGGTAAGGTGAAAGTCACATTGAACATGTCATTATACCATTGAAATTTGGTTTCAATATCTGATTCCAATGGTCAGGATAACCACAAACCCGAATTAGCCTTCATGGGTGAAGTATAATTGTGGGGAGAGTAATAAACATGGGGATGAATCAATGGAGGACACTTTTGTGTCTAATGGTAGAAATTTCTGGTTGAAATACATCTTCCTATTTTATATAGTTTTCAGATGTTATCTTGGGTTTTGGAAAATATTATACCTTACTATTTAGAGTTTCACAATGTAAAATCATTCAACATTATTAGGTATAATAAATTTATTTAGTGTTATATTTAATATCATGGTGGTTTATAGAGGTTGAATAATAAAAAATGTACTTCATTGGTATGTGAGTTTTTATAGTGGAGAGGTTTTAAAACCATATTCAATTATGGTTATTAAAATTGAAGGAGAATTTAAATTTTGAGTGTCAAGGCATTGGATATTTATTGTATGGGGAATAAAATCATATATTGGAGGGTTGTAAATTCTATATGAAATATTTATTAAAATAGATAGTGGAATATGATATGTTTCAAGTTATTAGATATTAGGATGTGTCTCTAATTTAAATATTCAATTTTCAAAGGGGTTCTTCCTATTTCGTATCATCAACCCATATTTTGGGAAAACCATGCAGAGTTATTGAAAAAAATATGGATTACTCATGACTTGAGTTTACATAATCTTGGTTGTTGAATGGTTTTTAAAATCATGTGATGGAACCATTCATGGTTCTATAATGTTTCATATATGGTGTTTAACAATTGGAAAATTATTTAGATTTTTATCCAAAAAAAAAGTAGCGGTTTGAATACTAGTTAGTATAAGACATTAGTTAATATACACTTTAGAATCATTTGTATCCTATGAGTCTTATCATGATTTTTAAAAATTGTGAATGTTCCCTTGCATCCTCCTTCAATTTCCACTTGAAATGGGGTGTTCTTGGTGTGGATTATCATGATGTCTATAGGAAGAGTTATCTATTCTATAATAAATTATTCTTATCCATTATAATCCCATAATATAATTTCATTTGTATTAGGTTTATTTTGATGATTTTATGTTAAAATGGTATAATAGTACCATAAAAAATATAATTTTATATACACTTGATAGAGGACTTACTAAGAGATAGAACATATATCATCTTTTAAAATTATGGTTTAGGTTTGTCATTACGAGAAATTATTTATGATTTCTAGAGAAATTGTATATAATTAAACTTATTTTTGTTTTTTTAAATTGTTTCTTTGTTATGGGTTATGGTCGGGTGCTTGTTGGGAGTGGATTTAACCTCATTAGTTTTTCTTCTGGTACGATTATACCACCATGGAGTTTTTAGGTAATTATAAAATATTGAATTAAATAGAATAATGAATATTAAATTGTAATATAAATACTTTTTTTTGTTTTATAGATTGAAATTAGATCTTGGGAGTTTTTAGGATATTTAATGGACTTGGAATTTCGTAGGACAGAGGGGGATAAACCTTGCTTAAAAGTAATGACACTATTTATGATTTTGGTTGTCCCTAAATAGTTCCCTATGGTTTATTCATTTTCCTATATGAATATGATATGTGGGATATGAATTTTTTTATTTAACATAAATATAGATTGATTCTTTTATAAAATTATCATGAAATAGATATTGTTTCGAGGCCCATGATGGGCCCGGGACCACCAGCATAACGATTTGGTCATTGAAGGCTGAGGATGTGATTATAAATGGGTTCCCTGAGATACATGAACCATAAATAATTATAATATAATATAATTATCATATTATACTATAGTGTTAGTTCGTTTAAAACTCATGTATTGTATAATAATTTATTGGGAATGGTTGGATTGTATAAAGGATGTATAATAACCATGAGATCCCATGTATTACAAGGGGCTAGTTGATTAATGGGTTGGATTATTATTTCTCCAAACCTTATATATAATTAACTAGGGTATGTATAACAATTGTAGGATGTATGAAAGGTTAAGAAATTGATGAAAAACTAATATTTATTTTGATGGGAAATTGGGATTTATGTTACGTCACTTGTCTGTCGTAGGTATAGAATTACTTATGAGGGCATGTAGTCCATGATGTAAATATACTAGTGTTTGTGGATGACACTATCTCTCAATGATGGGATTTGTAACTAAGTTTGAGTCCATTATATAGGATCCTTTGAAGGGTTCCTAGAATATTGTATGTCATATTGGACCTTAATGGGTTCCTTATTATTATTTTGACCATAGAGAGTGGTATTTTAGACTGAGTATGGTTGTTTTATCCTTATTTCAACCTTTGAACCTCATTATTAAATGTGATAAAATGGTATGATACAATGATATTTATTCATTTTTTCTTCTATATGATATCCCAAGGATTATATTTTATTGTATTGGTAAGGTGTTTGACTGATGTGGAATGTGGTATGAGGTGTTGTGAAGAGAGTATACCTGGGTATATTAATGTGTTTGTTTCTGTCTGTGGGTGGATGGGTTTATAAAAAATGTTGTTATAGGGTGGCATATGACCCCTATGTGCATGTTCTATTTGTGTTAACATCCATCGACGAAGGCTTCATCTCACTAGGTAATGATGGATTTTTAATTATTTTGGGCAGGTGATGTGACCCTTAGGGTGTATGATATATGATGCTCATAGAGTGGGATTCAATAATTTTATTCCATATGAGGTTCCTTGAAGATATTTGGTTACTAAGTGTAAGTGATATGATTTTAAAGGGTAGTAAACTCCCTTGGATCATGCAATACCAGTTATGAGGTGAGATAAATTCAATGTATATATGGTGGCTCTAGGTGAGGGATGTATTCCCCATGTAGAATTCTATGATGGTTTCTAGAAGGGGATACAACACCCAAATTAATGGAACTGATGGTTTTGTGTAGGATATGAATCCATCATCATTGATGAAATATGAGATTTTATGGAATAAGATATCCCCTAGAGGAATTATATTGGTACTAGGGAATGGAATTGTCCACCCTAGGTACTAATCTATTGGTTCTGTGGAAGAATGTGGTCCCCCTGGGCAGGGTTTTACTGGTTCTTAGTTTGGATGTAGTTCCCCTTGGTGATACTCAATTTGTTTTATAGAAGTATTTTATTCCCTATTGGGGGTAATATATTATTTTCGAGGTAGAACATAGTTCCCCCTATGTGGTGAGACAGTATTAGAGATAATCTATAACTTTTAAATGAAGGTACAGTAAATTTTGTGTGTATCCATCGAACCTAAGTATCGACGATGGTTATTTTATTACACTTCCATGTTTATTTTATTTTGTAGAGAATACCACATGCTCGTGAAAACTATTTAATAGTTTTTTATGGACATTTATAGGGTTTCCCTTTTGAGTTTTATTCACACCCTACCCATTCATAAATAAATATTTGGTACTCAATTATAACACATTTTTCATTTGTTTACATAGTTAAGCGACATTGTTTTTCTTGATCCTGATGGAATGGCTCGATGGATGAGGATCTGGGATAGAATTAGATCCTCTTTCTCATTTATTTATTTATTTTATTATGTATATATTTTTTCCTAGTTGGAAATAAGTTATGATATAAGACTATATGCTTCTTTTAATTTGTATAGCATGGATATGTATTATTCATTTTTTCCATCTTATTTCATAGAGTTGATGTTTTTATTTATTTTTTTGATATTTACACTATTGTATCACTCATATTTGAGGGTATATTCACACAAATGTAACATATTAAACCTTAAATGTTAGTTAGTAGACTCTATCATATAGGGAGGCATGTTTTAAGTCATGTGATGAACCTGTATCAATCATCAGAGAATGTCCTTAGGCCAAAGAGATGTTACACATTTCATATGGTGGTTTAGAATTATATTAAATTAATAATCCCCACTTGATCATACATAGAGACGCAACTAGAAAAACCCCACATTTCTAAATAAATAATATGTCTATTGGATGGAAAAATGTATGATGCAATGTTCCTCTATGCAATGATATATTAATGGATATTGATCATAATTCAATTATTAATCTAATACCAAATATGTCTAAACTATTATCAGACTCTAAATTTTATCTAATAATTATAATGAAAAGGAATGTCATGGTGGATGAAAACTAAATCGAATATTGTTCCACCTAGAAGGTAATATACTCAATTAAAATTTCATATTCATTAAATTATGAATTAAAATAAATAAAATCCAATATTCAATTTTTATAAACATTTTATAAAAATGAATATTACAAAAGAATAAATAAATAAATTTACATTTTATTTAACACTAAATATATCAATATGATAATTTTAAATATATTAAAGGAATAAAAAAATCTATTAGTAATTCATATAACTTTTCATTAATAATCATTTAATAAACAATGACAATTTTATCCCAAGTATTAAATATGTATTCAGTTTGTCTTATATTATAATTTATGAATGACATGGACCATTATCGTTGATAATATACAATTGAGTTCAAAAAATATAACAGTTGTTATCATATGGGGCCTATATTGTCTTCCAATAATCATTATGTCATAACTATGAAAACATCATTACCACAAACTGGGCAAGGCCAGCGCCACCCCTTTATTAGCGCTAACGAAAAAGAGATGATAAAGGGGGGTGGGGCTTTATCGACGCTGAAAAAAGTGCTGATAAAGGGTGCCTTTATCAGTGCTACAAAAAGATCTTATAAAAGTGCCCCTTTATCACATCTTTCTTTAGCGCTGATAATGGGACCCCCATTATCAGCGCTTGTCTAGTAGAGCTGATAAAGGGGGGCCTTTATCAGTGATTTTTTTAAAAGCGCTGATAAAGGGTCAACTTCAAAAAAAAAATTAAAAAAAATTAAATTATAAATATAGTTATATAGTTATATTGATATAAATATATTATATAATTTTTAAATATATTTTATATAAGTATAAATGTACATTTACACTTATTATACTTAATATATAAGATATTTAGTGAAAATAGCTTCTTAAAAAATTTAAAAACATTCATTAACTAAAAATTTGATAATTATTATAGAGTAATAGTCAATTAATAACAATTTGAAGACTAAAAAAATTAAAAAAATTAAAAAAAGATCCAAAATATGTTGAAAACGCAACTCAAACTTTAAACATCCATAACTTTTGATACGGAAGTCCGTTTGAGCTCTACCACATGTCAAATCTATACTTGCGATCATCTCTACGTCACTATGACCGGGGAGGACCAGGGTCAGGTGTTTTTCGAGGCCAAAAGAAGCCCAGACGGCCTCCAAAAATGAGTTTTTAGTCGGGGTACCCCGATTTTTTAACATTTTGTGGATTTTCAGCCTCGTTTAAAGAGGTATTATTTGGCTTTTTTTGGTGGGGACTGAATTTATTCCAAGGTATCACATTCATATTGATATTATGTCTTTCAAAATTTCATCCTTTTTTATAATGCCCAACTATTTATAATCAAATATATAAATATATGTACATATTTTTTATATATTCACCCCTAAAAATTAAATTTTTTAAAAAATTAATTAAACGTATTTAAATAAAAAATATATTATATTTATCTAAATAATAACAAATATCCATTTTATTTAAAATACCAATATATAAATATTTATATAACTACTATATATTAATATAACAGTACATATATTAATATTACTATATATATATTAATATAACTATATGTATATATTAATATAAGTTTATATATATTAATATATATAAATATATATATATATATATTAATATAATTATATATATTAATATAAATATATATTACTATACGAATAAATATAACTAAATATATATACAAATAAATATATATATATAATGAATAAGATAACAATTCAAAATAGGGTAGTGGCAAAGGCTTTGGGTGCGCAGGGGGGAGGTCTCGAGATCAAATCCGGGTGGAGGCACGGGTGTGCGTGAAAGGTTTATTTAAAGGGATAGCGCTGATAAAGGTTTTAGGTGGTGTGGGTGGGCACTGGAGGTGTGGTAAAGCGCTGATAAAGGGGGGCTGAAGCACTGAAAAAATCCCCCCCCCCCCGAGATTGGCGGTATTTTTTAATTTTTTTAATTTTTTTAATTTTTTTTACTTTTTTTACTTTTTTTATTTTTATCAGCGCTAAAAAAAGAGCTGATAAAAGTGGTCATTTATCAGCGCTTTTTTTAGCACTGATAAAAGGGGTATTTATCTGCGCTTTTTGGAGCGCTGATAAAGGGGACCCCCCTATCTTCGCATGCATTAATAGCACTTTTTCTAGCGCTGTTAATGGCCATTTGTAGCGCTAATAAAAGCCATATTTTTAGTAGTTCATTCATTGTTTTTTTTTAAATTGATGTACAAGCTATAATACATCAGATCACACTATACATCCTATGTTATTTAATAGTACCATGTTATTTTCATGTATCATACCCTATGATACATACCAATTATATATTATGACTTATATAAAGTTGAATCATGCATTCTGATATAAAATATCCTAAATATTGATAGATTGATCTAACAAATAATGATCAGGCACATCATATCATATGAATCATTATCTCCTCATAAAATTATAAAATGCATGTTTTTTATGAAATTATTAGAAAAATATTGATTCAAAGATTAACCAATATATAATACTACAAATGGGTTTTTTATAATATAAAGTCCAAAATAGTGTATGAATCCAAATCTAGTGCATGATTCATCATTATTGAACCAACATGTTGTGAATAACCAAAATATAAATAGACATACCTCTATTAAAGGGACATTTAACTCTATAAATTTATATTTGGTATGTTGGATGGTCATAACTAATCGTCATCATATTGATTTCCACATCTAAAAATACTGAATGATCCACTAGAATCATCATATATTATAAGATAATCCTAGAATATCTAATGGTATTCTAGTACCTTCATTATGAAAAAATAAAGTTTAATGGGAGAATAGAGATTCAGTTAATCTTATATAGTATCATACAATACCAATGTTGGGATATCTTCATTTTATATAGATATAATTAATTCAATAAATAATATCAAGCTTCAGTTTCTTTCATTTGGAAGATGATATATGTTACAAAAATATATACATATTTGAGTGTTTATAATCATTGAACGTTTTGATAATCAAAAAATGTTTTTATTAATTTAAATGAATCAATGAATTGATTAATAGTTTAAATAATACTATTTAGAAGATTTGGAAAATTCAAATCACCTAATATCTCATTTAGTAATTATAAAATACATTGTGGTAGAGATATATCCATGGTTAATATGGTATCAATATACCATGGCCCATAATATGCAAAATAATCTATCATATAACTATGACATAGATCAATCATAAAATATGATTAGATTGATTTAGTGATTTCCAACAAGGATGGACATAAAAATACTCATTATCATTTCAATAAAATTCATGAATAAAAATGTATATATTACATTAAATTATTTGGTTTTATAATTCATATATTATTAACAACATTTTTTATGAATGTAATTATATCATTTGAGTTTAAATGTTAAAAATTGTCTAATGATTTTGTGGTTGAATATAAAAAAAAATCCACCCATCTACCTCATAAATTACTTTCATCCACTTTTACTCAAGTTCTTACAAAGATTGGCAATATCGATCAAGGGATTATTTATTGTTCATTTTTTATTTTACTTATAAAATTTCTAGATCGTTTATAAGACTTGGGGAGGAACATTATTTAATTCATATAATTCAACTTTTTACTACATAAATTTTACTTTAATTCTATTTTAACATTTTATTTTTATATATAATACTTTTTAATTTCATTTAGTTTTATATTGGTTTATTACACTCACAATAGAATTATCATGTTTGGTGGTACACATTCATGTGATGTTCTAGACATTGTTCTTCAATATTTCGTCATCTTTTAAGAATGGTTTTTATTTAGATTATATTAATCATTCATCTTATCATAATCACATACATTACCTTTCACATATATGTTAACATATCATTCTATAAAAATGAATAGAAACCTAGAAAACACATCAAGTTCCTAATTTTTTTCTTTGATGAGTTTCAATTATAACATTGGGAAAAAATCATTCACTCATATATAGAAGCTAGTGAAGTCATTTTTATTTCTGACCAAACATTAGAGGTATCCTTTTATAATGTCAGTAACATTCTATATGTATGTTTTATAAATTATATATTAAAACATATAATCTTATCTAATGATGTGATGTAGTGTGAGAATCATGTGATTCACCAATGGTTGATTATGCATGATGTTATTGTAAAATTTATATCTTTAGTTCTTTTATTTACAAAATATATAAAGCATGAGCATCATTGGAATCTCTTATGTGTCTATTTTGGGACAATACATAGGATTTATGCTTTACTATAGATATTGTATTCCATATAAATTTTCTATTTTACAAATAATGATATAATGGTCAAAATTTGATACCATTTTTGTGAATCATACAAGACCATACATTAGATTCTTTTATATTTTAATTTGTAACAATATAATTTTTTTTCAAAATATTCCCCTATATTATTTCTAATATTTTTTAACATTTTATTTATGTGTTTTGAAAAAAAATTCATCATTTTTTGTTTATGGATTTTTGAATAAATATGAATTAAAAAAATAAAAAAAATTAGTAGTTTATTTATTAAGATTAATTGATTTTTAGAAAATTTTAAAAATAAATTTAAAATAATAATGAAATGATTAAATCAATTTGTAAATGATATAATTAAAATATCTTTTAATAAAATCATAAATGAGGGTCGAGTGGGGATGATGACTATCACCATTGAATTATGACTGAATATAATCAATAAATAGAGAATCATAATACCACGAAACATGTAATTAATTATACTTTTTTTTAAATATGATATTTTTTAAGATTCCATCCCAAATAAACACTCAATTTTTAGAGAAAGTCAATAGTCGGAACATGATATTATAGTTCACTAGAATTTTGAGAAATAAATTTATTCCAATATTTTGTTATACATTATCTTTTCATTAGGAAATCAGAAGAATTGTTCATATAGTATAATTGAATCATATAATATGAATAATGATTCATCTAATTCCAAGAACATTTTATTTTGTATTTTTATGATAGGCAAGTACATGATAAAAATTAGAAACCATCAATAAATGAAGAGGCTCTAATATTCATTTCATTCAATATTACTCTAATATCAAATAAATTATTTTACAAATGTTAGAGGGAATTGTTTTTTAGAAGAAAAGATGTGTGGGATTCCATCATTAAAAGACAACCCCAATAGTGAAGAAAGAATTTGCGTGGTTTCTCAAATATAATCCCAACCAACCATTTGATTATGTATTATCAATATCCAAGTTATTTATTTCCTTCTCACACTATTTTATTTCATTACTTATATGTTAATTTATCATTGATTACAAGGTATTTTTTTTGTTGAGGAGGGAAACACTGAGTACTTTAGATTTGATTATTCCATAAAAAAATAAAATATAATCATGTCAATATATTTTTTTCACTTTATTTTTATTTTAATTTTAGAGTAAACATTTATCTAAAATGTATATTCATAGTAATTTCTCATACATGATTCAAAATTTTGAATATTCTTTGATATTTTTATAATGGCTTGAAATGATTATTAATAAGACTTTTTCAGATTTTATAGTTTCAAAACATTCTCAAAATTTTAATATATATTGAAAACCAAGGTCCCATTAATGATAATTCAACATCATTTTTTCATCTTAGTAGGTAATTATTTTAATATTCTTATTTTATCCATTCATTATTGAGTAAAATGAAATTATTTGTTTCATCTATTAATTTTTCATATCCTTCATTAATTAATTTGTAGAAATAAAAAATGTTTTAATATGATTATTTTACTTCTATAGAATTATATTATTTCACCCTTTTTGATACCCACCATTAAATTTTTAATTTTTAATCCCCCAGTATCCATCAATGACCTTATAGTTTAGCCACATCAAAAGAAAATTTTCCCTATTGTCCATTAATTTTGTTAACATTCGTGATTTTTGATCCATATGGTTATATAGAATCGACTGACATAATTAATTATAATTAAGAGGACTTACATTTAATTGGAATATAGGGTAGAGTTATAATTTGACGAATGGGTCATAAGTCAATTATTTTATTCAAAAACTATTTTATTGGACTGGAAAAAAATAAAAATAAATAACACTATAAAAATAGAGAATGAAATTTTTTTATCCTACACATGTATATCACATGTGACCTTCATAAAAAAAGAAAAGGAAATGTATTGTGGTTTGTTGAATGCATTCATTTTTCATCACAATCTTTAACCCATAGGGGTTGTTTTATTTATTTCATTTTGAATGATATTAATAAGTGTTCATATAGTAATATTGGATGTATTTTGAATTAAAATGTAAATGTGTCCTCATATATTGAGTTATGAACAGTGAATTGGTATTTAATAAATCCATTGGGCTGTAGCATGTAATTTATATTCTACCATTATAAAAAAATTTTTTTTATTAGATATGATTTTAGATCAATTAAAAAATTGATAATTATCTATTTTACCCCAACCACTACTTGAAAATTATAATTTTTAATGGTTGGAAAATATAATTTAAGAAATTGTCGATATTACTTACTATTGAAGAATGATATAAAAAAAATGCATCTTGTATAATTTAAAAGTTATGGTAATTTATTCTATGAGATTGAAAATACTATAAGTCAACATGATTTCAAAAAAGTATAGTGATTTTTAGATATTTTACATTTTTGAAGAATGAATAATCATATTTATAAATTTACACCTAATTATTATTATATGGTGAAGATTGATGTTATATGAAAAAAATACTAGGATGATGTTGGAAAAAGTTTATTAGTTTGTTGAGTCATCGAAATTTTCATTTAAATACACTATTGAGTATTCATATGACATAAAATTCTTCAAAATTGTGGTTTTTTATTTTTAATTATGTTAATGATATTCAAAATATAATTGAAGAGTTTGATATTTTTTTTGGAATTATTTAGGTTGTATTGGAATCATAATAAGTTTATATATTTCAAAAAATATTAAAATCAAAATATTTTTTTTCCTAATATGAATTTTTTTTCATAATTGGATATTTAGAGAATTACATAATTACAATGTAATAGAGAAATATACTCAAAGTGAATGAGATTAATAAATTTTATACGGAGTTTATATTACTATGTAATTAGGAACACCGAGCATATAATACATGCATATTAAACCATTTTAGATATATATTAAACATATCTCTTAGAAATTCACACCCCAAAACCCAAAGGTTTGTGAAATTGAATATTTGACACATAATAAATTTATTTCACTATCATTCATTAATATTTCACACAAACAGTCTCTATACATTGTACCTATATAGACATGTCATACATAACACCCTTCTTCATTTTCTAAAGAAATGGAGACATAAAAATAAGTGATATTAGAAGCTTAGTAGGGGTAAATATGGGAGATAACTATAAAAAATCATAAGTGATCATAAAATGAGAAAAACAGTATGTAAAACAATTAGGGATAATGATCATAACGTATGAAAAAACCCCAAGACTCATATATCATATTTAAGACAAATTTAATTAGGATTTTTCATATATGTATGGATATATCAATCAATCCTGATTATAGAAAGAATAAAATTAGAATAAAAACATCTCATAATTATGTGGCGCATATATAGTAATAAAAAACATTTTTATTTTCAAATCTCACAACTAAGTCCACCATTATATAGAGAACTGAGTCCCATACTGGTCTGGAATCCCTTCATGATCCCTTTTAACCATGGATGAATATTTCCCTCAGTGAATTGGGTTCATTCCCCATTCTATTTAATCATTTATGGATAAATTCCCTTGGTGTGTTGGGTTCCACCCAAAGTCACATACGTGTTATCTCATGAGATGTAAATATTTACCCAACAAATTAGAGTGATATATGTTGTTTCTCTAACCATTCACATTATTATATATATATATATAGGTGTGTGTGTGTTTGTGTGTTTGTTTGTGTGTGTTTCTTAAAAATATAAGATCATTCATCATTACATCATAACATATTTAACTAATGGAGAATTAATGGATTTCATGATAATGTCCCAAAAACATCCCCAAAAGAAAAAATGTGAATGACATTGGATGCTATCATTAGGTCATATCCCCAAGGAATAATAATAATAATTAGTGTGTTTTAAGTATATAAAATATAAATATATAATTGAATTAAAAATTGTCATTGAAAAAACAATAATAAATATCCATTGGTTTGGGTCACATTTGGAAAATAAGAAAATCATAGAATAAAATGTATATTATTTTCATTAAAAATCAAAGTAAACATGGAAAAGTAAAATTTGTAATGTATAATGTTTCAAATGGAGTTAAAATGTCTTCAATTGGAAAACATTAATATATATATATTCACATGTTTACAAATAAAGTCAAAAATTACTATTGTGAAAATAATAAAAAATTTCTTATTTAAATATTTGTACAAACGAAATGATGTTTTAAAATGATCATAAATACTTATTGAAGTGTAAAAAAGAAACTTCTTGAATGAACATCATGAATATGGATATGTAAGACACACATATTGTTAAATGAATTGAAACCATTTTAAGAAATTATCTTAAATAAAACCCCATATGAATTTTAAAAAACTCTAAATACCCTTGTATTAAAGAACATGAGAAGGATCATAAAATAAAATTATTATTAATAGATTTATTATAGAACATTTAAAATTTTTTGTATAAGAATTATACAAATGAAAATAGGTGCATAAGATAAAACATTTCTCAATGATGTGAAATTGATATGAATAACCCATACCAGAGACATTTTCTTGGTTAGACATTCTCTAACATCATATATAAAAAATTTAGATCTATTATAAATATATATTTTTATTATATTTTATATATCAAAAACATATTTATAAATATCTAAATATATATCATTCAATCAACATTTTCTATTTCCCACATATTAATAATTTTTTGTTAAAGTCAATATATTTTGTTTATAATTCAATTTTCAATTCATTTTCCAATTAAGTAGTTCCAGTCCTGAACCTGGGTAATGGTTTTAACATATAAATAATGTTAATTATGGTTAAATATATATATTTTGTATATATATATTCCCATTATTATTTCATTGAATTTATGGTGTTATGATTCATATAAATCATAAAAATTATATTTTTATTTATTTAGATTCACAAAATGAATTGAATTTATCAATTAAAAACCATTTTAAATAACAATTCAATAAATGTTAAAAAATAATTACAAAACTAAATTTACACAATATTACCATTATCTTATGTTAGTTAATCATTCATGATGTAAATATTATAACAACGTTTATGTAGGTGGTAATGTAAATAGAAAAAAGAGTTTGTTATAATGACTAATTTAGAGGTATAAGATTTATTATTGGAGAATGTGATTAAGAAGATAGAGATATTATAATGAAACATGTAATTATAGAAAGTATTAAATATATATTCGAATGAATGGTGGTTTTTATGAGGTTGAGAGGAGTGTCCCTTTTACTGGTGAGATGTGTAAAACTATTGAATATTCTCTAAGCATAAAATAAATTAAATGTCATTGTAATGTAAATGTATCACCAAATTATCAAAATTTAGAATATATGATATAGTATTGAATAATAACATCATATAATCAATTATAAATATTTTTTTTGATATTTACAAAATTATTTCTTGGCTTAATCCCTTGTTACCCATTATAATGACTATAGTGGTGACTGACATTTACCATATTGAATTATTTTTATGAACAAAATGATATAAATTTTTTTCAATAATTTCTATATTATAATTCAAAATATTAATTTTTTAAAATAACAAGATAATAAATGTGGAAAAAATTAATTTTAAAATAATATCACATAACACAAAAAAAGTATTTTTATAAAAATCAAGTTTTTACGAATAAATTTCAATTTAAACCAATGTATTGTATAGTATTGATTCCCATGAAATTTATTAGTTTATAGATTAAAATTGATATATTTGTGTCCTTATAATCATGTTCAAACATACTGTACCAATGTAAATACTTAATCAATTAGGAAGGACCCAAATAGTTTTTTATTAGAAAAAATATAACATAGTCTCATAAAAGTAAAACATGGGTTTCCAAATTCAACATAATATTTTTAATCTATTTATATAACTCAATAAATAAATATTTATTGAGTTAATTGTTTTATAAATTTTATTGACATGTTTATATCAAGATGTTGTAATAAAATATATTGTATTTTTAAAAATGGTATTATTATTTATTATTCGAAAAATAAACCCTGGTAGAAAAACAAAAAATTAACCTTATGATTACTTTTACATGATGAATCTAAAAATAAATTTAATAATATTAAAACAAATTATATAATTTCAAATTCTATCTTTTATATGTAAAATATAATATATAACAAAAAAATATTTATTTTTAGCTATCGACATTTTATGTTCAAATTTTTATAATTACTTAATTATTTCTGAGATGTTAACAATATATTTTAAAAATAATTCCAATAATTTAGTCAAAAAATGTTATTATTATTATTCAAGAGAAGTGATTAATTTATATATAAAAATAACTATTTGAAAAAAAAAATATGTTTAATGATAATGTTATTTTTCAATATAAATTGATTTCTTTTTTTACTAAATATGTTTTATATAATAGTATTTTAATATATATTTCTATTATTATATTTAATTCTTTTCATTAATGTATTTTATATCCATCAGAAGAAACCAAACAGATTTAATATAATCCATATTGAAAAAAATTCTAAAATCACTGGGTGTTACGTTCATCCCACTAAAAAACAATTCCCTCAAAATTACATTACATTGATGAAAAAAAGGATATATCTGATTATTAAATTATTATCTTCTCACGTTTCTCACTCAAACACATATTTGTTCAAAAGAACATTAATAAGGTCATTGATCTTGTGTAATTTTTCATTATATCTAATATAAAATATTTCATTTGGTTTCTCCTCATAATAAATGTCACAATATAGTTTAATAACATATAGATTTAATAATTGTAAACATATTGGTATATAATTCCTATGAAGTGACATATATATCACATCTTACACATGGGTTAGGTTCAGTGGAAATTTTTGATGGACAGATAATACTCCCATATAATCGAGGACATTGAAAAGTAAAACATACAAAGGGATAAACATTTCTTTATTTCCAAATATCATAAACATTCTCCGATGATATATCTAACAGAATAAATTTTCTCTAACCATAAACCCCAAATATAACGAATGATTACACACAAACATATAGTAAAATTTCATCCCTTTTAATGTTTATCATATTGGTTTGAATATTCTTTTAAATATATTAATAAGGATTTGATCCGAGTAGAATATACCTTCCAACATCATCTATACATGTGGGAGTTATGCACTAAATTCTATATATATCCGCATATGGATCCATTTGAATGCAAGAAAAGAATTTTCTGATATATGATAATTATATCAAAGTAATGTATTGATCCCAACAACCATTAAAATTCATTTAACCAAATTATGAATATCTTTTAGGGTTAGAATAGTCCACTCATAATGACCATATGTATGAGGATGATATGAAGTGTTAATTTTCAACTTGGTATGAAATTTTTTTTATATAATTATTCAATACTTCATGGAAAAACTCAAATCCTTGTGACATAAAATTGATAGAGGTACTCAATTTATTATCACCAATTTATTAATGTCTATAATGTATAGATAATAAATTGAGAAATCATATTATATATATATGAAATGTGTTAACATCATAAGGAAAATGAATACAACTCAAATTGAATTTCATCCTTCTAATGACTTGGGGGGTCCTAAGATGAAGTTTGTGGTGAAATTTTACAACTTTTATACTAGTATGAGTAATGGTTTCATCATCCCATTAAACATTGATTACTTATACATAACATATCTATATACCATGAATTGAGATACATACACTATAATATTTCATTTTCATGTTGTCTAACCATAATTAATTCTATATACCTATATTCATCCTTTTTTTCTTTCCTAATGGACAGAAAATGTGGTAATATATTCTTTATAAAATAGCCCCTTCATCAATTTTGGTATTGACAGAAGACAAATTCATGTTATAAAATATATCATTCCATCATTTTAATTGAAAAACTCCATAAAATTATTTACCTTCTTTTACATAATTATTTCCCCCTTCCTTTCTATTTTTATCCTCTCACGGATGGGTCTTTGAGTGTATATTTTATAAATAGTCGATTTCTACCTTTTTAATATGATTTCAATGTCCATTCATTTAAAATCCATGAGAACTGTATCTTTTCTAGTCCATAATATATTTATGGTCTCATGATCCTTTCTAATAAAAGCCCAATCCACCTTGTATCCCATCCCAGAAAACATTAATTTAATGGAGGAATATGTTATAACCAATCCATTATTCATGAGGAAAAAAACACCATACATGGATTGATGCATCATTGTATATCCAAAACCCATAAATACTATAAGGTGATTTGAGTACAGGTGCAGTGACCAACCTTCTATTAAGATTTTGAAACTTTTCTCCTATTCACAAGGCTATATGAACATGTATCCCTTTATATTTAACTTTTTTAATTGATTTGATAGTTGTGATAATTTTCACAAAAATTTATTGAATGTATCGAGATGATCTAAGAATATTAAAGATCATGGGAAAAATAATTAAACTCTGCGATTACTAAATATCTTCTTTTTCTAAAGGATCCGAAATTATACCCTCACCTTTGATAACATGATACAATAAGTTGACATTCTATAGCTAGAATAAAAACTTAAAAGATTTATCACATGTAATTTTATACCCTGAGGAAATTAGCACAATCCTAAAATGGTATTCATAAGCATCCGTTTACATGGAATATATATATATATATATATTGTATATAAATAATACCATGAATTGGTCATTGTAATATCCAAAGACTCTATTCTATAGTACCAGGAAGATAATGGTGTATTTTTTAATTCATAACAAGTAGGGATGGGTTTCTTATGGTATATCATCCCTTTTATGTCTTAATTTATGATATCTGGATAGATGTTTAATAATAAAGAAGTATGTATCCCCTCATTGATGATTGAACAAGTCACCAATATGGGTTATATGATACTTCTTTTTAATCGTGATCTTGTTAAGTTCATGACAGTAAATGAACAAATTCATTGAACCATATTTATTCATAATAATCATAACCACTTCACCCTATGGTTACACACAAGTTTATATTAATCCATCATCCATATTATCATAGAGTTACTTTTTAAATCTTAAAACATGATCATATCCATTCGATTAATATTCCATGATATAATAATATCACCATGTATGAATTTATTAAATAAATAACAATATAATTTGAGTTAATGTTGGAAAAATATTTTGGAAATGAGTTGATATTTTCTCGAAAATAGAAATATCATAAATATTGAGAGTCCCCAATAATTTATGTATTGTGTTTGTGATGGTATGTCATAATCAAATAATCTGGATATAAAAGACTTGGTATAAGCAGTTTAAAAAATATATATTAGATGTTTATGAGTGATTGATAAGTTTACCTTTCACATTATTTTTTCACATGAACCGGTTAATTTAATATTATTTTATAGTATTTCTCTTTTTTCTAATAATTAATAGGTTTATATATATATATATTTCATTAACACATTGATTCATTAATTTTTATCATAATTTCTATAACCATTGAAATTGAATCAATAGATTGTACATGGGGGAAATGTTTATGCTCTATATATAATCATTTAGTTGGTTAGAATATCCATTTATCTTTGTTTTTCATTTTTTATAATGCACATTATTATTACACTTCAATCATTTACGTGACCCATAAAAGAAATTCCCACATAATTCCTTTCATATTTTCAGTATAATGGAATATTTATTTCCGTTGTTTATATTTATGATTAATATACATTCTTAAAAAATCTATATTTCTAAATTTTCCACAAAAAACTAGAATAATTGGAGTTCACAATATCTATTTCTGTTGTTAGAGAACATCTATAAAATTATTTCAATCTACATCGACTCTTATTATCAATGCCTTTTAGAGTCTTCATTTTAGTCCACAAAATAAAGGATCAATTTTTTCATTAAAAATAGATGATAAAACTAAAATCATAACTAAAATTTCTATTAATTTGTTCCATAGATGTGTAAGTAGTTTCATTACCCTTTTGTTGAAAATATAATAATTCTCAATCCATTGTTGTGTAAAGATATAAGTGAAGATACATATTGAAAAATACACTCGTAGACACCTAATATTATATGAAGTAAATTTATTTCTATTTCCTTATATTCTTCATAAGAGTATACTATTGATTATTTTCACCGTTCAAATTATAAATAACTAAAACAATCATTCCATGCCACTGGAGAGTAAAAAAAATTAATAGTAATAATTAAATGCATTATAATTAATGGAATAGAAGAACCAAGCAATGATGGTAAACATTATTAGATTTAATAATAAAGGTTCAATTGTTCCTTTCTTTATTCATTTACATGATAGAGATGATTTATTTTATTATTCATTGATTGAGAGTGTTGGGGGAGCCTAACCATATAATTTTATATTTTAGCTCATATTCCATTTTATTCAAAAGAATGGTCATTTAATTATTCTCCATAATCATTCATAATATAATTTATCTTAGTTACATTTATATCGTAAAACTAAAATTGTTAAACCGGGTAGAAATATATAACTAATAGTGAAATAAATGATATAATAAGGGAAATAATTCCTTATATATACTAAATTACAACACCATCACTCAATCAGTGGCATTTTAGTATAATTAAATATGACTTATTTAATATATTTGGTTTGTAGGTTATATCACATTATTTTTCCTATCAAAATCCCCAGAAATAACTAAATATTTCTCTTCTATGACACTCAAGTGTAAATTATTGTAGGCATTTCATTTTAAATAAACAGTAGCATAATACACATAATTTATTTCATGAATTTTATTGAAACCAAAATCCAAATGATGTATAATTTAAATTTTATTAAATTAATTTTTTTTCTGTAATCATTAACCAAAAATTTAATTAGGTTTAAAATATTTGGTTTTTCTGAAATCTTTTCATTTTTAATGAATAGAGAAAAATACTGATTTTTCCAATACGATCATCTATTTTCATTAAATTATATAATTTAAGACCAAAAATATTTTTGCTAATTTTTATTAAGATGTAACATTTTTTTAGTTAAAGTAATGTAATTAAAATTACCATGATTTTGATAAAATTCAATTTTCAAGCTTAAAACACATTTTTATAAAAACAAATTTTATTCTCATTTATGAATTAATATTAAAATTAATTTTATTAAATTATTGAAAATAAATGTTGAAAAAAATATTCCATATTTTGAATAAGGATGATTTTTTTTTTTAATATATATAATTAATTTTTTTGTATTATGAGTAGTAAATGTGGTAAAATTTTTCACCTCATTAAAGGATAAATCAAGGGACTGATGTTAAAAATAAATTGATTACAGATTAGATATCCATCCAATAGATAGATTTATTTCATTATATGGGTTTAATTCAGCTATATCATTTCTAAATATTTATATATAATATTATGGTTCCATTTAACTTTAGTAATGAAATTTATTTTCTTATAAATAATGAAAAATTGAAAATATCAGTCACTTTATTCTAATATCATTTATATGTTCTATAAGATTCAGAACCTAAATATTACATAATATTTATTAAATTAAATAATCATACTTTCTTGTAAATTTAAGATCGTTTTGGGTTTATATTTTTAGGGAATTATTCCTTAATAATACATAACACTTTAAAATTAAAAGTAGACACTACCGATCAATATCCAATTTTTAAAAAATATAGAACTATTATAATAATTCATGAATTATGTTCCTGTAAAATACCCATGTAATTTAGCATGACATATTATTTTCCCTTACCCATCCTTAAACACTTTGAAAAGATTTTAAACACATGGAATGGGAATAGATGATCATTATGGGACATACAATGAAAATAAGCTATTATTTCACTAAAAACATGAAAACTTAGATATTGTTAACCATTATCAAAAAAATATTAGGAAATATTAAATAAAAATTTAAAAGTTGAAAAAATACATTTTCCTCAAATAAAATCATTAAAACCCATGTAAAGAAATGAATACATTTTTATGCGATATAGAGATTCATATTCATTAAACCCATTCCATCCCATTTTAATTGGCATAGTCCTACGACTTTATTCCAAAAATATAAAATTTAAAAATAGAATAAATATATGTTATACTTCCATTACCAATGCAGTATAGGGCTATAATAGACCCATCTTTCATTTATGCTACAATGGGCTCACCTAACACTATCTGGGCCACCGCATATATATGTTGTAATGGGATCACCTAGCACAATCTAGGCCACCCCACATATAATATGTAATGGGATCACCTAATGTAATCTGGGACACATAGTGAATAATATATAATAGTTTCACCCAATTAATATAATTTTCATGTTTCAAATCATTAATAATCCACATTCATTATAAAACTAATGAAAATATTTCTTATTAATTTATTACATGATAAACACATTGATAATATACATGCTTAATGTAAAACTATTTGAAAATTGATTAACACATGGAAATGAAATATGATCAATAAAAATCTCATTTATACTTCAATAACACATGGAAAATAAATTGTTCCATGTCAAATCTCTTTTAAAATGGACTAAACCACTGAAAATGGGTTCAATAACAGTCTCCTTGCAATAAGATTAAATTCGTGAAAAGGAATAGGGTACATAAAAATCACCTCAAAAAATCATAATCTATAAAACTAAATAATTATGATGGTATCAGTAAATAATATCCCTAATAGAGGATAATTTAAAACAATATTGGTTGCTTTTGAAGAATGAAATACAATTAAAATATCAATGATACCATTTTTTGATGAATATAACCATTAAAAATTCTAATGTATCCAATTCCACATTGATACATTTGATCAAAAAACCAATGAAGAAACAATTTTTAAAATAATAATAAATAATATGAGATTAAAAAAATTTTAAATATGATATTTCTAATGGACATTATATACACATCATAAAATAATGTGTCTGTATTACATCAAAACAATGTATCAATGTAAGGATAATGAGACGAAGTTTCTTACCTTGATTTTGGGTTGATAGGTGTATATTTATCTTCCAAAATAATAAAAATATATTAATTATTTATTTTTTTCATAACATTTTTTATTTTTATGATTACCTTTTTTTACGTATTACAATATTTTATATAGCTACATAAATAACTATATCTACATCAACTGTTTTGGCCATTTTTTGTGTCAAAATGAATAAGGATGGTGGAATATAGAAACTGATTTCATTATATTATCATATTTAGAATGATAATAATTAAATAATTAATATATTGTTACAGAAATTATTCATTGAAAATAGATCTTGAAATATGGTTATGAAAACTGAACCATCTTTACAATCGTGGAGATGGTAGGTGGTATGTATGCAAGAGTGACATACCCATTTTACAATGATAATTATAGAAACAAGGTAAGTAACATTTATCATTCCATAATGATAATTAAATCATATATACCATGTTATTTATTCACATACACTAATATATATAATTCTTGTGATATAAAATGAATCTCATCTCTTTCAGGAGACGGTAGTACACAAGTCAACGAACGACATTATAAATTGTTTAGTGTGTCAAAAGGTAATAAATAAAATGATATATTATATTTCCAAAAAGATAATTATTTTATGATTTATATATATTTATTTTATGTCACATATCCTTAATTTGACCCATCCTTAATGTATTCCATGTAACTTGTGAACGTATCACATCGCATTGAGGAGGTAGTAGTCCACACGTATATGAATGATGTTATCGTATTACCAAAAATGGAAATAATTAAGATTTATTTTATATAAGAATTATAGAAGTATTATGAAACATTAATATCATATATATCATACATAAACAGTATTTTCATCAATATTAACAACAATGAGATGTGGTAATAGAAGAAATGAAAGAAAGAGTTTCGCGAGACGGTATTCTCTCTACACAAAAATGGTCATTTCCAACACATTTGATGGGGGATTGTGTAGGTTTATATGAAACCCACAACATTACAACATATTAGAATATTTATGATACTTGGTTTATTATATGTGAATTAAATAATAATAATTTATGTTGTTTTCGATTGATCTAAAATAGAAAATCATATTGAAGAAAGTTACCTATTTTTCAGCTAACTCGTTTCTTTCACCAAAGAACATCCATGGTTTTATTTATGTAAATGTTGAGGATTAAATGTTGATATTATAGTATTTGGGTGTTGATTTTTCTCGGTTTTGGGTGATCAAATATGCTTCATATGTGTGTAGAGAGAGGAATAGTGAATTTTTTTTAATAATGGAGAAGTTTCATACCTGTAAATACTCTCATGTTCTTCCAAAATGAAAAATAATTGCATAAAATTGTAATTATAGTTGATACACACCAATAATAAATAAAAAATCATTTTTTATCATTTTTTCTAATTCTTTATGTTTCATTACTATTTTTGGTTTCAGTTTTTCATTTAGGTATCTAGTTTTCTAACCTATGTAAATCATCCATTAAGACTAAGTTAAAGATAAAAATATTTTAAATTTTAGATGAAATTATTCAAAAATTTGGAATCTAATTTATAAATTTACAATCTGAAATGTGTTGTAAATTAATTTTAATAGAAGGACACATAACGCAAAAAACACTTCTGTAACCCTATATGCACTAACAATGTTTTTACAATTTTTTCACTACATGTACATTATAAAATTTAAATTTTCTAATTAGTATATCATTTTTTATGTTCATTAGCACATAAAAGACACTTTTATGATGATTAGTGTTTTAGAAAATTTTAATTATGTCATAAAATATCATTAATTTTTTTTAATTATTAACTAAATAAACTTTCTGTTTTAATTTATTTTAAATTAATGTAATTATACCCTTTATAAATATGAATTATAAATTAATATGATTTAAATAAATCATTTATATTATAAAATATTTTTTATAACCAAACCTATGTAGCTTTTTCCCCACTCTAAATCAATATAAGTGTTAAATGATTAGAATGTTACTTTTTTTTATTTTAAATTATTGAACATATTATATAGATCACATTCACGGAATATTATCCCAATAACTCATAAAAATAGATTATAAATTAAATAGTGTCAAAATATGTTAATACATTTGGTTTTAGACGTGTTTTTTGACATTTATCCACATTATATTAATTTTTTAATCATTAAGTATACTTATTTTTACCATAATCAAAATAATAAATACAATCTATTTTCATTAATCATTTTACTGATTAAATTAATTTGATCTTATTATACAATAATTTTCATATTAAATCCAAATATTTATATTTATTTTTATAAATTCAATTCACATAAGTGGAAAAATTAATTTCAAATTAATCCTGAAGTTGTTTTGAGATATCGGATTTTTAGGGAGAAAAGTTATAATGTTTTAAATATTTGTATATCACATTTCATTGTGACATTGAATCAATTAACCATAATATGATCTAATAATTTACAGATTAAATAATTATAATTTATAACCAATTTAAAATATAATGTATCTATATAAATAAATTATTTGAAAAACTAGTTTTTAATTAAAAAATAGTGTTTTACCTATTCTTTAAAAAATGAAACAACTTAGAAAAATGACCAAAATTCACCTGAATTAAATGTTTATGTTATAATTTCAACTTCAAATAAAAAATCAAATTGTTACAAAATTTAGGTTCAATACAAGTCATAAATTGAAATGTCGTACACCAATTTTTTATAAAAATAAAATTTTATCTATTAAACTATATTTATTCTAATTTTATTCTTTTTAAATCAATTGGATAAATGTACAAATATTAATGAAATTTTATAATATATTTATTATAATTCACAACCTCCAATATAATTTCCAATCTACAACATCCATAATTAATAATAATATCAACATTATATTATGGTTCAGTAAAACTCGACCTTTCTTGTAGAATAATTTATTAATGAAACTCAATGTTAGGTGCAATGCAAGATAAACATGGTGTTTGATATAATGAAACATAAATATTTCATTTTGTGTAACTCAAGATATCAACTAATTTAAATACATTTTAAAGAATATTGTGCAAAAATTCTCATGATTTACATCCAACCGCCTTAAAGAAATTTTGTCCTCATCATTTTCCCATTAACTCAATTAAAACATTTGGACATTTGAATAAAACATTTTCAAAACTTTCTTATTTTTCATTTTAGGATCTCTTTTATTTTCTAATAATATAAGTATGTATTCTAACATCATGTAAAATTATCCCCCTCTTTAATTCCTTGAGTTGAGGAATAATAGATACCCATCATTTGGAAACATCCCAAAGGTGGAAAAGGATAGTATTTTTTTGATGGATTCATGAATTGTGGGGGAGGATTTTCACCTTCTAAAATGAAATTAACCAACCAATCATGCCTTTGCGAAATCAACATGATCATTCCTAGAAAAAAAAATTACAATTCATCAATTTCAAAAGACCTACAACACCAAAACCATCACAATACAACAACCATTATCACAAGAGGAAGAATAGACAACTAAACCCAAGAATCCATTATATAACACCACAAATCCACACCAAGATCCATGATATAATAACCACTAGACTACCAAATAATCAATACTAACCACTAAAGAAATGGGATAATTTAACCTTAATTTTGTCCTGTATTACAAAATATAAAAATGAACCAATGTGATAATGAAGAGGGTGAGTAAAAATACTCAATAGTATATCTCCAAATGGATTACCAACTCATGAAACTAGGATGAAACATTTTATCACATCCATGAAAATAAATTTATATAAAACTGTCAAAGTTATTTTATAATTTCCAACAAACCAAACAAGCCCTTACTAACACACTTTCCCCAAAATCAAATTATCTAACTGGAATGAAACCGAAAAAGTCACTTACCATTTCATTTTGGCCTAAAAAATTTCATATCATTGAAAACAATAAATAAAACTCTACACACACAATTAAACTAACCACTATTACTGTTAAAAATGAAAATTGAACTTAAAATCCAACATCATCCCTTTTTTATTGTGATGCTTCATGCCCACCTATAAATTATTTTATAATGGTACTTAATGACTAATAGAAATCCCATTTTGGCTAACACATAACCATTAAATCAAAAAAATATTCCAAATCACATATTATATACAACATTTCATGAAATAAACATATTTGTGGAAAATAATATTGAAATACATTCCCCATAAATAAAACCAAGAAACTAATTTTTAAATTCAAAATTTTAAAATCCAACCCCCATGAATAATCCACAACATAATCATTTTTCTACAAAAAACCCCTAAATCAACACTAAATAATTTTTTCACAAGCATCACACAATAATTTACAAATAAATTTCTAGAAAACAATTAATTTGAAATAAAATGCATCTCAGTCTATCAAAGTGGAGTTTAATATGAATCCATCTACCTCAGGGTTTAATAAAAATAATCTAATAAACATCTACACCACAAATATGGGAGGAAACTACCAAAAGCACCTTATAATCAATTTCATAGAATAAAAAACTCCAAACTGATCATTTTAGGATACCAAAACTCTCAATATACAAGAAAAATGTGTTGATATAGAAAAAATAGGAGAGTGGGAACAATAGATCTATTGAAAACACAATAATTTCCAAGAAGAGAGACTTACCAAGGAAGAATCACTTTAAACCCATAAAAACAATTTTTATTTTCTTCCATGATGAGTGGAAGTGGTTACTTAACCCCTGAGAAGTAAAAATTCTAGGTTTGGTTCAAGTTGGAGAGAAAATTACAATTTTCGTGTAAATCCCATGAGACATAGTTTTTAAAAATTATCCTTTTTAAAACCACACATGGTTAGAAAAGAATGTTCTAAATGTGGGACTATTACTATCCAAAAGGGCTGTGTCACACAGTTGACCCACACATTTAGAAAAATTAATTACCGAACATGTGAAATCTCACTACCTAAACATTCAAGGTTACTTGGAGATTCTATATTGTTTTCACTAACCATGATATAATCTATCTCCCTTATAAAATACCTAAACTCTTTAAAACTATCCCTAACATTACCCATCCACATTATATAAAAAATACAAAAACAATGTTCACATAACTCAAAACGGGGGTTCTAAATTCACCCCACTCTTGGACTTTCCATCACTAAAAACAGAATAACCAATAATTTCACTGAAGATATTGGGCCATTACTCAGCCATTTCTTCCTCTAGTTCATAATTAGACCCCTAAATCCTTCTATGTTTCCAAAGAACCAAGAGTAGTCTGATTCGCCTACCACACAAGAATTTCTTTTTACTATCCATGATCTGTAATAAAACATGAACCTAAGAACACTATGTCTCTTGCTCAAAATGATCCCATCTATTCACATGGATAATATTAGGACAATACTTATTCAGCTAAGATACATGATATTAATTATGCACCACACAGAACGAAGTTTTAAAATCAAATCAATAATCCACCTCTCCAAGCCAATCATGTATCTCAGAAGGAAAAATAAATCTTTTGGAATAATTTCATTTCCTTCTAAATTGAGGATTTTTAATCCTCTGAGAAATTCTCAAGAACACATGATTAACCATATTAAAAGGAAACTATAATATATGATGATCTATATATAATATTGGATGAGTTTGAGCCATCTCCATTATTTTCCTAATCAATATAATTTTTTTGTGGTCTCATAGATACCGTCAGGTCCAATAATTAAAGTCTCACCGTTTTCCACCCAACAATGCAGAGAAGGATACAAAATACCATAAAATGCTTCAAACTGACCCATATATATCATGGATAGATAAATTTTATTTTATTAGAAATCTATAAATGGTATGTTATACTCCCATGATCCACTAAAATCCATCACACAATCCATTAACATATCTTCCGATTTTTGTATCTTCCTCTTCGGTTTCATATCATTTAGGGGGTGATATTCCATAATCATCATCAACAGAACCTCAATGGATTTCTACAAGTATTTTCAAAAATGAGATTTGAACCATTAATATCTATTTTATAAAATCAATACTGGTACATCATTCCACTTTACCATGTCACGAATATATATTTTGGATAGATCCTCCATTGTCTAAGATTCATGAATCAAGATCAAATAAACCAAATTTTTTAGCTGATCCATTATCCCCCATATCGAGTCATGATTTAAAAACATTCATGGAAGATATGTAATAACATCCATCACTATCATCTCCCATTTCCAAATAGGGATTGGTAAAGGCTGCATAATATATGTTGGTCACAGATTCCCCACCATAAATTACAGAGAAGTCAAGAATATTTATATGAAATTGGCTACTTTTCATTACATACCCATCCACCAAAAATTAACATTAAATTCCTTATAAATTTTATTAATTTTGATGTGGTGGTCCCATATTTAATGGTGATATGAAATAAAATGTTGTTAATGAAAATGAATGAGTACAACCATCCAATTTTAAAACCACAACACTGAATCCCTATCCAGTTTGTAGGACATAATGGTCTCCAAACCATTGAGTTTTGACCTCATAGTCAAACAATCTGAATCATACATCAGTGGCTATTTGACCAAACCAACCAGGTAATGAACCAGTGATACATGGAATAAAAACATTATGTCACCTCAATTTTCACATTCCATACACATGCCAGCTATAACCAACATAATCTTCCACTGATCTGAAGCTTATTTTTTCACCTGAGCAAATTAATTTCTACATATTGCATTGGCTACAAAATTTCCTTTAACATGGGATTACATAACATCAAATTCAAACATATGGAGATACTATATCCCTCTCCATTTACACTCTAATAATTATTATTGTGTGAACAAATTCTTTAAAATGTTTTTATTGGTAAACACTTTTAATTTCTCAAATAAGATGTAATTATGACATATCTTCAAATCACACACCGTATTCTCTGACTCTGAATCATGAGTTAGGTATATATTTGTGTAAAAACTCAACTTCTATGATCCATATGAAACTAAATGATCCACATTCCTGAGAAAACACCCAAATCCAAATCCTGATGTGTCAATTTACACAACATACCCTTTCCCTAGTTATGGAAAATCTAGGATTATTGTTAATTTAAGGGAACCCTTGTTATCTTTAAATGGATTTTGACATTCGCAATTCCACCAAAATGGAACAATTTTCCTTTTCAAGGTTTCAAAAAATGATTCTAAACATGACAAGTCAGAAAAAACATATTTAAAAACTAAATAGATCCATAAAACATTATATCTCAAAAACATTATTTATTTGTTTCCAAGAAATAATTGATTCTATCTTTTCAGGATCCAATAACACACCTTTATTAGAAATAAAATGACCATGGAAATTTAATTTTTTATACAAAAATATCACAATGATAATTTTTTATATAATCAATGGTCTCCCAAGATTTAAAACATTAGTTTCATGTGATGCTCGTGCTCAAAATTTATTCTTGAATATACCGACATATCATCAGAAAATACCATGATGAAAGTATCTAGATATATATGATATAACTAATTAATAAATGACATGAAGTCTATTGGTGATTTTTTAAGACTATATTGCATAACCACATACTCATAATGGTCATATCTACTTCTGAAGTCTGTTTTCAATAAATACTCCTTCTGCACCTACAATTGATGATATCTTGATATAAAATAAATTTTGTAAAACTATTTGTCTCCCCTAAATTAATAGAAATCATAATAAATGTAGGAGAGTGGATATTTATTCTCTATATTATGATGGATAAGCTTGCGATAATATTCACACATCTAAAATGTTCTATCTGCCTCTTTAAAAGTCAACACTAGTTATTATCATGGAGATATGCTAGGCCAAATGATCCATTTATTTTCTAAGTCTTCCAAAGGAACCATCAATTCCTTCCATTATTCTAATTTCTTCTAGTAAGACAGGAGTGATATAGGAATTTCACTTATAATGAGATCAATTATAAAATCCACTTCCCTTATGGTTGGAAAACCTGAAATATTATGGAAATACATATATAAACTAATGAAAAACTACTGGAAATACACTTCTCTAAATATCTTCCATCAAGAATAAAGAAAAATACACTAATAGATATGATATTGTCCCAACATCTGGTGTGAAAAATCTCGTTTCTCCCACCTATTTTTTCTTCCCCCGTCTAAAGAGATGGTCGAAACCATCCTGATTCATAAAACTAATCGTCCATTCCTAACAGTTGATACGAGCCTTAAAAATTTTCAACCAATCCATTCTTAGGATTACATTATACTCATCCATCTCAAGAATTGATAAGTAAAACATAAACTCAACCCCATCGATATCTATATGAAATTCCTTATAAAGAAAGGGTTGAAACTCTCTTTGACCCATAGAAGTTTGATGTTTTAAAACCCTAAGCATCATTGCCACATTTAAACCCGACAATTAAACAATATGCAATGAAATGAAAGAATGTACCTCACCAGAATCAATCCCTGATTTTATACAGGTATTATTCAAATGAATCGTACCACTCATCGTGGGTGGTCCAAACTGGTCATCCATGACAACAAACTCAGCTATAATAAGCTTCATGATATCCACGCATTACTCATTATTACACTACTAAATCTACCCCTTCTAAGGAGTCATGGTACTCCTATAATCACCATGGCTAACTCTACACTATAGATGAGGGGTATGTTTCTACTCTCATTCTGTTGAATCATAAGATGGTTGCGACCACTAGGAAGTGTCACGAATTGTTGACCATAGAGAGTTGTGACAGTGTACCATACCAATATTTTTTATATATTTTTTTCCTGAAAATGTATGTTTTACTATGTGATAATAAATAAAAACATATCAATATAAATGATATGTGACCATTAGGTTTTGACTATTATATCACCAATGGATAATATTATAGTTAGATTCAATAATAAATTTTATCAATATAATTATTTTTTTGTAAATAAAAAGATAATGGATAATTAATGTAGAAAAAATGGTTATTGTCCTCATTCAGTAGTCTACTACCATAAAATCCAATTTTTTAAAATATGGTTGGGATTTAGCATTATAGTGATTCGATGAAGACCATATAACAACCCTGCACCTAATTTCACACATAAAAATAACTTATTACATAAAATATTCTCTTCGATCAAGATTTAAGATTAAGAGATCTAGATTTATTTGGGATTAGTAACATTACATATCAACTTAGAAAATAAAACACAATATCTTTATTGAAAATTTCTCCTACATGACCATATCATTCCTTCGTACATAGCATTGCATGGGATAACCTGAGGACATGCAAAATAAATGGGTGACATATATTTCCTATTAAGGGATTAAAAAGGTATAACGTGAAGAATGTGATACATTTTATGAAATAGGAATATCAATATAGAACAATAGAAACATGAATATAAAAGCATGATATATCATGATTATTGTAACATAGAAATGTAAGAACTATATTTAACATGATATTAACATGAGCCAAGGCTCATTGGCATGGATCTTGAGTAAACTGTAATTGAACTTGAGTTTTCATTCATAATACCTCATTTCACTTGATGTATCATGCAACTAGTATTTACCCAATGCATTGGAGTTCTATTAGGGCACACCCATAATAATCATTTCTTTTCATGCATAGGTGTGACACATAGATCATATAACATGGATTCATTAAACATCATCATTTATTCAATGATAAATGAATATGGAATTCATACATGATTATCTAAAATAAATTATTAGATGTTAATAAATGTGAATACCATGGATATAGAAATGGACATGGTATTCACTAGATAAAGACTTTGGCTTGGAAAATCACGGTGCAATTTCAACAGCATAACGTCGTGACAGAAGAATTCATAAAAATGGTTGGCGAGAAATAAAGGGGTGTATTATAATATGTACATGAAATGGATAGTAAAGGGTCCATATAGATACATGTTCCAACGTATGTAATGTAATTTAGTTTCATAATACCAAATAATTTCTAAAATTTAAAGGAGAAGAGAGAAATTTCATACAAAATTTCTACACGGTAACAGGTGTACATGGGAGGCATTAATGAGAGAGACAGAGGTATATCTTCATTCAAACATAAAGGGGGAAATATGGGGAGGTGATAAATCAAACAAAATCTTGGTAATTGAAAACAAAATGGTAAAACCACAACACTAGATTTTTATAAAAATGAGAAATGAAGAAATCCCTTAATTGGAAGTGTGATCCCAAATGATTGGGAGGAGCTTGAGAGAGGCTTTTTGGGAGAATCAGCCATCGTGGTAGGAATTCAGAGCGATTAAATAGGGTTAGAGATGTTCCATAAGGGTTTTTAGTGAATATAAGTTGGATCTTGGGTGGTTTTATATTGTAAAAGAAAGGGAATTATTTATTATTTCGGTTTTAGACAACACACATTAAACTATTCAAAACCACAAACCAGACCACTGTTTTTGCCCATGTTTTTTAAAAAAGTGATTGGAAATGAATTTTTTTATAAGTCCAATGGACTATCTTATTAAAATATTAGGCTTTCATATGTTAGGATGAGTCACTCTCCCAAGTAAATCATTATACAAGTCAAAATGTTTTATATGTTATTGAGGGTCCACTAAGGAACCATAAAATTATTCAATCATATATAAAAAAATATTTTAAATGTAACAAATATATTGGATGAAAAAACATTTTATAGTATTTTAGTACATCACTATTGGGACATTATGATGTCATAAATTTCATTATATATTAAAATGGTATTTAATTTTTACCTAAAAATTCATCTGTCTTAGAAAATTATAAAAAATTCACCATTGGATATTTTTGAAGTCCTGATTCTAAAACCAATATTCATTTTATCTAATTTTTTTTCTAAATATGTGAATATTTAGTTTGAAAATAAAAATATAAATTTATCTTTAATTCATGTTTTTCGTCAAAAATAGTTTTCAACCCATAATAAAAATTACTAATGTATTCATAAAAATTATACAATCATTTATATCTACAAAAAATTAATATAGTAATAATATTTTATTAAAATATTATTTAATTAAAAAATCCTTTAATTCTTCAAAATAGATATCTTAATTGAATATTAACTAAAAATACTATTTAGGATTTAAAAATTATTTAAAAATTAAAAACAATAAAATGAATGTATATTATTTATTCAATAAAAAATTGTGCACATAAACATAGGTCTAGTGTCTTGTTACATAACCCCTTATAACATCCTAATAATACCTAAGGGTATGGTTTGAGATGGTGAAAGGCTATTTGGGTGGCTCAGATAACATCGCCTAGGCTATAATACCTATCAATATCTACTTCTCCTGTAGACAGTACCATTAAAAATTAACATGTTGAAGATCAGCTTGGTCTCGGTGAAGAGAAAAGGCTAGTGAAGATAGAAATTTTACAAGATTCCATCTAATGGGTATCGTATGGAGAAATTCTACTAGATTAGGCCATTGCTTCATTTTTATGATTAAATATAATTTTTTAAAGAACTATATTTATACTATTCATGTGGTCACTTTTTAACGGCTATATTAGAAATGGTAATAATTCTTAAATGTATTTTAAAATAAAAAAACATAAAACCAAGGATATGCATATATTTTATATAACCAATTTACATAATAAGACTTTTAATTAGATCAAGAGTATTTTTCATTGATAAAAGTTTAGGTCGTTACAATCTTCCCCCTTATGAAATTTCTCCCTCGAAATTTCATTTTCCATCACTTAAAGAGATGAGGGTACTTCTCCTTTATTAATTCAATAAGGTCATCCATTTTATTTTTGGAATTTCCCTCCTGGATAAATATATCAGTCATCATGATGGTACCTCATTATTTTTTTAAACTCATCTACTTCATTTTCTCGAAAATAGTTCAACCATATTGGATTATATCGATGGAAGAATTGATACCTACTAAAACAGTTATTTCTAATATATAATTTTTAGACATCATCTTGAACAATTATTTTATAAAAACTTCATAGCAATTCATCATAAAATATTTCAAAATAAGGTATTTGAAATTTATTTTTTATATATCCCGATTGAGAGAAATATATAATTTGATATATATATATAGGCTAATCAGAGGTCTCCCTCTTCTGAAGTATCTAGAAACACATTTAGTGCATCATTATTTTGAGATAAAGTGAATATTTTGAGAACAACTGTATGGTTTATCCCACGCATTTTATGGTAAGTTAGTTGACAGCACACGATTCTCCAATATATTTTACTTGATCCACGAATGAATCTTGAAATGATAGAGGTATTTTATCCCTCATAATGTTGTTTGCATGTAACATGGATATTTGAAATAGTTTTGCAATCATCTATGTCTGACTTCTAGATAATCATTCCATGTAGTTCATCAGGAAGAGAGATAATTGTTGTTCATGATATTTATCCTTCAATGTTTTAACTATAAAAAATAAAATACAATTATAGTGTTCGAATACATAGTTAATAATAATGTGAAAAAATAAAAAATTGGACATAATAAGATAAACATTTATAGTATATCCCAACTTATGATACCCTATGTTTTGTTCTAGGTGATCCATGATCTGTTTCATAACATATATTCTTATGAGATTTTTTTATTCCCATAATAATTTCTCCTACCAAGATTATGAATTTACCCATGCATATCCCCCTAGAATATCTTAAACAAGAGTACAAATAGGTCCATTATCGTGCACCAGTTTCGTTCGATTCTTGCTCAAAGCTGTTTTTTCGAGGTTTTCCCCTGAATATAATTGTTCTAGAGCCATAACTATCTGATCATATCTAGAAAGGGATGTATTTTCTTGATAAACCGCTTATACAATACTCAAAATATTTTAGGGGTGTATTTATTATACATAGTCTTATACCTAAGGCTTTCACTAGGGTTTTCTAATCCTAATCCCAAAAATAACTAAACATATCTTCTGATACCAACTATATAATGCAGCTTTTAATTTCACAGAAAAATAATTTATTACATAAAATATTGACTTGATAAAAGATAGATGATTTATAAGTCTAGTGAAATTGGGTATGATGAACATTACATGACTAATTAGAACATAAAACACAACATCTTTATTGAAAACATCTTTTACATGACCACAACATTCCTTCGAACTTAGAATTTCATGAGATAACCAGAGGACATGCATAAGAAAAGGTTGAGTTATAAATCCTAGTACGGTTGTAAAAAAGGGATGGCATAGTAAATATAGTACAGGTTAGGAAATATTAATATCAATAGGGAACAAGATAAAATGAATATAAAGGCATGATGTTACATGATTATCATAACATGGAAATGTGGAAACATCATTTAACAAGATATTTGCATGATCCAATTCTCATTGCACTTGGAGAATGAGTGAGAACCCTAATTGAACATTAATGTTCATATGTAATTTTTTTATTTCACGTGAAATATTATGATACTAATCTCTACCGAATGCATTGAGGATTATCAGGGCACACCCTTCTTAATAATTTCATTTCATGCATAGGTGTGCCATATGGATTATATAAGATGGATTCATTAAACATCATCATTTGTTCTACTGTAATGAAATGTAGAATTCATAAATGAAACAATTTAATAAATTAGTAAATTTTCATACATGTGAAAACCAGTTATAGAAAAATGGTCATTGTATTCACTACACAATTACATTGGCTTGGAAAATCTCGGTGCAATTTCGGCAGCAGAACTGTGTGACAAAAGAATTAATAAAAAATTTTATGAGAGAGAAATGTGTGTACAATAATATGTACATAAAATGGACAGTAACGAGGATGTATATCTACATTTCCTAATATATGTAATGGAATATAGATTTATAATACAAAATAATTTATTAAATAAAAATGGGAAGAGGGAAATTCCTTACGAAATTTTAACATGGTAAAGAGTGTACATGGGAGGCATTAATTACAGAGAAAGAGGTATTTAATCTTTTAAAAATAATTATTGATGTATTGGGGATATAAAACATTATACCCCAACATTTTTAATTTTAAAATAAATGGTTACAACAACAAAATGAATTTTGGACATAAATGAGAAAGGAAGAAATCTCTTACCTGGAAGTGTGATGCCCAAGACTTGGGATGGGCTGGAGAGATGATTATTGGGAGATTTGGGAACCATGTGATAATTCTAGAGAGTGGAGGGTGGGTGTAGGGACGTGATACACATAGTTTTAGTGAGGAAAAGTTGGATCTTGGGTAGGGTTTATATAGGAAAAAAGTGAATTCTTTATTATTTAGGTTTTGGACATCACACCTTATACTAATCAAAGCCACAAACCAACCCATGGGTTTTTCCCGTGTTTTCTTCCAATGTTTAGTGAAAAAAATTATTTTATAAGTCTAATATAAGATATTATTAAAATAAGAGGCTTTGTTATTTAAAGGTGAGTCACAATCTCAAGGAAATAATTTAAAAAATTAAAATGTTTTATAATTCATTGAGGGTCCACTAAGGCACCATAAAATTAATAAAACAAATATAAATACACATTATTTTAATGGTAAAACAAATATTGGACAAAAACCATTTTATATTATTTTATTACATCACTATTGGTTCATTATGATGTCATTAAACACATTATATATTAAAATGGTCTTTATATTTTATCAAAACATTCAACTATATAAAAAAATTATGAAAATTCACCACTGTATAATTTCAGTGTTCTAATTCCAAAATTAATATTCATTTTATCTAAATAATTTTCTAAATATGTGAATTTTTTCATTTATAATAAAGACACACATTTATAAAAAATTCAGGTTTTTTATCAAAAACATCTTTCAAACCTTACAAAAATTACAAATATATTCATAAAATTTATATGACGATTTATATATAATAAAATGTAATTTAGTAATAATATTTTATTAAAATATTTTATAATTAAAAATGTAATTAACTCATCAAAATAGAATTATTAATTTAATATTTACTAGAAATATTTTTTGTGTTTTAAAAACAATTTAGAAAGTTACAATAATATAATGAATGTATATTTTTTTTATGAAAAATTAAGCACATTAATATAGTTCTACAGTTTTGTTAAATAAATCCTTATAACACCCTCATAAGAACAAAGGGTATGGTTTGCAATGGTAATAGACTCTTGGGGTGGCTCGGATAACATCTCTCTGGTGGTACTCTCTATCAACTTCCACTTCTCTCATAGCTCGTATTGTTCATGCTTAATGTGTTGAAGATCAGCTTGGTCTTTGTCAAGAAAAAATCCCAATATCACTACTTCTTTTCTGAGATCCAACAAATGTTCATCGTAAGGAGAAATTCTACTGGATGAGGCCATCACCAACCTTTTCTTAGTAAATTGGATTTGTTAAAGCCCTATATTTATATTAATCAATTGGTCACTATTCAACGACTATATTAGCAACAAATAAAATTCCATAATGTTATTATAAAATAAAAAAACATAAATACAAGGAAGTTCATATATTTTATTTAACCATATTAAAAAATAATAAATTAAATTAGAACAAGAGGATTTTTCATTGATAAATGTTTTGGCCATTAAAATCTTCCCCCCTTATGAAATTTTTCCCTGAAATTTTGTTTTCCCTCTCTAATACATGTGATGGTAATTATTATTTATTGCATCGATAAGGTTTTTAGAATTTCATGTTGGAATTTACCTCATGGAGAAAGGGATCATGCATCATGATAATACCTCAGGATTATTTCAAAATCAACTACATCCTTTTCTCAAAAACTCTTCGTCCATATTTGATTATATCGATGGAAGCATCTATACATCATAAGAAAGTTATTTTCTATATATAATTTTGATACATCATCTTGAACATGTTTTTTAATAAAAAAAGTATTAAGAATTCATATTTAAATATTTCAAAATAGGTTATCAGTAAAACAGTTTTTGTATATCTCAAAAGAATGAAATATATAATTTGATACATAAATACTGCTCGGAGTTCTCCCTCTTCTAAATAATCAATAAAATAATTCATTTCATCATATATTTGAGATAAAGTAATGTTTTTGAAAAGTCCATAATGGTAGTTCCCATGATTAGCATGCTAAGATAGTTGTTAGTGTGTGTCTCTCTAATATATATTAAGTTATCATTGAAATAATCATTCAATGCATAGGTATTTGATTCCTCATAAAGTTGTTCTCATGTAACCTGGATATTTGAAAAAGTTTCAATGTCATATATGCATGATTTATGAATAATCATTCCAAGTTGTTCTTCGGGAAGAGAGAGAAGAGTTGTTCATGATCTTCCTCCTTCCATGTTTTATCTGTGAAAAAGAAAATACAATTTGGGGTTTTTGAATAATTAGTTAATAATAATGTTAGAAAAAAACAGTGGACATTAAACGATAAAATGGTACACTATATCCCAACTTATGATACACTATGTTTAAATCATCGTTATCCATGATCTATTTCATAAAATATATTATTATGGGCTTTTTTATTCCCATTACAATTTATCTTACTAATATTATGAATTTACTAAAGAATATCCCACCAGAGTGTCATAACCAAGAGTTATTCAAGGCCCATTTTCAAGCACCAGTTCCAGTTTGAGTCGAGGTCAATGTGGTGTTTTGGGTTTTTTCCACTAGATACGTCTATGACAGAGCCGTCTCTACTTACTTGTATATATACAGAGATTTATTTTCATAATAAACTACTTAATCAATACTCAACTGAATTTGGGGGGTGTTTTTACTATACTAAGTATTATCCCTATGTGTTTCAGTATTGTAATCTAATCCTATTCCCAAAAATAACTAAACTTATCATCCAATACCAACTATAACAACCATGCTCTTCATTTCACACATAAAAAATATTTATTAGATAAAATATTCACAGGATAAAATATATAATATCAATAGGTATAGTTTATTTGGGGATTAGTAACATTACATGACAACTTATAACATAATACACAACATCATTATTGGAAAAATCTTTTACATGACCACAACATTCCATTGTACATAACATTGAATGAGATAACCTGAGGACATGCATAAGGAAAGGGTGAGCTATAAAGAGTAGTAAGGGACTAAACAAGGAATAACATGAATAAAATTTTTCATGTTAGGCAATAGGTATTTCAATTGAGCAGAAGAGAATCAAGATCATAAAGGAATGATATATCATGATTATCATTACATAGAAATGTGGAAACAACAGTTAACATGATATTAGCCGGATCCAAGGCTCATTGAACATAGAGAATGAGTAAACCATAACTGAACATGAATTTTCATGATAAATACCTCATTTCACTAGATTTATCATGATACTAATCTTTACCCAATGCATTGGTGTGCTATCAGGGCACACCCTTCTTAATCATATCATTCCGACCATATAACATGGATTCATTAAAAATCATAATTCATTCCGTTATAAAAGAATTTATAATTCATACATGAATCCATATAATCAATCTGTAAATGTTCATAAAGGTAAATACCTTTGATAGAGAAATGGGCATGGTATTCACTATACAATGACTTTGGCATAGAAAATTGTAATGCAATTTCGACAGCATAACATCATGACCAAAGAATTCATCAAAAAGGTTTATGATAGATAATGGGGTGTATCACCATATTTATATTGAATTTACAGTATGGTGACCATATATATACATGTACCAACATATTTAACAGAATTTATATTCATAATACAAAATAATTGCTTGAATGTAAATGAGAAGAGAGAAATTCCTTACGGGATTTCATCATGCTAGCGGGAGTACATGGGAGGAATTAGTTAGGTATAAAGATGTATCTCACCATTAAAAACTTTCTATCGATGTCTGGGGAGGTGATAAATCATAATCGAAAATTTTTAAATAACAGAAATGGTATAACAAAATAATGAAATTTGGACAAAAATGAGAAAGGAAGAAATCCCTTACTTGGATGTCTGATCCCAATAGATTGGGAGGGGCCTAAGAGAGGATTCATGGACCCTTGGTTAGATTTGAAGGATTTTAGAGAGAGGAGGGAAGGGGTACGGACGTGATCCAAGGCTTTCTAGTGAAGAGAAATGGGAGTTTGGGAAGGATTATATAGGAAAAGAGAGAGATTTCATTATTATTTAGGTTTTGGACAACAAACATTAAAAAAACCACAAAACATCCAATGGTTTTTGACCATGTTTTTTTGGAAATGAGGAGTTTAAGAATATTATTTTATAAGGAATGTGTCCTGAAGTATTAAAATATTAAGATTGCTTATGTGGGGTTGAGTCACACTCTCATGGAAATCATTTGAAAAGTTAATATGTTTTGTAAGTCTTCGAGGGTCCACTACGGATACATAGAATTAATAAAACTAATATAAAATCACTTTGTATTAAATGTAAAAATAATATTTTTTTTAAAAAAATTATATAGTATTTTATTGCATCACTATTGGGAGAATATGAAGTCATAAAACACATTATATATTAAAACAGTATTTTATTTTTACCGAAAAATTCAACTGTCACTGAAAATAATGAAAATTTCACCATTGGATAATTTTGATGTCCTTATATCAAAAAAATATTAATTTTATCTGAATAATTTTCTAAATTAGATAATTTTTAAAAAAAATAAAAACCGACATTAATCGAAAATTCATGTGTTACGTCAAAAACAGCTTTCAAACATTAATAAAATTTACAAATGTAATCCAAAAATTATACGATTATTTATATCTAAATAAAATTAATGAATTTGTATTTTAAAAAATATTAATTAATTAAAAATTCAATTAATTCATCAAAATAGATTTCTTAACTGAATATTAATTAAAAATACATTTTGTTCTTTAAAATATATTTACAAATAAAAAATAATAAAATGAATATATATTATTTTTTATATAAAAAAATTATGCACATAATAATATTTCATGGGTATTGTTAGATAACCCCTTATAACACCCTCGTATGACCTAAGGGTAAGGTTTGCGATTGGGACAGACTTTTGGGGAGGCTCGGATAACATCACTCGAGTGGTAATCTCTATAAACATCCACTTATCAAGTAGTCAATATCATTCATGCATAAAGTGTTGAATATTTTCATGGTTTTGGTCAAGAGAAAATACCAGTGACACTACCTACATTTTGAGATACAACAAATGGGCTTCGTATGGTGAAATTCTACAAAATGTGGCCATCGCTTCCTTTGTAGGAGTAAATTGGATCTGTTAAAGCTATATATTTATATCAATAATTTGTCCACTATTCAAATACTATATTAGCAGTGGTAACAATTCATAACAATATTTTAAACTCCAAAAACATAAAACCAAGGAAGTGTATTGGTTTTATATAACAAGATTACAAAATAAGACTTCTAATTATATCAAATTGAATTTTCATTGATAAATTTTTGGGATGTTACAATCTTTCCCCCCTAGAAGAAATTTCTACCTCATAATTTCGTTTTCCCACACATAAACAGATTAGGGTACGCCTCCACTATTACATTGACAAGGTATACATTGTTTCTTAATGTCATTTCTTTCATGGAGAAATATCATGTGTCATAAAGGTACATTAGAATTTTTTAAAAATAGTCTAATCCCTTTAACCAAAAAATAGTTATCCTAATTGAATTATAATGAAATAATCTTTGATACATCATAAAAATTTATTTACTATATTTAATTTTGATACATCATCTTGAACATTTATTTTATAAAAATGTATTAAGGATTCATCTTAAAATATTTCAAAATATAGTTTTGGTAAATCAGTTTTTCTATATCTCAAAAGAAGGAAGTATATAATTTCATACACAAAGGATACGTTGTGGCCTCCCTATTCTGAAGCCTCTATAAAATCATTTAGTGCATCATAATTTTGAGATAAAGTGATGATTTTGAAAATACCATGTTGGTACTTCCCACACTTATAATGGTATGATAGTTGAGAGTAAAAGATTATCTAGTATATGTTACTTGATACTTTAAAGAATAAATCAATTATAGAGGTATTTGATGCCTAATAATGTTGTTTTAATATAACATGGATATTTTAAAAAGATTCAAAGTCATCAGTGCATGAATTCTTGATAATCATTCCAAGTAGTTCATTAGGAAGAGAGAGAAGGGTTATTCGTGATCTTCCTATTTCCATTTTTTAACTAAGAAAAAGAATATATAATTAGTGGTTTTGAATACTTAGTTTATAATAATGTTAAAAAATACTTTGGACATAGAAAGTTGAACATGGATAGTATATCGCATCTTAAGATACCCTAAGTTTCAATCTAGGTTATCCAGGATCTATTTCATAACATACATTCTTATGGGATTTTTTTATTCACATTTTAATTGCTTGTAATAACCATATGTATTTTCCAAAGAATACCCATTGGGAGTGTCATGACAAAGAGTGTAGAACGGACCATTATCAGGCACCAGTTCTCATTCGAGTCTAGCTCAAAGTGGCATTTTTGGGTTTTTTCGCTTAGTTACATATATGCCAGAGCCATCTCTTCCTACTCGTATCCATACATGGATGTATATTATTGATAAACCACTTACTAAATACTCACCAAAATGTATGGGTGTTTTTTTATACATAGTCTTATCCCTAATTCATTAACTATACTTTTCTAATCCTAATCCCAAAAATAACTAAACATATCTTCTAATACCAATTGTAACAAACATGCTCTTTATTTAATAGTTAAACATAATTTATTTCATAAAATCATCACGTGATAAAATATTGTATATCTATAGGTATATTGTATTATGGTCTTAGGATCCTTACATAACAATTTAGATCATAAATCAAAACATATTTATTAAAAATATCATTTATAAGACCAAAACATTTTTTCGTACTTAGCATTGAATGGGATAACCATAGGACAAGCATAAAAAAGGATGGACTATAAAGCTCGATGAGGGAGTAAAAAATACATAACATGAATATTATAGAACATGTTAGTCAATAGGTATATCATTGGAGTAAAAGAAAAACATGAACAAAAATGCATGATATAACATGATTATCATAACATGGAAATGAGGAAAAAACATTTAACATGATTTTAGAATGATCTAAGGCTCGTTTCCTAGGGATCATGAGTAAAAACTAATTGAAAATTAATTTTCACCAGTAATACCTCATTTCAATGGATTTATCATGATTTTAATAATTACCCAATACATTGGAGTGCTATCAATGTGCTTCATTCTTAATAATTTCATTTCAAGCATAGGTTTTCCACATGGATCATATAACATGGATTCATTTAAAATCAATATTTATTCCATGATAATGGAATATTTAATCCATACATGAAACTATATAATGAATAAGTAAATGTGAATAAATGTTAATACCCCTCATATAAAATGGCCATTGTATTCACTACATAACGACTTTGTCTTTGAAAATCACGGTGCAATTTCAGTAGCATAACAGCATGACAAAAGATTTCATAAAAATGGTTGATGAGAAAGAGAAGGGAAAATCATCATACTTAAATGAAATGGATAGTAAGGGGGCATATATATACATGTCTCTGACAAATTTAATCAAATTTAGATTTATGATATAAAATAATTTCTTGAATGTAAATGAGAAGAGAGAAATTCCTAACTAAATTTCGTCATAGTAAATGATGTAAATGGGAGGAATTAATGAGAGAGAAAGAGGTATATAATAAATCTAAAATAAGGAGGGATGTGTTGGTGGGTTGATAAATAAATCAAAATGTTTTTTAATTGAAATCAAAATGGTATTACAACATAATTAATTTTGCCAAAATATGAGAATGGAAAAAATCCCTTACATGAATGTTTGAGCCCAAAGGCTTGAGAGGGTCCTGAGAGAAGCCACTTGGAATCTTTTTGCACCTTCAGATGAATTTAGATAGAGGTGGTTAGAGTTAGGGACGTGTCTCAAGGGGTTTTAGTGAAGATAAGTGGGATCTTATGTGTGTTTCTATAGGAAAATGAGTGAATTCTTTATTATTTAGGTTATAGACCTTACACATTATCATAATCAAAACCACAAACCAAACCCTAATATTTTATCATGTTTTTTTCCAAAGGGAAATGGAAAATAATATTTTCTAATTAAAATGGCCAAAATTATTATGATATTAGGATTTCTTATGTGGAGGTGAGTCACGGTCTCAAGGAAATCATTTTAAAAGATAAAATGTTTTATATGTTTTTGAGGGTCCACTAAGGCACCATAAAAATAATAAGAAATAATATAGAATCAAATTATATTAAAGGTAAAACAATTATTGGACAAAAAATCATTTTATAGTATTTTATTACATCACTATTGGGTCATTATGATGGCATAAACACATTACATATTAAAACAAAAAATAATTTTTACCCAAAAATTCAACTGTCTCATAAAATTATGAAAAACTCACAGTTGGATAATTTCAACATCCTGATTCCAAAAACAATATTCATTTTATCAAAATAATTTTCTAAATATGTTAATATTTACATTTAATATAAAAAGTGATATTTATCGAAAATTAATGTGTTTTTCCAAAAACATCTTTCAAACGTTAATAAAAATTACAAATGTAATCATAACAATTATTCGTTCAATAAAAATGTAATAAAAATTTATTGAGTAATAATATTTTATTAAAATATTTTTTAATTAAAAAATTTATTAATTGTTTAAAATAGATCTCTTAATTTAATATTAACTAAACTTACAATTTTTGCTTTAAAAAATATTTCCATATTAAATATATTAAAATAAATGTATATTATTTTTTATATACCAAAATTATGCACATAATAATAGTTATAGGGTTTTGTTACATATCCCTTATAACACCCACATAATACCTTCAGGTAAATTTTGTGATGGTGACAGACTCTTGGGGTGGCTCAGATAACATCGCTCGAGTGGTAATCTAGATCATCATCCACTTATCCTGTAGTCGGTACTATGGAATCATAATGTGTTGAAGCTCAGCATAGGTTTCATCAAGTGAAAATCCCAATGACAAAACCTCCTTTCGGATATCCATCAGATGTGTTTGTATAGAGAAATTCTACTCGATGATTCTATCAATTCCTTTTTTAAGAAAATTTGATTTGATAAAGCCCTATATTCATAGAATCATGTTGTCACTATTCAATGGATATATTACCAACGATAAAAATTATTAATGGTATTTTAAAAGACAAGAACATAAAACCTAGGAAATTCATATGTTTTATATAACCATTATACATAATAAGTCATTTAATTAGATCAATAGGAATTTTAAATGATAAAAGTTTAGGTCTTTACAATCCTCCCCCGTATGAATTTTTTTTCTCTAAATCTCATTTTTCCTACACTAAAACAGATGAGGGTACATATCATTTTTTTCATTGATAAGGTCTTCAGTATTTCTTGTTGGAATTTTTTCAAGGATAAAGAGATCATGCATCATGATGGTACCTTATAATGTTTTCAAAATCATATACTTCATTTTTCCAATAATTCTTCATCCTTATTATATTTTATTCAATGAAGCATTGATACATCATGAAAAAGTTATTTACTATATATAATTTTGATACATAATCATGAACGTGTTTTTTATAAAAAAATATCACTGATTCATCTTCAAATAGTTCAAAATAGGGATTTAGTAAACATGTTTTTCTATATCCAAAGAGACAAAAATATATAATTTTGACAGATAGGATGCTAAGAGGTCTCCCTCTTCTTCAGCATCTTGAAAATCATTTAGTGCATCATAATTTTGAGATAATGTGAGGCTTTTGAATATCCACTGATGGTACATCCCACACATAGCATGGTAAGATAGTTGAGAGCACATGATTCTCCAATATATGTTACTTTTTGGGGGGGAGAAAGCATCATTTTATTATGAGAGCAAAGAAAAGACCTCTTTCAACAAGGTAGAGGGAGACCCATTACATATTCTGAAGGCCCAGTGGGCTTATAGCCCAGTACATAGCCTGTAGGCCCAATTTTTGGCTTAATTCTCATTCTATGAATAGAATTTGAATCCACATAATGTTGATCGCATGTAACATGTATATTTAAAAAAGCATCAAAGTCATTTGTGAATGACTTCTGGATAATCTCTTAAAGAACTTCTTCAGGAAGAGAGAGATGAGTTGTTTGTGATCTTCCTTCATCCATGATATAACATAGAAATATAAAATACAATTGTGGTGATTGAATACTTATTTAATAATTATGTAAAATAATAAATTTTACATTGAAGGATAAACTTGTACATTATATCCGAACTTATGATAATCTATCTTTCAATTGAGGATATCAATGATCTATTTCATAAAATATATAATTTTGGGATTTTTTGATTCACATAATAATGCCTCTTACTATGCTTATGAATTTAAAAAATAATATCCCCCAAGTGTGTCATAACCAAATTTGAAGAAGGGACCATTGTCGTGCACCAGATCCTATTTGAGTCTATCTCAAAGTGGTGTTTTCGGGGTTTCCCCTAGATACATCTTCAACAGAGCCACCTCTACCTCTTTCAGTCCAGACAAGGATGTCTTTTCTTGATTAACATCTTAATCAATAATCACTAAAATTTAGGTGTGTTTTTATTATACTTATTCAAATCCCAATGTATTTTACTTTGGTTTTCTAATCCTAATCCCAAATTTAACCTAACATGTCCTTTGATACAAACCATGACAACCTTTCTCTTTATTTCACACATAAAACATAATTTATTACATAAAATATTCACTTGATATAATATAGAAGATCGAGAGTTCTAGTGTCTTTGGGTCATATGAACATTACATAACAACTTATAACATAAAACACAACATCATTATTGAAAAACACTTTTACATGACCACAACATTCCTTCATACTTAACATTGCATGAGATAAACTGAGGGCATGCATAAGAAAAGGGTCGGATATAAAGTACAATATGAGATTAAACAAGATATAACATGAAAAATATAGTACATGTTAGTAAATTGTAATATCAACCGAGAACAGGAGAAACGTGAACATAAAGTCATGATATAACTTCATTATCATAACATGGAAATGTGGAAACAACATTTAACAGGATATTATAATGATCTAAGGCTCATTAAACCTGGAGAATCTGTAACCCCTAAATGAAATTGAATATTCATGAGTAATCCCTCATTTCACTTGATGTATCATGGCACTAATTTTTACCAAATGCATAAGAGCGCTATCAGGGTGCACCCTTATTAATCATATCATTTCATGCATACGTGTGACACATGGATAATATAAAATGGATTCATTAAACATAATTATTTATTCCAAGATAAGGGAATGTGGAATTCATACATTAATATATATAATAAACCAGTAAATGTACATAAAGGTTAATACCCATAATAGAGAAGTGAGAATGTTATTCACTACACAATGACTTTGGATAAGAAAATTGTCGTGCAATTTCGGCAGAATAACAATATGACATAAGAATTCATAAAAATGGTTGATGAGATAGAAATTGTTTTATCATAAAATTTACTTGATATGAAAAGTAAGGGGGCCATATAGATACATGTACAAACATATATAATGGATTTTATATTTATAATTGAAGAGAATTTCTTTACTGTATATTAGAGGATTGAAATTCGTTATGGAATTTCGGCATGGTAACGAGTGTTCATGGGTGGAATTACTGATATAGAAACAAGTATCTCATTATTTGAATAGAAGGAGGGATGTATGGGGGAGGTAACAAATCATAAACAAAAATTTTTAATTGAAATAAATAGTATAACGACATAATGATATTTGGAAAAAAATGAGAAATGAAGATATCCCTTACTTGGACGGGCGATCCGAAAGGCTTGGGTGGGGCTTGAGAGAGGCTACATGGGTACCTGGGGTGCCTTGGGAGGATTTTAGATAGAATATTTCAGAGTTATGGACGTCATCTATGTTATTTTAATGAAGATGTGTGGGATCTTGGAAGGGTTTATATTGGAAAACTGAGGTAATTATTTATTATTTGGGTTTTGGATACCACACATTAAACTAATCAAAGCCACAAAAAAACCCATGGTTTGTCCACTGTATTGTTTCCAAAGGGAGTGGAAAAAATAATTTCACATGTCCAATGGATCATCCTTTTAATATATTATTTTTTCATATGTGGAGGTGAGTCATATGCTCAAGGAAATAATTTTAAATGTTAAAATGTTTTATAAGTCCTCAAGGGTCACCTAAGGCACCATAAAATTGGACAACCAAATATAAAATCAAAATATTTTATAGGGAAAATATATATTTTCCTAAAATAAATTTTCTAGTATTTTATTACATAACTATTGGGTCATTATGATGTCATAAAACACATTATATTTTAAAATGATATTTCATTTTTACACAAACATTCAACTGTCTTAGAAAATTATGAAAAATTTACTGTTGGATAATTTCAACATCTTAATTTCGAAAATAATATTCATTTTATCTAAATTATTTTATAAATATGTGAATTTTTAATTTTAAAATAATAACTGACAGTTATCTAAAGTTGATGTGTTTCTTCAAAAATATCTTTGAAACCGTAAAAAAAATTTCAATTGTATTAATAAAAATTATACGATCAATTATATCTAATAAAAATTAATTTTGTAATAATATTTTAATAAAAATTATTTAAGTAAAAAATCTATTAATTCATTAAAATATATTTTATAATTGAATATTATCTAAAAATACTATTTGTTCTTTAAAAACAATTTACGAATTTATGATTATAAAATGAATATATATTCTTTATTATATAAAATAATAATGCACATAAACATGGTGCTTGGGTCTCGTTACATAACCCCTTATGGCACCCACATAAGTCCTAAGGGTATGGTTTGTGATGGTGATAGACTCTTGGTGTGGCTCAGATAACATCAATCAGGTGGTGATATATATCATCCTTCACATCTCATGTATATGGTTATATTCAAGATTAACGTGTTGATGCTCGACTTGGTCTTAATCCTAAGAGAAGCCCAATGATGCTACCACATTTCTAAGCTCTGAAAAATGGGTGTCGTATAGAGAAATTCTATTAGATGAGGCCATCTCTTCCATTTTCTAAATAATTTGGATTTGTTAAAGCCATATATTTAAACAAATCATGTGGTCACTATTCAACAAATATATTAGAAATGGTAAAAATTGTTAATAGTATTTTGAAATACAAAAACATAAAACCATGGAATGGCATATGTCTTATATAACAATTTTAAATATTATGGAATTTAATTATATCAAGAGGAATTTTTATTGATAAAAGTTTGTGTCATTATAAACGAAGACCAGGTCGAGCTTTAACAATTGAAGCTTGAATGAAATCACCTTTATGAGAATTTCATGTTGGTGGAAATTACAACTCGAGCATTGTTATTTTATCTGCCCAAAAATTTTATTCCAATAGAACACCAAACCCTTACATATTATGTGGGTTTTATAAGAGGTTATGTGTCAAGGATATATATAGATAATGTATAATACCTTTGTGTAAATAATATTTGTTCTGATCATTTCTGTTTTAAGAATAGTTTTCCATAATTAAAGGGAAATTTATAAATTGATTATTTTCAAAATGAATTCATACAATATAGCAAAGATATAAATGATTATAACAAACTATTATATTATTAATAAAACTTATTATAATTAAATATTATTTTAAAATCAATCATGATTAATTATAAATGCTACAATAGTTTAATTTTTCTGACATTTTACTATGCATTCACTATGTAACTTTCTGTCTACTGTTATTTTTTAATTAATGTGGTTTTTAAATATCTCATATTTAGAGATTTATTATGATCCAATAAATTTCATTTTTTCAAATCGTAATGTTGATATTATGTTACATTCAATTTATGAGTTTTTTATAAAATGTATAGTTTTTCAGTGAATAGAAAAAATATAGTTTTGAGTTTTCAGTGTGTTTAATGACATCATAATGTTGTAATATGTACTTTAAAATACTAGTCAACTATCGTACATTAAAATATAATATTAGTTGTCCCATGTGGATATTATGATGGTAAAATATCAAGGTCAATCCCATTGTTTTTCAAATACCACTAATGCTCAGAAATTAATTGAAAACTCCATCTCTTTTACTATAAATATCCACGCATTCCTTTAATTCCATTAATTATAAAATCATCCCCCTAAAAGACATAATATTATTACCTCCCAATAACTCTTTGTATGGTGTCATTATGCACACACGGTCTAGATCATGGAGTTTCAGAAGTTAATCATTAAGGTATAGAAATTCTCAATTTCTATTTCCCTTTATAGTCCACTTTTATATGGTATTTCTTACAAATTCACATAAAAAGTTCTTATTTCCATTTTATTATGTCCCTATAATGTATTATGATATTTTTATGAAGTTTCAACTATTTCCCCATCTCTTTTTTAATTTTTTAATTAATCCATGTTTCATATTCATTATATAGTAGAATTGTCATCTCAAAATATCATTCTTTTTCAGATGAAATTATTTTATTTTCATTATGTGAATACCCAAAACTCTTTCATATATAGGTGTATTAATTGGGAAATAAATGTTTTTATATGATTCTATAATTTACTTATATAAACCCCTCATTCAAATTCTATGGGAGAAAAATTACATAATGATCATGTTTTAAGCACTTTTTAAAATGCCATGATTTTGATATGAAACCCATTTCATTTATTCTCACTGGGTAATTTATGAAATGTTTTATTATGTTATATGTGTATAAAATAGAAATAAATATATATTTTTCTTTCTCCCTAATAGTTCACAAATTCATTAGGTAATGAAATTAATCTCTAATGATGACATGTTTTACGATACCATTGTGAATAACCTGTTAATTTTTATGAAGCCTTGTGGATGGTCCATGGTTATATGATTATTAATGGTTAAATAAAATATTGTATCCAAATATTTATGTTATGATTAATGTTGTTATTTTTATAATATGCCTCTTTCATAGGCCTTTATGAAATTCCCCTTGTTCTTATTGATATCCAAAACGATCAAATGTAACTATTTCAATTATTTATGATACTAGGATTTATTATCACCCTTTCCGTTTATTTGTGTCCTCATGTTATTAGTTAGACTTATTTTACATAGGATTACAAATTAAATATTCAATACAATTGTATTAGAAGATTTTTTTCATGAATTCATGTATTATGTACCTTATTTCCAAGACACTAAACTATTATGATCCTCTATTGGTAAAATCTGATGAATATTTATGTAATAAAAAGGCAAGAAAAAATAGTTTGTATTAAAGGATATATTAGTTATTTATGGAATTTAGGAGTTGACTTTTATAAGAAATTATAATGAAAAGAAAAAATATAGGAAAAATTCATGTTATTTATGTGAAAGATTAAGTATGTGGTTTCCAAATAATTAAATACATGTATGGATATAAAGAAGTTGATGTGGCTCTAAAAAAAATATAGGTAGGTGTAAAACCTAAAAATTCATATTTGAGATAGTCTCGAACATGAACAGGTCCACATCAATGAGCCTTTTCATACACCTGGTTTGACACACCTACGTGATATGTTGGGTAAATCATTATCTTTTTATGAATCATTGTGAAGGATTTATATAAAATGTAATAATTGATAGTGGGTAATGTGTTTATGAATGATATTTTATGACATAAAATCATTTAGATTTATATATTTTTTTAAAAAATATTTTTATCATCAAGGTTTTATTCTATATGAAAAATGGAGGAAATTGAAGGAATTTGAAAATGGTGACTGAAACGGACTAAGCACTAATGGTCTTCAGATTGAAGCCAAAATGGAAAAATTCATAAGAATCATAAATCCGCTAACTATATTAATGGGAAATAACTTCAATCATGCTGAGAGAACTATTTCATGAGGACGGGAAAAACATCTCATTGAGCCATTTATGTGTCAATGACCACAAATGTTCAGTGGATCTACAAAAACATTAATTACCAAATAGTGGACAAGCTCAATAGAAAAGAATTGTTCTATACTTTATTGTTCTAAATAATAGAATGTCACCCTAGATTTTTTCCACTCAGAGGGAAAAGTTTATTAGTAGTGGGTGATAGTTGAAATCATGATCCAAAGGGGGAGATCGAAGTAATGGAGTGGGAAGAGTTTAGAGTGATCTTCTTCAAAAAAGTGTTTCCCTCATTCGATGGGAATGAAAAAAGATAAGGAATTTCATGAGCTGATTTAGAAGGAGAATGAATATTTTGGAAGCTATGAGATGAACATTACATGGCATTCAAGATACACCTCTAGATATTGGTGAATCTTAAGAGGAAGGTGGATATGTTCTTCAGTGGACTAAGACCACATCAATATAAGACTCTAAATAAATGATATGATGTTAACTATGAGGAGGTCATCAAATGTTCTATGAAAGTCTAATTGGTGTTTGTTGAGGAATATTGGTCCCCAAAATCCAATTAAAAGAGGAGATAAATGGTGGAAAGATTGTGTGTGATATTTGATCTGGGTAGAGGAGGAATGAAAGTCAACCTTCACACATGTAATAAATATAGTAAAAATAATTTTGGGATCTTATTAATCAGGAACGGGAACTGCTACAATTGTGGTAGATATTTTTTACATTTTTGAATTTTTGTAGTGAGGTGGAGCCTTAGCATCCCAACACTAAAGACAATTGGAATATAGTGAATTCCATACATAAAGTTCAATACTTCAAGTGTGGAAAATGTGGGAACTTTTCCATTCACTATTTAAATCCAATGTAATTATAGGGGGATCTTTATCATCCTTAGAATAAGCCCAGGGAGAAAATATGTTATTTTACTATCTCGTTGGCTGATGTTGAAGCTCCAAAATATGTGGTGGCATTTACTCTTGTAGTTATATCACAACTAAAAAATACATTTTATTATAGTTCAATGAATGACATTATTTCCTCCAATTTAGGAAAACATATAAAATCAATCCCTAATCTATTAAAAGTATAGTTATCAATCAAGACTCTTATATGGATTATCAATGTATCAACATTGTTTACCAACTATAGTATTTTATTTTTTGAATAAAATATTATAAAAAATCTTATTGTAATTCCCATGTTGGAATCTGACATTAAACTAGGTATGGAATAGCTCTCAAAGTATAATGGTAATATCAAATTTAAAATCAAGGAAACACAATTAATCTTTAATGGAAAACTATAGTTTTCTTCCATGGAGATATATCTCGATCAAATAATTGTCTATAAGCACATCATATTGATTTTTTATAGAGTTGACTATTAAAGAAAAATAAGGAAATGAGAGTACAAGGATAGTGAATATAAAAATAATTCAGGAATACATTGACGTATTTCAGGAGACTTTAGTTAGACCTCCCCCAATAATAAAGGTAGAGTTAATTATTCGACTCGTACCTAAATCTCATCTGATATCAAGGACCCTGTGTTGAATGGAAACTGTGGAGCTTGTTGAATTAAATAAATAACTCCATGATATTTTAGATAATGGGTTTATTTGACTAAGGCATTCCCCCTAGGCAGTTCATATTCCCTTTATAAAGAATCAGGATGGATCAAAGCAGTTATACATTAATTATAGATAACTGAACATGATCACAATGATTAAAAAATACCCTCTTCGAAGAATTGACGACTAATTTGACTAGCTTCATGATGTTCAATTCTTCTCCAAGATTGATCTATGATATGGTTATCATCAATTAAGGGTGACGAATGATGATATTCTGAAAACCTTTTTCTAGTCAAGGTCTTTGCATTATGGGTTTTTTGTTATGCCTTTTGGATTGACTAATGAAACATCTATTTTAGTTTATTTGGTGAATTTTGATTTTAAGGACTACCTTGATGATAATATTGTAGTATTTATTGATGATATTATGGTATATTAAAAATGTCATGAGGAGCATGAGGATATTGTAAGTGTTATTTTCCAAACACTATAGGAGGATATGGTTTTGGGAATGATCAAAAAATGTAAATTTTTGTTACAAAAGGATAATTTCTTGGGTAACATTATAACCAACAACAGAATCATAGTGGACCCTACAAAGACAAAGGTAAGAGTGGGGTGGCCTTAACCTATAACAATAATGGATATTAGTAGATTTCATGGATTAGTGAGATAATATAAGAGGTTTGTGGAAAACAATCATGACATTATAATCCATTAACAAAGTAAACTCAAAAAGGGGTCATGTTCATCTTGATTAACGATTTTGAAGAATGTTATAAGAGCTGAAGAAGAGATTGGTTACTACACCCATGTTAACATTACCCTCTATCAGAGAAACAATCTTTGTGTTTAGCAACGAATCTCTAAATGTTCTTGGGTGGATCCATATGAAAAATTAAGGGGTAATTTCTTATGTATCTTGATAGCTAAAGCCTCATGAGAAGAATTACACTACGGAAGATATAGTTCTGGTTCAGTGTTTTTTCTCTGATGATATGGTGGTACTATCTTTTTGGGATAAGTTATATATATATATACCATCAATCTTTAATGTATATTTACACACAAATGGAATTTAACATGAGAAAGAAAAAAATGTTGGATCTTTTTAAAGACTATTATTGTTCAATTAATTATCAGCATAGAAGATAAAGTAAAGTTTCTCAAGGATTATGTAGGATAGACCATGTTGTTCTTGAATTGATGTGGATTAAAAGACATTCATTGGTCAAATACATAGTGAAACTGGGCATGGGAATCATAAGGTAATGGACATCATCAAACATATCCAAAATGATTTCTCAATCTTCATTACTAGATAAGATCACAAAAACACAAAAAGAAGATCCTTTGTTATAGAGGAAGCTTGGACTCTGAAGGGTGTGAATTTTACTGAGTTCATTATTGAACCAGAAGGTATATCAAAATTTTGTATGAGACAATGTGTTCAATCTACTCCATAAGTTAAAAGGATCTAATGGATGAAGCTCATGGATTTACATTCTCAATAAATCATAGAATCACCAAAATGTATAGAATCTATCATGATTATTATTGGTTGGATAAAATGAAAATGGTGATTTCGAGCTACACTACATGGTTCGGGGTGTGTTTGTATGTGTAGGCAAAGTGATTAATTCCTAATTGGATATTACAACCACTACCCATACCTATATGGAATTGGGACAATATCACTATTCATATTTTCAGTAGTCTCTCCAATAATTCGATAGGAAACAATGTGATATGGGTTATATTGGACCATCTCACTAGTACTGCACATTTTATCCCTATTCAAGAAGATCCCTCTCTTGATTAGCTTTCACGGATATACCTAAGAGAAGTGGGAAGGATTCATGGGGTACCACTCTCTATCATTTCTTATCATGATTTGAGGTTCAAAAAAATCTAGAGATTTCTTCAACATTTATTGAGTATCAATTTGAATTATAATAAGTCATTTCACTCCGAAACTGATTGTCAATATGAATGAACAATTCAAACACTTGAGGACATGCTTATAACCTTCTCAATAGAATTTAATGTTTGATGGGATAAATATCTCAATTAGTTGAGTTCTAATACACTAATAGCATCCATTAAGGAATTCAAATGGAACCCTATGAAGATATATATAGGTAGAGGTGTAGACCTCCTATTTTTTTGGATGAAGGTGGTGAGAGAATGCTTCTTGTGCAGATCATGTGAAATAGATGATATAAAAGAGTCATTCCATCCAAAAACACATTAAGGATACATAGAGTCGACATAAATTCTATGCCAAAAAACATCTAAGGGAAACGGATTTTGATTTTGGTGAAAATTTATTACTTCAAATTTCTCTATGGAAGATATTCATGCAATCTGGAAAGAAAGGTAAGCTCATCCACTTGTACATTGGCCACTGCGAAATCCTTGATCACATTTTAGAAGTGGTATATCGGCTTGAACATCCACCAAATATAGAAAAAGTTTTTGATTTATGCCATGTATCTTTCTAGATTAAGTAAATATTGGACCCTTCACATGTACTGAATCAGTTGGCGGTACAATGGGAACACGACCTCTCTTATGAGGAGACGATGGTGGAGATATTGGATCTTAGAGATAAGGGTATACACAACAAGACTACACACCTAGTTAATGATTTATATAGTAACTAAAAATATTAAGTGAACCTGTGGAAATTAGAGGAGACTATGTGCCGGATGTAAAAAAACCTTCTCTCTCCAGTGGGTATGTGTTGAAATTTTGGGGAAGAAATTTTTTAAGGGTGGAAGAATGTAATGAAATGAGATTTTGGATAATATTTTGTTTCCTACAAATGTTTGTTTTATAATGTGATAATAAAGAAAAATATATAAGTATAAATGAATTATGACCATCTTATTTTGACTTTCAAATGACTGTTGGTTAATATGACCATTAGAAACAAAAATAATTTTTTAATGTCTGATTATTATTCATAAATAGAAATAATAAAGAATAATTAATATAGAATGAATAGTCGAAGGAATCATCTCATATACTATTATCACACAAAACACTTTTTTCCAGAACATGGGAGGGTGGTTTCCTAATTGGGATTATCTCTAGACCAATCTTAATACGATCTTCAATAATTGAATCATGAAAAAATTCTCTTTCGGGAGAAGTAACAGATAGTGGAAGTCACTACTCAGACAATGTTATCTTAGCCGCCCCAAAAGTTTTTCACCATCGCACACCTTACCCTTAGGTCGTATGGGGGTGTTATAAGAGGTTTTGTGTCACATATATAGATACATAATGTATAATCCAATTATGTAAATAAATTGTTTTCACATTATTTATTTTAAAATAATATATATTTCTTAATAAAGTAAAATTTTATAAATTGATAGTTTTCAAAAATTATTTTTCCAATCTATAAAAGATATAAAAGTTTATAATAAAATATTTTATTTTTAATGAAACTTATTATAATGAAATAGTATTATAAAAACACAAATTATTATTTAAAAATGATAAACTAATATCATTTTCATAAAATTTTACCGTGTATTCACTATGCATAATTATGTCTGCTATTATTTTTAATAAATGGGTTTTTTATAAAATTTATCATATTTAGATATTTATTATGATAATATAATTTTTAATTTTTAATTCATAATTTCAATATTATGTTACGGTGATTTTATGAGTTTTTTATAAAATTTTTTCTTTTAAGTGAATAATAAAAATACAATATATCTTTTATGGCGTCATTAATGTAGTAATAAGGATCTAATATTTAACATGAAATTATGTTCAACTCATGTGCATTAAAATATGATATTAGGTGTACCATGTGGCCAATACCATGGGAAAATACCAGTGAAAGACTATGGTTTTAAAAAATCACAATTGAGGTGTCTTTAGAAATTAATAAAAACCTCCCTCTCTTTTAATATAAATTCACATCAGTTCCATGGTTTCTTTCCATTCCAAAAACATCCCATAAAAAACATCGATATAATTATCTCCGAATGATTCCTCCACATTTTTCCTCAAGACCCCATGGTCTTGATATTATAGATTTAGAAGATAGAATTCAAGGTAAGAGAATTATCAACTTCTTTTTTCCTTTCATGTTCTGTATTATGTGGTATGTCTCTCAAATTATCATACCATTCTATTAATTCCAATTTATTATATCCATATAATTTATTACGAGTCATATATTAATGGTATACCATTTTCCCATATTTTTTAGTTTTTTCTAAAACAATGTTTTCTACATATAATGATGCATAATTTTCCACTCAAAATCTCTCTCTTTTTCACAATAAATTAATTTATATTCATTTTGTGAATATAAAAACCTCATTCATTTTTATATGTTTTGTTGAAGACAGAAAAATAATTTCTTTATACTAGAATTTCTATACATTAAACCCTTGTTCTCTTTTTGTGGGTTATAAATGTCAAATTGATCATGTTTTTAAGCATTTTTTAAAATGGCATGATTTTGAAATGAAACCCAATTCATTTATTCTACATGAGTGATTTATGAAATTTTTTAATATGATATATGTGGATCACATGAAAATAAATTCATATTAGTGGTTCTACATGATATAACTCAAATTTATTAGGTAATGAAATTAATCTCTAAAGATGACAAGATTTATGATACATTGGTTAATAACCTCGGTAATTTTTATTACACCCTAGGGACAGTCCTCGGTGACATGATTTTGAATTCATAAATTAAATGTGTTTTCCCACATTATCATTTTTTGATTCAAATTAGTATTGTCATAATGTGCCTTTTTTTATTCATTTATAAAATTACTCATGTTTTTATTGATATCATTCAAGATCACATGTAACTCCTTCCCTTGTTTTCCCTTATTGAGACTTATGGTCACCCTTTACATTGATTTGTATACCTGGGGTTTGAGTTTGAGATATTTTACATAGTATGAAAAAATAAATTATAATTTCAATAGTTTTAGAAGAATGTTTTCATGTATTATATACCTTATTTCCATGACCCTAAACATTAAATATCATCTGTTTGTAAAATTTAATGAAATATTATGTAATAAAAATGTTGGATTCCATTGACATTGAAGATAAAGATGCTCCATTTGTTAATTTTTATGTCATGATCGAGCTTGTGATGTAAATTCTCACATCATGTTTCATAGATATCCACATTAAAAATATCCTAACATTTATTTAGGCTTCATAGTAAGATTCATGGATCCTATCCAATAATTTTGATCCATACTACATCTCTAGAAATAAGGTCCCCTCATCTTATTATTCCACATGTTAGAGTTCCCATTATTTTATATCGGTATCAATATACCTTCTCCCTCTGTCTCTACCAACATATATCTTTCATCTGATGTATCTTTATTTACCATCTCTATTTAATCCATTATACAGAGCACTACAATCTTCGAATGGATTTCCTGCTTCAATCCCTCTTAAAAAATTTGAAACTTAAGTGTGAGTTAGACAAAAATTAAAGTGGAAAATAAACTAAGATCATCAACATATACATATATTCCTTCATAAAAAGTGTCTCTTGTTTCAATCAGAATAAATCAATTGTTCACTAAGATTTTAACATCTGAGGGTATAATTATTTGTTGAACAATTCGTTGAAATCCCACATTCAATAATTTGGTCCCCTTTATCATGTACCACTAACTCGCCCCACTAACACACAATATATCACAACATATTATTAGATCACATGAAATTAAAATCCAATGTCATTGGTAAAAATTTAATTATTCGATTAATCTTATTGAGCCACACCTCTTCCGATTCTGGATCCAATTCATCCTGAAATGTGGGAGGATTCTGTTTCTAAAAATGAACTAAATGATCCATGTGATATGTCTATTCTTTTAGATTCCATTTATCTACTACATGAATTTACTGAAATATGCTCTGAACATTATACTAGTTCTCCTATGGTTCTAGTGATGCAATATTTTCCAAAGATACCTCTGGTGGGTCTCTAAAACGCCTACCTAGTTCCATTTCTATCAACTCAAGAAGAAACATAATTTTCACTCTCTAACAACTGAAGTCTTAGTATTTCAAATTCTATCACATTAAAAATATAAAATCAATGATTTAAAATTTGAAAATTTCCCATGATCAGCTGTCTTTTAAAAATACACCATTTTCTCAAAAAATATGCCATTTTTAAAATACCACAATCGTTCTGTTTCAAATTCAAACATTTGAAAATGACTTCAAATTATTTCAGAAATCTAAATATTCATAACACAGAATACTAATTACTTCAAAAAAATATTTCAAATATTAGTGGGAATTCCATTATAAAATTCATTACAGGTTATTTTCAATGGATAAACACACGAAAATTAGATCACGCTCCTAGATGATTCCCTAGAAAATTATGTTACCAACTACCTGGTAACATCATGTTAAACATAAAATGAATAGATATCTATTTTTATTTAATATATTTCATGTTAATAAAATCCTAGTCCTTGCTACCGTCACAACTCATGGAGGAATCCATGAATGAATGTCAACTCCAAGACTAATGACCGATTCCAAAAAGATCGAACAATCTTATAACACTTGAATCATCCCGCACCACTTCAATGACATGAGTCGAGGTGGATGTGATTCATGGATTTAGTCGAAATCCATAGCGCACCAAAGGCTGGAAATAAATGTTGAGGGGTTCATTAATGGTGGGGGAAAATTTTCCCTTTTAAATCGAAAATAACCTACCAAAAATGCCATTACCCAAACAACTTCATGGTGGAATTCTAATATTTATTAAAATTCATCATTTTCAAAAGTCCATTAAGATCAAAAAATCAAAATACCAAAATTAGAGTACCAACTGGAATACTAAACATAAAAAACCCAAGAATCAATGACACAACTGTATATCTCCACCCCATGCTCCATGCTCCAGGCACTACAAGACCATCCATTTATCACAATGAACCACTATGGAAGTGAGATGTTGTAACCTTACCTGTTTCCTAGAATTCAACATATATAAATGAACCAATTCTCCAAATCAGTAGGTGGGTAAAAAAACACACCTGGATATCCCCAAAATGGATTCCCTACACACACCAATAATATAGAAATGTTATCACATCAAGGTAAATAAATTTATATAAATCCATTAAAATAGTTCAAAAATTTCCACCAAGCCAAAAAAAATTATTAATAAAACATGTTCCCCCAAATCAAATTATCAACCAGGAATGCAACCAAAAAATTCATTTACCATTTCATATTTCTCTAAAGAGTTTTATCTCATGAAAAAAATATACAACTTATCACACACACAATTAAAGCAATAGTGATTATTGTTAACATTGATTTTGGAACATCACATCTAACTGTGTCCAAATTTTATTGTTCTGTTTCTAAGGGACATACTACCTTTTTATGGTGGTAGTTCACATCCACTAATAGTTCCAATCTACAACATGATTTTATATTCAATACAAACAAACCTAAAAATCACATATGTTAAATAAAATTTTAATAAAAAAACATATATGTTGAACACCATTTTCACAACCACTTAACAAAAATAAAAATAATCATATAATTTTAAAAATCAACATTTTAACATCCAACAACCCAGCATATAGCACAAAAATATCATATTTCCCCTAATACCCATAATTCAACACCAAACGGGTTTAAAATGATCTGCACACATCAATTTCATAATGAATTTAATGAAAAAAATTAATTTAAAGAAACATTCTTGTAATATTAAAATATTGTTGATAGTGAAGCCACCCAGCACAGGGTTTTGGTGAAATCGACCCACGGACAACCGCTTGAAAAATCCTGGTTAAACCTCCACAAAAAACACTTTATAAACCATTTCCTAACATCAAAAAACCCAAAAAACATCATTTTAAGAAACCCAAACCTAGATCTATATGAAATGGGTGTATATCTAAAAAATGGAGAGATATGGAATGGTATATATATTGAAAAAAAGAAACACTAATGAGAGATACATGCCATGCAGAACCATGTTAAAGACAATAATAAATCCCATTAATTCACTCCCAAGATGAGTGGAAGTGGATACCTAACCCCCAAGAAGAGAAAATATTGTGTTTGGTTCAAGTGGGAGAAGAAATTGGTGTTTTAAGAAAAGTACAATGTGATTGAATTTTTAAAAAAGCTAATATTTGAAACAACGCAAAATTAGCACTCCTAGTTAAAGATTGTGTGAAACCATGTGACTGTTGTTTTGAAAAAGTGGTTACTGACATGGTGGTATAGAATGGTTAGATAAATTGTGTGCAGTCCATGTGAAATCCCACTTCCTCGACATGCACAGTTTCTGGGAGATTCTACAGAGTTTTCACTAACCGCTCTAAAATAATGCACCCTTAAAAATCCCCAAATATATTCCAATCCACATCCAAACGCTCCCAAACATTACCACACCAATTTATATAAAGAAATAATAAAAAAGGATAAATACATAAACTCATGGGTAGTACAATTTATATATTTCTATACGAACAGTTGTATCATCTTAATAGTCATAGATATACGATGAACATCCTTTAAAATGATCATAATCATAAAAGAACATACAAACCCTAAAGATTTTTAGTAAATTAAAACTCATGTAATTAATTAATGACATACTTATCATTTTCTAAATTCCTTAAATAAACATAATACCAAAAAATAATCTCCCAAAAATCATTTAATCAATTTGTAATCTCATCACTTAAAAACTCAAAAGGGATGTATATAGATGGTGGGTTCTCACCCATGTTATTTGACGATGGTGATAATGAAGTGTTTTAATGTCCAGGTCTTAGCTTGAGGAGGTTCAATGATCGATGATCCATTTCCTGAGGTATCCCAGTACTTATATAATGATTTATTTTTGTTGATTTTGAATTTTGAATTCAATGAATATTTCATGAATATTGTTTTTGAATTTTTTGTTAATCAGGTGTATGCCTCAGTTACCACTCAACCAAAAAAAGGATTTCAAAATCAATTAAATATTTTTTTTTTATTTACAAGTACATTCTAAAACATTGAACTTATTTTTACCCTTAATGAAATGCTGAACTCTCTTGATCATCCATCACTTCTCCTAATTTCCCAATATTGGCTGCAAAAAAAGTAAAATATTTTACAATACCCTTATGTTTACTATCTTGATAATTTTCACCCTTAGTAAGTAACATTGGACAATTGATACCATATTTTACCAACTCATTGAATCTATAACCTCTCATTTGTTACTAGATATATGTTATCTTAGTTTTGTATTGTTCCAAAATCTTCTCGTTGTAGTGATGAACCTCGTGAGAAGACATACCACACAAGTAACACTTTCCAGATCCTAAAATACAATCAACAAAAATGTATTTTACCACACTTGTAACATTTTTTAGGTTACCTTCAAAATTCTTAATTCATTTACTATCCATTTCCATCAAATGTAAATTTCTCTAATTCCTTTTATTCCATGGAACTTAAGTGTCAGAATGCTTCATAAAAAATTTTCATCATAATGAAGCACTTTCTAAAAAATTAAATTCTCAAGATGATATTACTGTTTGTAGTCTTCAATGTAATAATATGTAAAATATAATAATTTTACTATCATTGGTTGAAAAAAAATTCAAAAACATAACAAGAAAATATTATGGAGTTTTCTTCATCTGTGGCCACTAAATCATCTTCCTTTTAATTTAATTTGAATAATTTTTTCTTCATCCTATGCCAAACAACCCTAGGAAAATATTTCCCAAAGAATAGATTCCTAAATGTATCAAATTACATTTAATTAATTTCATTTTTATCTATATTATTCTTTAACAAAGACCATAATTTATTATATTTACCTTCAGATCAAAAAATTGGAAGGGTTAGCTTTGGATGTTTTTAACATCACATGATTTCAAATATATTCAATAGGGAATTGACCCATCCTTCTGCTATAATTTGTTCAATGATCAATGGGGTGATATTGGATACATTTTCATAAAATTAACCACTATAGACATGTTCTTATGTGGTAGATCTGAAACCAATCTAGAAAGGATACCATGTCCATTAAAAGGTTGTTTCATCTGGTTCATCATTGTAACAAATTTTCCCATTCCGATTCCAACTATCTCATAATGTTGTTTTGAAATGATATTTTTCTCTCGATTCCTTACCACTATAACAGTCATATTTAATCTACCAAAAAAATTATAAAAAAACATAGTATAGATGAAGCATTATAGAAATAATAAAACATATTATAATTTCAATGTAACCATAATATTAAATCATCTAAGGGGATTCTAATAACATTATAATAACCTCTATATTTTAAAAAAAAAAATCTTTCATACCAGATATAATGAATATTCCTTAATAATTACATCATCTTGAGTTAACTAAAATTTTTTAATTTCTATCACATTGAGGATAATTTTAGGATTAGAGTTTTTGAGAAATGGGTAATGAATCATACATAAAATAACCCTAAAATACTAAGTGGAAACTCTTAATAGGTATCAATTTTACCCATTTAATAAAACATTTCTAATAATTTATGAATTAATTTCATTGAAAATATCCATGAATTTCATATTTACTAATTCAATTCCCTTATTCATACGTAAAACTTGATAATTGTTTTTAAAAAATAATGAATAACTCAAAATCTCAATAAGGGATATACAAGGAAAAAAACATTATTAATGTAAAAACATGAAAACTCATATATATGTTACCTTTATCATAAAAATATTTTATAATATGAAAGTAAATATTTTCAAATGAAAAATAACAAATTTTGTTCAATGAAAATCCATAAAACCTATATAAATCAATTTAAAATTTTTTTGGTGACATAGATCATCATATTCAATTAACCCTACCGTTACCTATTTAATTGTAATAGTTGTACACCCAACATCCAAACATTTCACTCTTATAATTGGAATATCGATGCGGTAAAATTCCATACCCAATGTGTTAGAGATCTTTCACGGATCAACTTATCCTTTAATCTATAACATGATCACACAAGGCTATCTAGGCCCTAGTATATATATGGTGTAATTGCGTCATAGAGTGAAATATTACATTCCCCTTGTATAAGTTGCTACATTATCACCCAATGATTCTTATCCAATGCATGTATGTGATATAACAAGATCACCCATTTCATATAATTCTCAATTCACATATCATTAATAGAACACAATATTCATAAAACACATAAATATAATATTTATTCATTTATAACAATATAAACCCATAGAAAAGAAATGGGTTTAATTTCATTCCTTTTGAATCATGATTACCCCATAGAAAAGAAACTTGTTCCTTAAAAATATTAATGGAACATGATTAAATAGTGAAAAATAAATTTTTCTATAACAAATCCCATTGAAACATGAGTAACTCATGGAAAATAATTTGTATTAATAACATTTTATTTGAAATAATATTCACACGTGGAAAAGGAACACAATCGTAAAAAAATATCATCAAAACAATTATGATCTATCCAAAAAATAATGTGGATGGTATCAATATGAAAAATTTCTATTATAGGATACGTTAAAACATGTTTTTTGATTTATATGAGTGGAAGGAGTATTAAAATAACATTAGGAACATTTATAAGTAATATAATCATTAAATATTTCAAAGTGTTTCATACCACTATAAACATTTGAATCATCATCCCCGAGAATGAATAATATTAATTAATTCAAGATATTACATTAAAATGGATTTTATATACACCTCATAAAAGAAGGTGTGTATATAACATCAAAATAATGCCTCAATGATTAGATATTGAGATGAAGTCCCCCACCTTGAGCCAGTTTTACCATGTGGTTCTTTATATTACTTAATAATAAACTTATGACAAATATTTAATTTCTTCCAAAACATTTTCAATAAATTATTACTTTTAATTCCATTATTATAATGTTTTATAATGATTCTCTTACAATTACTCTATTTTAGGTGTTTTGAACGTACATTGTTTATTTCAAAAAGACTATTGTTGGTTGACTATGGTCAAGGAGATCATTATATAAACATCACCTTAATAATAAGTATTGAATAATTATCATATGTATACATAAATTATTATTTTAAAACTAATCATGAAATATGTTTATGAAAAATGATCAAATTTATGTATTATTGATACATTAGGATGTATGTACGCATGAGTAACGTTCCCATTTTTCAATGATTATTATGGTAAAAAGCTATGTAACATTTATATTCCCAAAATTATAAATATATCATATTTTCCATATTATTAAATCATATATACTTATATAAATAGCTTTATTTATGTGAAAGGAATCACATCTCTTCGAGGATGTTATAGTCTACCCTTCCACGAACAACATAATCACTTTTTCAGTGTGTGAAAAGATAATCAATAAAATGATATATTATATTATTATAATGTTATTTATATAATGAATATAATATATATTTCATATATTTGACATATTTTTGATTAATCCCATCCATTATATATTACATGTAACATGTTAACGTATCACATCGCTTTGGGAGGTGGTAGTCCACACGCCCACAAACAATGTTATCGAATTCAAAAAAATGGAAACATGAATTTATGTGTAATATAATATTTAAAGATTTAATAAGACAACATAAATATCATATATATTATATAGAAATATTATTTCCATCAAAATTTCCAACCATGAGTGATGTTAATGGAAAAACAAACGGCATCATTTCCCGTGGGGGAAATTTGTCATGCACACCTGCATTAATTTTCTTTATCATTTGATTGAAGTGTGTGAAGGTGTTTGTTAAAACCCTTAACATGAAACTATATCAGTTTATTTATGATACTAATGTTGTTATATATTTATGTAATAATAATAATATATGTTCTTTGAAAAGAAAATGTACTGAACTGCACGTTAAGAAAGTAAACTCTTTTTCATGTAACTCCAATTAGATTACAAAAAAGGGCTTCCATGGTTGGAATTGTTATCAATGGTAGGACATTAGTTTTTGATTGGGGTTTTTGGAGTTTATTTTTAATGTTTTTTACTTTTCTATAGGCTTGTGAGTTGTGTATGGAGGATAATAATGAATTCTCTTTTATAGTGGGGGAGGAGTGTCTTTCTTGTAAATACAAAAAGGTAAACATTATTGTGAAGTATCTGATACCTAATCATATTATTAAATGATATATTTTGTATTAATTGTTATTTATGGTCTATCCACACTCACAACACACAAAAATTAAATCTATTTTATCAGTTGATCCTTAGTATTTATATTTTGTTATTTTTTTCATTTTTTTATTTCATTTAGAGAGCATGTTTTCTACCTACATAGTTCATCCATTTGGAATAAATTAAACTGATACATATTATAATATTTATTCCCAATGGCTATAAAATAATTCGACTAATTTATAAAATAATTACCTCTTATGTTATGAAAATTAACTTTAATAGAAATGCATGTAACGTGCATAAACACTTATTTAACCCTATGTTTGCTAATAACATTTCTTATTATTTAACTGCTTGAACAGCACGAAGGCCTTCATTTTTTATGTAGTACACTATTTTAGGATTTATTAATAATTTATCTAGCGCACTAGCTGACCCTATATATCTAATGCCACATAGAACTTTTCTTATTATTTGTTGATCAATATATTGCATATGAAATATAAATTGGCACATTAATGAACCATATTATAAATTTTTTAACACTTACAAATCAATTGGAATATCATAATATTTTAAATAATTTTCAATTTTTTAATATTATATTATTTATTTTATTTGATTATTGACTAACTAATCAATCTGTTTGCGTTTCTTAACAATTAATGTAATTACATCATCTGTAAAAATAAAAAATTAATGATTATTATAAAAATAACTAATTAATATTCCAATATAATATTTTTAAATAAAACTATATATCTTTATATCTACTCTAAAGCTCTATAAGTTTAAAGGTCGTGGAAGGATCATTTTTTATATTTTTTATTACATACATTTTTATATTAGAAACATTAATTGAATATAACAAAAACAACTCATAAAATAGTTAATAGGTGGTATGGGACTAAATATTTCCATAAAATGGGATTGGTATATTTATTGGGTTATTTATTCAACACACATTCTTTGTTTAGTCATTAAGTAGTCATGTTTTTTCCTTAATCACTATAATTAATTTTATTTGATTCAAATAATAATTTTGGCAAAAAAATTTGATTATAGTTTATGAATTTAATTATAATATTCCAATTACTTATATAGAATTTTAAAATTTTAATTCCCTGATGTGCCTAAAAAAAATTTAAAATAAATATTGCTCCTGCGGGATAATGGGTTTTTAAGGAAAAAGGTTCAATAGTTCGAAATATTTTATATACAATTTTAGTGTGAAATTTAATCAATTTAACTGCATTAGATTAAATTATTTTTAATTTTACTAATTATTCATTAAAACTAATTTAAAATAAATGTCAACTATATAATTAAATTAGATGAATAGAAGATTTCAATTAAATTGTTGGGTTTTTCAACATTCATCAACAAACAAAACATATCAGAAAAATAAAAAAACCATCCAAATTAAATTTTTATATCCCTATATAAAAAACCTGTTTATTTTTTGAAATAAAATTTATAAACATTTCAAAAGTTATTTTTCAAAAAATCGTGCCATTAAAAAGAGAGAAAATATATTTTTATAAAAATAATGTTCTTAAGAGTAAATTCGCATTTATTCTTATCGTATTACTATCAAATATATCTTATTAATTTAATCATTTAAAATATATTTAGTCTTATTCACACCATCCAATATAACACCAAGGGAATAACATCCCCTTTAAATAATTATTTCAATAGTATATTATTGTTCTGCAAGACTCATCCTTGCATGTAACAAATTTTATCAAAGAATGTCTACATTACATGAAATTAAACATAAATGTTGTGTCATATATAACACAATATAAGATTTTCATTTAATGTTACTAATTCAAAAAAAAATAGTAATATATTTGAAAGAAAATATTTCATAAAATCTCAGGATGTTACATGTTCACATAAGGATAATAATATCTAATTGATTATTATAAAATCTTATTTGAAAATAATTATTTTATTTATATTGTGGTAATTTATTTTATATTTCTATTGATTGAATAAATATATTAACTGATTATATATCATCAGAATAATATTTATTACATTTGAAAAAATATGTATGATATGAAGAATTTTAAAGGTAATTAAATTTGGATGAATTATTATGTCACACAAATTTATAGATAATTATATATTATTAGGTATATTCTAAATGTTTATATTAAAATTTCATTAATTTCATGTTGTTTTCTATGTCAAATTTAATGAATAGTTTGAAAAAATGAATTAATATTATTTTAACATAAATTATATTTTCTAAATGATTCAAAATACATAAAAACATATATTCTACCATGTGAAAGAAATATGGTTTAAAATTTCATTATTTACCTTTTATGGTAACATTATTTACCCTTAATGGGTCAAAACGATTAGATGGAGGTAATTGAAAATATAATTAATGCAGGGTTTAAACTAAGTGATAAGGATGAAAACATAACCAAAACAAGTATATATTTTATTTCATGAGATTATTTTTACTCATTATCATCTAGGATTCGAATTTTATCAATTTTGACCCATTTTAATATAAAAACTTATTTCATTCAATTTAATACTTATTGTATTACCAGTAGTTACCCTCCATAAACATTTAAAAGGAAACCATTTATTTTTTTCATTACTCTGCATTGAGAAACCTAGAATAACAAAATCATGAGAATTTATCTTCTTAAAATAATTACCCTTGTTATAGATGTTATGGGATTTCCAAAATACTACCCTTGTGTCATTTAAAAGAAGTTCTAAAAACATTATTCAAAATATATCCATTTTTATTTACTAAATCATTAAAATTTATTAATTATTTTACATGAACTAAATATGTTATAACCATTATAAAATAATGAATCTACTTTAAAATATATTATGATATGTTATTATGATCATGGAAGAACCATTTTCCCCAAATTTTCCATCATAGAGTATGAGAAAACATCGCTTGGGTGTACGTATCGTTTACCATCACCACTGACAAGTGTGATTTGTTTTTCATCACGATTTTACTTGGATATATGTGGACGACCACCTCCTCAAGTTGAAGTGCGACGTTTTTCATTTATACATTACATAGATTCTAAACAATATTAATATAATGAATATATATATTATTTCTAATATGTAAATAATTATGTATTTTTTAATTATTAATTACCTTTATTTCATTCCATCCATTGAAAATTGAAAAGAATGTTCATGTGTACATTTGACCTATCATCTCCATTAATGGTGTAATTCATTTTTATGACTCAGATTTTTATGGATGAATCCATATATATATATTTAATATATATTATAATTATATAATTATTAGAATTTTGGATACGATGGAATCATAACCAAAATAAGAGGACAGGTACTTCTAGGATAAATGATGAATAAGAAAATAAATCATTTAACTCCTTAAATTATGATAATAATGAAAGATAATTAACAAAAGGGTGATAATATGTTATAATAGGATCGTATATGAAATTCAAAATTTTCATAACGTTATTTTATAAATTAAAAACATTTTTAAAACCAGTATTCATGACTCTATATCATGTTCAACTAATGAGAAGTGTGAGGTAAGGAATTTCATCTCAATTTCTACTCCATTGAAATATCTTTGGTAATATGAACATATTTATTTTATGTGGTTTATATAATTCACCCATTTATTTAGTTATCACAAAAAATATAAACATTAATTATTATTAAAATTTAAATTATTTATTCTCTTTAAAAGGAATTACAATTTAAAATATACTAATATGTTCATAATTTATATTATAATCTTATTTTCTTTTAGGAGTTATTATATTTTTATTTGAGGAATATTATAATGCTGAATTAATAAAATATATTTATTTTCTTATCATTATATATATATATATATATTAATTTCTTACATATTTTCTTCCAACCATTCCAATCCTTGGAACGTGATTCATGAAAATTAATATTTAAAAAAAATATGGGTTTATTTTTCTTTTTGAATGGGTATAGTTTCTTCTAATTCATTATTTAAAAATTATCATTTTATTTAATAATATGACTTACCAAGGAATATTTAGGTTATATTTAACTTTTTAAATTTTTTTGAAGGATACATTACATTGTATTCATAATGTGTAATTTTTGGATTCATTATAAAAATTCAAAAGGGATGTTTCTTTTTATTATAAATTATGTAAATATATTTTCATATCACCATAAACATTTGAAAATATTTGACTATTAAAAATTTTTTAAAATGGTTTTACACATGATAACCATTTATCAAAAATTATTTTAAATATTGACCTTTCATTTTCTCTTATGCAATAAGAGACGTTATTTTACTAAAAATTCAACTTTTTTTAATGAATTGATGTCCATATATCATATCTACTATAATTGTTTTGTTTAGTAACAACCTCTCGAAACATTAACTTTATTCAGATTTTTTGAAATAGCAATTTTCATAAATAACTATATTATATTTATAATGTATATGATTATTTCTAAATATATATATACCACTTCTCCAATATAGATATTTTTTGATAGGTTATATTATTCAAGATTAAATTTGATCATTCAATATATTAGGAATTCATTTAACATATTGTGTGTTGCGGGGCCTAAAATATATATTTCCATGATGTATCGACAGGTCTGAAGAGACAAACCAATTAGCTGTAATTATTAAATGGGTTTTTTGTGTATGCAAACACTTAGTTTAAACTGTCTCAGTGTAAATCCTTTATGGTAAATATATAATGATATATGAGATCATGACATCTTACATTATTTATTTATTTTATACATAATTTTGTTCTTATTATCAATGATATTGTTAAATTTGGACTTTTCCAAGGATGAATTCCATGCTCAAGTTGTTAATTAAAAGGACTATTTTTTCATATAATTACATTTCCATATTAATTATTCTGTATATATTCAGTACAAATTCTATTCTACATAAACCGTACTGAGTATTTGATATCATTATTATTTTTTCCTTTCTTCTATAAATGAGGAAGAAATATTGTATATGATTCATGGATGTTGAACATGTTATTTTTTTAAAGTTTTATATTTTATTTACAAATTTAAAAAAAAGAGGAATTATTTTTCTATATTTTTCTTCAATACTATTAAAACGATCATTCATTGAGGATGGTATCCCTTATATATAATGAAAATGTAGACATATATAAACAATCTCAGTTTTATTGGTGTTGGGGTTATTATATTTTTTATCAAAGGATGTTGTATAGAAGCCCTGTGATATATATTCTAAATGAACATATCTAACATGAGAATTATGATAATCCCTTATAATATTTGAGAAATTTGACAAATATATGTTTTTTCATTTATTCCATCAATAATCATGGCAATATGAGATAACTCAATATATACCACTATTTTATTATTTTTTATAATAAAAGAAATAGAATCAAGACAAGTAAATAATTTATCTATTTCCCTACTAATAAAGGCGATAAAACTACTATTGGAGATGATTAGATCATGGACATATTCTAGTAGTTGATCAATTTTATGAGTAATAAACTTGAACATATAGAGAAATATGATATTCCATAGTATGAAAAAACTACATTAAACCATTTCTAGTGATATAGGACTCCATATTTTAGTGAAACTACTTATCATGTGGTAGCTGGGTAATGAATTAAGTCTCTTTAAATAATATTTATGTCAGTTAGATGAAATAAACTGGGAATGATTATATTATAATTGTATTATCATAGTGTATATGGTGATCACTGGTGGTCAATAATCTATTATACTAGGGTGGAATAGGTAACATATTATATGGAATGGAGTGGTTTAAAAGTAAAATTATATGACAAATACTTCCCTTCTGAGCAACGAAATAAAATGACTAGAAAGATACTCATCTTAAATAAAAAGGATTAATTTGTTTTTGTGGACTTCGATACAATATTTAATGACCATCAAGGAATTCTATGAATTAGATATTAAATATAGGTAGTAATATTTCTCTTTTATTTGAAATCATTAAGTCAAGCCTCAAAAAGAAAAATTGTTTTCAAATTGTTTTCATCATATCATGAAATAGTTTTTTGATTCATAGAAATAGTGAAGTAATTTTACAAATCCTATATATTTATGAAACCTAAATATATTAAGAGTTTATATACGTATATAGAAAAATTAAAAGTTTCATAGAAGAATAATGAAATGAAGACATTTCAATATTGTGAAAATTATGGAAAGAAACATCCTAAAAATACTTGACTTTCATGGGATTTTCTTAGAAGTGATAAGATAATAGTGTTACATATAAATAATGTATTGTCAAGAACTAAATAAATATTTTCAAGGGATTCAACTAAATATAAATGGGGAATTATTCAAACCAATATACCAAGCATCAAGGGAACCTACTATTGGATCAAAATGGATATGAGATGGTACAAATACAAGAGAAGGAGTGAAATCTATATTTAAAATTTTCTATTAAACCTTTAAATAAAGTTGATAGTTCAATACAACATAAAAAAACAATTCACAATTACTATTATAATACAAATCCAATAATCCAACATACTCTCAAAATGATGAAATTGGTATGGTACCACAGGTTATGACCCAATTGTATTCAGATTGAATAAAAATATCAGAGTAATTAATAGTATAAATGATTATACAATATATAGTATAGAATCAATACAAAAAATACATCTTTTAATTGAACAAATTGTAAATGAATAAAATTATAAATAATAAATAAAAAGATATTCTTACTAATACAATAAGCATTGGAAATGTAAAACATATTACAATTATTTTATCCCAACGAGTAGGGTATCTATTCACATAGGATTATAGGTTTTTCTCACCAATACTAGAAATCCCTCAATACAATGATCGGCATGTCTGACTTGCTATCCCAAAATACCTTAATTTTATAGGTAATCAGCACCTCTAACTTTCAAACACTTGAAATCCCTCAATATGATAACCAGTCACACCATTTTCATATCCCCAATAAACCACGATCATAACCACCTGATAAGACACAAAAATTATTAAAATAATCTATTGAAATAAAATATCTAATAACAAGTCATTCACCTTTTGTAATTTGAAGGCATTCATATGAAACAGAGAGATGTCACACAATCTATCTCTAAAACTTAGAAGTAGCTAAAGATGATCAATCTTTTTTCTCTACTAAAATTGATCTCTTATTTATAGGACATAGTTTCAAAAAGTCATATTTTCTCCAATAGTCTTATTTCCTTGGAAACACAGAGGGACAAGGAATCCTGGAATTGTAACAGTCTTATTGAAACTAAAAACATGACATCATTTTGATTAGATTATAACTAACTCTATGAAATCATTTTGAATTAAATAGAAGATATTTGAAAATGATAACATGAGTATAATTGATCTTAAAAATGTCTTTTTAAAAAAGAATGAAAACATGAATGTTATAAAAGTAACACATGAGAATTATTAATATTTCTCTGTTAAAAAGACAGATCTGATGTAAAGTGGATACGATGCATAATGTCAGTACGATGAAATGAGTCAACATGATAGACAGAGTCAGTATAATAGACATTGATTATACGATACATATAGTCATCATGATAGAAAAAATCATTACGATAGATAGATTAAATACGATAGACACAGTTAGGATCACATTCAATGTCAGTCATTTATTTGAGAAATTAAGACAATGATATTTTATATTTCCAATACAAAAACATAAAATTCAAAAGAGGACTTTTGGCATAACATTATATCTCTTTTTTGAATGCAGAAAGCACAAATTAAAAAAGAATGAAATACATATCCCTACCTGAGATAGTAAAACAATTTTGAATAGAGAAATGAATACAACTAACCCCCCATAGGTTTCCACATTCCTAAGGAATATATTCATATATATTTTCCTTGGATTTGATTATTCACCTCATTAATTTATTTCTTTTGACAATAACATTTCTCCCCCATTTTTAAAATTTACTCCCTCTTTTATAAAACATTATCACCCCTTGTTATTTACAAAAAAAATGGGGTATTATTGAGTTGTATGAAAGGGTTATAAAGAAATAAAAACAAAATAATTGAAATGGAAACATAAACCTCATTGAATTTCCAAAAGTCCACAAAATTTAAAATTACTATAAAAAAATAAAGATATAGAAAAACATTAATTTTTTCTATTTATTTATGTTTCTTGATCCACTTTTGGATAACTTAATTCATCTCCTAAATTTATTTCTTATCCTATGAGATTGAAACACCCAGAGTTTTTTAAAGGTCTTGTTGGTCTTCAAAAAGATGATCATAGTTTTTGATGGCCTATTCTTGAGTTCGGATAACTTCTTCATGAGTATCTATCTTTTCAAGAATATTCTAATTTTCATCATTCAAAAAAGTGTTTTGTTTCATTAACAATACTACTTCATATTTGAAAGTTAAAAACTTCAAAAATTCTGACAAAAATGTAGTGATCCCTTATTGAAAATCTTTCACTAAATGATCATCAGCACTATGAGATTTTGTGATCTAATTAAACCTTTCAATTATTTCATTATCGAGTGTATTAAAATCAATATCAATATCATTTGAAAGTCTCCTTAAGACATAAATTTTGTCCTCATGTTAATTCACATATCTTTTTATATAGTATTAAATTTTTTTATCCCATTGCAAGCCTTCTTATTAGTAATAGACTTAATACTCAAAACATTTACATGAGCCTCTATTGACATTAATATCATTCTGATCTCTCTTACAGAACCAAATTTCTTCTTTTGATTCTCTATAATGAAATCCATGTTTCTTACTATTCATGGAAGATAATGAATACTCTTCTCAATTGTTTTTAAAACATGAACAATGTAATCCATTTTATTCAAAGAAATTTTGTGTTCTGAATTAGTATCATCATCATACGATTCAATTTCATTTGATTTGCTCAAGTCTTCCTCAGGTTGTTTTATTTTTTCCTTTCTCTTTTTCAATTTGAACCACATATACATCTTTTTTCATATCTATATTCATACACATTATCAGTGATGATAATTATTTTCTCGGCATTAGAACATTGAACACCTTTCATGAATGCAGTGGGAACTCTTTCTTATTGAATTTATAAGGATTGAACTTGTACATGATTTTCATGAGGATTATTTTGATGAAATACATCCCATTGATTATGAAGATAAGATTCTTATGTAATATTCTTAGAACAGTAATGATATTCCAAAATTAAGGTATCTTCCTCTTCTTTACCTTCATGTTTTAAAGCTGATTGAATAACTTCTTGCATTATTTCATTCTCTTTTTCTTTCTCTAAAAAAAGTCTTTATGATTAGTTCTTTTTGAGCTTCTTCAGTCAGTTGAGAATGTTCTAAGTCAAAAATATTTTATATTTTTGAAATATCAAATTATTGAGCTTTTCATTTCAAATGAATCTCTTTCTTCATCTTATCCTGTAGAGTATTTTATATTCTCATCTTTTTAGCTAGAGATTCAGCTAGATCAAGACCAAATTTAGTATAACCTTATTTTCATTGTTCTTTCTCTTTTATCCTTTCCCCACTTGGCTATAACCTCTTTATAGTATTTGGTTTTCATTTTAGTCTTTGTAATGATTAAAGGATCTGACTTTTGAGAAGCTAATGATTTGGGAGCTGGTTATATTTGAATTGGTGTCAATTCTTCCACATCTTTGACAAAGAGATTTTACTTTTCATATAAACAAGCATTCAATTTCAGTATAGTATTCTTACTTATCCATGATTCCTCCATTACTTTCAATTTTCCTTACACTTTAATATTTCAAAACACCAAACTTTCAAGAATAATCATTCTGAGAATAGTTGGATAAATGATAAAATGAGACTTAATTTCTCTAACTTCAAATTCTTGTTTTTTTTGAAAATATATCCCATGAGATTTACAATTCTCATATTCAAAAAATAATATAACATAATGATTACATAGACCTTAAGAGTTTATCATTCACATTTCCTTGGAATTAATGACCCTTTAATCCAATGTTCAATAAACTAGTTTTTTGTAGAGATATAGTCTACCATACTTTTCTACTCATTGATAAGATATATTAACATTTCATATCATTCTTTATTAGACATACCGATGTACTCAGGTAGCTTATGAGAAGGAGAAAACGAATCACCTTTAGTAGGTATATTTAGAAAGTGTGATAATTTTTTTCTAATATAGAAAATATTCCATCATACACTACTATACTAGTCATCATATTTTTATCAAAAGGCATTATATTTTAGAATTTTCTAACTTCTTTAACAAGAATCGGATCTAGAGATATGGGTTTCTCAAGATCAATTCATTCCCAGCCTAGGAATAAAATAATTCTTTTGATTTTTGAGATATAACAATCAATGAAATCTTGTGAAGCTAACCTTTCTCAGAAGAAATCCAATTCTGAAAAAGAATTTGAAGATATATATGCATGATTTTTTTGCAGAAGACTAAGATATAATGTTTTCTGGAAACATAAATGATTGTACTGAGTATTAATAAGGGGTGTAGAGCTTTTCTAAAAAGTCTGAAATCCAATTTGGGTTCAACGAGGGGTGTAGTTTATTTATTGGTGAATTTTGGATGACTTTTGGACTTCTATGGTTGAGATTAGAACATAAAGAATCCAATAGTGGAGAATAAAATAGGTTTTTTTTAAAATATAAAAAAAAATAAAAAAAATAGAATAAAAATGAGAAAGAATAACACCAACTAAAATCAATACAAAAAAATAATGTACCTGTTAGAGATTTCAACTTATTTGTTGGTTTCCTAGTATTATGAAAGTAAAAACATAATACAATACATAAAATAAGTTGTTTAAATAATGAAAATGGAATAAAATAAAACATTTAACTGATGAAAAACAAAGTTAATATGATCAGTTATTAGACCGATGGAAAACATCCATTACCATAGGTTTTCAAGCATATGGGAAGAAAATTCATTACCATAGGTTGTCAACCCAATGAAAAAAATGTCATTAACATAGGTTTTTAAGAATATGGATAACAAATTCATTACCATAGGTTGTCGATCTGATGAAAAACAGTGTCATTACCATAGGTTGTCATGATAATGGAATCCAATGTCTTTTCCATAGGTTTTCAAGCCACTGGAAAAAAATTTCATTACCATAGGTTTTCAAGTCGATGGAAAACAAAGTCATTACCATAGGTTTTCAAGATAATGGAAAATAAATTCATTACAAAAGGTTGTGAAGCTGATGGAATACAAAGCCATTACCCAAGGTTTTGAAGCCGATATGCATAAACTACAAACTAACATAGGTGAAGACGAATGTCATAACACAAAAAATAAAACATCTAATGAAACAAATAAAATTAATATAATGATAATTTTAAATAATTAAGGTAACATACAAAATATAAGATAGAAAAAAATTAAATAAGACGAAAAATTAGGTAAAACATTAAACAAGGGACAAATGTTCTCCCCAATAAAAAATAGTGTTTTAATGTTAGGAGAATTATAAAAAAAACAATTATATGTGAATGATTATTTTAGAGTAATCATTCCTTAATTCTATTTAATAAATTTAAATTTTTCAGGGGTTAATGGTTTTGTAAAAATACCAGCATGTTTTTCTTGCATTCTGATTAATTGTAAAACGTTATCTTCTTTTTCTGTGAGATCCCTAAGAATGTGAGGCCTAATATATATGTTTATATATGAGTGAAATGTATTGGGTTTTTATTTAGAGAAATTAAACATGTGTTATCACACAATATTTGAGTTTTAGTAAAACTCATACCATAATCTATGGGTGAGTGTTGCATCCAAAACACTTGAGAGAAAAAAACTTCCAGCTGCTACATATTTGGATTCACAAGTGGAGAGTGTGACTGAGTGTTGTTTTTTTATTGACCATGAAACAAAATAATATCCTAGAAAATGAAAATATCTACAACTACTCATTCTATCCATTTTATAACCACCAATGCCATCATCTAGAAAACATTTTAATTCAAAATAATTTCAAAAAGAATAAAAATGGTTTAAATCCAATGTTCTTTTTAAATACCCTAAAATCCTTTTAACAGCTTTAAAATATTATTATTTTATATTTTTTTGATATCTAGAACATAATCATACAGAGAAAATTAACTCTTATAGACTAGTTATTATGTATAGAAGTCTTCAAATCTTACCTCTAAATGTTTTTTGATCAACTGGTATCCCAACTTCATCAAGATCAATAGTGTATAGGGTTCCAATGGGAGTACTAATACTTTTAGTATTATCAAACCCATCTTTTTGAGTATGTAATTTATATTATTATTTTGAGATATCTAATTATCTTCTAGTTTTTTAGAAATATGAAAACCCTGAATGAATCATAATTCACCCATATTACTCATATCTAACTCAAACATCATTAGATTCTAAAATGAATCCATTAATGATTTTTGAGTCGATCTAAAAATGATGTCATGAACATAGATTTAGAAATTCAAAAGATTTTTGTTTTCTTTCTTTATAAAAAGATTTGAATCAGATGTTTATTTCTGGAAATAATTTTGTAAAAGAAATACTATTAACCTATCATATCATGTTCTAGTTGCTTGTTTTTATTCCATAAATGGTCTTGGAATGTTTGTAAACATATTTAGAATGTTTTTTATCTTGAATACCAGGGGTGGTGTACATTGAATTCCTCCTGAACAAATCCATTATGGAAATCACACTTGATATCCATTTGAAAGAGTTTGAAATTTAAAAACACTAAAATGTCTAATAGAATTATAATAGATTTGAGTCTTTCTACTGGATCATTGGTTTCATAATGGTATAACCATTCTTGTTCATTATATCCTTTATTAATAATTCTAGACTTTTTTCATACAATGAAACAATTTTAATTGCATTTGTTTCTGAAATCCCATTTTACTCAAATAATACATATATACTTATGTTTTCCAACCATGGTGTAGACTTTATTCTTTTTGAATTCATTTAGTTCATATTGCATTGCCTTAATCCAATCATCATCACATAAGGACTCACTTGGAGTTTTTGGTTGAAATTAAGATAGAAAGGAAAGATTTATGATTCATTTCTGAAGTAGTTTCTATTCCTTAATGGTTGATTAAAAACACCAATGATGTTATCACTAGGATGATTCCTAAGAAATAACTGATTTGGATTTTGAAAAGCCTAATCATAAACATAAGGTAGAAATTCCTCAGGTGTAAATGTCACCAAAACAATTTATTGATTATTTAAAATGATTGAAGAATATTTATATAGGTTGATAATATGTTTTGGAAAAAACTTTAAAAGTAATATTTTTATGATTTTTTAAAACAAAAGGATTTGTTTCAGCAAACATGACATGTATTGATTATTCAACAACACATGTTTTTTCATTAAAAACTCTATAAGCCTTAGAAGTGGTGTAATAACCTAAAAATAATCCTTCATAATATTAGGATGAAAATTAATGTAAGTAATCTTTTATATATAAAATAAATACTTTGCAACTAAAGACATCAAATATGAAATTTTTTTTATTCATCCAATATATAACTCATATAGATTTTTATTCAGAAAATGTCAAATTTAAACTCTATTAATAGTATAACAAGTTGTTCTAAAAGCATCATCTGAGAAATGATTTGCAATCGATTATTCACTCAATATGGTTTTTATAATCTCTTTAAGATTTCTATTTCTTCATTCAGCAACACAATTTTTCTAAGGTTTTCATGGTAGAGAAAATTTGTGAGTATTGCTTTTTTTACTAAAAAATGTTTCAGAATCAGAATTTACAAATTCACCACCCCTGATCACTTCATATAGATATAAATGGTTGGTTTTTCCAATTTTTAACCTTATCAAAAAATGTTTTAATGAATCAGAAATCATCTAATTATTAGAGATAAAATATACCCATGTAAATCTAGTATAATCTTCAACTAAGACAAATACATAGTACTTGCCTATAATACATCCAGTTTGTGTTGGAACAAAAAAATCCATGTGCACTAACTATAATACATCTATATTTGTCACCTCACTAATTTATTTAAAGAATTGATTCTGTTGTTTTATATATAGAAAAGGGTAAAATATTAAAAAGATTCAAACCTATGATCAGGTAGATCTTTAACAAGTCATTTTACATAGAGTTTATTCAAATTTATAATATTACATTGTCTTAGTTTTCAATGCAATACTAATGATTGATCCTTAATTTCACATAGACAAGGTAATTCTTGGATCTTAAAGAAATCTATGTTCAAAGGGTAAAAATTATAATTCCTTTGGGCAGAAAGAATTAATTCATCCATGGAATTGTGAACTATACAATTATCATTCCTAAAATTTACATGGTAACCTTCATCATATAATTAAATTATACTAATGATGTTGTGCTTAAGACCATAAACAAAAAAACATTAGAAATCAAAATTTTTCCACAGAAAATGATATTACATACACCAACAATCATTCATTGAGCATTATCTCCGAAAGTAACTTTTCATCCTTACACCTTTATAACTTTTTCAAATAAGTTTCTTTTTCCTGTAATGTTCCTAGAATATCCACTATCCATGTATCACATATTTTTATTGATTCATGTTGTGATTTACTAAAACAAATACAATTAAACATTAGGAATCAAAATCAATTTGGGTCTCGAAAAATTAGAAATAATTTTTTTTTTCAGAATCCACATTTTGTTTGAAAAGTGAGTTTTACGAAAACGAAAATATTGTCTTTTGTATAAAGAATTTTTTCCCATTTCCCAACACATTTAAATTCAGTAAAGAATGGAATACATTGGAGAAAAATTGTTATTACTAAAAAATAGTTTTTAATGACTATAACCATTTCCAGAAATATTCATTAATTAAAGAATTTGATAAAAAAACATTATCAAACTCATTCATTCCATTAGTGAATTTTGAGAAAACATTCTTTTTGGAAAAAAATATAATATTTTAGAATGATGACCAAATTCTTATACTCAATTGTATTAGTTTTAGAATTTAGTTTTTCTTCTAAAATTGTTCTCTCAGAAATCATATTATTGTAATTGTGAGAACATCTGTTCTTTTCAAAATTTACATTTTCATTGTTTTTAAAAAAACATTAAATATCAAGTGTTTTAGAATCATGATATTTAAATAGAACTAATAATTATTTTGTTAAAAAATAAATCATTGTATTTTCTTTTTCATGTTTTATAGAAATATTACAATTTTTAGTTTCAAAATGTTCTTCAAATATAGAAACTTCTTCATAAAAAGGTGTATAATTATCATTCTCAAATGAGGATGTCTCTTCATCAAAAGAATAATATGTATTAATATAATTGTTAATCTAATTCATATTAGTAAGATATTATGAACATTTTATCTTCTCCATTAATTAATGATAATTAGTTTTGTAAAAGAGACAAAAAATTATTGTGATTTCAGATATCACTATAAGAAGAGTCATTAGATAAATCACCTCCACTAACACTGTTGGATACATTAACTATCCCGAATTTCATTCCCTTGGACATCGTGTATTTCTTTTTTATTTTTCTCTGAATGGAAAACTTTTTTTATCCTTTCACTTCAGCATTCGACAATTAGGTAAAATTTCTTTTTCAATTTTATATTGATAACATGTGACTTCAGAATCTTTCTTACCCTTGTTACCTTTGGAAGTATATTTATATATATATTGGAATACCTATTTCCAATAATTTTATTCATTCATCTATAAATATTTGAATGATCATTCTAAGAATTCTCAATATCACTAGATTCTGATAAGACATCAACCTTCCTCTTTCTGGAATTGGTCTTCACAAGAGATTGAGATATTGTAAGATTTTTTGTTGTAGTGAATGATACTAAACCATTATTCTTTTTCACATTATCTGAATCTCTCTTGATTCTTACATTATATTCTAATAGGTTTACAAAGAGATTATACAGTATAATATTAGTAATCGTTAAATATTTATCATCTGTGGTCATCTTGGTTTTCCATTCATTTGGTATAATATCTATGATCTTCCCAACAAAAAATTCATCTTTTAAATTTTTCACTTCCATATAATGATGGAGGTTGAATATTTTCATAAATATTTATTAAAACTTAACAACTGGTCCACAATAAGGAAATTTGAAATCTTGAAAGTCAAAACATTTTATATCTCTTATTGTTTCAACATCATTGGAAGTACCAAAATGTATACTATATAATTTCTTACATATACTATTTATAGCTTCAAATGAATAGATTTTACTATATATGTTTTTTGTCATAGAAAACAACATAGTATTACGTACCTTATAGTTTATCTGATATTCACATTTTCTTGAGCAGTAATAGTCCAAACTCTTTTCTAAGGGATATTATATTCTCCAGTGAGCAAAGCAATGTTATCTACACTAGTATTCATTATAAATATATTCATTATTTCACTCCAATATTCAAAATCATTAATATAAAAAATAGGTGGTCTTGTAGGGATGAAATTTTCAATTGAACCGAAATTTTTCAAGCCTACCATAATAAATAAACAGATATCTTTTTCCCATAAATACAGTTCATTTTATTTAAAATAATACAATGTAAATAAATTATAAATAGCAGAGGAATACCTTCCTCTGATACCAATTGTTGGATTTTAATTCATATTAAATGACACGAATACAATATAGGTGAATTATATATTTAAAAATTTCTAATAAACCTTCAAATAATGTTCTTAGTTTAATACAACATAATCAATAACAATTCAAAATGCATCTTATAATACAAAAACAAATCTGACAGACACTCAATACGATGAGATTGTTTTTATACAACAGGATATGAACTAATTGTATTATTATTGGATACAAATATCAGAGTTATATAGAGTTTAAATTATTCTAACATATAGTGTATAAAATCAATAATAATTGTATATGATGTAATTATAGAAATTACAAAAGAATAAAAATTGAAATAAGAATCAAAATATTCTTTTTATATTACAATAAGCAGTAGAAAGGTAAAAGATATTACAATTAATTAGTCTCAAAGACTAAGGTGTCATTTCACCTAGGATAATAGGTCTGTCTCACCATCACTCGTAAGCCTTTGAAATGATGACTGTAATGTCTTTCTTTCTATCCGTGCAAGCCCAGAATTTTACATATAATCAGTACCTCTATCATGAAAATACATGAAATCACTCGATACAATGATCAGTCACAATGTCTACATATCCGTAGTAGCCCTTTATCTTGATCAGTGATCATATGCACAATGAAAAACAAAGGACTTATTGGAATACAAAATCTATGAATGTTCAATTCACATTTTTTTATTTCATGGATTTCATATGAAACAATGAGAAGTCACACAGTCTCTCTCTAGAACATTGAAGTAACTGAATTTGTTCACATTTTTTTCACTGTTTCAAATGAATTCCTATTTCTTTGCCTTAGGTTCCAATGGTCATATTTTATCTAATGGTCATATTTCATCAGAAAACTCAGAGGGACTTCAACACTTGGCATTATAATAGTCATATTAAAATATAAAACCTTACATCATTTTGATTAGTTAATAACTAACTCAATGAAATAATTTTAGATAAAAAATTATATTGTAAAACGATAACAAGAGTATGATTGATTCAAAACATTTGTTTTAAGAAAATAATGAAAACATGCATGTTATGAAAGTATCACATGAGTACAATTAATATTACTTAGTGAAAAAACTGATATGATGTAAAGTGGATATGATGCTTAATTTCATTATGATATACATTTTTAGTATGATTTAAAAAGTCAATACAATAGACATATTCTATAAAATATATTGTTTCATTACGATAGACAGAGTTGGTGTGATAGATGGAGTCATTATGATAGACAGAGTCAGTATGATAGACAGAGTTAGAATCATATTCAAATTAAGTCCTTTATTTGAGAATTGAACATAATGAGATTTCTGATTTATAAAACAAAAGAAATAAAATTAAAATGAATACTTTTCAATTAACACCTACTAAATAATAAGGAGAGAGTAGAATTCAATGATTATTCTATAACGATAACTGAGGTTAAACTTCCAAAATATATCGTGGAACGTACATTAATCACATCCCAAAATATAGTAATTTATTTATTTGATTTTGAATAATCAAACTCTATAATATATTCAATATTTTCAATGATAATTATATATTTACCTACAAAATTTATAAAGAGTTGTTATTCATAAATCATTGTTGAAATCTCACTGCAATAAGGGTGTCATTGAAAGTCCCCATTATAAATAATTAATATGTCTTATTACTTGAATTGATTATCATACCATTTGTTGATATTTATATAATCCTTAATATGATTTATATTTAAAAAGATAATACTAAAAATTATTTCAGCATTACAGAAATTATGATTAGTGATGAGGGTGTAAATTTCCTTATATTTAAAGGTGAGACATTATCATCTGAGACTTTTAAAGATCCGCCTCTAGTATCTCTTCGAAAGGATAGTTTTGGGGAAGAAGTGAAGACACAATATACAGATTGAGAACTTAACTGCAAAATTTTAATGTACCTTTTTTATATGAATATATTGTGGTATATATAAATGGATTACATTGACATCCACTAGAATGTGATGGTTGGTTTTTAATTTATATAATCCCCAATGGTTGTCCAATATAAAACACTCCTTGTTCACTAGCCAATATGAAATTAGTGGGGTAGAGGAAATCACTATAACTGTTATTTGATAAGGGATTATACAACTTGGTGCTACCCCTAGGGGAGACCCTATGGTTTTTTTAGAAGAATAAATTTTTATTTATGAGTATATGAATTGATTTTTTGGAAAAAAATAATTTCTATATTGAAAATGTATCTTCATCACCGCATTTATGACTTATTTGATAAACATTATGAATTTCAATACATTTTAAATATTAACCACCATTAAGGGTATCATTAATTTTGTGTAATTATGGATAATATTCCAAAGACAAAATTTCATATGAGGTTCCGATGTTATGATTTTATTGTAATTCTATTTAGATTGACTAATGATCAATATTTTTTTATAGATTTAAGGAAAAGAATATTCAGTGAATGTCTTCGGAATTGTTTATGGTAATTTTGGATGATATCTTTTAATAAACTAGAATATTTGTGGAAGATTGAAATTTAAAAAATAATATTTCTTGATAGTCTTACATAAAACATAATTATATGGAAAATTTATAGTGTGAGATATTTAGATTAATTATGTTTTTTTTTCTTATCCATATTGTCTCTATGGAAGTAATCTTAGTATATCTTATAAATAGAAAAGTAGTAAATGAATGGAATATTCAATTAAACCTAATAATGGTATATAGTTTCATTAGATTGGAAGGCTGCTATCAGTGATTATTTCAAAATTATTCCTAAAAGGGAATCAGGTTAACCATGATTACATATAAATTTGGTATGTTAATATGGGAATGGAATTTGAAAATAATTCGAAGAATCTAAGAAAAAATTTGTGAATACACTAATTTTTAATCTACAATCATTAATTAATGGATTTGTGTTATATATTGATGCATAGAAGTGGGGACTTGTTTTTTCCTTATACAAAAGGAAAAAAATTATTTCCTATAAATCAAAGAAGTTAAAAACTCATGAACTAACATATCTGACTCATAATATTGAGATTCCAGCTATAATATTTTTTAAATATATTGTGACATTATATCTATGAAAAAAATTAGATATATACAGACCCTAAGAGCCCAAAATGCATTTTTTTTATAGAATGATATCAACATGATGAAAAGGATATGGATTGATATAATCATGTATTATGATTTATCAGTACACAAACAATTAGGGAATGAAAATATTTTCATTGAACCATTGATCTTGGAATATCATGGAGTCCAAACCAAAAATAGAATTTACATGGTTCCTATTTTCGTGGATTTAATGTGGATATCAGTGAATATTATAAATGAAGGTATGACATCACTCCAATTTTAAATGATTTCTAAACTATCGTTATTGGAGAATATAAAAAGTTATCTTCATTATAATGATAATTTAAAAAAAATTAATGACATAACTGATAAAAAATTAAAGAAAATATATTTTAATATACTGTTCTAAAATTCAGAAAGATTCGATGTGATGAAACACATGATTATCATATAAAGACATTACATAATTCTAGGTAAAAATTTATTACATTATAGAATGACACTCCTGAGGATCATAAATATAGATTGCCTTCGAAAACTAAGCACCATAAACAACAGGTTCCTAGGTAAACTAAATAATATCCCAATACATTCCTTATAAATGTAACCCTTTGTAGACATATCATACATAATTCATGCCTTCATATCATGGGTAAATTAAACATAAAAAGGGTGATATCATATTCTTTTTTAGGGTAGATAAGGGAGATAAGTAGAATAACATGAACATAAGTGTATAAGAATATGACCATAACATTTTGAAACCATGCATTTCATATCAAAAATTATAACATAGAGTTATTTCATAACCATTGGATGTTCATAAAACATAAATCATAATTTAATCAAATAACATGAGTCTCGAGAGAATAACTTTGTCACAATAAATAGTATTTTATAAGACACATAATCATAGAATATCATTGACATAGGAGGTAGGGATCGCTACCAATGATATAATAGTGGAATCAGTTCACTCGAAAAACCATCATAGTGGTAATTGTTTACACTCAAGACCATTATAAAATAATATTTCTCTTAATAACCCTAGTTCACCCTATCTTGTAGTCCGTCCTATCGTCTAAGATATAAATATTAACTCAATGCATTGGATTAATATATGGGTCTCCCGCATCACATAATGAAAATTATATATATGTGGTCCATGATATCATAAAACATTGATCATATAATAACCCATGAAATTAAAATGACTTTAAAAATATTTCATTATATCATATTTATCAAAAAAAATATGGTTCATACTCATTTCATCAAATTATTATTTCATAACCGTTGTAGAAATAATAATGTTTTATATGAATTTTATCATGGTATAAACCATGGAAATGAAATGAGATTCATGATCATATTATCAAAATATCCCATTTAATAATGATTAATAATGGTATACTTTGTCCATATCCTCATCAAATCATAAATTTTATCACGGGATGTCAACATAGATGTAGAATGAATTTGGAAGATATATCACTTGAAATTTATATTACATAAAATAATCATTCCATGAATATCAGTTTTGAAACTAGAATATCATAAAATATTTTTTAAATAAGTTTCTTCGGAAATTAACATTAATTATTATAAATAAATATTTAAAAATAATTTAAAGACAACATAAATGGAAATTAAAAATTTTCATTGAATCAAATTATTGAAAATATAAACCATTTTGAAATTATGTTTATTTAAAAATACCTGTTAAAAATATATAAATGATTCTTTAGAAAATGATTGTGTGAAACACTTTTCATTCCATACATTCTATAATTGTGATTAAATTAAAATTTCAATAAAAAAAGGATTATTTAAAAATTGGAATGAAGATTTATTTTAAAAATAATTATAAAAAGTAAATATTGTATCAAAATGACTATAATAAATCATTTATTAATTTCAAGATGAATTTGGATAACATTTTTATAAAACATGGTTTTGGATGGAAAAGGGTTTTTGACTGAAGAGAGAAATAAAGTGGATTTTTCATAAATATATCCATTTGATGTCCTAATAACATGAAGAGTGGAAATTAAAAGACAAAATTTATTGAAATGAAATTGATATAGGATTATAAAATTAAACCTTTCTTAATAAATTGATCATAAGTTTCAATCATTGAAATTATAATCATAGATAATCCTGAAAAATGGTGATATTGTAATATGTGGTATTTACCATTATGGTAAAATTGAATTGTAATCCCAAAGAAATAATAATTTTAAATTAAAGATAAAACATAATGATAATAAATTATTTAAGATATTTCATGTCAAAGTGGAGGTATATACCCCGCCTAAAATGTTTTTGGTGTATAGCATAACATTTGTGTCATTAAATAAAAATTGAGTCAAATATATAATAACTTATGCCTATAATTAGGTCATTTATCATTGAACCCCCATTGTAATAACTATATATTTATTATAAATCTAATAAACAACCATAATAATATATATCATACCATATATTACTTTCTTGTGAACATCTATCAGTTTTTTTTAACAATTCCATGTAATACTCACATTTAAGGCAATAACTGCTTTCCTTTTCTTAAATGTTATGATTTTTTATATTAGGTCATGTATATGTGATCATGGTTATATAATATAAAAAAAATTAACCCTGATTTAAATATAATATATATTCATTGTGTATATTTTTATATAAATCCATAAAATGCATATATAAAAAATAAAATACGTTGTTCATGAAGACGGTTGGTTGTATGTACATATGATCATTATTTCAATTTTCACAATTTTCTAAAAGAAGGAAATTTAGGTAATATAATAAAATTTGAAAAAACATATTTTATATATATCCCATATTTTCTTTAAATTCTTCCTTTTTATGGTCAATGTAAGTTGTCAACGAATCACATCACTTTTGGAGGCAGTAATCCATCGTACAAATGAGTGATGTTTTTGTATCCCCATGAAATGGAAAGTAAGGATTTATATGTGATATAATATTTTTAGAAGTATAAAAATAAAAATAAGGTCACATATAAATATTTAATCCATCATTAAAACTATTTCTGAGAGGTGGACCTCGAAAAAATGACTAGCATTCATTTGTTAGGAGGTTATCTACTGTAGACATGAATAATGATTTTTTAAATCATTGTATGGATGTGAATATAATTGTAAAAAATTCTATTACGATGAAAAATATAATTATATTAATATTAATTATTTTATTCTATCATCATGGTTTAATAATAATTAATCTAGGTGGAAGAAGAAATTAAACTAAAACAGTTAATGAGGAATGATACATATCCTTAGGTAACCTCATTAGGTTTTCACCAAAATCCTTCCAAGGTAAGATTTATGACAAAAATTTGGCTTATAGAATATTATAATGGGATTTAGTAAATTATTTGGGTAGGTCTTGTCATATCCAAAATGTATTGATGGTGTGAAGAAAATTTGAGAGGGGTGACCATTTGAATGTTATTTGAGTGGCCCATTTTTAATTTTTTGAAAATAAAAAGGTGTACACACATTTCAATTGTGGAAAAATGCACAGAAACATATTATTATCAATAAATATATATTATAGTGTCAATATTTTTTCATCTAATAAATTTTATATAGGATATTATGTAATTTTAACCATTATATTATGTGGTTTTACCCCTAGAGAAACTCATTTTTACCTTAACTACAGTAAATAGTTTTTAAAATTTTCACTGTTCATTTTGGTTAAGAATACAGTTAATAAATTTATATAAAATAAATAATTATTATTACAGGTATTCAGTACATTTTTCCGAATTCAGTTCTTATAAGTGGGAAAATATTATTTAATATTAATCTCAAAGACTTGATGAAAAAGATGGTCTTCACTGAAAAATCATCACAATCTTACGCGGTATTCATATTAAAATTTCTTATGAAAATGAATTCAATGACATATTTTATAGTAATTGATATATAAGTAAACTAATTCTCCTTTTTAACAAAAGAAAAATATAATTTGTGTTTATTAATAATTTAATCAAAAATGGTTTTCAATTAAATTTTAGTATTTTTCGCTATCAATAAAAACATTTTTCTTTTAAAAAAATTAATAAAAATACACCCTTATATATTTTTTGTATTATTATTTCAAAAGTGAAGTATATTTTCTCAAAATAAATTATCTAAATGATTCAATAATATAATTTATTATTTTTCAAAAATTATATTGATAAAATAGTTTTTTCAAAACATATAATGACTTCATTGAATAATTAAGTACATTTTTAATATGTTTTCATTACACAAAACAATTAGACATAATATTTAAAAATTATTTTTTACTATTCATTTCTCTAATTTTAATGGCTTGGTCATTATGGTCACATTTTTATAACATTAATAATATACCACTATATATTTAAGACATTGTGTTTTATATATTGCAACATAAACCCAGTGTTCCATGTAATGTAAGATTAATTTAGTATATCAGGTAATATAATAAAAAATGAAATTTAATTAATTTAATACATTAAAAATCATAACAACATGGTGTGTTGCATTCAAACACCCCCCCCCCAATGAATTACACCATTGAAATTAATCACTCTAATATACACAAATAAGGATACATCAACATCACCATTATCTTAGGTTCCAAAATAGCTTCCTAAAAATGGTGGTTTCACAAAAACTACTTTCACCAAGTGGGTAATCTTATTTCATACAACATTATTTGTATTAACTTGAAAATCCAATGGTTGTTCCTATTAAGAAATATATTAATGCAGTGATATGGTCACTCGGTTTAGTACATGTGAACGGTCGGTATTTACTTCCTTATGAGAGATACATAGAACACAAAATAAACATGAGACTGGTTTGGTGGAAGCACCATTTGATAGGGTACTCTCATAATATGGTCATGAATTTTAAAGGGTCCAATGTACCAATGGCTTAGTTTCCCTTCCTTCATATCTCTAAAAATATAATTCCATATAGAAATTGTTAGAAACACATTTTCACCAAAATCAAATTATAGGTCATATCGGAGATTGTGACTATATGTCCTCCTCTAATTATGAGATTCCATGATGTGTTATTGAATGCATATAGCTTTATCTACAATTTATTAAGATATCGTAGGTAATTAAACCTTCCCTTATCCAATATCATTATCACGCATTTTATCTCAACATTTCATTTCATATATTGATTCATGAGGATCCATCTATATTATTGTGTATAGAATATTGTTGTACGAAAACTCAATTAAATAGAGGTATTAATCCTGACCACCTTTTATATCCAAATAACAATATGTCCATATATCCTCTAGGTTTTGGAATTATCACTTAGACTGACCACCATTCTAAGGATGATATGTAATAATGAAACTAATCTCTGTTTCGTGATCATACTGAAGGCAACTCCATGACATCATGGTAAACCATAGATCCTAACTAGAAACAATCGAATGTTGTACTCTATAAAACAATACCATTTCTTTAATTTACAACCTAGTAATATGATCTATATATAAATATTCTATAATAGTGATGATGGTTTAATACTTTTTATGGTGATATACTATAATTCATATAGCATTATTCCCTCTAGATGTTTTGGGAGTCCAATGATAAAATCTATGGTGATGTTTTCCCAATTCCATTAAAGTATGGGTATTGTATGGGAAATCATATTATATATTTTCCCCCCCATATTTCCATAATGGATGACTATGAATTGAGATACAAACTCTATAATATATCTCTTCATTCCAACCAACCAGAAGTGTTCTTTAAAATCTGTAGACATTTTCATACACCCAATATGATTAGAGGAAGAATAACAGTAAGCTTTCCTTAAAACTCATATATAAAATATGGCATTAATGGAACACATAAAATATCCTAAACATTATCATACTGTCATGATGAATCTTAAACATAGAAACATTTCTATCATTCTTTTAGTGATCTCCATATTCCCTCTGTGTCTGTTAAATATTCACATGGATTTATGGTTGAACATTCAATTTTGAATGATAGTATTTCTTTACTCCATTCGTGATTTTTTGATCCATCCTTTAAAAGTCCATAAATAATGGATATTTTGTGAACCTCATTATGGATAACCTAGTATAATCCTTTCTATTCAATGATTTATCCACCTTATTATATTTCCCAATGTGGTGATGCATTAAGATGTCATAATATTTAATCAACTCGACCATATTTTCCTTCCCATATTCATCTCCTTTTACGTTAATATATTATTTAAACTTTTTTACTTTTATAAATATCACACTTTAATCTATAAATATCATGCCTATATATATTTAATGAAAAGGTTTCCCCACCGAAATCCAAATTAGGATTTGTGTAATTTTTATATTAAACCATCATTTGTCATGAGGCATAATCTATGACCATGTAATTCTGCATGAGAACTAACCCCTATACCTTTTTGGTTGGGTACCTATAGATTAAAAAAAATTCTTCACTATATTTTAATGTAACCACGTGTGTGATGTCTAATATTCACTTCAATACCTTCAAATTTTCTTCTCATTCATCTTTCCAATGAAACATGTATCCCTTAATATTTAACATTATGAGTGGACTAGATAGTCAATATAAATTATCTATAATCCATTGATAATCTTTAACTAATCCATGAGAAATATAGATCTTAGTCACTATAGAAGAATGGAAAAATATTTAATATCCTTCATATTTGAGGGATATACTCATGTACCCCATCATGAGATTATATAAACCAAAAATGAAACCATTTTCATCCAAAATTCACATTTAGTAAATATTATATATAGTTTCTCCTTCCACAAGGCCTTTAGTACAATTATCAAGTGATATTACTGATCGTCCATGCACTCTAAATTAATAATAATATCATATATATGGACTTTAACAAACTAATAAAGGTAATATATAAAGTCAATATTAATTAAATCCATGAAGAGAGCATAGAAAATCTTATAACCAAATGGAATCAGTATATATTCATAGAATCCATAGATTATATGTAATGTTGTCTTGGGTATATCATATTTCTTGAACTCCAATTGATGATATCTTGGATGAAATTACATCTTATAAAATTATTTATCTCCACCAAGTTGATCATAATGGTTATCAATACAGGGTAGATGTTACTTTTTCAAGATCATGATCTCGTTCATCTCTCAATAATCAATATCGAGTTAGATCCATCCATATTTATTTTTTCTAAAAAAGAATAGTTCTACCCCTTGGTGACACACTTGGATGAAAAAACCACATTACATGGTTCGATTATACTTTAATTATTAATACCTACTACTTAATTAGGTTTATTCTATGTATAGAATTTGATATTTTTTGGCACCAGGTTTGATTTCTATTGAGAACTCAACATCATGGTTTCATGGAAGGATAAGAAACTCTTTTGGAATGACATCATGAATCCTCTTCATAATAGGTATATCATCGATGAAGTGTTTCCCCCAAACCATCTTAGATAAAAATCTCTCTTGAATTGGAATTTAAATCCACACAATGGATATTATTTCCATTAGAAGATCATATTTATAGTCACATTGAAAAATGATAAAATGTTGGTTTAAAAATTCAAAAATGACATCCCTTCCTTGGAATTGATGTGTGATTTATATAGAGAAATTAAATTCATGCCATTAAAACAATTAAATTCATCCAAAATAACAATTCCATGATTTATAGGAAACGAAATACCACAATCATTAACTGTAGAGGAATCATAGGCTTGAGAAGTGATCATCATACCATTTGGGGGTTTTCCTGCTAATTATATATATAATCATTTTGGTGGAATCATGATACCTCAATAAAATTCTTCATATATAATATAATAGGAATATCGATATTAAAAAATTACGTTATCAGTACTATAAGGTTGGTAATGGTAACATTAACCATGTTGTTATCGCACCCACTGTCAGAAATAGTGATTTTATGAGATTTCCCTTAATCACATAAAATCAGAGGTTGATGATATAAATCATAATCATTATCCATTATATTTTATAATTGTTTATCATAGTTATAAAACACATTACATTTGAAACACAAGACTTTGGGTGGTCTATTCTATTTATTTTTCACTATATTTTCATTTTTAACAAACTAATTCCCATCATAATTGAAATAAATTGATATTTGACCTTCCCATCCACACAAAAATCATTTACAAGCCACCTTAATAAATGTTCTCCCACATTTCTTCTCAAACTTTGACCATAAATGAAAACTCATATTCTTCTATCCAAGGTATTTAGATTCTCATTTGAATTCCATTTTTATCATCTTATCAAAACCATGATGTTGATACGTTATATTAACTACATTTTCCACCTTCATAGAGCACTGAAAAATATCTTTGTAGATACTTATTTCACTTATTGAAAACACCATTTGGATACATGGTTTTAACACACTAATGAATCAATCAAATCTTATTTTAGTTTGGATGATTATTATATAACCATACCTTACAAATATTGTAATTCTTACCTTGTAGGTAAAAACAGATTCATTATCCTTTTTCATTACCTAAAGGAACTCCTAATATATATTTTTATGAAAAATAAGATGGAAGTAATTATTGAAAAATAATTTCATGAACTCATCCCATTTCATGGATTCAATTTTATTTATTTCTTTATTTTATTTATATGAGAAAACCATTGATCAACTTCACCATCAAAATGGTAGAGTGCCAATATGTATTTTTCATGTTCTGAAAACTAGAAATTGGAAAACATTTTTTCATTGATGTTATGAAGTCTTTTAGAAACTACTAAAAAAATATAACCCTAGAAATAAGGTGGGTGTTTCCCCATAAAATACTCTATAGAAATTTGCTTCCACATTTTATTTTTTGGAATTCAAGTATGATTCATATCTAAAGAATGTTTTGTGAGCAATGAAATGGGAAATTTTATTCGAACTCCCATAACATTTAGACTCTTAATAAGACAATAAATGTTTTGTAAATAAAACTCATCATTAACATGGTGTTTTCAGGGATAATCCACTAAATATTACAATTAATCATATAGTAAGAAAGAATAATCATATTGGTGAACCAAATAATCATGAAAAACTAGTTGTATGATATATAAATTATGACACATTATTTTTAGTCTATGAAAACCATAGGATTATCCAAGGCCATTCATAGTCAAAATATATTTAAATAATTCATGATATTTTAAAAAGATTTTTTTGTTTCCAAATAATATCATATGCGATTGTAAATCTAGGTGTGTAGAAAGGACCATTGTTGAGGACTAGGTAATGATTGAGTCCATATAAATACACCCTTTTTTACCAATTAACCCTTCATACCTCTATTCTAGAGCTATATCTACTTATAGTATCCATACTAGAATGTAAATTCAAGGAAACCCATCACTCTATCCATTATAGAAATTCTAGGACATATTCATATATATATTCACTCATCCTTAGACCTATCCCTAGATACATCCACATGGATTTCACAAATCTTCTCAAATAATATCTTCCAAAGGTTCTCTAAAAATATCTTTTGATATCATCTGTAGAGACCTAGGATTATCAAAAATAGATATTGCATCATTACTGATGAAATTTTTTTACATTACCAAAACACAAGCCTAAACAACACGATGGTATAGTGGCTTAAAAAATTGAATGAAAAATTTATAGTTTATAAGTAAATGAAATAATCTCCATCTCTATTCATAATAACTATATCCCATCATAGATTGATCAATCATTTTAAATTTATTAAAAACTGGGTAGAATGGAAACATACAAAAATGGTTACCAGAGATGCTCATTACGTGTAAACAAGGGAGATACATAAAAATTAGATGGACATAATGGTACGAGAACATGAGAATAAAATTATAAACCATGCCGTACTTATAAAAGATCATAATATTGATTCGTATAATAAATATGGGATGTTCATAAGATTGAATCATAATAGAATTCAAGAACATGATCCATAAGAATATAACATTCACGTAAGATATAGATTTTTTTCATACACATAAGCATCGAATATGATTTACATATATGTCATGGATCACTACTAAATCTATCATAGAAGACTATTTACACACCCCATAACATCATAGTAGTTAGGTTTCACTTCAACGAAAATGAAAATGGTAAACATCCATTGTTGAATCAAGTTACTATCCATTCCAGTCATGTCTATCTCATCGATATAAATTTTTACCCAATGAATTGGAGGAAGATATTTCTCTCACCCATCCTATAATGTAAATAAAACATATGTTCTCGACAATGTAACAAAACAATCATCATATCATGTCACATGAAATTATATTTGATTCATAAAAATTTCATCATATCATAACCTATTAAAAAGAGACATATTTCATAATCATGTCATCAGTATATTATTTCATAAACACTGAACAATGAAGAAGGTTTCATAATAATTGTATCTTGGTATAGCCCAAGGATGATAAATAGGTTTTGTAGACATATTTTCATTATAATCCATTCAATGAAACATTAAGATCGATATCCTTGGCTCATATCAAAGATAATAATATATTATATCAAGGGATATACTCTATGATTTAGAATGGATTAAAAAGATAAAAAATTGACCATTTTTAGGGAAAATAAAAACATTTTTAATATAAATGTATAAAATTAACAAAATTATAAATTATTTTATTTGTTTTCTCCATTAAAAAAGACTTTAAAACTTATAAATGATTATTTAGAAATCATTTAGTAACCATTATTGAGGAAAATATCATTTATGGATTGAAATAATCATTTTAAAAAGTAAAAAAAGAATATAAATACTTTGTTTTAATAATAATCCTGAAAACCTATTAATGAATCATCAATGAAAATGATAGAGGGAAAATCTTTTCATGATGTACATGTTATGAAAAATATTTCATTCATATTTTTTATAAAAGAGAAACGTTTATTGGTTAGAAAAAAAATTGAAGACTCCTTTCAAAAAAAAATTACAAATATGTATAAAAAATTTTTAATAAATTATTTAATTATGTTAAAATAATTTTTGAAATCAATTTTAGAAAATATGATTTTATAAGAAAAAGTGTATCCATCCGTAGAGAGAAATAATGATTATTTTTCTTAGGAAATTGTTCTGAACAATTATATACAAAAAGAAAGTAAAATGAAGGGAGAAATTTAATCACATGACATTGATAGTGGAGAATAAAATTAATAAGTTTCATGATATATGGATTATAATATATCATCATCAGAAACATATTCATAATCAATGACGAGTGACAATGAGATTGTAACATAAAATAATTAACACTCAGTAACATTGAAATATAATCCCATAATGGAATAAAATTAAATTAAACATAAAATGTCATGAGAATAAATAACATCATTATAATACTTGTATGATTGGATATATATATATACCTTATAAAAGAAGATAGGTTCATAACAGAATATATGTATCAAGGAATGAAAATTAATAAAAAAAACTCCCTTACCTTAAGTCTTGAATTCCTTATTACACATTTTAAACACCTATATAAATAATATAATTTTATTATAAATATATTGAATATCCATACTCATAAATATCATTCCATATATTACTTACTATTGAAATTCTATTAACTATTTATTAATAATTCAATATAGAATTCACGTTTCATACAATAACTTCTTTGTTTATCATATGTATCTTCATATGAAATTTTCGATCCTCTTAAATTGATAATGTTTCCAAAATATCCAGAATGGTTTAAATTATATATATATCATATATAATCTGTATAAATTTATATATGGTAATTTTTTAATGATTTAAATAACAAATTAAATACTATATTCATAGAGATGGTATATCACATGTACACATGAACATTGTTTCCATATCCTAGATAGATTGAATTAAATAAATTTAAATAATATACTATCATTATAAAATATATTTTTTCATATATATATATATATATAATATTTTAAATAATCCCCTCCTTATTACCATCCTTGTAAAGCATGAATGTATCACATCACTTTGTGAGGTGGTCGTCTGCCATAACATGAGTGTTGTTATCATATTCTCATAGAATTGAGTGTATGATGCTAATTGTGATATAATTATTAAATTAGTATAATAATCTCATAAATACCATATATAAATATTTAATACATCATTATAACTATCCATAAGAGGTGGAATTGGGAATATGAGTGACATCAGTTTGTGAATCAGTAGTCCTCCGAACACACAAATGCTGATTTCAGAACACATTTGATGGATACATATATGGTTGAAGTAATTATATTAACAATAAATAACCTATTATATGAAATATATTTAATTTATTATAACATAATTCATTAATAATAATATAATTTGGTGGATGAAAAGATTAAACAAAAATTATCCATGAAGATCACCTCTACATTCTTAGGTAACCTCCTTCGTTCTGGGACAACATCTATCAAATGATACTCTTATAAAGAATATAAGGAGTATAGGATGGGATGGTACTTTTTTAAAGATATTTGTTCAGTTATTAGAAGAAAAAAATTGTTTTTATGGTTTGAATAAGAGAGGATATGGGTTTCCTTTTATAAGTGGAGTTAGTTTCACACTTGTTAGTTTTACAAAAATATGGTGTTTCTGCATTTTTATCATAAGAAAGTATCCAAAATGGATTATTTTTTAGAGAAATACATGAAAGGGTATAAATATAAATATAATATATATTTTTTTAAAAAATAGATTATTTTAACCTTTATCATTTTAGTTTAACCCCAGTAATCACATTTTTACCTAAACCACTGTAATTAATTTCTATTGTTTTCACTATTAATTTTGTTCAATAATTAAGATGATATTATTATATAATATAAATAAATATTATTAAAAAAATTTAATATTTTATTTAAAATTATATTCACATATGTGAATATTTGAAATTTAATATTAATTCTACAAATGAAATGAGAATACCAGATTTCAAAGAGAAAAAGTTCAAAAGATTACATGGTTTTCACAACAAAATTAAAAATCAAAATGATTCCAATGACCTCTATACTATTAATAGATATATAATTGAACTTATAATACTTCATGATAAATTTAAATTTCCATTTTATTTTATAATTTTTTTAAAATAAATTTTACATATCAATTAAATTTCCAGATTATCATTTTTCATCAAAAAATTAAATATTTTAGACTATTATCAAAATAAATCCCTGAAATATAACCATGATAATATTATTTTGAAAAAATTTAATAAAAAAACTCTATATATTTCAAAAATAAATATTATTATTTTAAAAACTCATTTAATTGATAAAATAGTTTTTTTCAATATTATAAATAGTATTACAAAATTAAGTAACATTTTATAAATTTTTTTATTTATATTAGAACATAATACTTATTCTTTAAAATATTTCCATTATTATTCATATCAATAATTTCACTGATTAGGTAATATGTTTTCTATTTGAATAATATTAATATTATATCATATTTTTGTTGAATGTCAATGTCATGTGTAATGTAATATGATCTCAGTGTTGTGTGTACGGAAATCCTAAATCAGTGTTGCATGAAATGTAAGATATTAAATAAATATAATTTATTCATAAATTTATAATTCATAAAAAAATATAGTTATTTTAATATGTATTCCAACGATACCTGATCTGAAAATGGAATTATTAGATGATTCCCATAGCTTTATTTTCTCTATACATGATCGTAAAACCAAAAAGTTTAGAGATCTAATAGAATCTTTATTGTGGAATAATATGAAACATGAAATTGGGGTGTTTGTGTTATTAATTTTTTTTTTAAAATGGGATGGTTAGAAGACATCACCATATAAGAGTCATGATGGAATTGCCTATTCCGGTCTAGAAATTCAATAGAATTACAATCGACTTTTTCATTGGATTCCCAATGAATCCTAGGAAGAATGATTCATTACGAGTTTTTATTGATTTACATACCAAATATACCCATTTACACACAATAATAGATGATTAATCTTTTGATCACCATATAAAAATATATATTATTGAAGTTGTACAAAATTATAGTGAACATCATTCAATTATATATGCTAATAATCAATGATTTACACTGTAATACTAGAATGTTATTTTGAGGGGTATGGATACATAACCTCAATTGATCATAAACAATCACTCTCAAATCAATGGAAATTTCAAAAGGTATATTCAAACATTATAATATCAGTTGTGGACATTCTAACATTCCATTCATGATTTGTGGGACCATTGTTTCTCTTTGATGCAGTTTTCCTATATTAAAAACATTATTTTATGTATTCATATAGATTCATATGATTCATTATATGGAAAGATATTTTTTACACAGATATTATGAAATAAAGTTAGTGAAAGAATTCTTATGGACCGAAAACATTTTTATGAGAATACAGTGAATTTAAATACAATTCAAACCCATATTAATGAAATAAAAAGCATTAAATGATTTATACTAATAACTTAAGGAATGATTCATAATTTATCTGGGGATCTTTTTATTATGAAATTACCCCAATGGAAGTGTGTTATAATGATATGATTGAATGAAAAGATTATCCCAATGTACATCAGTACTTTTAAAATTTTGGATAGAATTGGAGTTATGGATGAATATTTTGAAATGTCATGAAACCTTTCTAATGTACCTTATTTACACTATGTAGCATATTTAAGGAATTACATTACAGGACAAATGTATGTAATCACATATTAAGAAATATAACTCAACCATTTTTTTATCATTTTTTGATGATCAAATCCATATTTTGGACATTAGAGAACATGTGTTGATGAATAAAATGACTTAACTAGTAGATGTACTTTAGAGAATTAATATGATAGAAGAGGTGATGTGAGAACATGATAAAAGTATATTTGATAACTCCGAAAATATATTGAAGTGATTAAATTTTTTAAAATTGTAATGGTTAAATTTTTGAATGAGGGATGAATAAAACACCAATGCTTCAATTATTGTATGATATTCATTTTAAATAATAAATTTCAAAATAAATATAGTATTATTAAAAAATGTGATTAAAATTATTAAAAATTTTAAAAAATTAATATTGTTGGACTAATTTAAATTTTTAAATCATCATATCAAAATTAACATTGGATTAAATTATTGGGGTTTTATAGAAATAGATGATATTTCAATGAACACTAAAAAAAATAATGTTTTCAAGTACAATAATTTATTTTCATTAAAATATATAAATAATATGTAATATTTTATTTTTTATTTGGTATTATTGTGACATATGGAATATTTTATTTAGAATAATCTAAACTATAAATTTAATTATTTTTAAATAAGTAATTATTTATGATAAAAACCCATTTTTCTCAAAAAAGGTTTTTATAGTGTTTTAGAAATTAATGTAAAAATTATTTTATTGAAATTATATAAAATGAATCATCAACAATGGATTTTATATTTTTATTTAGGTTGTTAAATTTTAGAATATATTTCCCTATTGATTTTATCCATTATGAAATGTAATTTTGGTAAAATTTTTCACAACAACGAAGGGTAAATCTAGAAATTAAGGTTAGCCATAATGTGATAAGGTATTACTAATAAACCCAAAATAAATCTTTATTACATTTAATGGGTGTCAATTTATCATATCTATCTAAATTTCAAATATATGGTATTTGGGTGCCATTTTACCCTGATAATGTTTGTTATATTATTTTATGTAATGAAAATTCCAGAAAGTCACTCTCCTTTTAATTTCATTTATATGTCCGCATAAGGAAATGAATATGATATAAATTAATATAAAAAATAATGTTTGACATTATATTTTTATTATTAATTTTTATTGATTGAATAATTAGATTAAATTATTATGACATGTAGACATAGTATCTATTAAATTAATTTTAAAATAATAAAAATGATTTCAAAAATATTAAATTTAATAATTTTTTGGAGTAAATATTGCTAAAAAAATATTAAAAATAAAAATAAATTATTGATGATTTTTTTACATTTTATATAAAAATTATTTTTCTATCATTTTGTTTTCAAATTCAAATTAAAGGAATAATTCCAAAAACGATATTATTGATATTTCATAATAAATATTAGATTATTAAATGATTTAAAATTCATAAATATCATATCATCATTCAAATGAATGGAGTAGGGTTTAAGATATCATGCATTTTTTATTTACAGGTTTCATTTCCATTTATAGAAACATTTATAATAGCTAAATGGTAGAAAAAGTTTACATTGATATAATTATAAAAATGATTAATAGTTGTTAAAACTAAGAGATAAATGTAAAAAACGGCTAAAAATATACAAAAAATATTTTATTTAAAAAATTTTATTAATCTATAATTATATTTTAATAGTATAAATCTGGTTCCATTCATTTAGAAAATTATTTTCTAATAGTGTTTACTTTACGTAATCCCGAGAGTGTTTCTCCCCTCACTTAAAAAATAACACCCATTATTTATTTTCCTTAAACCACAATTTCAACAACTTTACTTAAAAAACATATAAATTTCTCAGATAAATTCATATATATACTTTTATATGTTATTATATTTCCTAAAATCGTCACTAAGTACCCTAACCTAAACTCAATAAAATATTAACCAAAAAAGAGTAATCATCGTTACTGATTCTTTCATATATATTTCATATTATACTTCATATAATTATATTATATCCATTATAAAATAAAAAATATAATGAGGCCTTATTATGATAATGGGAAAACAATATTCCATGTATTTTTCAACTTATTGAAAATGAAAACATTACTCATGTATATGTATGACTTAATGACTCTAGTTAGTGGTGACATTCATTTTTCATTTCTATTCTACCTAAGTGCTTTTAAAGAAAATAATAATATTTATATATTATATTTATAAAATAATTACTCTTTTGGAAACATAATATCATATCTACCTTATTAACTTCCAATCCACTAGAATACGGTAATGTTTCTCATTCATACGTGGGTCCTTCCACAAATATAAAGTGTTGTGATATGTTTTTTTATTCTATGTTCAATTATTTGTAACATAAATTGATTTTATTAATATATATATATATATTATATATTATTAAAATGATTTTTTAAATTTGTTTTTTAATTTAATTTTTTCACTCCACCCTTAGAAATGTGAAGATAATTCTCATAGTACATTAAACCTACTATATCATTGAATGGTATAAATAATTTTTCTTCCAATATATATGACTAATGATTCTAAATATATATATATATATATATTAAAAAAATATTTTATTTATATCCTGAATAACATTATATATATGATGTAACCTAACCCAATGTACAAGGACCAGGACTTATGATATTTCATAAGCCAGAATAGGGTGTGAATAAGGGTATGTGATCATAATCATGTCATTTGATTTTATAATCTGAAAATCATACTGGACATGTCATTGAAAATAAATCATGATCTAGAGCTTAAGGCATTGTTATATGTTCATATAAACATTAATCAATCATATTCCATGTGATCATAACTGATTATTTTAACACACCCCTTCTTATGATCTCATACCCTTATTCACACCCAATTCTAACTTATGAAATTTGATTGTTATTCAACATATTTACCCTAACTGAGTATTTGAGCACACCCCATCTTATGTTTCCATTACCTCATGTTATGAATATGGGTTTTAAGTATTATATTTATATCTTGAATAACTAATCCTCAAATGTGGTTCCATATATATATATAATACAAAAAACCTGTATTCATAACATGATCTAATAGACACATAAGAAGGGGTGTGCTCAAATACTCAGTTAGCATACATATTTTGAATAACAATCAAATTTCATAATTCAGAATATGGTGTAAATAAGTATAAGGCCCAGGCCTTAAACCTTACTTAATCATGAGTTATTACAAGATTACACATTGAGGATCTTTTCTGGTTTAGAGTTTTATAGAATTATAACATAACTATTACATCTTAAAAGATTACAAAGTAGATACTTCTACTAAGTTTCCATACAATAAAAACTCTTAAAAAGAAAGATGTCTTGATTCCATGTTTTAGATAGCATGACATTCCCTTGATCCCATCCTTTACCTTATTCCACTTTAAGTCCTGTGAAAAACATTTCGAAAAACGTGGGGTGAGCATACAAAGCTCAGTAAGGGATACACAAAGAATGAAAATTGTTAGTTTATCAAAACAACAAGTAAACCATGTATACTTTATCAAAGTAATACTTTTCTCCTTTATGAAGTAATAAAAACTCTTCACTGAATAATGTATCATTACTTACCTTTTTGTAACCAAAGAATTACAATAAAACCCATATAAGGAACACATAACATATATAAAGGTAACTTGGGACATAAACATACTTAAGTGGAATAACCATACGGTCGACTTCCACACAAATCACTTAATGGAATAGTCATACGGCCAATTTCCATACAAACTTAATGGAATAGCCATACGGCCGACTTCCATACCCAATGCATTGGAGGTTATAACGTAACCACCCGTCCTGGTATTCACGGCACCACCCGTCATATGGTTTATAACGTAACCACCCGTTTAAATGTCCAAGTACCAATATAAAATCAAAAAACATAAATCCAATATAAAGGAATGATAACATTTACACATTTCAATCACAATATATCATAAATATATTGAAATAATATAATCCTTTTTCAAAACCACTTTCAATACCAAAATACATAAAAGAGTATATGGTATTTATTTTGTTCTAAAAACATTACGGCTTGTTGAGAAAGACAAAGACCAAATAATACTCGCGGAGGCGGAAAAGGTCATTGTCGCCGCGTACATTAAAAGAAACAATCCTTTTTGTCATTTTTTAAAACTCTTCGTACAAAAATATTCCTTTTGTATAAGAGTAAAAGTCAAAGGGGTTTATACACCGTATTAAATAAAGTTGTGTATAAAATGAAATATGCCTCAATGAAAGGAGATTGAGACGAAGTCCCTTACAAAGATCATTTTTTTAAATAAAATTGATCTATTACGTGTATTCAATATAATTACACATAAATAATGTACAAATACAAAATAGGACATAATAATATCATGACATAATTTGAAAGTAGGAGATTAACCCAAAGAATGGAAATTGGGTTAAGAAGTTCCCTTACCTTGGGTCCGACTTGACTCGATCGTTCTTTAACGTCCTGAATAATAAACATGAGTTAATTTCTACTTGATTAAGAACCTTTTTAAAGTTCATTATTCCTTTTATATCACTTATTGCCATGTTATAAACATTATGAACAATTTAAGTTAATAATGTTTGTTTTGTCGATATTTGGTTCTTAAGTCGAAAGTGGACTTCTTACAATTACATGTTGTTCGTGTGGTCAAAGGTTCTTTATATCTAGAATGACATTACTAATTTGGATATAATATATATCATATATATCCAGCATATACATGTATTTATAATATTACATAATCATTTAGAGTTAAGAAATGAAATGCATCGTTCATGGAGACGGTAAGCCGTACGTACGCATGAACGCTACTTTCATTTCTTTGTCATGTTAATGGAATTAAAACTAAATGAGAGGTATGTATATTTTAATTCCAGAATTATATTCATCATTTATATATATCATTCATTACATATATCCATTATATATATGTACTTTTAATTGTACAATACATTTGGGGATAAGAAATGAAATGCACCGTTCATGGAGACGGTAAGCCGTACGTACGCATGAACGCTACTTTCATTTCTATCTCATACTTTAATGGAAATAAATAATAATGATATAGAGTTATATTATAATTCCAATATAACATCATATATAATAACTTTAAATCCATCCTTTACAGTTCCCACCTATGGCATAAATGAATCACATCACTTTGAGGGGGCGGTAGTCCGCACTTCCTTAAATGAAGATATCGTATTTACCCATAATGGAAACCATAAAGGTATGCCAAAAATGAAAAATATAGTATCTTAAAGAAAACATAAACATATTATATATCATATATAAAAATAGTGACATCATAATGGCCACATTTGAAGGTGTTAAATGAGTATTGAACAATCATCGTTTCGGGAGGCAGAATTTCGCCATCCACGGAAACCGTATGTTCTTTAACCATTTGATGTAGTTGTGTGAGAGTGTTGCTCGAATAAATCTTATAAAAACATCCAAGTATATTGAAAATACTGGTGTTGTTAAAAAATAAGTAAATAAAAAGATATTAGAGGGTTGGAGAAGCAAAATAAAACAAATGAACAAGAGAGAATGAATTACCTTTAAAAGTGTAACTCCCTTTTTATTTGAGACTAAAGGCTTATTTTGAAAGGGTTCTGCCCAAAGGGAATCCTCTAGGATGAGGAGATGGATGTGTAGAGAGTAATTGAGCTGGGGTTATCCGAGCCAAAGGCTTCAGTAGTGTGTGTAAGGTGGTAGAGGTGGGGGCCTTTTATAAGAGGAGAGGAGGGGCACTTTTGGAAAGTAAAGAGATATTACTTTATTTGAATATGTGTTTCGGTTTTAAAAGGTCCCACATTGATATAATTCGTGGATAAGGTGATAAGGCTTCTAAATCCACTCATCCAATTGGTTTTGGACATGTGTAGTTCTTATAGTTTACATTATCTTTCCATTTTATTTAAATCGTCAAATAATGATGTCATCGCTGCATCATTATTATGTCATAAATAATTTATTTTATTTAATGTCTAAAAATTATAAACAAATTACTATGATGTAGGAACTCTTTTTAGCTTTCCAATGACTATTTATAATCAAAATATGGACTTGTATAACCCTAATTAAAAATTGTTTTAGTAAAACAACTCATGTTTGTGTCAATTTAATTTTAACATTAAATAAAAATATATTATTGTCATTTTCCAACTAAAGTGGCTCCATGGGGTCCCCAAGTTGGCCCATGGCTAGTATTGGTCGGCCATGACTCACCCAATAGGTTTATAACAAGTGTCATGGTGTTTTCACATTCTTATAATATCATTTTTACCTTAAATTACACTAATTACCTCTAATTGCGATTAAAAACTTAATAAGTTACTATTCACCAAAAAATTATTTTAATCTCAATGAACCACATTTTACTTCTTAATGACAACCATGTATGTCGGATTTTTGAAATTCAAAACACAATGATGGAAAAATTTAATTTAAACAGAAAACCAGTCTTTATAAGTACCACTTAGTGGTTTCACTATTCATCAAAAATTGAAGTTTTTCAGAAAATTACCAAAAAATCACCCTAAGCTATATTTGATATTCTGAATTCAAAAATGAAGTCGATTTTACAAAATTCAAAACATATAAGTCACATTAATTAATTTAATAATTAATTCCTGCTGTCAGAGCAAATAGCGTGTTTTTGTGAAACAATAAGTATCAAAAGATTGACACTAGTTTAAGTCCGATTTCAAAGTGAAATTAATTCCAACAACCACTATTGGATTTCATGGTAAAAATATTTTCTAATTTCACTTTAAAACCAATTCAAAAGATAATCTAATCATATAAATAAACTAGATTAAAAAGAGGTTTTGAATTAAAATTCAACATTTACAATATTCATTAAAAAAATGAACATTATCGGAAAGATAACAAAAATTTACACAAAGTAAATTTTGATGTCCTGATTCTAAAGAAGAGTTATATTTGGTCCAATATAATTTATAAGATTGATCAAAACTATATTTAATGACGGTTCTCCGTCAAAAGGTGATAAGTGGACCTTTCGTGAAAATTAGGGTATAAATGCCTAAAATTGAACTCTTTCCGTATTTTAAGCCTTTATCATTTATTGGGTAAAAGTAAAAACATTTAAAAACATATATAATCATATTTTAGTTATTTCTATCCATTCCCGCCAGTACAACGGCTACATGTTAACTAACATTTAAAATAATATTATTATATTACTAGTGTGCAACGTAAGATTTCAAAGAAACTCATCGTTGCGTATCGAGTACGCTATCGAACATAGAAACCCCTTTTAATTAAAATTAATATTTAATTCGTAAATATTAATAAATATGAAAATTCTTTATTCTTTATTTACCTGGGATGTTACATCCTTCCCCCCTTTTGGGAATTGCGTCCTCGCAATTTTATTCACTTATCAAAATAAGTGGGGGTATTTATCCCTCATAGAATTTTCAGATTCCCACGTTGCCTCTTTAATCACATGGTTTTTCCACAAAACCTTTACCTAATGAATCACCTTATTCCGTAACACTTTCTCCCTATGATCAAGAATCTGGACCGGTTGTTCCTTATAAGGTAGGTTCTCTTCCAGCTGAACTACCTCTGGACTCAAAACATGAGATGGATATGGCATATACTTCCTCAACATTGAAACATGAAAAACATTGTGTACCTGAGATAAACATGGAGGTAAAGCCACTCGGTAAGCCACTGATCCAACTCTTTCCAAAATTTCGTATGGTCCAATAAACCTTGGGCAGAGCTTTCCTTTCTTACCAAATCTCATCACACTTTTCCAAGGAGAAACCCTGAGAAAAACATGATCACCTACCTCTAAAGATAGATCCTTCCTCCAGTTATTCGCATAACTCTTCTTCCTGCTATGAGATGTTCTCATGTGTTTCTAAATCAACTGAACATTTTATGCCATCTCTTCTACCAATTTTGGTCCCATCAACTTCCTTTCACCCACTTCATCCCAAAATGCTGGAGTTCGAGACCGCTTCCCATATAGTGCCTCAAATGGTGCCATCTGTATAATAGAATGAAAACTGTTATTATAAGAAAACTCAACCAAAGAAAGATGTTGGTCCCAACTTCCCTGATAATCCATCAAACAAGCTAGTAGCATATCCTCCAAGGTCTGAATTGTTCGTTCTGACTGCCCATCTGATTGAGGATGAAAAGCTGTACTAAAATTTAATTCAGTACCCAATGACTTCTGAAGGCCTTTCCAAAAGTTAGAAGTAAATCTAGGATCATGATCAGATACAATGGAGAGAGGAACTCCATGTAACCTGACTATCTCTTTAAGATACAAACGGGAAAGTTGATCTAGAGAGAAAAGTATCTCGTATAGAAAGGAAATGAGCAGATTTGGTCAAGCGATCAACAATAACCCAAATTTCATTATTACCTCGAGATGTCTTCGGTAATCGAACAACAAAGTCCATGGATATATTATCCCATTTCCACTCTGGCACTGGTAAAGGCTGAAGCATCCCTTTCGGTAACTGCCGCTCTGCTTTAACCTGTTGACATGTCAAACAATTCACAGTAAAATCAACAATATCTCTTTTCATTCCTTCCCACCAGTAATACACCCGCAGATCTCTGTACATCTTAGTACTGCCAGGATGAACTGAAAACGGAGAACTATGAGCTTCACATAACAACTCTCTCTTCAACTGTGAATCACAAGGCACACACAATCTCTTCCCGAACATCAAAACACAAACACAAACTTATCCAAGAACTCATGGAAAATTTAATTCATAAGGTCCATGAATACAGAAGGTGCATTGGTTAACCCAAAAAGCATAACTACAAATTCATAATGGCCATATCTAGTACGGAACAAAGTCTTCGGAACGTTTGCTTCTTTTACTTTCAACTGATGGTACCCCGACCTCAAGTCAATCTTCGAAAAATACTGAGCTCCCTAGAGCTGATACCACTTCATTCGATGGCCCAACATCTGCTGAAGTTGTTGCAAATGATTTCACCACCCCTTTCTGATTGTAGTCTAACTGCTTCCCATCACTCAAGCTCTTTGTCGGACACTCATTTGCATAGTGACCCATCTCATTGCACTTATAACATCTTACCGTTGGCGTTTCATTTCCTACTTGATCATCTTCCTTACAGTTACGAACAATATGACCAGACTTACCACACCTAAAGCACTTACCATACTTGGATAAACATTCTCCAGGATGCATTTTACCACACTTCTCACAGGATGGATATTTGGTTTTCTGACCTCCTTGATTCTTTGATGAATTCTTCCCCTTTGCCTGCCAACTAGACCTCTTATTATGTTGTTTGTCATAAAACACCTGATCATCGGCAAACTCCATTTCCACCTTCTCCGCACATCGAACTGGTTTTTCATAACTTTTGAACTCACGAGAAGCTAAAGCCCTTCGATACTTTTGCTTTAACCCTGATTAAAAACAGTTTATTTTACTATCAAGATCTCGTATGAAGTTTGGAGCATACCTTGCCAATCAGGTGAACTTTTCTTCATAAGCAACCACTGAATCATCCTCCTGCCTCAATTCTAGGAACTGTTTTTCCATCCTAAGATGAACCACCTTAGGAAAATATTTCTCAAGAAACATACCTTTGAATTCGTCCCAGTCAAGAGCATCAATCTCATCGGCGTCCCTGATATTTTTAACCATAGACCACCACTGATCTGCTTCACCTTCAAAACGGTAAACAACAAGACTAACCTTTTGATGTTCTTATCACCCCATGACATCAAAAATATTTTCCAGTGCATTAATCCACCCTTCAGCTTGCATAGGGTCAGATGATCCTCTGAATGATGGGGGATGTTGCCTCATGAAATGTTCCACCACTACCATGTTCCTCTGCGGTTGATCTGGCTGATCTCGTGTATGGATACCACCACCATTTATAGCCTGAGTCAACTCGTCCATCACTGCAACAAATTGTTCAGTTCCAATTCCGACCATCTCAGGTTGCTAATTTGGAAGGTTATCTTCCTCCTGATGTCGTCCCAACATAGCTGCTTTGTTTCCTCTGTGGAAAACCGTTCTGAACATAGAAATATCTTAGGCGAAGCAACATGGTAATTCGTAAATTCTATATCATTTCAATCATATTATAATTTAACACCTTTCTAACTCCTAAAGTTGTCTAAACCGACCTCTGATACCAACTATAAGGCCCCGGCCTTAAACCATACTTAATCTTGAGTTATTACAAGATTACACATTGAGGATCTTTTCTGGTTTAGAGTTTTAGAGAATTAGAACATAACTATTACATCTTAAAAGATTACAAAGTAGACACTTCTACTAGGTTTCCATAAAATAAAAACTCTTAAAAATAAAGATGTCTAGATTCCATGTTTTTTATAGCATGACATTCCCTTGATCCCATCCTTGACCTTATTCCACATTAAGTCCTGTGAAAAACATTTTGAAAAACTTGGGGTGGGCATACAAAGCTCCGTAAGGGATACAGAAAGAATGAAAATTGTTAGTTTATCAAAACAATAAGTAAACCATGTATACTTTATCAAAGTAATACTTTTCTCCTTTATGAAGTAATAAAAACTCTTCACTGAATAAAGTATCATTACTTACCTTTTTGTAACCAAAGAATTACCATAAAACCCATATAAAGAACACATAACATATATAAAGGTAACTTGGGACATAAACATACATAAGTGGAATAACCATACGGTCGACTTCCACACATATCACTTAATGGAATAGCCATACGGCCAATTTCCATACATACTTAATGGAATAGCCATACGGCCGACTTCCATACCCAATGCATTGGAGGTTATAACGTAACCACCGGTCCTGGTATTCACGGCACCACCCGTCATATGGTTTATAACGTAACCACCCGTTTAAATGTCCAAGTACCAATATAAAATCAAAAAACATAAAACCAATATAAAGGATTGATAACATTTCCACATTTCAATCAGAATATATCATAAATATATTGACATAATAGAATCCTTTTTCAAAACCACTTTCAATACCAAAATACATAAAAGAGTATATGGTATTTATTTTATTCTAAAAACATTATGGCTTGTTGAGAAAGACAAAGACCAAATAATACTCGCGGAGATGGAAAAGGTTGTTGTCGCCACGTACATTAAAAGAAACATTCCTTTTTGTCGTTTTGTAAAATGCTTCGTAGAAAAAGATTCCTTCTATATAAGAGTAAAAGTCAAAGGGGTTTATACACCATATAAAATAAAGTTGTGTATAAAACGAAATATGCCTCAATGAAAGGAGATTGAGACGAAGTCCCTTACAAAGATCACTTTTTAAATAAAATAGATCTATTACGTGTATTCACTATAATTACACATAAATAAATTAAAAATACAAAATAGGACATAATAATATAATGTCATAATTTGAAAGTAGGAGATTAACCCAAAGAATGGAAATTGGGGTAAGAAGTTCCCTTACCTTGGGTCCGACTTGACTCGATCGTTCTTTAACGTCCTGAATAATAAACTTGAGTTAATTTCTACTTGATTAATAACCTTTTTAAAGTTCATTATTCCTTTTATATCACTTATTGCCATGTTATAAACATTATGTAACCATTTAAGTTAATAATGTTTGTTTTGTCGATATTTGGTTCTTAAGTCGAAAGTGGACTTCTTACAATTACATGTTGTTCGTGTGGTCAAAGGTTCTTTATATCTAGAATGACATTACTAATTTGGATATCATATATATCATATATATCCAGCATATACATGTATTTATAATATTATATAATCATTTAGAGGTAAGAAATGAAATGCATCGTTCATGGAGACGGTAAGCCGTACGTACACATGAACACTACTTTCATTTCATTGTCATGTTAATGGAATTAAAACTAAATGAGAGATATGTATATTTTAATTCCAGAATTATATTCATCATTTAGATATATCATTCATTACATATATCCATTATATATATGTACTTTTAATAGTACAATACATTTGGGGATAAGAAATGAAATGCACCGTTCATGGAGATGGTAAGCCGTACGTACGCATGAACACTACTTTCATTTCTATCTCATACTTTAATGGAAAGAAATAATAATGATATAGATGTATATTATAATTCCAATATAACATCATATATAATAACTTTAAATCCATCCTTTACATGTCCCACATATGGCATAATCGAATCACATCACTTTGAGGGGGCGGTAGTCCGCACTTCCTTAAATGAAGATATCGTGTTTACCCATAATGGAAACCATAAAGGTATGCCAAAAATGAAATATACAGAAGCTTAAAGAAAACATAAACATATTAAATATCATATATAAAAATAGTGACATCATAATGGCCACCTTTGAAGGTTTTAAATGAGTATTGAACAATCATCGTTTCGGGAGGCAGAATTTCGCCATCCACGGAAACCGTATGTTCTTTAACAATTTGATGTATTTGTGTGAGAGTGTTGCTCGAATAAATCTTATAAAAACATCCTAGTATATTGAATATACTTTTTTTGTTACAAAAGAAGTAAATAAAAAGTGTTTAGAGGGTTGGAGAAGCAAAATAAAACAAATGAACAAGAGAGAATGAATTACCTTTAAAAGTGTAACTCCCTTTTGATTTGAGCCTAAAGGCTTCCTTTGAAAGGATTATGCCCAAAGGGAATCCTCTAGGATGAGGAGAGGGATGTGGAGAGATTAATTGGGTAGGGATTGGCCGAGCCAAAATCTTGAGTAGTGTGTGTAAGGTGGTAGAGGTGGGGGCCTTTTATAAGAGGAGAGGAGGGGCACTTTTGGAATGTAAAGAGATATTACTTTATTTGAAAATGTGTTTCGGTTTTAAAAGGTCCCACATTGATATAATTAGTGGATAAGGTGATAAGGCTTCTAAATCCACTCATCCAATTGTATTTGGACATGTTTAGTTCATAGATTTTACATTATCTTTCCATTTTATTTAAATCGTCAAATAATGATGTCATCACTGCATTATTATTATGACATAAATAATTTATTTTATTTAATGTCTAAAAATTATAAAAAAATTACTATGATGTATGAAATCTTTTTATCTTTCCAATGACTATTTATAATCAAAATTTGGACTTGTATAACCCTACTTAAAAATTGATGTAGTAAAACAACTCATGTTTGTGTCAATTTAATTTTAACATTAAATAAAAATATATTATTGTCATTTTACAACTAAAGTGGCACCATGGGGTCCCCAAGTTGGCCCATGGATTGTCTTGGTCGTCCATGACTCACCCAATAGGTTTAGGACAAGTGTCATGGTGTTTTTACAATCTTATAATATCATTTTTACCTTAAATTACACTAATTTCCTCTAATAGCGATTAAAAACTTAATAAGTTGCTATTCACCAAAAAATTATTTTAATCTCATTGAACCACATTTTACTTCTTAATGACGACCATGTATGTCAGGTTTTTGAAATTCAAAACACAATTATGGAAAAATTTAATTTAAACAGAAAACCAGTCTTTATAATTACCACTTAGTGGTTTCACTATTCATCAAAAATTGAAGTTTTTCAGAAAATTACCAAAAAATCACCCTAAGCTATATTTGATATTCCGAATTCAAAAATGAAGTCTATTTTAAAAAATTCAAAACATATAAGTCACATTAATTAATTTAATAATTAATTCCCGCTGTCAGAGAAAATAGCGTGTTTTTGTGAAACAATAAGTATCAAAAGATTGACACTAGTTTAAGTCCGATTTCAAAGTGAAATTAATTCCAACGACCACTATTGGATTTCATGGTAAAAATATTTTGTAATTTCACTTTAAAACCAATTCAAAATATAATCTAATAATATAAATAAATTAGATTAAAAAGAGGTTTTGAATTAAAATACAACATTTACAATATTCATTAAAAAAATGAACTTTGTCGGAAAGATAACAAAAATTTACACAAAGTAAATTTTGATGTCCTGATTCTAAAGAAGAGTTATATTTGGTCCAATAGAATTAATAATATTGATCAAAACTATATTTAATGATGGTTCTCTATCAAAAGGTGATAAGTGGACCTTTCGTGAAAATTAGGGTATAAATGCCTAAAATTGAACTCTTTCCGTATTTTAAGCCTTTATCTTTTATTGGGTAAAAGTAAAAACATTTAAAAACATATATAATCATATTTTAGTTATTTCTATCCACTCCCGCCAGTACAACGGCTACATGTTAACTAACATTTATAATAATATTATTATATTACTAGTGTGCAGCGTAAGATTTCAAAGAAACTCATCGTTGCGTATCGAGTACGCTATCGAACGTAGAAACCCCTTTTAATTAAAATTAATATTTAATTCGTAAATATTAATAAATATGAAAATTATTTATTCTTTATTTACCTGGGATGTTACAATTAGGGTATTATATCATAATCAAATAATATGATTATATAATATGAATATCATAATCAACAAGTCATTGAAAATAAATCATGATCTCGAGAATAGGTCTTTGTTATAAGTGCAGAGAAACATTAGTCAATCATATTCCATGGGAGCATAAAATAGAATTAAAAATATGGAAAATGTGTCTGGCATAAAAATAAGAATATAAATTCATTTCCATTGTTATGGATTACTCCCTATACCAACATCACATAGTGTAAAGTATACCATAGTGTAATGTGTTCACTTAATATTGCATTTATGCATTAGTATATGTAGTCCCTTGGTGGATTTTTTACTCCCCATACAATTTCAACAATGATGTATAGTGTGACATAGTGAATTTAGTTCACTCCTTGTGGAATACATGTTATTTAATTAGATATTAAAATTCAAATTTTAAATTTATGGGTATATAATTTCATTCCAACCCATCCAAAAAATGAAAAATATACATATGTTTTCTATAATAACCTAAGATCATTAACCATTCCATCATAGCATTTTCATCCCACGGAAAAGAAATGGGTTTCATGATCATATTAACCAAACATCTACAAAATATATCAAGATAATTCATGAGTATCATATAATTAGATCATATCCCAAATTTATCACACAAATGAAAACATAATACTGACGTAGATTAATTTTTAATAAAACCATTAGAAATATTCCCTGTAAAAATAGAAAATAAATGTATTTTTCTTTTTGAAACATTTAAAAAAACTATTTTGAAAAAAGGTAGTATAATTTTCATTTAAAACCCCATTTAATCATGGAATGTGATATTAATAATGAATAATATTTTTGATGATGGGAAAAAATTTAGTTATTATGGTTAAAAAACGTTCTTTTCACAACATTATAACCAAATACAATAATATACCATGTAGAAATTGTTAAAAATATTACATGTTAAAATAAATGATTTATATAGATTAATAGTATTAAAATTATATATAGAATTTTGATATTTATGAAAAATATTTGTGTGAAATAAATTAAAACATTTAATGAAGTGATTTTGAATAAAACCCCCTGTGGGTTTTTAAAATAATATGCTCCATAAAATATTTAACATGAGAAGGATATTACAATACCATGCCAATTTTTATAATATTGATATAATATTTCAATTATTCAATATATACATCTTATAAATGAGATACCTTTAAATTATGAAACATGTCTCAATTTATTAAAATTAAGATGAAAAACCCTTACCTTACACTTCCTAATGTTATGAAAAACTCCATCCTTATATGTAATAAATTTTGATTTATTATTCATCTATATAATAACACTATTTATATTTTTATTACATTACATAATTTCATAATAATTTATTATTACTCCCTTACTGTAATTTCAGGGTTAAAATAATGCTTTTTTGATGACTATTTGGTTTTTCATGCAAGTCCTCATTCGACAATTCTGGCCATTGCAACTTATTCATGGTTTTGTCATCTAAGGAGTCTTAATTACGATTTATATTATAATTATTATTATTATCAGACACACATAGATATATATATATATTTATATATCTCTATGTGTGTGTGGACTCTAATGGTAATTTAATTGTGAAAATGGTGATTAATTCATTTGAAGCATACAAATCTAGTTTTTAATAAATTTTGATTCCATAAAACCTACTGATTTAACAGGGGAATAAAAATATTTATATAAATATTCTCAAATAATTAAAATGTATTTAATTAATTAATTTTACATAAAATTACTAGTATATAACATTTCATATTCATTCATGACAATAATATTACAACATCATTTATGTAAGTGGTAGATCTGACAAAAAATATCATCTTATAACAACTAAATAAGTAAGAATATGTTACATAAAAAAATAAAATACAACCTTTATAAATGTAAAATTATTTAATAATATATTTATGAAATTTATAATTTATATTTAATAGGTGGTATTTGTTGAATGTATAGAAGATAATTCAATCATAAGATGTCACCTACATTGAGAGGCTAAATCTTATCTTAATGGACCTCATGGAATTGAGGGTTTTAGGACTTCTTATTTGGACCGAATGTTCTAATAAGTAATATATCATTATGAATTTGATAATTGGATATGTTATTCAAGATAAATTTGAAGGCATGGGGTGGCTTGAGGTTTTGATGAGAGGGATACTTCTATAGGTGAGAGGATGGGACTTTTCAAAGTACTCGTAACATTAAAAATAAGATCTATTTCTCCAAGTATAGTGACACAAAATTTTCAAAATATTAAATATAATATATGTGATTATTGAATGAAATCTTATAATCAAATAGATATAAAATTTTAATCTTTTTTTTTAATTTTCACTTAGTTTAACAAATTTTTTATAGTTAACCCTTTACTGATGTGACTAACGTATACCATGGTAACTTATTTTCCGTACCAGAAATGAAATAAACCATTTTAAATAAAATTTTTCTGAAGATTCCATGGTGAAATTCAATTTAAATGATTCCATTTTTGAGGTAGTAAAATTCTATGTTAAAATAAGTACACATAACAATATAATGAAATGAATTTACATGAAAGTCTTGATTAATATTAATTTTCAGGAAAATTTATTTTATTATAGTTAGAAAATAAGTGTTTATGATTGTAAAATCCATCGAAAACTGAAACTATATTTTATAATAACTATTTAATGTGAAAAGTAAAATCAATAAAAACAATAAAATAAAACTGAGGTTCCAAAAATGAAACAATGTGTTTATAAATTCAACTTAATATTTTTAAATGATTTATTTTACTTGATAAAAATAGATTTGATGGATAAATATATTTCAAAAGATTACATCATTTTTATTTTGTAATAATTTCATTAAAATTTTCACATTTGAAAAAATAAATATTTTTACTATCCATATAAAAATATATTGAATCATATTAAACCTAAATGATAAGACTCATTAAAAGATGACATGTTGAATAATGAAAATCTATTGATTGTATAAATGAAATTATAAAAGTAAAATAAATAAAATGTTAAATAAAAAATGATATATATAATAAAATCCATATTATTTTGTTTGCCTAGGTATTGTTAAAGTAATACTTCTTATAATTGAATAATTATTTATTAGAAGTTACTATTTACCCCCGCCAAAAGAGCATCAACATAAATATAATGAATGAAATACATGAATCATGTGTTTTGTTTTCAATGTAAAACAATGGAAGGGAAGGATAACATGTTACATGGATCGTAACCTTTAGAAGGACACGTGATCTCATTCTCTTCATAATGTCGTTCAAAGAGATCATGCACACCACATGATATACATAATATTACAAGAATACCCTTTGAAAATACTTCTTATTCATATGAAGATGCCTCAATAGGCATTGAGGATCATGAGGGTTATAATAGTGTAGTTCCTCTAATCAAGATAATTTTCAACTAATAGACACCTAACAGTCATTCAAAACCTCTAGTGAAAGTATGGTAGAGATTTAAGGAAGAATCATTAAAAGGAGTGTTACATTGGTATTCATGTTCCGCAATTATCTGATCTAAAAGACCTTGTGAATACTCTAGAAATATCTCAAACATGTCATGAAAAAGTGTGTCGGTATCCCACCATCAGGACGTGAAAGAACACAGACACGTGAATTCAAGCATATAATTCCCCTTCAGCTCCACAAAAAAAGCATAATTTTATTTCATGATGATCCTTTCACAACATCATGAGGTCCATTATAGATCACATGACATATCACATACAATGAGAGTGACTTTCCATGACAACACTCGCATGACATCACATGATCTCTTGTCCCCATAAAATAAATATTGGTGTAAAAATATAAAATATGGTTGCTTCTCATGGAGGTAAGGTATTTTTATCTTTAGGAAAAAGGGACCATATACCGAGGGTGGTCACTATTGATCAATAGATCACCCCTATACATGTCAGTTTAATCCCACAGAATCCCCCTTGACAATATATCTTTGTTTGATAAAGGAGACCAAAAAAATCATATTCAATCACATAAAAGAATATTGAGGGGATTATTGATCTCACAAACACACACATATATATGTTATCATGGCCTTGGGGAATCAACATTACATTTCATCATAGTTATGATAAATCCTTTTCATTGTGTAGGTGCTAAATAACATATCCACGATGGAACATTCTCGTGGTCACTTTCATCTTGTGGTTCCATGGATGACCTGCGACATAATCATGAAAAGTGAATGATTGAAAAATCCATCCACTGACTCCATATCATATTTTCATGATTTGGTTTATTCATGGTGGAATATAATAAGGGTGACGGTGCCTATAAATTCCACCCCCAGATTAAAAACAAATATTGGTAATGGAGAAAATGGCATGGGAGTAAAATAGAGGACTAGTCTGAGAGGTAATCCATGTGATCACAAAGGTATGCCTCAAAGTAAATCCCCCAGACGGTCCTATGGGAAAACTTTTCATGAGTTTGTTCTTCATGCCATCCCTCTATAGATCACATGAAGTAATTTTAGTGTGTTATACAGATTACCTAAAAAGGTCAAGCATATATATTACGTCACGAGAAACCTAAAATAAGTTAATTAAGGGAAATCCTTATTCTACATATGCAATAAATATTTGAAAAGTAATAAATAATATTAATATCATATCAAAATAATGACATGTTAATATTCATGTGCCTCACATGACCTATATATATCATGTGAAAGCATAGTTTAATGTCGCATAAGTCATTATACACCCTTTTTTACATTCCATTCTGATCATGTGATGTCCCTTGGACATGTCAAGAAAGTCATGTGAAAGCATCCGGGAAGGACACCCAAGTTCAATGACGTTTTCTTGTAATTTTAGAAAAATAGTGTGATGTCTTCTAGAAATGTTTCCAAAGTTAGGTGGTATCTACAATTCATGTCACCCATGTCTCATGAAATAAATTCAAAATGTCGGCCATGTCTTCAAAAACCCAAAATCATGTCTCCTACGTTTGGTGATTCCCTCGAGACATGTCATTCTTTCTCGTGATTCCCTCTAGATATGTCAAAAATGATCAAGTAACAACATTTGAGACATTACATCAAGATAATCATATTTTCTCCCTACAAATAAATTGAATCTTGTCATTTTCATTAGTAATGTTCACTTCTAAATCAGTTCATCTCTAGACATGTCAGCCAGATGATATGATAACCTCCAGACATGTTATCCTTGATTATGTTACATCATCCAGAAATACCATCTAGATCATTTGATTTTCAAAAGAAAAGTAAACTAGATCAATAAATTTTCTTTATATATGTCTTCTAGGAAAATAGGAAAATTACAAACATCCATATCAATGTCAAATAAAAAACGTGAACATGTAAGGCAGACAACCAAGACATGTTAGGAAAATTTCAAGAGATAAAATAACCATTCTTAATGGTCATATTCAGGTAAACCACCATCTAAACTATGTGAACAATAATTTTTTTCTAAATAAGTTATTTAGGATTCCATATTATGTCTTGGGCCTCAATGGTTATCCATATCGATATGTAATCCTCTATAATTTTATGAAATTTAAAACTATAGGACCTAAATTCACATATGGTTCATCTCCCTACCTTATTCATTAAGAGATTGATATGTAACCCAGACTATGATAATTATGATTCCTTATATAACCAGTATACATGTGACCTCTTCCTATAGGAATGATACACATAAAACCCCTCACAAGGTCCTATCCAGTTCATAATCCCCTCATCCATATACAATGAGACGGAACAATTTATGTCTTATGTTTCACACATTGAGTAGGGATCACATGGGCTTAGTGAAATGGAATGATCATATGTGTAGCATCATGAATCATTTCAATCTACTAAACCCCTGATGTGTTAGCCTAATTTAGTTTTATTATTTATTTCTCCCAATATAAGGACACCTACACCGGGGTAATTCCTGAGGGCAATATCAAAATATGATTAGTTTAAATCCTATTATAAATAAGATTTGTCATATTCCTTCATTGGGTTTCTTCTCAATACCCTGTGCCTCAGTGTCCGCATTGGTATAATTTATGCATGACGTTAAAATATAATGTTTTAGAAAACTACATGGATTTTGATTCCTATTGTAACAATAATATGTACTATTCTTTATAATGGTTTGATATCATATATGAATTATCAATCACCTCCATATATTGATGTAAACTCTAATGTTCATGGCTGTATAGTCTAAAATATCAGGGATCTACAAACATTTATGTGATGAAGATAAATGGAAGATGAAACACAAATAAATACATAATGACTCATTAATAAACCCCATTTAAACATCGAAGGAGTCCACACTTGTTCATTTTTAAGGGTAATCAGTGTTGTATTGATTTTTGGAAATGATTCTCAAACATATCATAAATATTTATGAGAGAACTGAATTATGTGCCCCCCAAGAGTGTTCAGATATAAAACTCCCATCCCCGTGGGAAATGTGACTTCCTATGTGTAACTGGATATAGCACCTAAAATAACCACCTTCCTTTAGAAAGAAGCTATGTATTCTCTTTTTGAAGTGCGGACCATTGGGAGTTTTCATTAAGGGGAAACCTAGGGAACCCAACGTAAATGATAATACCTACTTTGATCCCACAAAACCAACCATTGGGAATGGATTAAAAATAATATACTTCCTAATACTCAATGAAACGATTTTTTATACGAGTCATCCTTTTTTATTAGAGACAAAAATGGTGAACCCAATATGAATCTATCAAATAATTAAAATGATTAGTCGACCATGCATTAGGGAATTTCATTTTACAACTCATACACTAATAAAAATTTCATATCTAATGTGAAATCATATATTAATCGTGTTTATCATGAAATCGACAATTCTCAGTTTGAAAATTCTATGTGAGTAAGATCGACAAATAGGGAATATGAAAAGACAATTATGTTGCCTGTGCATATCTGACTGAGCATATATCGTGCTTGTGATGATACATTGATTAGTGGCCTTGTTTATTTTAGTATTCATGAATACAAATAATTATATCATAGAAATTTCCAATGTAGAGTTAATATCATTATCTATAGATTATTTTGGAAATTCTTCTATGATTGCAAGCCTTGTGATTAGCAGAACGAGATCACCCTCCCAAAACCTTCATCATTGGGTGGAAAACACAATAATTTGGAAATACCATTGACATATTATGATCCCAACGATTGAGGAAACATTTACGGGCCTCCAAATGATTAAACCCTATTAGTATTAATCATACAAATAAAGATACAGAGAAACTAGTGGCATTCATTTCCACGACTAATTACTTCAAAAGAATATCCCTATAGTGTGACAATCACCACCTCTAGTGTCTGATGAAGGTTGTTGAAAGATTAATCTATGACTCCCTTGCTATTTTAGAGCCTCTAAGGAGGGATTATATCAACCACCATCACCAGTTTCATGTAGTAGGTGAATCTTAGTCAACTGCTAAGGGCACCACTGGACACAATTCCACCTCGGAAGCACATGCACAGTGATTAAATAAGATGCATCGGGAATTGAAGTCTTTGGATAATTTGTAGTGTGATCATATTATCATTCTACTAATGGATCCTTTGGCCATATTTTGGTTGTATCTAGTTACAAGGATCATATATCTACTGACATAGATCAAATAAATGGGAATATTCCAATAGAAATCATGGGTGTGGAATATATCCCTTCCCACATCCATTAAACCCATCAACATAGTCTGAATGAAAAATTAGGAAAAGTGTGGTCTTATATACACTAATCAATTTAATATATCTTCCAATACAAATTTGAGATAAAAAATGTTATGTCCTATATTCTATTTCACAAATAAAAAAATTTACTGCATTCTAGCAATAGTGGAAGAACTCCATCAACCTATATTAACACTAGTAGAGATGTAACAGAAGACACATATTACAATCTCCAAAGCCAACGGTGAAAAAAATCTGATCAACATGATCAAGTGTATTATGGATTGTATTCACAGATTATCATTCTTGTCTAGAAGTATTATCATCCTATTCTATTAAATAATGAGACACAAAAAACAAGATCATATTATCATTCCAACAAGGGCTCAACAACTGAGACCAACACATGCCTCAGGACATGAGAATATTCCGATTGAGAAAGACCGATGGAATACTCCAATGGAATTAGTTAGGGGTCATGACCTCATTCTAATAGTATCTCACCAAGTGAATGTGACAGATTCCTTGGGACATTATCATGTTTCTATATAAGAATATGAATGATATACACCTAAGTAATAGGATTTGTCTTATATACCCACTCCAAATAAGGATAACCTAGTGAGAGTGGAACATGCTTCTGGTAGGGACCGTATTCCTAAAAGTAAATATATATGGAATAATCTAGTAGATCATGGAATCCAAGTTCATATATCTTCTTTTTCTGACAAAGGAATACGCATGAATCCTTTAGAGGATATACAGAAGGATGAGCATACCCCTTCTCCCATTATGGACATATGTCGACAAATTTTCATAGGGAATTCATATTAAGATCAGGATCACAAATCATATTCATCTATGGTTGATCAGTATAACCTAGAAACCACTCATAGGTAGGATTATATTTCTATTGATAGTAGAGAATCACTTTGTCATACTCGAGAATATTCACAATAGTGGGCTCATATTCCCGCAGCACCTAATAGCTGTCAACATGTTTATATATATATCTTCTAAAAATATCATATACCTCAACAACCTAAAAAAGTTATGTTATCATATTTTTGAAAATGAATTTAATAAGGCTCATATCCCTTACTTTCTCAATTATAGTATCCTAGACTTTGTTTTTCACTTATCTGTATAACCACAGTGGTACATTGCCTCTTCAAATTAAGAAGATTATGATCATTACCAAGAGAGTATTCCTCTTCGAAGTGTGGAGATGGATTGCAGGAACACTACTCTTGAAATCCTGCATGGTAAATATACCCATGATGATATCTCCCCCGTATAAGAATATTTTCCACATTCATAAGAACCTCTATGAAGAGAGGTGATCAAAACATAGATTCCTTCACATAGAGAGGTTCTCAAAACACTATGGTTAACCATGTATAGATCCCCACAAACAACCAGCATCCCTTCACAATGGTATACTGGTTACCCAGGTAAGTGATGTATTTGGGCTTACCAAGTGGAGGTCTGTAAGTTAGATGAAGAAGAATCAAACATTGATTTAGGGAGAGATATATTTAGAAACAAGTTTCCAACTATGTTCGGAACCCTGTCCACATTATAAAATTATATCCGAGAATAGACATAGACGAATTTTTTTTCTTTAACTATCCCATGATATGTGGTAAACTCATCACTAGTTAATGGACTGAACCCTCTATTATCTAGGATATGAGGGTCACATACAGACCATAAATATTCTCTATTGTCAATAAAACATGGATTTTATCTCCATTGGATGGGACATAAAACTAGAAAATCACAATGTAAATATACAACACACATGCCGCCATTTCATCACAACTCTTTGAAAACTATTATCCAATTACTCATCATGTATATGTATTAATGGATTGTGATTGTATGGATTTTTTTACATCACCACACCACTAGAATAAATGAACTCTCCAGATACTTCATGATATAATTTCATAGCCACTAGTGAGATTAGAGGATCGAGTAATGAATGAGCATATTGGCCACTACTATGGAATTACCACTCTTTATAGTCACAAAGAAACCATAAATGGAGGGAGATGGATATGGATAGATCTTTAATCTATGAAACTCAGAAAAATGTGAACACATTTTAGAAATAGAATTTTAATGTTTTGGTCAATGCCAAAACTTATTTACTTAATGACTCCTATCATTTATATCCATTGCACCCAACTCACACATGAGCACAAATATTAATAATCAAACGGGATGAAATAGTATCCTTTATAGCATCCATTCAATAGAGAACCCATCTCATTAGTATGGGAGAATTTTTAAAACCACATCCACTCCCCATATCATCAATCATTGAGAGGATTCAAGATGTATCAAATGAAATGATATATCAAACCCTGCCTACTAGGCTGGGGGAATCATTATTTCAATCAACATCAAAATTTTCATCACACCTATATAGGGTCCTATAGAAATCATTGGAAGTTATAGACCATCCCCACCCCATAGGGTTGGAGGTTTATATCTCAATTCTAGTCCAAGAAATAATCACACCATGACCACGATCATCAAGTGCTCATCATCAGAATCAAAAATCACTAATGTTAAAATCTAATAACCCCAATCCCACATGGATGACATATTTTCATCATAATAGTCACTATATAGGGAATCAATCTTCTATATAATGAGATGAAAATATCAGATATATGCATCCAATAAGTTCCTCCAACATTATGAAATCCCTCTAATATTTAGGGCATGTTTAGAAAACATGACAAGAAACACTATAATGGTCTCTACTCATAGACCGTGATAGGAATAACATATGGTTAAGGAAATAAAACACCGCAAGGGTCATATAAAAAATGGACCAACATGGCTAGTGGTTGAAAAAATGACCCTAATGTGAGAAGTGTAAAATCACCATATTTCATGGAGTTTAATAAGATAACTAAAATTCACAGCTACACCTCAATGAATGTCATCAATGTCAACAAAATCAACTGTGAGGATAAAGACACAACTGTAGAGGAAAAAATGTAAATTATACCACTACATGGGGGAGGTTAGGATGCAATAATTTAGGATGCACATATACAGAATTAGAGGATAATCAAAGTTCTATAACCATGAAATATTATGTTTCACCCTATATGATGGTACACTTCCAAGGATAATTGGATTAAGTGGTCATATCTCACTCATTACCCAGAAGAGCCTAAATTACCTCCAAATAGGATCCCTTGGCAAAATGAGAAAATCAAATACGAAATCTCAGACAACTCGATGAGGATCTAATAAGGTGAAACAATCCCACATGGTAACATCATTAGGATGAGATGAATTTCCTATCTCTAATACAGTATGGAAAATCTATTCTTCTTTAAAGAGCGGAATATGAGCGTCAGACTAGCCCTAGGTCCTGGATGTTGTTCTACCTAAACAAGGAAGTTGAATATAAACAAAACTTCCCTCAATTATAGAATCATATTCTACCCTACTAGGAAAATAATCCATTATTATCATATCATAAGATTCAAAATTATATGATAACAAGGACACCATATCAAGCCCCACCAACTCCCTACATGATATAGATGGCATTGACAATATTTCATTAAGTACTACACATTTTCCTTGATTCTGTGGATGTTGAATTGAATCCATGGAAGGGTGATGCACACCAATGAATCCCCGGAAGAATCCATATCCCGAATGAGAGGCTAATATTCACCCAAAAAAATATTTAAAATACCACCTTCTTAACCATTGGTGGTGCTAGAGACCCAAAACAACATCTCATGGATTTTGTCTCCCAATATGGTATGATGATGGTCCTTTAATATCAACTTGTGGAGAACAAGATGAGATGTCATTTATAGACTCCAATGGGTTATTCCTTATTTATACAATAGCTTTCTAGTGTGATCCTTTACAGGATGATAATACCTTCATCATTAATCCCTTTATCAAAATAACTATATATATATGAATTGAAAAATTAATCAACTCTATAAACTGCACGGTAAAATAATATGATAGGGTTTCTTACATCACATCCATATAGAATGGTTTAACCAATTCATATATAATCCATCCCTCATAATAAGAATTGATAGAAATATATGCTGAAAATATCGGGCATGAGTTTTAGAATCCTATGATATTATCAAAATATGAATGAAATACTTTGAATTAGAAGAATAAACATGGCCATTAGAAGATTTGATTTAGAACACATGAGCTAAATATCTTCCCATGCTCTTGACATAGGGGAAAAAATCAAAAAGGAAGATAGTTGCACTATTACTGAGAAACCAATAGTAGTTCCCATTCAATCATGTTATTCATCCCCAAATAATCCCACACATATTATCAGGTGGTTGAAATAGAAGAATCACCCCTACCTTGAAGGGTAAAGTGAACAGGGTCACTCATGATTCAAATAATAGATGAAGAATGGAAACATCTTCCAAAAAAGGTAGGTCCCAATAATTTCCTTTCATCTATTGAAAATAATATACTCAAGATTCCACAACCCATGAAGTACAATAGGTTCAACCTAAATTAGTTTTTTGATTACCACCCTTTTCATAGAAGAATATGTTTCACTATCTAGTATTTATTCATCTTCAAATACATAATCCAAAAAATGGTCAATTCTTGATAGGTGATGTTAGAAAATTCCCTATCGTAGAAAACTTTTGTAACCATCAATTGGAATGAAGGGGAAGGTGATTATTATGATTTTTCTTCCACGAATTGGATGATGTTCAAAAATCGATGATTTGAAAGAATGTTGACCAAACTCATGAACCCCCATGGAAAAAACTTCATTGAAACATAATTTTTTAATATCCTAAGGTGGTGACAAATAATATGAATCATAAAGGTGGAAATAACTATCATATTCTGGAATAGATAGAAGTGGAATATTAATACTCATAATTTACATTAGTTATGACACTTCCAAACAACTTCTAGCAATATCAAAAGCATGGGAACTACCCCACCAAATGGAACCCTCCATGGATAAAGAGTTCATATATTTTTTTTGTTAATTTAATACCCTTGGTAGACCCCGTCACTAATGATAAATATTCCTTCGAGTATGAGTTCTACATACCAAACTAGGGTTCTAGTGCCCTCAAGTATAAGGGAATATGATACAGGGGACAACATTGGAAAGGTAAAACTCAATATCATATTAGCATAAACATTGTTGTTATATATGTAGTCGATACCCATGGGATGGAACTCCAAAAATCCCAAAAGATTCATGGAGGTATCCAATAACCCATAGTGGATTTATATTCTCAATCATCTTATGTAACCATCAGGTGGGGGCATGATGGTCATGTCATCCTAGGAAATGGGGAAGGATGACGCAGCCTATGACGGGGGTGTAAGATTCTTCACCATCCTCTGCACAATCCATAATTTTATCTCATCCAAATACCTTCTCTCATAAACCACATTATATTTAGAAACCCCTATTTCAAAAGTTCCAACCTATAGAACAAAATTATGACATTTTAACATATTTTGTAGTCGTTCCATCCAAACTCTCAATCTTGGATGATGTATATATTACAATAGAACATTTAGATAAACTCTTCAAATCGATCCAATATTTGTATGAGTTCATTATACATGTCACTATGGTTTAGGATTAACTATTGGATACTATGAATTAAAAATTACATTTCATCATATCATTCATGGAGAAAAATTAGTAAGGGGAAATCGATGTACATATCAAAGACCAATATGGTATAGAGAGACTGTCAAATGTAAACATAATAAGGCCTCTGATAGACAGTGGTTCTAGGATCATCTTCATTCCAATTCAGACCCATTAAAATTTAGGATATAGAGAAGTCTATTTATCATTAACAAATATATATATTAAACGGTATAACATGTGCGATAAAATACCCCTCTGTAACATCAAGCACAAGCCTCAATTTGGGATTCTCACAAATAACATTTAGTTAATGGTTATATAGTAAGGCACTTAATATGATGTCTTAGTCAGAAGAATTTTTCTTCACTTCCATGTTAGAGTACCTTCAACATTTCATAAATTCTTCCAATACCCTATTGGTGGGAAGTTCTACATATTATATAGTTACAAATCCCCCTTTGATTACAATGAATCCACATATATTGAGGGTAGTTTATATAAAAAATGGAGGAAAAAAACAATAATAGAAGAAAATATATTGGTTGTGACCCACAATGTCTTGGGGACCACCCCTAAAAAACCATGTGGTATGCTGGATAGTAGATATGTTCTATTCATAATCCTAATTGAGGAAGTAAATGTATTACTTGATTTCCATGATCCATACGTCCCCATCAATAGTTTAAAGGTATATAATAAAATCTGGAATCCATCTATATTGACTCTAACAGATTAGGATGGAAAGGTATCTTCCCCTTACCTCTCTGTTTTTTGATAGGGAATGATATTCCCTCTTATTACTTACCTTTCCTGAAAATAAAACTACGGACTAATGGGTGTAAAAATATAAGGATGACCCCAAGAACAAACCTCACACATTCAATGATGGAGTATAAAATAACCTCAATGATCTCTTGAAGGTATGTTTGGAAATGTAATAATACCATTGTCATGTATTTATTTGTGAAACCATTCCCCTCAAGGATAATGATTTATTCATTTTATTCCTATAGAAACATTGATATGGGCTCTCATGAAAATATAAATAAATACTTGGCCACAAACCATATTTGTTTATTCAAAGTCTATGCATACCCAATGAACATCAATGCTTAAATTATGTGTCTAATAGGATAAATCCCAATCATGATACCAATGCATATTTGTATGTTTAAATATTGATAGAATACAACTTTGAACGTGAAGTGAAATACCCTGGAAACATTGTCAACATATTTCCATTATAGAAAAAAAAATTGAAGATAAACATTTTCATCGATTTAAAATAGCTCAATTGAAGTAGCCTAAATGAAAATATCCCATTACCCATCATACAACTTTTGATCAATGAAAAGTCTAGCTTCTGACCCCTTTCCAAGATAGATGGGTATACAGATTATAATCAAATAAAAAAGGACCATGAAGAAAAGGAATCCACCACATTTAGAGCACGTTAAGAGATATTTTACTATCTGGTCATTCCATTTGGATTTATGATTGCTGGAACTACTTATAAAAATGTTATTTATTGTATTTTTATGACCATATTTTGATGAGTAGTGTACTTTTATGTAAATGAATAGGTTGTCAAGTCTCTAATGTTATGTGATCACTTCACCTAATTATGAAGAAGTCTTTAACAATATAAAGTAGTATAGTCTGAAGAAGAATCCACTAAAATGAAATTTCTGGGTAATGATTGGGAAATTCCTTATATTTTTTTTGGTATTCCATAGTGGCATTGGGGTTGACCCGATAAAAACTAGTAAATTCCTAGAAATATCTCCCCCTCAGAATCTCAATGAGATAAGGGGGATCTAAGGGAACCTCGCTTACATTTGGCATTTCATAGGTAAGATATCTCAAAAATACCACCCCTTCACTATGCTAATAAAGAAGGGAGTTTCCAATATATGGGATGATGACTACTAAGAATCTATTTAGAGTCTCAATTAGAACATGTTTCACCCACCGGTCATGATGTCATCGGTGGAAGGATATCCATGCATCTAATATGAGGTTTCCATGGAATGATCACATGGGACACTCTTCTCATAAAATATTGATATGTGAATGATAATAATCTCTACTAGATCCCTGGAATGATTCTAGATACTGAGACCCAATATTTTTATATTTAGAAGAACTATCTCACACTCATCTCTTTAGTGAAAAGGATGAGGCATTACTTGCAACAGCAAAAATTCAACTTGGTATCTTGTATCGACCAACTAAAATTCATACTTGGTTTCTCCAAACAGACATATAGATTGGATTGATGGGAAGTTATTATGTAGTAGTATGAAATATAGTGTGAGACACATAAGATGCTGAATGGGAAGGACCTGACAGATTTCTTCATAGTATAACCTTCTCGAGAGAGTGTACTCGTGGACACCGAACATCTAGAATAAGAGGTTTTATATGCCCATGACACTCCATTATCATGGGAGATGTATTTTTATGGTTCTTCATAATGTTATATTGTTTGGAGGATGGAAATACACAAAACTAGATCAAGATATCTTATGGATTGTATTTGTTTTTTCAGGCAATTTAATATTTCCATACTCTTTTTCATTATTCAAAGGATGCACTAATAATGAAGTATAATACCATTCACTCACTATTGGATTGGGAATATACCTAATGTTGTATATTGACTAACTAAAAATTAATGTGGATTCATAATTGGTGATACTGCAAATCATTAGTTAATATTGAATGAAAAAGGAGGAATTAGAACCTCTCACTGGCCATAAAATAGTACTAATAGTGGCATTCCCTTTTGATCCAACTCTAAACCATGTCCCTGATCATGAATTATGGTGCTGACACACATTCTATTACAACCAAAATCCCAACTGACCCTGATTAGAATGAATTTTTCTTTCACATCACACACCTTTCGATGGTCTCATTGGTTATAATCTGTGATATGGAAGGGATCAATTAGATCAAAACCACCCTAGATAATGATTAATCTATATCCACCCCACAATGGATAGACCTTATATTCAATTATATCTAAAATGTGATCCTCCAAGTACACTGAGTTGGAAGGGAACAAACATGGTGCTGAGAAGTGAACATTGCTCTTTGGTATTAACCAAATGATAAAAAAACCCTATACAGGAGATTTTTCAATGGAATCCTCCTTAGATGCATAGATGAAAGAGAGATTATTTTTATTATGGAAGAATTACATGTAGGTTCATATACTTCTCACCAGTTCAAAACTAGGATCTCCCTCTAAATTTGGATGTTGGGTTACTATAGGAAAGAAAATTGAATTCATCATGAAATATCATGCATATCATATTGGTGAAAACCTAATCCATTCTCCCTCAAAAACCATAAAAATATCTAAAAATACCAGGAAATTTTCCATGTGACAAATAGTTGTTTCAGGGTCATGCCCCCATCTATATATAAGGATTTTATATACATTTGTTATTATGACAGACATATTTTTAAATCGTTTGAGGCAATACACCTTAAGGAAGTTGACGTGATGAATATCATTATCCTCAGGAAGTCCAATTTCTTCCTAAGATTCAGAGTTCCCCCAATGATATTGGTGGACAATAATATCAATGTTTTCTATACAGATATGAAGAAATTTTACCCTAATTACAAAATCGATTCCAACCATTCATCCCTCTACCATGTGGTAGCAAATGGACTAATAGAACACTCTAGTAGGACTATGTTAAACATAATCCAGAAGAAGGTCATTAAGGACAAAATTTATTGTCTTGGAAATCCAAATCATGATTTATGGGCCAAACGTACCCCAACACACACTTCAACATAATAAAATATGTATTCAATGGTGTATGGAACTAATGTAGTGTTTCCCATAGTATCCCAGTTTCCCTCACATGATAAAACTATCATTGGAAAACTCTCATATTATGAGGTGTCACTAATGTGTTTGGATGAGATATAATGTATTGATGAGAAATGATTGTTTAAATTTACCAACTATGAGGCCTATCAACATCGTATTTCATGATCCTTTAATAAAAAACATCACTTATATTCAATCATTCAAGGAGAAATGGTATTGTATGTCAGAACCCCAATGATACGAGATAAGAAACCTCCAATGTCGTTACTATAATCAGAAGGGAATTATATCATATGAAAGATCAATCATAATGGATCTTAATCAATGACCAAAATGTTTGGAAAACAAACCCCCCCCCCCACTAATGTGATTTTTCTTAATAATTACTATGTATAGCCTCCATCAAAGCCTCACACATTCTTAGCTAATTATATTATGCTTTACGAAAGAAGTCTGAACCAAGTAATGTTATACTATATACAATTCATCCTTACCACGTGATGTTAAACTATGCCTAATATATCTTAACCAAAAAATATTAAATTGTACGAAAGACATACTGACCCCATGATGTAAAACTATACAAAAGCAGTCCTGGTAGTAAGACACTGAATGGTAAAACATATTTTTTATCATTCACATTACATGAAGCTGCATGATATTTCTATTCTTCATGGCCTTAATTTGCAATTAATAATCCCTAAATACATGAAATTAAATAGAATGGGAAGTATCATCTCATTAATGATTCATTTCATATGATCTAGATCTTTGTTAAAGATAAATATAGTTCACCAATCCATTTTTTAGAGTTAGATCAATGTCGGGAATCTCCCCTTCTATGAAATAAGTATGTATTGATTCCTAACATTATATGATATCTAGTAACACCCATATCAAATGTCATGTGTCTAACCGCAATATATCTATCTGGGACATTAGGCATCAGACTGTGTAAAAAAATTCAAGATGTATTTTCAATGTTGTTTTACCTTCATCGTCATCAAGTGATATTATAATGCATGTCTAATGTCCATATGACATGATGTTAAACTGAATTTTATTTTTTGAACTATGTTTTTCCGAATTCTTACAAATAAAAGATATGTAGTGTTTCCAAGATCTCTATTCATGGGTGAAATAATGATATTTCTTCACATCAAGTAAACATCATCCTCACTACATAATGATAAACAATGTTGCTATCATCCTTGCTACATGATCTAATGATATATGATTTTACAGAAATAAAAACAACATGATTATTATTCTAATGAGATATGTAGGAATAATTAGATCATATATCCCTACAAAACCACCACATACTACAAAATTCCCATAGCATTTCCATAAATTTTATTTTTTTTATTTATGGAATCATTTTTATTTTTTGATTTAACACCCCAAGATTCTACGGTACGCTTCTCTATGAATAATGCAATAGTGTGTGTTGTATGCAATATTGAGTTCTAACACACCACAAGCAATAAAACTAGCCGTTATGAATAGTAATACCACCTTTTTGAAATTTATAATTTTTATTTCTCAAAATGGACTTCATTTTTGGATTAGGAATATCGAAATTATCCTAGGGTGAATTTTTGGTATTTTTCTTAAAAACCTCAATTTTTGATGAATAGTGAAACCACTAAGTGGTAGATAAAAAAACTGAATTTATCATAAAACATAATTTTACCGCTTCTCTGAGTGGAATTTCGAATATCCGTGAGACACTGTTAATATCAAGGAGTAAAATGTGGTTCAAGGAGATGAAATTTTTTTTGGTGAATAGTAACTTTTTACTTTTATTTACCAAGGCTAAAAGTAAATAGGGTAATTAAGGGTAAATTTGATATTAATATTACCCTAACAGATTTCATAATTCTATTGGACTAGTGTATCTCGACCAATAACAACCTTTGAAATAAAATATTATCATTTAGGTCCACTTGGATTAGATTAGGACATTTATTATTATTTAATTCAAAGAAGAGTTAAAAGATTTAAAATCAAGTTTTATTTACTAAAATAATTTAATATAGGTTTACCCATAAGATAAAATAGATTATAAATATTCATTATAAATCTAAAAATATTTCCTACATAATGATATTTTATTTATAATTTTTAGACTATAAATAATTTAATTTAGTTATGACACAATGATGATGCAGTAATTACCATAATAGTGAAAAACTAAATTAATTGATATTATAAATACCCAGATAAATATAATTTGAGGCTTTTTATGAATTAAAATAATTTTCTAGGTTAATAGGACATGTTATTAATTCTTTAATTAACTTTTTTAGAAGTAATCATTCTGATATGATTTTCACAAATATCAATTTTCCAAATAGTGTCAAAATTGACAAAAAAGAGTTTTTAAAACAAATATTTTATTATTAATTGATATTCAATTCCTAAAAATCTAACTCTCAGCCAAGAGACTTATATAATGATATTTGTATCATTAATGGACCACTTCGGGGTCTCTTGGAGGTATATAATATGTTTATTGACTATATAATACAAAAATACAAAGTGACATGGTAAGTGTCAAACTAATTAACTAAGAGTTAAAACTAAAATATAAGGTTAATATAATGACCCAACGTATCTAAATTCTATTCGTTGAGTGGTTTTCGACCCATAACCACCTTAAACTTTATATAATCCACTTTGGAGCCATTAGTGACCGAATATGAATTTATTATAAAATTATATATCTAGCTTTTCCAAAGGTGCCCCTCACCCCTCTTATAAAAGGGCACTCCCCCTTCTCATTAATTCACACCTTAAAAGCCTTTTGGATCGGCCAACCCCTGCCCAAATACTCTCTCAACTTCCCTCAATTCATTCTAGAGGCCTTACTTTAGTCAGAAAGCCAACCTAAGTAGCCCTTTTGATCAAATCAAAAGAAAGAACCAGAAGAAAAGGAAATGTATTCACCACCCTCTTTCAAGTTCCTTTCTTCTTCAACATCTCCTTTGTTTATCATTGTAAAATAATAACTCCAGTATCATATATATACATTGATGTTATTATAAATATGGTACAACCATATTCATTATTCTATCCATCCTTTGAATAACATGTCACCATACGTGCGTACGTATGGCTTGCCATCTCCACGTCGGGGTGTAATTGTTATTCAATAAATTATTATTTGGATGGGTATAATAATGATGTGTAATTCATGTAAATAATAAATATAACATGATAATGATTCCGTATATATGATATACCATCAAATTAAATATTATTTTAATATCAAAAGATGGATATTGTCGCTCGTGTGTTTGTACGGACTACCGTCTCCACGAACGCGATGAGATTCATTCTCCATCGTATCCATTCAAGTATAATTCTCAATTGAAGATTAATAATAATGTTTAACGAGTTAATATCATTCAGTATATGATTAAGATACAACCTATCCATAACAAAAATGGCTTACATAACAAAATATATAACAGAAAATGAGTTAGTTAACACCCGAAATGACGCTAATTCTAAAATATTATTAACAAAGCAATGTTAAAAGATCATAAATGATATCATATTAATATATATGATTCTTGTATAATTTAATAACAATTATTTCACCATTATAAAGAAGGTTAACTTACCCCAACCATGGAAAAGTACAAGGTAAAGATTTATTTTGCAATCTCTTTATTATACGAGGTTGTTTATACGTAATAATCTACTGGGATTTCTTTATCATCCACATCCATGTTTCTTAAAAATGTATTTCAAAACATTTTTACTATTTACTAGAATTTGGTTTAATGTAATTTACACCCTTGTTGACTTTTAAAAGCGGTTTATAAAGGAATCTTTCAATCGTATTCCAAACAAGGTCCTTTTTATCTTTTTCGATAGAATTAAGGGAAGAATGTTTTTTTAACTTATACGGTGGGTACGGCAATTTTTCCACCGTTATAAAATCATCGAACCTTCCCTTTCAAGCTTATAAGGATATTCTCAAAATAGGGGTTGCCTTTTATAATTATGTGACATTTAAATGATTTCAAAAAAAGTGATATTTCTCTCAAATATACAAAAATCGAGTGCAAATGAATACATATATAACGTAAGCATAAAAATGTTTTCAAAAAACCTGACTCTTGAGTGTGGTAGACATAAAGGTATTGGGTGTGGACCCATCATGGCCGGTAATTAGTCGAGTAGTCTCAGAATTAGTTTTTTTTCATAATCTTGCATTATGTTTTCAGAAAAAACAGTGTATTATATTTGATCAATTTTAAACGTAAGTATCTTCTAAAAAAATTGCATCGGTAGGTTTCATGAGACAAACTAGTTTCTTGGCACAAGGCCATGACAAAATCTTATTTGTAGTCTTGGCACGAGGCCTTGGCTATATGGTTATGATATTCTGGCTTTATGCATTCCATCATTATGAAAGTGGTTTTTGATATCGCATGTGATTATTCGATTAGTAGAATATCCATGTGAATAAGTAAATGGAATTATTTAATTTTATTTTTTCCATACTATGTTGAATTTCAAGATTAAAATGTTTTTTTATACATTTCCATAAATGTTTACTCGTATTTATGAAAGTTTTCTATATATTGTTATCCTTACTGGGCATTTGAGCTCACCCCTTCTCTATGTTTTATTTTTCCCAGGATGTGAAGATGTAATTTATGAATGACCTGTAGGGATAGTATGAAGGGATAAGAGTGTGGAATATGGAGACTATATTTTTGTAGTTTTCATTTTATGATGTAATGTAAACTATATTAATGTATCTAGTTATTCCAAAGCTGCTAAACTAATCAGTCTTTCGAGACATGATCTTTTTTGTGATCATGCCAATGTTATGTAATAATGCACCGACTCGGGGTAACTGGGGTCAGGGCGTTACACTTGTTCCTAACACCATGCATATCTCTGGTGGGATATTAAATTTTTTAATTTATTCCCCACATAATGAAATAATATCATCTCATGATAGTGTTGTCATTGACATAGATGGAAGAACATAACATAAAAATTGTGATTCCTTACTGGATGATGTCAAAGTACATGGTTTTTGTCTCTTCCATGACATTAAATATGCATTTCCATTGGTCTCCCCCAAGAGGAACATTATCTCTGGCATTGGTATCTCACCAAAACTCCATTAAATAACTAAAAGTAGTTGATTATATTCATTTTTAGATACATAGAGTTACTCATATCCCTACTCTTGGGTCTAACCAAACTATTTCCATTTCATGTCAGGGAACCTACATCCTTTTGACTAGATGTTAAACTAAATGGATTCTCTAGAAGTACATGTGTCTTGGTTCCTTTCATCATAGGATATGTAGTGAAACATAGATCGTTGATCACTAGTCCTAATAAAAAAATAATGGAAAATAATTCCCTCCTCTGTGTATAGTCCTGACAAGGGCGAAGTGTTTCCCATTCATGAACTACATGTTTCTTGATTCTTATCATCACATGATATGTACTAACACTTGGATCACCAATCCTAGGACTAGTTGAAACAATCAATGGGAACAATGAAACCATATGTGTATGGTTAGGACATTCATAATGATTTTACCTTTCATGAAATACATGCGTCTTGATTTTTTTCATCAATATATAAATATTGGCACCCGAATCTTTAATCATGGTCCCAATTATGGTAATCAATGGAAATAATGCAACCCTCTAAATGGAACAGACCTGTGTGGATATTTTTCCATTAAAAACTATGTGTTACATTATTATTCTCATGATAGGATATCTAGTAATGCACTGATCTGGGATCCTAGTTCCAGTCATAGTGTATTAAAAAATATCTTCCTCCAAAAAATTGGGTCAGACCTGTGTAGGGACCATTTATTCCCCCTCATCATAATTTCATTATAAGGAACATGAAAGGTGCATAAATAAGGGGTCATGTGGAGCCCTCAAGGTATGAATGAGTTAATGGGGGTCTAAATAATGCAGGCCTAGGGCATCCCCTCTGATCTGTTTCCTCCCTTCAGGAGGAAAGGAATGCACCTCCGTATGAGAATACACAAGATACATGGGAAATCATTTTTTTCCATTCCTAGGTTCATCCAAAACATATAAAATGTTATGAACCAAATAAAATTATATAGGCTAGACCTATGATGAAAGGTACCAGAGTCACATTCTAGCACAACCTAGTCGATCAACTAGTTTTCCCTTTTTTCTCATGTTAATAATGGATCATGTGAACATATGGAACCTATAAAGGAACTCTAAACGACATGGAAAAGAGATATCCTAGAATGGGGATAATCTCCTATGAAAAAATACTCCAAATTTTATAGAAATGTTTTGTCCTTTCCACTTGTTGTTAAACTGTATGTAAAATAAAAAATCCCCACAACATGAAATCAAATGTAAAGAAAAATGTCATGATTAGAGGACCCCAAATCCAAATTTCATATACATATCAACTACATGATGTTAAAATATCCAGGACGTTGCCCATCATTAATCCCTATAAATGGTCCCAATGTTTCAAACCCTAGTGAATAAGTGTATTTGGTTCTTCTATAATATTTTATTCACCATATCCCTTCAATCACACTTTGTTTATTGAGTGCCTCAGGATTCCATTAACTATTCATGTTCCTTATAACAGGAAATAGTATATCTTTTTTATCCATTCCTATGATGTATAAGGATTTTAATCTACCATATAGTGATATATCATCTCTATGAGAAGGGTTTTATGGTCATTGTGGGCCGACCATGATAGAACACAATTCCTTAGGTTGTTATAGGACATCCCTAGTAGGATATTCTTATATCATTTCTCAAGAAATAATACCATTTATCAATGATTTTCAATATATTCATCTACAACCTTGAAGGATGTTGGATTACCCTTGACACTCCATATCCAAATTAGGTTTTATTTGAGGAATTCTCCTCATACTAGGTCCATGTACATCATTCTCTCGAACTGCCTGCACTTTGGTCAGAGATGAACTCCCATAGACATTATCTTGTGATTGACTAAATCCCAATACCTTAAAACTAATATTAAAAGACACATAGATCCCTGTAGGTTTAATACTCAAAAAGTGTGTCCAAATGAAAACACAAGTCACCACTAATTAAACTCTTCATCTTAATAGTTTAGTAATGATTTATGGAATAAATGATGAGGTATAAATATAATAAGTCCCAATTTGTGACCCTAGTGAAAGACATGACATCATTTTTGGATCTACTATTGTAGAAAAAAAATGATTAATGATTTGTTACATATCCTCTCTATGATTACATTTTAATTAAGATCTGACATAACAATTAGGCTATGTGAACACATCATGAATATTACACATTTCATGAACCACATGAATGAAATTGAAGTCTATGATAGAACAACCAGCTCCTTATGGTGATATACTTCTCTTGGGCCCTATGGACCTTGGGATGGTTTTCTCATGGATATTCCCCATATCAAACTAGTAATAAGGAATAGATCCTCTGAATTGACCCTTGTACTACTGATTTTGGAATAGGAGATAATTGATTTATTATATTTATTATCATTGATATCTTTGGAGCTAGTTAATGATTTTTTATTCCATCATTGATAGAGTTTACAACATTTTTAGAAAGAAGGAATATATCCAGTATTCAATAAGGAACAAGGGAGAATGAATGTAATCAATAATATTTTTTTCTAATTCAAGGTGCTACCATGTTTTAAAATAATACATGATGAAGGTATTCACATTTATTACAATGCAAAAAGGTTCTTCATTGTGTTTACCTTCCTTATAAATTTTGAAATGTGAGATTGGACTTGAGTATTTTGGATATGTCTAAAGGTTGGAATCGATTACGTTTGAAATTTGATAATATTCTTAAGGTTAAATTATTTCTTGAGATTATTTTTGAATTGTAAAAAAAGCACAACCTGGAGGTCAGGAAACAACTCGTCGGGTCTTTCAATGTCTTGATACTTGAACCCGCATGCAAAGGGCGACTAGGTTGCATCACCTACAACTACCCTACATGATGTCCTAGTTTGTATAATGTAGTATTTTTAAATAGTTTGACAAATGAATAAAAATTAATTATTTAAACCCTATATTATTAGGATAAATATAATATTTTTAAATTCTATTATCTTTTGGATTGAACAATTTGTTTGTGGTAAGAATTAGTGGAAGGATGAAACTCTACATGTCATGTATATATAAATATATGTATTTGTTTTCCTCTTATTATATGAATAAATTAATTCAAAAAAATTGGGATGGGATTCTGAAACAAAAAATGTGTTATCATAATACCATATGTTTTTTTTCGAACTGATGATATTTTACATCATCTTATATCTATGGCTTTGAGGCCCTCAATTTTAAACTTTTTTATGATTGAAAACATCAATCACTCCCTATAAATATTTACTATTTTCTTCCAATTATGTGTCTCTAATTGAAAACAATGTTCTCTTAATCGAGATCATAATTTGGTGGTGACTTTTTCATTTACCTTTCCCTCTTATTAAGACTAAATTTTATTATCCCAATTTCCTATGTGTGTTTTCCAAAATGGTATATTTCAATTTTTAACAATTTATTTTTGAAAATCAATTTAAAATTTGGAGGACTCAATTTATTTAAGGAGGGGAGAATGTAACACCCCATGATTTCATATTACATTATCTCAATAACGTAATCCAATTTCTTGCACTCCACACAACACCGAGTTCAAGCGCAACATAAATTTTTGGTACTTTTCTAATAACATTCATATTTTGATGAATAGTGAGAAATACTTGGTTTTTATTGCAAACAACATTTTTAATTGAAATAATTTATAGTGATAAGTTTTTCATTTGAATGGTTTGTGAGTATAATTAGATTATATTTTTTTATTTTAATAAAATATAGGTCATTATAAGTAATTTCACATTTAAATTTCAAATAAACACTTGTCAATCTTTTGATAGTTTTTTACTTAAAAATGTTTTTTGGTTTTGAAAACAGGAATTAATTATAAATTAATAAATGAAACTCTTCTTTTTGGAATTTGGTAATATAGACATCATTTTTGAATTCGGAAGAACAAAATATTCTTAGAGTAAATTATCGGTATTTTTTTGAAAACATTCAATTTTTTATGAATAGTGAAAAACAATTTGTTATTATTAAAAACCGACTTTTTATTTAAATAATTAGTTATTTTATTTTAAATTATTTTAAGTCAATCTAGATATATAATACATTTATACGTTCAATGTAATTCATTGGTGTCATTTTATAACATGTTTTCATATATAAAATTTTAACGAACTTTTTACCGTATTTTCACCACCCCATAGGAACATTTGCAAATTTTAATAAAACATAATTTTACCACTTCTGTGATAGAATTTTAAAAAACTAAGATAAATTGTTAATATCAGTTTATACGATGTGGTTCATTAAGATGAAAATAATTTTTGGTGAATAGTATATTTTGACTTTTATTTTCCACGGTTAAAAGTAAATAGGGTAATTAGAGGTGAAAATGATATCATAATTACCCAAAGACATGCCCTAATTTTATTGAATATGTATTATTCTACCAAAAACAACCTTAGGAATAAAATATGATCCTCTTCGGTCTAGTAGGATTATATTAGGACATTTAATTATTATTTTATTTAAAGAAGAGTTAAAGGAGATAAATTCAACATTTAATAACTAAACCATTTTTAATATAGGGTTTTACATAAGATATATTCGACTATAATTATACATTAGAATGATTAAACAATTTCAAAAACAATTGTATTTTATTTATAATTTTTACACATTAAATAATTTAATTTATTTATGAAAGAACAATGATGCGGTGATTACCTTTTTAATGAAAGAATAAAAAAATATTAAAAAATTATAAGTAAATGTAATTTGAGACCTTTTTTGAATTGAACATATTTTTTTGGTTAATATGACATGTTAGGGTTGGTCAATTAAATTTTATTTGAAGTGATAATTTTTTATGGCTTTCATGAAATGGGAAAGGCTGACGCTGGGGCACGATGGTCATGTGGGGGCATGATGGTCAGGTCATCCTAGGAAGTGGGGAAGGCTGACGCAGCCTATGCCACTGGTATAAGATTCTCCCCCAACCGCTGCACAATCCATAATTGTATCTCATCCAAATACCTTATCTCATAAACCACATTATATGTAGAAACCCCTATTTAAAAAGTTCCAACCTACAACACAAAATTATTACATTTTAAAATATTTGGTAGTCATTCCTTCCAAACTCTCAATCTTAGATGTTCTATATATTTCAATAGAACATGTAGATAAACTCTTCAAATCGATCCAATGTTTGTAGGAGTTCATGATAAATGTCACTATGATTTAGGATTAACTATGGGATACTATGAATTAAAAATTCCATTTCAGCATATCATTCATAGAGAAATATTAGTAAGAGGCAATCCATGTATATATCAAAGATCAATATGGTATAGGAAGACTGTAAAATGAATACATATGAATGCCTCAGATAGACAGTGTTTCTAGGATCACCCTCATTCCAATTCAGACCAACTAAAATTTAGGATATAGAGAAGTATATTTATCATTAACAATGATATCCATTCAGTGGTATAATAAGAGCGATAAAATAAACCTCTATAATATCAAGAACAAGTCTCAATTTGGCATTCTGAAATATAACATTGAGTTAATGGTTATATAGTAAGACTCTTCATATAATGTCTTAGTCTGAAGAATTTTTCGTCACTTTCATGTTACATTACCATCCACATTTCATAAATTGTTCAAATACTCCATTGGTGGGAAGTTCTACATATTATATCGTTACAACTCTCCCATTGAGTACATTGAACCCACATATATCGAGGATAGTTTATATAAAAAATGAAGGAAAAAACCAATAATATAAGAAAATATATTTTTTATTACCCCCAATGTCTTAGGGACCACCCCTAAAAAACCATGTGGTATGCTGGATAGTAGATATGCGCTATTCATAACCCTAATTGAGGAAGTAAACATATTACTATATGTCTGTGATCTATAAATCCCTGTCAATAGTGTAAAGGTAAATAATCAACTCTAGAATCCATCTACATTGACTCTAACTATTTAGGATGGAAAAGTATCTTCCCCTTACCTCTCTGTTCTTGATAGGGAAAGATATTCCCTCTTATTACTTACCTTTCTTGAAAATAAAACTACAGAATAATGGGTGTAAAAATATTAGAATGACCCCAAGAACTAACCACCCACATTCAATTATGGAATCTAGAATAACATCTTTGATCTCATGAAGGTATGTGTGGAAATGTAAGAAGACCTTTGGCATGTATTTATTTGTGAAACCATTCCCCTTACTGATAATGATATATACATTTCATTCCTAATGAAACATTGATATTGGTTCTCTTGAAAATATAAATAAATACAGGGACACAAACCTCATTTGTTTATTCAAAGTCTAGGCTTACCCAATGAACAACAATGCTTAAATTATGTGTCTAATAAGATGAATCCCAATAATGATACCAATGCATATTTGTATGTTTAAATATTGATCAAATACAACTTTGACCGTGATGTGAAATACACCTGAAACCTTCTCAACATATTTCCATTACAGAAAAAAATTGAAGATAAGGGTTTCCATTGATTTCAGATAACTCAATTGAAGTATCCTAAATGAAAACATCCAATTACCTATCATACAAATTTTGATAAACGAAAATGATAGCTTTTGACCCATTTCCTTGCTGGATGGGTATATAGATTATATTCAAATAAAAACTGACCATGAAGAAAAGGAATCCACCACCTTACGAGCACATCAAGAGATATTTTACTATGTGTTCATTACATTTGGATTAATGATTTCTTGCACTACTTATAAAAATTTTATTCATCATAATTTTTATACCATTTTTGATGAATAGTGTACTTTTATGATATTGAAGGGGTTGTCAAGTCTCTAATGTTATGTGGTCACTTCACCATAATGTAAAAAAGTCTTCGACAATTTGCATTAGTATAATCTGAAGAAGAATCTACTAAAATGGGGTTTCTGAGTAATGATTGGGAAATTCCTTAGATTTTTGGTATTCCATAGTGGCATTGGGGTCTTCCCGATAAAATAAAAGTGGCTTCTTAGAAATGTCTCCCCCTCAGAATCCTAATTAGATTAGGGGGATCTAAGGTCACCTCACTTACGTTTGGAATTTCTTAGATAAGATATCTAAAAAATCCCACACCTTCACTAAGCTAATAAAGAAGGGAGTTGCCAATAAATGGGATGATGACTACCAAGAATCCATTGAGAGTCTCAATTAGAACATGTTTCACCAATCGGTCATGATGTCATCGGTGGATGGATATCCACCCATATAATATGAGGTTTATATGGAATGATCACTTGGGACACTCTTCTCAAAAAATATTGATATCTAAATGATTACAGTCTCTAATAGCTCCCTGGAATGATTCTAGTTACTGAGACCCAATATATTGATATTGAGAAGAACTATCTCACACTCATCTTTTTAGTGAAAAGGATGAGTCATTACTTGTAGCAGAAAAAATTTCACTTGGTATCTTGTATCATCCAACTCAAATTCATACATGGTTTCTCCATGTGGACATAGATATTGGATTAATGGGATGTTATTCTATAGTAGTATGAAATATAGTTTGAGAAACATAAGATGATGAATGGGAAGGACCTGACTGATTTACCCACAGTATATCCTTCTCAAGAGAGTACACTCATGGACACCAAATATCTAGAAGAAGAGGTTTGCTAGGCCCATGACTATCCATTATGATGGGAGATGTATTTTTATGGTTCTTCATAATGCTATATTGGTTGAAGGATGGAAAAACACAATCTCAATCGAGATATCTTATGCATTGTATTTGTTTCGCCAGACAATTTAATTTTTCCATACTACATTTTATTATTCAAAGGATCCTCTAATAATGAAGTATAATACCAATCACTCAGTGTAGGATTGGGACTATACCTAATGTTTTATATTGACTAACTAAAAATTAATGTGGGTTTAGAACTGGTGATACTAAAAATCAATAGTGAATATTGAATGAAAAATGAGGAATTGGAACCTCTCACCAGCCATGAAATATTACTAATGGTGGCATTCCCTTTTGATCCCACTCAAGATCATGTCCCCTGAACATTAATTATGGTGCCCAAACACATTCTATTATAAACAAAATCACATCTGACCATGATTAGAAGGAACTTTTCATTCACATCACACACCTTTCGATGGTCTCATTGTTTATCATCTGTGATATGGATGCGATCAATTAGATCAGAACCACCTTAGATCATGATTAATCGATATGATCCCCTATATGGATAGATAATATAGTCAATTATATCTATATTGTGATCCTCCTTGTAAAATGAGTTGGAAGAGAACAAACATGGTGCCGAGTAGTGAGCATTTCTCTTTGGTATTAACCAAATGATAAAAAAACCATCTATAGGAGAAGTATCTATGGAATCCCCCTTAGATGGATAGATGAAAGAGAGATTATTGTTATTATGGAAGAAGTCCATGTAGGATCATATAGTTCTCGCTAGTTCAAGAGTAGGCTCCCTATCTAAATTAGGATGATGGGTTACTAAATGAAAGAATTTTGAATTCTTCATGAAATATCATGCATATCATATTGGTGAAAGCATAATAAATTCTCCCTCAAAAACCATACAAATATCTAAATATTCCAGGACATTTTCCATGTGATAAATAGTTGTTTCAAGGTCATACGCCCATCTATATATACAGATTTTATGTAAATCCTTATTATGAAAGACATATTTTCAAATGGGATGAGGAAATACACATTAAGGAAGTTGATGTGATGAATATCCTTAACCTCATGAAGTCTGATCACATCGTAAGATTTAGAGTTCCTCCCATGATATTGGTGGACGATAACATTAATCTTTTCTATACAGATAGGAAGAAATTGTCCCCTGATTACAAAATCGATTCCAACCATTCATCCCTATACTATGTGGTAGCAAATGGACTAATAGAAGACTCTAGTAAGACTATGTTAAACAAAATTCAGAAGATGGTCATTAAGGGAAACATTTATTGTCTTGAAAATACAAATCATGATGTATGGGCCTAACATACCCCCATAGACACTTAAAAATAATAAGATATGTATTCAATGGTGTATGGAACTAATGTAGTGTTTCACATAGTATCCCAGTTTCCCATATATGAAAAAACTATCTTTGGAAAAATCTCATATTATGAGGTGTCACTAAAGAGGTTGGATTATATATATTGTATTGATGAGAAATGATTATTTAAATTTCCCATCTATGAGGCCTATCAGCATCGGATTTCATGATCCATTAAAAAAAACCTAACGTATTTTCAATCCTTCAAGGAGGAATGGTATTGTATGTCAGAACCCCTATGATATGAGGTAAGAAACCTCCAATAATGTAACCATAATCAGAAGTTAATTATATCATATGAATGATAAATCACAATGGATCCTAATCAAGGACCAAAATGGTTGGAAAAAACAATTTTCCCCCCACTAATGTATTTTTTTAATAAATACTATGTGTAGCATCCATCAAAGCCTCCTACATTATAAACTAATTATATTAAGCTTTACAAAAGAAGTCTAAAACCATCAATGGTAAACTATATTCAATTCAACCTTACCACATGATGTTAAACTATGACTAATATTTCATAACCACAAAATATTAAATTGTATGAAAGAAATACTTACCCCACGACGGAAAACTATACAAAATCAATCCTGGTAGTAAGATACTAAATGGTAAAACATATTTTGTATCATTCACATGACATTAAACTACATGATATTGCTATTCTTCATGGCGTTAAGTTGTAAATAATAATCACTCAATACATATAATTAAATATAATGGGAAGTATCAACTCATTAATGATTCATTTCACATGATCTAGATATATGTGAAAGATAAATAAAGTTCCCCAATCCATTTTTGAGAGTTAGCTCAATATAGGGAATCTCCCCATCTATGAAATATGTTTGTATTGATTCCTAACATCATAAGATATCTAGCAACACCCATATCAGAAGTCATGTGTCTAACCACAATATATCTATCTAGGACATAAGACATCAGACTGTGTGACAATATTGAAGATGTATTTTCCATGTTGTTTGACCTTCATCGTCATCAGGTGATATTATAATGCATGGCTAATGTCCATATGTCATCATGTTAAACTGAATTTTATTTCTTGAACTATGATTTTCCTAATTCCTACCAATAAAAGATATGTAGTGTGTCCAAGATCTTTATTATTGGGTGAAACAATGTTATTTCTTCACATCTAGTAAACATCATCCTCACTACATAATGGTGAACAATGTTGCTAACATCCATGCTACATGATCTAATGATACATGATTTTACAGATATACGAACAACATAATTATCAGTCTAATGAGATATGTAGGAATAATTGGATCATATATCTCTGCCCAACCATGACATGCTACAAAATTCCCATATCATTTCCATAAATTTTATTTTTTTATTTAGGGAATCCTTTTTATTCCTTGTTCCTCAGACCATGCATATCTCTGCTGGGCTATTAAATTTGTTAATGTATTCCCCACATGATGAAGGAATATAAGGTCATGATAGTGTTGTCATTGACATATATGGAAGAAAATAGCATAGAAATTGTGATTCCTTTCTTGATGATGTTAAACAACATGGTTTTTGTCTCTTCCATGACATTAAATGTGCATTACCATTGGTCTCACCTAAGAGGAACATTGTTCCAGGCGTTGGAATCTCACCACAACTCCATTCAAATACTACATGTAGCTTGATTATTTTAATTTCCAGATACATAGAGTTACCCATATCACTAGTCTTAGGTCTAACCAAACTATTTCTGTTTCATGTCAGGGAACCTACGTCCTTTCGACTAGATGTTAAACTACTTTGATTCTCTATAACTTTGTGTGTCTTGGTTCCCTTCATCGTAGGATATGTAGTGACACATGGTTCTTCAAACACTGGTCATAATAAAAAAATAATGGAGAACAATTCCCTCCTATGTGTATAGTCTAGACAAGGGTGAAGTGTTTCCCATTCATGAACTACATGTTTCTTGATTCTTATCATCACATGATATGTACTAACACTTGGATCACCAATCCTGGGACCAGTTGAAACAATCAATGGGAAAAATGAAACCATATGTGTCCAGTTAGGACATTCATAAAGAGTTTCCCTTTCATTAAATACATACTTCTTGATTTTGGTAATCATAATATAAATATTGACACCCAGATCTTTAATCATGGTCCCAAATATGACAATAAAGAGAAATAATGTCACCCTCTATATGGAACAGACTTGTGTAGATATTTTTTCCATTAAAAAACTATGTGTTATATTATTATTCTCATAATAGGATATCTAGTAATGCTCAGATATATGATCCTAGTTTCAGTCATAGTATATTAATAAAATTATCCCTCCAAATAATTGGGTCGTACCTATGTAGGAAACATTTATTCCTCCTCGTCATAATTTCATTATAATGAACATGAAAGGTATATAAAGAAAGGGGCCATAAGGAGACCTCAAGGTAGGAATGAGTTAATGGGATCTAAAATAATGCAAGCCCAGGGAATCCCCTCTGATCTGGTTCCTCCCTTCAAGAAGAAAGGAATTCACCTCCGTATGAGAAAACACAAGATACATGGTGAATTATTATTTTTTACATTCCTAGGTTCATCCAAAACATATAAAATGTTATGCACCAAATAAAATTATATAGGCTAGACATATGCTAAAAGGTACCAGAGTCCCATTCTAGCACAACCTAGTTGATCAACTAGTTTTCCCTTTTTTCTCATGTTATGAATGGATCGTGTGAACTTATGGAACCTAGAAAGGCACTCATGTCGACATGGCAAAGAGATATCCTAGAATGGGGATAATCTCCAAGAAATAATACTCAAAATTGTAGAGAAATTTTATGTCCTTACCAATAGTTGTCAAACTGTAAGGAAATGAAAACATCCCCACAACATGAAAAAAAATATAAAGAAAAAAGTCATGGTCGCACGACCCCAAAACCTAATGACAAATAAATATCAACTACATGGTGTTAAAATATCCAGGCCATCACCCATCATTAATCCATTTAAATGTTCCACAAGTGCCGGACCCTAGTCAATAAGTGTATTTGGTTCTTCTACATTATTTTAATCACCATATCCTTTCAATCACACTTTTTTTCTTGAGTGCCTCAGGTTTCCATTAACTATTCATGTTCCTTAGGTAGGGAAATAATATATCTTCTTTATCCATTCCTATGATGTATAAGGAATTAAATATACCGTATAGTGATATATCATCCCTATGAGAAGGGTTTTATTGTCATTGTGGTCCGACCATTATAGAACTCAATGCCTTTGGTTGTTCTAGGACACCCCTAGCTATATTTTTTGATATCATTACTCATGAAATAAGACCATTTATCCATGATTAACAATATATTCATATACCACCTATAAGGATGTTGCATTGTCGTTGATGATCCATATCCAAATTAGTTTTTTGTGAGAAATTCCACTCATACTAGGTCCATGTACATCATTCTCTCGAACTGCATGCACTTTGGTCAGAGATGAATGCCCATAGACATTATCATGTGATTGTCTAAATTCCAATACCATAAAACTGATTTTAAAAGAGACATATATCCACTTAGGGTTAATACTCAAAATGTGTGGACAAAGGAAAACACAAGTCTCCACTCAATAAACTCTTCATCTTAATAGTTTAGTAAAAAATTTGGGAATAAATGAATGAGGTATAAATATAATAAGGCCAAATTTGTGACCCTAGTGAAAGACATGACATGATTTTTGGATCCCCTAGTGCAGAATAAAATCATGATTAATGATTTGATAGATATCCTATCTATGAATACATTTTAATTGAGTTCTGACATAACAATTAGGCTACGTGAAAACTTATTGAATATTACACATTTCATGAACCACAAGAATGAAATTGAAGTCTATGATGGAAAAACAGCTCTTTGTGGTGATATACTTATCTTGGGCCCTATGGACCTTGGGATACATTTCTCAGGGATATTCCCCAAATAAAACTAGTAATAAGGAATAGCTCCTCTGAATTGACCCTTGCACTATTGATTTTTCAATTAGAGATAATTAATTTATTATATTTGATATTATTGATATCATTGGAGTTAGTTAATGGCTTGTTTATTCCATCATTGATATAGTTTAGAACATTTTTGAAAAGAAGGAGTATATCCAGTATTCAATAAAGAACAAGAGAGAATGAATGTAATCAAAAAGTGGTTTTGGTAATTCAAGGTGTTACCAGGTTTTAATATAATACACGATGAAGGAATTCACATTTATTACAAGGAAAAAAGGTTCTTCATTGTGTTTACCTTCCTTATAAATTTTGGACTGTGAGTTTGGACAGAAGTATTTTGGATATGTCTGAAGGTTGGAATCGATTGAGTTTGAAATTGGATACTATTATTAAGGTTCAATTATTTAATGAGATTATTTTTGAATTGTCATAAAAGGACAACCCATAGGTTAGGCAACAACTCGTCGCGTCTTGCAATGTCACGAGACATGAACCGGCAAAGGAAGGGAGACAAGGGTGCATCACCTACCACTACCCTACTTGATATCCTGGTTAGTACAATGTAGTATTTTTAAATAGTCTGAAAAATGAATAAAAATAATTTTTTTTAACCCTATATGATTAGGATAAATATAATATTTTTGAATTCTATTATCTTTAGGATTGAATGATTTGTTCGTGTTAAGAATTAGGTGAAGGATGAAACTCTACTTGTCATGTATATATATATATATATATAATTATTTTCCTCTTATTATATGAATAAATTATTTCAAAAAAATCTGGGATGACATTTTAAAACAAAAAATGTGTTATCAAAATACCAAATTCTTTCTTGGAACCTATGATATTTTACATCATCTTAGATTGATGGCTTTGAGGACCTCAATTTTACACTTTTTTATGAGTGAAAACCTCAATCACTCCCTATAAATATTTACTATTTTTTTCCAATTATGTTTATCTAATTGAAACCAATGTTCTCATAATCAAGATCATAATTTAGTGGTGATTGTTTCATTTTACTTTCCTTCTTATTAAAAATAATTTTTATTATCCCAATTTCTGATGCGTGTTTTCCACAATGGTATTTTTCTATTTTTAAACATTTATTTTCTAAAAAAAATTAAAATTGCAAGGACTCAATTTATTTATGGTGGGGAGAATGTAACACCCCAAGATTTCATAGTACATTATCTCATTAAAGTAATTCAATTTCTTCCACTACAAGTAACACCGAGTTTAAGTGCACCATAACTTACAAAACTAACCGTTCAAAAAGCAAGTCTGAATAGTATTAACTGAATTTTTAATCTTATATAATCTATATAATTTTAACATCCATATAATTTGTTTCTTAGACATAATATAAGAACAAAATCATATTTTCGGATAATGTATGTATTTTTCGAAAAATGCAATTTTACCGCCTTTTAATGGTGTACAATTTTTAAAACCTATATTTGAAACTTTTATAAATTCAATTAAATTAAATTAAATTAAATTCATCTTCATAAGAGGGAAAAAATTTAGTTTGGATAAATTTTTGGTTTTTTCTGATAACTTTCATATTTTGATGAATAGTGGGAAATACTATGTTTTAATTGCAAAAAACATTTTTAATCGAAACAATTTATGGTGGTAAATTATGCATTTGAATCTTTTGTAATTATAATTAGATTATAGTTTTTTATTTTAATTAAATATAGGTCATTATAAGTTACTTCACCTTTAAATTTTAAATAAACACTTGTCAATCTTTTGACAGTGTTTACTTTTTAAAAAATCATTTTTTGGTTTTGACAATGGAAATTAATTTAAAATTAATAAATGAGACATCTATGTTTTGAATTTGGTAAAATAGAAATCATTTTTTAATTCGGAGGAACAAAATTTTCCAATGGTAAATTTTCGGTATTTTTTTGATAACATTCAATTTTTTTATATATAGTGAAAAACAATGTGTTATTATTTAAAACCGACTTTTTATTTAAATAAATAGTTATTTTATTTTAATTTATTTTAAGTCAAAATAGATATATATTACCTATATAAGTTCAATTTAATTCATTGGTGTCATTTTATAACATTGTTAGATATATAAATTTTTATCGATCTTTTTACCGTCTTTTCACCACCTCATAGGAGCATTTGCAAATTTGCATAAAACATAATTTTACCGCTTCACTAAAAGAATTTCAAAAAAAATGAGAGAAATTTTTAATATCAGTTTTTAAAATGTGGTTCATTAAGATGAAAATAATTTTTGGTGAATAGTATCATTAGAATTTTATTTACCACGGTTAAAAGTAAATAGGGTAATTAAAGGTAAAAATGATATCATAATTACCCAAAGACATGCCCTAATTTCATTGGACACGTATAATTCGACCAAAAACAACCTTAGGAATAAAATATGATCCTCTTTGGTCCACTAGGATTATATTAGGGCCTTAATTATTATTTTATTTAAAGAACAGTTAAAGGAGTTAAATTCAACGTTTAATAACTATACCATTTTTAAAATATGGTTTTACATAAGATAAATTTGACTATAATTATTCATTAGAATGATTAAAAAATTTCATACCTAATTATTTTTTATTTAAAATTTTTATACATTAAATAATTAAATTTATTTATTAAACAATGATGATGCGGTAATTACCTAGTTAATGAAATATTAAAAAATATATATTAAAAAATCTAAATAAATGTATCATGAGGAATTTTTTAAATTAAACTTATTTTTTTGGTTAATACGACATGTCAGGGTTGGTAAAATAAATTTTATTTAAATTTATAATTTTTTTATGTCTTTCATGAAAATCATATACTAAATAGTATCAAAATTGATATAATTGAGTTATTAAAACAAATATTATTTTATTAATTGATATAATGTTCTTAAAAATATAAGGATCCAAAAAAGGACACAGATAATGGTATATAATGTAATAATGAACCACATAGGGTTCTTTTGGCTTGTTATAGTATGTTTATTGACCATAAAATATAAAAATACAAAGAGACATGGTAATTGTCAATCTATTTAACTACGAGTTAAATCTAAAAGATATGGTTAATATGATGACCTAAACATATCTAAATCCAGTTTGTTGAGAGGTTTTCGACCCCTCTCTAACTAGTACTTTAAATAATTAATATTTGAAAAATTATAAATAGAAAATGATTTTATTAAAAAATAATATTTCCAGCTTTTCCAAAAGTGACCCTCACCTCTCTTATAAAAGGGAACTTCCCATTATCTTAATTTCTCACCACCAAAGCTTTTTGGCTCAGCCAACCACAAACTATATATTACCCTATTTTCTCCCTTCATCTTATAGTCTTTCCATTAATCAGAAATCCATCCTAGGTTGCCCTTTTAATCAAATCAAAAGGAATAACCCAAAGATGAGGTAAATATTTCATCACCTCTTTCAAGTTTTTTTATTTTTCCACTTCCTCTATTTTGATGTTTGTATTCTAAAATAATAACTCTATTATCTCATATATACTGTGATATTATTATTAAAATGATACAACAATATTCATTATTCTATCCATACGATAAATGACAAAGTCACCAAACGTGCGTACATAAGGATTACCGTCTCCACATCGTGGTGTAGTTTCTTATTCAAACACTTTATTATTTGGATGGGTATAATAATGAGTATAAATTATGTAAATAATAAATATAACATGTTAATTATTCTGTATATATGATATAACATCCCATTAAATATAATTTCCCCATCAATATATTGATATAGTAGATCGTGTGTACATACATATGACTGTCTCCATGAAGCATTGAGATTCATTCCCACGTTCACCATTTAAAAATGATTACAAAAATATATATTATTAATAAGTATGTAATATATGAAATTATAATTCTATTGGAAATAAATCAATATATATATATATATGTACTTACATATATCTTATTCACTTACTTTCATTCAATATGATATGAAAACGGAAACAACATTTATGTGTACGTACGGCCTACCGTCCCCATAAATGGTGCGTTACATTACATATATCTATATATTATAAATATTTATATTATAAATATATCTTGAATATAAATCATGGCTTATATTATAAAATTATTTAAATCATGATATAAATGATATGATCAAGAATAATAAGTTGAAACTTGTATGATAAAGAAAGTGATTGTTACAGAAAATGTTAATTTTACATGGAAATCATTATTAAATTGGTAGTATAAAATCATAAATAAATCATTTATTAAATATTAAATATTAATATGGTTCTGGTATAATTTAATAACATACTATAGTCATTATACAGGAGGATAAATGTACCCTTGACCAAGGTAAAGTACAAGGTAAGGGTTAATTACATAATCACTTTTTTATCCGAGGTTGTTTTTACGTAAGTATCTACTTGGAAATATTTATTGTAAATGTCCATGTTACATAAAATTATTTTAAAAGGGATGATTTTATGGGAATTTTTACTAAAACATCATGTTAAATGTGTTAAAAACTTATTCTTTTAAACTGTTCTCATTAATGTCCATTTTTTCAAAATGGTTTTAAGGATTTATTTATATGGGCATGAATGTTTTAAAATGTTAATTACATTTCAATATTTTAATGTAGAATGGCACAATTTGATTCAAAACTATATTTTAAATGACTTCCTTAAAAAATTATAAGAATTTTAAATGATTGCATGAAAAATGGATATTTCTATCAAATATTTATACTAATAATTTTCAACAATGTCAACATCCTTTACAAGATATTATTTTTGATCTAGGTTGATTTATTATGATAAAAATCTTCCATATTTTATTGAAGGTTTTGTTATATTTTTGTCTATGGAGGTGTTATTTTTATACAATTCATGGTTTATGGATAAATTATTGACATTTCGTATGCAAGTTTTAATACGAATGTTTCTGGTCTATTTAAACCTTTCAATATGAGTAATTCATTGTACATAGTAAGTGATGGGTGGATCCCGCTATAGCTCTTCGATGCATCACTAGGCCTCACGAGACAAACTAGAGACTTGGCACAATTCCTTGAAAAAATCTTATTTGAAGTCTTTGAACAAGTCCTTGACTTTGTGGTTATGATGTATGGAATTATGCATTCCATCATTATGAAAGTGGCTATTGATATTGAATTTGACTATTAGACTAGTATAATATGCATCTAGATAAGTAAATTCCATTATTGTTTTGTATCTTATCAATATTTTGTTGATGTTTATGTTTAAAGGAATTTGTTTTAGTCTCATACATTTTATTAAATGTTTATACTTATTTATTAACGTCTTCGCTATATTGTTATCCTTACTGAGTATCTGAGCTCACCCCTCTCTATGTTTTAATATTCCCAGCATTCCAAGAAGTTTATTATGATTGATAATAAGGGTTAAGATAGCTGATTAATGGAATTATTGAGGGATCATTTATGTTGTGTTTTATTTAATAATGTGTAATGTTACGTTCATGCATGTAATCTATATTCCATGAATGCTAAAATGGTCGGTATTTCAGGACATGATTCCTTATATCATGCCAATGTTATAAAATAATGCCCCACCTCTGGGTAACTGGGGTTGGGGCGTTACATCCCACCTTAAGCTCCAGCTACCATCAATGATTGTTTGGGAAGCTCTTTTGTCAACATTATGTTGGATTGAGGTACTGATGAGTGGTATTCACCACCTCCAAAAAAATTGACCATTTCAGGCCCTACTAACATAAATTCGCTGACCTTATCCTAGAATGTTACTGTTCTGCACCATTTCCAATTCAAGGATTCATTTAGAGCCATTCAGATGCTCAAGTGAAAAATATGATTTCAATAGAACTCTACTTGAGGAAGATGTTGTTACCATCCTCCATTAATCCCAATAGAAGATGATATAAATATGTATTAATGTGTCGGAAAACTTCTCACATATTGGCATCAGTTTTTGGATGATAGGATTTTCCATAGTTCAGCTCATTACGTAGAGCATATTGGATACTTTTTAAGAAATTTGAGGTGAATATTATATCTCAATCTGATAAAATATCTAGTGGTACTCCATTTAGCCTTATTACTTCTTTGATATACATCTACTCATGTTTATCTAGTGACAATTCCCCACAAATTGTGATAAAGGGGGCTATCTTTGTAAGATAATCCACAAAACCCATATAGAAATGTTTCCTTATGATTTATTTTGATGTCCATTTACAAAGTCCAAGGTGATGTTATCCCACTTCCATGTTGGTAAGGATTATTTTTTCAACATACCTTTAAAACAGTTCCTTTAATACTTTTCTGAAAACATATCATGCACTCTTATGTATATAATAAATCTCTTTTTTCGTTTTGTCCCACCGAAAGTTCTCCTGAGGATCTCGATACGTCATTGTGCTCCTAGGGTGAATAGAAATAGTTGTTCTATGTGAATCATTAATATGATATTTTGTTAACTCTATATTTGATGGTAAATATAGTCATGACCAATATCTAACATCGTCATCAACATCAATCTATTACTTAGAGTATTTACCATTCTTGATATCTTCCACCTTTGTTCAAAATTTCCACATCATTTCATTTAGAATCATTCATTTTATCAATGTGGGATGTTTTAGAAATAATTTGAGAAAGTATTTATGATTTCCAAACATTAATTATTCCCATTTGAGTTTTTTTATTTCTATGAAGAATAGATCTTTCTCAATTCTCTTCATTGATAGAGATGTAGTATCCTACATACTTAGAACATATTACACCTTATTTTAATTAATAAGATAGTAGTGGATTGTTCAATCGTAATATATGTTGAGAAACAACTATATTATATGGCACATACTAGAAACCTTTTGTGAGAATATATATTTGAGACTCTTGTGATTAGTATATATTTGATATGTCTAGCCAGAGAGATATTGTTGTAAGATATTCATTGTAAGGGTCAGAACTGCAAACTCCAGATCTTGTGTTTGATAGTTTTTCTAATGAATTTTCCACTACAATGGGACATAGGATATGACTTTATCAATTTTCATTAGTAAAGAGTATATGACTTTCTTTAAATCATTTTGGCACACCATAAATTGTTCTACACTAGTTGGGAGCATGATTACTTGAAAATTTATTAAACTATTTTTGATCTCCTTAAAGAATTCCTCACATTCTTGAATCTTGGAAAACATCAATCCATTCCATGTCAGCTTGGTTATTGGGTTTTATGGTCATGATATGTTCTTCAAAAATCATTATTATTACCCAACCCAGCCAAATAAAATATGGATCTCTATTAATAAAGTTTTCATAGGACACTCATTAGTTTCTTTTACCTTGGAATGGTCCATAGATATACCTTTACTGGTGATAACATTCCCCATGAATGATACTTCTGCTATCCAGAACATACATTAACTATAAGTTTGATAAATATTATCTCTTTACAAAGTCTTCAAAAATATTATTCAAATTCTCCTCATTTTCCTCTTTTCTCTTGGAATAGTTCTAAATATAATTGATAAATACAACAAAAAATTCATCAAGGTAATCCATAAATAATATTCATTAAATAAATTCAAACTTCTATAGCATTAGTGATTCTGATGGGCATCACTATGAACCCATAGAGTACATACCACATTCTAAAGGAATTCATGGGAATATATTCCTTCCCCTCATTTAATTGATGATATGCTGACCAAAGGTCTACCTTTTAAATGTAACTTTTCCCATGTAACTAATCAAACAAGTCATCAATATAATATAGGGGATACATTTTCTTTATCATGATTTTCTTAAGCTCGTGATAATCAATACAGAGGATCATTTATCCATCCTTCTTATAGAGAAAGAGGAATGGTTCACCCCAATATTAGTCACTACATCATATAAAACCCTTCCCTATATTCTCTTATAACTTCTTCTTCATTTATTTCAACTCAACAGTGTCCCTTCTATAAGATTTCTTTGGTATAGGCCAAGTTCTAGGACTATGTTGAATAAAGCACTCAACCTCTCGATTAGGCATAAGAAGAGGAAATTATTTTTGGAAACATTAGTGTAATCCCTCATGATGTAGATGTATTCAAGCTGGGTCATCACTTTTATCCCAATCAATTGGGAATAATATGCTTGATTATAAGGAATTAATATCCACACATGAGATGATGACTTTGAAAGAGAATTCTCATAACCCTTGTACTTTAAATTAATTAGATGATTCTTTGAGATTGTATAGTTGATCTCCCTTTCTTGATAGTGGATGTTGATATTGTATTAAGGTAGACAATCTATGCCCAAAATAGCAACAAACTCCACCAATGGGTGTAAGACATAATTTTCTCAGTGTTTCAGTCCACAGACAATAAATAAGGATGAGTTCTGTACATTGTATGAAATTATTTCCCCATTATTTATTCTCATAGATAAATCAAAATCTATATTTTTATGTTTTTTTGAATTGTTCAACTAAACCTTCAAGATATGAAAGAATGTGTAGAACTAGAATCACATATTATGCCTATATTCATTATTGAATAACTCGTGTACATATCACCACATAATTCTTTATCTCCACCTTAGTAGTAGGGAGATAATTTTCCCTTCCATGTTCCCTTTGAGGTTGATGTTGATTTCCTCCAACAACCCTATTCTTAGATAATTGATTTTAAAAATTACAATGTTAACTGAATTTGAAAAACTGCACTATAGGCTGAGAGTTGATCTAAACCAGCATTTTTCTTCAACATTAGTGGAATTACTCGTATCCCTTTTGCAATCCTTGTCTAGATTCCCCATTCTCCCACATTTCAGTCATTTTATGTTCCACTTTAGATGGATCCCAAGATGATTCTTCCAAAAATTATGACACATGTGATATTCCAAATTCATTCTATCATGAGATTCATTTTTATATCCACCAATATTAAACTATATTTTTATATTATTATCACTTAGACTACGAGACATTTGAGAGTCTCTAATATTCATTTAAAACTAAAGGGAAAAATGAAAAATCTCATCATAACTTTCAATGTCCTGAATTTCCACAACATTTCATATACTCAGATTTATTTATCTAGTGAAGTGATCCACATTTATTTTTTTAATAACATCACAATTTTTATATCTACCAATCCATGTAATGTTTTCTTTACACACCATGATTTACTCACCTTACATCTTCTTAATTCCAAGTAACTCTCTTTTCATCTAGAGATAGCGGGATTGGGAAAATATATATTTAAAATAATTTCCATGATTTACTCTAAAACTATTGAAACAATTTCATCCTTCAAAATCTTATTTTTGAACAGTTTTGATTATTGATCACTTTCCCCATAAAAATTATATACCTTAGTCTCAACATTCTCTTATTCTGTTAACTAGAGCACATAGAATTACTTTTTTATTTATTTTATACACTATTATATGAGGATGGTATTGGTATATCCACTAAACATGAGAGGCCTATTATGCATTAAGGATTTGAAGAAAACATGCTCTTTCCTTGACAAAGGAGGTTGTTCCACATGATTCATGTTATTATTCATAACTTTATCCAATTGAGAAAGTACAATCATATGGTTTTTTGAACCCAATCTTATCATATTTAACATGTAATTATGGAAACTATCTTATTGACTATCACATTTCTAGGTAGAATGTGTTCTTATAATTCCCTCCAATAACTATGAAATGAAAGTGTAATAAGTGTGCTTAAATAGATATTTAATAAGTATAAAAATGGAAGCATTGAAGATAAAAGGATAACACATGCCGGATTTCTAAATCCTAAATTACAAGTCCATAATTTTTAATCTAGGTTATCCATGGTTTGTTGCCTAAAATATAATCTATTGGGATTTTTATTTGTTCTATTAATAATGGTTTGTAATTGAATAATAATTTACCAAAGAATATCCCCTGGTCAAACCAAGTTCACATTAAGGATCATTGTCGTGTACCGGGTTAGCTCGAGTTAGGACCAAGACACTTTTTCAGATTTGTTACACCCATTTACATCTATGAAAAAACCACATCCACTTATAGTATTTAGAAGGGGAAGTATTTTATTTATAAAACACTTACTCTATATATAAAAAAGTATAAGGATATTTTCTTAGAAATAATTTTATCCCAAGGGTTCTTAATAATGTTTTATATTCCTAATCTTAAGAAATAACTATACATAAACCTCTAATAGAAAATATTGAGACCCATTCCTTTACAAATATCATTACATGTTTTTGAGCATAATTAAAAACCAAATATCATACTGTTTAGTGTTATGGAGATGAGGTACATAATTAAAAATAATTATTCTAAAATAATAATATATTTTATTTAATCCGTACATATATATCATAACTTCCTTTCATCCCTTACATCAATATAGTATTACCTAGGGATAACATGAATGAAATGATTATCCCAAAATCCCAGTAAGGCAATTAACATAAGAATAAAGATTAGCACATGTGTTAGAAGGCGTAACATAATGATTTAAAAAGGAATGTAACATGGTTAAATATAATGAGTCATAACATGTGATCATACAATAATTGATTCATATTATTATGAAAGAAATATAAAAAATAAATTTAGCATGAGTAAGATCTCAATGTCCATTACAAATTATGAATCAAGGATATCACCAATGCTATTGCACATGGAGCACTATTCAAGGATAACCACCAATACCTTTGCACTTTATTTATCATATGACTAATCATTTTTCAATGAATTGGACTGATATATGACCACACCCATCATAAAATGTTTTTAATATGATTTCCACAATAAAATTCATATATAATCTATCCAAAATAAACATAAGGTTTACCCATTGAAAGAATTGGAAAATATAATCATATTATAAAAATAATAAATGGGAACATCATTAATTGTTTCCCTAAGAGAAATAAATTATATCATCTAATAAAATTAGTAATGGAAAACAATAATAGATCATGATTAGTGAGTCAAATTGAAAAGATTACATGTAAAAATAGTTTTTAAGAAACTTCCGAATTAAAACATTTTATTGCCTTTTTAAAATAATATTAAAGAGAAAATAAATAAGAATAAGTATAATATTTTTTATAAAACCATAATGGAATCAATATAGTTTTTATATTAAAATGATCATTTTTATAAAAAATAATGGTGGGTTATAACCTATTATCTAGTGCACTAGAAATAGGAAATCAACTTTGGAAGTTCCCTTATATCGGGCTTTCTTAATGAGAAGCATTGAGTATGGAACCTTTTAAAAACATGTATATATACAAAAAAGGATGAAGGTATCATGAAACATGTCTTTATGAAATATAACAAACATTTATAATATGTAAATAAAAATTAGATATCATTTAATTTGGGTAAAAAGAGATAAAGATAACCCTGAAGGAATAATGGAGGATCAGGTAGAATCACATACCATATATCGGAATGTATTCTCTGCCTGATCTTAATTTCTTGGATAATGAAATTATATTAAATAATTAATAATTAAAAAGCAATTTCAATGTTTATTTTATATATTATAATTTTATTAATTTCATTTAAATATTTTTCATTAGTTAAGAAGTTCAATTTCATCATTTAAGAGCATTGGTTTCCTATGTTTTCATGGCCAATTTACTTTCAGACATGTATGAATTTTTTTATAAATTTGGTGAAATTACAAAAAATTATAAATAAATGTTATAAATGATCTTTAAAATGTTAAATTGGTATCATATATAATTTTTTTTTATTTCATATGGATGAATCATTAGATAATTAGTTAATGATAATCATTTAGGTTTATTTTGTATGTTTTCAATCACAACAAACTCATTTTTTATAAATAAATTTCATATGTAAATAATTATTTAATAACATCATATAATATATAATAAATATATTATAATATGGTTTAACCATAAACAATGTTTCCTGATTAGCCTTGGGAATGATTATAGAAGATGAAAGAAAGTTTTCTTTAAATGTGGTAAACGAACACATCACGAACGATGTTTTCATTTTTAGTATAGATAGAGGGGGAAGATAGATGATGATTAATTATTCCATTTGAAAAATAGCATTACAATATATGTATTGTACTGTACTAATCAAACCATTTTCATGAGGGGAGGTTATTAAAGAAAATGATAATAAAATACCATGAAAAGAAATTAAAAGAAAAGGAAGTGGCGTTTAACTCTTGATTCCTTCTTATGGAGAACCTCCTTAGGGTCTGGTATTGGTCATTTTTTAAGACCAAAACCACAACGACATGGGGGATGGAATTGGGAGGATATTTTATAATAATTAGAAAATATATTAAGGTTTGAGTGCTTTTATAATAAGTGGTGGTGAGGGGTGGTATTTATAATCGAGGAGAGGGGTGTTTTCAAAATATTTAAATAGTTAATTTATTATTTTGGTTCAGGAATAGGAATAGTTTGAAAATTATCATCATAAATATTAATTAAATGAGTAATAGTTAGATATTTTGGTCTTACATCATCCTTAAATCGTTTATGACTCAATAATTCGTATATTTAACATTTATTGTAAATTATGATATTTACTATTCACCAAACAATCATGTATTTTTGAAAAATCCAAAAAATTAATGTTGACTATTTTTCAAAATGTAAAATTCAAAAATATCCTTCATTTTATAAACATGAATTTCTATATATGATAAATATAATTATTAATTAAATTCCTCATTTACGTGAAAAATAAATATTTTAAAATTATAACTAATTTTGAATCACATTGAAAAATAAATTAAGGACTCATTAAAGTATACTAAAATCATAATACATCAAAAATTTAATTCATTAACACATATAATCAATATAATTTTTCTGTTAAAATAATAAATTAATCATACAATTGTAATTAAACATTTGTGACCTATAAAAATTCAACACATAATTAATATTTTTTATAATATTAATTTACATTAACAATGATATAATTATATAATATTTTCACTTATAAAATGGATATATTTTTGTTATAATATTATTAGGGAGGTTACTATTCAATTGTACAGTTTACTACTCATAAGGATCATCTTACTATTCCAAAAGTCAAGTTATTATTCCTTTTTTATATGTTCCTTCACCACTAGAAATTCTTTTTATTGTTTAATTCATCATTTATAATTTTTATTGTGTTCTAAATGAGACATTATGAGATTATAATTTTTTAAATATTTATAATAAGTGGTTTTAATTGATAATAGTTTTGGATCATTACAGAAATCGTGAAATAGTCTTGTAGTCACTTCATGAGAACCAATATTATGATGGGTTCTCATGGGAAGGTTTTGAGAATAGGATCTTTTGATGTGGTATTCTAATGAATTCCCACAATGAATGCAATCAAAATAGATCTATAGAGTTAAGTTCATTAGGGAAATTATCTTCTCCATTCCTCTTTATAGATATAGTGTTTCTAGGAATTCCAAAGGTCACATGGGAGACAAAAACAACAACTGAAACGCCCCGACCCCAGTGACCCAGATTTAGTGCATTATTTTAATACATTGGCATGCTTACAAAGAATCAAGTCCCAAAGGACCGATCAGTTTAGTAGTCTTGAAAAATAGATTACATACATGAATGTTACATTACGCTTTATAACATACAAAACAACATAAATAATCCTTTCTAAATGCCGTTATTCCCTTGTCTTAACCCTTCATATCAATCACAATACAGTTCTTGGAATCCTGGGAAAAATAAAACATAAAAAAGGGTGAGCTCAAACGCTCCGTAAGGGTAAGCAATACCACAGAAATTTTCATAAATAAGCCTAAACATTTAAGGAAATGTATACCTAAAACAAAAGTCTATTAAACTTGAACATCAACATAGCATGGCAAAAATAAACTGAAATAATTTCCATTTACTTATTCACATGGATATTCTAGTAATAGAATAATCCCATGCAATATCAATAAACAATTTTATAATGATGGAATACATAATGCTATACTATCATAACCACATAACCCAGGCCTCGTGCCAAGACTACAAATAAAATTTTATCAAGGTCTTGTGCCAAGAAACTAGTTTGTCTCATTAGACCTACTGATGCATTGAGGAGCTATAGCGGGCTCCACCCATCACATATTAAGTCCAATGCATTCCGATATGAAAATGTTCAAACATAACATAAACATTCGTAATAAAACTATCATACGAAATCTAAATACTTCATCCATAAACCACGAATGGTCTAAGAATAACACATCCATAGTCAAACACATCACAAAAACGTCAAAAAAATATGTTAGATTTGTATCATAATAAATCAAAATCAAATAAACATAAATTCTATCAAAGGATGTTGACATAGATGAAATAAAAATTATTAGAGATAAATATTTCTTTTTTTAAAATCATTTAAAAGTCACACATTTATTATGGAAGTAATTTAAAAGATATTTTTGAATGAAAGTGTCTCATACCACATCGAATCTTTTGAAAAGAAATATCATTTCAAAACATTCATGTCCGAATAAATAAATCCTTAAAATCATTTTCAAAACATGGAAATTAATTAAAAATATTTTGAAAGATAAATCTTTAAAACATTTAAAATTCTGATTTTGATAAATAGTACCATTCATAAATTATTAAAATATTTTTTTTTAAATCATTTAAAAGTCACATAAATATAAAATAAAACATTTACTTTGAAAATATCCTTATAAGATTTTAAGGGAAGCTATGAAAATTTTATAATGGCAGAAAATATCCACACCCACCGTATAAGTTAAAAAAACATTCTTAACTTAATTCTGTCGAAAAGGTTAAAAAGGACCTTGATTGGAAAATGACTGAATGATTCTGTTATAAACATCTTATAAAAAGTCAAACAAGGTTATAAATGACTTTAACCCATATTCTGTAAAATAGTAATAATATTTTGAAATATACTTTCAAGAAACATGGATGTGGATGATAAAGAGATCCCAGTAGATTATTACGTATAAACAACCTTGGATAATGAAGAGATTATGAAATAAACCTTTACCTTGTACTTTTCCTTGGTAGGGGATAGGTTAAACTCCTGTATAATAGTGAAATAATTGTTATTAGATTATACAAGAATCATATACATTAATATTATATCATATATGATCATTTAACATTGATTTGTTAATAATATCTTAGTATTATCGTTGTTTCGGGTGTTAACTTACTCGTTTTCTTTTATATGTATTATTACGTAAGTTGTGTTTGTCATGTATAGGATGTATCTTAAACATATCTATAATGATATCAAGTCCTTAGAGACTATTATTAATCATCATATTAGAATTATACTTGAATGGATATGATGGAGAATGAATCTCATCGCATTCGTGGAGACGGTAGTCCGTACGTACACACGAGCGACAATATCATTCTTTTGGTAATAAAATAATATGTAATTTTATGGTATATCATATATACAGAATCATTATCATGTTTTATTTATTATTTACATGAATTACGCATCATTATTATAACCATCCAAATAATAATTTATTGAATAACAATTATACCACGACGTGGAGACGGTAAGCCGTATGTAAGCACGTATGGTGACATGTTATTCAAAGGATTGATAGAATACTAAAATATGGTTGTAAAATTTTTATAATAACATAAAATCATATATTATATACTGGAGTTATTATTTTAGAATGTTAATAACAAAGAAAGAAGAAGTAGAAGAAGAAAGGAACTTCAAAAAAGGTGGTGAAATCATTACCTCTTCTTCGAGTTCTTCCTTTTGATTTGATAAAAAGGGCTCCTTAAGTTGGCTTTATGACTAAAGTAAGGCCTCTAGAATGAAGTTAGGGAAGTTGAGAGAGTATTTGGGCAGAGTTTGGCCGAACCAAAATTCTTTGAAGGTGTGATTTAATGAGAAGGGAGAGTGACCTTTTATAAGAGGGGTGAGGGGCATCTTTGGAATGGCTAGAAATATTATTTTATAATAAATTCATATTCGGTTTATAATGGCTCCAAAGTGGTTTATTTAGAGGTTTTGGTGGGGATGGGTAAAAACCCACTCTTCCAATAGAATTTAGACAGGTTTGGGTCATTATATTAATCTTATCTTTAAGTATTAACTCTTGGTTAATTAGTTTCACTTTTACAATGTATCTTGGTATTTTTATATTATATGGTTAATAAACATAATATATACAACTCAGAGACCCCAAAGTGGTCCATTAATGAAACAACTATCATTATATAATTCTCTTGGACGAACCATAGATTTTTATGAATTTAATATCAGTTGATAATATAATATTTGTTTTAAAAACTCTTTTCTATCAATTTTGACACTATTCAATAATTGATTTTTGTAAACAAATCATAACAGAATTATTACATTGAAAAAAGTTAATTAAATCAATACTAACATTTAATATTAACCTAGAAAATTATTTTAATTCATAAAAAGTCTGAAATTATATTTATTTGGGTTTTTATAATATCAATTATTCTAATTTTTCATTGATTAGGTAAATACTGCATCATCATTGTGTCATAGATAAATTATATTATATAATATCTACAAATTATAAATAAAATATAATTATGTAGGAAATAATTTTATCTTTCTAATTAATATTTAAAATATATTTTATCATATGTATAACCCTATATTACAAATGTTTTAGTAAATAAACTTTGATTTTAACTCTTTTAACTCTTCTTTGAATTAAATAATAATAAATGTACTAATCTAATCCAAGTGGACCTAAATGATAATAATTTATTCCTAAGGTTGTTTTTGGTCGACAGACACTTTTCCAATAGAATTAGGACATGTGTTAGGTAATATTAATACCATTTTTGCCCTTAATTACCCTATTTATTTTTAACCGTGGTAAATAAAAGTGAAAAGTTGCTATTCACCAAAAATTATTTTCATCTCATTGAACTACATTTTACTCTTTGATATTAACCGTGTCTATAAGATTTTCTAAATTCCAATCACAGAAGCGGTAAAATTAAGTTTTATGAAAAATTCAATTTTTTAACTACCACTTAGTAGTTTCACTATTCATCAAAAATTGAAGTTTTTCCGAACAATGCCAAAATTTCACCCTTAGCTATAATTGATATTCCGAATTAATAAATGATGTATATTTTACAAAATTCTAAACATATATGTTTCATCAATTAATTTTATAATTAATTCTCGCTGTCACAACAAATAGCGTGTTTTTAAGAAACAATATATATCAAAAGATTGACAATTGTTTATGTCCAATTTTAATGTTAAATTATTTCTAATGAACACCATTGGATAAAATGGTAAAATAATATTCTAATTATAATTTAAAACCACTCAATAGTATAATTTATCACTATATATTATTTTGATTTTAAAAGTTGTTTTTAAGTATTTTTCACTATTCATTAAAATTGGAAGTTCTCAAAAAAATACCAAATATTCAACTTAGGATAATTTAGATATTCCGAATACAAAAACGAAGTCCATTTTGAAATATAAAATATATATAATTTTAAAAATGTAGGTATTACTATTCATAACGGCTAGTTTGATTGGTTGTGGTGTGTTAGAACTCGATGTTGCGTACAACACACACTATCACATTATTCAAAGAGAAGCGTACCGTAGAATCTTGGGGTGTTACATTTCAAATATTTTATGTCCCCATTCTAGAGAATAAACATATTTAGTCAAATTGAATATATAAAAGCTTAATATATTGCATTTAAACAGGGTTAACGTTGGTAAAAGTGCATTTTTGAAAATAACTTCTTTTATATGAAAAAAGGAATTTGTTCATATATTATGTCTAAGAAACTCATAATATGGATTCTAAAATTATAAGGATTATATAAAGTTTAAAATTTAGTTAGTACTATTCATAACCTCTTTTGAACGACTTGTTTGGTAAGTCATGGTGCGCTTGATCTCGGCGTTGCGTGTAGTGCAAGTTATTAAATTATTTTGAAGAAATAACACACTATGAAATCCTGGGGTGTTATATTCTATCCTCCTTCAATAAATTGAATCCTTGGAATTTGAAATTGTTTTTCGAAAATAAAAGGTTGAAAATTGAAAATATCTTTGTGGGAAAACCCACATCGGAAATTGGGTTACTAAAATTTAGTCTTAATATGAGGAAAAGAGAAATGAAAGGGTCACCACCAAATTATGATCTCGATTTGGAGAACATTGGTTCAATTAGAGATGTATAATTGGAGGAATAAAGTAAATATTTATAGGTAGTGATTGTGGTCATCAATCACAACAAGTGTAAAGTTGAGGTCCTTATATTCATCAATCTATGAGGATTTGAAATACCATCGGTTCAACAAAACATAGGGTATTAGGATAACACATTTTTTGTTTTAGTATTACTTAAATAATGTATAACAATTAATTTCTTGATAGAATAAGAGATGATGAAATATATTCTTGACAAGTAGAGTTCCATCCTTTAACTAATTTCTACCACAAACTCATATTTCACTCTAAAAGATAATAGAACGTAAACAAAAATTCTATTTATACTATTCGTATAGGGTTCCAAAAAAATGTATTTATAATTCATCTACAAGATCTTTTAAAAAAACTACATTATTTAATCCAGGACATCTCGTGGGCCAGTGGTAGGTGATACACCCTTGCCGCCCTTCGGTTGCGGGTTCAAGTCTCGCAGCCTTTCCGGTCGTGACTGGTTACCGCCCGACCTCCGGGTTTTCCTTTTATGGAAATCCAAAATTAATCTCAAACTAGAATTATCCAAAATACATCTTTCCAAACTCACAGTCCAACATTTATAAGGAAGGTAATCATAATGTAGAACCTTTTTACCCCGTAATAGAATATGAATACCTTCATCATGTATTATTTTAAAACACTAAAACATCCTGAATTACCATAATCCTTATTGATTACATTCATGCTCCCTTATTCCATATACAATGTTGGATATACTTCATCCATCGGAAAATGTTGTAAACTGCAACAATTATGGAATATTAAAATCTTTAATCGATTTCAAGGCAGTCAAGAATATCCAATAAAATTTCCCCAAATCAACCATATCTTATTCCAAAATTAGTACCTCAATATTAGAACTATATTAAGGTTTATCTTTCCATCAATTAAATAATTTCCAAAAGTTTAACATGCTGTGGAGTCACATTTCTTAGTACCATAAAATCTCAAATCCTCAATGAAATAGTACTGAAGTACAATCCTCATATACTCCATAATTATTATAACAAGTACATTACTGATAAAACACTCAAATGACATAATCAACAAAAGAACTCGAATCATTCATCTTCATCTGTGGTAGTATCATAACATGATTGTTATCCAGTAGCATCATTTATGGCATAGTCTGATGATAGGTTCGCGTAGTATCCACACTCCACGCAAATGCAGCATTGTACATTTGAAACCTTTTTTTCTTACCCTTTCAGTCATGTACTTGGTTCCCTTTTTCCTACACACATATAACAAACTCTCATTCCTTTCAGGAATGTTCTAGGGTGTTTATTCCCAATGTTATCACATAAGGGGAAATTCCTTTTTTCCCTCTTCCCGTTATCCATCTTTCTCTCTTCCATCTTTTTCTTCTTTTTCTTCTTTTTCTTCCCTTCAAAGCCATAGGACTCAGTAAACTCTTTAGTTATCTTATCCACACATGATATTATTTCTTCATATGATGATAATACGTGGGAGAAAATTTCCCTTCTAAATGATGGCTTAATACCATGAATGATATGGTCCTTCTTACTCTTTGGATCATATGTACTACTGGAGTTCACATTACTTCTACTGGGCACCATTTCTATATAATAGCATAAACTAGGTCAGTTTATGAATTGCAATGAATAATTCCAAACTTGTAAAATACCTAACGCAAATTGAACAGTTTATGGATATAATCCATAATCATAAAAAAGTTTTCATTGAGTAAATATATACTCATTAGCCCTTCATAAAGGTTTGTAAATAAAATGAGAATTACCCTAAGCATATCCCCCAGGAGTGTCGTAACCAAGAGTGCAACAAGGCCCGTTTTCGTGCACCAGTTCCCGTTAGAGTCTAGCTCAAAGCGGTGTTTTGGGGTTTTACCCCTAAGTACATCTGTGCCAGAGCCGCCTCTACCTGCTCGTATCCAAACAGGGATGTATTTCTCAGAAAACTCACAAAATCTCTACAATACCAAACTTCTAGAAAGATCTTATATACTAATCCTCAAAGTCTATCTTAGGGATATGTTCTCTAATTAGAGTTTATCTAAATCCAGGTTACAAGGTTATTGCTAAACTTCCTCTGATACCAACTGAAACGCCCCGACCTGAGTGACCCAGAGTCGGTGCATTATTTTAATGCATTTGCACCATTATTCCCTTGTCTTAACCCTGCAAATCAATCACAATATAGTTCTTGGAATCCTGGGAAAAATAAACCATAGAATAGGGTGAGCACAATCACTCCGTAAGGGTAAGCAATACAGCAGAAATTTTCGTAAATAAGCATAAACATTTAAGGCAATGTATAACTAAAACAAATGCTTTTTAAAATTGAACATCAACATAACATGGAAAAAATAACATGAAATAATTAACATTTACTTATTCACATGGATATTATACTAATCAAATAATCACATGCAATATCAATAACCATTTTCATAATGATGGAATGCATAATGCCCGACAATCATTACTACATAGCCAAGGCCTCGTGCCAAGACTACAAATACGATTTTGTCAAGGCCTTGTACCAAGACACTAGTTTGTCTCATGAGACCTACCGATGCATCGAGTAGATATAGTGGGCTCCACCCATAACATATTAAGTCCAATGCATTCCCATATGAAAAGCTTCAAACATAACATAAACATTTGTTTTAAAACTAGCATACGAAATGTAAATACATCATTTATAATCCACGAGTGGTATAAGAATAACACATCCATAGTCAAACACATCATAAAAACATCAAAACAATATGGAAGTTTTGTATCATAATAAACCAACTTCAAATAAACTTAAAATCCATCAAAGGATGTTGATATAGAAGAAATCAAAACTATTTGAGAGAAATATCTCTTTTTTGGAAATCATTTAAAAGTCACACATTTATTAAGGAAGTAATTTAAAATATATTTTTGTAATAAAGGGTCCCATACCACTTCAAAGGTTTTGAAAAGAAATATCATTTAAAAACATTCATGTCCACATAAATAAATCCTAAAAATCATTTTTAAAACATGGACATTAATTAAACAGATTTAGAAAGATAAATCTTTAAAACATTTAAAATTATGATTTTGAGAAAAAGTACCTTTCAAAAATTCTTAAAATATTCATTTTGAAATCATTTAAAAGTCGAATAATTATCAAATAAAACATTTAATTTGAAAATATCCTTATAGCTTGTAAGGGAAGCTTTGAAAATTTTATAACGGCGGAAAATAGCTGCACCTGACGTATAAGTTACAAAAATATTCTTACCTTAATTCTGTCGAAAATGTTTAAAAGGACCTTGTTTAGAAAACGACGGAAATATTCCTTTATAAACATCTTATAAAAAGTCAAACAAGGGTATAAATGACTATAAACCATTTCTGTAAAATAGTAAGAATGTTTTGAAATACACTTTCATGAAACATGGATGTGGATGATAAAGAGATCCCAGTAGATTATTACGTATAAACAACATCGGATAATGAAGAGATTATGAAATAAACCATTACATTGTACTTTTCCTTGGTCGGGGGTAGGTTAACCTCCTATATAATGGTGAAATAATTGTTATTAAATTATACAAGAATAATATACATTAATATGATATCATATATGATCTTTTAAAATTCATTTGTTAATAATATCTTAGTATTATCGTTGTTTCGGGTGTTAACTTACTCATTTTATTTTATATGTTTTGTTACATAAGTTGTTCTTGTCATGGATAGGTTGTATCTTAATCAAATCCAGAATGATATCATGTCCTTAGATACTATTATTAATCATAAAATTATAATTAGACTTGAATGGATACAATGGAGAATGAATCTCCTCGCGTTCGCGGAGACGGTTGTCCGTACGTACGCACGAGCGACAATATTATTCTTTTGAAAATAAAATAATATTTAATTGGATGGTATATCATATATAAAGAATCATTATCATGATATATTTATTATTTACATGAATTACACATCATTATTATACCCATCCAAAAAATAATTTATTGAATAACAATTACACCACGGCGTGGAGACGGTAAGCCGTACGTACGAACATATGGTGACATGTTATTCAAAGGATGGATAGAATACTGAAATATGGTTGTAAAATGTTTATAATAACACAAAGTTATATATAATATACTGGAGTTATTATTTTAGAATGGGAATAACAAAGAAATAAGAAGTGGAAGAAGAAAGGAACATGAAAAAGGGTGGTGAAATCATTACCTCTTCTTGGGGTTTTTCCTTTGGATTTGATCAAAAGGTATCCTTAAGTTGGATTTATGACTAAAGTAATGCCTATATAATGAAGTGAGGGAAGTTGAGAGAGTATTTGGGCAGATATTGGCCGATCTAAATGGCTTTGATGGTGTGAGTTAATGAGAAGGTAGAGTTCCCTTTTATAAGAGGGGTGAGGGGCATCTTTGGAAAGGCTAGAAATATTATTTTATAATAAATTAATATTCGGTTTCTAATGGCTCCAGAGTGGATTATTTAAATCTTACAGTGGGGATTGTTCTAACATCACTCAACTAATAGATTTTAGATAGGTTTGGGTAATTATATTAACCTTATCTTTAAGTATTAACTCTTAGTTAATTGGTTTCACTTTTACAATGTCTCTTTGTATTTTTATATCATATGGTTAATAAACATACTATATACATCCAAGATAAACCCAAGTGGTCCATTGATGAAACACCTATCATGATATAAGTCTCTTGGCCGAAACTTATATTTTTATTAATTTAATATCAATTGATAATATAATATTTGTTTAAAAAACTTTTTTATATCAATTTTGACACTATTCAATAATTGATTTTTGTAAAAAATCATAACAGAATGATTACTTCAAAAAAAGTTAATTAAATCAATCCTATCATGTCATATTGACCTATAAAATTATTTTAATTCATAAAATGTCTCAAATTATATTTATTTGGGTATTTATAATATCAATTATTCTAGTTTTTCATTAATTAGGTAATTACTTCATTGTCATTATGTCATAAATAAATTAAATTATTTAATGTCTAAGAATTATAAATAAAATATCATTATGTAGGAAAAAATTTTAGATTTCTAATTAATATTTACAATCGAATTTATCTTCTTTATAACATTATATTAAAAATGTTTTAGTAAATAAACATTGATTTTAACTCTTTTAACTCTTCTATGAATTAAATAATAATAAATGTCCTAATCTAATACAATTGGACCTAAATGATAATATTTTACTCATAAGTTTGTTTTCGGACGAGTTAACCTTTTCCAATAGAATTAGTTCATGTGTTAGGGTAATATTAATATCATTTTTACCTATAATTACCCTATTTACTTTTAACCGTGGTAAATGAATGTAAAAAGTTACTATTCACCAAAAATTATTGACATCTCATTGAACCACATTTTACCCTTTGATATTAATCGTGTCTCTCAGATTTTCTAAATTCCAATCACAGAAGTGGTAATATTAAGTTTTATGAAAAATTCAGTATTTTAACTACCACTTAGTAGTTTCACTATTCATCAAAAATTGAAGTTTTTCAGAACAATGTCAAAATTTAACCCTAAGATATAATTAATATTCCGATCTCAAAAATTATGTCTAATTTAAAAAATTCCAAACATATAAGTTGCATCAATTAATTTTTTAATTAATTCCCACTATCACAACAAATAGCATGTTTTTAAGAAACAATATATATCAAAAGACTGACAGTTGTTTATGTCCAATATCAAAGTTAAAATAATTCTAATGAACACCATTGAATAAAATGGTAAAAATATATTATAATTATAATTTGAAACCACTAAATAGTATAATTTATCACTATATATTATTTTGATAAAAGATGTTGTTTTTAAGTATTTTTCACTATTCATAACAATTTGAAGTTCTCAGAAAAATACCAAAAATTCAACATAGGATAATTTCGATATTCTAAAAACAAAAATGAAGTCCATTTTGAAATATAAAATATATATAATTTAAAAAAGTATGTTTTACTATTCATAACGGCTAGTTTAATTGGTTGTGGTGTGTTAAAACTCGATGTTGCGTACAACACACGTTATCACATTATTCAAAGAGAAGAGTACAGTAAAATATTGGGGTGTTACATTGTAAATTTTTTTATGTCCCCATTCTAGAGAATAATTTTATTTAGTCAAATTGAATATATAAAAGTTTAAAATATTGTATTTAAAAAGGGTTAAAGTTGGTAAAAGTGCATTTTTGAAAAATACTTCTTTTATCTGAAAAAAGGAATTTGTTCTTACATTATGTCTAAGAAACTCATAATATGGATTCTAAAATTATAAGGATTATATAATGTTTAAAATTTAGTTAATAATATTCATAACCTCTCTTGAACGGCTTGTTTGGTAATTCATGGTGCGCTTGAACTCTGTGTTGTGTGTAGTGCAAGTTATTGAATTATTTTGAAGAAATAACACACTATGAAATCTGGGGGTGTAACAACAACTAATACAAAAAATAATTTATATCCTGAAGGAATCAATCGAGAATAAACTTTCCTCCAAACTAAACCATTATCAATGCATAATTAATTAATAAGGGGTTTATTTTCTGACTCCCTCCAAATGAGAATTGTTAAATCTGTAATGGAATTAATACATGAAACAAAAGAATGATTTTCTTCGGAAAAAAAAGGAAAGGAATGCGGCTAAGTTACACAGATCGTCTATCCATCAAAAGGATACACAATCACAAGACCTTTCAAAGGTCATATGAATCTATAATTAATTATTCTTAATATTCTTATGATCACAAAAAACAAAATTTAAAATCCATCATTTTCTTGCGAATGTGTCTTGATAAGTGATAATGACTATAAGGAGGTTTTCTTACATGTTTCTCTAATCATGCAACTTGTCAAATGATGGATGCCTAATAATAATTTAAAACATATTTTCAAATAAACATGGAGAAATTATGGATCCTCATGCAATGGATTTTAGTGATTTTATTCATTTTATGCACTCATGTGATTTGTAGGAACCTATGAAACGCCTAGAAATATGTCAACCATGTCATGTGATATCATGTTATCATATTTCTCCCATCATATAAAGGAATTTACACACATACATTCAAGAATATGATTCCCCTATAGATCCACATACATGAAAAAGTATTTTTTTCATTATTATTTTGGATCATCATGAGATCCATTATTGATCATGAGACTAATCACAAACAAGGATAGCAATTTTCCTGGAAAATTCTCCCATGACTTCATATGATCTCAAACCATTTTATAATATGGAAGAAAATATAAAAGAAAATGAATAATCATCTCATGAAGGGAATAAATTCTGATCTTCTTATGAAATGGTTTTTACACTTTTATAGGAAACCATTGATCATGATTATACTCCTAGATAGGTCATCCTAATCCAATTAAGCACCCCATGAAAAGCTACCTTTATCTCATGAAGGACCCTAGAGATTTGACATTTCATCCTACAAAAGTATTTCCACTGGTTTCATAATCTTATTAATACCCCTATACATGTAAACCTATCCTTTTTAATTCTCTTTTACATTTCAACACGGGTCAGAGAAATCCCATTGATCGATTGTGTTTCAAAGAACATCACGATGGAGGACCACTCTCATGGGGATTGTCATCATGTGATGTCATGGATGACCCATGATAGGATAATTTAAAGCATATGATAAAGTAAAACCTACACCAACTCTAGGTCATAAATGAGATATATTTTATATAAAAGGACGTGTATTACCTTGGTGATAAGGCCTATAAATACCAATAGTTGAAAACACACACACACACTGTTGTGAATGCTATATGGTAGTGAAAGAGTGGAATTCATATATCATAAAGTATCGTAATTTAAAGGGCCTTCTACTTGGTAACATATACCAAATGATCACAGGAATGATGTGGAATGAATAGTTGGTTTTCATTGTCTATCTCTAGATCATTTGAAGGAGTTTTTTAGTGTAAGCCATAATGTTGGAATGAGGTCCAACATGTTGACTGGGTCACATGAAACCAAAAATATTCTAATTATTGGAAAACCATAATGTACATATATAATAAAGTCTATAAAATGACTACAAAATACGAAAGGCTTATTAATATATAGATAAAAAATAATTATTTGCATTTCTTGATATATCCAGATCATCCAAAAACACCAGGTTATGTTTCACATGTCATGTGACACCCTCCAAAAATGCCATTTCGATCATGCGATGTCCTTTGGAAATGTCAAGAAAGTTAATCGGTAGATTCCATGCAGGTCACCCAAGATCAATGAAGTCCATTTGGATTTCAAGATAAATTGTAAGGTAACTTCTATATTTGTAAATCAGGCCATGTGGTATCATTAACACATGTCACCCAAGACATTTGGAATCCTTTAGACATGTCACTTAAGCCTTGATATATACTCTAGATAAGTCGATGATGTATGGAGATTCCCAACAGATATGTTATCCATGTCCCACAATTCCTTTCATTCATTTCATCCTCAATCATGTGATATAATTCTATGCATTCTATATTGTTCAAGGGATTTAATCTTGAAAAGTCAACTGGATCATTAGATTGTCATTAGGTATGTACACAATGAATCCAAGTCATGTCTAAACATGTCAACCATATCATATGACATCATCCAGGCATGTCATCCTTGATTATGATATTTTTTCTAATCATTCCATCATGGTAATGTGTTTTCCATTAGACACGTCAACTGAATCCTTAGGATTCCTTAATAAATTTATTCTAGAAAACCAATACATGCGTAGACATCAAAAGAATAGTTAGATATTATCCCCATACATATTAATAAGAAAATCAGTCCATTTTAGGAAAATATCTTAGTATATGATATCCTTATCCAGTGGAAAAATTTGGGCATACACCAAAGTGAATTATAAGATCTCTGATTCCTATCTATCCATGATATGTATTATTCCTTCTTAAGGATCAAGTCCCAATTGGCATCTACTTTGTTGTGTAAGCCCCTCCATGTCTCCAAAATAAAAAATGTTGGACCCAAATACCTTTATGGTTTCATCTCCCTATATCTTCCATCAAAGGAATGAGATTTAACCCATACTTTAATGAGTCCAATCCGTTTCTTAACTAAGATCTATTGGATTCCTTCTTGATGCCCATGATCCACATCAAACAACCCATTATAAAATCATTAATGCATCAGTCTGTCATCCATATTCAATTAGACTGATCACTTTCTATTACTTTTCTCTCACATTGAGAATAGATCACATTTCCTTAGGGACTTGCAGTGATCATATCATTATCATCATCAACATACACTCATTATTCATCCCTTAGTGTGTAATCCCCATTCAATGGCTTGTTATGATTTCCCCTGTACAAGGGTATCCACTATGTGGTAAATCTATTGGGAAATATCAAACTACATTAACAGTGAATCCTAGTATAAATAAGATATATATGGCATGTTCCAAAGGGTCAAGCATAACAACCAATTTATATTTTCCTAATATATTTATTATCTTGATGATGTTAAACCACACGGTTCCAACCAAATAACTGGGATTTTATTCTTGTTCTAAACTCGATACTTAGGAAACCATTTAAAGGTCAATACCAAACATGAAATATCGATCTCATCCCTATATGGTAGTAATATCCATAGTTATTGGTTATAGGTTATAAAATATTATAAGCAACCCAGTTAAATGAAGGTATAGGAAATTGATAAAGAACCTTGAATAAATAAAGATGGATTCATTAATAAATCCATTTTTACACACAGAATGATTCAATATTTTCTCATTTATAGGGTATCTATTTTGGTATCAGGATTAGAATGAGATTATCAAACATATCTCTAATTTGTTAGTGAGTCTTATAGTTAGCGATAAATCCCCCAAATAGGTTGTGATGTGCCCGAACTCCCATTCTATTTACAAATATGATTTCCTATGAAATATTAGGTATGAAACCCTAATTGTCCACCATGCTTTGGATTGAAAATATGTACTATGTTATGGATTTGGGAACCATTATGAGTGTTTTTTAAGGATGAATATAATGAACCAATTGTGAATTATTATACAGACATGACCCCCCTAATCAATTATTTGGAACATGGTAAAATAAATATACTACAAAGTCCCCCACTGATCCATTTTTTCCTCTATCCATCATTCTTCAATTGAAATTTTTTCATAATGATTTTGTTAAATTTATATCAATTTCATCAACAAATTATATTGGTATCATTCTACAAAAGTGATCCAGAATAAGAAATTCATAAAAATAGTTAATTCAAAACATACGATATGTTCCTATGTGTATTAATATTATGTATTTTTTAGTTATTGTCTATATGATTTTATATATGATTTTTTTATTTGTATTACAATAAATAAATATTCCCTTTAATTTGGTGTTGTGTAAATCAAAATAAATCTAAAGAGTTGAACTTATTGTAAAGGTAAATACATAATAAAATCATAGGGTCTTTCAGATAATGTATTAAAAATAATGCATAATATTGATCCAAAGTGACTATTTACCAATTTGTAAAACATTATTTACACTAGGGTATTTATGAGTATTGAGAATTGGAAAATTAAAAATTTGTTAAAGAATGCTAAAATAATTAAGAACCTTAAATTTTTATGATTTGGAAAGTCATTATGAGAAAACATTGATACGTAGGGTATCTCAAAGGGCATGACACATGAAAAAGTGTGAAATACTAATCACTATGATATGTAAGTGGATTTTTAGTTAGAGTTAATATAAAATATTATTGATTTTTCTAATGATATATTAAGTTTTTATAGTTTTTCAATGAAATGTGAGATTCCATAAATGAAGTATTTATAAGGAGATCAAATATTGTTTTCTAATCTATTTATTTTTTTATGATTCATTTTGTTGAAGAAATGGATTACTGATGATTGAATTATGTGTAAACATTAATAATGTGAGCCCTTATAAAGATATAAATGGTCAGTTCTATAAAAAAACTCTGACATTTGATAGGGGTTAGTAGAAATTGGGATTCAAATCATTCAACCCACCATAAAAACAGAAAATATCTTATGTCTAGGATTGATATTATTGACTCAAGGTTACCATAATAATGGGACAATGATTATTTAACAATATTAGCTAGTAAAAAAATCTGTGTTATGAAGGAGCTACTTCAGGAAGGGAATTATTCGAATGAAAAATTACAAAAATTCATGAAATATAGAAACTGTACTTTTCAATTTTCATGCTTGTATTAAAAATTGAATTTATATGGAAAACATGTGTATGAATTTGGACGATGGTTATTTTAATAATGATTTTTGTATTATAGATTCATTGGCTATGTATTAATGTTAGACTAATAGGTCTATGGAATGGTGGGAATGGTGTCTACCTTAGAAGGGTATAATAATACTTCTTAAATAATTTATCATGAATATTTAATGATCATCAATTTACATTATCAAATAATATCATAACAAAAGTGGAAATAAATGGGGTTTTAACTGACATAAATATAGATAGTCAGTAGTATAAATTCCTTATCATGGTATTTATATAGAATAGAAATTGATATCATTAAAGGTGTGATAATGATATAGGGGAATGAATATATTATATGAGGTGGTATCCCCATATATTTTTATAATAAAACATTAGTAATAATTCCAAAATATCACCACCAGAGCTATTTTATGTAGTATACACCCATGGGTTTGACAATATAATCTTATAAGGTTCTAAAAAAATCAAGAATTATGTATTCTTTATTTTATTCTTATCCTTATTGGGAATAAAACATGACATATTGAAAGTGAAAAGTATTCACATTCTCAATGATCTGGACAAAGAAATTAACTCTATACACAATCATTAATAATCGGTTACTAAATATATAGTCAAAATAGAATGGAAATATCTTATAATAAAATTTTTAAGAAAATATTATGAATTTCAAAAATACTGTCGATTTTTTAAATGGGTTTGTTACTTGTGCTTTATCTAACATTCATGTTCTTTTTTTTTATTTTATTAAAGGGATTGAAGTTAAGTTCCCTTATATACAGTCATGGCCATTTGAGAGAATATATATTTCACCCCAATATCCTGATTGTGGATTTTTATATTCTTGGTAAAAAAATATGAAAAATATGTTGAAAATTGTTATGCACTCCCCCTGAGAGGAATATTTTTTATAGGAATTTCACATATTTTCATCAATGATAATGTTTTTTTGGAATGATATACTTCAGTCCATTTATTTATATTTTGAATGTCTAAATACTTATTTTTTCTCGCGTTGAGAATCCAATTGAATTGACAAGTATAATTTTTTTAATTTATATAAATTGATTGATTATACATTTTCAAATTATTTAATGAAGAATTATCTTTCCTATTTTGGGTAGGAAAACATTAATACAAAAATATTTCATAAAAACATTCGATTAAATTTAATTTCATTGATATCTTGTAATACACATATCACCCAATTTTAACAAAACAAGACATACAATTAAAATACTTTTAAATTAATATGATATTCATTGCCTAGCCATTAGAATAGAGGGTAAGAATATTATTCTGTAAAATATGGAAATATATAGTTTCAAACTTTATATAAAATGATTTCATCTGTGAAAATTTTATTAAAAATAAAAACAACAACCACTTGAAAATAAAGGAATATTTTAAAAAAACTCATTTTCTATGAGACACCACATATTACCCCAATGCATTAAAATATAAATTCAGTGGAATTAATTTAATGAAATTTATATATTAAATATTCAATGAAATTTTAAATTTTAATCTTATGTTATTTATGTATATGATATTAGAATAAATCCATTTTAGACATAAAACTGTATTTTCCAAAAAAAAATTATTGTATCATTTTGCAAAGCTATTTGAAAATTGCCATTTTAAAATTTTAGAATGACTATTTTATAAAAAAAAATCCATTTTAAATAATAAATTTCATTTTTTCCTTGGATTTAATTTTATAAAATTATCTAAAATGATTATTTTTTCAGCGAGTAGTGAAAGATTATAGTTTTTACTAAAAATTGAATTTTCAATCAAAGAATTTATCAGATAAATTTTATTTTTATTTTTTCTTTTAATAATTAATATAATTCAAAAATAAATTTATTATCATAATTTGTGTCATTTTAATCAATTTCATTGTGAATGTTTATAAAAACATTTTAATCATTTAACAATTTTCTCTTTTGTAAATTGATTTTTTGTTGTGCCTATGGGTTTAATATTAAATTAAATTATGCCAATTTTGTGAATGGAATTTATAAAAAATGATTCCATATTTTGAATCATAATAATTTATATTATATAATAAGTTTATCATACTTTTTGGTCAAATTTATAGTAAAATACAAAAAAAATATTTATAACGGATTATGTTAAAATGGTTTTACATGGTGGGAGGGTAAACAAAACATATAAGGTGTAAAATGAAATATAATCTTTTCTAGAACCCATTAAAATAAATAGTTTGACCTTATATCCAATAATATTCACTAATGGACAATTTTTTATCACATTGGCATGAGAAAAAAAGGTACACATTATACTTTTCAAAAATATAATCTCTATCCTCTCCCTCACTTATAAAAGGCCACCAACTATCATCTCCTATTAACACATAAAAATTATCATTTGGGATAATGTTTACCCAAATATCACCCCTAATTCACTCATCACATCCTAGAGTCCTTATTCTGATTATAAATCCATCCAAAAAAGTATTTTTTTGTAAACTTAAAGTGTCCCTCCAAAGAAGAGGAAAAATTATTAAATGTTAATTATTTATTTATTTATTACTTATTCTCAATAAAATAATCTTCAAATATTATGATATAATAACAAAAATATATATTATATAATGAAATTTTATTATGTTAACTCAATAACCTATATCCAACTCCTCTTTGATTAAATTTGAAATTATGTTGAAGATTGTCAGTACGGAAGAAACCCACCTCGTGAACCAGTGTTATTCATTTTCCAACACAAACCCTCGTAGTTTGATACAATGATGGATTTTTTATATGAAATGTTATTTATGAAACTATTATAATTTTATAATTTTAAAAACCCACCTACCTTTTTACCGTCAATCCCATTGGAAAAAATAACGTCTCTCATGGGTGTGGAGGAATACCACCTCGCAAACAGATGTGATGTGTTATTCTTTTTTGTTACACATGGATTGTAAAAGTTATATATTAAATTAATATATATGATATTTTTAAAATAATTGTACTTTTTAAATTTTCATATTGCATATACCTTCTTGTGTTCTATTCAGTGGGGGATATAATAAAGTCGGACTACCACCTCGTGAAGTAATGTGATTCATTTATCACTATAACTTTTTATGGAAAGTAATATTGATAAGGTAAATAAGTATATGTGATATATATTAGATCATAATTACTATATAATGAATAAATATTGTTTTTCATTGTTTTTTCATCCTTTAAAAAATGTAAATGATGTTCATGCCTAATTATGACCTAATTTATCAATGGATGGAGCATTTGATTTAATGTCCATATAATTTATGGATTACTAAAAATAAATATATATTAAATATGAAATATATTTATATCAGTTATTAAATACATGAGATTATGGAACCATTATCAAATAATTAGTATTTAAATTTACAAATTAAATCATAAAGGATAAACAAAGTCATTATTACCCAAAATTTGATTTTAAAAAGTAATTGATTATAAAATTTTTAAAAGGTCACAATTAAATAATATATTGTATTATATATATATAATTATGGATCATTAATATTTTTATTAAAACATATATTTATTATACAATAGGATCAATCATATAGGAAGGACGTTGAGACTTTTGGTAAGGGATTTTTGTCTCAATTTTTCAGCTTTGGGACATAAGTTATATTTTGAACCTATTTTCTTTTATGATGTTTATATACATCCCATATTACATTTAATATCATTATTTTATTTTTTATCATGATATTCTAGGTCTCATTAAATTCTATTCTATCATAGGGATTATGATTCAATGTCACCAAAGTGGTAAGGATTTTATAGTATAATGTCATCATTAATCAAGATTATTTAGGATTATATTTCCAATGATTAAATAATATGATCTACCTCTATATAAAATAAATTATTTTTTATCCTAATTTTATTCATATAGAAAAAATATTTCTAATTAATTTTTCTATCTTAAAGGATTAAATAGACTCAAAGATAGTTTTTTTTTAAAATTATTTCTCTCTTAGGTCATAGACATTTTTTCTTCCATATTTGTTTTTTCTAAAAAAATAAAAAAAATGTATTAAAATTATTAAAATGATTTATTAAGGATATTTTTACCTATATTAAATTTTAAAAATTTTCATTTAAAATAAATCTTCTGTAATTTTCAAGACATGGTCTATTTGGATTTTAAAAAAAAGATAAAAGGTATATTTTTTAAAAAGTATGCCATTAATAGAACTTCTCACCATTATGATAAACAATTTTTTTTGAGATTATGTTATAAATTAAACTATTTTGTTATAATATAAAATTATTTAAATAAAAAAATTTAAAAATAAATAAAAACATAAAATTGGAAATGTTATTTTTCTTAATCAATGATTTAATTGATATTTAAATCTCCCTTTATAAGTATCCTAGTTTATTTTTAAATAAAAAAATTTGGAAACTTTTTTATGTTTTAAAATTTTATTTTTAATGTGGAAATTATATTTTCCCCAATAATTTTTTTAAAACTCCTATAGATATTTATCTATAATATTTCTTTGTTGTTTTTAATGAAAACAATTTTAATTATGTTTTATGTTTTAATTTTTTTTTCAAGGTTATATGTCTATTTTCCTTATAAAATATTTCAAGTAATATTTCAAAATCATTTTCCATCTATAATGACATCCTTTGATGTTTCATGAGATTTTATAGGGATGTGATCCATTGATACCATACTTATTTTTCTATGTATTTTTTTTTATGATATGATTATTTTGGAGCCGAATTTTTTTCACGGTTTTTGCTATGATAAAATGATGGTATGATTATGTAATTTATTTCTTTTCCATAGGTTTTTCTATGATTAATTGTGTATGAGTCCCATTTCATTTCATGTGTTATTATATGATGAATGTTTTATGATCTTGTGGAATAAGTATGTCGTCGTTTCATTATTTCATATGTGGGACATATATGTATCTACTATTCATTAGATAATGTTTGATATCTTGTGATATGGATTGGTTTGAAAAGGTGATTGAACCCATTTTTGTGAAGTAATTTCTCAACTATGACATTCTTGGGAGTGAACCTTTACTACAATTATGGTTAAGTGAGTGAACACATTCCACTATGATAGCCTATTTTGAAAATGATTTTATATTCTTATTAATATGAAAAATTCTATGTATTATATCAATGTTATCCTCTCATAGATTGTATTCTTTATTTCATTCTAATTCATGTCTTATTAAATAAGAATATTTTTTCCATTAGCCATTATTTTTTTCCTTGATATGAAGGGTATGATTATCATATGTTATGATTATGTTCTCATAACATTATGCGGATTTTTTTATGTATTTCACATAAATAACCTTATGGATTATTTTAGCTCACCCTTTTTTATGTTTCTTTAAATTAGTTAATGATGATTATAATTACATTTTATATGACTTATAATAGTTTTTGTTATGGGAAACTAGGTTATTGGCGATGTAAAAATATTATGAATAATTAGATTATGTTTCCTTATATCGAAATTATATATACATTTATGATTATCTAGAATTTTTTTGCATGATATAATTAATATTCATCTAAAAATATGTAATATATATGTATTAATATATTGGGTTCACTATAAACAGTATTAGTGTATAGGTTTTTTTGACCATTGGAAACAAGGATGGAAAAACATGAGTGAGAACCCATAGGATAATCATTAAACATACGGTAACATCGAAATGTCTAGGCCAGGCTTATATATTGTGTTTTACATAGTAATATATCCCTTTTCTTGATAATAAATATCTATGTGGTTCAACACTAATGTACATAATTTTAATAAATATAAAAGAGGAGTTTAGGGATAGACTCATGTATTATGTGGTAAATAACAACAAGAAATACTAGGTCCCTAGTCTGAAACTCCAAATGATATTCTTTGGATAGTATAAATTTTTTTATGAACAATAACAATGGATTTGAATAGATTATTTCAATGAATGACATAGTATAATTCATAGTATTCATATAATGAAAATAATTTTTCATGATTTAGACATCTTATAATTTATTTCAAATTTGATTTATGCTAATCAAACTATTCTTTTTTAGTCAATGTAAAAATTTGTAAGAATCTTGTAAACATATAATGTGAAGGAAAATTTACTTTTATGAAAAAAACTAAATTTTGAGTTCTAATAGATATATATTTATTATCTTTAATCATTTATTACTATATATTATTAACTATGTGAACATAGTTTAAATTCACCAACCATGAAATAAGATAAATACTAAAATTTATGAATTTTTGTGTTGTAATGAACATATAGGAAAGAATATTCTGATTGTGACATATCAAAAATGTTGAAAGAAGAACCTAAAATAATATAACCAATTGATGTAAATATATTTTATATATGGAAAAAAGGTTATAGAGTGATGGATTGTTGAGGAGTTAAATTTGTTTTTTGTGTGGAATATCCAGTATCAATGTCAATACCCTAATCCAAGAGTTAACTTCTAGATCAATGATGTAAATATTACATTTAATTCATTAATGTTGAATTATTGATGTCTTTATTTATTGGGATTATAGGATTATGTAATAGAAGTATTTTTAATAGTGGTATTTGGTCTTTAAGTATCATGAAATATCAAATAGAATGTGTCAATTTTTAAATCCAATATATCTCCACGTTGGATTACCTTAATTCATGTGGATACTTTTATGAGTTTACATTCTTATAAAAGATCATAAGTTCAAACCCTAGACACTCCTTTTGAGGTTTTATGTGATGAATGTTTATCATGATTATGGGTACTTTGGGAGACATTTATAGAAATAAAAAACTTTGGGTTTTTACATGTTTTAGTGAAAATTAATATCTAAAGGATATACCAAAGACAATATTATATACAGTGTATGAACACTATCAATATATAGTGATACCTTTTATTCTTACTGATTACCCACTATCTTCATGGATTTAATGAAAAGATTCTTTAAATATTTCCTTGATCAGATATTATTAGTTTTTATAGATTAAACACTAATTTATTCATAGTGAATGGAACAGAATGACGATAACATGATAATTTTATTGGACACCTAGAGAAATGAGACTTCGTTTTAAAAGTTAACAAATTTCCAATTTTTTTATACAAAATAATTCATTTTTTGTGCATATAATATTAATATAGGGAATATCATTGCATCCATAAAGATGGAGGATATTGAATGTCTGTCAAGACCATCCATAGTGACAGAAATACAAAGATTATTTTTTCCCTAATATTATCAATATTTTTGTTAGATAGTATAATTACTATCTAATACAATCACGATGTGACATTGAAAGGGAGAGAAGTTTATTTGGATAGATTAATGACAGAAAAATTTAAAGGATATGAAGAAAATATTATTCGTCATTGATGTTTTTATATTACCCTGCAGTGCATAAGAGTTTTTAGTATATAGATATGCTTGTAAAAATGGAATATTTTTATTTATCATGAATAATTAGATGGTTATAACTAATGAATCATGAATAGTGATGGTTCATATAAAAAATTAACCAACTCATGATTTGGAGTTAGCTATGGTAATTTTTTAATAATGATATAGAGTAATTATATTTCTGAAGAATAGTGTGATATATATATACTTATTTATTTATTTATCACATATTTTAATAGGTTATATTTTTAAATAAGGATTTTATCATGTAAAAGGTAATAATGTTAGATTTTATTAGGGTTATGACTTATAAATTAATTATCACACTGGGAAAATTAACAAGGTGATCAATGCTTTGAGTCGAGATAATCATACTATATTATCCCCAATGAGGATCACGAAACATCAAATATTTCAATATTTTTTAATGATGGATTTTGAAATATTGAAGGAAGGGGATGAATCTTATATTTATCCAATGAGTTTTCAACCATAAATTGAAAAGATGTTTTAATAGTTGTAGAAGGTATATGTGGAGATTCAAAAGAAGGTAATAAATATTCCTTGTTTTAACATTGATTGTGATGGAATAATATATTTCAGAAACCAAGTATGATTTTAATCCATAATATATGTGAATAAGGATAAGTTAGATCAGTTTCATTGTTCAACATTCACTATTCATCATTGAAGTATATTTTTTAAAAAAGATTTGATTTTATTTTTCTTCTATGATGGCATGAAGAGATATATTTCTTAGTATGTATCTCAGAGTTTGGAATGGAAAAAAGTTAATGATGTTTGAAAAATGTATAAGGAGATTATAAAAACCTTATCCTAATCTGAATTGTATTGGTAAATAATCACCATGTATTTTTTTCATTGGACACCCATAAACATCTAAATTGTATAATTCTACATGGTTTGCAGTTGATAACCTTAATAATATATCACATTTCATTTCTATTTCAATACATTTCTATCTGGAGAAGTTTACAATGATATAAATTATGTTGTAAGGTTTCACAGAGTACCAGATTCCATTGTGTATAGCTTGGATATAAGGTTTATCTCAATGTTCTAGAAAATTATTCAAAAAGTTCATGATATAGATTTATATTTTTTGTGAAGAATGACATTATATGAATGAAGATTAGTATATGAGTGAAACATAAACACTATAAGATAGATTGTGATCTGATTCTTAATATTCCAACAGTGGTTGGGATTTAAACCTCCTACAATTTATTTTTCTTTAAATAATTACTTTTACTCAATTATCTAGATGGGTACATATGATATACTCTTTGGAATGAAATTTAGAGTTCCAAAATGATGGAATTATGTCTAATAAAGAATGCTATTTGGACATCGGATATTTAATCAAATGAAATATAATGTTATATCTATTCACCAAAAAATAAGGGAGGTACACAGTTGATAAAAAATTTATTTATGTAATTGTCTAGGTGATCTGGAATTTTATGTTTGAAAAAATAGGTTTCTAATAGTTTCTCTATGTAATAAGGTTATGAGAGATATAAAGAAGAAAAACAGACATATGTATATCAATCCCTTTTAAATTCATGATCATACCGGGATAATATCCTAATAGCTGGAACATCCACCAAACCATATCAATTTCACCAAGTCTTCAATGTATCTTTCTTGAGGAATTACATGCATGAAGCTTCTCATATACTAAACAAAGAGATTTTAAATCAATAGTAAGATGTATGTTATGTTGAACAATCGTTTGAGATTCCATATCATAAAGAAAAAATTTTATAAAACAATACCACTGACATAGTCAAAATTTTGTGGTTAAATAACTAGCATGTGGAAGTGACATGGGAACATCAGTACGTAGTAAGGAAGAATTATCCTTTGTTGTTTATATGAAATTGAAAAAAATTATATTGAGAAATTAGTTTAATTAAGGATAAAGGATTACACCGTGGGATTTTATTCAAAATTATTTGATTAAATTTTATTTTTTGATAGCTTGGGATATACACAATATCAAGCTTTAATGAAACATGATATACTATGAAAATATATTAATTTAAAATGATAATTGTTTACCAGATTTCTGAATGGTTGGTAGGAATATGATTTACTAAATTAGGAAAATATATGCGTTAAACTTTTATATAAAATGAATTCTCTAATTAATAATTAATTATTAATTTAAATAATAAACATTTAAAAATAATGGAAATATTATTCAAATTTTTTTTCTACACACAAAAATAAATAAATAAATTAAACAGATATATTTTAGTGAATTATTTAAAATAAATTATTTCTTATAAAATAAATCACATTATTAACATTATTATAATTTTTTTCTAGACATGAGATAAGAATAAATTTATTTTATGCTTAAAACATTATTTTCCAAAAAAAATGTTCTCTCGAATTTGGGGTTATTTTTTTAAAATTGGTTTTAAAAAATATTAGAAAAAATTTATTTCAAAAATAATAAAAATTATTGTCTAAATAAATATTGAAAAATTATCATGGAGTGATGTTTTGACAATTTTTTAAAATGAAAATTTTTTCAAAGAATATTGATAAAAATCATACTTCTTATAAACTATATTTTCATTAAAAATTATTACAAGTAAATTTTCATTTTAAAATAGTTTAAAATTTATAATTAGTAAAATTATATATATATTCATAAAAAATTTATTTTGAACAAATTCATGTTTTATTTTTAAATAATAACATACTAAACATTCAGAAATTTTCCCTTTTTAAAATTTCTTCTTCATATAGTCTGATAGATTAATATTAAATTAAACAATGAGAATTATTTTAATGGAATTTGGAAATGTTTACTCCATATCATTTATTAGAATAATTTATATTATAAAAAAATATAAACATAACTTGTTTATAAAATTAATAGAAAAAAAATCATGGATAACGTTAAAACATATTTATTAATGGTTAACTAAATGATATGGAGTAAAATGACCAAGAAACTTTTCAGTCACCAAATACATGACCATATTTAAACTTTTTCACCTATGAGGTAAAATAATGAACCATTTTTTTTCTTTTGAAAGGTGAATAATTTGTGTGGACATTATTCTTTTTAAAATTCAATGTGTCTCCTCTCTCCCACTTATAATGGGTCACCCACTCTCCTCTCTTCTCAACACATTGAAAACAATTTGGGTCAGAGAAAGACATGAAAAATATCTTCCCTATATGCATATTCATATCCTAGAGGAATTATTTTTTACTAATACCTCATATGAAGGATATAGGTATAAATATAAATAGGCCCTCTAAAGAAGGTGTAAAATTCACAAACATAAATTTCTGTTTTATATTTTCTTCCACATACTAAAAACCATTTCAAATATTCTAATTTAATAAAAATAGTATATCCCAGTATAATGAAATTTTATTATCTTAATTTCATTAACTATATATGTATCATATTCCATAAATTGTAAATTGAAACTGTCGATCATCTGTACGGGTTACTACCACCTCCCGAACTGAGGTTATTCATTTTCCATCCCCAAATCTCATAGATGAATATGATGATAGATTTAATATTTTTTTTAATATATTTTCTATAATATTAAACATTTTTAATTATAATCTCACTTGTAACTTCATACATTTCAACCTATTGGAAAATAATAATTTCACCCATCTGTATAATGGGATACCACCTCACAAACCGATGCGATGTGATTTTTGTTTCTATTTTAATAGGATTGTGATGTGTATATATTAACTGAATATATATCAGATATATAATGTAATTATACATTTTGATTATTATATCATATATACCTTATTACTTCCCATTCTATTGGGGATAGGATAACATTCCTCATATGTATGGTGGACTACCACATGAGGAAGCGATGTGATTTATTAGTCACTAACAATTTAAGTGAATTTTAATATGGGTAAATGTAATAAATATATGTGATATATGTAAAATAATAATTATTGTATAAATTGTGAATTATTATTTTCCGTTATTTTTTACCATATGTCAAAAAATGGAAATAGTGTTCATGCATATACATGGTCTACAATCTCTATGAATGCTATATTTTATTTTATATAGAATGATTATATGGATTTCTGTAAATAAATATAAAATGAATATATATTATATTACTATCATTTTTAACACTCTTGAGATTATAGAAACATATTCAATGTAAAATTATTTAAATAACAAATTCAAAACATTAATGAAAAAAGTGTTATTACACAAAACGTGAAGTTAAATAGGAATTTTTAATTAAAGGATAAACAAAAGGTCGTATGTAAAACATATATGGTATGATATATATAATTATGGATCTGGAATATATTTATAATAAACATATATTAATTATAAAGTATTTTTCAACATTTATGAAAACATTCGTGACATAAGGTATGGGATTTTTGTCTCAATTTTCTATTATTAGGATATATATCATGTTATGGACATATCATGCTTTATAAGGTTTAAAAACATTCCTTTAAACCTGTATTATCATAAATTTATTTATTATCCTTACATTATTATTATAATTTAATTATATTCCTTCATGATAATTATGATTCAATATTACTAATGTGAAATGAGCTTTATATTACAATCATTTCATTTGTCAGGATTATTTTTAATTATGCTTCTAATGATAATGTATTATGATATCTCTCTCCATGAAATCATGAATTTTATTATAATATTTCATGTTTTTTATAATACATGTTTTCATTTAAATTGCATCTCTTATAAGATTAATTATAATAAAATAATTTTTCATGAAAATGAATTTTTATTTCATTATTCATTCAAAAACCCATTCTCTTCCATATATTTTTCTAAAGAAGGTTTCTTTTTTATTTTATTAAAAATATGAAAGAGAAAATTATCATTGAGTTCATGTAATGAAAAAAATTAATTCTATAATAACCACCCATTAGTTTAATGAATCAATTGTATGTTTCAAAGGATTTTTTCTAAGAAATATTTTTTACAATGTTTGGGGAACACCTCTATTTTAAATTTATTATTTCAGTTTGGAAATTTAATTTTCCACATAAATGAGTTTAATTATCGTTAACTATTCTTCTATATGTTTTTATGTTTAGTTTAAAATAAAATTATTTAGATTATTTTTTATTTTTAAAATTGTTCTTCAATGTGGAAATACTATTATCTTAATTAATTAATATAAAAGTTCTTTAAGTATTCATTTATGAGTTTACATGGTTATTATCAAACAAACTATTCTTATATTTTTTACATTTTAAAAAGTAATTTTCAAAGTCATATGTCTATTTTCATTATGAAATGATACAAGTGATATTTCAAAATCTTTTTCTACCTACGAGGAAATTCATTTATGTCCCTTAGGTTTTGTTAGGAACAAGATCCAATGTTAATTTTCTTATTATTTCATTGGATAGATTATGATTATGATGACATGATGATTATGAAAAATACATCATTTTACATGTTTTATGATATGATGATATAATGAAATTATTTTAAATCTTATTTCTTTTCCATTGGTTATTCTATGATAAAAAGATTGTAAAAAACATTTTTTATGGAATCTGATATGATGAATGTTTTATGATCATAGAAAACACGCATTTATGGTTTTCATGATATGATAAGTGGGACCTATATCTCCATATGATAAATTAGGTAAAGATTTATATATCATATGAAAATTTGGAATGGAATGTTATGTGAATCCAATTTAGTAAGGGATATTGTCCAATATAATAGTCCTTAGAGTGAACCTTAATTAAAATGATAGTTTGATGTCTGACCATTTTCTTTTATGATAGTCTAGAAAATTATCCTTCACTACAATGGAAATATTTTTCATTGATTATGTGAATGCCAAAATTGTATTTCCTATGTCATTATTATTCTCTCATGGCTCATTATATTTGTAATCCTTATGATTCATGCCTTATGAACTTCCCATAAATTTTATATGGCTCAATATATGATGGTTTTATGGTTATGTATTTCACATGTTTACCCATACCAAGCATCTAATATAATCATTTATCATGTTTATCTTCTAAATGTTATGATGATATGTATTTCATGTGATTTTTCTTAGAGGTATTATTTTTAGTCGGAAATATGTGGGGGAAAATGAAGAACTTTTTTAAAGTAGCTCATTATGTTTCTTTGTTTATGAAAGTTATTTACATTTAAAATAATTGATAATGTTTTTTTCTAATGTAATGTATATTTATATAAAAATATATAAATGAATGAATATATATCCTGGGTCATTATAGGTATCACATGATATGTTTAGTTAAGCATTGAAAATTGGGGTGAGAAAACTTTTGTGATAACACATAAGATAAGCCTAAAAATAGGGTAACATCCTAATATTTTGGTTGGGAATAGATTATATTTTTACCTATAAATATATCCCTCTATAGATACTACAAGTGGAAATGTTATTGGAAAAATGTACAAAGTGGTAAAAACATGGAAACAGATGTGTTGGGATTGACTCAAGTGTTACCTTTTACCCCAAAACTCGCATTCGTATCCACCTAGTATCACACTCCTAAATGATATTATTATTTTATTTTACAATTTTTTTATGAAGAATCATGAAAATTTTGAAAAAATAAGGCCCCTTAATGACCAAGGATAAGATGAAGTTGTATTAATTTAGACATCTTATAATTGATCTTTTATAAATATTTGGTTTCCACTATGATTAATGTATCTCACACTAGAATTTTTTATTTACTCAATAGATGAAGCTTGGGGAATCATTCTAATATTTAATGTGATAAAAAATCTAGTATCTATGAATAAAAAAATTAATTATTAGAGATAAATATATTATAATTATTCCTAATTAGTTATCAATATACATTTTTAATAACATGAACATTGATATAATTACCACATCAACAAATAAGAGTATGAAAGTCTTTTAAGAGTGTTGTTGTTGTAATTAACATGAAATAATAGATATTCAGCTTTATACTTGTCAATAAAGTGGGAGGAGGAACCTTGACTAATATCATAAATAGAGAGGAATTTTTTAGTTATGTGTAATGGAAGGTAATAGAGTGATGAATCGTTGAGGCATTCAATGTATGCTATGATGGGAATATGGGAATAATCTAAGTCGCATCCTTAATCAAAGAGTTAACTTCTAGAATAAAGAGGTTAATATCCCATGTTAATAATTGATGTGAAATGATTGAATTATTTATGTATTGGGATTCATGTATTATGTGATAGGTGTTTTTTACCACAGGTATTCAGGTTGAAATAATAATGAAACATCAAAGGGTTGTGTTAATTTTTAAATAATATATGTCTCCATATATAATTAATGTATATTTTATGAATACATTTATTGGTTTATGATTTTATGTTTGATCAAAAGATTAAGGTCATACACACTCCTTCTGGGGTTTTTATGGGAATTTTATCAAGATTAAGATTATTTTGGCTGATATTTATTGAAATACATCCCTTTGGTAGTGTATATGTTTTAGTGAAATATTTTTTGAGGAGGGTATATCTAAGAAAACATTCCTCTCGACGTATAGACATTACGAATATATAGTGATGCATTTTGGTATTATATATTCCATAATTATTTTTATGAATTTAATTAATAGAGTATTTAGTTATTACATTTATCATTTCATACTAGCCTTTATAGATAACATTGTTATTTATTCAAATATCATGGAAGGTCATCATGATAACTTGATAATTTTATTCAAGAACATAATAAATGTGAATTTTTATGAAAAATTAATATATTATGCATTTTGGTTACAAAAGGATTCATTTTTGGGTTATATAATATCAAGAGAGGGTATATTGGTGGATCCACCAATGGTAAAGGATATTTAATGTTTCCCTAGACCAACAATAGTGACTGAGAGCCATTTTTTGGGTTTAGGGGGATAATATATTTTTTATAATTTATCAATAATGTCTAATACATTTACAGAGTTAAATATGAATGGAGATAAGTACCTTTGGATGGATGAATGTGAGGAAACTTTCAAGGAAATAAAAAGAATACAAGTAAGTGCATTTGCACATACATTACCCAAAAGTGGATAGGTTTTTTTAATCTATATTGATGCATCTAAGAAGGTATTGGGATGAGTTCTAATTTATAATCACATCATTATAGAGTTTACCACTTGAAAATTTAAGGACAATGAAATAAATTACCCCACTCATGATTCAGTGTAAGTTATCAGAAATTTTCACTTTAAGGATATGGTGGAATTATATTAATTTATAAAAGTATGATATATATAGTTATAAAAAATCAATTAATTATATATTCACATAGAAGGAGTCGTACATGAACCTGAGAATATGGTTTGAGTTTATTAAGGATTATAAATGTTTAATTAATTAATACCATGAGAAATAGAATAATTTTATTGATTATTGGAGTGAAAAGGATAATGATATATTATCCATGATGTGGATCACACAAATATACAATATTTTTTCATTTTAAATGCATAAATCTTGAAATCTTGATGGAAGGGGATAAATATTATCTTTCTCAAATGAGCGTTCAAACATATATCTAAGTGGAAATTAGAGAGTCATGGAAAGAATATGTGGAGGTATAAAAGAGGTGAAAAATGTCCCTAATTTCAACCATGATAATGATTTAATAATAAGATTCTGGAACAATATATGTTGTTTGTCCATAACTTATTTGAAGAAATAACTGTAATAATAGGCACATAGTTCTTTATTAGATATTCTTCCTAGATGTTAAAAAGAATTATAGATATTCTGAAGAGTATTTTTTTGTTTAATGGTGTGATGAGAGATATTTTTGTCCATGTATCTCGGTAGTTGGTATATGACAAATTTCATTCTAATATAAAAATGTTTAAAGGGATGTTCCAACCATTATCCATATCATAATAGAAATGGGAAAGCATTACCTTATATTTTATCATCGGACGTATCAATATGCCTAAAGTCAATAAATATATTTTTGTTTTAGTCATTTTCCTTACAAAGATAACATTACTCATAATAATATGAGAATATTTCTCATAGGACTGTGTTTTCAAGATATACATAAAAAAATTGTTATGGTTTTAGGGATTAATACAGTCTATTGTGTCTAATCTATATCATAGGATTACCTTAATGTTATGTATATGTCTTCAGTAAGGACTTTATATATAGTTTAGTTTTAACACTATTGGTCATCCAAATATATATGGTGTGTCTATGTGAATAATTAATACCCTCTTAGATATGATGAGATCTTATTCTTTATTTTTTTCAAATGTGATGAGATCAACACCATCCAATAGTTGTTTCTTCATTCAGAAATATCATAAACTCGGGTATTCAAATGGATCTTTATGAATCCCTAAATTTGTATAAGTATAGAGATCCACCATTATAGAATGATGTTGGAGAAATAAAACTATTGGAACCTAATATATATGACGAGATGGAAGATAATGTTAAATTCATTCAAGACAAAATAATGGAGGCACGTTGTTGATAGAATTTATGTTTACAATCATTAACATAATTTTAAATTTGAAGATGGTGATATGGTGTTTATATTAATATATTTATGTAATAAGGTAATGATATTTAAAATTAAGGTCAAACTAATCCCTAGGTATATTAGTTCTTTTAAAATTTTTTATAGTATCACGATGGTATCCTATCTATTGGAACTTCCACCAAACCTCTCTCAATTCAATGAAGTGTTCAATGAATCTCTCATGTGGAAGTAAATACATGTACCTTAATATGTACAGAAATCATAATTTATATATTCAGAGAATGATATTTCAAATGATAAGTAACTAATGATTATGCTAAATAATAAGGAAAATTCCCTACAAAAAATACCCCTCTACTGCTCAATGTTTTGGGGAGAAACCACTGGATAATGAAACCAATATTATAACATGATGATGTAATAATTTTGTAATATCATTATTTATATGTATGAATGTGACATAATTTCAATGGAAAAATTCATTTTATGTTGGTTATAATGTAACACACTAAGAAATTATGAATATTTTTATTTAATTCAATTTCATTGATAACTTGTACAACACACAACTCTTAGTATTAACAAAATAGGGCATACTTTTAAAATATTATTTTTTTAATGATATTTTTATCCTAGCCATTAGAATGAAGGGTATTAATATGATTAACTAAATTTTAAAAATATATGGTTCATAAATTTATATAAAATTAATTCATTTATAACAAATTAATTAGAAATAAAAAGAAGATACAATTAAAAATAAAGGAAATATTTTTCTACAAAACTAATTTTCTTCTCAACAACATGTTTTACCATAATAAATTATGAATACTTTTGTCGAATGGTTTTATTTAAATTTATATATTATATTTAAATAATTTTTTTTACATCATCTTATTTGTTTTCTAGACATGATATGAGGCTAAATCAAATATAATGCTTTAGAAATTTTTTAAAAAAATAAGTTTCGTAAAAATATTCACGTAATATAAAATTAATTTTTGAACTTCATGAAAATTTACTTCAAAAAAATACCTTTTTATATCATAACGTAAAAGTTATCTTGGAATGAATTTTTGTGAATTTTTTTACAGGATAAATTTTTCCATGAAGAGGGAAAATATATGTGTTCACTAAAAATTTTATTTACATTAAATGAATTTACAAGTAAAATTTTATTTTAATAAGGTTTTAAATTTTAAATTAGTTCAATAATATATTTACTAAAAACAATTTGGTTAATTTAATAAATATAGTATTTATTTTTTTTTTTAAAATAGTTTAAAACAATTGAAAACATTGTCGTTCGAAAAACATTTTTTCATCCAATCATTTGGTTTAACAAATCATAAAATTAATTCATTTCTATGGATGAAATTTGAAAAATGGATAAAATGTTTTTAATCAGAATAATTTTTTATATAATATTTTAAAATTAATTTTTGGTCAAAATCTAAATTAAAAATAGATTAAATTATTTAATGTTCTTATGGGTAAAAAATATTTACCAGGAGGTAAAATAAAGTGTTTTGAGGTAAAATGACATATAAACATTACAAACCCCACTATATTTCTATATATGGTCCTTATCCCTAATACAATTTTATAATAACCCATTAACATCCTTTATTCTTTTCAAAAACATGGGTAATCTTTATTCCTCTAAAAAAATTCCATGTGTGTCATAACCCCCACTTATTATTTTGCACACACTATCTTATCATATTCACACTTAAAAAACTCATGGGTTCACACAATATATAAAAAATATATTCCTTACATCCATCCTCACATCTTAGTGATCGCTCCGAATAATCCTTTAGCTGTATACCTAAAGAAACTCTCCGAAGAAGAGGTAAAATTATGATACATAGGTTTTGTTTTATTTAATCCTCCACCAACATAAAATATTATTCAACCATGATCATATAATAGAACAATGGGAACAAGCCTAAGCCTATGGTTTGTCCACCCTGGGCCTCGCTGGGTACTTGCAGCGCGCAGGTGGGCAGGCCAGCCCAATAACTCGTTACCCAACAACATGTTTGCTCGCGGGGCACGGGTGAGTTGGTAAAAATTCGTGGAGTCATGACCTGATGTTCCGGGTTTTAGTCCTCGCAAGGAAACTCACACTATATGCTATCAAACCACTCATGGGCCACTCTACCCCGTTGGTAACTAGCCTAAGCCCAAGGAATTGCCACCCTAGGCCTCGTTGGGGATGTGCGATGCGAAGGTGTGCAAGCCAGCCCAATCCCTCATTACCCAAAAACACGTTTTGAGAGAGTTTGAACATGAAAGGAGTCTTTCCCATTCTCTCTCATGACCATGGCGTAACCATAATGTGGCGTGGTCCTGCTCCCTCCTCCCGATTAGGGGAGGGAGGTTTGTGAGTTCATTTTCATAATAAGAGCGAGTCATTCTTGCCATTCTAAAATCCTGATTCTCTTCCTCCCTTACCAATGGTTTCATCGTCTATGAAATTCCCTTATTTATTTCAGGATGTGTCTCATCTCCATCTATCCCTGACAGAGCTCACATGATCCATAGACCTTTTCATGCTCACCCTGGTTGCTAGTTTCTGTTATAATCGTCCATCGGTAGATGAATTTTATCGTTTTATCTTTGGTTCATGGAAGCTACAGGAGCGCGTGGTGGTCGGGCTACCTGATCGGAGTCACGTTATGATTCGGTTTCGATCGGAGGAGGACCTTGTTGTCACCTGGTATAGGGAATCCCAAAGATGAACAGAGATTCATTCCTACTATTTCGCTGTAGTTTTGAGTTTCAAATGCAGTGCGATCCATCTACAATCACAACATGTGTCAGTCTCCTTGGTCTCCCTCTTTCCATTCAAAATCCATCCATACTATGTGTAATTGGGAATATGATTGGAATATATCTATGTTCTGATTGGATAACAGAGGTCATGTGTCACCTTGTATCTCTAAGAATTTGTGTTGAATTCGATGATGCAAAGCCACCAATGAATTGGGTTTAGATCAGAGATGGGGAAGAATTTTGGTGGAAGAAGGAGTTTATCATTGATTCCAGGATGAGTTACTATGTCAATTGTTGTCGATTTGGTCATCTTGCACCTGACTGTCACGGTAGGAATCTAACTGGGAATTTGCGAGTATCAGATCTGGGCTTAGGTGGCTCTGGAAACACTAGTATGGATCAATTTCTTGTTGAGGATCAGCCTAGTATTTCCTTGCATGGGTGAAATTCAAATAGTGTAAGTGAGGGGAAGGTTCTTCAGTTAGAGGTCACGAAGACTGCTAGAAAGGTGGTCTCCTATGATCATGGAGTGAGGGTGAATGGGCGGTCTCATTTGGATGCAGAAGGTGAGGTTGTACAGGCATAAGCGGTTGCAGCTATGGTGAATGTAGTGAAACCCTCATTGAATTTGACTATGAATCAAGTTTTTGATCACCAAAAATCAGATCCTGGGGGCTAGAAGTAGCCCTTTCCTGATTTCAATGGAAGTGGTCATTTTTAGGTGGTTTCTCATTCAACCCATAATCAATTTGAGGTTCTGGGGACTGAGAGGAATACTGATATTGAGGAAGGATCAGGAAGGGATGAGTCTGAGTGGATAAAGCTTGTTCCCTTTTCTCAGACAACAAAGAGTGAGATTACTCTTGGGAAGGAGCCCCATGATTGTGGCAATGATCTTCCCCATTAATGATTCAAGCCGATTGATGTGCAAATGTAGTCGGTGGAAGGAGGATATGTTTCTGTTTCAAAGGGTATGCTGATTGGAGGAACTGATAGATGGAAAAAGTCGGTTCTATGTCCATCAATGGAAAATGGGGCGGTGTCTCCAATAGTAAAAAGGATAATGTGATGGATGTCACCAGAATATCTTATAGTGATACTATTTAACGTGAAAAAATGTAAACTGACTACATGTGAAGGTGGTATAACTGCTCTAGAAAAAAGACGAGCGAGAAAACATTACTCATACCAACTGAACCCCACAACTACCAGAGAATCCTCCAAGAGGGAGAATTTTTCAAGGGATTTTAATGTTGTGAAGAAGGAAATGCAATCCCCTACGACATTTATCTCATTGGAAAAGCTGAACATGAGAAGGAAGTCTGATATGGTTCTAAAGCATTATGAAATCTCAAAGTGGGAATCGGCTACTGCGGACAAAACATTCCATCATGAATATGGTGATGAGGATGATTTATATGATTTTTAGTGTCCTTGTTGTTATTTTCCTGTTATATGTACTTTTTTGTAATTTTAATAAATGGTCAGAGATCTTCCTCTTGCTGAGATTTCCTGGTATGACCACCTCACGAACCGATTTTTTCGTTTACATTAAAAACTATAATGTTTTGATATAATTATATATTTAATTTATATATTAATATTTTGAAAATAATTATACTTATATAATTATAATTTCACACTTACATAATTAAACTCTAACTCGTTGTAAAACAACGAGGTCACTCATTTTTATGGAAGACCACCACCTCATGAACCTATGCAATGTGTTTTTAATTTTATTTTACTTAGCTGGTAATAAGTAAATATTAAATGAATATGTATGATATTTGGAACATAATTATACTTTTTTAATTATTTTATAATATATTCCACATTATTTTCCATTATGTGCAATATATTATAACGTCACTCGTGTGTTTGGAGATATACAACCTCCCGAAGCAATGTGATACTTTTTCACTAAAAAATTTTAGGGAAATTTATAAATTTAATGTTAATAAATATATGTGATATATATTAAATTAAAAGAATTTTTTGATGTTGTAATATTATTTACCTTTTTCCATCTATCAAAAAATCGAAGCAACATTTATACGTTAGTACAACCAATATTCTCCATGAATAGTGTATTTCATTTTATATTGTTAACATTATGGATTACTCTATTTACATATATATATATATATATAATTTTTATTATATTATATCATTTTTAATATTATATATATTGTATCATGATGATCCAATGAAATGGTAAAAAATTAACAAATGATAACATACATGAAATACTAAGTAGTTATTAACCGATGCATGATTTTAATAAGGAATTATTGATAAACTAGTAATAAATTTTAATAAATATATCATATATGGTTTGATATATATATTTATTTTTATTTAATAGATTTATAATAAAAATATATTTGATAAACATGATTTTTGAATGTGAACAATGGAATTCAATATTTATGTTAATGGAATTATGTACCATTTTTTATTGGGGCATAAATTTTGTTATCAAACCATATTATTTAATAAGGTATACATATAGAACGTTTTAAATAGCCTATAGATAAAAATAAACCCTTATTGTTCTTTTCATTACATTTACTTCATTTTTTATATGAAACTAGCATATCATGAATGTCAAAGGTGCCTACCCAAACTTGTAGTTTATTTGATATATACTATTAATACCCGTCCAATGGAAATTACTTTTATTTATTACAAAAGCTTATTCATTAGGTATAAAATAGAGAAAATTATATTTCACAGTATACTGTATGATAAAAATTATACATTTTTAGTTTACATGATTTTAATTTCAAGGGAATAGTGTTATAGGGTTTCAAATCATTGATATGTTTATGATAATTTTTTTTAAACAATCATTGAAACCTTTGACCATCATCCCCAACATACCATATTTTATTATATGTTTACAATTATATATATTAATTATCTAAGAATTCATTTAAGATGGCCTGGCTTTATTACATTCATTTAGAAATGTCATTTAAATTTGTCAATATAGTTTAACACATCATGTAAATTTGATCATGGGAGAGACAATTGAATTTCAATGATAAAAAAATGTGTTTTTTGGATTTTTCATAATTAAGTATATAATTTTTTTAATATTAGAAGAAATATTTCTCCTCATTATATTAGAAAATTCATGATGTTAATAATATATAGTTATATGGCATATCAGTTGTCACATCCTCCATATATAGATCATGTTGTAAAAAATATATGTTTCATCATTTTAGAAGTATTCATAATGATTCCAATGTAATTTATTTTGGGGAGTTAGATATTGAGGATGGTGTTTCATTTATATATCTACCATTATAAAATCACGATGTTTAATAGAAGGTATTCTATTGATGATTCATTCCATTGGTTTATATCATATGTTGGCATGGTGTCTTAAAGGAATGTATGAGGGAGTGATAGTTTCATACATAGACCTTGTATAATGATTTATTTAGAGTCACTAATCTTATATTAGATTTAATATTTTATTGTTTTTATGAAAATATGATTGATTATTTTCATTTATATTTTGTTCTAATGTTAATGTATTTTATAGAGAGATTCTAATTTGATATGTATCCTATGGATTGTTTGGTTTTAGAGTTATTTTATTTGATCATAGATTTACTATTGATTATCTAGTGTGATTATCTTTTAATAGGTATATAATATAGGGGATCTAATTCTCCTAGTTCATACATTGTGTTTTTAGGTGTTTGAGCTGGTGTAATTTAGTTTAGAAGTTATTTAAGAGTAAAGATATGTTTTTCTTTTGGAATAATTTAAATTAGGGTCTTTAACCTACTATTTTGTGGAATATTTAGTTTCCTTTTGGTTTTGGTATTGATCGTGGTGTCATTGATATTTTTAAGAGATTTAATTCTTAAGTTGATTCTAGGTTTTTATATTATGATTACATTTTACTATAAAATATGTAATGGTTGAATATATTGTTTCTGTCATGGTTTGATTTATATTTTGGGGAAATAGATATTTAAATTTGGGAGGACTGAAATGATATTTTTTATTATGGTGTTAATTATATTGTTTTTATGACACTATATCCTAGTTTGATTAGGATGGTTTTGACTAATTGGAGTAAAAAAACATTGTTTGGTGGAGGTTCCTTCATTATAATTAGTTCATTGAATAAAATATAAAAATAACACATTAGGGTATAAGGTGGTTACATTTTTGTTTTTTACTAGAAGGATTGTTCCTAAAGGAATTATGTTCGATTGATAGATTGAGTATTATTTTAATGTTTCTGGTTTTTATATCTATTCTGGCCAAATAAAAACATGAAATGGTTCAGTATTTCTAAACAATAGATTCTTAATATGATGTTCTTAATATAAACATTCTCACCCCCCCCCCCATTTTATTTTTTTTTCTTGGTTTTCCCACAAACCAAGGAATTTCATGGGTCCATGAATTTTTTTATTTTATGATGTTATTAGGGTATATTTAAGATTTTATACTAATGTGAATTTTTTATGGTCTAATTTGATCTTTTCCCTCTGTCATGATTTATTATTACTTGTTTTCTATTTCATAAGGAATCTATATAAAACTTATGGATTAATTTTGGTGATTGTTTTATAAATAATTGATATATGATTGATGTGTTATATGATTCATGGGATATCCATTATTTTTGTTGAAATTTTTATCACAGGTACCTATCTCTTCTCGGGGTTATTTCCTCCATGTTTTATTTGAGTTAGTTGATCTAAATTCATTGTTCCTTATTATTGTTTCACTGTTGGAAATCACACTTTAATTTTCCTTTGTCCAGAGTTATAATTTTCATAATGAAGATAATTAAATGAAAAGAAAGTGAAATGATACAAACATGATTTATATGATCACCTTGTTGTTTTATATTGTTTTATTATTGATTATTATTCTAAAATGTAATGTGGTTTAATAATTTTATTTTAAATAAAAGAAAATGCATTTTAATTTGTTTAAATATTTAATATTTTTTAATATTTTATTAGTTAATGATCTATATTTCATTTTTTTCTTGATTATTAGGCTGAAGATGAATAAATTAATTAATGATCAAGCATTAATAGATAGGATTTATTTCCCACTATTATAATGGTTTTTTATAAAATATTTCATTGTTCTACTCGAGGAATCATTAATGTGTTTACTTTTATAATGTGTTTTTGTTAAGAAAAAGGTAATATTTTTGGTATATTTTATGATGGTATGTCGATTTTGTGGTTGATATGATTGACGTAGTTATTGTGTCGTAGTTTACTAGAATGTAAAAATAATGAAATAATGATTTGGAATAAGGCATCTATAAATTAATGATTTAATTCATTCGTAATATAAATGAGTTTTTTTGAATAAAATAAGTTTTGAGGATGAAATGTTAAATTAATATAATTTTTTTTTCAAATATGAAAAATAAATTATGTGAAATTTGAAGTGTGGGTACTGAAATTAATATATATTATAAAGTTAATTTTATTTAAATAATTACGGTTTACATGATAAAATATTTTGAAATTGATAGAAGTTGGTGGACATTATATGACTATTGTGTTTCTATGAAGTTGGTATATGGTGTCTATATATGTGGAAGTGATAGATAATATGGGGTGGTAATATTTATATGATAGGTTGTGATAATAGAAGTGTTGTGATAGGACTAGATTATACGGACAGATTTTTGTGTTGTTATATCACCATTATAGTTTTCTTTATTTATAATAAATCACCACTTGATTTAGTTTACCTTATCAATTTTTATATGTGGTTTTCTGTTCCCGGTATACCATTCATATACAAGTTCTGTGTGACAAGAATTATTGAATACTCCCACTATCTTACCCTCTCTTTATGATATGTGGTTTTAGTGAAGTGATAATGAGTTAGTGAAATAGTTTTGATGCAATTGAATGATGATGTCGTATTGATGTGGTTGTAGATTGGATGGGGTATGTGACTACAGTTATGCAACATTGGATATGATTTTGTATTATGATGTGGTATATAAATATGGAATCGATGATAGATTGGGATATTCTTCATTTCAGTGTGAGTTTTAATAAATTATTTGGGAAAGATATATGGGTAACCATTTAATATATTTCTAAAATACTATATTATTAAACTTGTATAAAGATTAAGTGAGTAAGAGTTGTTTATTTAGAGATAATAATTAGGCTAAAATATGTAACAAATCAGTTTTACTATTTATTAGTTGTGGAATTGGTATTCATATTCCACATTTTCTTGAGCATCGCTATGAATAGACATGTTAAGTATACTTAAATTCTAACTTCTACTTATATATACATCACCATCTTCATTCATTGTTTTTTAAAAATAACGAGAAGAATATAGGCTGCATAAAAGGGAGAGTGGCCTATGGAGTGTAAATAATGATGAATGAGGTAATCCACTCTGAAAAGGTTAACTCTATTAGGTTTGAACTAGTTTATTTTGTAGAAACATAATGTTCCCAAAACAATAACTACAAGAGATGTCAGACTCAACATGTGTGACTCAACAAGTTGTTATTATAGAGAATAGATCAACACTTCTTTTTGGGGATGGACATTGTCTAGGGAATATGATTGGTGCCATGCAGTGAGTTGAAGAGAATCTATGAGTCAGTTTCTGCTTCCACAATACCAACACCTCCTTGACTAGAAAGAATGCGGCCTGATAGAAAATAAATATCCTCCTATTAAATAGAGGAATTGATACCAATGTAAGCCATGAACAAAAAAATGTTCTTGGGAATTCATGTATCACTCCTCCTCCCCTCATGTCACACAAAATACAAGATCCATCAATATTGATTTTCATTCTTGAGGGAGGGGGATGCAAACAAACCCATTGGCCATGAGAAATACCAAAAGCATGATTTACATGGGATTCAATTTTTATGAGTTAGAGTGAGAGAGAAACCCTATATTTATTGAGGAAATTAACCAGGTTAGGAAGTTCTCTTCATATATGAGCTATAATGGCTTCCTAGTAAAACAATTCCCCCAAGTCTAGCATTGTCCCTAGCCTACCAAAGGCACCAAGCACCAGCATGTAAGGTTGTAGACTATGTCTTTGGAACCACACCCATGTTACCTGATCCATGAAACTAGTGATTAAATATGGATGCGTCAATCGGAGGATGAGTGTGGATGTTGATAAACCCAAGGAAAAAGTAAAATACCTCCTGATCCCATTCTCCCACAAATAAGTGGTGATCAATGATATCCTCTTTGTTTTCTTCACAACATGTGAAAAATGATGCCATTGAAAAACCACATTTTATGATGTTCTATTCAGTGGATACTGAAGAATTATAGATCCTCCATGTGAATATTTTTAAATCATTGTATGTATCTTTATCTAAATGAGTTCATTACATTGATCATCCTCTAGTTGGGGCATGTGGGCACAAATACAGTCCTTAGAAGATATGGAGCCCGAGCATGAGAAGGAATATATTCACCTGTTAGATTCCACATTAATATCTATGAGATTAAATTTATCTTTTTGAACATTGTTAATCACTACCTTGATTATGGTTGGGAATAATCAAGCCTCCTCATATATGATGTTGTAATATGGACACCCTGGGAATCATAGAATGCTTCCCACCAAGTTAACATGACATAAAGACACATTCCCTTCCATAATAATCCACCGAACATGTGGTTGGATGCTGGATAAATAGTGGAAACATGTAAATGAAAGGTGTCATGTGTCTTTTATCCATAAAAGTGCCATCTAATGAAGTGTTTCCCATAGTCTTACCTAATATGGTCTGTCATTCACTATGTTCCCAAGAACGTTTTCTTATGCATGAAAAGTAGTGTATTTTAAAGAATACAAACACAGATCCCACATTTTTAAATAGGATTCCCCATAATCACATGGGAAACCCAATTCATTTCCCCTCATCCTGAGCATATCAGGTGAATTGGGTGAGGATCTTTTCTATCATTGGAATCACTCCCTTGGGAACTTTTACACATGAGAGTGCTCGGAAAGGGGTGGAAAAGAGTACAATATTAACAATATAAATTGGACCCCAGAATTATAGGTTTCTGTTTTTCTAGTTTAGGACATTATCCATGATCCAACAAACAATGTGATAAAAATATTTAATTTGGAGATGACCTGAGAAAATAGGAGCACACAAATAATTCATCGATCAACTTCCATTATGGTTTTAAAAAAGTTTTCAAATAGAGGCATCCTTGTTTGGGGACCATTTATTTAATATATATGTGTCTCTTTTTCTCTTGTTGATGACGTTCCATCTCCAATGAAAAAACTAATCCATAATATAAACAGATCCACAGATATATTGCTTGGTGGCATTCATGATATTTAGTGTATCATCGGTGAACAAGAGATGTGATGTGGAGGGGACATTCCACATTATATTATAGGGATGGAACATTACATAATTCATTATTTAGTTAATGATATGGTTGTGGATATCATGGGATATAATATAGTGTCTTGGGGATATGGGGCCTCTATACCTTAATCCCTATGAATCCTAACAAAAACCATGGGATTTTCCCTGAAAATTAACATCCAACCATGAATAACTAAAGCAATTTAAAATGAGGTCAGACAAAAAAGGATAGAAGAACATACATAAGACGATATTGTTGATGAAACCCCATTCAACATGATCTTAACACTTTTTCATGTCCAGTTTAATCTCTAGGTTTGAGCCATGGGACTTGTTGTTGATGTCCGAGATCATTTCTTTCACCAAGGTGATCACACCCTGAATAGGGCGGCCGTTCAAAAAAATATGCTTATCCATGGATATACAATAATTTAACTAATCTAAAAGCTTAAGGTTTATCATATGTTTATGGAATTTATAGGGGAAATTAATCATGCTAACTTGATGGTAGAGAAGAATGGGAGAAGGGTTCTGGATTTTGGTACGAATAACCAAGGCAGGGGCATAAGCCACCTTTGGAAGGATACCACCATGGAAAAAAATTGAATGGGCTTGTTGAGGTTGGATTTAATCACATTCCATGGATCCCTATAAAAAGAACATGGGAATTCGTCCAGGCTAGGGGAACTATCAGTTTGGTGGTGCAAGATTGCATCATGGATTTTATAATACACATAAAATGGACTTTATTAGCTTGTTTTACTAGGAAGAAACATGGCTGTAGATGGAATCCATGAACTCCACATCACCTCCTATTTAATCATCAATCATATAAGGACTTGGTCATACCAGATGGACTATAATGTAATAGTTAATGAGACTCCCCACTACACTCATGTTGTTTGAGAACATTCCATAATCTATCAAGAAGTTGGGTTAAACCATAAATTTATTTTCAATTATGCACAAAAAGTTTAATTTAGTGTTATTTTTCCCTTCATTAATCCACTTGACCCTCATGTTCTCCATTTCCATGAACTCCTCGTAGAGTACCATATCGGAAAAATATACTTTTTCATAGATATGTCTTCAAAAACCCATTCATATCGGGTTCCCTAGAGGCTATATTTTAGATGATCAATATCTTTTTAGTGACTTCCATATCCCTACCACTCAGGGGAAAATATTTCACCCTGTACTGAAGACTTCTTCAAAGACTTCATGAGTTTATTGTGAATGGCGGTCCGTGTCCTCCGATTGGTTGGAATGTTCCATGATTCAATAACCATTTCATGATCTAGGGGAGGCTAGCCCAATGTTGTTCATATCTAAAGGGGTTGGGCCTTGCCTACCTCAATAAGATAGTGATTTGGGTTTTAGAGTGGTAATAGACATTGCACACCAGGTGGATGACATTGATGCTAGGATATGATGATATGGCATGCATGTTGTCCATGAATCAGTTGAGGCGAATCTATGAGTGATGAGATCTGTATTGATTGTAACACCATGTAAATCGATCAGCAGTGTATCCAAGATCCATGAGCCCACCATCTTCTACGACGTGACCAAAATACATACTTTCTTTCCAAGGGATGGTATGCCTTCCCTTATTTTCTTTTGGGTATGAAATCACATTGACGTCCCCTCCCAATATATAAGGGAAACATCATGGTATGAACATCAAGAGTTCATGCTATATGACCTCACATTGTTGGTTCTCACAACTCCCTTATATGAAGGATCTGAATATGCATCCTTTTTTATGATAGACCTTGTTGGTAATGTTATGATCACCTGAATAGACTACATCTACTGAAATAATCCGATGCCAAAAGTTCCATATGGGTTTATTGGATGTCACTACATACATGTACTCAGAATTCATTAACCTTCTAGTAATGTCATAAAAAATATATTTTTTTTTCTTATTCTTAATGAATGAAATGAGACTTAAATTATTATTGAAAACTTCAAAGATGATAAAGTTCATTTTCACATAATCTCTAAGGCCACATGCATTTGATATAATGATAGAAATCATTTAATGAGGAGAGTCACAACATAAAACCAAGGACATTCATCCATTACAGAGAAAGTGGGTGATCACATCCACAAATTTTATATTAATCCCCCGTGAACCTTCTTCCACTATTATGATATAGAACTCTCCGTTAATGGAGGCTAGTGGGCCAAAACCATCACCCTTGTCATCCCTTTATAGCCGGAGTATGAGCCCCCACCATCAAAGTATGATGTGAAAACCCAATATAATAATAAAATATATCACCCTGATATTTTATGATATATTTATTCAAATCAAATCTCATCAATATAATTCATTTCAAAAAACACCAGGTTTTAACGAAATGTGATACTCTATTAAAATTTTATTAGTTTAACATGAACACTATAACATAGGTGTTTTGTTAATGAGTATGAATAATAATAAAAATATTATTAAATCTGAATTCATTACAAATGTATAAAACAAATTCAATGGTTATCTATTTATAAGAAATAAAATAAGATCAATTTTATAGATAAAAAATGTTTTTTAAAAAATATAATTTTACAAAAAGGTAGTGTAGTCGTACTTTGTACACATAAGTTAACCATATTTTTTACCACTTATAGAAACCTTAATTTAAAATATATAAAAAAATGTAAATCACTTGTAATAATTACCTTTGCATAAATATTTCATAACATCCTATAATGATTATCTTTTATTCGAATAGTTAAAATACTAATTTTTATTTAAAACATCATTTACTATAAATTTTTTAAAAGGTAAATTATATTTTAAATTGGATTTATATAATAATTTGTATAATTATATTAAAATATAATTAATTTATCTCATTTTTATCAATTTAATAACGAATTATTATATTAAAAAATTATATGCACATAAAAATTTTCCTTTGGAAAAAGGATATTTCAGCGCATCTAAGGTTTTAATGTAAATTTAATTCTTACAAATATGTAAATTTTATTTGAAAAAATAGATTACATATATTTAATAAGAATAAATATTATTATTCATAAATTTAAACTTAATTTCTTTCCATTATGAATATGAAACAATTATAAAATAATCAATTACCACTATTAAGGAAAAATGGGCTTTCTGGGGGTTAAACTATGATTATAAAGTTACAGATTCCATAAAACATGTGGAACCCCATTTTATGGAACTATTTATACATTATAACAGACAATGATTATGATTTTTCCATTTTTTTGTTTTTTACAATAGAAAAATGTGTCTATTACTTTGTATTTTTAAAAATTCCCTTTGTGTCTTATCCCCCACTAATAATAGGCCACCTTTTATCCACCCCTATTCACTATCCAAAATAAATTTGTTTTTCCTAATATATAACAAAATTAATTAATTAAATTAATCCCTATATCATTGAGTTATTTTTTGATTATTAATCCCTCATATTAATAAATTAGTTATAAACCAGATTAGGCTCTCCAAAAAAGTGGTATGAATTTTAAACGTGTGTATTTAATTTATTTATGTGTCCAACTCCTTCAACCCATATTAAAATGTGACTATATAATATACCGATTAAATACTATAAAATTAAATTTTATTATTACATTTTCCTGTATTAAATATATCTCCACATCCATATAATGTGAAATAAAATCCTCGATAATATTTATAGAGGGATACTTCATCACAAAATGATGTAATTCATTATCTATCACCACCATTTAGGATAGATATAATTATGTATATAACATATTTATATAATAAATATGAATTTACTAATATTATAAAATTATTATATCATTTATACCTTCTTACAATAAATTTTTTGTGGGATATGATAATATCGCTCATGTGTATGGTGGACCACCACCCAACGAAGCAATGTAATTTTTCTTTCTCTTATGCTTTACATAAAATGTATAATGGATCAATTTAATGAATTTATGTGATATTTATTACCATATAATACATTTACAAATATAATATCACATTAATATTTATGCCTTTCAATCTATTGTAAAATAGTAATGTCGCTCATGCATCCATGTGGACTACCACCTCCACGTATCGATGTGAAGGTTTTAATTGTATTTTTACATGGGTGGTAATAATGATTTATTTAATTAATATAAATTCTATATATGAAATAATTTTTAATATTTAATATTTATTAATATTTATTTTCCTTTTTTTCTATCGATTTAAAAATGGAAACATTGTTCATGTATATGAATGGCATAATATTTCCATGAATGTTGTAATCCATAATATATATCTCACAGTAATATGTTACTATAAATAAATATATAATGAATAAATATGTTTTTTATATCCTTTTAAAAAAAATTATATGATCGAAAAATGTTCAAATTAAAAGTACTAAAATTAATGAACTAATGCATACATTGGAAATGAAGCAATTATCACAGAAAACATTTATTTTAAAAAATATTTGTTAACAATGTGGTGATAATAGAATATAATTAATTATTATATGGTATGATAACATGATTATGGTTTATTAATATAATTATAATACATATTTATTTAATATATAGAAGGTTTCTCCACTTAAAAAGGAAATCATCCCTGAGGGAAAAACTTCTCATCTAACTATTACATTCATTAGACATATACCATATCCACCACATATTCATTTTTGGTGTGTTTAATACAATTTTGATATGATATATAATAAATATATTTATCTTCATGTTATATAATTTTTTCTTTTAATTTATTTTTTATTGTGATTAGAATTCAAAATATACTAATTTTCTAAGGGTTATTTCATAATCTCATCATTATTTGGGAATGATATTGTTTAAGACTCCTTTTTTGGAATTATTTTATAATTATATAATAAAATAAATCTATTTAATTATAATATTACTATTAATTAACTATTTAATGTAATATTACCATTCTACCTCTAATTTATTTATAATATTATAGAGAGTGTTTTTTAGAAAAATATGAATTTATTTCTCTCTTTGGTTAAACAACATTTTTTATCTAAATATTTGATTTCATGTAATGTTTAAAAAAATGTTTTTAAGAGTATAAAAATGTTTCATTAAGTGGATATTATCTTATTTTTTACTTCTTACAAAAAAAATTTAAGGGGCCTTATTCATTTTACAAAAAAAGGATTGTTTTGATTTTTTCAAAAAAATTAAAGGAATACTTGTTTTAACATATAATTCATGTATAAAACTTCCTGATCTAATGAACACTAAATGTTTTAAAAATTCCATTATATTATTTAGATGATATTTTTAATGACAAAAAAAATTCAAAATATTTTTTAAAATTTTAGTTTTAAAAATATTTTCCATTTGAAATCGTTATTTTCTTCAAGAATATTTTTAATGAAATTTTATTGATATTTTTATAAATAAATGACATCAAGCTCTTAGTGTACATGTTATCCATTCTGGATATATATTATTTATATAATACATATTCATTCACTATAATATTTAGGATTATTTTTTATAATATGTTCAATTTTATTACCATTCACCATATTACTCTTAATGGTATATGATTTTTTTATTTGATTTGGGGTAAGCATTAACATTTAATATGATTTTTATTTAATAAAAATGTTTATTTTGGTTTTTATCGTACTAATAAAATAATTATTATATTAAAAATGATTTCTTATGGACATATCATAGTTATATATATACCCTCAATGACTTGATTTGTCTCATAAGAAAAATATGTTGGCCAAATTAGATGATTTTTTACCCAATGATTTTTATTTTATTATGAATATTCCTGAAAGTATGATCCAGATGTCTAATATTATTATTTCCCATATCATGAGATTATTTATCTATGTTCAAGTTATTATTTTATCAGTTATAAAATTAATGGATAAGTTTCAATTGCATGTGATTATTTATATTAATTTATTTTATCATAATTTATTCTTGCCATATTATGATTGGTTTATTGATTAAATAGAATTTTTTAAATTATTTACTTTTCCAATTTGATTACTATTATATATTCAGGATATATATTACTATAAACATACCCATTCTATGAATCTATGGCCAACCCTTTCATATGTATTATTTGAACAAGGATTAATAGATGGGGTTTTTGATTGATATGCAATAATACACAGTGAGGTATAATGGTGTTCTCAAAGAAAACACATAATGTTTTTTATGTTACAATTATAAAGATAATTTCCTATATGCACAAATCATAAAATGGCTATTAATCTATTCTTCCATTTGTATATGATTCCATGTATCTTATTAAATTTTATATGAATAATCATTGACTCTCAGCTAATATGGTCAGAGTATTTATAGTTGGTATCTAAGTAAGTTAAGTAAAAATCATGGGAACTAGTTTTTGGAAAACATATATTATAGAATATTCCCATACGAATTCATTTAAGGATAATTCTATGTATATTATAACATCCTATAGTTTTGGTAAGGTATAATTATGTGGTTTTTTGATAATCACATCCCTGTCTAGATACTACCAGTGGAATTGATTGGAATAGATCTTACTAGGACTAATAACTCTAAAAAAGGCTTATCAGGCTTGACTAAAGTGTAACCTAGTATTCACATATATTTTAACACTCTTTAGAGATATTATTTTTTAATAAAAAATTTCATAACAAATCATTATCAAGTATTTGAAAAAAAAATATGACATGATAACCATCCCAAAGAAAACTTTGTTTATTTTGAGATTAGTTATGAATAATTTTTTAATTTATATTTAGTATTTCACTATAATTTGGATTATAAATTATGATTCATAATTCTATGATATAATATTTTGTATTACATTATTTTGAAATGTAACCTTTTGAAATAAATGGGAACCATATCAATGCATGTACACCATGTTGTTATTTCCCTCCTGAAAATGATAATGATGTTGCAATTGGAGTTGTATATGGAACTAAATAAATAATTACAATATTATTTACGGTTAGGTTATGAGTAATAAACATTCTTAGAAATATCATCCTACTAATTAACCATTGGTTGTTACAATTTTAGACCAATGTTTTTATCAATAACATCTATCATTCAGTGGGTCTACAAATCCATCTGAAGCTAAGAAATAAATATGTTCCTAAGAGAATATATTTGTCAATTTCATTTGTAATAAAAGGGAAAAATTTTTCATTAGGTTTTATAGTATCTTAATATATAAGAATCAATAGTGGTCATTGATTAAAAACTATAAAAATGAAGAAGATGTTTCAAACATTTAACTGAAGTATTTTTAGGTACTCTTGTTAAAAAATATTTTCTACATGATCAATAAGTGGATATGGGTAGGAAAAATCCTGATTCAATGAAAAAAGGATTCTGAAAATTTATCAAATTATTAATACTACATTATAAGGCTATAAATGCATGCTATGAACTATGTACATAATCTAAAGGGTACGATCTATTGATTCATTGTTTGGATCATATCTATCATTTAAATGAATTGTTCTTACAAAAAATCCCATCATATGAGGAAATTAAAATATGGGATAAAAAGATATAGATTGAAATATCCATGCCATATAGATTCAAATTAGAGTAATATAATAATATTATGGTATATTAAAATATAAATAAATAGAATAAGGTAATAAAAGATTTTCCTACATGTGATTGTGGTGGAAAGACACACTCTAGTATGTTCTAGAAGGGACTGGGATTTTTCTATATGTGTGGAGATAAATGCCACCATGATTTTGATTTCAAGGGAATGAAATAAGTTTCACACGTTGAATTATTTAAACATAAAGATATGAGTCACTATAATTATGAATTTCTACAACATCAAGGTAGTATTCCCAGAATGAATCCAACAGATCATGGTCAAGAATATGTTATTGACACAACTGATGTGGAATGTTTAATTTTCATGTGATTTGAATGAAGAATTATGTTATAGGATTATTATTATCAATCATATTATGGTTATTATAATTATTAAATTTATTTGTATTTTAATACAATATATTTATATTAAAGAATTGATATAATATATTCAAGGGTTCCACTGACAAAGGAAAGTGATTTTATGCCATGTTGAACTTATTGGAAAACACATGATTGAGGGAAGGCAATAATTAATTTGTAATATATGTATGGAAAATAATGATAAATATAGGTGTATTGGATAGTACAGGATACATTGATGTTTCTTGGTGATTTTATAGTATATGTTATCCTTTCTAAATTTTGATGCATGATTTTATGTATCGAATATATTCAAAAACCTAATATTTTATTTCTTGAATAATTCATATTTTCACTATGTATTTGTTTTGATAATGGTATTAACATATTTTTAATGTTACACTGGAATACTCATTATATTATCTAGGGAATATAATGGTAATTTAGTTCCTTTCCTTCTAAATTTTTGGACATTAATTTTTTTCAGAAAAATATTGGATGAGTCATTAGGTTTAATATATATGGAATATATTATATAGAAAATTGGGTGATATTAGATAACTTTTGCTAATCATTTATATTACGAAAAATATATAATGATAGGAGGAAACACTTGTAATTATTTTATTGGTCTAATTATTTATTAAAAATTAATTTTAGTTCTTTTGGAATAATAATTCATATTGTATTTTTTTTATTATATAAAGTTATAATTTTTTAAATTACTACAATATAATCAAATTATAATTATATTTTTTGGTTTTCTCTATAATAATGGTAATATAATCATTCATATTTTGGAAAAATGGCTTGATGAAAAAATATTGTATTATTATGTTCATTTATATTTATTAAATGGTATATAACTCATCATATATTTATGGTTTTTTGAGGTTAAAATTATCATAACCACTTTCACTATCAACCTCTATTAATCATTGGTCACTAGTATTCTCTCTAAGTTTAATATTTTAATTTCCTACAAATTCTCTCCAACATAAAAACCTAAACTTGTGTCATTATGTATTACCAACATTTATCCCTTTAAGAACCCGGTTCTTACTTTTGAGGTACAAGTTTATTATTTTCTTTTTTCCTTAAGTGCTTTTGAGAAAATATGGGAAATGGTGAAAAATCATGAATTTTGGAAAGTATATGCCTTGTACTTTTCCCACACATCATGTACTATTAGCCATGTGGGATGGTTACATGGGGCGTGTGGCCATACCGGGGATGAAGGGTGTAGGAATCGACTACACACTGTGTAGGGGTCCTTTACACGCCGTGTAGTCAGTCGGCAGGCGAATAGTAAGGCGGTGGCCAGCTGTGGGGTAGCACATGTTGTTTACTAATGATGACATGTCGTGTAGTCATGTCGGCAGGTGAACAGTGCCGCACTGGCGGGAAGCCATCAGAGGAACAATTTAAAAATGGGATGTACACACCATTTACATGGAAGTACACGCCCTGTACATTTTTTTCTCTTAAAATGGGATGTATCCTCCACTGTTCATAGGGAAGGCTTAGAACGGGATGAAGGTGCGGGAGAGGAGGCCGATGCTTTGTAGATCTGTTGAGCGCATGTCTGGAATCTGTTTCCGCCTTAGACGATCTCGTTGGAACTTCACGGGTAAGCCCTCCAGTCTACATTAATCGTTCTTGCCAATTCATCACCTAACAAGTGTTATTTGCGTTTAAGAAGAAATTATTTCACTTCAGATCTATAGTGTTCTTGGACATTTCAGAAGGCATCATTCTCGTATATAGTTCATTGGGGTTTAAGGTAGGTGGCATGATGTTTATTTTTCCAACAATTGTGTGTTTTTGGTATTTTAGTACCATGAACCCATGTGGGGTTTTCGTGTGGCTGAGGTTGTGTCAATATTAACTACCTAGAATTGTATTGGTAATTAATTGTGATATTATAAAATTTTGGTTGGGATCAGTGCTGGGATCCAGGACCACCCTAGGGGTGTGTTCCACTGTTTAGCTATTTAGCTAGGATACCCGAGGGTATGGCTTTAAAGTAATGATTGTAGAATTGCCTTGAGAGGAATTTCTTGTTAATGTTCATTGACATGTTGGGCATGGCCTGGTTACTCACGCCTGAGGGCAGTGTTTTGCTTAGCCTGTGGGCGTTGTTTTTCTTAGCCCTAGGGCAGTTGTTATCATAGCCTGAGGGAAACTTCTTCCGTGCCAATGGGTAGTTGATTCTGTGCCTGTGGGTGACATTTCCCCTGCCTGAGGGAAATATCTGTATGCATGTGTGGAGATTCTTGTGTCGGATACACATTACCTGAGGGTAGGGGATTACATGTCTGAGGACATTAGCTGTTTATATAGAATATTCATAGTGGTGATATTTTATATTAAATCATTAAAAGGATATTAAATTTGAAATATAATTGGTTAAGTTAGTTACTTTTAGTACTTCTTACTTTTATTTCATTTTACTACTACACACTGTTGTTGCATGTTTTAAACACTATTGAGCACGGGCCTTTGGTGGGAGCATACTGAGATTTATTTCTCAAACCCTATTTGGGCCATGCTTTTCGAGCCAAATAGATTACATTGCTATAGGTGTAGATAGGGGAAGATTCCTTTTATAGGTACATAATTGTTGATGAGGAGTAGGGGAGCATGGGACCGAGCATAGGCTCGTGATGCTTCCATCTGTTTTGTTGTGTTTTGTTGTACTCTGTATTGTATTGTATTGCAGTGTAACATGTTCTGGCTATTTTCTTAGAATTTGTGGCATAATTCATCGTCATTTAAATGCTAGTTGGATATATGTACTGTAGTTATTTATTTCAGTTGTGTATGGTTTACTGCTTCCGTTGTTGCAGTTTGTTTGTTTTGAATTGGGCTGTGCTACACTTTGACAAATGAGGACATAATTTCCCCACTATCAGACCTGGGCCCTCGCTACTACTCGGTAGCCTCTGGAGTTTGGGGAAATACTAGTGAGGTCATGTGGCGAACCAGAATCTGGGCACCCATTTAGTGGCACTCGGATCCAGGAAGTTAGAAAGTGGTATCAGAGGCGTTCTTTTCATTGACATACAATTTTGAGACTTAGTTTGGGATATGATGGGAATAGTAGTTGGTAATAAGCTGTGCCTGAGTGTAGATAACTCATGTACAAGGAAAAGACAAATTACCTTGTATTTAAATTTTACTGATTTTTCAATTTAGAGTTGATTTGATTTCACCGTTGGGTGACACACTACTGATTGTTCTGTTTATATTTTATTTTGGGTTCTATTTAGTTGCAACCAGAGGAGATGAGGGTATTCCATCTCATGCATCATTTAGGCACATTCTAGAAATCACATTCCATGCATTGTTCTATGCCATGTAGGTGCTTTATGGATTTCATGTTGTTGTGGTAGTTGTTGTGCTAGAAAAGCATGTTGTTGTGAGAGCTTCTTGATAAAGACCTACTGTTTGATAGGGTATTTTGTATGAGCTGATTTATAGAATGGATGTCGAACATTGGTTTTTGGGGAGTATGGGCCCCTATTAACTGAAATTTGGTTGATCATTTACTGGTTATTATGTTATAACAATGATAAGATATCAAACGTCGATTCGTGGGGTGTATGGGCCCTCACGGAATGGAATTTGGCACTTAGGTGTTGTTTTTCGGTATTTTCTAGGTTTCAGGATATTTTCTGAGGCATAATGTATGCAAACCCAATATACACACTGTGTAGTGCTTTACAAACACCATATCTGTTCTTCTATTCGGAAAAAAAATAATCTTTTTGAGTAGTACACGCCGTGTAGTCTATTCCTATGTCACAAACCGTGTGGGTGGCGACACAGGGAAGGGAAGACCATGGGGCGAACATGCAGTTTATCGAATGTACACGCCGTGTAGTGTAGAACTGGTGAGTCGGCCATGTAAACATGGGTCGGGGAAATTCCTTGGTGAACTCGTCGTGTAGTGTGAGCCATGTATCCAGCCGTGTAACTAACAACACTTGTCAGAGAAGCTCGCCTAGGACATGCCGTGTAGTCTTGTCTGAGGACAGACCATGTGGAGTTAGCCATGTGGATGGGAAACATGATGGTGTACATGCTGTGAGCGGGTGTAACACGCCATGTAGTGTCAAGCCGAGTAGTCTGTTGTGTCACAAGCAGCACGAGCAGTTGGAAAATAACGCCTTACACGCCGTGTAGATGATATACACGCCGTGTAGTTTTTTTCAACGGGAGTTGTGTAGCTCAGCTGTATAGAAGGACCCGGGTAGGTAAAATAAGTCAAGTACATTCCATGTAGTCAGTATTCATGCTGTGTAGTCTTTTTTTTCTTGTTTTGAATGAATTCATCCTCTTGTTCCTTTTATGGTTTCTTTGTATTCAGTCTTGTTAAATCTTGAATCTAAGGCGTGTTTTTGACCTTATAGTGTCATGCCACCTAGAAGACCGCATGTTGTTCTCTAGGAGAGCGGCAGTGAGTATACTCCAGAAATGTTGGGCCATAGGCTACCTGATGATCCTCCACCAGAGCCAGATGTGGCGCCACCTGTTATACTGGACACAGGCACGGAGGCCCAGTTCTGTGATGGCTTTATGCGGTTCATCCAGACCTTTCAGGGAGCATCGCAAGCTGCCACATCTATGGCCATGATGACACGTATATTCTAGCAGCAGCATCCACCTAGTTTTTCAGGGAATGGTAGACCAGAGGCTATGGAGTCTTGGCTAGGAATGATGTAGACTATTTTAGTTCATCTTGAGATGCACCCAGGGCAGAGGGTCATGTTATAGACCTATATGCTGCATGATTCCTCCAAGAGGTAGTGGGATGTAACCACCCAGTTAGAGCATCACAGAGACATTGTGTGAGAAGATTTTCAGGCAGTCTTCTATGACTTCTTCTTCCCGAAGATTCTGATGAATGATAATGCTCGAGAGTTCATGAATCTACATCAGGGCCCTATGTCGGTGATGGACTATTCTGCTCGTTTCATCGAGCATCATCGTTTTTCACCCGGTCTGGTGGGCGATGAGATGCTTCGAGGATGGTCTTCGTTATGAAATCTGAGAACTAATGAATGTTTTCAGGGTGCCTACTGTAGATTCTATTATGAAGCAGGCACTGATTACAGAGAGGAACATGAGGGAATTATGTGGTGTGGTGTAGGCCGGTTCTGCACTCGTTAGTAGTACTATTTCTACTGGTAAGAGGAGGAGACAGATGGCCTTCTCTCTGGGTGGCAGTACCAGCCAGACGAATGCTTCAGGTGGCCAGGTCATGTGCTACATGTGTGGTAGAGAGGGGCACAAGGGGCCACAGTGTCCACGTGATCTAGTGGAGTGTCGATCTTGTGGCACGATGGGTCATCTTCAGTGCTTTTGTAGGGCGTTTCCACCAGTGGCTAGTGATAGGGGTTCTGTATAGACTGTGTGTGTGGGAGAAGGACCAGTGGCTTATTACCAGTCAGGGAACATGAATGTGTCCAAGCATGCAGGCAGAGATGGTGGTCGTGGCTTTGGTAGCCAGACACCAAGATCGTAGAGGCAACAGGTCAGGACAGCTCAGGGTAGCCTGGTTGTGTCAAGGGTTGTGGCACTGGGCAGGCATATGCAGTGCAACAGACCCAGCAGCAGCAGGACCCCGGACCTTCTACAGTCAGAGGTACTAGTATAGTAGCTTCTGTCTTATCTTCAGTAATTTTCAATACGTGTGCTACACATAGTTCTATATTTGTACCCTTTGTGGAGAGCCTTGGGCTCTGTGTTTCTACTTCTTCTGATATTATGATGCTAGACACTCCGTTGAGGACTAGAACAGCTAGTTTGCGTCAGTGCAAGGGGTTCCCCTGTGAGTTTGGTGGGTGTCACATTCTTTGGGACCTCCATGTCTTTGAGATGTCAGCTTATGACGTCATTCTCGTGATGAACTGGTTGGTTCCCTTTCGATCATTTGTGGACTGCTATCGTCGATGGCTGCGTTTCACATCACCAGAGGGCGGAGAGTTTCTATACAAGTGTGAATGGGATTTTCATGCGAGTTGAGATAGAACAGAGCATCGTGGGTGAGGTGGAGTCACATCCAAGATTGTGAGCTTATATCTGGATTATCAGGGGTCTTTTTAGATGTATTTTACTATAGAGGTTTATCTTTTCAGGTATTTCTTCCCTGACGACATTTCAGGTCTATCTCCAGAGCGAGAGGTGGATTTCTCTATTGAGCTTGTTCCAAGAAAAGCACCAGTGTCCATTACTACTTATAGGATGGCTACGCCTGAGTTGTAGGAGATCAAGAGGCAGTTAGAGGAGTTTCAGGAAAAGGGTTTTATCTGACCTAGTAATTCTCCTTGGGGATCTCCTGTACTTTTTGTGAAGAAGGCGGATGGTACCCTCAGACTCTGTGTGGATTATCGGAAGATGAACCAGTTGACGGTTAAAAACCAATATCCCTTGCCGAGGATCGATGATATTTTTGATCAACATCGAGGAGAATGAGTGTTCTTGAAGATTGACATGAGGTCAGGATATCATAATCTGCACGTTAGACCATCTGATATAAGTCTTATGGCTTTTAGGAGCAGGTATGGTCTATACAAGTACTTGGTTATGTTGTTCAGATTCACGAACGCGCCGGCAGTTTTTATGGCTCTGATGAATCGTGTGTTCAGTACTTATCTGGACTCTTTTGTGGTAGTATTCGTGGATGACATCTTGGTGAACTCTCACACTCGACATGACCATGACACCCATCTTGAAATCATATTTAGTATGCTGAGAGAGAATCAGCTATATGCTAAGCTCTCAAAGTGCCACTTTTGGATGGACATAATTCACTTCCTGGGTCATATCATCTCAGAGGCATGAGTTGCAGTAGAACCAGAGAAGGTGAGAGCAGTAGTTTCCTGGGAGAAGCCTAAGAACATGTTTGAGATATGGAGATTCTTAAGGCTTCATGGTTACTACAAACACTTCATTCAAGACTTCTCAGGCTTAGCAGTACAATTGATGGGTTTGACTAAGAAGTGTGTGTAGTTCGTTTGGTAAGATGCTTGTGAGACAGCCTTTTAGGACCTGAAAGGATGGTTGACCTCGTTACCGATCCCGATACTCCTAGAGCAGGGGAAGAGCTATACAGTTTATTGTGATGCATCAGGTATTGGGATGGGATCAGTGTTGATGCATGGAAATTGAGTCGTTGCGTATGGGTCTTGGCAGTTGAGTCCACATGTGAAGAAATACCTGACGCGTGATCTCAAGTTGGATGCATTTGTGCATGAATTGTGTTGTTGGAGAACGCTTTGTGTTTTTCACCGACCAAAAAAGTCTCAAGTATTTCTTTACTTAGTGTGACTTGAATCTGAGGCAGAGGCGGTGGGTCGAATACCTACAGTCCTTTAATTTTGAGCATGACTATGCACCTGGTAATGGTAATGTAGTAGCTGATGCACTGAGCAGGAAGACTCGGGTTCTGGCTATGCAAGAGGCCAGTGGTGAGTGGCAGCTTATGGCCTTGTTCTTTGAGATGCATCTAGAGGTTCAAGATAGTTATGGGCAGACTTATCTTTCATCTCTAGCTGTGACTTCTACCCTCCAGGATAGAGTGAGGATGAGACAAATATATGATCTATAAGGCCAGGTTCTACGGGATTCGGTCGCAAGTGAGGACCCTCCTCCTAGATGGACAATAGGTGATGATGAGGTACTGCATTTCCATGGACAAGTATGGTTTGTAGGGGATTTACGTGAGGAGATGATGCGGGTGTTTCATGCTTCAGCTTGGGCAGTTCACCCTTGGGTTACCAAGATGTATCGTGACTTGAGACGTCAGTACTGGTGGCCGAGTTTCAAGAGATATGTAGCTGGTTTTATTACGAGGTGTTCCACCTGTCAGCAGTTGAAGGTGGAGCATCAGAGGCCAGCCGAACTGTTACAGAAATAACCCATTCCAAAGTGGAAATGGGATGAGGTCGCGATGGATTTCGTGACTGGTTTACCGAGGACACCTCGAGGAAATGATGCAATGTGGGTTGTTGTGGACAGACTCAAGAATATTGCTCTCTGTTTTATGATCAAGGAGACCTTCGGTGTTGACATGCTCGGGAAGTTGTATATCAGAGATATCGTACTTCTTCATGGGGTTCCATGTTTTATCCTTTAATATTGGGATTCCCATTTCATGTCTCGTTTCTGGATGATTTTTCAGAGGTCACTGGGTACACAAGTGATTCTGAGCACAGTTTACCACCCCCAGACTGATGGCCAGTCAGATCGTACGATACAAGTGCTTGAGCACATGCTGCGTGTATGCGTCCTAGACTTTGGGGGCTCATGGGAGAGGAATATACCCCTATTCGAGTTTTCCTATAATAATAGTTTCCATGAAACTATGAGATGGAACCATACAAGGCTTTATATGGTAGGTCATGCCGATCACCCTTGTGCGGGTTAGAGGTAGGTGAGGTAGCTTTACTAGGACCACGTCTCGTGCAGGAGAATTCTGAGAAGGTCAAATTGATTCAGAAGAGGATGGCTACCTCACAGTCTTGTCAGAAAGCTTATGCTGATCACCGCAGACGACCATTGGAGCTCGTGGTCGGGGATCATGTTTTCCAGCATGATTCGCTGAGGCTGGGACACAAGTGGATCAGAATATAGGGTAAAATTTCACTGAGGTATGTGGGGCCATTTGAGAATTTGGATAGAGTCGAGCTGGTTGCCTATCAATTGCAGTTACTGCAGCGGTACCGAGCCATGCACGACGTCTTCCATGTGTCTCAATTGCGTCGCTATCATTCAGACCCATCTCACCCCTTTCAGCCTGAGGAGGTTGAGCTCTAGATGGATGTGTCCTTTGAGGAGCATCTGATTCGTATCATTGATAGGAGCACGAAGGTTCTCAGAAGCCTGTTAGTTACTCCCGTACGGGTGCTATGGCAGCATGGTCGAGTGATAGACGAACCCTGGGATCGGGAGACTGACGTTCGTGCTCGGTGGCTGGAGTAGTTCATGGATTTATCTTCGCCACCCTTAGAAGGGAAATTCAGCAATGAATTTCTCTAAGGGGGTATGTTTGTAAGAAATCGGTTCTTACTTTTGAGGTACATGTTTCTTATTTTCTATATTCTTTATGGGTTTTTGAGAAATTATGGTAAATGGGGGAAAATAATCAATTTTGGAAAGTACATGTCGTGTACATTGTCTACATGCCATGTACTTTTGGCCGTGTGGGATGGGTACATGGGGCGTGTAGCCATGTCGGAGATGAAGGGTGTAGGAACCGACTACACGCTGTCTGGGGGTCCTTTTCATTCCGTGTAGTTAGTCGGTAGAAAAATAGTAAGGTGGTGGCCAGCTTTGGGGAAGCACATGCCATGTACTAATGAAGACACACCATGTAGCCATGTCGGTAGTTGAATAGTGATGCGCTGGCCGGAAACCGTCAGATGACCAGTTTAAAAATGGGAAGTACACACCGTGTACATGTATATACACGCAGTGTACATTGTTTTTTCTATTAAAATGGGCAGTAGCCTCCCCTATTTACAGGGAAGGCTTAGAATAGGAAGAATGAGTGGGAGAGGAGGCTGAGGCTTTGGAGATCTGCCAAGCACGCGTCTTGAATCTATTTCTACCTCGAACGATCTCATTGGAACCACACGGTTGTGCCCTCCACTCTTCTTTAATCATTCTTGCCAATTCGCCCCATAATGGGAGTTATTTGCATTTACGAGAGAATTCTATTACCTCATATCTATAACGTTCTTGGACGTTTTAGAAGGTTTCGTTCCCGTATATAGTTTGTTGGTGTTTAAGGTAGGTGGCATGGTGTTTGTTTTTCCAACTGCTATGTGTTTTTTGTATTTTAGTACCACGAACCCATGTTGGGGTGTCGTTTGGATGAGGTCGTGACTATTTTAACTACCTATAATTGTATAGTTAACTAATTGTGATTTTAAAAATGTTGTTTGGGATCAGTTCTTGGATACAGGACCACCCCAGGGGTGTGTTCCATTGTTTAGCCGATTGGCCATGATACCCGAGGGTATGCCTTTAATGAAATGATTGTAGAATTTCCTTGAGAGGAATTGATGGTGAATGTTTATTTACATTGTGGGCATGGCCCAGTTACTCGCGCCTGAGGGTAGTGTTTTTCTTAGAAAGTGGGAATTGTTTTGCTTAGCCCATGTGCAGTTGTTATCATAGCCTGAGGGAAACTTCTTCGGTGCCTATTGGTAGTTGATTCTGTGCCTGTGGGAATCACTTCCTACACCTGAGGGAAATATCTGTATGCCTATGGGAAGATTCTTGTGTTGGATACTCTTTACCTGTGGGTAAGGGTTTAGGTGTCTGATGAAATTAGATGTTTACATAGAATATTCAATGTGGTGATATTATAAATTAAATGATTAAAAGGATATTAAAATTGCAATATAATTGGTTAAGTTAGTTCCTTTTAGTACTGTTTATTTTATTGCATTTTACTACTACGCACTATTGTTGCATGTTTTACACACAGTTGAGAATGGGCCTTTGGTGGGTGCCTACTGGGATTTATTTCTCACACCCTGTTTCAGCCATTCTTTTTGGCCCAAACAGATTACATTGCTGCAGGTGTAGATAGGGGCATGAGTCCCTATATAGGTGCTTGATTGCTGCTGAGGAGTAGGGGAGTATAGGACCGAGCTTAGGCTCGCAATGATGCCAGCTTTTTTTGTGTTTTGTTGTACTCTGTATTGTATTGTATTGCAGTGTAACATGTTCTGGCTGTTTTCATAGAACTTGTGGCATGTTGCATCATCATTTAAATACTGGTTTGTTATATCTACTCCAGTTATTTATTTCAGTTGTGTATGGTTTCCTACTTCCGATGTTGCTGTATGATTATTTTGTATAACGCTGTTCTACACTTTGACAAATGGGGGTATAGTTTCCCGACTATCATACATGGGCCCTCACTACTAGTCGGTAGCCTCTGGCGTTTCGGGACATGCGCTTGAGGTCACATGGCGAACCGGGTTCGAGGCACCCGTTGAGTGGCACCTGGATCCGAGACGTTACAATCCCATTCTATAATATCAATATGATGTTTTGTTAACCTCTTTAGTGATTTGGGATTCCAGAAAAGTTACAACAAAATGTCAAACCATTGACTTCTGGGATCAATATAAAATTATGATGATGTAATTTATTTAATAGTGTAGAGTATATCACCATGATATTTTTGAAGGGGAAAATCATGTTATATAGAATGTATGACATAAAAACCCATTAATTAAAAGGAAAATAACATATATTGACTTTATGATATGTTTATATGAATTTAATCTATTCGTTATATTTTGATGCATGAAACATCGAATCTAAAAGAAACATGATATTCAATTGAAATATTATTATCTAAACATGACCATCATAACCTATCAGTTATGTTGATAGATAATACTTTAGTATTTAATTATGAAATTTTTATAGTTTATTCATGTAAAATATATACTCAATTGTTATATATTTATTTTAAATAAAATAATAAACGCCTTCATTGAAAAATGAAATGTTTTTTTGAAAATTATATTTTTCTAAATGCAGTCGAGTCGCAAATTGTGTACATAATTTAAATCTTTTTTTACAATTTTTTTAAAATTTATTTTCAAAAATAAATTTAATTTTTCCAATCTATATGTAAAAAATATTCCTATTTTAGTTTTTTTATTATTCAATTTTAATATTAATTTTTTTATGAATAGTATAACATATGGTTTTTTTAAATACATTTTTATATTTTATTTAAAAAAAATTATATTTTAAAGTTATTTAAAAGTATAATTAGATCAATTTTATTTAAATTTAAATAATTTTGGTCATTGGTGTCTATTTAATATTTAATTCATATATTATAACATTCTATTCATATAGAATGATTCTCTTTAGAATACATCAAATTTATCTCTTCAATGCATTAATTTTAAATTAAATTATTCCAATACATATAATTTGATTTATTAAAATATATTAAATATTATATATATGATTAAAATATATTGTAGATTAATTTCAAAATAATTTTTATTCATAATTTATAGGGAAAATAGTAAAAAAATCCTGGTTAGAGTAAAAAATGGGTTTACCATGAGGGTTAAAAAATGGATATAATAGTTAAGATGACAAAAACCTTTCCCAACAAAAATATTTGAGAAATATTTTGACCATAAAACCTATAATTGATTTTATTATCCATTTTTGGTATTTTTATAAGAAAATTCTATGTTTCACTTTCTCTTTTGAAAACATCATTTTGTGTCCTCTCCCCCACCTATAAAAGGACACCCCTCATCCTTCCATATTCAACAATTCAAAACCATTATTATTGTATAATATCTGACCAAATAAATGTATTAATTACCCATACAAATAATATAGTCATTTTTTTAAAAATCTCTTTTAATAATTCATTATGTATAAACCTAAATAATATCTATGAAGAAGAGGAAATTTTATTGAAAGTTCATATTTGTTTATTAATTCTTCTACCTCCTTCAAAAATTATTCAACAATGATAATATAATAATCCTAGTATATAATATATATTTATATGTTATTGTGATAATGTAATAATGATGATCCATATCTACACACATCAAATGGGAAATAGAATTATCGATCATGTCTACGGAGGACTACCGCCTCAAAAACCGATGTAATTTTCTTTCCTTTACCAACTTTCTAGGATGGATATGATAATGAATTAATAATATTTATACTTTTTATCTCATTATTAAACTGAATAAATTATTATATGACATATAGCTTCTTACTTCTAATTATGTAGGTGATACAAAAACGTTGATCGTCTGGACTACCGCCACATGTATAGATGTGAATAATTTTTAATATTATATTTTGATGAAAGACGATAAGGCGAAATTTAATTAATATTTGTGATATTTATGAACTAAAAATAGTTATTGAAATATAAAATCACATATTAATACTTACCTTTTAATCATTTAAAAAATAGTAAAATTGCTCGTGTGTCAATGTGGACTATCATTTCCACATAGTGATGTGAAATGGTTTTTATTTTATATTTACACGGATGATTACAAATAAGTATTTTAATAATATTGATGATATAAATTAAATTATAATAATTTTATAAAGACTAACTAATATTTATTTTCCTTTTGTTTTTCCTATTGTGAAATATGGAAATATCATTCATGTACAGGTACAACTATTGTCTCTATGAACGACGTACTCCATTTTCTATATCTACCATTACTTGATTTATATGAATAAATATATAACAAAAATATTTGTTATTAATATCATGAATAAAATTATGTAAATTATTTATCCTTGATCATGTTAAAATGACAAAAAATTCTATACTAAAACATACATGAAAAATAGGGAAATAATCCCCCACAATAGCGATTTTAAAAATGAATTTATAATAAACAGGTGATTGAAGATAATATGTAAATAAATTATGGTATGAAATATATTATTATTGATCATTAATAAGTTTATGATAAAACAATATATATTTTATAATATATTCATACAAACATGATGGACGTCAAACCTGAGGTTGGATTTTCACATCTCACTTTTTACTTACTTGAGACATAGGCCATATTCAAAAATTATTCCTGTATATGGTGCATATACTTCCCAATTTAATATTTTATATCATTTATATTTTTATATCCATGGTATTTGATTTTTTATTTAATGTTATTTCTTTCGGGGGGATTATTATACAAAATTTACCAATGTGGTATGTGTTTATTTCATAATCACATTATTATTTAGGAGTGTTTTTGTTTAAGTCCATTGTAGGAGTAATTTTTTATTTATATAATAAAACCAACATATTTTAATATAAAATGGTAATTAATGAAAATTTTAATGTAATAAATCCATTTGTTCTATCTTTTTAACATAAAATTATTGAGAAAATGTTTTTATGAAAATATGTCGTCATTTCTCCCTTTAGTCAAAAATCACTATTCCTCCAAATCCATGTTTTGTAAAAATGTTTTCAAAATATATTTTGAAATGTACCATATGATTTAATAAATTAATTTCTTCCCATGTATTAATATTTAAATAAAATATGAATTGAAATTTTATGATAATGTCCAAACAAGCCCTTTTGGATTTTAATAAAAATTAGAAAGGAATCTTTATTTTAACATATAAAACATGTATGTAAATTCCTTCTATAATGACCATCCAATGTTTTAAAGATTTTATTATGATTTTAAAATAATATATTCAATTAATTTATTTTAGAAAATATATTTTCATCTTTTAGATATAAAAAATATTCAATGTAAAAAAATAGTTATTCTCAATAAGACCGTTTTTAACGAAAATTTTATGATATTTTTTTTCATCAAAAACATAAAATATTTAATTTAAATATAATATATTAGTTATTTATTGTACTGATATATTAATTATTCTCTCTTTGGATGGTTTATGATCAATTTTACTAATGATGAATAATTTTTTACCCTTCAACATATTACTCTGGTTGGTTTAGGGTCTTTTTATTTGATTGGGGTAAGAACTGACAATTCATATGTTAGTTTTCAAACATAAATTCTTATTTTTATTATTATTTTTCACCCATTACATATTTTTAATTCATTTTAACTAGTATATTATGAGTGGTTCTTAGTTATAGATATCCCCTCGATGCACCGACAAGTCTCATGAAAAAAAATTAGATGGTAAAATTTTTGGGTTTTCCCCTATATTTAAAATATCTTATGAAAGCTATTAACAGTATGTTTTAGAAATCTAAAATTATGCATCCCATAATTTTAATATCATTTATTGATTTATAAATGAGAATTTTATTATTTATAATATCCATGGGTAAGATTCATTCTCATATTATTATTTATATTTCATAAATTAATCATTATTTATTTCTACCGTATTATGATAATTTTATTCATTAAATTGAAATTAAATTATTTATTAACCCTTCAATATTATTACTATAATTTATTGAAAAGAAAATTTAAAAAATCTAAAAACCCTTTTTAGGGAATTTGATAACATAAAAAAGATTACATTTATCAATAAATTACATCCCACATAAAAAAATATGAGTCTATTATAGAAAATATTCAAAATAAATAATTTATTCAACCTATGTACACTCCATGTGATAGTTCTAACCTTTGTGTTACGATCAAATTTGATGAAGTCCTGAATGTTTAGGCAAACCAATCCCAGGACTGTATATATTCCACCGTGTTTATTTTCCCTTTATTACTTCACCACACAAATATCAATTTTCAGTGTTGATCCAATCAATTTTCTCATTATTAAGGTCAACATAGATAGATCTCCCATATATTATTTTACTATCACCCTTTGAAATGTTGTTATAATGATCTTCCTCAAAAATATCTTCTATATACATTAATAGAAGATTCAGTTACATATCATCTTTCCTTATCACTTTATGGACACCAACCAATGACTCTTATACCAATTAAAACTTTGGATCTTCTATCATGTCATCTTTTATCTCTCATTCCTTATCACTAGCTATATCCTCATCAAGATATTATTTTGGATAAATAACCTTTGGATCTAATCATTCCCATACCTCTGTATTCATCAATTTTTTTCACATTTTGTGACCATGGGATTCAGATGATTTGAGTATTATTTTCGTATCTTGGTTTTTTTATTTGGAATGATTGGAAAATTTCCACAAGAATCATTTCCATGCATCACCTTATTCAAAATTTCCCAAACAATTTTAATTTCATGTGGAACTATCTCACACTCATTAGTTGAGTAAAATTAATAATTAATGTCCCTCTATTGAAGAACCGCCTGAGTTTAAGTCAGAACCTCATTCCTCTTCTATATTGGAACAGTAGACTGCCAAAAATCAGGATCAATATATTCCTTCCCCTTGCCATCAAGATCCTACCCTTAACATATAATACTTAAAAACAATTTCCTAGATTAATATACATAGTATTCCTTCTTGGAATTAGTATATTCTTGACATTCATTATTCCAATATTTCAATCAATGGTGGAATACTTTAAACAATTATATTCCATATTTTTAACTAAAACATCATCATCAGCTCACACATCATATTCCTTATTAGAACGAAAATCATTGATTATATAAAGAACTATAGATCAAAAATTATATATTCCACTAGAAATATAAATATTCAACATTAATTTCATTGATATATTTCAAAAAATGTATCTGGAATAGGGAATTGTATCATATCTTTTCACCACATCATCTAATTTTGTGTATACTAGATATCTAAATTCCCCTCCCCTTGGATAAGGAACTATCTTCCCATTAATACAATTCCCTTATGAATTGTTATTTTATACAACAAATTGAGTATATGAAATGTTTGTACTGGAATAATTTAAACTATTTTAACATGCATAGGTATTACGAAGTGGAGAAGAATTAGAGAGGAGTAAATTTTACCCATTATTACAATCCTCTAGATCATGAGGTGACAGATCCTCTATCAAAAAAAGTTAAACCCAATTTTATGAGTGGAGAAAATGGGAAACTGATGAGATAAATTATAAGCAATCCTATAATCCATCTAGACATCAATATTCTAGTTCTTCCTAAACCATGATCTATACAGATTCAATTGGATTGTTTGAGTCATCAACATCAACACGATTACATGGGAAAATGGGGTGACACAAGGATCACGAGCCGTTATCAAAAACCAAAAATATTTTGAAGACGATTCCAAACATATTTATAATTTATGGGTTTTGGTAGAAAAGTTCTAATCAAAGGAAACATACCTAGATCTTCATAGTGGATGGATCATAGTTCCAATAAAAATCATAGCCCCATCTGAAGAAGACGAAATGGGTTCCCTCATTAGATTAATTTCCATTAAACTATTAGGGGAAAAATAATATATGATTGAGAAATGGACATGAATGTGATGGGGATACAACTACCCCATGGTGAATTGTACCTTTACAGACCAGTTTTTTTGGATGAAATGGTCAATGTAGTCAACATACAGACACCTTCGACTAAAACAAACAGGTTGAGCGAGGTGGTGGAGGTTCGATTCCATAGATATTTCCTATAAGGATATGGGATGCCAAGAGGCACCTAAATGTATAGAATGTTTCATTATCATAGGGTTTATGAGGGGAAAATTAGGAATAGTAATGTCGATGTTAAAGGTAACGAATGTAGAGGAAGCCTTCCCTTCCACAAACAAGGGACGACACACGGGCCAACCATCATCACTTCCCATAGTGGGATTCTTATCACCTTCTCAGGTTTTATCATCATCTAGTGGTTTATTGATTGAGAGGCTAAAAAAATTATTCTTTTTTATTCATAATAATTTTTACTGTATATTTACCCTTACAGAGAGTCAAAGATCACACCTCTCTTTGGATTAATTTTCCCCAGAATATTCCGAATTGTTTTTTTGATGATTTTTAGGGATACACATTCACGAAAAATGGTATCCACAAAGAAAAAGAATTTTGTGTTTTGTGTTTTTTTTGTAATTTGAATTTATTGTATCTCTATTTTGTCCCAAAAAATTAATATTTATACATTTGGGATTAAATTCCTTGTATCTTATGACACTTTAATAACGTAAAAACTATTTTTAGGATACTAGGGTCACAGTATTTGCAAATGGGATGATGGGGATGAATGAGATGGACATTACCAGCTCATGGGGTATAAATATAATAGATATGAGGTTATAGTCAATGGGTTATTCTTTATATGATATTTTTAGGTATTTTATTATCATTTTTAATATTATATATATAAATTTGAGGATTATTTTTTGTTAATATATAATTGAGTTACTGATGATTGGTGGATCTTTTTCTATGTATTCTGAATATGAGGGTACTTACCCCATTTAGTTTTGATTTATACCCAATATACAAGTCACTGTCCAATGGATGATGTGAATCAGGGTTTCTAGGATACTCAAATATTCACTATAAACATAGGTGGGGTTCCATTGGAGGTGGAACATGAAAGAGCCCAAAATTATGAGAATGAGTGTATATATTTGTAAATAAATTATTAGTAATTCAAATAAATAGTGGTTGGTGATGTAATATTGGTTTTGAAAGTCTTAGAGAGATGATCTACCATCATTTTGAGGTGTTATTAGACTATATTATGAGGAGGAATAGTGAAAATAAAATTGACAACATATTATGCTTTTTTCTAATTTCTGAGATATAAACAGTTGAGTTTATTTCACTCTTCTAGGATGAATATAAATGATGTTAATGATTTCAATCAAGGTTTTATAAGAATCATAATTGGAATACATTTTATAATATCTTTAAAGATCAATAATCTATGGAATATTTGAGTCTTGATATAATGAGAAATTTTCTGGGTTTTTTTGGAATATAAATAGTAATATTTTATTGCTTTTTCAAAGGAAATAGGCTATAGGTGTATTTTAAATATTTTGGAGTGGTATTTATAAAATCAAAATATCATGTTTGACCTAGTCCATTCTTCCATTATGGGGGTTGGTTCCTAGGAATATGTATTATATGATATTATCATTAACCAGTAGTATATGATAATCAATCCTTGGTTAGGGATCAGGGATGTTGATTGATTTTTGGAAATTTGTTGTGCTATTGAATCATATCATGGGTAATAATCATCATTAAGATATTTTAAAATATCAAAATATTCAATTGAATTTTTTGAAAAAATATTATTCTTCAAAGGAGGCCAATAATGATAAAATACCTTCTATGGTGAGAGGTATGATTCTGATGTCTTATGAAATCATTTATATGTTTATTGATATTGAAAATTTTAATTCATTTATCTTCAAATGACTGATTTCCCAATATAATCAACTTGTGTATTAGTTATATTATTCATTGAGAATAAACAATTATTTATATTAAATGAATTGGAATATGGTTAAAAGTCTATTATGACTGGTTATAATTGTTAAAATAGAAATATCATAGAATATAATAGTTCTTAATATGAGAACATATGTTATGATAATCATTATAGATTATAAAAAATAAATCATCTGTTAAAGAAATTGTTTTGGTTAAAGAGTTTTATTCATGGCATCATATGAGACATCATATATGTTCAAGTGAGACTGAGATAATTATACAAGTATAGTGTGTTCAATTGGATTTTTTTCAAGGATCCATATACCATTAGTTTGTGGGGTTAATACTTGGTTCAATAGAGGGTTTGATCACCCATCAATTTCACTGGTGGTTATATTGTATAAAAATGTCTTTATATATTCTTTTTTATATTTCCCCTTAGAAAGAACATACAATTTTTCTTTAACCCAGTGGTTATGATAAATGTTTTTCAATGAATTTAATATTTCATGAAAAAAGTTGATTTATGGGATATGAAGGTATATCTAGATAAATTTGACAATAAATGGTTCATTTTACCAATTGAATCACCTTAGGCAACATTGGTTTTATTTTATACGAAGGTTAATGGTAGAGAGTTTTTATGAATTTATAATCTGAAGCTAAAATACTTGATAATGAAAAAAATTCCCTTAAACTAAATTGATGATTTTTAAACAAGATTAAGTGAATTCTTCAATTTTACATGACTGGTTATATATCTAGGTATCACTATATATAAGTAGTAGAAGATTATATTCTAAATATTTTTTTATATTGATATAGAACATATTAGTTTTTTTATTTCATTTTGGGGAAACTTATGCACCTTTTTTTAATTTAATTAGTAGATCAAATATGCTAAATGTTCTTTGATACATTTGTGGTTATATTGGTGGTAGGTCTTCCAATATACTATATATGAGATCCTGATCACAAGAAATATATGTAAATTTTTTAGAGATTATTCATTGACAATTGTTATAAAAAAAATATCTAAAATTAATTTCAATATTTTTTGGGTATGTTATTTTCCGATATTGTTTTTTTAGAAAAGAATCTTTATAAATCCTAAAGTCTATAAATAGAGATGTATTGGTAAAATCTCATGAATAAATTTAAACTATAAATATGTTTTTGTTGGACCATTTTTTATCATGTTTAAATTAAAAAAATTAAAATTGGATTCTTTCATGACTACCTAGATTAAAAAGGGATTTAAGATTGATTAGGATGTGAAGTGCTACGAGTATTAATAGGAATTTAAAATGAGATTCACATTTGAACCAATTTTGTTCTCAATGATTCTATAATTGGTTATCAAACATATTGGACACATCCAAATTTGTATTAGGATTTGTTAGGATCAAATAATTCAAGGATTACAAATATGGGTTGTGGTAGTTTCCACCTCTTAAGAAAATAGGCACACAACAAAAGAGTGAATTAAATATTTTGGTTCATAACATGAATATGCAAAAATGCTATCATTTTAGTATGATAATTTTATAATATATAGATCATAATATTTTAAAAAATGACTTTACACAACATGTGGTCAGCCTGCGAAAACAAAGGATGTTGATTTATTTTTGAACATTTGCGGATTTCATTGTCTATATACCAAGAAATTATAATCATGTATAAGATTATTTGAATATAAAGACTCTTACAGGGATAGTTAAATAATATAGGGATCTTTCAGGTTAGAGGGCATTGTTGAAGGACTTTATCAAAAATTTGGAGGATAAAATGAATTCTTCATTTTTCTATACACTCTCTATGAAATCCTTGTTGATGAATTAATTAAGTTAGAAGAAATAGTTTGATAAAGAATAATGACTATATGGGATTCCCAATTTTGTGGTTCAATCATAGAAAGAGGTATTTTTACCCTAGGTTTATTCTATTACTTCAGAGGATGGATGATGTTTCGTATAGAGTGATTTAACAAAAATATTGAATTTTATCTACAATTTTAGTTTTAATGTAAATATTGAAGCTAGTAACATGTATCAAGACATCCAACAACAATTCAAATTTTTTTCAGTTATAATTAATTGTGCTAGTGTTGGTTCTCGTTTTTAATTTTTCTATCATGTGAAAATGTCACATTGATGATCATTGTGTTTTTTACAAGAATTATCGATTCAGAAATGAATGTGGTAATATATTTTATGGTATTTTAATTGGGTTTCAATAATAAACATGGAAATATGTTTTTTAGTTGATTTATTAATCTAATTTGTTAATTTATTACATATATCATTGAAATTTTCTATTAGGGACCTTAGTAAGATTTATTAGAACTAAATTAAACTTTTTGGTGTTCTAAAGTCTATAATCATTGATAAAGGTAATCGTTTTGTGTATAGGTTCCAAAAGGGATTCTATAATTTTCAGAATTGAATTTGAATATGTGTATATTATACTACCCCCAAATATATGTAACGAAAAAAAATTTCTATTAATATTTTAAAAGATTTGATTTAAGCATGTGTAATAAATTTTTAGGGATATAATAATGAAAATATTCCATGAGGGATTTCCTTTATAATAATGGTTATCAATTATCAATCATTATAATTCCATTTAAATCATTTTATATTTCATTATTTTATTGAAAATTGTGTTTGAATGATAATGGTGTGATGAATCTTGTGAGGCCTAGTTTCGTGAAAGATATGATATACCTAGATTAATTGATTTAGAAGGATAATATATTTACTTGGACATGGAATAAGTATTATATTTATCCTCAATAATGTCCCTTGAGATATGATGTTGGGGATCAAGTGTTCATAAATATAACTACTTATTTGAAACTTCAGTTTTTATGAATCCAAATTAATTTAATACTATGATATATGAACCCTACTAAAGTCCTAAATTTTATTAGTGAAGTTGAATTATTGATGGCATGTCCACAAAGTTATTTTAAAATTAATTAAATTTTCCTTATATTTTTATTAATTATCAACTAGAATCAAATCATTTTTAATTTTAGGAAAAAATTCATTAAAATCGTGATGCATCATATATGTAGTGGACTATTCATGTTGTGTTAGGAACCCATTGTTCTAGAACATGACTTCTTAAAGATCACTTAAAGAAGAAGGTTTGGATGTATTGAAATAGTTTAAAAATTATTTCAATTTATATACAAAAAATATATAATCCAACATATCATTTTCATTTTCTATTTCCTCAATAGGACTTCCAAAACACACACATAACCATACAACCAAAATAAATCTCACTAACACAAAACAACAATGGGATTGACATGGTTCATACATAGTCCTATACCTAACAAGAAGCGCAATTTCATTCATTATTAATAGAAAAATAATTGAATTATTATTATATTATAATTGATCCCATGTATCTATTTATAGAAAAAAACTAGACTGTTTCTCTAGTGCTACCACCTATTAATCTTCATGGACTAGCCTATACTTTGTCATAGCCACTTCCAACTACCCCGCCTCAAATTCTAATCTCCAGCTAATAAAAAAGGAATCAATTACACTCATAAAATTCTTCTAAATAAGCAATAATCTAATTCATACTCATCTTATATTGTACTCTTAAGGTATTAAATTCATTTGTCCACAGATATATAACCTAGAGTAGGTTATCTCCATATCTTTAACCATATTATAGTTTTTTACATACCTTATTCAGAATTAGAAGCACAATCAAATTCTAGATTATATTTATGAGAATTATACTCCCTAAATGATATATATAATTATAAATAATATTCTTATAGAAAACCATAAAACCTCCGACATTAGATTTGTTATCTTGGCTCCACCAAAGTATTTTTGATCAAATGGAAAACATCATCTTTTCTTCATCCCACAAAAATAGTAAGTGGATCTCCCTTTTATTCTTGCGGGTCACCCAAGTCTAATTGAGTAACAATATTTCCTTTCATGTTCCCAAAATATGACCTTTCTCATCACATAAGTCTAATTCAAACTCCCCACAAAATTTTAATCCTCCAATAATACGTCTTTCATATGATTCAAGATGATGTAATTATTTATCTGAATGTGTTATTTCTGTGGTAGGAAAACTAGATTCATTGAAATATAGATCTCACTATAACTATAATAAAAAAATATGTTTCCCATAATCCATATTCAGTTCCTCTAAAAATTACATCAACCAAATTATCTCCTTCATTGCTTCCATTTCTATAAAATTTTCCAACTCATTGTTCGATAGTGAAACTGCCGTCAATCGAATAGGAATATAACATATATAAGTTCATACATAGTAAAAAACACCATGTGGTACCAATGAAAATATCCTCTTCTCCTACAATGATTGTGTTCACATACCCTTCCAACATATCATCTGTTATGAATTATAACACAATAACGTATATGATCCATGATCTATTAGTGTACCATTGAGAGGTGGTGGGGAATTAGTGGTACTTATTTAACAAATATTTTTTAATAAAACCCATGTGACTAATTAAGGTCATGATATGTAGTCAATAAATATCTCCATCGCCAATATGAGATAATTTTAAAATATGAAATTCACCCAAGATATTTTTAAAATGGTCAGTATCAATGTGGGATCATAATCCTCATTGTTTGTATTTTATTTTGGAACCAAATATTATATTTAAATATTATATTTCTGTTGGTATAAGAGATTAATTATAAAAAAATGTTTTAACGGTTTCATTCACTTACTAGGGAAGGTATCATATACATCCCAATTAATGAGGGAGGTATTTATATTAGTTCCACCAAAATTAAATAATTTTTTCTACTACAAGAATAAATTAGATATTTAATAGATTCAAGGAAATCTACTAATCAAAGAATAATATATTCTCTCTTAAACATAGTTCTTATAATACCAAAAAAAATATCATGAACATACCATGCTTGAAGGTCTTCCAACTAGAGCTTGTAAAATTATATATATGTATATGAGAGCACATCAAAACACAACATTATTCTTCCATGTCACCAGAAATCCTTTATATGATTAAAAATAGATACACTTACCTTGATATATATTATAAAATAAAATTCATAACAATGTACTATGTTCTTCCTCCACTTTCTTTGACATAGATATTCTCTCTCATCATATACTATTTTCTTCTTCAATTATTCTGTTCCATTCCTTTCTCAATTATATGTGGCTATATTCTTATAATATTATGTATATTATTTCCAAAATGAAATCCTTTACTTCCATATTATTCTCATCAATTATATATAGATCCAGTAAAAATCTCCTAGAAAATTCTATAATTTCGCCACGATAATGAATATCATATATTTCTATTTTATTTCCCCACAAATGGTTCCCCATGATATTATCATTTTAGGCCACTTTAAATCTTGATCAGAATCATGGAATCGGCAAACAACATATGATATTTTATGATTTTAAAACCACTTAAGAATCATTTAATTAATTTTTATTTAAAATTACATAATTTTCTATGCAATTCATCCTTTAAATATTTCCCAATATTGACCTTTCAATATAAGTAAAATAATTCTTAAAAAATCTTATTTATCTAATTTATTTATCCTTTAAAAATTATAGATATTACATTGTAAGAGTTAAATGAATATTATAATGTCCTCTGGATGATCCTTATGAAATTGCAATGATTCTTATGGGAAGGGAGAATAAATATTATGATCCTTAGTGATCATTATATAATTTTAATGACCCTTAAATAATTAAAATGACCCATATAGAATTAAACTTTTATAATGAATCTTATGAATTCTTACATGGTTCTTAATGAGTTTTAAGATATTTCTTATGGAAATTTCTTGAGTTTTAAAATTATCTACTTATTTAGGAGCATGATAAGGGTAAATAAATAATATCTAAATTACTCTTATGGATTACACAATGACGCATTTTGAAATGAAAAATCCATTTTTATTTATAATTATACTGATAAGAACTCAAATGGAATTTCATATATATCATTTTAATTCAACTCCAGCTGCTTCTTCTCATTTTAAAAAAATAAGAAACTGAAATACATTCTCAATATCTATCAATGAACTTTAATAATAGATAATTTTAAATATAATATCATTATACAATTAAAAAGGTATATTCAATATCTCCTTCTAGAGTTTTTTATAACTGAAATAACATAAAGTTTCTCCCATAGATATAAAAATAACCCCCTCCCACAATAAATAAAATAATATAAACACTAATATTTTCACAAGGAACAACTTTTATTTTTGGGAGAAGGATAAACTGAATGAGAAATGAATAAGTGAAAATAAGAGAGAAACCAAGAGAATATAGGAATATACAATGACAATCCCTCATTAAATTTGGATATAATAGTATGGAACCCTCAAAAGGGGGGAAAAGAAGCTCTCTATCATAAGACCTTTCTTGAAAAATTAATGAGTTGTGGAAAAGAATAGCAATCCCCTTAAATATTCAAATTCACTTAAATGGGAAATCAAATTTTTACAAAATGAGGTAGCCCACACACCAACTGTCTAATTTCAAAAATCATGCCCCAAACATATATCATTTAACTATTAAACTATAGAGTAAATTCACATGGTCTTCACTTGATTTTCCCTAACCTTTTTTAAACTCTGTATTTTAGAACTTTCTTAGATAGGAGCCCTAATATAGTCTCCACAAATCATGTAATAATAGTGAAAAATGACCCATTATAGTAAAAAATGAACTAATAAGGGTTTATGTGTGGTGACTATTCATAAACCATGAATAGAAAAAAAAAACTCACAAAAACATTAAAATAATACATAATCATATAAAAATATAATATTAGCTGAAAACTAATTAAATTAAATTAATATAATAATAGCAATCTTGATATGGCATGCGATAGTTACACTCATCCCTCACTCAATAACAATAAATCTCTTATTTATTTCTTATTATATCCATTATTGTAATACTATAATTTTTTTCTATGGGAAAGGAATCACCACCCCAACTGTTTGATATTGAGTAATCGGTGAAAACCCCTTATTGTTGGATGATTTAATCCTAATTTTCCAACTTGTATACAATAGATATTTCTGGGAATGTGTTTCCATCAAATAATAATATTCCCAGCTTAATTTAATTTAATGTTATTTTATGCATGACTTTTATCTCACTACGAATATCTGATATCAATTATAGGGAATGTAAAACCACATTACTTGTCCGGAATCAACACATTATTACTTATTGGAGAGAATTTGACCACGAACACCATATGAAACATATATTAAGTATATATGTCCTAATAAAAAATCCTTATGGGGACATATATCAAATTTTTTATAAAAATTTTGATATTTAATATATATACCTATTTTATGGGAATATATTTGTGTATTTTAAAACCATATTCCAGATATACCCACAAATCATGACATTATGTTTTCTATAGAAATAATAACAATTATTATGCTAAAATAAATGGCTCTATATTTATTTGATTTGACTGAATTAATGTAATTAATGTAGAAGATCTTTGAGAATCCCTATAAGGATTTGATATACCCACCTTCCTCACAATTGTGTGTATTGATCCTCTTTATTAAGAGGAATTCTATATTAATGAATCTTTTAATTGAATATTATGAAGTTAACAAGATCACAATTATGAATAGGTATCCTCTAACTCTTATTTTTTACATGCTCAATCAGCTATGAGTTGGAACAATACTTATGAAATATTGGCCTCTGATCTATATATCATCAATTTATGTTCAAAATGGATGATATATCTAAGACATCATTTTTTAAAATATAAGGACATTATGAATTCATAGCGATTCACTTAATACTAACATATTCCCTTAATATAATTATTTATATGATTAATAGAGTGTTTAAATATTACCTCTATCATATTTTAGCCAAATTTATGGATAATAGTCTCATATGTTCAAAGATAATAGAATATTGTATAGATCAGTTTAGGATTGTGTTGAAGACCTTGAGGAACAATATATTATATGCAAAGTATTTCATGTGTGAATTTTGGCTGTAGAGAAGTATAATCATTGGGTCATGTACTCACAATAAATGGAATATATATGGAACCATAAAATTGCTAGGTTATTAAAACATTCCTCAAACTAACCACTAAAACAAATATTTTCAATTGTCATGGACTGGATGGATATTACTAATTCATTATGAAAATTTTTTAATGATATTTGAATAAAATATATCTATTGATTTTAAAGTTATAATAGTTCACATGGGTATGTGAAATTGGGGAGGGTTTAAAATAGCTCTATAGGACATTTGTAACATCCTAAGTTTTAAGAAAAAAAATAAAATGTTCAATAACATATATGAAATGCTACATCGAGCATAAATGAACTACTAAATATCATTAATTAAATTTAATCGTTATAAACTATCCATTGGAATTTAGGGAATGAAATATATTAACCTAATTATGAAATATGGTTCAAAAATTCATATATAATGATTCATTGGTTACCAAATTTATTAGAAATGGATATAAAAACCATTTGAATGTAATGGATGTTCTTTTATGAAAACCTATTTAAATGAGAATAATTGTGTTTAAAAAATCATTTTAGTATTACTGTATTATTTTAATTTTATATAATCAAAATGTAAGGTTTAAAATACAAATTATTGTTTTTTATACAAGATGTACGAACAAAATAAATTTTAAGCATAAATGAAGACTTTTTCAAAAAAGGAATTTGTGTCGCCTTTCGAAGGAGAACCCATTTTAAATCTAAATTTCATCAAATTTATATTTTCTATTTGAAAAAAAAAACATTTTCTATAGGGATGACATCCAAATTTACTTGGGATGAAATTTGTAATTTTTCGGATATAATTCATTTTTTAATGAATAGTGAAAATTACAACATTTTAATTCAAAACTGCCTTTTCATTTAATTTTGTAATATAGTCAGTTTCTCTTTTTAACAGATTTTAAAGATTAATTAGATTAATTTTGATAATTTAATAAAATTATGGTCATTTGAAGTAATTTTACCTTTAAATTTTATATAAACACATGTCCATCTTTTGATGGGTTTTACTTTTTGAAAACATGTTTTCCAATTTTGATAGTAATATTTAAATTTGAATTAATTTCTAAAACAAATTTTTTTTGAATTTGGAAAAATTTATTGCATATTTGGAATCATAATTTAGAATTTTTTTAAATAGATACGACTTATTTTAGGACATTATGAATAGAAATGTATATAATTATGTTTATTTACCACAATTAGAGGGTAAATTAGTTAAATAATGGTGAAAATAATTTTATAATAATATAAAACCGACCTAACATGTGTCCTAATCTTATTGGATGAGTTTAGATAGAACCAAACAATCCCTAGGACAAAGTTTTGTCATTTGGGTGCCACATGGGTGTGATAATAACATGTTATTACAATTAGTTTAAAGAATATAGAAATATAAAACAAACATATATCTTTTTAATAAAACAATTTTAATTTGGGGTTATATAACTTAAATATTATTATAAATACATATTATAAAGCTAATAATATTTCTTAAATCATTTTTTTTTATTTATAATTTTTATAAATTAAATAAATTTATTTATTTATGAGAAAATGATTATGTATTGATTACCATACTGATAAAAGATTCAAATAAATGATTTTACAAATATTAAAATAAATATGATTTGAAATATTTGATTCTATCCATGAATTTTCATAATGGTTATGTAATATTATGTTTGGGTTAATGTACTTATTTCTAGTGAATCAAGTTTTTATGACTTAAAAAATCAATTACTAAATTGTGTCAATGGTGACATAAATGAGTTTTTAAAACAAATACTTTTTAATTAAATGATATAATATTCATAAAAATATATGATTTAGGAAAATTTTTTAGATAATTTTACCAATTTCATTAATTATCTACTTGGGGTTATCATGGAAATTTATCGTTTGTATATTTACCCTATAGTTTAAAAATATGAGAAGACATGATAAAAGTTATTTTATTTAACTAATAGATAAATCCGAAAGATAATGTTAAATTTTTATCTAAACATATCCAAAACCTATTGATTGAGAGGATTTAGATCCATAATTATATTATCCTTGAAATATATCTCTTCGGATCTATTATATTTCTAAATTCATTTTATAATAAAATAATATTTCAAGTCTTTCCTAATGATCCCCTCCTCCCTCTTATAAAATGACACCACTTATTCCCACATACTCAAACCTCTAAAGACAATTGTATCATCCAAATTATTATAACAATAGCTGCAAATATACCTCCCTTCATCCTATAATACTTATCCCAAGGATAAGAAATTTCAAGAAAGCCTTTGGGATCAAATCAAAAGGAGTTACTAGATTTGAGGCAACGACTTCTCTAAAGCTCCATTCATTTATTTTCATTACCAATCCCTCTAACATCTATTTATTACATTATTTTATATAAACAATTGTATCTTAAATATTCTAGGATTTTTTTATTCTAATGGTTAAAACTACATATACACAGACTTCCATCTAATTTTTATAGAACATATTGTTTCTATGTACGACAAACTAATGCCTCATTAAACGATTATTGTTTAATTTCCTCATAGATCCTCTCATAGTGGCCATTTTGCTGGAAATATATTTATATATGATATATATTATATTTATATTTTCTCTATTCTTGATTAATTATTATTTACAACATACCATTATGCTTTCCATAATGTGTAAATACACTAATTTCATTTTAGAAACTGTCAAATACCACCCCCTAAATGTGATATAACTCATTAATTCAATACATGGAACATATAAAGGATGATTTTAATGAAATTATGTAAAATATATAACATATATATTATTATTTAAATATAATATACCTATTTATCAATTAATTTTCATTCCTTCAATATGAAAAATAAATGAAAGTAGCATTCATGTATACATATGGCCTACCATATCCAAGAACAATCATTTTACTTTTTTATCACCAAATATTATAGATTATTATAAAATCATGTATACGAGATATATATGATATTTAAATCACTAATATATTCAGGATATAATTTACTTTTGACCACATGGAAAATTTTTAATTATAAATATTTCATTTTTTGACTCATGTACCGATCATTGAAAAAACATCTGATATGAACTCATGTAATTAAATAATTGATATAGAATTGTAATAAATAATATAAAATGATTAATAAACATAAAAACTCTTCTGAAACAATTATTAATAAACAAATGTTTATTATTTATGAATATAAATAATAAACTAGACAAGTACGACTCGAGGTAAGGTAAATATTAACTCAATCACCATTCATTGAGTTAAACATCCTTGTCAGTGGTTTTGTTTTTCCATGAATATATATAAATGATATCTGATTTTTTTACCCTGAATATCCACATATATTAGGTGTATTTGTATTTTTCACATTTATTAATTTAATTTATTTATCCTTAATCTAATGATGAAATCTTTGTAAGGGACTTCATCTTAATCTTCTTTCATTGAAAAATTTATTTATGATATAAACATTTATTTACTTATAAAGTGTTTATAAAAACCTGGTTAAATTACTTATCCATATTATATCAATACACTTGAAATTTAATTTCTTGTAAAAAAATTTTCTTTTATATGGCGTATAACTTAAATTTTCGAAATTGTATTGTACTCTTTATCTAAAACATCGTTTTAAATATTTTTACGATTTAACCTAAAAAATACTTCTCTTTCATGTTCATGTGCTAAAAATGATTATAAGAACTTATTTATATTGGCATGAATGTTTTTAAGCATAAATTCATTTCAAAATTTTCAATTTTTTGTGGGAGACTTTTATTGAAAAAACATCTTTTAAATTATTTTAATGTTGTTTTAAAAGGGGATTGATTATTTTAGTAACTTTGAATATTTTTTATATATACATCATGAATATAATTTCTCTATTTTATGTCTCTGCTTTTTATTTATGTTTACCTTACATTTTTACCATTTTATATTAAAATAATGTGCTTTAATTAATGATTTCATTACTTATAATGATGAAATGTGATTTTAATGTGGATATTATAGGTTTTTTATGATTGTATTGTGTGTTATGATTATTTCATGGTTCATGGAAGAATATACGTGGTTCCATTATAATCCAAGGGAGGATAAGCCAATGATAGCTCTCAAATTCATTGGGTAACATGATGGAATTAAACAGTAATTTTTCTCTTAACAGATTTATGGAATATACTATGATTGGCATTCAAAATGTAACCATAAAGGTTAGTCACTATGTAATTTTAAAATATACAATATAATTATGGTATGTATTCTCCAAGCTACATTTATGATTTATGATTTCATTAGTTTTATTAGGAATCTTATGATTTTATGAGGTATGTTAAAGAGTTTATGTGTTATGGGTGATGAGTATGATTTTGTGAAACTGTTTTCATGAGTTTTAAATATTCATGGAAAAATATATTTTTTCCATAATTTATATTCCTTTATGAGTTTTTTATATTCATCCTGTGTTTTGTAAATATTCACTATAGCATATAAGGATGGTTATCTGAAAGGAATAAGTCCATATGTTATTTATCTAGAAAAAGAAATCATGGTTTGTTTAAAGGGTTAAATTTTGTGGAAAAGTGAATACTACGTGTAACTATCCACATGTAATGTTTGGTTATAATATGTAATGAATATGGACTAATTATCTAAAACACTAAACATAAAAATATCCTTAATTTGAATTACTGACATAAATCAATATCATGTCATGTTTAAGGTCAAGGCCATATAGTTGGTATTAGAGGATGGTTTAGACATCTTGGAGATTAGGATGACTTCTTAATAGTTATGGATATCATCAAGGGATTATAATTTTATGGTTCATTGTAAGTTCAAGGTCATTGAATCCACCTTTGATCCTTATGTTATAAAATTTCAAGGTATTTAACGAATTTTTTTGGAGAATTTTTTTATTGACGTAGTTATGGGTCAATACTTTTGCAGATGTGAAATGAAGCGAATAGAATAAACACTGTGTCTAAAAAATGATATGGTTATTTTCGAGGATTTTATCTCATTTTTTTAATGTTATTATAATTATGAAAAAAATTTAAAAATGAAAACATGATGACTATGTGACAACTAGTCTTGTTTGACAAGGATATGGGAATCAAACCCGCAACCGGAGTGTGATGGGCCTTTATCGCCTAACACTAGCCTACATTATGTCCCTGGATAGTCTTACATATTTTTTTTAGTTAAATGATTACATGGATTATGAAAATGGATTTGAGAGGTATATATTTTAACAAATATATAACCATAGGAATGGAAAATGATTTGGGGATTAAGTGATTTATTTTATCTTGGAATAAATTCATTATTTTAGTAACTTCATTCAATTAAGTTAAATTGATCACTATGGGAATTTAAAAGAGTAATTTTTTAATTATATTTTTAAATAATCAATGATTTTAATTATGGGAATATTAGAATTTGGTTATTTATGGAAGTGAATAACCTATCTTATAGAAAATGTGATTAGTTTAATTAATTTTTCGTATGAGACATTAAGAGTGGTTGGTTTTATTTGGAGATAGAAGTTAAAATTTAACATTAAACACTATTTGATCATATCCTTTTGAGTTTTTGGTTCCAATCTTAGTTTTATTATTTGAAAGAATTTTAAGGATTGTTATTCATTGAATGGTCTATAATGATTTTTGGGTATTACTATTGAAATTTGGAGGCTAAATATAGTCCTTATCATTATGACGGATAATTATTTTTCGGAATATATGATCTTGTACTAACCATTTTGGTTTTGGTTAATGATTCAAGATATGAGATATAGATAGTTAATATTTTGTGGATTAATAAGTGGATTATTCATGAATACTTGTCGGTTAGAGAAAAATATGAGATTGTGGTGGACAATGATTAACAGATAAAACTCTACATTTCAAGTAACTAAATTTCCTTATATTACTATTCTATTTACTAAAATAATTCCAAAACATTATGAAAAGGACCATAAAACAAAAATGTTTCCTGTTTACTTTTCCTACTGGGAAGTCGAAGACTGTTTAACCAATCACATGTTTGTGGTTTTCATATTGTTAAATTTATTCGGATTATTTTTTATATCACTCTACTTTAGAAAAATATTGTTATTTTTTCATCCATATCAATTTTTATATGGAATCCTAGGATGTGTTATCTCGGGTGACAATGGTACTTCTAATTCTTTCTTTTCAATTTTAATTTTATTAACCCTTTTCTGATGTGGGATTTTAATAAGGGTATTTTTAAAATTCAAACCCTAGTTACCAACCCAAAATTAAAATTGTGAGGATGAAATTTATTATAGGGGTAAGATGAAACATCTATAGTTTTTAATAAAGATACACTATGTTTAATAGCATATATAATACACTACATAAAACTTAAATGAACAACTAAATATCTTTATTTACATGTTATCCTTATAAAATAGTCAATGGAATTGAAGGAATGAAAAATATTAACATAATCATGAAAATATTGTTTACACATGTTTATATAATGATTCACTAGTTAAAAATTTCATAGATATAGAAATAAAAACCAATTGAATATAAAGGATGTGTTTTTATGAAAACATTTTTCAATTATAATAAATGCTTTTATAAAATAATTTCAACCTTTTTGGATTATATTAACGAAATATAATCTCAATTTCATTATTGAAATTTATATTATATATTTTCTTGACATGATATAAGAACAAAATCAATTTTAAGAAAAAATTAATAATTTTTCATAAAATGCATTTTTTCGCTTTTTCAAAGAGAATCATTTTTTAGTATAGGATTTTTCACTTTTATATTTTCAATTTGAAATGAATTACTATTTATAATATTTACATCCAATGTTACTTTCGTTGATTTTTTTTTGATAAAATTTATTTTTTTAATGAATAGTGTAAAATACTACGTGTTAATTCAAAACAACCTTTTCATCTAATTGTTTATATATATATATATATATATATATATTACCATTTTAATTGGTTATAAAGAGTAATTGGATTAAGTTTACTTTTCATTTAATCAAATTATGTTCATTTTAAGTAAGTGTTCATTGAAATTTGATATAAACATGTGTCATTCATTCTATGGATTTTAATTTTTAAAAACGTGCTTTCTTAGTTTTAAAATGAGCTTTAATTTTTAATTAATTACTAAAACGTCTAAGTTATGAATTTTTAAAAATGGAATCCATTTTTGTAAACCAAATTTACAAATTGTGTAAATAGGTACAATTTATTTTTGGACATTATGAATAGTAACTTTAGATATTATTTTTATTTACAATGGTTAAAGAGTAAATTAGGTAAGTAAGGGTAAAAATAATATTATTATAATGTAAAAGAACCCTAACATGTGTCTTAATTTTATTTTATGAGTCATGGTCGAGCAAATAAAATGTTAGGCTGGTATTTTGGCTTTTGGGACTCACTTGGATGTGATAATGTCATTTATAATTATTAATTTAAAGTAAAGTGAAATATAACCTAAACATGTATCTTCTTAATAAAGTAGTTTTAATATGGAGAAATATATCTAATATCTTTGACTATTAAATTTCATTAGAAATATAAAAATATTTCCAACATCATGGTATTTTATTTATAATTTTTATAAATTTAAAAATAATTATTTATGAAATAATGATGATGTAATGATTACCTTATTAATTAATGATTCAAATAAATGATATTATAAATATTAATGTAAATATAATTTAAAACATCAGTTGAAATACCTGAATTGTATGGATGATTATGAAATTTTATATTTGAGTTAATTTTGTTTTTTTGTACTAAGAAATTATTTATGAGACTAATTACAATTAATTACTAAATAGTGTCAAAATTGACATAAATGAGTTTTTAAAAATACTTAAATTTTTATTAATTTATATAATAGTCACAAAATCTAATATTTAGAAAAATTAATTATATAATGTTAATAATGTAATTCATTGTCCTCTGGAGATTCTCTTTTAATTGTATTGCTAGTATATTGAACATATTGTGTAAAAATATAAGAAGATATAGTAAGAGTAAATTTATTTAACTAATGGTTATAGCCAAACAATAAGATTAAATGTGTGACCTTAAATTGTCTAAAACTATTAAGTTGAGATTATTTTGATCATCCCTCATCTTATCTTAGAAATATATCACATTGGAGAAATTATTATTCTATAATCAATTTATAAGAATATAATATTTCAAGACATTTTTAAAGTACCCATCATCCCTCTTATAAAAGGCAACCACCTCTACTCACATACTCATTGATCTAAATCCCATTTACTCATCCAAAATCTACTCAAATAATCTTCCAACATACCTCCCTTCCCACTAGAACCCCTAATTTTGACAGATAGAAATCTAAATAAGTATTTTGGCTCAAATAAGAAAGAGTTACCCGATTTAGAGGTAATGTCTTCTCTCAATATCTTTTAATTTATTTTCTTTATCTAACACCCTTTTATCTAATTATTTAATTTTTTTATAAAAACGATATTATAATCAATATTATAGGATTTTTTTGACAAGTTTTCGACCTACACCACACACCACTATCAATTAGATATAAAACATATTGTTTTTGTGTACGGCGAACTAATGCCTCTCAAAACGATATTTGGTTAATTTTATCATACCACCAATCATGGTGGTCATTATGATGGAAATATATTTATATATGATATATATTATAATTATATGGTCTCTATTCTTCTTTAATTTTTTTTACAACATACCTTTCTGATTTTAATAATGTGTACATATGATAATGTCAATTGAGAAATTGTGGACTATCACCCCCTCTAAGTGAATTGACTCATTCATACAATACATAGAATGTATAAAGGATATTTTTTAGGAGATTATGTAACATATATTACATATATATTTTTTTAAATTAGATTATACATATTTTTAATTTAGTTTTCAATCCTTTAATACGACAATAAATGAATGTTGAGTTGATGCCTACGTACGGCCTACAGTCTCCTTATACAGTGCATTTCATTTCACGTCAACAAATATGATGGATTAGTATAAATATATATTTAATGGATATATATGATATTTAAATCATGAATACTATTTTTTAGATAATGCAATTTTGATCACATGGAAAACAAATAATTATAACATGTTCATTTTGGACTCATGTACCGAACATCGACAAAACGTCTGATATGAACTAAAATAATTAACTAATTTATATAACATGGAAATAATTAATATAAAATGAATAATAAACCCGAAAATGGCCTAATGAAATTATAAATTAACCTATTTATATTTTTTAGGAATATAAATAATGAAAGAGACAAGTCATACTCAAGTTAAGGGAAATGTTAACACAATATCCATTTATTGACTTAAATATCAATGTAATTGGTTTTGTTTTTCCAAAAATATGCTTAAATGACCTATGATTTCTTTTCACTAAATACCCACTTATATTGGGAGAATTTATATTTTTCACATATATTAATTTCATTGTTTTAACCTTAATCTAATGATGGGATATTTGTAAGGGACTTCATCACAATCTCTTTTCATTGAGACATTTATTGATGAAATGCACCCTTATTTCTTTATAAAGAATATATATAACACCTTTTAGATTAATAATCAATATAATATCTATACTAATGATATTTAATGTCTTGTAAACCGTTCTAATTTCATGTGGCGTATAATTTAAATGTCCAAAATTCTAAAATTTCCTTTATCTAAAATATTATTTTAAATGTTTTAAAATTTTAATCTTCTAATTCCTTCTATTTTATATTCATGTTTTCAAAATTAATAAAATGAATTATTTATATGGACATGAATATTTTTTATTGTGAATTACATTCAAAACTATCAAATTGGTATGGGTCACTTTGATTCAAATTTTTTTTATTAAAATGTTTTAATTATGTTTTAAAGGGGGATTAATTATTTCAATAAATTTTAATTTTTTTATATTTACATCATGAATGGAATTTCAATATTTTATGTTTTTATTATATTTTTATGTTTAATTAAAATTTTACAATTTTATATTAAAATAATGTGTTTTTATTAGTGAGGGAACATATTGTAAAAGAAAAAATGTGATTTCAAAGTGGAAATTTTATTTTTCCATTATGTTTGGTTTATGTGTTATGATTATGTTATGGTTATTGGTAATTTCATAAGTATATGGGTGGTTCTGTGAAATACCATCGGACTTTGAGCACATGATATCTCCTCCTTTCATTGGGAAACATGGCAGTTGTAAAAGATAATGTTTATCCTAAGATATTTAGTGATTATACTGTGATGAGTATTCCAAATATTACCATTAAGGTTAATCCCTCTATAGTTGTGAAATCTACAATGTATGTATGTTATGGTTGATTTAATTTACCTTTATTATTTATTATTTTTATTAGTTTATCAGAAATATTATGGTTTAATAAGGTATTTTAATGAGTTTTTGTTTTACTGGTGAAATGTATGGTTTTGTGAAAATGATTTGTTGAGTTTTAAATATCCATAGACTAAGGATTTTATTCCTTACGGGGATTTTTATGCTCATCCCATTTTTTTGAAATTATTTCTATACAGTATAAGGATGTTAAATAGAGAGGAATAATTCAAGAATATTTTTATCCATAAAATGAAATGATGTTTTGTTTAAGGGTCTTACTTGGGTGTAATAAGTGGATACTGAGTGTAGTTTTCCACATGTAATGTTTGGGTCAATTAAGTAATAGTTATGGCCTAATTGTAAAAAACTATAAATATAAGAAGATCCTAAATGTAAATTGTTGACGTAATTCAAGATTATATAATGTTTAAGGATTTTACATTATAACGGTGGTCACTAAACCTATAATCAAACTACTCTATAGTGGAGAATGGTTAGTGATATATAGTGATCCCTCAAAGAACAGATTATGATGTTTCCTCAAATGTAATGAAATAGTTATAGAAACCTCATGTAAAATATATATTCAACAGATGAATTACCTGAGGAATGATTTATAGATGGAAGTGTTAATATTTTCATCAATGATATGTCTGAATTCACTCTATATGGAATGTGTGAAATATATAGTAATAATTAGAGCCTAAATTATATATTCAAAATAGGAAGTAGAAATTATGTGAAATGAGATGATCCAAGTTGATCATAGACTAAAACTACATAATAAATGAATATAATATGAATAAAAATTGTTAATGTTTTTCACATAACGAAGGATCATCCACCATTGTCCTTGAAATGGATTGAAAGTAACACAATACTAATGGATTTATAAAGGTTAGATAATAAAATAGTGATAGGAGGAGTAATATAATATTTACATTAATATCTTAACCATTTTTAGAGTTGAATAAGGAACTTTTATAGTTACCCTTATTTATTATTTGTGAGAATTTTTGGGGTTATAACAAAGAGTGTGTTTCAGTGGAATTTTGAAAAAAATAGATGAAATAATGTTTTGTGTGGTTGGTGCATAGTTTTCCCTAACTAATTTCCACAACCCAACTAATTGAATTTATTATGTTGGAATTATTAATTGATGAATTAATAATGTTAGTATTGTGATTAATTAATTTTGAAATAATTAATGGAAATTAAATGGAAAATTAATTGTTGAATTAAATAAATAAATTTAATGAGATAAATTAATTTGTAATAAATTAAAAAAATTGAAATAGAAAATTAATTTTTTAATTAATTGAATAAATTATATATTATTTATTTATTGTGAGTTATTTAATCAAATTGAAATTGAAAATTAATTGGAAAATCAATTGAAAGGGTTGAAAGTGATTCATTAATTATGAATTAATTAATTCAATTGACATGTACAATATGTTAGAGAATTTATTAAAGACGATTGAATTTGATTATATAGTTATGGGTTTAACTAATGGATTTACCATAAATAATTAATTGGCTAATTAATTTATGAGGATTGTAGTATTCATGCAATTTAATAAAAAATAATGATTTATTGGTGATTTATTTAATCAGGATTATAGAATTGAAGAAATTGAATGATAGAGATTGATTAATTTCAAAATTAATCAATGCGGATTATTTTCTTAATGAATTTGAGTGACACATATAAATTAATTAGAGAAAAAATTAATGGTGATACTCTTCTTAATGGAATTGATAGAGGTAAAATTATTTATTTGTTAATTAATTTATTGTGAATTCCATATTAATGGAATTGGGTGAGTTATATTAATTAATTTGAGAATTATTTGATGGGAATTAGTTTGTTAATGAAATTTAATATGTTAGATTAATTAATTGATAAATTAATTAATGTGAATGACATGATTAAATAATTTGGGAATTCATTAAGGTCATTTATATGATAAACTAATTGTTTTATTAGTAATGAAAATATTATGATTAGTTAAATGTATAAATATAAAATAAAATTTACATGATTAATTAATTGTCAAATTAATTAATGTATTTGACATGATTAATTAATTTTAGAATTAATTAATGGTATTGATGTGATTAGATATGTTTGTAATTATCTAGTGTAATTTAAGTGATTATTAATTGTTGAAATAATTAAAGAATTTAATGTGATTAATTAAGTGTTGAATTAATTAATGTACTTTATGTGATTAATTATTTGTTCAAATAGTTAATGTTAAAGATGTGAAAATTTAATTTCTTAATTAACTAGTAAAATTTAATGAATAAAATAATTTTTTATTGCATTAAAATATTTGATCTAATTAATTAATTGATGAATTAATTAATGTTATTGATTTGAATAGATTATTTAAAATTTACTATAAAATATGATGTGATTAATTAATTATTTATTTATTTAGAATTATTAATGTAATTTGTAATAAGATGGTTCATTATTTTCGGTTTGGATCTTGATTTCGAGTGTTTTCTAGAAAAAAACTAGAGTTTTTTATGTTTGAAAAGTACAAGTCGTGTACTTAAGAGTACTTGCCTTATACCAGGTTTCTGCGGTAAGCTCTGTACTGGCCATGTATTGGTTGAGATATGGCCATGTGGGGTGACCTAGGCACCACCTCATGAACGGAATGGTTAAGGTATATACATAGCGTGTACTTTAAATAAACACGCCATGTACTTTTTCTTTTATTTTATTAAACAGACTGGGGTCGCGTCTATTATCCAAATTTGTCTTCTCTTGTCCTGATTTCTTCTAGGAGAAACCATGAGAAATGAATCTTCTCTGAGCCACAGATCTATCATCTATTCTCCAGTTCAATCTCTGGTCTCTAGAGTGTGTGTTGGAATCCCATTGATGTGTCCTTCATTCTTATAAACCCCCTCCTCCTGATTTCTTCTCTCTCACTCTCGAGTTATTCAAAAATGGACATTTTTTTATGTTTTTATAGATCTACATCATTCTAGGCTGATTTAGGGGCTGAATATTGAGAGTGTCCATCGTACAATGTCGGGGTATGTGGTTTTTGGCCTATCGTTGTTTTTTTATGTTTTATATGTCGAAGTGCTTATTACCCATGTTTCGGGTATTTCATGTTAAAGAAAATTTATCCCTATTTTATCTTCCTTAGATTTATTGTTGGATTAAGTGTTTGTTGATATGATATTATGTGAAATATTATTTTTAAAGAATGGATAATTTATGTGTTTCCATATTTGAATTTTTAGGGACATTTTCTCCAGGTTGCCTATGAGGCAGACATTGTTTCCTTGCCTAGATTGATATGATAGAACTGTTTGAATTTTGATTCTTGATAAATTATTCTGATATGGATTGCATTTGTTTATCTATGTAGTAGTTGAGGTTAATTTATGATGATTGATATCATTTATGCATTATTTAATTTTATAGGGATGTGAGAACATTGTGTAGTTAGACCATAGGGGGATTTGACATTGAGTGCTTCCTCAGATTGTCTGTCATATTTCAGGCTAGAAGGCCACAGAGGGGATTGACGTTGAGTGATCCCTCATAGTGTCTATAGTTTATTTTATAAGACCATAAGGGGAATTAACATGGAGTGCTTCTTTAGAGAGTCGATAGTTATTTTGCAAAGATCATACTGGCAATGGACAGTGTGTGCTTCCTCAGAGTTTCTTGCCTATTACATTCCATTACAAGGCCTGAGGGGTTAGACTGTGTGAGCTACCTAGAGAGTAAATGTAAATTTTGAAAGTAGAGATGTATATACCAAGCCAAATCACAAACTTCGATTCGTTTTTGTTAGGTAGTCTTCTGAGATACCTGTTTGTGACACTTACATGATTAAATTTTGAACATTAAATTATAATTAATGTAAATGGAAACTATAGGATTTGGATTCTTTTTTTACTCTTATTTTCTCGATGCATTTCAATTATTACCTTTTATACACACTCACTAACAATTATGCGTAGATCTTGAGGTGGTTGACTACTTGGATTCGTCTCACACCCTGTTTGGTCCATGCATTTGGTCCCAAATAGAATATATGTTTGCATGTATATATAATGGAAAGAACCCTTCTACATCAGCTAGAAGATTGTGGTGGAGCTAGAGATAATGGGACCGAGATGAGGCTTTCGATGCTGCTGGAGATTATTAGTTTTATTTGTACTTTGGTTTAGTACTTTATTTCCAAAATTGGGACTTGTTTTTCTATTTTGCTAGACATATGTGACATGCATGATTTATATATGTGTTGTATTTGTTTATTTATATTATCAGTCTCCCATTGTTTACATGTTGTATGTTATTTAAACTTCTACTACTACTTATTATTTGTTATTAAAATTTTCATACTCTTCCAACGATGGCATAGTTTCCCCACTATAACACCCAAGGCCCTCACTACTAGTCGGTAGCCTCTGGAATTTGTGGAAATGCGCTTGAGGCCATGTGACCAACTGTGTATGGGGCACCTTTGGGTGCACCCAGAACTAGGATGTTTCAAAGTTGTATTAGCGGAGTTTCATTTCTTCTTTATCTTACTTTTTAGAGCCTATATATTGGGATAGGAAGAAATATGTAGTTAGTAATAAGTTGTTCCTGGGAGTAGATAACCCATGTATAGGGAAAAGCCAAGTTACCTCAATTATTGCAATATTTCTAGTTTTTCTATTGTTACATTTGATTGGATTACACCTTTGGGTGATACAAATTTTTTGTACTATTATGATTTATATCATTGAGGTTCTATTTCTATTGAAACTGAGTGATATGTGGGTGTTTCATCTCATGCATCATATATTCACATGATAGAGATCACATGTCATGCATTCTTGTCATGTCATATAGGGTGCATTAACGATTTCATGTTGTAGTGATCGATGTTGTGATAGATAGTAATGTTTTTTTGAAAGATATTATGATAGAATCTGTTTTATTTTTATAGGGTTTTGGAAAAAAATTAATGTTTCATTTGAATGGGAACCAAACTATGGTCCCTTAGGTGTTATGGGCCCTCATGGATCAGAATTTGGTGGATCATATTGAACTTTATCGAAATTATAGTATCATAGGACATAAATGTGATTCGAATCTTAGATTATTGTGTTGTATGGCCCCACGTGGATCAGAATTTGGCACTTTAATACTTGTTTCAGTGTTTTTGTGGGGTTTTCATTTAGTTTCTAAGGCTTACTGTCCATAAATACCAATGAATGCATGGTGTGTGATGATGGTTTCACTCTATGTATCCTTCTGTTTGGGAAGAAAATGTATTTCTTAAGTACATTTTGTGTACTATTTGTACACACCATGTAGTCCATGACTGTGGGACTAACATTGTGGGAAGAGATATGGGGTTGGGAAATAATTGGTGGAACACCCCATGTACTGGTATTCACACTGTGTTGTAGAGACAATGTATCTGACCGTGTGACTAACAACACGGGTGGATAAAACTTAGGTTGTACATATTTTGTCCTATTCTTACATTCCATATATAGTTGACTGTGTCTCCAATCGTGTGACTAAAACACAGGTTGAAATGCTTAAGGGGTAAATGTTGTTTCATGGGTTATCACACCATGTAGTGTTACCTTGGAATGAATCGTGTCTTTTATCATGTAAACGAACACAGGAGGATGGTAATGATTCAATTACATGTCATGTCTCAAGGATATCATATCATGTGTAACGGTCTTACATGACCGGGGTTGTTAATGGAACAAGCCAATGGTAAAAATGAAGGGAACACGCCATGTGGAGGGTATAAACACCATGTACCCTTGTTTGAAAAAACATGAATTCCATATTTCTCCTTTTTGTATCCCGAAATACCATGTTAAATTCCTTAATAATCTAGATCATAGGTGTGTGCTTGTCCTTACAGAGTCATTCCACTGAGAATCCCTCCAGTTGTATGCCATATAGAGGACAACGATCACACACCAAAAATGGTAGATCAAGGACTACCAGTTCATCCTCCCATTGTACCCTTCTAGGCACCAGTGGTTATACCGAAAAAAGTTTCTTATGAATAGTTCTGAGAAGGCCTTATGAGGATGGTGCATACATTCCATGGAGCATTGCATCCAGCCCCTTCTATGATAGAGTTGATGCATGGTTTTTAGCAATATCATTCTCCCACATTATTTGGGGATGGATGAACTTAGGCTACAAAGTCATGCTTAAGAAACCATGCTATCTCTCTTCGAGCATTTGGAGACACCTCAAGAGAGGAGGGTAATTCTCTCTACGTAAATTTGTTGTTATTCTTCCATGAGATGGTGGGATGTGATATCACAGGCAGGATGCCAGCATGTTTTGGCTTGGGATGAGTACCTGCAGACCTTCTATGACTACATCTACCTTGATACTTTTACGGCATACTGAGACCTATTTTTCATGAGTTTATATTATGATACTCTCTCGATAATATATTATTCTTCTTGCTTCAAATATATATAGATCTTCACACCCATTCTAGGGGTTGGTGAGTTATCTCTTTCGAGAAAGTTTTAGTATGGTCTCTGACATGACATCTGATCTTAGGTGAGAATCTTCAGGTTGACTACCATATCTCCTATAGTCATCCAGGAACTGATCACCGAGTGAAACTTTAGGTATTCTGGAGCTTTGGTCTAGGGCGGTTTAGAATCTAGTGTTTTTACCCATCTAACTGGTAGTAGGAAGTGTCCTAGGGAGTCTATGCTTGGAGATCCGAGTAGGCGGGATTTTCCATTAGGTTTCTAGGTGGTGTGCTACCAGAATGGAAAGGGTAGACATAAGATACATTAGTGCATGAGAGACCCAGTTGAGTGTGGATCTTTCAGAAATACATGATATTATCATCATTTCTACAACACCCTCCTTCTAGTTACTATTGAGGGAGGAACTCTTTAGACTCCTCGTAATAAATTATGGCCACCATCACCACATTAGAATGTGGGATGGATTTCTTTAGGTCATTCAGACCGAGGTGGTAGTCATGTCCATAATGTCCAGACACAGGTTTTTTGATATCCGTAGGGTGGATTTTCTTAGGGATCTCAGGCAGCTTCACAAGGTCGTGGTGCATGACAGGATTTTACGCTGGAGGAGATCTAGTAGGAGTAGGATCCTAGACCCTTTATGGTTAGAGGTACGATTTTTGTTGCCTCGGTTTTAGCTTCTGATATTTTTAAAATAGGGGCTTCCTATAGAATTATATTTATGCCTTTTTTGGAGGGAATGGGGATTTTTATCATTACTTATACTAATATCTTGACACTCGACACTCAGCTGGGGACTAGAATGTCTAGTGTACGTCAGTGCAAAGAGTGACCTTTTGAGTTTGGTCAGTGTCACTTCTTATGGGATCATTATGTCATAGATTATATGGTCTATTACTTCATTCTATGAATGTATTGGTTATTTCCCTTTTGGGATATTGTCTATTTCTATCATTGTAGGGTGAGTTTCAAATCACTAGAGGGTGGGTTGTTTCTACATAATGGCGAATGGGACGTCCAAGTGAGCAGATTTAGACCCAAGAATCACAGGATGGAAGGCTTTACATCCCAGAATGCTATTATGTATCTTGATGGCTAGGGGACTTCAAAGATGGACTTTACTCTAGTAGTTGATCATTTTCCATAAGTTTTTTCAGATGAATTTTCCTCTTTTATCGAGAGGGAGAGGTAGAATTTTCTATTGAACTTCTACCTTGGAAACACTGGTGTCTATTTCTCCTTACAGGATTGACACACAAGAGTTTTAGGAGATAAAGAAGTAGTTAGAGGAGTAGTATGAAAAGGTTTTCATCTGACCCAATAATTCTCCTTGGGTTTTGCCTATCATGTTTGAGAAGAAGGAGGATGGTGCCCTCAGACATTGTGTGGATTATCAGAAGCTAAACAATTTGACACTTAAGAACTGATATCCTTTACCGAGGATTGATGATCTCTTTGATCAGTTTCGAGGATCTTGAGTGTTTTCAAATATTTACATGATATTTTGTTATAATCATGTGCATGTTAGACCATCAGATATACATCTTGTAGACTTTCATAGCAGGTATGGTCTATATGAGTATGTGGTTGTGACGTTTGTTCTCAAGATTGCTCCGACAATTTCCAAGACAATGATGAACCATGTTTTCCATCCTTATATAGAATCATTTATATTGGCTTTTGTGGAAAATATCATATTTCACTCTCACACTCGACGCGACCAGGCTATCTATCTTGAGATCATTTTTAGTACACTAAGAGAGTATCAGTTATATTCTAGGAACTCCAAATTCCACTTTTGGATGGACCAAATTCACTTCTTGAGTCATGTCATCTCAGAGACAAGAGTATCATTGACCTAGATAAAGTGAGATTAGTATATTCCTAGGAGAAGCCTAAGAACATATTTAAGGTACAGAGTTTTCTAGGGATGGGTGGTTACTATATGTGTTTTATACAATAATTTCATGCTTAGAAGTTCCACTTAAAGGCCTGGCTGAGAAGGGTGTGATGTAATTGTGGACAAATTCCTCAAATTCTATGATTCAGGAGATGAAAGTGGGATTGATTTCATCATTGATACTGATTTTTCCAATGCTGGGGACGAGTAACAATGTATACTGCGATGCATCAGGTATTGCGTTGGGAGAAGTGCTTATGCTACACAAAGGAGTCATAGCCTATAGGTCTTGGATGTTGATTCCACATGAGAATAATTACCTAAATCATGATCTCGAGTTGGATGTAGTTGTTCATTCTTTATTTTGTTGGAGAAACTATTTTTTGGGAGAGAATTATGTGGTTTTCACTGACCAAAAAAGTCTCAAGTATATATTTACTCAGCATGATCTTAATTTGAGACAGTGGAGGTGGGTTGAGTACCTTCAATCTTTTGACATTGAGCTTTCTTATACACCTGAGAAAGGTAACATTGTGGATAATGTTTTGAGTAGGAGGACTCAAATATTGATGGGTTAAGAGTACATCTATGAGTTTTATGTCATGGATATATTCTCTAAATTTCACTTGGAGGTTCATGATAGACATGGGTACACCATTATTTATTCTATAGTTGTTACCTATACACTTCGAGATTGGTTGCGAATGAGGCAGCTATCAGATTCTGAAGGCCTAGTCCTATGGGAGAGTGTTTGATGAGAGGAACCTACTCCTAGGAGGACCATTGACTAGGATGAGGACATTAATTTTCTTAGGCACATTTGGGTGTCAGGAGACATACACGAAGAGCTGATATGGTATTTTCAATACTTAGTTTCGGCAGTTCATCATGGTGTCCACAAAATGTGTCGAGATCTACACTGTCAATATAGGAGGACATGTATAAGGAGGGATGTGGCTGATTTTTTATGAAATTTTACACCTGTCAGTAGGTGAAGGTAGAGCATCAGTGACCGGTAGGGATTTTACAGTAGCTACCCATTCTTAGGTGGAAGTGGAATGATGTCGTGATGGATTTACTGATAGGGTTACCGTGATTCCCTCTGGGGAATGATACGGTTTGGGTTGTTATTGAGAGGATCACTAAGACCGAACACTTTTGACAATTCAAGGAGGCCATTAGTGTTGATGATATGGGAAGGTTGTACCTCTGAGATATTGTACGGTTGCATGGGGTTCCACGCTCTATCATTTCAGAAAGGTACACTTGTTTAACTTCTCATGTTTGTTAGGGACTATAGTGGGCATTGGGTACAAATGTACTTCTGATTTAAACTAACTGTCCCTAGACAGATGGCCAGTCTAAGCATAGGATTCAGGTGATATAAGCCGTTCTTTGAGCATTATTCCTCAATTTTGGATGTTCTTAGGAGAATCACATAACTCTGGTGGAGTTTGTATACAATAATAGCATTTAAGAAACTATATAGATGGGACATTATGAGACATTATATGGTTGGCCATTATAATCACAACATTGTTGGCTAGATGCAGTTGAGGACACTATGTTAGGTCCTCGTCTTGTCCATGTGACAACACAATAGTTGGAGTTGATTCAGAAGAGGAAGGATTTTGCACATTCTCTCCATATGTCTTATGTTGGTCGACATAGACAATCTATGAAGTTCAAGGTCAGTGTTTAGGTTTTCCAATGTATCACATAGAGGTTGGTACATAGGAGGATTATGAGGTAGGGGATGCTTTCACCAATATATGTCATACCATTTGTGGTTTTGGAGAGAGTCGGGCTAGTTGCCTATCGGTTTCAGTTACCTCAGCGGTATCAGGTTATTCACGACATCTTCCTCATTTCTAAACTATGACCATACCTCTCAAACCCGTGTCATGTTTTTCAACCCCAGGATATTTGGTAGTAGGTGGACGCATCATTCAAGGAGAATCATATTGGGATTTTTGATCGCATAATGAAGGTTCTCTACTGCCAGTTTGTTCCTCTGGTATGGGTGTGGTGGCATTAGGACTGAGTGCTAGACGTGACCTGGGAGAGGGAGATAGATATGCAATCGTAGTGACCAAAACTGTTCGATGATTCTTCTTTGGCAACTTTTTAGTGAGATTTGAGGATTAATTTCTTAAAGGGGAGAAGTTTGTAACAACCAAGATCTTCATTTTATGTATGGATCTTAATTTATGGTGTTTTGGAGAAAAATAGGTGTTTTGGGAAACATTATATGTACATGCCATATACTAAAGAGTACACGCCGTGTAATGGGTTTCCTTTGGAAGCCATGTACTAGTCATGTAATAGAAGAAAACATGGTTGTGTGGGGTGACCTGGGGACCACCTAAAGTTAGGCATGTACAAAATGTGTACATTAAATGAACACATAGTGTAATTTTTCTATTATTTGATTAAACATACTGGGGTGAGGTTTATTCTCTAAATTTTCCTCCTCTGGCCTAGTTTCATCTAAAAGAAATAGAGAGGGATAATTCTTCTCTAACCCACTGATCCATCATCCATTCTACAATTCAATCTTTAGAGGGTGCCTTGGAATCCCATCGGTGAGTCCTTCTATCTTATAGAGTGAGCATATCCTCCCGATTTCTTCTCACTCTAGAGTTATTCTTGATGAAATTTTTTTATAATTTTGTATATCTATGTCATTCTAGGATTATTCAAGGTCCGATGTTCGATATTGTTCATAGTACAATGTCGAGGTAAGCCTTTTTCCTTTTCTTTCTTTGTATTTGAATTTTATATGCCAAATTGTTGATTACCCCTATTTTGGGTATTTTGTGTTATAAAAATTGAACCCTATTTTTCCTTTCGTATATTGATTATTGGATTGAGGATTTTTAATGTCATATAAATTTAAATTTCATGTTAAAGGAACACCCCATTGGTGTGATTCCTTGTTTCAATTTTTAGTGTTGTTGGGTCTAGGTTTCGTGTGAGGAAGACCATGTTTCCTTGTCTTGCTTGATAGGATGGAACTATTTGACTTCTGTTTCTTGTTAAGTTCTTTTTATATGCATTGTATTTGATTATCCATGTCATATTTGTGATTAATTTGGGATTTTTGATATTTTTTTTACACGATTGAATTTCACAGGGCTGTGAGAACCTGGTATAGTTTGACCACAATGGGAATTGGCCTTCTTCCTCATAGTGTATGTTATATTTCAGACTATGAGAACAAATGTAGAATTTATGGTGAGTTCTCCCTCAGAGTGTATATAGATTATGTTATGATACCACATGGGGATTGGATGTTGAGTTCATCCATGGAGTGTCTTTAGTTATTGTGGAAAGACCATAGTGGGAATTGACAGTGGTTGATTCATCTAATTTTCTTGCCGATTTTATTACATTACATGGCCATATGGGTTAGAATATGTGAGCTACCCATAATGCTTATATAAATATTGAATGTAGTGAAGCATATTCCAAGCCAAAGAAGAATCTTGGATTTTTTTCATGTTAGGTAGTCTTCGTAGATACATGTTTGTGACACTAAATTGATTAAATTATGAACATTAACTGATAATGAATGTAAATGGAAACTGTTGGATTTGGTTACTTTTTTGTACTCCATGTTTCTTGATACAATTCCATTATTACATGCTATATATACTCACTGATAGTTAGGCACAGATTTTGTGGTGCATTCTAACAATGATTTGTATCACACCATAATTTTGTAATGCTTTTGGATCTAAACTGATCATATGGTCACAGGTATAGATAAGGTAAAGTTCCCATCTACAACAAGTACATGATTGTTGTGGAGCTAGAGATCATGGGACCAAGATGAGGCTTGCGATGATACTATAGTTTATTTTCTTATCATTGTACATTGGTTTAGAATTGTATTTCCATAATTGCAACTTGTTTAGATTTTTTTTCAGAGACATATGTGACATGATTCAATTATATATGTGCTCTAATTTTTTATTTTTATTATCAGTCCTCCACTGTTTACTTGTTTATGGTATTACTACTTCTGCTACTATTTATGAATTGTTATTCCGCTGTGTATATTCTACCAATGAGGGCATTGTTTCCCCACTATCACACCCAAGACCATCTCTACTAGTCAGAAATCCATGTCATTTAAGGAAATGTTCTTGAGGAAATGTGATCAACTGGGTACCGAGTACCTTTTGGAGGCACCTGTAACCGATACATTAAATGATTAGTTAATTTTTAGAATTAACTAATGTGAATGTTGTGTTTAACTAATTTTTGAATTAGTAATGTCAATTTTGTATATTATTAAATATTTAATTAATTACACATTGAAAAATTGTAACACATTCAATCCATTGTGATTTTATGAATGGTAACATAGTCATTTGATTATTAATTAATAAATGGGACGATAGACTTTCTAATGTGTAATTTGTGAATAGTAACATGGTCATTCAATTATGAATTATAGAATGAGAACATGTTCATTATAATGTGTGATTCATGTATTGTAACATGGTCAATCATGAATGAATTAAATAATTGGAACAAGTTCATTCAATTTTTTGTATAATTAATAGTAACAAATCACATTAAAGTTTGAACTATAGAAGAATAACAATGTTTATTTGAGATATGCCCTCAATTAGGAATACATTGAGCTCTATCAAGAACCGAAGGTGGTATTGATATATGATATCACATAGCCATACATTGGGGTTTTAAATGATCCAAATAATGTCTTAATATATGTTATTACCTAGTATTACATCGGTCCCCAACATGACCAAGTGTAGAGGTTGAGGTATATGTGTCTTCGAGAACATGGGAGTTAATGTGGTTATGAAAAGAACAAATGATAATGCGATAATTATTAACATATAAATTTTACTTATTTCCTTATATGTCTATATAATATTTTTTAATGGATTCTATTTTAAACACCGTTGGTGGTGGCCTAATGTGTGTTACTCACACCCTAATTGGGATTCATGATTGTTACCTAGATAGATTACCGAATTATAGGACATGTTAATCGAAAAAACCATTGTTTGATAGCTAATTTGGGGATGTTGCAAGATATTGGAACCATATATGGTTTGAGACATTAGTGGGAGTCTATAGTTTCATAATTTTGGATTTTTATTTTAGAAAAATGACATTTATAGGTACATAAATTTTTTTCTGATTTAGTTTTGATATTGTATTTCCAATTTTGGCCATATTTTTATTCTGGTATTATTTTTTATGTTATATCATTTTGTTATTCAATTGATTATTTTTATTAATTTCCAATGGTGAATTACTATATTAAAATTGAGATTAATGTATCCCCATGACAATTAAAAGACCATCACTACTTGTCAGAAGCCTCTGGAATATAGGGATGTGCACTTGACGTTATGTGACATACCATTTTAGGACACCGGTGTCTAGAACCCGGGATAGAACATTACATATTGGCATCATAGGAGTTGTTCTTTTCATTTATATTTTCCTTTTGTCTAAATATTTAAGGAAGGTATGCATGATACTCTGAAGATTTTGACATTTTTTATAATCTCATGTATTAGAGTAGCTAACCCATGTATGGGAGAGAACCCAAGTACCCATTTTGGGCATTGTTGATATTGTTTTTTTTGTTATATTTGAATATTATTTCACCTTGGATTATGATGATGTTGTATGATTTGATTGTTTTTTTAAAATTTTATGAGAATTTACTCATTGTCCAGTTACAAAAAAATTTTAGTTCACATGCATAATTCCCTCCAATTCAGATTATTTTGTGACATGCATCATTTTAGGAATGAATGAGAAAACTAGTTGGGGGTATTTTTTTGAACATGAACAATTTTTCTTTGCTTTTTTAATTAAATATAAAATGTTTAATAACATGAAATTGATAATGATTGTAAAATTATTCAAGATTATAATAAATTGGTGTCTAAATGATGAAATTGAATAATGGGAATGTGTTTACCCTTATTTACCATGTTCTAGGTATAGGATGGTTAAGGGTAGTGATATTGCCTCACTTTTGACCATGTGCTAGGAAAATATGAGAAATAATTGATATGATTTTCTATAAATCCCTTGTGTTAAATTTTTTAATGTTTTGAAATTATAACCCTTTGAGATGTGTAATTGTCCCTTATTGTGGGTGGTTTTGGTAGTGAGAACTTCCTGGTTTGAGAACTCAGTTGTAGGATATGTGAGGGACTGTCTAGTTTCAAATCATATAGTAAGATGTTGGAGGGAAGGGAATGATGATACTTTCGATAGATTAAAGTGTTTCTATTGGGGGAGGTGACATTAATGATGACTTATTTGTGGTGTTGATCCACTAATGACTTCTTATCCTACTTTTAATTAGTAAATATCATTTCCCCTACCTTGAAATATTCCTGAGTGTGTTAATAATGCTCTATATTTATGAAACATTATCTTAATGTGTTTTGATTGGATATGGGGCCACATAGTGGTTCAACATATAATGTTTTTTATTTGGATATAGATGGTGGATGATAGACCATCGATACATTCTAGATCTGGTTCTTTGGATAGATCAATGGTCGATAAATACGATGGTGGTCATGTTACATAACAAGTGGGGTTATCGACGCTCCACAGGTGTGGAATGATATCTTAGTAGTAGGTTTTTTGACTTAGAAAATACTTTGGGAATAGCGGCATCATAAATCTAATGAGTAATATGTAAGGTGCATGTTCTATGGGATAGTCTCGGTGGGATATAGAGGTCGTGGATGTACGTCATTTCATGGAGGTTTTTGATGGTAATGTTTAGTGCCAATGTTGAATTGAGAAACTCTTCATGAATATGGAAGACCATGAGCTTGAGACAGATTCATCCTTGAAGAAAATCTATTAATTGTTTTAGATCATAGTGAGAATGTGTGGTAGGGGTGAACTATGGTGATAGTTTGTACATTTTGGAAAAATACATAGGTTTTGAAGAAAATATTTGAGATAGAAAAAGATTCATGGGATGATTGTGAAAACCTTTTTGACTCAGAAACTTATAGAATATTTGGAGTGCAGCACAAGCATGAGTTGTTATAAGCTGGAAAAATTGTAAGATCCCGACCTTTTCTAGAGTTTTATTTACCTTCTTTTTCGGTAATTTGTTTTCCTTAATTGAGTAATTTTTTTGGTTATAACTAAGAGTGTGTTTGGGTGTATGTTTTCAAAAAATGGAAGGAATATGGGTATGCATGGATAGCGCATTGTTTTCCGTTACCACGCACCCAATCCCAACTAACCTTGGAACCATGGGCGGAGGGGACTTTCATGGTTGGCACATAGTTTTTAAAATTGTGTGTCCTATTTGGAGTAACCAAGATCCCCCTTAATAACTGGTACATGGTTTGGGTAAACCGTGAGCTGCTACCCAAGAATAGTAAAAAGTTTTTTATGTGTCTGCAAAATTATGTTTTAATTCCACCAAACCCGAAAAACTCACACATTTTGACCCAAACTAAGACCCTTGAGATATTTTCTCAATTTCATAGGTTTCTGGAGGGATTCCAAGGTTGTATAACCTCTTTTCATAGTTATTTGGAGCTTTTGTCAAAGATATCCGTCCCTCCTAGTAGGTGGATGTTATCTCATTGTATTCTCATTCATCCTCTTCTCTTCTCTCTTTATCTTTTTTGAAAGTTATTATCTATTTATATATATCTAGATACAGATATGATTAATCTAGATTTATTTTTTCAGATATACATCATGAATTAAAGACCATATCTTGGTTAGTCTTTATATAGAGTTTTAGATCTGGATCCCGATTTTTGTCATTGTACTCCTCAATTTTTGGGATTTTTGTTGAGTGATTCTCTGCCAATGAATAGATGAATGTGTTATATAATTAAAATCCATAAGATATAAATTGAAATTATGGATATATAATTTTAGAATTCTTTTTAGATTTATCAAAATTTGGTTCTTGATCAAATTACTTAATTTTCTTAATTAATTAATTTAGGGAAATGTTCAAATTAGGGATATTGGAATTATTGATTATGTATAATTAATTGGTGAATTTCTTATGAGGAAATTGGTACTATTAAATTATATATTTAATTCTCAGATTAATTATGAGCAAATGAATTGGTATTTTGGGATATTGAAGTGAGTGTATTTGTATAAATAATTGAAGAATTAATTATGGGGATATTGAAAAGATTAGGTTGGAATAATTAATTGATGAATTAATTAATGGAAGAAATGTGATTATATAATTGTTTAATTAAATTATGGGATTAATTAAATGATGGAAAAATTAAAGGAATTAATGTGATTATATTTTTTTAATTAAATAATGGGATGATTTAATTAATTAATTAGTGTGAGTAATATGATTAGTTAATGGTTAATTAATTTATTGAATAGTCCTGGAAAACGAATTGGAGAATTAAATGAATATATTGAATTAGATTAATTAATTGTGAATTAATTAATACAATTGAAATGGAAAATTAACTGGAGAAGTAATTGGAGAAATTCAAAGTGGTTATATAATTGATAATTAATTAATGAAATTGAAAAGGAAAATTAATTGGAGTACCAATTGAAATAACTAAATGTGAATAATTAATTGAAAATTTAAAAATTAATTTTATGTTAACAATAAATTAGTGATTTAATTGAGTGGGGCTGAAAGTGATTAATTTATTGTAAGATTAATATATAGATTTTATGTGAATAAATAGTTGGTGAATTAGTTAATGACATTTATATCATTAATACAATTGAATGACATAGACCTATTAATAGGTGAATTAATTAATGTGAATTGTTGTGTTAATGTAATTGAATGTCAAAAATTAATTAATTAGAGAATTACATAATGGAGATTGCTATGATAATGAAATTGAATTACACAGAATAATTAATTGGTGAACTAGTTAATGGGGTTTGTTGTGTTAATTTAATTGAATGAGTTAGATTACTTAATTGTAAAATTGATTAATGGGGATTATTATTTTTTATTTAATTGAATGAGTTACATTACATAATTGTAAAATTAATTCATAGGGATTTTTTTGTTAATTCAGTTGAATGAGTTAGATTAATTAATTGATGAATTATTTATTTGGGATTGCGGTGTTAATGAAATTTAATCGGTTTAGTGAATTAATTAATTAATTAATTAATGGAATTTTTTTGATTAATTAATTTGGGGAATAAAATAAATAAATTATGTGATAAAATAGTTGTAGAATTAGTAAAAAAATTGTGCGATTAGTTAATTGTTTATTTGAAAAATTGAATTGAACTTATTAATTAATTTTTGAGTTATTTAATGTATTTTTTGTGATTATTTAATTTTTATATTAATTAATGTTATTGATATGATTAGTTAATTGTTGAATTATCTAGAGAAACTGGCATGATTAATTAATTGTTGAATTAATTTATGGTTTTTATTTGATTAATTAATTATTGAATGAATTTAGGTAAATAATTATATTAATTAATTGTTGAATTAAATAATTTTATTTCTGTGATTGGTTATTTCTTAATTAACTAGAGGAAATGAAGTGATTAATAAATTAATTAATTAATTAATATATTTGATGTGATTAATTAATTTCTGAATTAATTAACATTATTGACGTGAATATTTAATTGTTCAATTAACTAGAGAAGTTTATTTTATTAGTTATTTTTATTAATGTGATTAGTTAATGGTGGAGTTAACTAATTGAAATGTTGTATTTAACTAAATGTTAAATTTGTATTAGAAATTGTGCGGATAATTTATTGTTTAATTAATTATTTTTTGATTATTGGTAACATGGTCATTAAAAAATGATGGTATTGGTGGTTATATGGTCATTCAATTGTGAATTAATGATTGGAAATGTTTTCGTTGTAATGTGTGAGGTGAGAATGGTAATGTGGCCATTCAAGTATAAATCAAGAATGAGAACATGACCATTCTATTGTGTGATGTATAGATGTTACCATGGTCATTAGATTTTGCATTAACTAATGGGAATTTTGTCATTCTATTGTGTGTATAATGAATGGTAACATGATCATTCATATATGAACTAAAGAACTTTGAAAAATGAACTTTGATATTTGGACTCACTTGGGAATAATTTGCGTTCTAGCATGAGCAGAATGAGGTTTTGAGGTAAAATATCACCTTAGAATACATTGGGCTCTCGTATGAGCCGAATATTCTATTATGATATGATATTACATGGTAACACTTCAGGCTCCGACAAGAGCAGATGATGGCATTGAGGTACATGATTCTTAGGGAACCTGGGAGTTCATGTAGTTAAGTAAAGTATAAATCCTAATGTGATGACTATTTACTTATGCATTGTAATTGTTTCTATAGAAAAATGAACCCACTATTATATTGGATTTTGTTTTAGACATTATTGGTGGTAACCTTTTGAGTTGTAATAACACGTTACTCGAGATGCCTGATTAGTGGGTGAATAGATTATAGGATTACAGGACATGTTGTGGGAAAAGGACCCAAATCAGATAGTTGATATGGTGATGGATCATGGATGAGGGATCCCAACATAGTTTGATGCCCACATTGGATTCATCATTGTCTTTATTTTGGTTTCTTATTTTAGGCACTTGACACATATAGTAACATAAAATGTTATATACATTAAATTTGATATTTTATTTCCATTGTGGCCTGTTTCTTTTTACTGGTACTATTTTAGTAATGTTATATCATTTAATTCTTCCATTGATTATTGTTATTTATTTAAAACAATGTATTAATCTGATTGAAAACTATGGTATAGTCTCCCCATGATTGATAATATTTCCTCACTACAAGTCAACAGCCTCTAGCATATGCGGAGGCATGCTTAAGGGAATATGATAAACCAGTTCAGTGAACCGGTGTGTGGTAACCAGGCTAGGGAATTACATTCCAAAAATCACTATCTAATCAACTATCCATGTAATGTTCAAGGAGAAATGAAAGAGGATATTAATATACATAATAAGGTAGGTAATATTTTGAGGTTCAACTTGGAAAATTATAGAATTAATACATTTGATAAAAAATCATTTATCAATACAAAAATTGATTAAATTTATATTGAATAACGTATATAGCTCATCATACTTTATATATCCTCGATTCAGAATGATCCATAGATATATCAATAGTTCATTCTATTAGGAAAAATAAATAGGGGTACTATATAGTATGTTTCAACATTCACGGTAGCTTATAATGTTAATGATTTATGATAGAAGTCTATGGGGATTATAATAACATTGCCTAAATGGATATAGAAGTGTGAGAACATAAAATTGATTTTATGATTATATTTACCATGAATTACTAAAATTATAAATCGGTTTGGGTTATAGTTGATATCCACACAAATTTTACACATTTCATTTCTATTATAAAAGATTTATGATTTGATAAACATTCCAAGACATAGATAAAAGATGTTTTAATGATTAATGGACTATGTCACAACCCCCTCCCCACAAGGTCTACCCCTTCTAAGACAGCAATGTGAGAAGAGAGATAATGAACCCCTGAGTCCCGCCTCTAGTAGGCCCTGGGTTGGAGACTAACACTGAGGGAATAGTAATCACACAAATGTGACACATTATCTTCTATGAGAACACATGAAAAAGAGAGGGATCATTCAGAAACACAACAACTCCAACTTGGATTGAAATATAAAAGAAACCCCATAACACATATGTAATGTCGTGGAAATCAACTAAAACTGAATGGGGAAAACTGAAAATACCAAAAATAATGTAAAAAACAAAAACCATGAATCACAAAGAGCTCATGCAATGCTAAGCTAGTAGAAAACTACATGATAGCCACCATACTCCATGTGACATGAAAACAATTTATATATATATGGTGAGTATACCAGTATACTCAGTAGGTGTTACATCCAAGGAAAATAATGAATATGAAATTTTCCTATTTATTAATATTTTTGAATTAAATATTAATTTTAACTTTACAGGGATTCCATGTCTGATAGCGTACTCAAATCCCAACAATCAGTTGCTTTGAAATCTTATGTTGCACACAACGTTGGGTTATACCAAAAAATAATATAATTATATTTATATTTAAAATGGTAGGTAATGCTAAGTCATTGTATTGGAAATAATGAACATAACTAACTAAAATATGATTATACATGTTATGTAAATGTTTTTACATTTATCCAATAAAAGATATAGGCTTCAAATGCCAATGAATCTAATTTTAAGCATAAGTACTATAATATTCTTTAAAATGTCTATTTACCACCTTTTTTGGAGAAACCTCTTTAAATATAGTTTTGGTAACTTTTATATGTTCTGTTTGATAAAACAAAATTATTCTTTTGAATCGGGAAATAAAAATTTACATTGGGTAAATTTTTCATATTTTTCTGATAATTGTCATTTTTTAATGAATAGTGAAAAATATTGCTTTTTAATGAAAAACTATTTTTTAATTTTAATTTACATATATCGTTTTATTATATTTTTATATATTTGGAATGTGTAATTAGATTTTACATTTACCATTTATTCCTATACTGGTCTTTGAATGTAATTTCACTATTGAAATTGGACAAAAACAAGTGTCAATCTTTTGATATTTATTATTTCTTAAAAACACGTTCTTTGTTTTGAATATAGAAATTAATTTTAAATTAACTAATGAATCCTATATGTTAATAATTTGGTAAAATATAAATCATTTTTAATTTTTCAATAACCAATTTAGCTTAGGTTGAATTTTTCTTATTTTTGTATTAACCTTAAATTTTTTATGAATAGTGAAAACACTGTGTAGTAGTTAAAAAAGAAACTTTTAATTTAAATAAAATTTTACCTCTTTATTGGATTTTATTTAAAAAATTATACATAAATGGTAGATATAGTTATGTAAAATTTGGTTCAATAATATGAAAATAATTTTTGGTCAATAGAAACTTTTTTCTTTTATTTACTGTGGTAAATGTTCAACATTAATATGTTTTGGACTTTTAGAAACTGAAAATGATTATAAAATAAAAATAATAATTTCAAACATTCTAAAAGAGCCTATCCTCCTGAAAATAAAAAGCCATCAACTCTAACTCGTTACTCACACCTTTCAATACCATTGTCTCATCCAACCTATGACAAAATAATCTCTCATGATCCCTCTCTTCAACCTATAATACTTACCTTAGGCAGAAGGCACTACGAGAAATCCTTTTGTTTCAAAACAAAGGTAGTTACCCGCTTTAATGGTAACCTCTTCTCTTAAGTTATTTTCAATTATTTTACTTGTCCACCCCCCTAAACTCTTTTTATTACTTTATTTTATAACAACACCAGTATCCTCAATATACTAGGATTTAGTTATAATAAAGATTATTAGTCACTTACACACACCTCAATCTGATGGGAAAACAACATATTGTTTCTGTGGACGGAGAACTACTACCTAACAAAATGATGATTTTTCAACATTATTCTACCACCTATTATGTGGGAAATTATGATCGAAATTTATCTAAATGTGATATATTGTTCTTGACACTTTCACCGGGGTGCGCGCATCATTCTAGTTCTGGGATAAAGGATGCGGCTTTTTGTTACCACACATTCCCACTTTCCAAAGGCAGGTAAAATATGTTCCATATTCAGGGACGTCTCCTTGACAGAAACGGGATGATGGGATGTCGGTTCTTCCTTCTATGGATTCCTCCTCAGAACTCTCCACCTTGTCTGCGTCTCCCTCATAGATTTAATATGTTGTTCATGAAACTCTTCCTAGTGCCATATCATCATGGGAACCAGTTAATTACACTGCTTCTTTCAAGACATTCCAAGGGGTCTGGTCAGGGCTGCAACCTTCTGTTAGGAGAGTAGTCATGTTGGGGCTTCATTAGTGTATCTGGATGCTGGGGGACTGGCGTGTCTGTCTTCTATCCCTTATTATAGGGCTTCTCAAGGGCACGGATGCCCGAGGAATCCCACATAGAATGTGGGGAAATATATTCAATAGGCTTGTATCTGAGGTTTTCATCAGCATCCTATGTTTAACACAAAGTATGACACAAGTTTAACATCCACTGGAGATGGATCAGACTGATCAGAACACTGATTAGAGTGAATCAGACTGAAGAACCCCCTTTAGGGAATACTGATATTTGGGTCAGCACATGGGCAGCTTCCCAAATGCTGCGGAGGGGAATGGGATGGCATGATCTCACTGGGATGTGGCTGCCTGGGTAGGAATCATGACAGACGATGTTTTTGGGCTTGAGCCTCCAAGAGACTTCCTATGTATCCCCGTGGTAGGGAGTCAAAGTCCTCGTAGTTCATCATACGATGGCTTACCGCTGAATGAGGATGACAACAGGTTACTACTGAATGGACTTGGCATGGGTTGGCAGCGGAGGAAGTCGATAAACATCAAGAGGCTCCAAAAGGCCGAAGATGAGGTCCAAGCGGGATCAAAATCGAGCGGACGAGCACTTTACCTCCTTCAATGCACAATCTGAGTTGATATCATGATTGAAGGCCTAGCTGGCAGAAGCCAAAGAGGCCCTGAGGTGAGCTTCTGGGGAGATGATTGCCATTCGGGTTGATGTGGAGTAGGCCCAGATTGCAGCCAATGAATTGCACCATCTCTTTGCCGAGTTTGAGCGGGAGTTGAACAAGCAGCATCGTCTCCTAGACGCCACCAGCTGTATGGTGGATGAGTTGCAATGTTCAATCGACATGGTCAATCTGTCCATGGGGGGAGTTGACCCTCGAGTACTATAATGACTACAAACCCTTTAAATGTACTTTCGTTCTTTGATTGTTTTAATTTCATAGCATGCACGAGTTCCGTTGTTTACATTGGTTTGTCGCATCCTTATGATGTTCTCAGAGCGTCCAACGTCCATTCCCTAAGCTCATGTTGGTTGGCCCCAATGTGAGAAATAAAGGATAGCCACCTCATCGACCCATCCAAATGTAGAAGTACAAACCATGCTTTGGGAAAACTGGGTTTGGACAATCGGTCTGGATTTTTGGGAAATGGGAGAGGCATGGCTAGAGAATGAAGTTCTCAGAATAGCCCAATTACCGTTTTTTCCAGTGTGCTCTTATGCATTAATAGTGTAATTCCAGGGGTGCTGAAATCGATCCGAATAGATGGGAATGCGAAGTGTGAATCACAATACCCAGGATTCAGAACATTGTGGGATTGGCATGATAATAAAGAATAATTATTGACCGCATTCGAAACATAGTATTATTATTTTATTATCCTGGAGTGGGGGATAGAAAATGAAGTTCGATCGTTGACCATGTTCAAAACACGGAACCCGCCAAAAATTCCATCCGTTAGACTTCTGGAACATTGGCCCAGGATATTAAGCAAGCCATAGGCCAAGAATACATACTTTTAGGGGGTTCCTCCAGACATGAAAGAGGACTAGGGTCCGAATGAGTGGGAACGCAAAGCATGGAATGTGTAGTGAGGTTTTGTTCGAACAGAATCCATCACTCTTGAAATTACGCCACTGTGGAAGAATCACATTGTATGGACGCATCGGTTTAATCATGGATCATTCCTTCATTCAGACAGGGCATCTTTTGTGAGGGGGATGTCTCTTCCCAATTCCATCGTGGGGCATCCGGATGTTGTTCGCGGTACAGTTGCAGTTACCTGGTTCCTCTTGAGGGGCAGGCCATGGGCTGGAAATGGGGAGGAACAAGACATATTCTTCATATGGCTGGACCCTATTAAAAATACTGGGGTGTCTCTACGTATCCCATAAGGATGGGAATTAATACATATGTAGTTCTAGAATCACAATTTATCGTCATTCGAGATGAGGAGAAGCCGGGTTGCGCCGGTACACATCCCACCAAAACTACTAAGCCCGTGTGACTCAAGCTCAATGTGGGAAACAAAAAGTTATGGGGGTCTTTCCTGACATAGGAAGGGGAATTTTAGGGTAGATGTACGTTCAGTAAGTACCATCCCAATGAGGTTAACCCGTCCATGTAGTGCACCTAGATTCCCAAATAGGTAGAGCCAAATTTTTCATAATTCCAATTGAACATGAGGAAGTGGAAATCTGTGAATCCTGATTCTTGCAATATTGATCAAAATGGGGGTGGCGTGGCAATGAAGGATAACTATTGACCATTGCAGAAACGTAGCATCCACATCGCGTTAGCCTGGAATGGGGACATACAATTGAGGGTCGACCGTTGACCATGATCAAAACACGGGACCTCTCTCAAATGTCGTCTGAGATCCTTAGGGACGTTGGGATGAAACGGTAAGAATTCCATAATCCCTAGCATCAATGAAGAGGCCTTAGACCCATCATCCATGTCATCCGAGGGTCCTTTTGGATATGGAAGAGGATGAGGATCCAAATAGCGAGCTCAAAAGTCATGATCATGGAACGAGGGGAATGTCCCCTTGAACATTCCTCACTTCAGGATCTCTTTTAGTATGCATCTGAATATGAAAACAAGACGTATTAGATAGAGGGTGTAAATTCTCATCCAATAGGAAGATCTTAGTTTAGGGTCGTCGGACTCAAACCATAGGTGGTAGGAAACATGAGAGACTCATGGTTAGTAATTATAAAAACTAGACATGAATGGGAACCATGGGTTCCGACCACCACATGTTCCTTGGATTGGTTTTACGTCAAGGGACCAAAAACAAGAGTTGAGTTGGGCCTGAGGCAAATTGAAAAGGCATTCCTACATACCCCATGAGGATGAGGATCACCCTACATGCAGTTCTTGAGGGGTCATGCTGAGGTACCAGTGCCAGGGTTAAAAGGGGTGTGCGAGCATGACCCTCGCACTAAAAGAAGTGGTATTAGATAAATTTTGTTTTTCCTTTAAGGTGAGTGGTTTTTTTCTGAAGCGACATGCCTTGGGTAGCAGGCCCTGGCATCTCCAAAATATTCAATCCATAGTAGGCATTGACAAATGGTATGGAACATGATCAATACCAAAAATGGTTATCCCTTGGGTGAGGACATCATGATACAGTGTCATTTTTTGTTGTGCGGCCAGGACGATAATATCACATTTTAGGGTCATGTTATGGGACCAAGAATGTATTTTAACAACATGCAGCATAGAAGTAGTAGACACAATGCTAGGTTTGGAATGTGTATGGTGTAATAAAACATTCTCAACATGAATGGGTACATGATCCCATATCAAAACGTATGAAATTCTGAGAGGGGAACCTATGTCCAACGGGCAAAAATAGAGTTAAGACAGAAAGGGGCAGGAAGAACTGGATCCCAATAATGCTGGACCTAGAAGGACGATGTCTGGGTGACTACGTATCCCATAGGGATGAGAATTCAGCCGCACATATCCCTTAATGAAATATTAGATTATGGTCATATAGCTTGGACCATGGGAGCCCCGAAGGACGCCGTATTACATCATTGGCCCCCTATTGTGTAGAGGTGCACTGAGGGATAGTCCCATAAGTGTCGAGATTCCACCTGGACATGATGGGGTGGAACATAATTTGTATCATGCAACAAACATTTATGGCCTGAAGGGGCTAGCGTGATGATGTAGGATTACTGTTGACCATGTTCTCCACACAGCATCCTGTCACATTAGCCTGAAATGGGGACAAACAAATGAGCATTGACCGCTGACAATATTCGCAATGTGGGATTTGTATCAATTTGTTGTCTAAAACCCTCAAGGGCGTTGAACCGTCATAGTAGGAGATCCATTAGGTGTGGTATCCATGATGTTTTTGGGGGCACCTTTGGGTGTGAAAGATAACGGAGGCTCGAATGAAGGGGAACACAAAGCATGACAAGTGGAAGGAACTTGCCTAAACTGAATCTGACACTCCCGGTCCAAGACCAGAGTACTCTTAACATGTTGGAAAAGCACTTCAAGGGGTCGAGGGACTCAACTTGAGGGCGGCCAAGAGATGGAGGGTTCCTGGGATAAGGAAGGCATGGTGCCAAAAACCCAATGCGAAGATGGGAATAGCCCTGTACCATGCCTATATCCCCCCTGTGGAGAGAGACAGACCAAGGGGCCTTGGTGACCGGGATATTGGGAGATCTCTAAGAAACGAGGATAGACCCAAAATATAAATGTTCAGGCTGTCCTACATATCCCATAAGGATGGAAATAAAGCCACATGTAGTTCCTAAAGCCACTCAGGGGAAGATACCCTATCAAAAGGGGCGGTGTACGACATGGTGAACAACCTGACGTGAATGAGGACATAATCTTGCACCACACCGTACACTCTAGAAATAACTTGGTATAGTGTCCATGAAGGCCAAGGGGCCTGAGGCTGGGCCTCAGTCATGAAGGCCTGACCAATCTGTAGTTTAACATCTTGTAGTGAGGACAAGGGCCAGGGACCTGAGAATGCCAAGGGGCCTGAGGCTAGGCCTCTGCCCGAATGGCTTGGCCAGTCAGTAGTTTAACATCTTGCATTGAGGATGAGGGATAGGGACCCAAGAAGGACAAGGGGCATGAGGTTTTTCCTCGGTTAGGAAGGCCTGAACTGTAGTTAGGTTAATTTCATGCAGTGAGGACAAGGGCCAGGGACCCGAGAAGTCCAAGGGGAAAGAGGCTGGGCCTCGGTCCGGAAGGCCTGAACAATATGTAGTTTAACGTCTTGTAGTGCAGATGAGGAATAGGAACCCAAGAAGGCCATGGGGCACGAGGTTCAGCCTCGGTCAGGAAGGCCTGAACAATCTATAGTTTAACATCTTGTAGTGAGGATGAGGGCAAGGGACATAAGAAGGCTATGGATCCTAAGGATGGGCCTTGATTAGAAAGTCCTGCCAAGTCTATAGTTTAACGTCTTATAGTGAGGAAGAGGGCAAGGGAACCAATAAGGCCAAGGGGCCTGAGGCTGGGCCTCATTCCGGAAGGCCAGACTAATCTGTAGTTTAAAGTCTTGCAATGAGGAAAAGGGCCAGGGACCCAAGAAGTCCAAGGGGCCTGAGGCTGGGCCTTGGTCAGGAAGGCCTGACCAGTATGTAGTTTAACATCCTGCAGTGAGGATGAGTCCCAGGGACCCGAGAAGGCTAAGGTGCCAGATGCTGGGCCTCGGTCAGGAAGTCCTAACCAGTCTGTAGTTTAACGTCTTGTAGTGAAGATAGGGGATAGGGAAGGTCTAATTTGTGGATGTTTACGGCACGGTGAGCAACCTGACATGAATGAGGACCTAACCCCACACCACGATGTACAATTCTAGAAGATTGAACGAGGGCCGGATGGAAGTTCTATAGGCCTTATTGTGTGGTTACTACCTCATCACAACTCCTAAGCTTGCGTGAGAGGTGCTTAGTGTGGGAAACAAAGAGCCAGTCTCAGCTATCTCCATCCAACGGGGCCGGATAAGTGACATCACTAGAAGGGAGTCCATCCCTTAGATACAATTGGGCATAATGAACCACTAAACTTGATGATTGGGACATATTGGTGTGGTCCTAATTATTCAAGACAACTGTTGACCATGTTAAAAACACAGCGTCCCTATAGTGGCCAGGAATGGGGGAAACAAACGAGCATCAACCGCTGACCCTATTCATAATGCGGGACTTGTATCAATATGTTTCTCGACACCCTCGAGGGCGTAGGCCCGATGTGGTAAGAGAGCCCTTAGGCCTAAAATCCATACCATTTAGGGGCCCCTTCGAATAGAGAAGGTGATAGAATCCTAGTCAGGGAGTGGGTGATGCATAGTTGTATCCATCTATGAAAGAGGTGAACATCTCCCGAGAGTAGGATGTACGGCTGGATCGAGGCTAACTCGACGTTAATGGGGGGAAAAGTATTCACCCTGCCATATGTCTTGACCCGAGGGGAAGATTCTAGCGCATGGGCTAGGCAAATAGACAAAATTTATGGGCATTCCTATGTATCCCATGTGGATGGGAATCAAGCCCTACATAGTTATAGAATGCCATGTAGTTTAAAATCATGTGGTGAAGACGTGGGAGGATAGAAGAATGGGAGTGGGAACATGGTGTGATCTTTATAATCCTCAGATGAGTGGGGAAAAGTAATCCTACTCTATATCATGAAAGGATCCTCCGAGAAAGCTATACCTAGGGTGAATAGTCATAGAGAAAAGCTCGGGACTGCGCTCAAGACGCGGCATCAGAGTGTTCCTACGTATCCCATGTGGAGGGGATTCATGTAATTCTTAGTTCTAAAAATTTAGTTTAATGTAATGCAGGATGATGCACAGTTTAAAGTCAGGTCGGACTGTGATGTTTAGGGTCATGCAGGACCATCATGTATTTTAGGGTCATGTAGGACCGTCATGTAGATTAGGGTCATGTAGGACCGTCATGTAGTTTTGGGTCATGAAGGACCTTCATGCAGTTTAGGGTCATGGACGACCATGTATTTTAAGGTCATGCAGGAACGTCAGGGCTATGAAAAATTATTTCTTGAGGAACATGGCATTGGTGAGAGGAGTTATGCTATCACCATCCATGGTCACCATGGAGTATGCTCCATTGGGGTAAACCCTGTGAACTATATAATGTCCTTACCTCTTGGGATCCAACATGGGTTGTTTCCTTCCAGGGATCATTGCTGCTCGGAGGGCCAATACCAGGTCGCCTTACAGAAAATAGTGGAGGTGAACCTTCTTGTTGATGGCTCTAGCTATCTTATTCTGATGCCTTTCCATATTGTACAATGCACGAAGCCTATTCACATCCAATGATTCCAATTTAGCTAGATGGATTTAGGCCACCTTATCTTGCACCTGTTGGTCATAGACAGAAGTGCGTAATGATGGAAGCTGTATCTCTATAGGCAAGACGACCTCATCCCCGTACACTAGGGAATATGGGGTCACCTTGGTGGAATTGCGAGTCCTCATCTGATAAGCCCATAGGGCATTGAGGAGCTTGTCCGACCAACTCTTTTTGTTTTGGAAAACCATTTCATGAAAATATTTAGAGAGTTTTTTGTTGAATGCCTCAATATATACATTTTCTTGCGATTGATAGCGAGATGTATGGTTCGAACAGATATTATACTTGGCATACAATTTTGTCAGCTCAACTACTCAGAAGTTGGTGCCATTACCGGTGAGGACATTGTGAGGGACTCCAAACCAGTGGATGATGTAGGAGCTCATGAAGTCAATGATGGAATGGGCCTTGACCTCCCTTAGGGGAACTACCTCCGCCCACTTGGAAAAGAAATCTCTGGCTGGCAGGATGAACATGCATTGGCGAGCTATTGCCAGTGGGTACGGTCCCACGACATCATGTCCCCACACCGCAAATGGCCAAGAGTACTCGGTGGAGTGGAGTGGTTCTGGAGGTCGATGCAGGAAGTTAGCATGAACTTGGAACGTGTGACATCTCTTGGAAAACATGATACAATCATGTATTATAGAGGGCCAAATGTACCCTAGTCTCAGGATTTGATGGGACTGTTTTGGACCAGCCTGGTTGGCACTATAGGAACCGGTGTGAACCTCTTGCATGACCTGTGGAATCTCGAATCCTTGGATGCAACAGAGGGGACCACCATTAAAACCATGCTTATAGAGGATCTACTCAAGACTAGGACCATTATAGAGGGTAAAATGTAGCGTCTGGTGTCACATTCGCTCACTTTTAGCCCGATCAGCCAGGAGCCGACCATTTGGGAGATAGTAAAGAAAAGGGACCCTCCAGTCGGGAGTCACATCAACCAATGCATCTGAAGAACCTAGGACTCCTGAAGTGAAAGATATGGTAGTAAGATGGCTTATCTGTGGGCCGTCATCATCCTCTGGGGTGACAGTCACAATGTCTCCCTAGTGTGTCACATGGATAATCAGATCATCCTGCTTGGGCTCGACAAGTGATGTAGCTAAGCTGTCCAAAGAGTCAACTCAACCATAATGTGACTGAGGGACATGGGTAACCTCCGGTTTAGAAGGGAACTGAGCCATTAAATGGAGGGTGCACTCCATCAATGGCATGAGCACTGGCTTCCTGAAAACATTGTCACCATTAACTTGCTTGATGACTAGCTTAGTTTCTCCTTTCACATGCTAATGGGGCACATCGTTCTCAAGGGCGAGGTAGAGACCTGTATAGAGTGCATGTTACTCTGTCTCATTGTTGGTGCAGCCTTCTGACAATAGGAATGAGTACGGTAGGATGGCTTGCTCCGTGGTAATGAAGACGATACCCAGGACCGCTTTGTTGAGCCTTGGATCATTGAGCTTCCTACCGGTGGTGCTCTGGGAGGCACCATCAAAGTGCATTTTCCAACATGGGATAGCGTGACCGACTGAGAGGATTTACTATTCAGGAAAATCTAGGTCTAGGGACTAGTCCGTGGAGGTTGGATGGGAAACTAAAAAGTCCACCAATGCCTACCCCTTGATAGCCTTTTGAGGCATGAATCTGATGGCGAACTGCTGGAGGATCACCGCCCACCATGCTAGTCGACCAGCCAACATGGGGCAGTTTAGAATATATTTCAATGGGTCTACCCAATAGTCCAACTATACCACGTGGTTCTATAGGTATTGACACAAATTCTGCATTGAAAACACAAGAGCAAGTCGGATCTTATCTTTGGGGAGTTATTTGTCTCTATATCGAGGAGAATGTGGCTGAGGTAGTATAGGTTTTTCTCTGTCCCTTCATAGTTCTTCTGGGTGAGAAGGGCACCGAGAGATTGATATAGGGTAGTGACATAGAGAATCTGCGGCATTCCAGATATGGGTGGCATCAGGACCGAAAGGTTAGAGTAGATACTACTTGATTTCCTCGAAGGCAGCCTGGAACTCTTCATCCCATTCACAGGCAGAGCCTTTCTTCATTAGCTGGGAAAATGGCTTACACATGCTAGCCAGATTCTCAATGAATTGGAATATGTAGGCTATGTAGCATTGAAAACCACAAATCTCCCGAATATTTCTCCTAGGAGGCATCTGGTAGATGGCCTTAATCTTCTCTGTGTCATTCTCGATGCCTCGGTACCTGACAACAATGCCAAGAAACTTCCCAGAGGTGACCATGAAATCACACTTCAATGGTTTCATCTTCAATTGGTGGGAACTAAGGAATCGAAACACTTTCTCAAGGTCCTTGAGGTGGTCGTAGTGCTAGAGAGATTTGACCACCTGATCATCCACATAGCATTCCACCAATTAACAGAGTATTGGCTTGAATATAAGATGCATGGTCCACTGATAGGTGGAACCTGCATTCTTCAGGCCGAAGGGCATAACCTGGAAACAGAGAGTACCTTGGGGAACCCTAAAGTCGTGGACTCTTCATCCTCGGTGGCCATCCAAATTTGATTATATCCAAAATAACCATCCATGAAGGGGAGTTCTAATAACCCGGCCATAGGTTCAATCAACAATTATGTCACTGGAAGGGGAAAATCAGCTTTCGAACAGTGAAGGTTGAGATCTCAGAAGTTGATGTAGACCCAGTTCTATCAGATTTTCTTTACTGACTGGCATGATGTTGGCTAGCCACTTGGGCTACTAGACCACCTTGATGATGTTGGCTCTGATGAACTTTTCAACTTCAGCCTCAACCATGGCACTTTGAGAAGGGCACATCATTCTGGGAGGCTGATTGAACCTGCAATGGTTTGTCGGGAGACCGAGGTGGTGGATGGCTACCTGAGGATCTAGTCCTGGAATTCTGTCGTAACTCCATAAAAATGCATCACGGGGCTGTTTATCCAAGTCCATGTACCAATGCTGCTCCTCAAGGGACATGGCAGCATTGTTCAATGTGGGCCTCGGATCTGCCTCACAAGCAAGGTTCACCTGTACCAATTCATCGACCGTGGTAGATACACCTTTCGCAAAGGCAGGGAGAACATCTACTAGATCCTCTTCTTCACTTGCGAATGAGGGATTCCCAGAGGGTGAGGCTTCCTCCTAGTCAGAGGAACCTGATGGAAGGTTGGTACCAGCCTAGATAGTAGTGGACAATATATCAGGAGATTCACGAGCTCTTAAGACCATTGTGATGAATGAATTACATCCAATCACATCTTTCCATCAGTTCGTGGGGCCATTCTAGATAACATCAAATCAGTAGTGGAGCGTCAGCTTGAGCATGTTAATTCTAGCCCTATGAAACATAAACATGTGATGTATTGTTGTTTCCTTAAGGCATACATCCCGATATTGTACACGGGTAGGTGGTTCCGAGATCACCCGAGCCTGGTTTGTGTCGGAGTACGAGGGGATTGTCCACCGTTGCATGGAATTGGTAATATTCCTTCCTCTTGTACTCGAAACAAAAAATCATTGCCCCATGTTGGGGGGTCGTGGCCTCCAACTGATGGATAGGGAAGATGTAGGCGTCATCCAGACCTACCCAAGTGTCACTTGTGACCGAGGTGGGCTCAACGTCACTAGCCAGAATCTGCTTATCCTTTCTCTTCTAATAGTCAGTGTCCAGATAATGGGATTCATAAGAGGCGAATGAAGATGCATCACCTTGGAGTACGCCTACTATACCATTAAATAGGTACTTGAGGAACTGGTGATATGATGAGGGAACAACCATGTGCAGGTGGATCCATTGCCTACCCATCAATTCATTGTACACGATGTCCTGGGAGACGACCATAAATTATGTACTGGAAACTGGCCATCGAACTGGGACTTCAAATGGGTCTTGAAGACTGGGGTCTGTTCTGTCCTTTAATATCCCTGGATCCTTAAATCGGAGGGAGTCAGGTCATTTTCAGATAAACCTAGCTTCCGCAGTGTCCGTGTCGGGATAAGGTTGATCCCGGAGCCGGTGTCAACGAGACAATAGCAAACCTCAACACCGTTTAACTGGCCAGTGATGTTAAGTGGGAGGATAAGGCCTTGTATGGGAGAGCCATCATCATCTCCCGAGAAGGAGATGATGGCCTTATATTCAGCATCCTCAACTGCTTCAGCATGAAAGGCTTCTGAAGCAGCTACCTCCATCTCGAACTGGAGGGGGCTTCTTAAAGCCTCACTGTGCGTCTCACACATATCTGATGACATGTGGAGGTCTTCAAGAATGGAAATCCTCGCTGTGATTCTGACAAGGTTTTTGAGGACATCATACTTCCTCTCCAGGCACGAACTTCTACTTAAAGAAGGCCGCTCTACGATTGGAGGCATGGTGGGCCCCGTCGGTTGGACCCGCGACTGATTGGTCCTGGGCATATCCCACTGTTCACTAGTCGAAGCCTATAGAGTAGTTACCGGATGAGGTTAGGAAGGATGAGGTCGGCCTGTAGCGGGGTGAAGCTGGTCGCGGTATGACCGAAGTGGCTCTTCATGATCTGGTAGCACAAACGGCGGTGGAGGCGGTCTTGACGACACTAGATGAAGAGGATGCACGTGCTAAGCTATACGATGGGCCTGCTGTCTGGTCTCAGCGGTATGCACGACCTGGTTGGAGGTGTCAACTAATGTGCCTTGATGACCCATATAGTCACGGCACCACCAACATTGGAATCAGCTGGGGACATTGGAGAGATTCGTCTGGCTTTCCCCCTCATCGGGATTCATGTAGGGGTTTAACAACTCGACGTTGTTAAATGAATCGTACCCTTGAATTTCACTCAAAGAATCATCCACCACAGGTAAGATTCTAGGAGGGATCCCAATATCAGGGGGCATGAAGTCGTTGAGTGTGCGGGATGACGAAGGCCTTGGGGGAGTACATTTCTTCTTATTGCACTGCTGATTCTTGATCATCTGGGAAAAGGCCGGCTGAGATGATCACACAGAAGTGCTGGCCATAGCTTCCAAAGGCTTCGCCTAATTCAGGCATGCCTGAATGATTCCATGGGAATGAGAAACCAGTTTTCGAGCCATCCAGTCATCGTACTTCTAGGATCCGCTCTTCGGAACCTACTGCCACTCACATTCGCTATCACTACCGCTATCTGATCCCATAAAGAAACCCACCACTAATGCCACGGCTGGGCCTAACCTGAATATGTTATTGTCAATCAGGTCTTGGAGCCAATCCTTGAACACATATTATTTCTCTAGGGTGTTCCCTAGAATCTGATGATAGGGTCAGTAGTTGGAGTGATCGGTGAGATTCGCCTATTCCGGCCTTCTACACTCAGGCAAGCGTACAATCCCCTAATCTAAGGCACTAAGAATGTAACATAGGACCTAATATTGGATGAACAAGTAAATCTGGTGTCTTATTAATGGATAGGGAGCCCATGGTGCCTGGCCTCGATGAGGAGCCGAAGGGACATGTCAAGGAGGTTGACCCTGATTGTCTCTCATGTGCGGTGGCATCCCATTACAGAGAGGCGCTTGCCGATTTTGGAGATGTTGTGGAGCCGGAAGCCGTACCTGAGGTGAAGGGCCTCTGCAAGGCTGTGGGGCCGGTTCTACTTGTAGAAACTCTTGCTACATGGGTGCCTCTATCTAGGCCACCACGGTGGGATCGGCTCTAGCAGCTCTCCTTGCTGGGATTGTAGGGGGCAACAGACGTGCCTGCCTCGCCTGTTGCAGGGCTTCTTCGAGGCATTGGGCATTATCCAAGAGGTCTCGGAACCCTCTGCGATAGTTCTGAGTGATCAGGGAGGGAACCAGTTCTGTCTTTACATTTCCCACACCCATCGTCAGTAATTTCACCTAAATTAGTGGCATGTCAAGGGACAATCTAAGCCCCTTCCACCGAGCGATGAAGTCCGCGACTCGCTCATCATGCCTTTGTTTGCACATGAAGCGGCCTATGATGTTGGCCTTCCAGGTCGTAGAGCTAAACAGGTATAGAAATTTCCTGTGAAGGTCCTCCCAACTATTCACTGATCTGACGAGGAGTTGTACATACATGACGAATGTCGACCCCTCCAGCATCTGAACAAAACACTGGAGCTTAGTGGTATCCTACTTTGATAGAGTCCCCAACATAGGTACGCACCTTGAGTGGAAGTGTTTTAGATGTTGCAGCGGTTCCCCTATCCAATTAAAGTTGGAGAAGGTTGGATTTCTGAAACCCAGATGTGTCGGCATATCATCCACCCACACCAGGTACGGCTTGCCATCAGGTGGGATAGCCACCGGTCACGTTTGAAAATCCGTAAGGCGAGCAATGACTGCTACCATAGGATCAACATGGCGGGTGTCCCTGTCTTGACGGGGATCCCTCACCACGAGTGCATTTTCGGGCACTTCAACATAGTAGACGAGTTCAGCGGCCCGTAGATGTAAGAACCCGGACCTTCTTTTCAGGTATGTTTTCCTATTCTGGGCGTTTTTTAGAAAAATAGGAGAATCAGAAAATTTTTTGTGTACATTGTGTGTACTTGTAAAGTACACAGCATATACTTTTCATCTGCATGAGGCCATGTGCTGGCCATGTCTGGGACAATCAGATGGGGTGTATCGATGAGTTAGAGTCTAATTAATACGGTGTACGGAAAATGGGAGTACACGTCGTGTACTCAAGAAGTTCACACCGTGAACTTTTATTTTTATTTAATTAATTAGACTTGGGTCGCGCCTAATCCCCATTTTCATCTTTTTCTTTGCATAATTATGTCCAGAGCGACCTAGAGGGCCGATTCTTCTCCGAGCCACCGATCCTTCACCGGTTGTCCGAATCAAACGTCATCGGGTGAAATATAATCGTAGCGGTGAGTTCTCGGTTCTTCTTTGGCCATGTTTCCTGATTCCTCCTCTTATGAGAGTTATCTGAGGTTGAACGTTTTAGATGTTTTTGCTAATTTACTCCATTCTAGGCTGATTCAAAGGCCAAGGTTCAAGAATATCAATCTCCTAGGATGGAGGTAGGTGTTTTATTTCCCCACATTAAATGTCTTTGAGTTTTTGGTGCAAAAGTGTCGGATACCCATATATCGGGTATCTCGGGTTAGGATTTGATCATGTGTCATTATCTGGCTTAGATTTCATTTATTATTGCGGTTATTAGACTATCAATAATTTCTTGTTAGCATGTTTAAGGATCATCCCATGGGTGTTTCCCCTTGTTTTGGCCGTTGATTTTTGTTTGGCACAGTTAGCCCACGAGGCAACCCTATTGCACAATGCTAGTATGACTGTCGACATGATTGCATGTAATGCATGATGTGTATATGCTTGTGGATGCATTATAGCTATTATCCAAGTAGTTTATGAACTTACTTTGGCTACTAACAGTCGATTAAATACGAGTAAACTACTTCGGGTTGAGTGAACATGGTGTAGTAGACTAAAGGGGAAATTGACGATTAGGGCTTCCCAAGAGAGTCTGTTATAATTAGTATCGATTGTAGGACCTAAGGGAATGGGACTTTGTGCTTCCTTAGAGTGTCCTTAGTTATGTAGCGAGAATATAGGGTGAATTAGACGTAAGTGCTTCCCCAGAGTGTCTATATCTTTCATTGCAAGACCACAGGGGAATTGATGGTGAGAGCTTCCCAAAGGGTTTTTGCCTTTGTAAAACTACTTGAATATAGGGGTTTGCTAGTAGAAGACACCCATAGAGTCAGTGATTTATTTGTTGGTTGGATGTGACGACTCCACCAAGCCAAAGAAAAAGCTTTGGTTTGTACTGCTTGCTGTTTAGGTAGACTGCTAAGTTACCTTTTGTGATTACATGCTTGCCTTCAGAGTATAGAGCAGTTTCTAGGTTCCTTGGTTGATATTTGAATGATTTTACTGAACTAATAAATAATTGTGAATGGAGTTGTTATTATTTCTTACTTTAGTGTACATCTGCTTCTCTACTGCATTTATTTACTTTACTTTTGCTACATTACTCACTGACAGTGGGGCACAGATCTCGTGGTGATTGCCTACTGGGATTACTCTCACACACTGTTTGGGTCCTGCTTTTCAGCCCAAACAGGTTATATGGTTGTAGGTGTGGATATGGATTGTGTCCCTTCTACTTCGGGTACATGATTGTTTGTTGAAGTTGGAGAGCATAGGATTGAGCTTAGGCTTCCGATGCTGCTGGAGTTGCTATTTACTTTCATACCTTGTTTTTAGTTGTATTTCAATCCATTGTTGTGTTTGATTCTTTCCTGAGATACATGTACCTACTGCATCATTATCATTATCATTATATGTTTATTGCTTCTGCTATTTAGTTTCAGTGTTTGTACGTTGTTTATTGCTTCCGCTATTGATTGTTGTTTTCTTGCCTTGTATACCTTACCTAATGAGGGCATAGTTTCCACAATAATTTACCAAGTCCCTCGCTGCTAGTCATAAGCCTCAGGCATTTGGGGAAATGCACATGAGGTCATGTGGCGTACTGGGTACGGAGCACCAGTGGAAGGGATATGAATTCGGGTCGTTACAAAGTGGTATCAAAGGGTGTTCTTTCCTTTTTCTATTGAATTAATATTTAGCAACATTAGACAGGGATAGGAAAGAATAGGTAAGTGGTAAATAGTTGTGCTCGAGCGTTCTAGAACCCCTGTATAGCAAAAAAGCCAGATTACCTCGAATATTGAAAATTTTGAGTTTTGTGAATGTTACAGTTTAATTGATTTCACCGTTGGGTGATGAACATGTTTTGTGTTGTTACTGTTTATATGATTGTGGTTCTATTTTTTTGCAACCCTATGAGATGAGGGTATGCCATCTCATGCATCATATAGGTACATGATAGATGATCACATGCCATGCATTTTGACATGCCATCTAGGTTGCATTAGAGAATGCATACTGTTGTGATAGGATTTGTGATAGACAATGCACGTTATTGTGATAGCTGCCATGATAGAAAGCCAGTTATATTGATAAGGTATCATTTTTTGGAGAATTTTTGTCACGGACACCAAACCATGATCGTAGAGGTGTTATGAGCCCTCAAGGATTGGAATTTGGTGGGTCATGAGTTCTTATATTGTGCCTTGTTCTATGAACCATTATGATGACAAGATTTAATTCGCGGTGAGTATGGGCCCCCACGGATTGGAATTTGGCACCTTAAACCCAGATTTTCTGTGTTTTCTAGGCTCCGTTGCAGTTCTGAGGCTACTGTCTGGAAAAACCCAGAATACACAGTGTGTACTTTACAGATACATGACGTGTAGTTTTTGGCCATGTCACTGACCGTGTGGACAGGGACACGGAGCTGTAAATGGTTTTCAGTAACATATCATGTATGGTAGGTACACGCCGTTTAGAGGTTAACTAGGAGCCTGACCATGTAACTAACAACACGAGCCATTTAATGCATGTTTAGTACACGCCGTGTTTGGTATGCACATGCTGTGTATCTTTTCCCAGGTACTCGGCCGTGTCTTGAAAAACACGGGTCAGTGTAATCTTCTCCTATACATGCCGTGTTTGTTCGGAACACTCCGTGTAAGGATCAGCCGAGTACCCGGCCGTGTCATGAATAAAAGGCCAATGATTCCCTTCCAGTGCACGTCGTGTCTCTTAGGAACATTCCGTGTATTTTCGACTATGTTTCAGGCCGTTTTTCTAACAGCATGGGCCAGGTAAGGTGTGTACAGCACACGCTCTTTCTGCCTCAAAGCACGCCATGTTGTCTTCGGCTGGGACAGTCCGTGTTACTTAGTCGTGTAGGAGTAACTGGGTAGGGAAAAATGGGAATGTACATGCCGTGTAGTTTAATAACACTCCGTGTTTCCGGGTAGTTTACACAGCCATGTATGGCCAATGTACACGCCCTGGGTAAAATTTTAAGAAACACGTCGTGTAGTGGTACTACACGCCGTGTAGTCATGTTTTTCCTAGATTTAAAGGGTTTTCCATCCTGTTCCGTTTTACTCTTCTATGTTGTAACTGTGTTCGTCTTTACTGAAGGTGTGTTTTGGTCTTTCAGAGCTATGGCACCGAGACGTCCTCCTGTTGCACGCCAGGAAATAGGCAGCGATCGTACGCCTGATACGACTGATAAGGGACTTCCAGTAGTTTCTCCCACCATTCCGGACATGGCACATGTGGGGATTCCAGACACTAGGGCCGATGCTCACTTCAGAGAGGACTTCATGAGATTCATATAGACCTTCCAGGGAGTTTAGCATCCTACCCCGACTATGGTAGAGCTAACACTAGTCTTCTAGCAGCAGCAACCTCCCACTTTCACAGGGGATGGAGGACCTCATGATGTAGAGTCATGGATGGAAGCCATGTTGTCCATCTTCAAGCATCGGAAGATGCCTCCATAGAGGAGGGTGAATCTCACGATGGATATTCTGCGAGATTCCTCTAAGAGATGGTGGGATGTAGTCTCTCAGACAGGGTGCCAGCAGGCTATTACTTGGGATGAGTTTCAGTGTTTGTTTTACGACTACTTCTACCCAGAGACGCTGAGGGTTGACAGAGCTAGGGAGTTTATGAGCCTACAGCAGGGTAATCTCTCAGTTATGGAGTATTCCTCCCGCTTCACTGAGTTACAGCGATTCACTCCCATCCTGGGGAATGACGAGCTATTTCTAGCTAGGAAGTTTGAGGAAGGCCTCAGAACGGAGATCAGATCGCAGGTGAATGTATTTTAGTTGACTTCTACTACATTGATAGTCAACCAGGCACTCATCACGTATAGGAACCTGAGGGAGACTAGAGCTGTGGACCAGGATGGTACAACATCCAAGGCTGATTCCCTCGAGACAGACAACAGGAAGCGCGACCAAGAGTCCACCCGAGGTGACCCGAGGAAGCGATGTATTCTTTCTGGTAGACGAGATGCCCCATATTGAACCCATGTGGTGTGTTATCAGTGTGGGAGTAATGGGTATAAAAATCCCCCGTTCTTGAGGGACCCAGTGGAGTGCCGATCATGCTGCAAGGTGGGTCACCTGCAATGTTTCTGCATGGTTCCCCTTCCAGCGGCTAGTGAAGGAGGATCTGTTTCGACCCCGCGTACAATAGCTGGATCACCAGCTCCGCAGCAGACTGGGGGCTAGATTTCTGCAGGACTTTCAGGTCTGGGTAGAGGCCATGGACATAGTGGTCTGGCTCAGGGAGGCGTAGGTCAGGGTTTTCAGGCAGCTACACAGGGCCACGGTACAGGCCATACATTTGCTGTAGAGCATATTAATCAAGAGCGGGATCCCGGACCCTCTACAGTTCGTGGTACGATCATAGTAGCCTCAATTTTATCTTCATCCCTTTTCGATACTGGTGCTTCACATATCTTTATATATGTTTCTGTCATGGAAATCCTTGAGCTCTGTGTCTTTTCATCTGTTGACATGTTGACTCTTGACACGCCCTTGGAAACGAGGACATCTAGCGTACGTCAGTGCAAGGGGTTCCCTCTCGAGGTTACAAGGTATCGTTTCTTATGGGACCTCTATGTCCTAGAGATGACAGGCTATGAATTCATTCCTGGTATGTACTGTTTGGTTCCTTTCCAAGAAGTCGTCGATTGCTATCACCGCATGATGAGTTTCATATCAGCAGAGGGTGAATCATTCCTTCATAAAGGCGAGTGAAATGTTCATGTGAGTGGAGCCGGACTCGAGCATCATGGGCTAGGAGGAGTTATGGCCCAGATTTCTAGTCTATATCTAGATGACCATGGGAATTCTATGTTAGAATTTCCTCCAATGGTTGATCTCTTTCAAGATGTCTTTTCAGAAGACTTTTCAGGTTTGCCTCCAGAGTGTGATGTAGACTTCTCGATTGAGCTCGTACCAGGAGCAGAACCAGTGTCAATTCCTTCTTATTGGATGGCTACAGCTGAGTTTCAGGAGCTCAAGAAGCTGTTGGAGGAGTTGCAGGCAAAGGGTTTCATCCGACCATGTACTTCTCCTTGTAGTTCGCCTGTCCTATTCGCGAAAAAGGCCGACGGTACCCTTAGGCTTTGCATGGATTACCGGAAGTTGAACTAGTTGAAGGTCAAGAATTGATATCCATTTCCAAAGATTCATGATCTCTTCGATCAACTTTGAGGAGCTCGGGTGTTATAGAAGATCGATTTGAGGTCCGATTATCATCAGTTATGCATTATACCTTCAGATATACATCTCACAGCTTTCAGGAGCAGGTATGGAATCTATGTGTATACGGTTATTCCATTCGGTCTTACGAACGCGCCAGTAGTTTTCATGGCACTGATGAACTGAGTGTTCCATCCGTAGATGGATTCCTTCGTTGTGGTCCTTGTGGACGATATCTTGTTGTACTCTCACACTCGACACGACCATGAAACCCATCTTGAGATCATTTTGAGTACACTAAGGGAGAATTATCTTTATACTAAACACTCAAAGTGGCACTTTTGGATGGATGAGATTCACTTCTTGGGTCACTTCATCTCAGAGACAGGAGTGTCAGTAGACCCAGAGAATGTGAGAGCAGTAGTTACCTAGGAGCAGCCGAAGAACGTCTTTGAGATATGGAGCTTCTTGGGGCTGTCTAGTTACTATAGGCGGTTTATACAGGACTTCTCACGCCTAGCAGCACCACTGGCAGGCTTGACTAAGAATGGGGTGATGTTTGTTTGGTCAGAATCTTGTGACTCAGCCTTCCAGGAGCTCAAGGGGAGATTGACTTCAGCACCGATCCTAGTATTTCCAGATTCAAGAAAGAGATATACAGTTTTCTGTGATGCATCTACCATCGGGCTTGGAGCAGTGCTTATGCAGGACGATCGAGTGGTTGCGTATGGATCTCGACAGCTAAGGCCTCATGAGAAGAATTATCTTACGCACGACCTAGAGTTAGCCGCGGTCGTTCATTATTTACGTTGTTGGAGACATTACCTTCTGGGAGAAAATTTTATGGGATACACTAACCAAAACAGTCTCAAGTACATCTTCACACAGTGTGACCTAAATCTGAGACAGCAGAGGTGGGTTTAGTATCTTCAGTACTTCGATTTCGAGCTTGCCTATATGCATGGAAAAGCCAACACAGTGGCTGATGAACTGAGCAAGAGAACTCAGATACAGGCAGTTCAGGAGGCTAGTAGTGAGTGGAAACTGATGGCTCTGTTCTCTAAGATGCATTTGGAGGTGCACGACAGGTAGGGGAAAACGTTCATATCCTTTATGGCCATTACCTATGATCTTTTGGACTGATTTTGAAAGAGGCAGCTGGCAGATACATAAGGGCTAGTCCTACGGGAAATTGTGTCAGGAGAGGACCTTATTCCAATGTGGACCGTTGGAGAGGATGAGATCTTGCATTTACAGGGACGCGTATGGGTGCTAGAAGATATACTTGAGGAGCTGATGTGAGACATCCATTCCTCAGTTTGGGCAGTTCATCCTGGCGTCAACAAGATGTATTGTGATTTTCACCGCCAGTACTGGTGGCCAGGTATGAAGAGAGACGTGGCTGGTTTTGTAGTGAGATATTCCACCTGTCAGCAGGTGAAGGTGGAGCACTAGCAACCAGAAGGGATTTTACAGAAGCTACCCATTCTAGAGTGGAAGTGGAATGATGTCGCGATGGACTTCGTGACAAGGTTACCGAGATCATCAAGAGGAAACGATGTGGTGTGATTTGTCGTTGACAGGATTACAAAGGTTGCTCACTTCATTCTGATAAAGGACACCTTCAGTGATGATGAGCATGGGCGGTTATACATCCGTGAGATTGTGTGCTTTCATGGGGTTCTGAGTGCTATCGTTTCAGATAGGGACACCCACATTACTTCGCATTTCTGGCAGGGGCTACAGAAATCTTTGGGTAAATAGGTGCTTCTGAGTACATCTTATCATCCCCATACAGATGGTCAATCATAATGCATGATACAGGTGATTTAGGATATACTCCAAGCATGAATTCTCAACTTTGGTGGTTCTTGGAAAAAACATATACCTCCCGTGGAGTTTTCCTATAACAACAGCTTCCAAGAAAATATTCATATGGCAGCTTACGAGACATTATACAGAAGTCCATGCCGATCACCCTTGTGTTGGCTGGAGGCAGGAGAGGCAGCCATGCTGGTACCTCTTCTCATCCAGGAGACCTTAGAGTAGATAGAGTTGATTTAGAAGAGGATGGCCACTGCATAGTCTCTTCAGAAATCTTATGCTGACCAGCGGAGGTGACCTCTGCAGTTCGGGGTTGGAGACCAGGTTTTCCTACATGTTACCCCTAGGTTTGGACACAAGAGGATCAGGAGACAGGGTATGCTTTCACCGAGATATGTCGGGCCACTCGAGGTTCTGGAGAGAGTCGGGCTAGTTGCATATAGGTTGCAGTTACCTCAGAGATATCAGGCTATGCACGACGTCTTCTATGTTTCTCATCTTTGACGCTATTTATCAGACCTGTACCATGTTTTTCAACCCGAGGTGATTGTGCTAGAGTAGGAGGCATCGTTCAAAGATAATATTATCAGGATTTTTTATTGTAGCACAAAAGTACTTTGTGGTCGGTCTGTTCCTCTCGTATGGGTGCTATGGCAGCATGGCTGTGTACAGGAAGAGACTCAGGAGAGGGAGCCCGATATACGATCATAGTTGCCAGAGTTGTTTGAGGTTTCTTCTTCGCCACCTTGCTAGGGAAATTTGGGGTCAAATTTCTTTAAGGAGGGATGTTTTGAAGAACTCGAACCTTCTTTTCAGGTATGTTTTCCTTTTCTGGCAATTTTTGAGAAAAAGAGGAGCATCTGGAAATTTTGTAAGTACACGGAGTGTACTTGTAAAGTACACGGTGTGTAATTTTCTTCCACTCGAGGCCGTGTGCTTGCCGTGTCCGGGCTAGTCACACTGGGTGTAGTGATGAGGTGGAGTCTGATTAATATGGCTTATGGAATGTGGGAGTACACGACGTGTACTCAAAAAGTACACGCCGTTTACTTTTCTTTTTATTTCATTAATCGGAACGGTGTCGTGCCTAATCCTCATTTTCATCTTCTTCTCTACCTAATTACGTCTAGAGTGACCTAGAGGGTTGATTCTTCTCCAGGCCACTGATCCTTCACCGGCTGTCTGAATCGAACGTCGTCGGGTGCAATAGAATCACAGCGGTGATTTCTCAGTTCTTATTTCGCCATGTTTCCGGATTCCCTCTCTTGTGAGAGTCATATGAGGTTGAACGTTTTAGATTTTTTTGATGATTTACTCCATTCTAGGCCGATTCACAAGCCGAGGTTCAAGAATATAAATATCCTTGGATTGAGGTAGGTGGTTTGTTTCCCTATGTTGAATGTATTTGAATTTTTTATGAAAAAGTGATGTATACCCATGTATCGGGTATCTCGGGTTAGGATTTGATCTTGTATCATTTTCTGCCTTAGATTTCATGTATTATTGAGGCTATTATATGATTAATAATTTCTTGTTATAATGTTTTAGGATCACCCCATGGGTGTTTTCCCTTTTTTTGGTCGTTGATTTCTATTTGGCACGGTTTTCCCACGAGGAAACCCGATTGCACAATGCTAGTATGCCTGTTGACAAGATTGCATGTAATGACTATTGTTTATATGCTTGTGGATGCATTTTAGCTATTATCCAAGTAGTTTTTGAACTTCCTTAGGCTGGTAAAAGTCGATTACTTATGGCTAAACTACTCAGGGCTGAGTGAACCGGGTGTGGTAGACTAAAGGGGGAATTGACGATTAGGGCTTCCCTAGAGAGTCTGTTATAATTAGTATCGATCACAGGACCTGAGAGAATGGGAATTTGTGCTTCCATAGAGTTTCCTTAGTTACATAGAGAGAGTATAGGTGGAATTAGATGTAAGTGATTCCTCGGAGAGTCTATATCATTCACTACTAGAGCATAGGAGAATTGATGGTGAGTGTTTCCCAGAGTGTCTGTTCTTTTGTACGTCTATATGACTAGAGGGGTTTTCTAGTAGGAGCCTCCCATAGATTCAGTGCTTTATTTATTGGTTGGATGTGACGAGTCCACCAAGACAAAGAACAATCTTGGCTTTGTATAGCTTTCTATTTATATAGACTGTTGAGTTACCTGTTGTGATTACTTGCTTGCCTTTGGAGTATATAGTTGTTTCTAGGTTCCTTGGTTAATAGCTAAATGACTATACTGAACTAATAAATAACTGTGAACGAAGTTTGGTAGGATTGCTTACATTAGTGTACATCTGATTCTCTGCTACATTTATTTCTTTTACTTTTTCTATATTACTTACTAAGAGTAGGGCACGGATCTCATGGTGACTGCTTACTGGGATTAGTCTCACACCCTTTTTGGGTCCTACTTTTTAGCCCAAACAGGTTATATGGTTGCAGGTGTGGATAGGGATTGTGGCCCTTCTACTTCGGGTACATGATTGTTGGTTGGAGCTGGAGAGCATAGGACCGAGCTTAGGCTTGCGATACTGCTGGCGTTGCTTTTTCACTTTCGTACCTTGTTTTCAGTTGTATCCCATCACGTTGTTGTGTTTAATGCATTCCTGAGATACTTGTACCTGCTACATCATTATCATTTTCATTATGTGTTTATTTCTTCCGATAATTAGTTTCAGTGTTTATATGTTGTTTACTACTTCCTCTATTTAATATCGATTTATTGTTGTGTATACCTTACCAAATGAGGGCATAGTTTCCCCCAATAACTTACCAAGGCCCTCGCTGCTAGTCGGTATCCTCTGGAGTTTGGGGAAATGCGCTTGAGGTCATGTGGCAGACCGAGTACAAGGCACCAGTGGAAGGGCTTCAGATTCGGGTCGTTAGAGTAGAGTGACTGGTGGGATGGCCTGCATGGCAGCTGGGGGAACCCGCGCCAGATTCCTCAGATTGTCACGCAGCTCGGGAGGGTTTGGTGAGACATATCGTTCCCTCTTGTCATGAGTCCCAGCATTAGCCCTGTCAGAGGGAGTGGTATGATCAGGGATTCCAAGAGGCTTCTTTTCGGGAGAAGTTGTTCCTACCCATGCTGCCTCAGCCTTGGATCACCATAATCAATACATCGCTCTACCATGAATTTAGCCAGTAGTTCGTCGACCCACCTCTTTTTCTTAGAAAGTTTCTAGTCCAATGAAGCATTCTCAGGGTCATCATCTATCTTTTTCACTGAGGTGGATGGGTCAGAGTTCTTGAAATCTCCGATATGGTCTTTTCCCTTACCAGCATTCCGGCTGAGTACCAATGCCTGAGTGGGCGCAAAGATACCTAGGAGGTTCCTCTACTAACGGGTAATCCTCCCCGATTTTTCCAACGGTGGTGGTACACCCTCTTGGGGTAATTCTCTATCAAGAAACTCCACCTCATCCTCCTTGTCCACTACTTCAGCCATGTGGATAGTGACCCTTAATGGGGGCATGTCCTCAATTTCTCTTAGCAGGTCAGGCTGTCATCGGATAGGACTGAATAAGAGGGTGGCATACTGTCCCCATCCATGGACTTGAACATGGGGGGTAGCCTCCCTGATAATTCTGTGGAGTACCTTGATACACTGAACACATTGCTGCTGGAGAGCCTCATGACGACTTGGTGACTCGGGGCGATGGGCCACAGAGAGTGCGGCTAGATCGACTAGACGACACTACTCGCTGATGTCTTCAAAATTCACTTGGCTCCATTAATATGCCACGTGCTAATGATAGAGGCTGAAATGCATCACCCAGAGGGTGTAGTGGAAGTAATCAACATCCTCTAGGGTGAGAGACTCTGGTATGCAGAAATCCTGCGCTACCACGGGCCAGAAATCCTTGGGGAAGTGGTCCACTACACGAATGCTACAAAATCTCCTCAAATCAAATTCAGGGTATGGCCATTGATTTCCCCATTCGCCAAATTGGGGTGGTTGAAGAACTTACAGCTGTACTGAGGCAGACCACTGGATGACAGGTTGGCCGAGAGAGAATAAGGTGAACGGGTTGACTGGCCACTAGTTCTCGGGCTATCCTCCGAAGAATGGAGAAACATGGCCACTACGTCACAGTAAGAGGGGATAACAGCTGTCGTTCATAGCTCTGGGGCCAGGGCTGCTAGTGGTGGTTCACATTGCTACTTTCCTACCATTGATCCTTAGAATAACTCTTTTCAATCTCTTTTGGAGGTAGAGAGCACTTCTAGCGATGGTGGTGGTGACTGCACGACCGTAACCGGCGGGGTCGCCATATTTTCCTCCTCCTATATAAAACAACAGAGGGTAATGGGAATCTTGTGGACCTCACAATTTGGGAGCACTAGGCTGATGCGCCTCATCCCTACCCCGACCCTTGACTTGGATGAGCTATGGGAGGGTTCTTGAGCTGAGTTGCACTCCACTTGTGAGTTTGAGAAGCGTACAAGTTTGATATCTGTCTTGTCCTTCCCAATATTCTTCTTCTGAGGGTGACGAATTACATTCATGGTCCTAGGTGGCTCCCTGGGACAGGGCTGATATCTGACATGAAGTCCTTCAACCGCACTAGTGCAGGGGCGGAGAGGGTATCCACCTGAAACAGCCAAGGTGCGAGGAGTACCCAGACAGATGTCTAAGGAGACATGGGGAGGACATCGATGAACAACACTAGAGTGTGAAAAACCTTTTCTAGAACCTGCGGGAGCATGGGGAGGATCTACGTGCTTGGTGCGGGTGGAGAAAGGCTGTACATCACCCCTCTGGTTTACGGGGCAAGGAGGGCCTTCACCCATAAAGGAGAGAATGTAGGGAGGATCCCCAAATTGGGGAGGGACTGTATGGGAAATATCTCCATATTGTCGATCGTGGGCAAGAGGGAGGGCTCCATACCTGGTGTGATCGGAGCGGTAGAGGATTCTGTACCGAGTACCACAATCGCAGGGCAGACCTTCATTCAGATTAGGGGTAGTGCGTGGCAAACCTCCATGCCGATCCTCAGAGCAGGGAAGGCCCATGAACTATGTGGTGGTAGTACAGGGAGAACATCCATACGGGGTAGCATCATCACGGGTTGGTTTGTGACGGCCACCGCCCGTCCCTGCGACCGGGAGAGTCGACCCAGCCTTCCTGTGGGGTGGTTGGGGCCTTGATCCTGGTTGATCATACAAGCTCCCCTACTCAGTGTTTGTAGGGATTTGATAAAATGTGTCGGTGGTGGCTTTGGCCACTATAGCTATTGAAATTGACACCCCTTGGCGGGAGTCCTCAGCTCATGCCCGACGTTGGTGTTGGGTCAGACGAGCCGGTGCTTGTGGGGCAGGTACATTGCTTACCTGCTCCTCTGGTGAAGTTGGATGGTGGCATTGACCCGCCCTGGTGGGAGACCTTACTGGGAGCCCCTAGATTGAGACTCTGACTGGGTTGGGTCGGACATCACCCACCTCATCAGCATAAGTCAGGGAGCCATCAAAGCGCTCCAAGGACAGTCTCCCAAAGTGATTGAATGTTGGGGTGGGGAGCAGTGGCTAACTGTGCAGCCCTCGGGGGCGGTGTTGACAGTGGTGCCTAGTTGCCTCCAGGTTTAGGTAGACCATATCCCGGATCAAGATTATTCCATCCTCTTCATAATGACGTATGAGGTAATTAATCATCCTTTGTTGGATGACTTCTGATGGGGAGATGGGCGTGGGCGCCCCACGGTTGTGGACGCAGATACGGTTGCAACAGCAGGGGAGCCACATGAAGTGGATGTGCTGACATTTCCCCTTCCCTTGCGTAGTTGGGCGGGATGTGATCGTGTTCCCATGGCAGTGACCTGGTTCCTAGAAGCAGGGAGACTAACTCATTAAAACTACTAGGAAATGAAATCAATAACCAGTTCCCCAATGGAATTCCGTCTTCCATGGCTGGTAAGAGGAATCCATGGTGACAGCATCATAGAATATGATGCCCAACATTATACTACCCCAAATTCTGGTGAGTTCCATGTCAGACCTGCTATTTTCTTGGCAGGACCCGGCACCAGATATCTAGATCGGGTGACATGTCCATCTATGGGTTCCCAGAGCATTACTAATCTCCATATTTAGGAGAAGAATTTCCAGTCTGGTTCACCATTTATGTTTCTGACACTTTTGTCGGGGCACACACATTTTTCTCATTCAGGGATGAAGGACGCGGCTTTTTGTTACCCCACATTCCCTCTTTCCATAGGTGGGTGACATCTTTTCCTTATTCTATGATGTCTTCTCCCTGATCGAAACATGATGATGGGATGTCGGTTATTCCTTCCATGGATACCTCCTCAGAACTCATCACCGAGTCTATGTATTCCTCATAGATTGAATACATTGTTTTTGAAACACGTCCCAGTGCCAAATATTCATGGACACCATTTAATTACACTGCTTTTGTCCAGACATTCCAAGGGGTCCGGTCAGGGCAGCAACCATCGGTTTGAAGAGTAGTCACATTGGGGAATCACTAGCGTGTCTGGAAGCTGGGGGATTGTTGTGTCTATCTTCTATCCCATATTTTAGGGCTTCTTGAGGGAGCGAAATCCCGAGTAATTCAACATCGAATTTGGGGAAACATATTCCATAGGCATGTATCTGAGGTTTTCCTCATCTTCCCATGTTTAACACAGGGTATAACCGCATGTTTAACATCCAGCGCAGAAGGATCAGACTGATCAGAACACTGATTAGAGTGGATCAGACTGAGGAACCCCCTTGGTGGAACGCCGATATTGGGACCATCACGTGGGAGGATTCCTGAATGCTACAGAGGGGAATGGGAGAGCATGATCTCACCGGGATGTGGGGGCCCGGGTAAGAATCAGGAAGGACGATGGTTTTGGGATTGTGTCTCAAAGAGACTTCATACGTATCCTCGTGGCTGGGAGTCAAAGTCCACATAGTTTATATGAAAATAGCTTACCGCTATTGTAGGTTGACAATGGCTTACCACTGAATGGGGTCACAACGGCTTACCGTGGAGGGTGGACCAGGGGTCCAGTGGTTGGTAATCATGATCCTCAGGGAGGGTTCCTAGGTACCATGCCTTGAAATGGTTCAGAGACTACATATTATAGGGTTGTTTCATGTTGGATAACTGATGTGAAGATGGACCAGGGGTCCATTAGGTGGTGGGCATGAACCTGAGGGAGGCATCCGACATACCATTCCTTGACATGGATCAAAGTCCCCCGTAGTTCGGGTGTACAGTTTATCATCATGCGGGATGGGGATGGTTTTAGTGAACCGACGTGAATGAGGACCTTTGTCCAGGTGGATGGTGGGATTAAATCTCGGGTATGCTTCCTAAGTACCACTCCATAACATGGATCAAAGTCCACGTAGTTCTGGATGGTGTGTTAGAGAACCAACGTGAATAAGGACCTTAGTCCAGGTGGATATTGGGCATGAACATCATGGATGCGTCCTACGTACCATTCCTTGACATGGATCAATGTCCATGTAGTTTAGGTGGTGTGGGGATTACACTCTTGGTTGCCTAGGTGTTAGGGAACCCACGTGAAGTGGGTCGGAGTGACCAATGGCTGGTGGTCTTGATTCTCGTGAGGCTTCGTGCGTACTATTCCATGACATGGATCAAAGTCCCCATAGTTCGGGTGGAAAGGGGTTGTTGAACAAACATGAAGGGGTGTCAGAACAACTGTATTGTGAGCTAGAACAATGTGTAGGCTTCTTATGTACTATTTCTTGACATGGATCAAAGTCCACGTAGTTCGGGTGTACAGTTTAACATCATGTGGGAAGGGATGCAGTTTAGCGTCATGCCCGACAGGATGCAGTTTAGCATAATGAAGGATGTGATGCCATTTAGGGTCATTAAGTAGGGGATTCAGTTTAGCATCATGCAGGACGAGATGAAGATTAGTGTCATGCAGGACGGGATACTGTTTAGCATCATGTAGGATTAGATTTTTTTATTGTCGATGCTTACTCTAAGCCCACGTGAGTCAGGCTCAGTGTGAGAAAAAATAGGCAGTGGAGACATGACTATCACTTCGGAAAGGAGTTTTTGTGGGATGTGGAGTAGGTATTATGCATGGAGTGTCCTATGGAGAGATATATTGGGACATACTCTGAGATAGAGGCCTGTGGGTGACAAAACACAGTGTGAGGGGGATTTGGGACCGAATAAAGTAGGAGTCTCGTTCCCTATCATTCCCTCCACTAGCCTTGGAACTGAGGAAGTGAGGAGGGTCAGGGGTGGATCCTCCTACATGGAATGGTAGGGGATTACACCATGGTGTATGCCCTTCCCCTCGGACAAACGCCACTCCCTGGAGGAAGATATCATTCCATGTGTAGACCAGGGGGCATGGTGAATTTCCAAGGCGGGGGGGGGGGGGGGGTACCTACGTGCGAGGCACGAGGTCTGGTCATAGTTTAACGTCATGTGCTGAGGGTGAATATACTTGGAAGTTTAACATCTTATAGCTTGGATTAGGTGGGTTTGTTCCGCACCCCTAGGCCTTATATAACCGGTCCCCTTTCTCCTTGTGGGATGGAAGGCACATGCAATGTCGTAATGAGGGGGTGTCATGGAGAGAACCATCGAGGGGTCCACGTTAGTGTGGCTATGTGAAGAAGAAATAGCCATTAGTGTGGCTATGTGAAGAATCATTAGGTTCAGCAACACTATGGGTGATATTGTCCAGGGTACTTTGAAGTAAGAGCGTGAAAACCTGGAGGGTCGCACGGGAAAAGGATTTTCCAAGCATATGGGTCCATAGGCATGGGCCATGTGAAGCTCTGTTGCTCCATGTGGTAGAGGGACCTTGCGAAGGAGTGTGATTCACAAAGTGGGGTGCCTTATATGTAACAAGGGGCAGAGGTAAAAATGGGAGGTTTTTTTCTATGTGGAAGGGTATTCGCAGAGCATAGCCTTGTGGAGTAAAGGTTCCTCGCGAAGCAAGATGTCAGGAAGCAATGTGCTTCACGAAGCACATTGACTAAGCCTTAGCATGTGGATCATGTGTACATAAAGGGTGTTTTGTGAAGCATAAAGGCCTCGTGATGACCCGAGTCCCCTTATGGATCCCTTTCTTTCACAAAATACCTTAGGCTTCGAGAAAGGCATCCCTCTCAGAAGAGGGGATCCAAAGGAGACAATGGGGAGGCACTTCGTGAAGTATAAGTACCTCACGCAGTTCATGGTTCACCAAGCAAAAGAGTGATTAGAGATTTAGGAGATGAAAAGCTAAAACATTTGATTGTCCATCCGGAGAGCTCATATGGAGCCCAGTATTTATATTCTTGAGGTGTCGTGGAGCAGAGCTCACGCTGCATGAAGAGGGGTGATGTAGCTTCATGGTGGGCTCACGAACGTCAAATGGGTCTGCGGAGCGTCCCGCCACCTGTTCTTCGTGGTGGGTTCAAACACGTCAAATCCGTTCGTGATGTCTCTCACCTCCTATTCTTTGAAGCGGGTTCACGAACGTAAAATCCGTTCACAGAGCGTCCCACCTCCTCTGCTTCGTGAAGACTACGGTGTTGGAGGAACTCCGTGAAGTGGCTTCGTGAGGCAGTCCATGAGGCCGTCCGAGGGCCCTTTATTCATTCCAAATTTTGGAGCTAATATATATATTATATTTATATTTATAGTTTTTCTATACTTCTATATTTTATATTTTTATCAATTCATTATGGATTCCATAATGGTTAAATATAATAATTTCATTTGAGGATGTGTGGACAACCGCCCTTTCAAAGTGATATGACTCGTTCATTCCATATATGGAACATATAAAGGATGATGTTATTGAAATTATAAAAATATATATTAATATTATTAAATTATAATATAATAATGTTTCATTAAGTTTTCATTCCATAAAATATGAAATTGAAATGATAGTAGTGTTCATGCCTATGTACAGCTTAACGTCTCCATGAATGGTGCATTTTCTTTCATACCTCCAAATGTTATGTACTATTATTAATACATATATAAGGTTAATATATATTATATATATGATATCTAAATCATGATTATCATCTTGTAGATAATGGACTTATGAATACATGAACAACTTTTAATTATATGAATTTTGTTTTTTACTCAAGTACCAAATATCGACAAAACAACCATTATTAACTTAAATTACAGAATAATTTTTATAACATGGAAATAAGTGATATAAAAGGAATAATAAACATTTAAAAGGATATTAAGAAATTATATATTAACTTTAGTTTATTATTTATGTTATTAAAGAATGAACGGCTCATGTCAGACATGAGGTAAGGTGTTTCTTATCTCACTTTTAATTCTATGAGATTTCCATTGTTCACCACTCATTTATTGAATGTGGTGTATTGTGTACATACAATTGATATATATTATCATGATTATATTTATATTCATGGTATTCATTGATTCATTTTATGTTTATTAACTTTTGTTTATATAACTCGATTGATTACAACATGGTAAAGGGTTTTTATCTCAATTTTTATTCTCGTGAGATTCATGCTATATTTGACACTATTTCCTTTTGTCTGGAATATGTAATGCCCATGATTTTATTATTTGTGTAAAATAATTTAATTTATGGGTATTTACATCTTCATTTTATGATTCATCTATCTTGGGGTGTATGTTTCATAAGTTACCAAATCGGCAAGGGAACCTTCCACCCTCCTCCTGTAGTCAAAGGCTTGTTTTTTGTTATGTATTTAAAATTAAATTATCGAATGATGGGATATTTTCTTCTATATCCTTATTAATGTAAATTATATTCCCACGTGATGAGATACCATTTTCACCCTCATCAACTCATTTTATGTCTTTTCAAATGATGTTGTTAGGCTTTCGAGTTTCTGTAAGGGAACTTATTAACCCAATTCCAATTATTTTGGTTGAACTTATTATTCTTGATTATGTCGTACTATAAACTTGTGCGAATTACCAATGATTGATTTACACTCAATATCCAATTAAATTGGGTTTATTTATATTTTGGACACATAATTATGTAATTGATGTATCCTTAATCTAATGATACTTATTTATAAGGGATTTTGTCTGAATTTACATTCAATTTAGACATCATTGTTGTTATATGCCAATTCACTTTTATATTTTGTTTATACTATTCATTGAAACATTATATCAGGAATAACTTTATTCATATGATATAATAATGTTTTTATTAAATGTTATTACTCAAAGTTTTGTATCTCTCATTGGGTTAATAACTCCTTACTAAAATGTTGTTATAATGATTTATTCATCTAAATCATATTCATTAATGTCCATGTTTTAAAAATTGTTTTAAAGATTTATTTATATGGAAATTATTGTTTTAAAATTAAAATTTATTTCAAAATCTTCAAATTTTTATGTGACAGTTTGATTCAAAAATCTCATTATTAAATGTGTTAAAAGGTTGTGAAAATGATCTGATAAACAAATTATTATGTCAATATCTTCAAATGATATATTTTTATTTCAATGTTGAAATGTAATCTTTCCTTTATGCCTATTTTAAGTGTTATGAATATGTTATGGTAATTGGGAATTGTTTACATATACAGATCGTTTCATGATAAACCTAGTGTGGGTGAGATCGAGATATCTCTCCAATGCATTGGGTAACTGGACATAAGTAAATGTTAATATTTCTCCTAAGAGATTTAGGGAATATATTGTGATGGGTATTCCAATGTAACTTCCTATGTAGCTGTGATTACTACAATGTAAGTATGTTATCTATTCCACAAGTTACCTTTATGATTTATGATTTCTGTGTGTTATTCATTAATCTTATGATTTTATGAGGTATGTTAAGATTGAAAAGTATGGTTTCATTGATTTGAATTTATTGATGTGATAATTATTACATTCATTATTTTATAACCCTTACTGATCTTTTTATACTCATCCCATGTTTTTGAAATATTTTTCATAGGACTTAAAGATGAATGGGGTCCAGGATGGGATCAAGGAAAAGTCATGTTGTCTAAAACATGGAACTAGATATGTTAGTTTTTTTAAGAGATTCTAATTTATTAAAAAAAATTTACTGAGTAGAAGTGTCTACTATGTTATTTTTGAAATGTAATGTAATATCTATGGCTTAATTCTCTAATATTCTAAACCTGAAAAGATCCTCAATGTGAATTTTTGACTTAACTAATGATTATGTATTGTTTAAGGTCATGTCATTATCGTTTGTATCAAAGGTCGGTTTCAATAACTTTAGAGGTTAGGGTGTTATTTAAGCATAAGTGACATAACCATAATGGATAGCATATTTGATAGAGTCATAGTTATTTTAGAGGTTATAAATGGTTATTACATTTTGGGGTCAAAAATGAAAAGTATTAGATAACCTTTGAGGATAAAATATGTTATGGTTATTATGAAAGAATATATATTTTTATTGTGGAAATAAGGTGATTTGGGTTTTTTATGGAAATGATTAACCTATCATAGATAATATTTGATTAGGTTAATTACACATTAGTATGAGACTTTAAGAGTAGTCTATGTTTTTGGAGATAAATGTTAAGATTTATTGTGGAAGACTATGTGATTAGATCCTTCTGAGTTTTGGATTTCAATTTTATAAAAGATAATCCTTTTGGGGATTATATTATCTCATGCGGACCAATATTTGTTAATGTATAATAATAGGGGAAATATATGGTTCATATTTTGTGGATCATGTAATTCTATTGAAGATGATTTTAGAGCTTTTTAAGTCTCAAGTAGTCTTTAATAGTCATCGTTTGGATAAAAATAAGAGTTTGTGATAGAAATTTTGTAAAGGATGAATGTCTACATGGAACGTATGTATGTTTCCTTAGGTTCTTATTCAGGCTCATAAATAAATTCCTCAACTTTATAAAAATGAAAAAAATTCAAAATTATTGTCCCTTTACTTTTCCTATTGGGAAACTAATGACCATTTACCCCATAATAAATTTGTGATTTTATTGCGGTTAAATTTCTCCTAATCATGTTTTCTGTCATTTTGCATCAGAACATAACACTAATTTTATCCACCATATACGTGTTTTCATGCAATCCATGCAGGGGTTATCTCGGGTGACCTATGTAATTATCTTTCATTATTTTAAATTGATATTTTTATTTACTCTTTTTCTGATGTGGGACTTTTAATGGAATTTTAAAGCCCTATTTTAAAATTAAAAGGACACAATTTCTAAAATGGGGAAGGATGTAACATCCCAGGAAAATAAAGAATACAAAATTTTCATATTTATTAATATTTGTGAATTAAATATTAATTTTACTTTAACATGGATTCCATGTGTAATAGTATACTCAACTTTCTATAACAGGTTTCTTTGAAATCTTATGTTGTACACAACGTTGAGTTATACCGAAAAATAATATATTATTATTATTATTATTTTAAATGGTAGTTAAACGATAGCTGTTGTGTTGGAGTTAATGATAAGAGCTAAATAAAATATGATTATACATGTCTGTTAAATGTTTTTACACTTATCAAATAAATGTTCTATTATTAAATTGTGAATGAATCTAATTTTATGATTAAATACTCTAATATTCTTTAAAATACCGATTTGATGCCTTTTGGTGGAGAACCATCATTAAATCCAGTCTTTTCACATTTATTTGTTCTATTTGACAAAATAAAATTCTTTGTTAGAATAGGGACATCAAAATTTACATTGGGTAAATTTTTAGTATTTTTCTTATAAAGTTCATTTTTATTGAATAGTGAAAAATACTGAATTTTAATTCAAAATTTACATTTTAATATAATTTATTTACATAGGTATATTATAATTTTAAATGGTTTTAATGTAAAATTAGATTATATTTTTACCATTTAATCTAATTTTGGCCATTGGATATAATTTCACTCTAAAAATTGACATAAACAAGTCTTAATCTTTTGATATTTATTATTTCTTAATAACGCGCTTTTCATTTTAACAACAAGAATTAATATTAAATTAATTAATTAAACTTCTATGTTTTGAATTTTGGAAATTTTTAAGCATTCTGGAATTTGGAATATCAAATATAGCTTATGATGAATTTGTAGTATTTTTCTGAAATCCATCACTTTTTTATGAATAGTAAAAACACTGAGCAGTAGTTAAGAAACTAACTTTTAAATTTAAATGAAATTTTACTACTTCTGTGAATTCAATTTCAAAAATATGACATTAATGGTTTTTATCAGTATGAAAAATTTGGTTCAATAAAATGAAAATAATGTTTGGTGAATAGTTACTTTTGTCTTTTATTTACCACGATTAAAGTTAAATTGGGTATTTCAAGGTAAATATTATATTATTATAATATTAAATTACCCTAAATTGTTTCCTAATCATATTGGATGATACATTTCCGAACATGGGAATCCCTGGGTCGATTTTGGAACACCATGGAGCCACATAAGTGTGATAATGACACTTTATATTAATTAATTTTATGTAATGACAAAAATGACATAAACATATATCTTCTATTAAATCAATTTTTGAACTAGGTTATATTAGGTATCTCATTTCCTAAAAATATTCATTTGAAATCTATAAATATTTTCTACATCATGGTATTTTTTAAATTTTTAAACATCAAATAAATAAAATTATATATGACACAATAATGATGCAGTGTTTACCCCAATATTGAATGATATCAATAAATAAAATTATCATGGTTAAAATAATATCGGATACCAAGCCAATTCTCATTGGTTGATTTATTTCAAAAAATATTCATCTTACCTTTTCCTTTAATAAGTTTATGACCTTTAGAGACTAAAATTAATTATATAATATAATAATATTTTCAATCTTTTTTAAAGAGCCCCTCCTCCCCCTTATAAAAAGCCTTCATCTCTAACCCATTAATCACACATGTCAAACCCCTTGTCTCATAAAAACCCTAAAAAAATAAGCTATAATGATATCTATCTTCCACCTAAAATCATTACCTTAGTGAAAAGGCACTTCGAGAAATGGTTTTGGTTCTAACCAAATGGAGTTACTATATTTAAAGGTAACATCTTATCTTAAGTTATTTTCTTTTATAAAACTTTTCCAACCCCATAATGTCTTTTAATTACATTATTTAAAAAAACTATTATCCTCAATATACAAGGTTTTTTTAAAGATAATTATTCAAAATAAACTTACACAAACCTCTGTCAAATGGATAAAGAATGTACTGTTTATTTGGATAGCGAACTACTGTCTCACGAAATGATGATTGTTCAATATTCTCCAACCACCACTTATAGAGGCCATTATGATTGAACTATATTTACATTTGATATATATTATATTTATATTTTATTTATACTTCTGGATTTTTCATTTATATCATTCCAGTATGGTTTCCATAATGGGTAAATATGATTATTTCAGTTGAGATTGTGCAGACTACTGCCCCTCAAAGTGATATGACTCGTTAATGCCATGAATGGAACTTATAAGGGATGGAGTTAATGAAATTATATATTTATATTAATATATATATGATAATATAATGAAATTATACTATAACTATATATCATTACGTTTTCATTCCATTAAATATGAAATAGTAATGAAAGTAGCGTACATTCGTACGTACGACATATCGTCTCCATGAACGGGGAATTTCATTTATTATATCCAAATGTTAGGTAATATTATAAATACATATATTTAATGGATATATATGATATATATGATATCTAAATCATTATCATAATTCTGAATGTTTTTTACTCAAGTACCAAATATCGACAAAACACCCATTATTAACTTAAATTATTGAATAATGTTTATAACATGGAAATACGTGATATAAAAGGAATAATAAACGTTTAAAAGGATATTATGAAAGTATATATTAACTTTAGTTTATTATTTCGGTTATTAAATAATGAACGGCTCAAGTCAGACATGAGGTAAGGGGGTTCTTATCTCACATTAAATTCTATGAGAATTCCATTGTTCACCACTCATTTATTGAATGCGGTGTATTGTGTACATCCAACTGATATATATTATCATGATTATATTTATATAATGGTATTCATTGATTAATTGTATGGTTATTAACTTTTTTTTATATAACTCGATTGATTACAACATGATAAATGGGTTTCATCTCAATTTTTATTCTTGTGAGATTCATGCTATATTTGACACTATTTCCTTTTTTGTGGAATATGTAATGCCCATGATTTTATTATTTGTGTAAAATAATTTAATTTATGGGTATTTAAATCTTCATTTTATGATTCATCTATCTTGGGGTGTATGTTTCATAAGTTACCAAATCGGTAAGGGAACCTTTCACCCTCCTCCTTTAGTCAAAGGCTTCTTTTATGTTATGTATTTAAATTTCAATTATCGAATGATGGGATATTTTATTCTATATCATTATTACTGTAAATTCTATTCCCATGTGATGAGAGACCCTTTCCACCCTCATCAACTCATTTTATGACTTTTCAAATGACGTTGTTAGGTGGTCGAGTTTCTGTAATGGAACTTCTTAACCCAATTCCTATAATTTTTGATGAACTTATTATTCTTGAATATGTCATACTATAAACTTATGCGAATTACCTATGATTTTTTTACACTCAATATCCAATTAAATTGGGTGTATTTATATTTTTGACACATAATTATGTAATTGATGTATCCTTAATCTAAGGATACTTCTTTATAAGTGATTTTGTCTCAATTTACATTCCATTTAGACATCATTGTTGTTATATGCCAATTCAGTTTTATATGGTGTATATACAATTCATTGAAAAATTATATCAGGAATACATTTATTCATATAATATTATAATGTTTTTATTAAATTTTATTACTCAATTTTTTTGTATCTCTCATCGGGTTAAGAACTCCTTACAAAAATGTTGTTGTAATGATTTATTCATCTAAGCCATCTTCATTAGTGTTCATGTTTTAAAAATTGTTTTAAAGATTTATTTATATGGAAAGTATTGTTTTAAAATTAAAATTAATTTCAAAATCTTTAAAGTTTTATGTGATAGTTTGATTCAAAAATCTCATTATTAAATGTGTTAAAAGGTTGTGAAAATGATCTGAAAAAAAAATTATTATGTCAATATCTTCAAATGATATATTTTTATTTCAATGTGGAAATGTAATCTTTCCTTTATGCCTATATTAATTGTTATGAATATGTTATGGTAATTGGGAATTGTTTACATATATGGTTCGTTTCATGATAAACCTAGTGTGGGTGAGATCGAGATATCTCTCCAATGCATTGGGTAACGTGACATAAGTAAATGTTAATGTTTTTCCTAAGAGATTTAGGGAATATTTTGTGATGGGTATTCCAATGTAACTTCCTATGTAGCTGTGATTGCTACAATGTAAGAATGTTATATATTCCACAAGTTACCTTTGTGATTTATGATTTCTGTGTGTTATTCATTAATCTTATGATTTCATGAGGTATGTTAAGATTGAAAAGTATGGTTTCATTGATTTGAATTTATTGATGTGATAATTTTTACATTCATTATTTTATAACCCTTACTTATCTTTTTATACTCATCCCATGTATTTGAAATATTTTTCATAGGACTTAAAGATGAATGGGGTCCAGGATGGGATCAAGGAAAAGTCATGTTGTCTAAAACATGGAACTCGATATGTTAGTTTTTTTAAGAGTTTCTAATTTATTAAAAAATATATACTAAGTATAAGTGTCTACTATGTAATTTCTGAAATGTAATGTAATATCTATGGCTATATTCTCTAATACTCTAAACCAGAAAAGATCCTCATTGTGAATTATTGTCTAAACTAATGATTATATATTGTTTAATGTCAGGTCCTTATAGTTTGTATCAAAGTTCAGTTTCAATAACTTTAGAGGTTGGGGTGTTATTTAAGAATAGGGGACATAACCATAATTGATAGCATATTTGATAGAGTCATAGTTATTTTAGAGGTTATAAATGGTTATTACATTTTGGGGTTAAAAATGAAAGGTATTAGATAACCTTTGAGGATAAAATATGTTATGGTTATTTTGAAATAATATATATTTTTATTGTCGAAATAAGGTGATTTGGGTTTTTTATGGAAATGATTAACCTATCATAGAGAATATGTGATTAGGTTAATTACACTTCAGTATGAGACTTTAAGAGTAGTCTATGTTTTGGAGATAAATGTTAAGATTTACTGTGGAAGACTATGTGATTCAATCCTTCTGAGTTTTGGATTTCAAGTTTATAAAAGATAATCCTTTTGGGGATTATCTTATCTCATGAGGACCAATATTGGTTAATGTATAATAATATGGGAAATATATGGTTCATATTTTGTGGATCATGTAATTCTCTTGAAGTTGATTTTAGAGCTTTTTAAGTGTCAAGTAGTCTTTAATAGTCATCGTTCGGATAAAAATAAGTGTTTGTGATAGAAATTTAGTAAAGGATGAATGTCTATATGACAAGTAATTATGTTTCCTTAGGTTCTTATTCAGGGTCATAAATAAATTCCTCAACTTTATAAAAATGAAAAAAATTCAAAATCGTTGTCCCTTTACTTTTCCTATTGGGAATCTAATGACCATTTAACCCATAACAAATTTGTGATTTTATTAAGGTTAAATTTCTCCTAATCATGTTTTCTATCACATTGCATCAGAACATAACACTTATTTTCTCAACCATATACATGGTTTCATGCATTCCATGTAGGGGTTATCTCGGGTGACCTATGTAATTATCTTTCATTATTTTAAATTGATAGTTTTATTTACTCTTTTTCTGATGTGGGACTTTTAATGGAATTTTCAAGCCCTATTTTAAAATTACAAGGACACAATTTCTAAAATGGGGTAGGATGTAACATCACAGGAAAATAAAGAATATGAAATTTTCATATTTGTTAATATTTGTGAATTAAATATTTATTTTACTTTTACATGGATGCCATTTCTAATAGTATACTCAACTTTCTACAATATGTTTCTTTGAAATCTTATGTTGTACACAATGTTGAGTTATACCGAAAAATAATAATATATTATTATTATTTTAAATGGTAGTTAAACCTTTGCTGTTGGGATGGAGTTAATGATAATAACTAAATAAAATATGATTATACATGTTTGTTAAATGTATTTACACTTATCCAATAAATGATAGAGTCTTAAAATGTGAATGAATCTAATTTTATGATTAAATACTCTAATATTCATTAAAATACCGATTTACTACCTTTTGGGGGAGAACCATCATTACATCTAGTTTTGGTCACATTTATTTGGTCTATTGGACAAACTAAAATTCTTTTTTAGAATAGGGACATCAAAATTTACATTGGGTAAATTTTTGGTATTTTTCTTATAATGTTCATTTTTTAATGAATAGTGAAAAATACTGAATTTTAATTCAAAAATTACATTTTAATATAATTTACTTATATAGTTATATTATCATTTTAAATGGTTTTAATGTGTAATGAGATTATATTTTTACCATTTAATCTAATTTTGGCCATTGGATATAATTTCACTCTGAAATTTGACATAAACAAGTCTTAATCTTTTGATATTTATTATTTCTTAAAAACACGGTTTTTTTAACAATAGGAATTAATTTTAAATTAATTAATTAAACATATATCTTTTGAATTTTTGAAATTGTTAAGAATTTTGGAATTCAGAATATCAAATATAGGTTAGGATGAATTTGTTGTATTTTTCTAAAATCCATCACTTTTTTATGAATAGTAAAAACACTTAGCAGTAGTTAAGAAACTAAATTTTAAATTTAAATGAAATTTTACTACTTCTGTGAATTGAATTTCAAAAATATGACATTAATGGTTGTTATCAGTATGTAAAATTTTGTTCAATAAAATGAAAATAATGTTTGGTGAATAGTAACTTTTGTCTTTTATTTACCGCGGTTAAAGGTAAATTGGGTAATTCAAGGTAAATATAATATTATAATAATATTAAATTACCCTAAAATGTTTCCTAATCATATTGGATGATACGTTTCTGATCATGGGAATCCCTGGGTCGATTTTGGAAGCCCATGGAGCCACATAAGTGTGATAATGACACTTTATATTAATTAATTTTATGTAACGAAAAAAATGACATAAACATATATCTTCTAATAAATCAAATATTAACCTAGGTTATATTAGGTATCTCTTTGCCTATAAATATTCATTTTAAATCTATATATATTTCCTGCATCATGGTATTTTTTTTAATTTTTAAACATTAAATAAATAAAATTATATATGGCATAATAATGATACAGTGTTTACCCCATTATTGAAAAATATAAATATCTAAAATAATCATGGTTAAAATAATATCGGATACCATACCAATTCTTGTTGGATGATTTTATTTCAAAAAATATTCATCTTACCTTTTCCATTAAGAATTTTATGACCTTTAGAGACTAAAAATAATTATATAATATAATAATATTTTCAATCTTTTTTAAAGAGCCCCTCCTCCCCCTAATAAAAAGCCTTTATCTCTAACCCATTACTCACACATGTCAAACCCCTTGTCTCATCCAAACTCTAACCAAATAAGAAATAATGATATCTATCTTCCACCTAAAATCATTACCTTAGTGAAAAGTCACTTCAAGAAATCGTTTTGGTTCTAACCAAATGGAGTTACCATATTTAAAGGTAACATCTTATCTTATGTTCTTTTCTTTTATAAAGCTTTTCTAACCCTCTACTGTCTTTTAATTACATTATTTTAAAACAAAACTAGTATAATCAATATAAAAGGTTTTTTAAGGATAATTATTCAAAATAAACTTACACAAACCTATTTCTAATGGATAAAGAACATACTGTTTCTTTGGATGGCGAACTACTGCCTCACGAAACGATGATTGTTCAATCTTCTCCAACCACCACTTATAGAGGCCATTATGATTGAACTATATTTACATTTGATATATTTTATATTTATATTGTATTTATACTTCTTTATTTTTCATTTATATCATTCCAGTATGGTTTCCATAATTGGTAAATATGATTATTTCATTTGAGATTGTGCAGACTACTGTCCCTCAAAGTGATATGACTCGTTCAAGCCATACATGGAACTTATAATGGATGGAGTTACTGAAATTATATATTTATATATATATATATATGATAATATAATGAAATTATAATATAACTATATATCATTATGTTTTCATTCCATTAAATATGAAATAGAAATGAAAGTATCGTTCATGCATACGCACGACATATCGTCTCTATGAACGGGGCATTTCATTTATTATATCCAAATGTTAGGTAATATTATAAATATATATATATTGACTATATATGATATATATGATATATAAATCATTAATATAATTCCGCATATAATGGACTTTTTACAACATGAACAAATTGTAATTAGAAGAAGTTCATTTTTGACTCAAGTACAAAATATCGAAAATACGACCATTATTAAAAAAAATGATTGCAAAGTATTTATAACATGGTATAAGTGATAAATTAGGAATAATATACTTGATAAAAAAATTTAATCAGGTATTAATTAACATTAATTTATTATTCAATAGATTAAATAACTAATGGGTCAAGTCGGACATGAGGTAAGGATTTTTTTATCTCACTTTTAATTCCATAAGATTTATATTATTCACAACTTATTTATTGAATCTGGTGTATTGTGAACTTCCATTTGATATATATTATCCTGAATATATTTATATTCTTGTTATTATATGATTAGTTTGGTGGTTATTAACTTTTTCTCATACGACTCGATTGATTACAACGTGGTAAGGGGTTTTCATCTCACTTTTTATTCCTATGAGATTCCAACTATATTTGCAACTATTTATTTTTCTGTGGAGTATATACTTACCATAATTTTATTCTTTTTAGGTTGTTATATAATTTATGGTTATTTAAATCTTCATTGTATGATCCGTCTTTTATGGGGTCTATGTTTTGTAAGTTACCAAATCAGTCAGGGATCCTTTCACCCTCCTCTTCCAGTTAGAGGATTATTTTTAGTTATGTCATTAAATTTAAATTCTCAAATATTTAGATATGATATTATATATCCTTATTAGAGTAAATTCTAAGTCCATGTGATGATAGATATTTTTCTATCTCATCCACTAATTTTATTAATTTTCAAGTGACACTGTTAGGATGTCAAATTTCTGTAAGGGAACTTCATAACACAATTCCAATTATTTAGGTTAAAATTCTAATTCTCTATTATGATGTGAAATAAATATGTGTGAATGACCTATGAATTTTTTACCAAAAATAGCCACTTATATGTTGTGTATTTATATATTTCACACATAATTATGTAATTGATATATCCCTAATCTAAGGATACAATCTTTATAAGGGATTTCATCTCAATTTACAATCCATTGAGACTTTATTTCTTGTTATGAGCCAATTCACTATTATATGGTTTATATACTATCCTTTGGAATATTATATCATTAATACCTTTATTTTCAGGATATTATTATGTTTTTATTAAATTTTATTACTCAATTATTTTTTTTTCTCATTGGGTTAAGAACTCTTTAACTAAAATATTCTATTAATGATTTATTATTCCAAATCATTCTCATTAATGTCCCTGTTTTAAAAATGGTTTTAATGATTTATTTATATGGACATTAATTTTTTGAAATTTAAATGTCCTTCAAAAGATTCAAAGTTGCACGGGACAGATTGATTCCAAAATCACTTTATTAAATGTTTTAGATGTTTTTTAAAATGGTATGATAAAAAATTATGTCAATATATTGAATTGATATACTGTGATTGCAATGTGGAAATGTTATCTTTCCTTTATGATTGTTTTATATGATATGAATATGTTATGGTTATTGAGCATTGTTTATGTATAATGGGGGTTCCATTATAAACCTTGGGTGGGTGAACCTAATATAGCTCTCTAATACATTCAGTAACATGATAGAAGTAAAAGTTAATGTTTCTCCTAATATATTTAGGGAATATATTGTTACGGGTTTTCCAACGTAACTCCCTCTATAGCTTTGATAGCTACAATTTAAGTATGTTATGTATGGCACAAGTTAACATTATGATTTATGATTTTGGTGTGTTATTCATAAATCTTATGATTTCATGATGGATGTTATGATTGAAAAGTATGGTTTCATTGATTCCCATTTATTGATGGGATAATGTTTTCTTTCCTTATTTTATAACCCTTACTGAGATATTTATGGTCATAACATGTTTTGAAATTTTTTCACATGACTTAAAGATGAACGGTGTCATAGATGGGATCAAGGAAAATTCATGCTGTAAAAAATATGGATGTAGATATGTTAATATTTATTATGTGTTTTTATTTTATGAAAAAATGGATAATAAGTAGAAGTGTCTACTTTGTAATTTTTGAAATGTAATGTAATAGTTATTGCCTAATTCCTAATAACTCTACAAATGAAAATATCCTCAATGTAAAATTTTGGCATATCTCAATATTAGGTAATGTTTAATATCGGGTCCTTATAGTAGGATCCTCCCCAGAGCCACCCGTGAAAAAGTAATGAAATCATGGTAAAGCATAGTAAACAACAAGTGAAACTATGTAATCACCTTAATAGGTATACTATGTTCCCAGCGTCACCATGGATACTCTCATCGAGTATCGCATATAAGAGTATATAATATAATAATGAATATTAATGGTACACCGCTACTACTTCCCCAATGGTTTTCCTCTTTTCCACAACATCGCATGTCTTAAGCATCTCTCCCCAAAAAGTCATGCATGCAGACACCAAGGTGAAGCACCTCAATATGCAACTCATGCAACAAAACCACCATGTTTGTGAAACAAAAGTAACCATGTAGTGTCTGGGAGCCACCACATCATGCATAATGTGTATCATACATCCGGAATTATACCTCAAGCCATTACAGCGCACACAAAAAGTAACTATCCTCAATCCATCACACCCTATACACATTTTTTCTATAGTAGTCCATATGATACTATATCTAGAATATATGTGTGTGAATTTACAAAAGAAATTACATCCCTCTACACACATATTTTGGGAAAACTAACCATTGTGCCTACCAGAAGAAGTTACTTCCAAGAGAAGAAAGCAGCGCCAAAGGCGGTAGTCAACCATCTATCCTCCCACTGGAATGTTAGGGAGAACACCCCATAGGGCTCAGAATACATAGGGTGTCTGTTTCCAAAACTAACAGGGTGGAGTAACGTATATAAACACAATAAAGTATAGAATATATTATATCTCAGAACCACACTATGGTCAAAACTAGTCTCAGACTCAAATTCATCAAATGTCTCTTGGACTCCTGTCTGCGACTTCTAAGACTAGCTATCCTATAGGCACACAACCATTTAAAGAGCATTATTTACATTCATTCATTCAATTTTAATCAGTTTCAATTTATGTTGATTATTTCATTAATCATTAATTAACAAGTAACAATTTTCACATTATATGATATTAGAATCACACCCAATGTCCAATATTACTTCAAATTAAAACATCATCAATGTATCTGATAAATTTCCAACCCCAAGGGTTAACATCAATTATTCAATAATTTATTAACAGCATTATTAAATTCCCATATTCCCATGAATTCTAGAAAAACATTCTAATATAATAAACACAAGGGGCTCAATACAGTGAGTTGGTTAACTAATCATCGAGTCATTGCCACCTATAGCATGAGGGTAGACACATCCTCCCTTGAGAAGTTAAAAATGAAAAGCACATGGCATACCCCACATGTCTTATCTACTTTAAGAAGATGGGTAAGAAAGACCAGCTGCCTTGAGCAGTGGGGAAAGTAAAGAGGATAAACAACCAACAAGAATCAGCAAGCATCCAAACATTCACATCCAACCCGTTCCATCATTTCTGGTGCCCTCCCCAACACCCACATGCATAAACAGATGCATCTCTCCACTCTAGGCATCAACGGCTGGAACAACCAATAAGCCTCTCTGCCCCAACATATCACAACATCCTTCTAGGCTCACATCAATACACAAGAGTATGAATAAAACATAATATTAATTTTTATGTTGAACTTTAATCAAGCTTGATGGAAACTCAGAACACTACAACGAATTATCTTTTTTAAAATAAGATGTTCTTTAATCAATCAAGAATGAACAGATTTATTGTTCGTAGGTTCCAACTTTAGGAAACCAAAAAATTAAGCTATCAAAAAATGATTAAACATTCTTACTGCATCAATTTGGTTAACACCAAATTACAATATCAAGAAGAAGATTAATTTAAATTCTTTTTTACCTTTATCCAAATAATAATCAATTAATTACATCTTTACATTCATTAACAATTTCAGTCAATAACGAAAGGGTAACAAAGCATGAATAGATATCACACTATCTTGAAAAATAAGAGGCAATATCACACAATCGATATCAATTTATTATTCCAGTTAAAATGTTTAATATTTCAATTCCATTGTTATTTAGTGGGATAAAACCTGCCATCTCTATAGTTTCATGTAAATGAAAAGAGAAGAAATGAATCCCATACATGAAACTATTCTTGTCGGTCTTTATATGAGAATGATCGACAAATAGGATCACTATCCCCTCCTCTCGTGACCACTACATCCACCTGAGGATGTTGTTGTATGACCGCACCCACTACATCCCAATAAAACTCCCATAGAATCATGGAGATCACATACCATAACATGACATGGAGAAATAGGATAATATGAACCCAAAAGAATGACAAAAAATACCTTATATCAATGAAGAATCGATACTTAGTGCTTGAACCAAAACAGGGGGTGCACATGCAGTAGAAATAAACATCAAGGGGAATTGATCCAAGGATTAAGGTTCGATCACACTGATCCTATAGGAAGAAAGAATTTAATGAGCATCTACCACTAGAGAACAATAAGGTTGAACAAGGGAGGAAAATATCTCGTCTCTTTTGATGATTTATGAATTAGTAGATTCAGAGATGTTATATGTTCCATTAAAATATGATCACATTAAACCACATAGTTTTACCAAGTAAAGAAATCCTGGGAATTAGGAAAATTAATATAGGAGTTAGGGGTTTTAATTCATCGTTAAATACCTTAAAAAAAGTCCTTGAATTCATTTTATGTCAATGAAAACAACAAAGTGGCGAAACTGTAGGAATATGGAAACACTGTTTACAGAATGACTCACCGGTCCTCGAATCCCTATTCACTAAATGAATCGCCGATCGTGGAAACACTATTCAAAGAATGACTCATCGATCTTGGAGACATTGTTCATAGAATGACTCATTGATCCAAGAAACACTATTCACAGAATGACCCACTGATCCTTGAAACACTGTTCACAAAATGACTCATCGATCCTAGACTCATTGATTCTAGAAAAATTATTCACAGAATGAATCACCAATATTAGACTCACCGATACTAGAAAAATTGTGCATATAATGAATCACTGATCAGATGGTACAGTTCAAAGAATGGCTCATCGATGCCGATTGTACTATTCACTGAACGAATCACCGATACCGATGGTACTGTTCACAAAAGGGCCCACCGATACAGATTTTTCCATTCACAGAATGACCCACTAATCTGATTTTAATGTTCATAGAATGACACAACAATGCTGATGGTACTATTCACTGAACGACTCACCAATACCAATAGTATTGTTCATAGAAGGGCTCACCTATACCGATGGTATTGTTCACAGAACGACAAAAAAATGTCGATGGTACTGCTCACAGAATGGCGCACTAATCCTATGGTACTATTCACAGAAGGACTCATAGATCTGATAGTACTATCCACAAATTGACTCACCGATCTGATGGTATTGATCACAGAATTACACACTAATGGTGATAGTACTGTTCACAAAAAGACACACCGATAACGATTGTATTGTTCATAGAATGGCTCACGGATCTGATGGTACTATACACATTGGGGTCACCGATGGAACTCTTCACATGGGTCTCACCAACGGAACTGTTCACATAGTTCTCACTGATGGAACTATTTTAATCAGTCTCACCGATGGAACTGTTCACATCAGTCTCACCGATGGAACTATTTTCAGAATTGAAAATTTGGAAAAGTGTTGGGGATAAGTCACCTTGAATTCTCATACCACCTCAAACACCAAGTTTATACCAAGGAATTGACTAGAGAGATCTGGGCCATTACATTAGATACCTCTCAAAACATTCTCAACCTTGAGAAATAAAAATAAACCTAGATAGTAAGGGGTTTGAACAAACACCCATTTAGATACCTCTCAAAAGAGAGCAATCCACAAGAAGAAATCAAATAAATCGACATTATAAACTTGAAATTTCCTCCATAAAAAATGATCATTTTTACATGGAAAGAGTTAAAAATCAAACAACTAAGGGTACTGAGAACGTATCTATGAATCACAATCCCATGTACACTTCTCCATGCCACCGTGTCTCCACAAGACATGAACCAAGGGAATAGAATGCCCGTGAAACACCCTCTCTTTGTAGTCTTGGATCTCCACAGGCTGCTCCTCAAAGGTGACATCATTATATACATCGATATCTCCCCAATCTATGTTGTTATATTCATCATGAAGATAACAAAAAAGATGTGACACATTAAAAACATCGTTTATCCAGCTAATCTGTGAGGGAAGTTCTACATGATACTATATGGCTCCAACACAAGACAACACCTCAAAAGTCCCAAAAAACAAGGGAGAAATATTACTCCCATAAAAAACCATTGATTCCCCAGATGGGGAGTCACCTTCAAAAACACATAAACCCCAACATAATACCCCAAATGTCTCCACCTTTGATCAGAGAAAGATTTTTTATGATCATAAACTGTCTTCATCCTCTCACGAATATCCTCAACCATCTCAGTTTTATTCTGAACTACTTTCGGTACAATAATTGCTAACTCCCCACCCTAGTCCACACAATGGAGAATGTCATGGTTAGCTAAAAAGGATTTAAATGGCGCCATACCGATGGTGGAGTGAAAATAATTTTTTAAGCGAACTCCACCAGGGGTAATTTCCTCATCCACGAACCTCCAAAATCCTGGACACAAGAGCGCATGTAAGAACCTAGTTCTCACTCTTTAGGTACATGTTTCTTATTTTTTCTTTTTCATTAAGTGTTTCGAGAAAATAATGGAAAAGGAGAAAATTACCAATGGGTACACGACGTGTACTTTCCCACATGCCGTGTACATTGGCCGTGTCGAATGAGTATACCAGGCATGTAGGCCTGTCGATGATGAAGGGTGTAAAAACTAACTACACACTGTGTACTGAGTATATACACGCCATGTAATCAGTCGGCAGATAAATAGTTAGGCGGTGTGAGTAGCCGCCAGCAGAATGATATTACGCGCCGTGTCCTCAGAAATACACGTCATGTAATCATGTCAACAGATGAACATTGTGGCGGAGAACTGTATCCACCAAAGGAATAGTTAAAAAATGGAAATTACATGCCATGTACTTGAGAGTAAACTCCATGTAGTTGTGTTTTTTTAATAAATTACCAATAGCCTCCACTTTCAACAGAGGATGATTATAACATCGGGAGGACACGAGAGAGATGGTCAGACATTGGATGAGCTCCCGACTGAACACCAGGACTTTGATTTCTTCTCCGATGACCACATTTAGACCACACGGGTACTCCCTTCCCTCTCCTTGAGCCTTTCATTAAAATTCTTTGCTGAGGGGAAGTTATTTGGGTTTGAACAACAATATGATTATCTCAGATCTATGTTGTTATCGAACGTTTCGGGAGGCATCGTTCGTGTATATCGATCATTGGAGATCAAGGTAGGTCGTATAGTGTTTATTTCCAATTATAGAGGGATTTTTTTCTGCAGTTGTGCCATGATCCCATGATTGGGGTGTCGTGTGGCTGAGGCCTTTGCTGATAAGATATCCAGAATTGGATAGATTATCTAATGATAAATATAAACTGCTATTTGGGGTTGTTGATTGGAACTAGGGCCACCCCATGGGCGCCATTCTCTTGTTTAGGTATTTTTACAGGATAACCATGGGTATGCCATGATTATAAGAATGTTTTGAGTTTTCTTGAGAGGAACCATAAATAATTGATTTTTTAATGATGGGCTTCACCCGGTTGCTTGTGTTCCTATGGAATGCCTGAGGGCAGTATTCTGTTTAGCCTGAGGGCAGTGTTTGTTAGCCTGGGGGTAAAATTTCTTATGAATGTGGGAAGTAGCATCTACGCTTGTGGGTGACATCTCATATTCCTGAGGGAAATATTTGTTATGACTGAGGGCAGTCTCCTGAGGGTTTCGTTTCATCTTGCCTGAGAGTAAGGACATGTATGTCTGAGGACAATGGTTACATTGAACATTAACTATGGTGATTTCATATGTTGTACCTTCCAAGATAATGCACATGATTGGAATTGTTAAATGATTACTAAAATGGTAAGGTAATTAATAGGATATTTACTTTTGTGTACTTCCTAGTTTACTTGTTTATATTACTGCACACTGCTGTTAAACATTTTCAATCACAGTTGGGCATGAGCCTTTAGTGGTTGCCTGTTGAAAATTATTTCTCACACCATATTTGGGTCATGTCTTGGGCCCAAAAATATTATATTTCAATACATGTCGGTAAGGGCAGGGGTCCCAATATATGTACATGATTGTTGTAGTGGAGATGGAGAGCATGAGACTAGGCATAGGCTTGCGATGCTGCTGAGTTCCTTCTACACTTTTTTCTTTTGTTTTGTTGTACTTGGTACCTTGTACTGTATTGTATTTGATTGAAGTGTATCCTGTTTTGACTTCTTTCATAGAAATAGGATATATTGCATCATCATATATGTATGAATTATAGTTATCTTTCCTTTTGTTGACCTTTTCTAGATTATATTGTTACTACTTCTATTGTTGTATGATTATATTTGTTTCCACTACACTACACTTTGACAAATGATGGAATAGTTTCCCCACAATCAGACTTAGGCCCTCGCTACCAGTCAGCAACTTCTGGCGTTTGGGGAAATGCACTTGAGGTCATGTGACCAACCATGTTAGGGGCACCCGTTGTGTGGAACCCGGATCTAGGATGTTACACAGTGGTATCAGAGGATTTTCATTTATTGGACTTACTGTTTGGAGCTTGTAGTAAGGGATAAGATTAAATAGGTACTTGGAAATAAGTTGTGCTCGGGAATAGCTAACCCATGTACAGGGAAAATACAATTTACCTCGTCTAGAAATTTTTCTGATATTATACATTTAATATTGATTTTATTTCACAGTTTGGTGATGCACTAGTGGTGTGCTGTTTATATTTTTATATTGGGTTCTATTTAGTTGCAACATGATGTGATTAGGGTACCCCATCTCATGCATAATTTAGGCACATGTTAGAATCACATGTCATGCATAGTTTCTGTGCCATTTATGTTCTTTAGAAATTGCATGTTGTTGTGAAAGATGATGTGCTAGAAAATCTATGCTGTTGTGATAGGTACCATGATAGATATGACTACTGTTGATAGGGTATTGGTACATGTTATGGATGGGTGTATGGATGCTAAATTTTTGTTCCTAAGAAGTATGGTCACTCTTGGACTGAAATTTAGCGGATCATGATCCTGCATTTTGTTGTGTTTTGTACTAAAGTTAAAGGTCGGGTGGTAAACTTTGATTCGTCGGGAGTAAGGGCCCTCATGGATCAGAATATGGCATATCGATGCTTGAAATTAATAAAAAGGGGCTCTAATGTAGTTTCTGAGTTGTACTGTCCAGAAACCTAGAAATCAAAAAGTGTGGTTCTATGAACACACGCCATGTACTCATCTGTTTGGGAAGAAATGTAAAAAATTTAAGCATATTCCATGAACCGTAAGTACGTGTCGTGTAGTTGCTAACTATGTCATAGGTCATGTAGGCAGAAACACGGGATGTGAAAACTCTAGAAGAAACACGCCGTGTACCAGTTGTACACACTATGTCATGTTGTCTTAGTGTCCTCCGTGTAACTAACCACATGAACAGAAGAAATTTTTTCTTACACATGAAATGTCAATATCAGACACGCCGTGTAGTTTAATCTTGGGACCTGATTGTGTAACTAACAGCACATGTTAGTGTTAACTCTTCTATTACATGCCATTTCCATCTAGAAGCACACCGTGTAGGGTGAGTCGAGTATCTGGCCATGTCATGAACAAGACCGATCGGCGAAGATCTTTTATTACACGCCGTGCACCTATGGGGCTTGCCATGTAGTCTTGACCTGTGAGAGACTGTGTGAAATTCGTTGTGTGACTGGGTAGATGGGGTGGTGTACACGCCGTGTGCGGCCGTAACACGCCATGTACCAAGGGTTAAGACATGCCCAGACCAGTATCAGAACACGACCATGTAAAGGGTTTATGGTTATATGTTGTGTAGACTTTATACAGGATTTGTAGTCTTGGACAAAAGAGAGTTGGGTGGCTTATCCATGTAGAAGGACTTAGGCAGGGGAAGATAATTTATATACATGCCGTGTAGAAGGGAAACAAGCTGTGTGATTGGGGTGTTACACAACCAGTGCCGGCAGAAGTACACACCCTTGTGAATGACATAATGGAACATGTTGTATAGTTATTATACACACCGTGCAGTCTTGTTTTGTTAGAATTGAATGATTTATGTTCTCTATTCCATTCTTACATTTCCAGTTCCTGGTTTTTGGATAATCATAATCTAAGGTGTTTGTTTGACCTTGTAGATTCAGGCCGCCGAGATGACCACCAATTGTTATTCAAGGGAACGACAATGATTATAATCCAGAGATGGTAGGCCATGGGCTACCGATAGATCCTTAAGCAGTTTCAGATGCGGCTCCAACCATTATAACAGATGCAGGCGCAGATGCGTAGTTCTGTGAAGACTTATGTGGTCCATGAACACCATCCAGGTAGCACCGCCAACTACCACATCTATGGTAGAGCTTACCCGTATATTATTATAGCAGCATCCACCTACGTTTTCAAGGGATGGAAGACCACAGGATTCAGAGTCATGGATGGATTCATTGCAGACTATCTTCGAGAATCTTGGGATGCCTCCAAGGAGGAGGGTCAAGCTCACTACATACATGCTGCATGATTCTTCCAAATGATGGTGGGATGTTACCACCCAGAGTGATAATCACAGAGACATGGCATGGGATAATTTCCATGCAGTATTCTATGACTTTTTCTCTCCAGATACGCTGAGGGAAGATTGAGCTCAAGAGTTAATGAATCTACAGTCGGGCGACATGTCAGTGATGGATCATTCTGCCCACCTCACCGAGCTACAACGTTCTGCACCAGTTTTGGTGGGTGATGAGACGCTGAGGGAAAGACACTTTGAGGATGGTCTTCAAGATGAAATTCGTGTGTTGGTAAATGATTTCAGGTTTCTTACAATGCATTCTATTGTGATCCTATTAGTGATTACAGAGTGGATCTTGAGGGAAGCTAGTGGTGTGAACCAGGGCAGTTCGGCACCAGTCTCTGGTACTATTTCTTCTGGCAAGATGAAGAGGAAGATGTATTTCCTTCAGGGTGGCACTTCTAGAAAGATTAATTATTCATGTGTCCAGGTCATGTGCTACCAGTGTGGTAAATAGGGTCACAAGAGACCTTGGTGTCCACGTGACGTAGTGGAGTGTCGAGATTGTGGGTGGATGGGTCATCTTCAGTGTTTTTGCTGGGCGTTTCCACCAGTGGCTAGTGAGAGGGGTTCTGTCTAGACTCCACATGCAGGAGAAGGGTCAGAAACTTCATACTAGTCAAGAAATTGGGATACGTCACAGCGTGCAGGAAGAGGCGGGGGTTGTGGTCATGGTATCCAGACACCAGGATCACAGAGACAGCAAGGCGGGTCAGCTCAGGTAGCCAGGCTGTGTCATTGGGTCGTGACACTGATCAGGCATATGCAGTGCAATCGACCCAGCATGAGAAAGATCCCAGACCATCCACTATCAGATGTACTATTCTATTTGATTTTTTTATATCTTCAGTAATTTACAATACAGATTCTAAACATAGCCTTATATTTGTGCCCATTGTGGAGTGAATTTGGATCAGTGTTTCTCCTTCTTCTGATATCATGATGCTAGACACTCTGTTGGGAATTAGAATGACAGGTGTGCGTCAGTGTAAGGAGTGTCCCCTAGAGGTTGGTGGGTGTCACTTTCTATGGGACATCTATGTATTAGAGATGATTCACTATGATGTCATTCTCGGGACTGACTGGTTGGTGCCCTTCCGAGACATTGTGGATTACTATCCTCACAGGGTGAGTTTCACGTCCCCAAATGATAGAGAGTTTCTATACAAGGGAGAATGGGATGTCTAGGCGAGTTGAGCTGGACCCGAGCATCGTGGGCAAGGTGGAGTGACATCCCAGATTGTGAGTTTATATATTGATAACCAGGGAACTTATCAGAAGGATTTCCCTCCAGTGGTTGATCATTTTAGGGATGTATTACCAGATTAATTTTCAGGTCAACCTCCAGATAGAGAGGTGTATTTCTCAATTGTACTTGTTCCCGGAGTGGCGCTGGTGGCCATTACTCCTTATTGGATGGCTACACCAGAATTAAAAGAGCTTAAGAGGCAGTTAGAGGATTTATAAGAAAAGGGTTTTATTTGACCCAGTACTTCTCCTTGGGGTTCGTCTATCCTATTTGCGAAAAAGGAGGATGGTACCCTCACACTCTGCATGGATTATCGGAAGCTGAACCAGTTGATGGTTCATAACCGATATCCCCTAATGAGGATTGATGATCTTTTTTATCAGCTTCGAAGATCACGAGTGTTCTTAAAGATTGACACGAGATCTAGATATCATCAGTTGTGTGTTAGAGCTTCATACATTCCACTTACAACTTTTTGGATCAGATATGGTCTATACGAGTACTTGGTTATTCTATTCAGACCCACGAATGTGCCAACAGTTTTCGTGGCTCTAATTAACCGAGTGTTCCATCCATATTTGGATTCATTGGTGGCAGTATTCATGGATGATATCTTGGTGTACTCTCACACTCGACACAACCATGCCATATTTCTTGAAATCATACTGAGTACACTGAGAGATCACCGGTTATATGCTATGCTCTCAATGTGCATCTTTTGGATGGACCAGATTCACTTCCTGGGTCATATTATCTCAAAGCCAGGAGTTGCAGTAGACATTGAGAAGGTGATAGCTGTATTTTCTTGGATGCAGCCTAAGATTGTGTTTCAACTAAATAGTTTCTTAGGGCTGGCTGGTTACTACATGCACTTTATACAGGACTTCTCTCGCATTGTAGCGTCGTTGATGGGTTTGACTAAGAAGGGTATGAAGTTCGTTTGGTCAGAAGCTTACGATAATGCCTTTCAGAAGCAGAAGGAAAGGTTGACATAAGCTCCAGTCATGATACTTCTAGAGCAGTGGAAAAGTTGTACAGTGTACTGTGATGCATCAGGTATTGGGTTGGGTGATGTGCTGATACAGGGCGATCGAGTAGTTGTGTATGGGTCTCGGATGTTGAGTCCACATGAGAGGAATTACCCGATACATGATATCGAGTAGGCTGAAGTAGTTCATGTGTTATGCTGTTGGAGACAATATCTTTTGGGAGAACATTTTGTGGTGTTTACGGAACACAAAAGTCTTAAATACATATTTACCCAGCTTGAAATGAACTTGAGACAGTGAAGATGGGTTGAATCCCTACAGTCCTTTGAATTCACGATGGCCTATACTCATGGAAAGGGTAATGGAATAGCTGATGCACTGAGTAAGAGGACTCGAATACATGCAGTGCAGGAGGCCAGTGGTGAGTGGAAACTTATGTCTTTTTTCTCTAGGATTCATTTAGAGGTGCACGATTTTCAGGGGTAAACCTATCTTTCATCCTTAGCTGTGACTTCTACCCTCCTGGATAGAGTGAGGATGAGATAGATATTAGATTCATAAGGCTTGGTTCTATGGGATTCGGTGGCAAGTGAGGACCATCCTACTGGTTGGACGATAGGTGATGATGAGGCATTGGGTATTGATGGATGAGTGTGGGATCCATTGGATATATGTAAAGAGTTGAAGCATAAATTTAATGTTTCATCTTGGGTAGTACATCACAGAGTTAAAAAATTTTAACGTGACTTGAGATGTCAGTATTGGTGGCTGTGAATGAAGAGAGAGGTAGCTGGTTTAGTTACAAGATTTTGCACCTGTCAGTGGGTGAATGTGTAACATCAGAGGCCTACCAAACTGTTACTGCAGTAACCCATCCCGGAGTGGAAATGGGATTATGTCATGACGGACTTCTTGACCGTGGTTCCTAGGTCACCTTGAGGTAATGATGTCGTGTTTGTTATTGTGGACAGACTCACGAAGGTTGCTCACTTTTTGATGATCAAGGAGATCTTCAGTATTGATGAGCTCGTGAATTTGTATATACGAGATATAGTATGTTTTCATGGAATCCCTAGTTCTATCATTTCATATTAGGACACCCACTTTACATCTCGTTTCCAGTAGAGTTTTAGAGGGCACTGGGTACACTAGTGCATTTGTGCACATCTTACATCCCTCAGACTGACGGCATGTCAGACCGTACAGTATAGGTTGTAGAGGACATATTGTGTGCATGCGTCCTAGACTTTGGGGCTCTTGGGAGAAGCACATACCTCTGGTAGAGTTTTACTATAATAATAGTTTTCATGAAACTATTTAGATGGCACCTTATGAGGATTTATATAATAGTCCATGCCGATCACCCTCGTGCTAGTTGGAGGTATGTGAGGTAGCTATATTGGGACCATGTCTTGTGCAGGAGACTTTAGAGTAGGTCCAGTTGATTCATAAGAGGATGTCTACTACATAGCCTCATCAAAAATCTTATGTTGATCTCCACAGATGACCCGTGGAGTTTGAGGTCAGGTATTTGGTTTTCTTGCGTGTTTCCCCGAAATCGGGACACAGGCAGATCAGGAGATAAGGTAAAAATTCACAGCAGTATGTAGGGTTGTTTGAGATTCTGTAGAGAGTTGGGTTGGTTTCCTATTAGTTGCAGTTACCACAGAGGTATAGGGCCATGCATGATATCTTCCATGTATCTCAGCTTTTCCATTATCACTCAAACCTATCTCACATTTTTCAGCCTGAGGAGGTTGAACTTCATGTAGATGCATTCTTTGAGAATAATTTGATTCGTATTGTGGATAAGAGAATGAAGGTTCTCCGAGTTTGGTCAGTTCCTCTCATGCAGGTGCTATGGTAGCATGGCCAAGTGTAGGACGAATCCTGGGAGTGGGAGACCAAAGTACATGCTCAGTGGCCAGAGTTGTTCTCAGCTTTATTTCACCACCCTCAGAAGGGAAATTCGGGGAAAAATTGTTTTAAGGTGGGAATTCTGTAAGAACTCAGTTATTATTATTGAGGTATGAGTTTCTTCTTTATATTTTTCCTTATGTGTTTTGAGAAAGTAAAGAAAATGGGGGAAAATCCCAAAATTTTATGGGTACACACCATGTACTTTTTCACACGCCGTGTACTTTGGCTGTGTGGAATGTGTATATAGGGCGTGTTGGCCTGTCGGCGATGAAGGGAGTAAAAATTCACTACACGTCATGTACATAGTATATACATGCCGTGTAATCAGTCAGCAGGTGAACATTTAGGTAGTGGGAGTAGCCACCAGCAGAACGGTAGTACACGTTGTGTCCTCCAAAATACATGTCGTGTAATCATGTTGATGGATGAACAGTGTGGTGGTCAAAACTAACCGCTAGAGTAACAATAATAAAATAGAACCTATACACCATGTATAAGAGAGTACACTCTGTGTAGTTGTGTTTTTTTGTTATAAACTTGTAGTATCCTCCTCTTTTAATAGAGGAATCTTAGAACATTGAGAGGCCCTGAGAGAGAAATCTGGATGTTGGAACAGCTCCCGACCAAACACGGGGACACCAATTCCTTCGTCGAAGATCACGTTTGGACCGGATGGTTAATCCCTTCTCCCTCCTTGATCCATTCCTTCCAATTATATTATGATAGGATATTATTTGGGGTTTAATGAGAATATGTTTATCTTACATCTACGTTGTTCTTGGACATTTAAAGAGGTATTTTTTTTATATCGATCAGTGGAGATCAAAGTAGGTGGTCTGTTGTTTATTTACACCATTCGAGTGATTTTTGTGTACCGTTGTTCCACGATCCCATGTTCGGGGTGTTGTGTGGATGAGGCCTTCACTGATACAATATCTAGAATTTTATAGATAAAAAAAATGATAAATATAAACTACTGTTTGGGATTGTTGATTGGATCCATGGCCACCCCATGGGTGCGTTTCCCTTGTTTCTCCTTTTGGCTAGGATACCCATGGTTATGCCATGATTATAAGCATGTTTTGAGTTTTAATGGGTGGAAACATATATAATTTCTTGTTTGAATGTTGGGATCAGCTCGATAACTTTTTTTTCATAAGGAATGCCTGAGGGATGTGTTCTCTTTTTCTTGAGGGTAGTGTTTTTTACCCTGAGGGTAACATTTCTTAAGCCTGTGGGCAGTAGCTTCTGTGCCCATGGGCGACATCTCATATGCCTGAGGGAAATATTCATTATGACTGAGGGAAGTCTCCTGAATGTTTTGTTTATATTTTCCCGAGCGTAAGGGCATGTACGTCTGAGGAAAATTGTTACTTTGAACAATCTCTGTGGCAATTTCATCTGTTGTACCTTCCAAGATAATGCACACGCTTGGATTTGTTATATTATTATTAAAATGGTAATGTAATTGATAGGAATGTTATGTTTTGGTACTTCCATGTTTACTGATTTACATTAATGCACAATACTGTAGCACATTTTCACTCACAGTTGGGCATGGGCCTTTGGTGTTCACCTACTAGGATTTATTTCTCACACCCTATTTGGGTCATGTCTTGGTCCCAAAGAGATTTTATTGATGATGGTTTTGATAAGGGCTAGGGTCCCTATGTAGGTTCATGATTGTTGTAGAGGAGTAGGATAGCATGGGACCAAGCTTATGCTTGTGATGCTGGTGAGTTCCTGCTGCACTGTTTGTTTTGTTTTGTTGTACTTGGTACCTTATACTATATTGTATTTGATTGCATTGTATCCTGTTTTGACTGCTTTCATAGATATATGACATTTTGAATCATTATATATGTATGACTGCTAGCTCTCTTTCCTTCTATTGACTTTTTCTGGATTATATTGTTACAGCTTCTGCTGTTGTATGATTATATTGATTTCCACTGTGCTACACTATGACAAATGAGGGTATAGTTTCCCAAATATCATACATAGGCCCTCACAGTTAGTTGGATACCTCTTGAATTTTAGGAAATGTGCATGAGGTCATGTGGCCAACCGGGTTCGGGGCTCCCATTGTATGGCACCCAGATCCGGGATGTTATAGCGTAATATGTCTTCAAGAGTCTGGATAGTTTTCTATGTCTGAAGGTCCATCTGTGGATTAATAGGAGTGTTATGGAGTAGATGAGAATCAAAGGCAAGATGGGGACATCTCTTCACCCTAGAGGTAAAACACATATCTCAATTGTAAACGATCTTCCTTGGGACTACGTGGAGTCACACTACCTCCTCTAGTTACTGCCTCGACCAAACTCTCCCTAAGATCGACTCCTAGATTCCTATAAATTCATCTGATTTCAATAAATGATCCACTGCCACCCAAATAGCATCATTTCCTCCCTGAGCTCGATGTAAACCAAAAAAAAGTCCATCATGATGTCCTCCCACTTCCACATAGGAATATCTAATGGATGGAGCAAACCCCCAGGGACACGGTGCTCGAACTTCACCATCTGGCAGACCAAACACCGACACACAAACTCTGAAATTGCATGCTTTAACCTAGGACACAAAAAATAACTCTTCAAGGATGGATATATCTTTCTCACGCCAGGTTACACCACTAAAGGTGAAATATGAGACTATATACAAAAAATATTGTTCATATTCAAAGGAAAAAATATCTTTCTATGATATAACACTCAGTGTTGTTCATCTTCAGACCGAACATCAGGGGCCTCACTACAAAAAACTCGGTCTCTCTAGACCTCCAACTCTAGATCCCTCAACTAGGACTCTTCCACCTGCTGCACAAGAGATGAATGAACCATCATCTAAAAAAGACAAACTCTACCCCAAACATCACCCATATCAATATATAGTGGGGAAAGTTCTTCTGTTACTCTCCAGGGATCCCCAGATTCATGCCCTGCATCACTATGTGACTTTCTTCCCATCACATCAGCTACAACATTACCCTTTCCAGGTGTATATGATATTTTGAAGTCGCATTCCTATAAGAACTACGTCGAATTTTTTTTTCTCAAGTTTAAGTCATGCTGGGAGAAAACATACCTCGGGATCTTATGATCATTGAAAAACAGAAAGAGATCTCCAATAAGTTAATGTCTAGATCATGTTGTCGAGTGTGTCAAATTAGAAGTTTATTTTTAACTATAATTTCTGTATTATAATAACAACCCTTGGTCGTCTCTTGAAGGATATCTAGATAATTAATTAAAAAAATAAGGTTATGATTAAGAAACAAAAAGTGGAATGGGGTTTTATAAAACATGTGTTTTTTTTCTTTATGAATAGAAATTGAATGTATATTACGACTGAAAAAATCCGGTTGCAAAAATCTTTATCAACCCGAGTAAGTGTCCCTTGATGCTTAATCCTTCATTGGTCTTAAGGGAAATAAAAGGAAAATTGATTCATTGATTTTATACATACTAAAACCAGAAATGTTATGTAAGTTATTACTAGGTTACAACCTAGGATTTTATCGATCAACGATATTGATTATTGACAACCGCTCAAAATCAACAGACATGAATTGATGAAAAGAAAAGAACTCAATCAAGGCCTCATATCAAAAACGTAATGAGATGACTAGATTTGCATCAATGATAAAAATATTCCTCAAGACAAGAACATTCATATCCCTAGGTTCATGGTCCTATATTTTATCAACCGATTCAATCCATTTTCCCACTCATGAAACGGAGTGGTGACAAAAGATGCAACTTTACTAAATTCATCACAAGATCTAGGTTATGCAAGGAAGCATGTGGATTCTTGTTACATTGTTTTTTATTTGATCATACTGGAATAAACAAAAAATAGATTTTTACAAATGAAGAAAAATTGAAAAAAAACCTGGAAATCAATTACCTTAAGAATATTACAAGTGTGGTTCTTAGGATTACAACAAATTACACTCCCCCAAATGATCACTAAGAGGTTTAGAAGTACATGAGGGAGAAAAGAAATAAAATGCATGAAGAGAGCTCTCCAATTTGACTAACCTTCACATATGTTCATGAAACATGATATAATGATGTGAAGAAGTGATTCTATGCGAAAAACATCACACTTTCCACAAAAGAGGTCAAGTGCCTAATGGACTAGGTCACTATTCAAGATAGAATTTTTAATCCTTTATCCGGCTGGTTGACTGACCATAACATGTTCAATTATCATAAAATTCGGTTTAGAGGTGAGTATTCGAGGTATATGTCAACAGGAGGTGGACATAGCCCAATTGGATCTCTGAGGCCCATGTTATGGCCCAAATACAGAAGGGTGGTCCAATCTAGCCCGCCCAGAATTTCATCACATTATGGGTCTATTTTGGGCCTCCAAATGGACGAATTGGGCCTCGTGATCTTCTAGGGAAATGTAGAACAAATTGTTTTGTCTCATACAACCATTTTTTTTAAATTGAATGCATGTATTATCCATAGTAAAAATAAATGGTCACATACATGCTTGGGCTCTCGTGCAGTTCATCCCATTTTGCTTGAAATCCATCATGAGCTCTCCAAATCACCTCCTCCTACAATGTAAACGCCATAACACCTAAAATTGTGCTATTAAATAGTGATAAAAATTAATTCTTTGATTCAAACATTATGTGAAATTTATTATTATATTTGTAACATTATTTACAAAACCAGTTTAAAATAGCGGTGAAAGGGTGGATTTGAATAGTGAATCATTATGTGATCCCACCGCACACCTACAAATTTGCACTCCTTGGAAAAGTAACATATCAAAAAAATTGAAGCATGTATTTATTCCCTACATCATTATGTCTTAACATTTGAGTAAATTTAAATTCATTAAAGTAATGTGATCAATGCACAACCACCACCAAGGAGTTCTTCCTAGTGAAAATGGAAATATATGTCCCCTAAATCATATCACATTGAAATTTGATGAGATTCATGATATCAAATTGAGTAAGGAATTAAAAATTCAACCATGCCGCTAACTCTCCATTTGTGTGTGTGAAGACCATTATATTCCATTATTTCCACATACTATCCAATAAATATATGTTATTTTTACATTTTTCAGCTTAAATGATTGTGTCCTCCGAAACATCCCTAAACCCTTTACAATCAAAATTGAAGACCCACTGACATATGCTTTCAGTAATTCAAACCATAATCTCTTGACCTATATATATCCATATTTTTCACATTTCATCACTCCCCTAATTTATTATTTGTGATTTTTTTTAGAAGTTTCATTTGGAACAAATCACTCACTTATCTCTCAACCCTTCTTTGATATCCTCATGACAGTAATTGTAATTGTTCTTACAATATCAAATGGTGAGGAAGTGTGGTTTTTAACCCACCCAATAAACAATATAATTTTTTTTGTTTATTGTTGAGTGTGTGCGATAATTAGATATCATGAACACACGCATAGGTCAATCCGGTACAGTAATGATACAGATCAGATAAGGATCGAATGAATGTAAATATAATTTTAAGCTGAAAAATACTAACCCAAATTATATTTTCCTTCTAGTTAGTAAGAAATATTCACACATTGTTATTTGGTGTAAAAATTTGTTGATATATTAGTGAAACCGTTTTCCCAATAAACTACTCACATAAGTGGCATCAATAATCTCAACGGTTTCACATAGATACAACAATTTATATCACTTCTAGAAAACCAATTCACTATAAATTACTAAATGATGTTATATTCATACAAATATTTATTCCATAATAGAGATAGGTTTCATCTAATGTTTAAACATCATGGAATAAAAAATTTCAACATGCATTTTTTGTATGTTCAATGATTTTTTGACCATAAAGGGGGGGTGGGGGGAATGTAAAAATATAATAAAGAAGTCAAAAACAAAAAGAATTAATAAAGACAATGAAAATTATAATGAACCCAGAAAAATGAGGAAAAGTGAAAATACCATAAAAAAGTTGAAAAATATATTAAATAAAAAAGATGATGAAATTTTTAATGAACCGAAGAATGTATCCACCCCACACCTAGAATGTTTCATGTCCTCATTGTTAAAATAGTGAATGTGAGAAGAAAGGATAAAACCTGGGTTGTTTCACTAGTATGTAACTTCTAAAATGTGGATTTATTCTATCAGAATCTTTGGAAAATCCTCATAGAAGTGTTTAAGTAACTACCCATTGACAAAAAAACTTCTTCCACTCAGCTAATGAAAAATCTCCATTGAACCAAAAGCTAAACATTAGTAACAATATAAGGACAGAGGCATCAGGAATGAATCTTACCTGGGTAAAGATTTAGCCTGGAATTGTAATTTAGGACCTTTTCATCAATATAGAAATTCCACTGATGAATCGTACTATCATGGATATTCTTTTTCTTCTCTTTATATATCTTATAGTTCTCAAATGCATCACGTAGAATTTCTTCCAACTCTTGAATATGTAGCTTCTTTTACTCACCTGCTTCTGAAATATTCATATTACATTATTTAACAACTCAATATGCATGGTGTTGTACCTCCAATTGGAGGTTATAAGCAGTTCCAAACACAATTCGGTATGGTAAAATTCTTATTGGGGTTTTAAAAGTTGTCTGGTACACCCAAATTGCATCATGCATGTGCAAACTCTAATCTTTCTTATTGGGTTGTACCATTTTTTCCATGATTCTCTTCACTTCCAAATTTGATATTTTTGCTTTTCCATTAGTTTGGGGTGGATAAGTAGTGGATACTTTATGATCATCCCAATACTTATGCCGAAAATTTTTCATGTTGCGATTGAAAAAATGGGAAACCTGATCACTAATAATGAATATAGAAAAACCAAACTGACTAAAAATATGAGACCTCACAAAATCAACAACAACTTGGGAGTCATCAGTACTAGTATCCTTTGATTCCACCTATTTAGAAACCTATTCCACAAAAAAACAAGATTTACATGAGGCCAAATGAATTTGGAAATGGCCCCAGGAGGTCAATGCCCCATGAATAAATGATTTCACAGAATAACATGGGCTATTGGGGTATTTCATTCCTCTAATAGATATTCCCTATGAATTGAAAATGACTACATGACTTACAAAATCGATGGTCATCCCTATACAATGTTGACTAATAATGTCCTGAGTCAAATAACTTATGAGTTGTTCGTTAAGAGCCAAAGAGGCCCCCACATTCAAAAGTGTGACAGAAGGTCAAAACAGAGGTGAAATCTTTGTCAGGGACACACCAATGAAATACATGGTCACCAAAAATTCTACACAAATATGGTTCACCCTAAATGTAGCACCAATAATCATGTTTATGTATCTAGGATTGGGAAGTGCTGATATAAGTGGGGACTCTAGATGTTTCTAGAAAATTTACAATGTCTGCATACTATGGGGTAAGGTCCAAAATATCCCAAAGGGTCTCATAAGGATATAATTCTCTAATGGGGAGGGATGAGTCAGCATGGTGGTCCAGTGGTGGAGAAATCCTACTAATGTGGTGAGATTCAAAATTTTCTTCTCCAATGCTATCTCTAATCTCGTGGTCAAAATATTGGGGATGTAGCATTCAATGAATGAGGTAGGGCTGAGCTTCAGGTTTCATTAAGAGGAATCGATGGGGAGCATAGTCAGAAAATACAATCACTTTTGACCCAAGAATATATAAACGAAATTTTTCCATGGAAAACACTATATAAATGAGTTCTTCTTAAGTGGTTATGTAGTATACCTGGGCAGGGTCAAGGGTAAATGAGGTATACACAATGAAATGAGGAGCCTTCTCAACCCTTTGTGATAAAACTTCCCCAACATCAAAGTTAGAGGCATCATACATAGGCTCTAAGGGGAGATCCCACCTTGGTGGTTGGATGCTTGGAGCTAATGTGAGACTCCTTTCTAGTTAATTGAATGCATATTCACAATTTTTATCAAAAAAAAACTCATAATATTTTTGAAATAGTTGGGACAATTGAAGTTGAATCTTACTAATGTCTTTAATGAATTGGTGGAAATAACCAACATGACCCAAGAAAGATCGCACCACACGAAATCCTTTTGGATATTAATTGGTTGAAATTAATTCATTTTTAGATTTATCTTCTTGTATTCCCTTTATTTGAAATGTAATTCCCAAGAACTATCCCCCACACAACTATAAAATGGAATTTCTCATAATTTAAAACATGTTCTTTTTCATTGGAGTGGTGGAGTACAGAACCAAGGGGTACCAAAAAATCATCAAAAGAAGAACCATATATCGTGAAATCATCCATAAATACTTCCATTAAACTCTCAAGGTACTCAAAAAAAATATTCAACATACATCACAAAAAAGTACTAGAAGCATTACATATACCGAATGCCGTCCTTCTTCATGAAAATGAGCCAAATGGACATGTAAATGTTTCATTTTTTTATCCTCAAGGGGCAATATGGATTTGGAAATCACCCGAATAGACATCACGGAAAAAATAATGGGACTCGCCAGCCAATCGTTCCAACATTTGTTTAATGAATGGTAGAAGAATGTGGTCTTTCCCCATGTCGTGATTAAGTTGACAGTAGTCAATATAGACTCGCAAACTATTTTGAACACTTTTCGGAACCAATTCAATCCTTTCATTTGACACAACTGTTATTCCTATTTTTAGGAACAATTTACCTTGGCATAACCCATTTACTATCAGATATAGAATAAATGATACCTACAACATGTAATTTAATATTTTCAAATTTTACCACTTCAAGAAGAGTGGGATTCAACCGACATTGATATTGTCTTACGGGCATAGCCTTGTCATCCAAAATTATATGGTGCATAGAAATATATGGGATAATCCTTGGAATATTAGCCAAAATCCATCATATTTCCTTTTTACACTCTCTTAAAAGATTAAGTAGTTTTGATTCTTGTTGTGGAGAGAGGTTATTAGAAATAATAATGAGAAATTGGTCAATAACCTCAAGATATGCATATTTGAAATTTGAATAAAGTTTGTTAAATTCCAATACTAGTGGTTTATGGATTGAGGGAGGGTTTTTTTGGGGAGTGAGGTCCATGAAACTATCTATATGCTCATGTTTATTCACTAAGGATAGATAATCTATTGAAATGAGATTTACAAAATCCTCGAAAATCATAGGTACCTCATAATGAACACACTCATCAAATAAAGCACAAAACATACAATTTTTTAAAACCACACAACACTCAAAACATGAATCATAACTCAAATCATCCAAGGGTGAAAAATAGAAAAATGAATTAAAGTATGGATTTTGGAGTGAATTGTGTGTTTTTCATCATTTGAGATCACTTCAATTGAATATACATGAAGATAAGGGTTCTCTTCAATAGTGTGTTTCATATCCTCTAGGATTTTGAAACATACATTTTCTCGTCGGAACTCCATGGATGGTAAACCATTGTGAATGTTGATGATCATCTATAATGTTTTGAGGAATGACCTCCCAAGTATGTGAGGAGCATGTCGTTGGGTTTGGGTATTATCCATCTCAGGAATGTAGAAATCAGTGGGGAAGATGAGATTCTTCAATATTATAAGGACATACTCAGTCACTCTTGTTGGATGCGTAGTACTATGGTTTGCATGTTTCATGAGAATGCATGTTGGTTGAATCTCTCCAACCTATAGATAAGTTAAAAAAAGTGAGGAAATACATTAATGGAAGCACCTATATCTAGAATATGATCATAAAAGAAGGTCTCACCTATGGTACAAGTTATTGTGAATGTTCCCAGATCCTTTCACTTAGTTGGAATTTCTATTTGAATCAACGCCGGGACATTCCTCCCCAAGTTTACTCTCTCGTTCCACTTTAGCCTTCGTCTGTGGGTTCTAGGTTCTTTATGATATTTGGCATAATGGGTAATTCTCTTGACTACTTCCAATAAAGGGATATTAACTTGAGATTTTTTATATATATCCATTATTTCAGAATTAATCTCATTATTTTAATTTTTCTTAGATTTAGAGAGTCGTTGGGGAAAGGAATGGGAATGGATTGTTCATTTCAATCATTAATGATAATTTGATTACTCTTTTTATTTTGTTTTTCTTCATTGTAATATTTTATGCATGGAGAGAGTGTGTTTTGAAAAGTGGGCCATATCTGTTTCATAGATATAGTAGAAGGAGAAACTTCTTTACTATTACGAAGTGTAACTTCACATACATTACCTTTGTCCTTTGGACTGGAAATAGGTTTTGTTGGTAGTTGTCCAGAACCATGCATCTTAAGCTCACCGATGGTGTTTTCCAACTGCCCGGATGAGTTTTTTGGTATTGAATTTCCAATTATGTGGTCTGTTAGAATTGGAGGTTCTGTGTTGCCATTTTTTTCACCCTATCCTTGAGGATTTGTTCATATTTTTGAGGAGGATTATTGTTTTGAGATGTTTAAGGATTAGAAGTTTGTATACCTTGGCCTTATTGATACCAATTTTGCTTGGGGTAGCTTGAGTTTCCTCATTTTCCTTACTGGGGTTGTGCATGCCACCCATGATTTGGATTTGACCTGAATATTTCTTTCATGAAGGGTGGTTCTTGTAGGAATGGACTCCCTAGGAACACAGCTGCAAAAGAATCAGGTGAATCTTGAAGTTGTGGGCACTGGTCAAAAAATGAGTATTCATATATCAAATACCACAATGTAAAGGAACAAGTGGAGACTGTGGGTTACCTAGTTATTGTGATAATTTCCTTAGATGTGTATGCATATTACTAATCATGTTATCTAACTTTTGTTCTAGAGATGAATGACTTAACTCATGAACTCCTCGGGTGGGTGCAATAGCTCGTGTACAAAATTGTTTTGCATTTTGAGCCATATTGGATATTATGTTAGGAGCGGCAGAAGGAGTTTCATCAAACAAGGAACTACCATATACTACATCAATAATTCCATGATCCATGGGGATAAGTCCTTCATAGAAGTATTGGATTAAGAGTAGTTCACTAATATGGTGGTGGGGATTGCTTGAGAAGAGTCGTTTGAATCTCTCCCAATAATAATTAAGGGTCTCTCCTTGTGATTGCCTAATGCAATAAATTTCTTTCCTAATTGATGTTTTTTCAAAAGGTAGGGAAGAAATTCTCTAAAAATAGTCTTTTCAGGTCATTCCATCCCCCAAATGTGGTAGGCATATAGTATATCCAGTCTTTGTCTACAACATCTAGGGAGAAAGGGAAGGCCTGAAACAAAATTAAATCCTAAGGGTCATTTTGGGGTTTCATGGTGGAGAAAACTATGTGAAATGCTTTGATATTTTTGTGAGGGTTCTGAAAAGGAGGACCGTAGAATTTGGGATGTTGGTTCGTGAGGCCTGATCTCAGGACATCATTGGTTGCTTCCTTTGGATACTGGATGTACGCAGGCTGGTACTCCACATATGGGGTGGTTATCTCATTTCTGGTTCGATTAGTTACAACCATTTTTTATTGGGTTTGATTGGGATAATTTTTTAATTATTTATAAATACATGAGGTTCCATGAGTAGTTCCTTAGTGTTACTTGATTGACCTTCTCTAGTTGCATTGATTTGGGTGTGATGTGTCTATTATGTTTTTGGGTCAAATTCAAGTAGTTTTTCTTTTTCTGATCAAGTGTTGCAAATAATTAGTGAAGCTTTTTTTTATTATTGAATATGGATAAAATCACTTAGTAAGGGTTACGTAAGTATAGAATGTTATAATATCTAATTATATAGAGAGATATAGTGAAGAAGAAGAAGGGAGAGAGAGACAACACACAAAACAACCAAAAATAGATAAAGAAAATCAAAAAAAAAACCATCAAATGGATGTGGGGTATTTAAAAGAGTATTAATTACGATGTAAAAAAATTAATAAAAGAAAATAAAAAAATGATCTCGGCTCCCCAGAAACGACACCCAAATTTGATCACTTTGCCGAGCGCATCAAATTAGATGTTTATTTTTAACTCGAATTTATGTAGTATAGGGGTAACCCTAGGTAATCTCTCAAAGGAGAATTCGATCATTAATTAAAAAAATGAGGTTCTAGTTAAGAAAGTAATAGGGGATTTGGGTTTTATAAAACATGGTATTTGGTTCTTTATGAACCGAAATTGAAAGTTTATTACTACTAAAAGAAACTGGTTGGAGAAATCATGATCAACCAGGGTAAGTTCCCTTTGATGCTCAATCTGTCATTGCTCCCAAGGGAAAGGGAAGGATCATTGATTCCTTGATTTTAGAAATACTGAAACTAGTAATGGTATGTGAGTTCTTACAAGGTGTCCCCCTAATATTTGATCGATTAATAATATTGATTATTAGTAACCGCTCAAAATCAACAAACATGAATTGATGAAAAAATGAACTAAATCACGACATCAGATCAACAAAGTGATGAGATGACTAGATTAGTGTTAATGATAAAAATATTCCACAAGACAAGAACATGAATATTCATAAGTTTAAGCTATTATATTTTCTCAAATGACGCAATCCATTTGCACACTCATCAAATGGAAGGGTGAGAAAAGAAGCAACCACACTAAAATCATCAAAATATTTGGGTTATGTATGGATGCATGTGGATTCTTATTACGTTGATTTGTATTTTATCAGACCTGAATAAAAAATTTTAAAGGTAGAAATGAAGAAAAATTGAATACCAACCTGCAAATCAATTACCTTATCAAGATTACAAGTGTGGTGCTCGGGATTACAACAATGGAAACTCCCCAAATTGATCAGAAAGAGGTTTAGAAGTACATGAGAAAGAAGTGAAATAAAATAAGTGAAAAGAGATATGAAATTCTACTAATCATCCCCATTGGTCATGAATCATGATTGAATGTGGGTATGGAGTGATTTTATGGAAAAAACATCACACATTCCAAGAAAGGGGCACGTGCCTAAGGGACTAGGTCACTATTGAGTAAAAATATTTTAATCCTTAATTATCCGTCTGGTTGATTAACAATATAGGTTTAATAGTCATGAAATTTTTTGTAGAGCTGCTACTTCTAGGTGTCTATCCTTGGGAGGTAGAATTATCCCAATTATATTTCTGGGGTTCGAGTTATGTCTCAAATAAATAAGGGTGGTCCAATCTATCTTGCCCTGAATTTCTTCACATTGTGTCCCTATTTTGGGCCTACAAATGGACGAATTGTGCATAATGATATTTTAGAGAATTGTATCCCACATTATTATACACTCATATGACCATTTTTAGCCTAATTTGATTCAAAAATTATCCACAATACAAATAATTTACCGCATACATGCTTGGGCTCTCGTGCAGTTTGGCCCATTTTGTTTGAATTCAATCATGAGCTCTCCAAATCACCTCATCCTACAATGTAAACACCTAAAACAATAAAATATTCCTATTAAACAGTGATAAAAACAATTCATTGATTCAAAAATAAATTGAAATTTATTATTATGTTAATAATATTCATTACAAAACCATTTTAAAACAGCTGTGTTTTGGTGAATTTGAATGTCGAATCACTATGTGATCATTTCTCCAGAAATTCAAAGAAAACACCACAATTGAAATCTCAAGATCATGGGTTTCATAGTTATGTTCATGGGGAAACAACATCCAAAATCACTAAGAAACAATTTATCACTGGTGAATTAGAACACAACATAAACCAAGATGTGAAGCATCATAGAAATCATCAAACTGAACTCCCTCTGCTGGAAAACAATGAACTAGAGCACTTATTAACTTCTCCACTAGATACTAGAAAGCTATCTAACAGTTATTAGTCCACATGAATGCATGATCCTTCCTAGTCAATGGTGTTAGAAGAATTCTCAACCCATGAAAAATTGGATTCAAAGCTCATATAATAGCCTGCAAGAACAAGGAAACTTTGCCCCTCTACCACTGTCATGGGGGATTCCCAAGACACAACTACTTATATCTTCGATAGATCCAAAGCTGCTCCCTACTGGGACAAAACATTCCCGAAGAATATGACTACACGATCCCAAAAATTAAACATCGACAACTTCCCAAATAGCTGATGTTGACGTATAATTCCAATAATGGTTGAAGATGCTCCAAATGCCCCTCCTTAGACATGGAGTGCACAAGGATGTCATCAATGAAAACAACAAAAAACTGTTGTACATCTCGTTCCCCTCATTGTTTGATTTTCATGATCACAATCACCTTCTTATTTTACTAATCTTGTTTTAAGTGTTTGTGTTGATAGGCAAAAGGTTGCCAAGGTCTTAGGCCAAGAAGAAGTTAAAAGTGGACTGAAATTCAGTCCACCGGCCAACCGATGGAAGACCACCGGCCAGCCGATGGAGGACTGGACAAGAGGGATTCCTCTGTCCAGACCACCGGTCAGCCGGTGGCTTGACCACCGGCCAGCCGGTGGAACCTGCACTCAAAGGGGAGCCCCTGCCTCACCACCGGTCAGCCGGTGGCCTCAGCACCGGCCAGCCGGTGGCACCCAGATGCAACAGTATGAGCTACTGTCTTGCCACCGGCCAGCCGGTGGATCCTCCACCGGTCAGCCGGTGGAGCCTGGACCAAAGGCCTTCTCCTCTGCCAAGGCACCGGCCAGCCGGTGGCCCTGTACCGGCCAGCCGGTAGCCCTGGTCAAACTAGCCGTTGGCTTTGACCAGTCAACTCCAAAAAGCCTCCCAACGGCTCCGAGGCCTTTTCCAACGGCTCCAAAGCCCTCCAACGGATACTTGAAGGTTCCTAGCCTATAAATAAAGGCCTAGGAAGCACCGGAACGATACCCAAGCCACCGGACACATTGTTGATCATTTTGGCGAAGCTCCGGCGGATTGTTCCAAGAGAACCCCAAGTGCTCCATCCATTTCCACATCCAAGAGCACCACTCAAGAAGCTTGGGAGAGCACACTACATCAAATCCATCATCCAATTGGCGCCCAAGTCTTCCCAATTACGGTTTTATTGTTTATTTTATTTTGAGCTTTAAAATTGGGTTTGTGCCTACAAACCCCAAACCTTTTCTCATCCCCTCTTTTCTTTGGGTTTCACATCACCACTAAGGTGTGAAAAGGTTGCCAAGCTTTCCTTTAAATAGCTTGAGACATAGGTGAGCTATCCTTCACCTGTAAGAAGGATAGTGGGTTCTTGCTAAACCATCAAAAGCAAGTGGGTTCTTGCTTAACCACAAAAAGCAAGCTGTAATAGGTCCTAGTGCTACCTCAAAGCCTAGTGGGTTTCTTGCTAAAACCATTGAAAAGCAAGCGGTAGGAATCTCCCAACGGTTGAGTTGGGAGCGGAGACGTAGGCCGGGTTTTGGCCGAACTCCGTTATCAATTTTGTGTGTATTGCCTCTTTATTTCCGCTGCATTTCAACTTTGATTTTTTATTTGTTAATCATTTTTTTTAAAAGGCAATTCACCCCCCCTCTTGCCATCATTCCCCGTTTTTCCGACCCAACATTTGGTATCAGAGGGAACTTTGGATAAATCCCTAACCCGGTTTCAAATTTAAGATCCATTTAGATGGCATCAACTTCTTTCGCCCCCGAGGGCTACTCATTGGGTCGGGCTCCATTTTTTGATGGGACCGACTATAATTATTGGAAAACCCGCATGACCACCTTTTTGAGAAGTATAGGATATCCCATTTTTAAAATAGTCATGCAAGGTTACACTCTCTCTTCCCCCGACGAATCCAAATGGACCCCCGCCGATATTAAAAATTTTGAGCTTGATGGAAAAGCCATGAATGCTCTTCATTGCGGGTTAGATAGAAATGAATTTAATCGTGTATCCACTTGCACCTCCGCACATGAAATTTGGAAGCTTTTAGAAGTGACCCATGAAGGCACTAATAAAGTCAAGGATACTAGATTAGATATGTATAGACAGGATTTTGAATCTTTTTCAATGCATCCAAATGAGTCTATTTCTGAAATGTTTACACGATTTACTGACGTGTGCAATGGGAGAAAGTCCCTTGGTGATGATGTTTCAGCTGAAACTATGGTGAAGAAGATCCTTTGGATCCTACCAAGCAAATGGGCACCGAAGGTCACGGAGATTCAAGAAGCAAAAGACATCAAAAATATGCCGGTAGAGGAGCTCATCGGATCTCTCATGACTTATGAGATCACGATGAGGAGGCAAGCACAAAAGGAGGTCACCCCTATCAAAACTCCAAAGAACATCGCCCTCAAGGTACAAAAAGAAGTAAGCTCCTCCTCATCTTCTTCCTCATCTCCTTCCTCATCTTCCTCATCATCAAGCAGCGACTCGGAAATGGAGAATCTCGCCCGCCAAATGCACAAGTTTATGAAGAAGCACAAGAAGAAGAAGAAATCCCGCAAGCATCGAAAGCAAGAACCCACCGCAAGATCCGAGCCCAAGGTAAAATGCTACGGGTGCGGCGAAAAGGGCCATTACAAGCCCGATTGCCCACTCAACAAGAAACGGGCCATGCCAAAGGAAAAAGGAAAGAAAAAAGTCCTCAAGGCGACATGGAGTGACACCTCCTCTTCATCATCCTCCTCCTCCTCCTCAAGCGACAACGGTAAAAAATGCCTAATGGCAAAACATGAGGTATCTTCCTCCTCTTCCTCGTCTTCCTCCTCTTCCTCCTCTTGCTCTTCAAATTCCAATTCTTTAAATCATCTTTCTTATGAAGAACTCTCGCACGCAAGAGATCAATTGGAAAAAGGTTTTCATGCTTTATCTTCAAAATTTGTTTCTTTGAAAAAGTCTTTCAAAAAACTCTCTTCCGAAAAAGAACAACTTCTTAAAGAGAAGGAAGAGTTGACCCTTAAAATCCAAAACCTCCCGGATGTTGATTCTATGGAATCAACCATCAAAGATCTAAGAGAGACCCTAGCCAAGTTCACACAAGGGGAACAAAATTTGAACAATTTGCTTGGTTCCCAACGAATTTCTAGAACCACCCAAGGGCTTGGCTACACCAACCGAGCCTCCTCCTCCCATGCTCCAACTGTTTTTGTAAGGGGGAGCTCTAGCTTTAAATTTTGCAATTATTGTAAGAAAACCGGGCACCTTATATATGAATGTAATTGTAAAAATGCCCGTTATGGCCAACCCAAGTCTTTTTACTTTTCGGACGAATTTTATAGGAGAAGACCCGCAATGAGACAAGTTTGGATTGAAAAATCCCTTCTTGCGAGTCTCTTCGGGCCGAAAATCATCTCTTTTCAAAATCCTTCTCCCCGGTGACTTTTTGTTTTTATTTAGGGGGAGTTAGGATCTTTTAAGCTTTTTTGTTATTTCAAGATTTTCAATTCCAACTTTCAATTTCAACTCTTGGTTTCAAAATTTTCAATTCAAAATTTTCAATTCAATTTTTGATCCAAAACTTTCAATTCAAACTGTTATTAAATTTTCATTTCAAAATTTTCAACAATTGGTATTATTTTCAATTGGTTTTAAATCTTGTATTTCAACGTAATCCCTCAATCACGTTTTATGCCCCGTTCTATTTTGATAATCACAAAGGGGGAGAAATTTCTTGATTGATTGGGGGAGAATCCTTTTCATCATGCTTTGCATTTCCTTTCAATTTCAGTTTTTTTTTACTTTGATTGTTTTGGTGATTGTGATCATCAAAATAGGGGGAGATTGTTGTACATCTCGTTCCCCTCGTTGTTTGATTTTCATGATCACAATCACCTTCTTATTTTACTAATCTTGTTTTAAGTGTTTGTGTTGATAGGCAAAAGGTTGCCAAGGTCTTAGGCCAAGAAGAAGTCAAAAGTGGACTGAAATTCAGTCCACCGGCCAACCGATGGAAGACCACCGGCCAGCCGATGGAGGACTGGACAAGAGGGATTCCTCTGTCCAGACCACCGGTCAGCCGGTGGCTTGACCACCGGCCAGCCGGTGGAACCTGCACTCAAAGGGGAGCCCCTGCCTCACCACCGGTCAGCCGGTGGCCTCAGCACCGGCCAGCCGGTGGCACCCAGATGCAACAGTATGAGCTACTGTCTTGCCACCGGCCAGCCGGTGGATCCTCCACCGGTCAGCCGGTGGAGCCTGGACCAAAGGCCTTCTCCTCTGCCAAGGCACCGGCCAGCCGGTGGCCCTGTACCGGCCAGCCGGTAGCCCTGGTCAAACTAGCCGTTGGCTTTGACCAGTCAACTCCAAAAAGCCTCCCAACGGCTCCGAGGCCTTTTCCAACGGCTCCAAAGCCCTCCAACGGATACTTGAAGGTTCCTAGCCTATAAATAAAGGCCTAGGAAGCACTGGAACGATACCCAAGCCACCGGACACATTGTTGATCATTTTGGCGAAGCTCCGGCGGATTGTTCCAAGAGAACCCCAAGTGCTCCATCCATTTCCACATCCAAGAGCACCACTCAAGAAGCTTGGGAGAGCACACTACATCAACTCCATCATCCAATTGGCGCCCAAGTCTTCCCAATTACGGTTTTATTGTTTATTTTATTTTGAGCTTTAAAATTGGGTTTGTGCCTACAAACCCCAAACCTTTTCTCATCCCCTCTTTTCTTTGGGTTTCACATCACCACTAAGGTGTGAAAAGGTTGCCAAGCTTTCCTTTAAATAGCTTGAGACATAGGTGAGCTATCCTTCACCTGTAAGAAGGATAGTGGGTTCTTGCTAAACCATCAAAAGAAAGTGGGTTCTTGCTTAACCACAAAAAGCAAGCTGTAGTAGGTCCTAGTGCTACCTCAAAGCCTAGTGGGTTTCTTGCTAAAACCATTGAAAAGCAAGCGGTAGGAATCTCTCAACGGTTGAGTTGGGAGCGGAGACGTAGGCCGGGTTTTGGCCGAACTCCGTTATCAATTTTGTGTGTATTGCCTCTTTATTTCCGCTGCATTTCAACTTTGATTTTTTATTTGTTAATCATTTTTTTTAAAAGGCAATTCACCCCCCTCTTGCCATCATTCCCCGTTTTTCCGACCCAACAAAAACATATCCAAGAACTCAAAGGACACAACGCTAATCAATCCCATGAACACAGTTGGAGCATTTTTCACATTGAACGACATTACAACGAACTTGTAACACCCATGACGACCATAGAAAGTAGTCTTCAGGATATCCTCATCCTTCACACACATCTCATGATATCGTAACTGCAAGTCGATCTTTGAGAACCATCATGAACCCTTCAGTTGATAGAATAAATCATCAATCTATGGAATATGATAGTGATTCTTCATGGTCACTTTATTTAAATGATGATAATCAGTAGACAATCGAAAACTATTGTTATCCTTCTTCACAAACAAAACTGGTGCACCGCACAGTGACACAATTGGCAGAAAAAACCGCACTGTAAAAGGCCATGAATCTATATACATAGCACTTATTTCATATAAGGGGATATCCTATTTGGAGACATAGAGATATGATCTTCTCCTAGTTGTACCTTGATCCCAAAATCGATCTCTCATCGAGGGGGTAATGCAACAACCTTTTCTGGAAAGACATCAGTGTACTCTTCTATGACCCAAGGAAACTCCAACGGTTGAACCTCTGAATAACTCAGTATCAGACCATCCATCAAGGATGATAAAGATAGAACACACATTTGACCCATCCAAGGGTCTCGCTTGCCAACAAACCCCACTAGCTCTCAATATGCATCGAAGAACACATCCTACCTCTCTTTGAAATCCATGATAGATAACACCAAATACACGTTATCCATGCAGAGGATGACATCATATGGTTTTACCCATAAACATAGAAAATCTACCCATGTGGAGTGCTGCCCCAGAACTAGATCATAGTTTTACATACATCAAATAAGTCTACTCGTCCTCTATATGGCATAGTCAATGCCAAGGGCACTTGATGTATATCTACCAAAAGTACCAATGAATGGAAAATGGTAGTCGATATGAAGTACTGTGTCGCTCTTGAATAAAACAAGGCATACACCAATGTATAAGAATAGAAAAGGGAACCTTGAACGATTTCTGGAGCGCCTGTCACTGGCAACACAAAAACATGAAGCTATCCACGACCTCCTCCACGGCCTCTCTGACCCTAATGATGACCACCACCACGGCTGCGCTCTACTCTCTAAGGATGGGGAGTGTCACGGTCTTGTACTCTACCTACACCCATCTACCCTCTACTGATCCAAAACTGGTGCAACCTACTCCTATTCCCTCGGCTGGAACTGCCTCAACGGAGAAACATGGAGCAGAACACCAGGTGCATAATGACTGCTCTGAATGGTTGGGGACTCTCTCCACTGATGACCACAACCACAACCAGAAAACCCAGTACCTTATCGCTTGGCATAGGCTAGAGAGTCGCCGACCCTAGATAAATGAGATGCTGAGGGCTTGGACCTACCCCTAGCTGAGCAGAAACTCTTCTACCATGAAAACTGTGAACCCGAGACCACATCTCTTCTTCACGAGGAATTGTGGAGACTCCCCTCTGGTGATGATCCGGTTCTAGACAATGTCCTCAAGATGACCTCTTCCCTTGCCAGTACCTCAAGATATGTATTCAAAATAACTGGGGTGACCAAGAGCTGGATCTATGGACACGAATCCTCCTCGAAATGCCTCTCCCTAACCTCCTCATCTAGAAATAGGTCCTAATCATATTGTAAAAGTTTCTTAAAATTTATTCCAAACTCTCACACACTTGAGATCCCCTATCAAAGGGTATGATTCTCCTAGAAACTGGATGCCTTCACGGCCGAAAAAAGAAACTTGACTCTAAACATGTCTTAGAACTCCTCCCATTAGATCATTGACTCCTCTTAATCATCGAGGAACAAGAACCACCATTGTCTGGCCACTCCACATAGCATTGAAATAAACAAGGACACCCAATGCTCTTTCTAGGAATAGAGTGAACTAAATCATATCTCCACCTCCTCTGACTAGTCTTCTGTGACTGCATCTGAAATGGAGCCCTCGTACTTCTATATACTCTGGTGCTTAAACTCTCAGAGAGTCCTCCTCTATGTGTCATCATCGTCAACCTCTAACCTGCAGTGATTTGCTGGCACAGCCTGTTGGAAACCATCAATACAATCCTGATGGGGTCTTCGACCTCGAACCATACCTGCAAAATAAAATATAGTTAGATCTCCAAAACCTTTAATATAGAATACTTGACAATAATTAATTAATTGGTTTAATTTATTAATTTCTGTTTATCTTATCCCAATGTAACAGCTCAAAATTTTATGAGAAGTTTATTTTTTTCATGTCTTATGTAATATGAAACATCAAAGGAATCATTCACTGCACACAACACTAGCCTGGCCTGCATTACACACAATCGCAACCTTCTCCGATAGCGTGTGTAGTACGCAATACTAGGTTTCACTAAACAACGATATATTGTTATAATATTATAATAGACAGGCCATTATGAATAGTATTAATTATGTTTTGAATTTTATAACATTATTATTTATCTAAAATATTTTTTAGAACATTGAATGAGAACTAAATAAATTGTTTCGGTAAAATAAGTATTTTTAAAAAAATGCAGTTTTGCCGCATTTTGATGGCGCACCGACATTAAATATAGTTTTTGATATGTTTATAAGTTCAATTTGACAAAATAAAATTATTCCTTGGAATCAGGATATAAAAAATTAAATTTGGATAAATTTTTTCTATTATTCTGATAACTTTCATATTTTAATAAATATTAAAAACAAGCTATATTTTAATTTAAAACAACTTTTTTCATCGCAATAATTTTTATGGTTAGATTATCTTTTTAATTGGTTTCAAAATGTAATTCAAATATATATTTACCATTTAATCCAATGTTTGTATAACATCCCAGGTAAATAAAGAATAAATATTTTTCATATTTATTAATATTTACGAATTAATTATTAATTTTACTTTAAAGGGGTTGTTATGTTCGATAGTGTACCTGATACGCAATAAAAAGTTTCATTGAAATCTTATGTTGCACACTAGTAATAAAATAATATTATTTTAAATGGTAGTTAACACATAGCTGTTGTATTGTTGGGAAAGGATAGAAATAACTAAAATATGATTATATATGTTTTTTTAAATGTTTTTACTTTTATCTAATAAAAGATAAAGGCTTAAAATACGGAAAGTATTTAATTTTAGGCATATATGCCTTAATTTTTACTAAAGTTTCAATTATTGCCTTTTGATGGCGAAACGTCATTAAATATAGTTATTTTCACTTTTATACATTCTATTGGACAAAATAAAACTCTTATTTAGAATCGGGACATCAAAATTTACTTTGTGTAAATTTTTTTATCTTTCCAATAAAGTTCAATTTTTAATGAATAGTGTAAAATGTTGTATTTTAATTCAAAAACTCTTTTTAATCTAATTTATTTATATGATTAGATTATCTTTTGAATTGGTTTTAAAGTGAAATTAGAAAATATTTTTACCATTAAATTCAATAGTGGTCGTTGGATTTAATTTCACTTTGAAATCAGACATAAACTAGTGCCAATCTTTTGATACTTAATGTTTCATAAAAACACGCTATTTGTCATGACAGTGGTAATTGATTATTAAATTAATTAATGTGACTTATATGTTTTGAATTTTTTAAAATAGACTTCATTTTTGAATTCGGAATATCAAATATAGCTTAGGGTGATGTTTTGGTATTTTTTTTGAAAAACTTCAATTTTTGATAAATAGTGAAACCACTAAGTGGTACTTAAAAAAACTGATTTTTCGTTTAAATGAAATTTTACCACCTCTGTGTTTTGAATTTCAAAAATCTGATATACATGGTTTTCATTGAGAAGTAAAATGTGGTTCAATGGGATTAAAATAAGTTTTGGTGAATAGTAACTTTTAAATTTAATTAATTGCGATTAGAGATAATTAGTGTAATTTAACTTAAAAATAATGTAGTAATAATATGAAATGAACTTGACACATGTCCTAACCTCATTGGTTGTGTCATGGCTGACCAAGACAATCCATTGGTCAACTTGGGGACCCCATGGAGCCACTTTGATTGGGAAATGACATAAATAACTTTTTATTAAATGTTAAAGTAAAAATGACACAAACATGAGATATTTTACTAAAAAACAATTTATGGGATTATACAAGCCAGATTTTAAACTATAAATATTTATTAGAAAGATAAAAAGATTTCCTACATCATGATATTTTTTTATAATTTTTAGACATTAAATAAATTAAATTATTTATGACATCATGATGATGCACCGATTACCTCATTAATAATGGATTTAACTAAAAAGGTAAGATAATGTAAATTATATGACCTACACATGTCCAAAACCTATTGGATGGGAGGATTACGAACCCTTATCACCTTATCCTAGAAACACATCAATGTGGGACCATTAAAATCCGAAACACTTTCTAAAATAAAGTAACATTTTCTTACATTCCAAGAGTGCCCCTCCTCTCCTCCTATAAAAGGCCCCCACCTCTACCTCCTTACCCACACTCCCAAAGCCTTTGGCTCGGCCAACCCCTGAACATTTTGTCTCTCCACATCCCTCTATTACTCCTTGAAGCCTCACTTTGGGCAGAAGTCTTCCCAAGGAAGCCTTTATGCTCAAACCAAAGGGAGTTACCCGATTTTAAGGTAATGTCTTCACTTGTGTCCTTTTGTTTTATTTTACTTCTCCAACCCCCTAAACTCTTTTTATTTATTTCCTTTGTAACAACTCCAGAATCATCAATATACTAGGATGTTTTTATAAGAAGGATTCGATCTACACTTACACACACCAAAATCTAATGGTTAAAGAACATATTGTTTCTGTAGATGGCGAATTTCGGCCTCCTGAAACGTTGATTGTTCTACATTATTTTAACACATTCAAAGGTGGCCATTAAGATGAAACTATATTTATATATGATATATAATATGTTTATGTTTTCCTTAAGCTTCTGTATTTTTCATTTTGGGCATACCTTTATGGTTTCCATTGTGGGTAAACGCAATATCATCATTTAAGGAAGTGCGGACTACCGCCCCCTCAAAGTGACATGATTCGTTAATGCCATATGTGGGACGTATAAAGGATGGATTTGAAGTTATTATATATGATGTTATACTGGAATTATAATATACCTCTATATTATTATTATTTCATTCCATTAATGTATGAGATAGAAATTAAAGTAGCATTCATGCGTACGTACGGCTTACCATCTCCATGAACGGTACGTTTCATTTCTTATCCCCAGATGTAATGTACTATTATAAGTACATGTATATAATGGATATATATGATGAATGATACATCTAAATGATGAATATAATTATTTAATTAAAATATACATACCTCTCATTTAGTTTTAATTCAATTAATATGACAATGAAATGAAAGTATCACTAGTACAAAAACCTTTTTTTACGTCACCATTTTTCACATCGGTTTTTTAGAACCGACCTGAAATTATCTAAAAATCGATTTTTCACGTCGGTTATTATATAACCGACGTGAAAAATAAATTTTCGCTGATTTTTCATGTCGGTTATTATATAACTGATGTGAAAAATATATGTACATCAATTTTTCATGTCGGTTATTTAATAATCGACATGAAAAATCCTTTTCTAGGAAAATATATTAAAATTTTCACATAGTTTTCACGTCGGTTATTAAATAACTGACGTGAAAAATTGATTTTCATGACTTTATCATGTCGGTTATTTAATAACTGATGTGAAAAATGTTTACAAAAATGTAGTTAATTTCCCATGATTTAATTGGACAGGTCACGGAGCTTAAACGGAGTTACGGATTAAAAGTTATGGCTTTCAGAAGTCGATCATCTTTAAACGGTGTCTTAAGGATGTCCAACTTCTGAAGGCCATAACATTCAATCCGTAACTCTGTTTGAGCTCCGTGACCTATCAAATTAAATCTTGGGAAATGAACTACATTTTTGTAAATATTTTTCATGTTTTTTATTTAATAATCAAAGTGAAAAATACCTTTTAACGTCGGTTATTGTATAATCGACGTGAAAAATTAATGGAAAACGATTTTTCGCGTCGGTTATTTAATAACCAACGTGAAAGAGTGACGAAGATTGATTTTTCACGTCGGTTTTATAATAAACGAAGTGAAAAATAAGTGAAAATTTTAATATCTTTTCACGTCGGTTATCAAATAATTGACGTGAATGAAAATTTTAATATCCCGCGAATGCGAAATTTCAATTTTTTTACATCACGACATCGAAATTTTGAATTGCCGCATAAAATTTTTAATACCATGTTTTATCATAGAATATCAATTATATATTTACATTATACACCCATCCTAATTTTATGATCATTTATTTCAACCATTATCGTTCCACCAAATCGACTTTTTTTCTCTCAAACGTGAATCAATTATTTCTTCTTTTCGCGATCCCGTCAAGGTATATGTAATCATACATCCATGTTTTATGGTTTTTATGATTTTTTTTCTTAATTGATATAAAATTTTACGATCATTGCATTCAACCATCATCATTCCACCTAATCACCTTTTTTATCTTCAACGTGAATCAACGATTTCTTATTTCTGCGACCCTATCAAAGTATTTGTAATTATTTTCCCATGATCTATATTTTCTATGAGAAGTTTTCTTAATTGATATAGCATTTAACGATTGTTAATTTATTATAATGATGGATGATTCTTTATATCATGATAAAACTACAAATCCCCCTACGGATTCAAAAATTCCTTCTAATATGAAGCTACGGTTGGCTCATTCAATCTTTCCTCGAAAAAAATATCAAACTTCTGAAGGTCATAACATTCGATCCGAAAATCCGTTTGAGCTCTATGACCTGTCAAATGAAAGCTTAGAAAATTTTCTACAAGATAGTTAACATTTTTTACATCGGTTCTTTAATAACCGACGTTAAAAATAACTTTTAACTTAGGTTATTAAATAACCGACGTAAAAAATGACTTCTAAAGTCAGTTTTTGAAAAACCGACGTAAAAAATGACAGATAACGTCGGTTTTTGAAAAACTGACGTAAAAAATGGCTTCTTATCGCCATTTCTAGAATGTATTTCATGTCGGTTTTTTAAAAACCGATGTTAAAAACTATATTACCCCATTTTTACATCAGTTATTAAATAACCGACGTAAAAAATCATATTTTTAACATCGCTCGCAATAATGTCGCCTAAAAATGACGTTAAAAAGCAAAAAAACCGACGTAAAAAAAGGTTTTTGTACTAGTGTAGCGTTCATGATTACTAAAGGCTTACCGTCTCCACGAACGGTGCATTTCATTTATTACCACTAAATGATTATGTAATATTATAAATGCATGTATATACTGGATATATATGATATATATGATATATAAATCATGATTATAATTCTGGATATAATTGATACATGAACAACTTGTAATTATAAAGGGTTCATTTTTGACCCGAGTAACAATGATCGTTAAAACGACCTTTATTAACTTAAATAATTACATAGTGTTCATGACATGGCAATAAGTGATATAAAAGGAATAATGAACTTGAAAAAGTTTCTTAAACAAGTAGAAATTAACTCAAGTTTATTATTCAGGACGTTAAAGAACGATCGAGTCAAGTCGGACCCGAGGTAAGGGACTTCGTCTCAATCTCCTTTCATTGAGGCATATTTCATTTTATACACAACTATCTTTTACGTTTTACTAAACTAAAAAAAGGAATGTTTCTTTTAACGTACGTGGTGATAACAACCTTTTTCTCCACCATGAGTATTATTTGGTCTTTGGCTTCCTCAACAAGCCGTAATGTTTTTAAAATAAAAATAATACCATATACTCTTTTATGTATTTTGGTATTGAAAATGGTTTTGATAAAGGATTCTATTATATCAATATATTTAAATGTTATATTGTGATTTAAATGTGGAAATATTATCATTACTTTAATTTCTTTTATGTTTTATGATTTTATATTAGTATATGGACATTTGAATGGGGGTTACGTGATAAACCATATAACGGGTGGTGCCGTGAATACCAGGAAGGGTGGTTACGTTATAACCTCCAATGCATTGGGTATGAATGTCGGTCGTATGAATATTCCATTAAGTATGTATGGAAGTTGGTCGTATGGCTATTCCATTATGTGATATGTGTGGAAGTCGACCGAAAGGTTATTCCACTTAAGCATGTTTATGTCCCAAGTTACCTTTATATGTTATGGGTTCTTTATATGGGTTTTATGGTAATCCTTTGGTTACAAAAAGGTAATTAATGTTATTTTATTCGGTGAAGAGTTTTTACTACTTCATGATGGTGAAGGTATTACTTTGATAAAGTATACATGGTTTACTTGATGTTTGAAAAACTAACAGTTTTCATTCTTTTTGTATCCCTTACTGAGCTTTTTATGCTCACCCCAAGTTTTATTTCAAATAGTTTTCACAGGACTTAATGGGGAATAGGGTCAAGGATGGGATCAAGGGAAAGTCATGCTATATAAAACATGGAACTAGACATGTTTCTTTTTAAGAATTTTTTTAATTCTATGGAAACTTAGTAGAAGTGTCTACTTTGTAATCTTTTGAGATGTAATAGTTATGTTTTAATTATCTAAAACTCTAAACCATAAAAGATCCTCAATGTGAATTATACATTTAATTCAATATTATGTAAGGATTAAGGTTGGGGCCTTGTAGTTGGTATCCGAGGTCGGTTTGGATAACTTTAGGAGTTAGAAATCTCTTAAATGATTATCCAAAAATATGTTTTTAAAAAGATATAGAATTTGAAGATTACCATGTTGATTAATCTGAGACATGTCTATTAAGAATGTTTTTTCATAGAGGAAATATAACATCTTTTCTGGGAAGGCATACAGAGGGAAATGACCTTTCAAATTAGTATCCTGAGATGGTCAGAATTAGAACTAAAAAGTTTGCTTCAGTGATGGCTCAGTTGAATCAGGTGAAAAATGTTGGTTATTTTTATTGATGAATTGTGGTGTTGTCTAAAAGTAAAGAGGAGCATGAAAGAAATTTAAGGGTTATCTTGCAAACATTAAATGAAAATAAAATGTATGGAAAATTCAGCAAGTGTGAGTTTTGGTTACAAAATATTTCATTCCTTGGTCACATTGTTTCAAAAGATGACATAACTTTTGATCCTGCTAAAAAAAAAGTTGTTGAGGAATGGCCAAGACCCACAAATATAACCGAGAACTGAAGTTTTCTTGGTATGGAAGGATACTACCGAAGGTTTGTTGAAAATTTTTCACGGTTATCTAGTCCAATGACTAAGCTAACTCTCAAGGGTGTTATGTTTATCTGGACAAAAGAATGTGATGATTGTTTTCAGGAGTTGAAAAGAATATTGGTGAATGCTCCAGTTTTGGCACTTCCTTCTAGGAATGGTGAGTGTTGGGCAAAAATCCCTCAAGGTATCAATGAAGCATTTTTGAGGTGATTGTGTTTGTTGAAAAAGTGGACATCTGAGTTGTGTTTGTTGACAAGAGGATTTCATGATGGAATGTCGAGTTCAAGAGCTGAGTTCAACGATCCTTGTTTGATTCTAGAACTTCGATAAAAGGAATGGATGATCTGGAGGCGGTAGAGAAGAACAGATTCAAGGTGGCGTCGTTTTCCAGTGTTTACCATATTTTTGGGCCTGAAAATCGGCAAATGAAGACAAGTGTTTTTGGCAAAGGGACTTGCGCGCCGTGAACTTGGTTTACAGGAAACTTGTGCGCCATATGTTTTTCAAGATCAGAAGATCAAAATATGGGTAAGTAAATAGGTTCGCGCAAGTTTGGGAGTTGGTCGCGCAAGTTTCTAAAAGGAGAGAAGACTTGCACGCCAAGACTGGGTCGCGCAGGTGACTTTCGCGCCGTCGCACAGGGTGGTTAGATTGCCTATAAATACTGGACCACCCCTCCTCATTATTCACCAGAGATCAACTCAGAGCTCCCGTCGCGCAGGTGTGGTGGTCGCGCAAGTGGTGTGTGTGGTCGCGTAGGTGGGACTTGCGCGCCAGTGGTTGAAGTTGTGCGCCGGTGTTAGAAGTTGCACGCCGGTTTGCAGTTGCGCAGAAATAGTGGTTTGGGCGTAAAAGGAAGAGAGTTGCGCAAGTTTGGAGTTGAGGAAGCTGGTGTCGCGCAAGTGTCAGAGGAGGACTTCTGCGCCCGTTGTGACTTGCGCGCCGATACTTGCGCGTCGAGGTTGACTTGCGCGCCAAGTAAGGTTTGTTCCAGCAGTTTTTTCGGGCTGCGTGGAAGCCGGAAGTTTTCCCGATACCTTCGGTGCAAAGAGATATTCATATACGGGTAAAAGTTGTACTTCAATAAAGCATCTACACACAGAGGAAGATGCATTCATTCATGCAAATGAAGAGACCTACATGTCTATAAACTGTGAGTGGATTCCTTCCAAGACCAGTGAGCTTAGGAAGAGGAAGAAGGTGATCCTCTCCACCGGCAGTGAGCCAGAGAGAGATAAATAGGGAGTGACCCTTGGGAAAGCAGTGAGCTAACCTTAAACATTGTAATGGAAGTGAGCATGGGCATAGAAGTGATCTAGCACGAACCTTGTAATCCACAGCTATTGAAGATTAGTGGAATTTTGTACGACCAGCAACCTGTCGGCGTATGCCCTTTGGACGTAGCCCTTAGCGGTGAACCAAGTAAAATTGATGTGTCCTGTGCTTGCTTTACTTTCTGTTTATATCGTGCAGCAGGAAAAAGAGAAAAGAGTGTTTTTCTTAACAGTGAAACAAGATCAGAACGGGCATTAATTTTTAATTAGCCATACCCTGATTCACCCCCCCTCTCAGGGTATCCAGCCTAATGGACCTAATAGTGAGTTTGTTATATACAGTGATTCTTCATTGAAGGGACTTGGCTATGTCCTTATGTAGAATGATCAGGCAATTCCTTTTGCTTTACGTCAGTTGAAAACTCCTGACGTAAATTACCCTACACATGATTTGGAATTAGCTGTTGTTGTTTTTTCTTTAAAAATTTGGAGGCATCATTTTTATGGAGTAAAGTGTGAAATATATACTAATCACAAAAGTTTAAAGTATATATTCAATCAGAAAGAATTGAACATGATATAGAGGAGATGGCTGGAATTCATCAAGTATTGTGATTGTACATTTCATTAACATCCGGGAAAAGAAAAGAAAATTGCGGATGCTTTGAGTCGAAAAAGAAATGCTTCATTAACAATGTTGTGTTTGGAACGAGATATTTGGTTTTTGATTTGATGAACTTTGGCATGGAAGTTGTTTGCATAGCAAGTCCTTCTATTTTGTTTCAGGTATCAGTGACATCTTCCCTATCAGACAGAATCAGGCAAGCAGAAAAGCAAGACAGTGAGTTGTAGAAAAAGGTAGAGCTAGTTCAGAAGGGTAAGCTCCCTGAATTCAACATTGATAATGATTGTGTTTTGAGGTTTGGGATGAGATTATGTGTGCCTTCTGATTAACAGTTGAAGAATGAGTTGTTATGTGAGGCTCATAGTTCCCTATTTTCAGTTCATCCTGGTAGTACTAAGATGTACAGAGATCTACGGGAGTATTACTGGTGGGATGGAATGAAAAGGGAAATTTCTGATTTTACTGTGAAGTGTATGACTTGTCAGCAGGTTAAAGCAGAGCGGTAGTTACCGAAAGGGATGCTTCAGGCTTTACCAGTGCCACAGTGGAAATGGAAAACATATCCGTGGACTCTGTTATGGGATTACCGAGGATATCTCGAGGTAATAATGCAATCTGGTTTATTGTTGATCGCTTGACTAAATCTGCTCATTTCCTTACTATACGATATAATTTTTCCCTAGATCAACTTTCCCATTTGTATCTTAAATAGATATTAATGTTACATGGAGTTCCTCTCCCTATTGTATCTGACCATGATACCAGGTTCACTTCTAACATTTGGAAAGGCCTTCAGAAGTTGTTGGGTACTGAATTAAATTTTAGTACAGCTTTTCATCCGCAATCAGATGGGCAGTCAGAACGAACAATTCAGACCATGGAGGATATGCTACGAGTTTGTTGGATGGATTATTAGGGAGGTTGGGGCCAACATCTTCCTTTGGTTGAGTTTTCTTATAATAACAGTTTTCATTCCAGTATACAAATGGAACCATTTGAGGCATTATATGGGAAGCGGTTTCGAACTCTAGCATTTTAGGATGAAGTGGGTGAAAGGAAACTGATGGGACCAAAATTGGTAGGAGAGATGGCAGAAAAAAGTTCAGTTGATTCAGAAACATATGAGAATAGCTCAGAGCAGGCAGAAGAGTTATGCGGATAACCAGAGGAAAGATCTGTCTTTCGAGGTAGGTGATCATGTTTTTCTCAAGGTTTCTCCATGGAAAGGTGTGATGTGATTTGGTAAGAATGGAAAGATAAGTCCAAGGTTTGTTGGACCATATGAAATTATGGATAAAGTTTGATCAATTGCCTACCGAGTGGCTTTACCTCCGAGTTTATCTCAGGTACACAATGTTTTTCATGTTTCGATGTTGAGGAAGTATATGCCAGATCCATCTCATGTTTTGAGTCCAGAGGTAGTTCAGCTGGAAGAGAACCTATCTTATGAAGAACAACCAGTCAAGATTATTGACCGAAGAGAGCATGTTTTAAAAAATAAGGTAATTCTCCAGGTAAAGGTTTTGTGGAAAAACCATATGGTTGAAGAGGCAACGTGGGAATCTGAAAATGCTATGAGGGATAAATACCCCCACTTATTTTGATAACTGAATAAAATTGCAAGGATGCAATTCCCAAATGGGGGGAAGGATGTAACATCCCTGGTAAATAAAGTATAAATATTTTCCATATTTATTAATATTTACGAATTAAATATTAATTTTACTTTTAAGGGGTTTCTATGTTCAATAGTGTACCTGATACACAACAAAATGTTTCATTCAAATCTTATGTTGCACAATAGTAATAAAATAATATTATTTTAAATGGTAGTTAACACATAGTCATTGTATTGGTGGTAAGTGATGGAAATAACTAAAATATGAATATATATGTTTTTTAAATGTTTTTACTTTTATCTAATAAAAGATAAAGTCTTAAAATACAGAATCAATTCAATTTTAGGCATATATGCCCTAATTTTCACTAAAGGTTCAATTATAGCCTTTTGATGGTGAAACTTCATTAAATACAGTTTTGTTCACTCTTTTACATTCTATTGGACCAAATAAAACTCTTCTTTAGAATTGGGACATCAAAATTTACTTTGTGTAAATTTTTGGTATCTTTCTGATAAAGTTCTATTTTTAATGTGTAGTGTAAAACGTTGTATTTTAATTCAAAACCTCTTTTTAATCTAATTTATTTTTACGATTAGATTATCTTTTGAATTGGTTTTAAAGTGAAATTAGAAAATATTTTTACCATTAAATCCAATAGTGGCTGTTGGAAATAATTTCACTTTGAAATCAGACTTAAACTAGTGTCAATCTTTTGATAATTATTGTTTCATAAAAACACGCTATTTGTCTTGACAGTGGGAATTTATTATTAAATTGATTAATGTGACTTATATGTTTTGAATTTTGTAAAATAGGCTTCATTTTTGAATTCGGAATATCAAATATAGCATAGGATGATGTTTTGGTATTTTTCTGAAAAACTTCAATTTTTGATGAATAGTGAAATCACTAAGTGGTATTTAAAAAAACTTAGTTTTCATTTAAATGAAATTTTACCACCTCTGTGTCTAGAATTTCAAAAACCCTACATACATGGTTGTCATTAGGAAGTAAAATCTGGTTCAATGGGATTAAAATATTTTTTGGTGAATAGTATCTTTTAAGTTTAATTAATCGCGATTAGAGGTAATTAGTGTAATTTAAGGTAAAAATAATGTAGTAATAATATGAAATTAACTTGACACATGTCATAACCTCAATGGTTGTGTCATGGCCGACCAATACAATCCATGGGTCATCCTTGGTACCCCATGGAGCCACTTTGTTTGGGAAATGTCATAAATAACTTTTTATTAAATGTTAAAGTAAAAATGACACAAACATGAGATGTTTTAGTAAAAAACGTTTTACATGGGGTTATACAAGTCAGATGTTTGACTATAAATATTCATTAGATAGATAGAAAGATTTCCTGCATCATGATAATTTTTTTATAATTTTTAGACATTAAATAAATTAAATAATTTATGACATCATGATGATGCAACGATTACCTCATTAAAAATGGATTTATATAAAATAGAAACATAATGTAAAATCTATGACCTACAAATGTCCAAAACCTATTGGATGGGTTGCTTTAGAACCCTTATCAGCTTATCCTCGAAACACATCAATGTGGGACCATTAAAATCCGAAACTCTTTCTAAAATAAAGTAACATTTTCTTACTTTCCAAGAGTGCCCCTCCTCTCCTCTTTTAAAAGGCCCCCACCTCTACCTCCTTACCCACACAACCAAAGCCTTTGGCTCGTCCAACCCCTGCCCATTTTGTCTCTCCACTTCCCTCTATTACTCCTTGAAGCCTCACTTTGGGCAGAAGTCTTCCCAAGGAAGCCTTTGAGCTCAAACCAAATGGAGTTACCCGATTTTAAGGTAATGTCTTCACTTGAGTCCTTTTGTTTTATTTTGCTTCTCCTACCCCCTAAACTATTTTTATTCATTTATTTTGTAACAACTCCAGTATCATAAATATACTAGGATTTTGTTATAAGAATTATTAGATCTACACTTACACATACCTACATCTAATGGTTAAAGAACATACTGTTTCCGTGGATGGCGAATTTCGGCCTCCTGAAACGATGATTGTTCAACATTCTTTTAACACCTACAAAGGTGGCCATTAAGATGACACTATATTTATATATGATATATAATATGTTTATTTTTTCCTTATGCTTCTGTATTTTTCATTTTGGGCATTCCTTTATTGTTTTCATTATGGGTAAACGCGATATCTTCATTTAAGGAAGTGAGGACTGCCGCCCCCACAAAGTGATGTGATTCGTTAATGCCATATGTGGGACGTATAAAGGATGGATTTAAAGTAATTATAAATGATGTTATACTGGAATTATAATATACCTCTATATAATTTTTATTTCATTCCATTAAAGTATGAGATATAAATGAAAGTAGCGTTCATGCGTACGTACGGCTTACCGTCTCCATTAATGGTACATTTCATTTCTTATCCCCAAATGTAATGTACTATTATAAATACATGTATATAATGGATATATATGATGAATGATACATCTAAATGATGAATATAATTATGGAATTAAAATATACATACCTCTCATTTAGTTTTAATTCCATTAATATGACAAAGAAATGAAAGTAGCGTCCATGCGTACGTACGGCTTACCGTCTCCATGAACGGTGCATTTCATTTCTTACTTCTAAATAATTATGTAATATTATAAATGAATGTATATTCTGGATATATATGATATATATGATATATACATCATGATTATAATTCTGGATATAATGGATACATGAACAACTTGTAATTATAAAGGGTTTATTTTTGACTCAAGTACCAATGATCGTTAAAACGACCGTTATTAACTTAAATAATTACATAGTGTTCATGACATGGCAATAAATGATATAAAAGGAATAATTAACTTGAAAAAGGTTCTTAAACAAGTATAAATTAACTCAAGTTTATTATTCATGACGTTAAAGAAAGATCGAGTCACGTCGGACCCGAGGTAAGGGACTTTGTCTCAATCTCTTTTCATTGAGGCATATTTCGTTTTATACACAACTATATTGTATATGGTGTATAAACCCCTTTGACTTTTAATTATATACAAAAGGAATCTTTTTCTACGTAGCGTTTTACTAAATGACAAAAAGGAATGTTTCTTTTAACGTACGTGGTGACAACGACCTTTTTCGCCGCCACAAGTATTATTTGGTCTTTGGCTTCCACAACAAGCCGTAATGTTTTTAAAATAAAATTAATACCATATACTCTTTTATGTATTTTGGAATTGAAAATGGTTTTGATAAAGGATTCTATTATGAAAATATATTTAAATGATATATTGTGATTTAAATGTGGAAATTTTATCATTCCTTTATATTGGTTTTATGTTTTATGATTTTATATTGGTACTTGGACATTTGACGGGTGGTTACATGATAAACCATATGACGGGTGGTGTCTTGAATACCAGGACGGGTGGTCACGTTATGACCTCCAATGCATTGGGTATAGAAGTCAGCTGTATGGCTATTCCATTAAGTATGTATGGATGTTGGTCGTATGGCTATTCCATTAAGTGATATGTGTGGAAATCGACCGTAATGTTATTCCACTTAAGTATGTTTATGCCCCATTTACCTTTATATGTTATGTGTTATTTATATGTGTTTTATGGTAATACTTTGGTTACAAAAAGGTAAGTAATGTTATTTTATTTGGTGAAGAGTTTTTACTACTTCATGAAGGTGAAGGTATTACTTTGATAACGTATACATGGTTTACATGATGTTTGAAAAACTAACAGTTTTCATTCTTTTTGTATCCCTTACTGAGATTTTTATGCTCACCCCATGTTTTTTTGAAATGTTTTTCATAGGAATTAATTTTTAATAGGGTCATGTATGGGATCAAAGGAAATTCATGCTATATAAAACATGGAACTAGACATGTTTCTTTTTAAGAGTTTTTTTTCTATGGAATCTTAGTAGAAGTGTCTAGTTTGTAATCTTTTAAGATGTAATAGTTCTGTTCTAATTCTCTAAAACTCTAAAGCTGAAAAGATCCTCAATGTGAATTATACATTTAATTCAATATTAATTATGGTTTAAGGCCGGGGCCTTATAGTTGGTGATTGGAATTAATTTCATATTGATTTTGGACATAAACAACTGTCGATCTTTTGATAGTTGTTGTTTCTTTAAAACACGCTATTTGTTTTAATAATGGGAATTAATTTTAAAATTAATTAATTCCAATTCTATGTTTTTAAATTGGAATAATATACATCATTTTTTATTTTGTAATATCAAATATAGCCTAAGCTGAATTTATGGAATTTTTCTGAAAAACATCAATTTTTGATGAATAGTGAAACCACGTAGTGGTAGTAAAAAAACAGACTCTTTCATTTAAATGAAGTTTTACCACTTACATGAATTGAATTTCAAATATCTGAAACTAATGGTTGTTATCATGAAGTAAAATTTGGTTCAATAAGATGAAAATAATTTTTGTGAATAGTAACTTTTGACTTTTATTTACTACAGTTAAAGGTAAATAGGGCATTTCATGGTTAAAATAATGTTATAATAATTCAAAATTACCTTAACACTTGTCCTAAACTTATTGGATGAGTATTGGCCAACCATGGGCATCCATGGGTCTATTTTGGGACCCCATTGAGCCACTTGGTAGTGATAATGACAATTTGGATTAATTAATTTAATTTAAAGAAAAAATTTACATTAATAAAAATCTTTTAGTAATTAATTTTTATAAGGGGTTATATAAATTATCGTTTCGACTATAAATATTAATTGGAAATATAAAATTATTTCTTACATGGTAGTGGTTTTTTATAATTTTTAGACATCAAATAAATATAATTATTTATGACACAATAATGATGCATTATTTACCTCATTAATAAAAAATTTAAATAAATAAGATTATAATAATTAAAATATTATTCAAAACTTGTCAAATTCTGATTTTATTATTTTATTTTCGACCATGAGTCATGTTATATTCATATTTAATGATTTTTGGACCTTTTGAAATAGAATATAAGTTTATAATAAAATAATTATTTCACACATTCCAAAGGAGCCCCTCTCCTCCCTTATAAAAGGGAACATCCTCCCTCTCCTCTTTACACAATGTCGAGCCTTCAACCTAGAACATCCCCTGACCATTACTCTTCTAAACTCCCCTAGTAATATTCTAGTTGTTTTTGTCTTCTTCAAAGACCAACATTAGTGCCCTAAGAGGAGGTTTCAAAGAGGTGTGTCAAAGAGGAGGTAATATCTGTTACCGATTAATTCAAATTTATTACTTATTCAACATAATCTTATTTAGTTTTTACATTATGAATTAATAACATCAGTATGACTCATATAATTATATGTTATTATACATATGAAACAACCCGATTTCACCTTCTATCCATCCCATGGAAAATGAAATCCCCGCGCGTGCGTACGTACGGAATATTGTCTCCACACCGTGGTGTAATATGTTTTCCACCACCACCATACTTAGATGGGTATAGGGGTGTAAACAATAACTATATATTATTATTATAAAGTGATAAAGGCCCTGAAATTGTATACATACACTTCAATACAATTCCACGATCATGGGAATGATATCATCGCTCGTGCGTACGTACGGCCTACCGTCTCCATGATGTGATGCAACTTGTACTACATGATGTTCATTGAATAATGATTATATGAATGAATTTAATGAATAAATATGATATATATTACACTAATACCATTATGGAAATTAGTTATCTATAACCTAATAATAATAATAATAATTTATTCGACAAAACATGCATAAGAACAAAAATCAATGAACACCCGAACAACAAGTAGCAATGAAATATTACTAATAAAAAGATAAGAAAATGACCATATATGATATAATAACAATTAATGTGATTATGTAATAAGTCAATGACATTATTTAAATCATTATACAGGAGGTTCAGATACGTACGAAGAAAATCGGAACTAAGGTAAGGGAAAATCTCACAATCTCCTTTTTATCCAAGAATGTTTATACATCAGAATTTATTGGGGAATATTTATCATCCACATCCATGTTTCCCCAATATGTAATTTTACTTTTATCCTCTTACAATTGTTTAAATCCAATTTTACGCTTTGGTGAGTAAAATATATGAAATTATTCTTTTGTCGTTTTTAGTACGAGATACTTTTTGACTTTTCCGGCCAAAGAATGAGAAGAATATTTTTTAACTTATACGGCATGAATGGATTTTTATGATTTCATATAACATTATTTCCAAGAATCGTCCTTTATAAGTTTTCATGTTTTTTTAATCCACATCTTTTTGGTTAAAATTGTATGACATGTTAAGAAAGGTAAAATGTTTTTGAAGTAGATAGGATATTTTCCTCAAGAATGGAGTTCAAGTGTTTTATCTAAATTATTGTCCATATAAGATAATATAGGTTTTTATTTCTATCCCTATTTTTAAATTGATTTGATTATGTTATGATGGAATTAATTTTATGATATCCTTTTATCTTATATTGATTATGTTATGATGGCACGAGGTTTAAGAATCCCATTTTAATGGGTTATGCTATGATTTATGATTTTGTGGCACAAATAAGAATGGTTTCATTATGAGATGGGTGGGACCTATATCTCCATCCAATGTATTGGGTAAATATTTATCTCTCCTTATATATACATAGCTGTAATGGAAGGTTAATCCGGTTCAGTGATATTGGACTGAAATGAGGAGTGAACTTGTTTCAGAAATGGATTTTGTCTGCTAGGATAGTCTTGGTAATGAGTCTTAACTACTAAGAAATGATTATCTATGATTATGTGTGTATGCCACAATGTTTCATGATTTATGTTATGATTAATGGGATTACATTTCAGTACTATGATTTATCCGATGTTATGATATTATGATCTCTTTTGCAGGTTATGATCTTTGAAATGTTATGTTCTTATGAATATGATATTTTCATTGTTTACCCTTACTGAGAATTTGTGCTCACCCTTTTGTATGTTTTCTTTTCCCCAGGTTAGGATGAATGGTATTAAGTAGTATATGCCAAAGGGACTCTAGATATGATGAATAGACGGGAGTCAATGTAGATACTTTACCAGTCGTTTATGTTTCCTAGTTTCTAAAGACACAATACGTATACAGTCCTATCATGGTTTTGTTATATATTGTAATAAGTATGCTTCCATTCTGAAGTAATAACCATGTATGTAAAATATGGGTCATTATAGTTGGTATTAGAAGGAGGTTATAGTCAACCTTTTGAAACTAGAATGTGAAAGCCTTAGTAAAAACTGTAAGGATTTGTCTAAGCATAGAACAAAATCGTAGTGTTTTAGAAATGGCCATGACTAACCGATGATAAGACCTAAAGAGTGAAATTTTATTACTAATTATGTTGTTTTCTTGTTATAATTAGTGTTTCTCACAATATTCTTCCTGGTTTTAGTCAATAGATGGAACCTGAAGGATCGTGTTAATGCAAAATGTGATGGGTAATAAAATCATTGTCCCCCTGAGCAACCAAACGTTATGGGAGTTGGAATGAAAAATCATATAGCCATGCTGACACAACATTCTCAAGTGATGAATCATGCAGGACTTCCAAACGAGAAAAAGAAGGAGCAACATTCTATTGAATCATTCATGAAGTAGCGTCCACCTTGATTCAGCAGGTCTTCTGATCCATTAGTGGCTGAAAAATGGATCTGTACCACTAAAATGATATTTTTAGTTCTACAATGTCTGGAACATGATAAAGTCATCTTAGTAGTATATCATTTGGAAGGTGAAGCTGATAAATTGTGGAATATTATCAAGAATACAAGGACCCTGGATGAAATTGAATCCAAGGAATGGGATGTGTTGAAGAAATTTTTTTTTAGTAAGTACTTCCCTCATATTCTTCGAACAAAGGTGGTGAAGGAGTTTCATGAACTAAAGGAAAAGGATGATGAATCTGTTGGTACCTACGAAGCAAATCATACAAGACTTGCAAGGTATGCTTTCGGAATTATTATCCAACTAGAGAGTAAAATAAATCAATTAATTTGTGTCTTAATACCAAGTCTTCGAAGGGAATTATCCATAAGGGATTTCAATAGCTATGAGGTAATTGTTCGATGCGCTCTAAGGGTTGATATGGTGATTGGAGTAACCCATCAATCATATGGGTTTGATAATAAGAGGGAATTAGAATTCAAAGGAAAATCTAAAGACCACACTGAAAAGAAGATGAGTTTTGCCTTATGTCAATGTGTGGAAAGAAACAAGGATGGAATTGTCTTAAAGGGACAAGTAAATGTTTTAAGTGTGGAAAAAAATGTCATCATGTAGTTGAATGTCGAAATAATGGGAAGAATATGTCTAATGATGCGAACAAAGAAAGGTATACATAGAATGCAACTCCTATACTTCAATGTTTCAAGTGCAAGGAAATGGGGAATTATGCCAATCAATGCCCTAATCCAAGGGTTGTTGATGATGATCGACATTAAAAAACTATTAAGGTCAAAGACAAATGAATGTCACATGAAATTTCTATCGGCGATGTGGAGTATGATAACAAAGTGGTGAAAGGTACACTTACCATCCACTCTATAGTAGAAAAAGTTATATTTGATTCTAGATCCACCTGCTCTTTTATTTCTAAAGAATTCTCTATGGGTATCGCCATACTAACTCAAAAATTAGATGTTTAGTTAGCTGTGACAACACCTAATGGCACAAATGTTTGCATCAAAAGTTTATAATTCTTCTTCAGTTGAAGTTTGTGTGAAAGTGCTCCCTGCAAATCTTGTGATCCTTACTATAATGGAATTTTATGTGATTCTTTGCGTGGATTGGATTTCTTTATACGGAGATCATATCAGTTTAGAATGAATGTAAATCACATTTAATATACTCGATCAATCTACTATCATCTATCGTTGCAAGAATGAAAATAACCATCCAGTGGAAATTTCATCCATCTTATGGGTCTTGATTCTAATAAATGAAGGTTATTTGTCTCTTATGGTTGGAGAGAAACGCAAGATTAAGAATATGCCCATTGTACTAGAGTTTGATGATGTCTTTCTGGTAGAATTGACAAGTATTCCACCAAATAGTGAGGTTGACTTTTTAATAGAACTCATACCGGGTGCTATTCCCACATCACAAACACCTTATAGAATGACCCCAATTGAGTTGCAGGAATTGAGGAAGACACTCCAAGAGAATCTTTATAAAGGCTTCATAACCCCTAGTGCATCACCGTAGGGAGAACTTATTATATTTTTTATGAAGAAAGATGGATCAATGAAACTATACATTGATTATCGAGAACATTACAAGACCTCTATCAAGAAAAAATATCATCTCCCATGCATTGATGACTTATTTGACCAACAACGTGGAGCTCCATACTTTTCCAAGATTGATCTTCGTTTAGGGTATCAGCAATTAAGGGTCAAAAAAGTTGATATACCAAAGTCGGATTTTCGTACAAGGTATGGACACTATGAATTTATAGTGATTCCATTTGGTCTTACTAATACCCCTGTTATCTTCATGGATCAAATGAATAGAGTCTTTAGAGACCATCGTGATTAGTTTGTGGTAGTCTTTATAAATGATATTCTTGTCTATTCAAAGAGCAAGGAAGAACATGACGATCACTTGAGAATTGTATTAAAGACCCTAATAAAAGAGAATCTTTATGCAAAATTTACCAAGTTTAAATTATGGTTTCAAAAATATTTATTTTTTGGTCACATAATCTCAATAGAGGGGAATCTATGGATCCAGCAAAAATAGAGGTATTCGAATGAAGGTTGAGACCAACAACAGTAAATGAGATCTGAATTTTTCTCGGTTTGGCTCGATATTATCGACGTTTTGTGAATGACTTTTCATGATTATCTAATCCACTCACCAGGTTGTCTCTAAAAGGAGTTAAGTTTGTGTGGACAGAGGAGTGTGATGAGAATTTCAAGGATTTGTAAAAGAGGTTATCCAGTGCACCTGTGCCCACACTACCTTGTAGTGGAGAACTATTGATTTTAGAAAATTGACATTGTAGAATGATTTTTAATGTTTTTTTATTTATATGTCCCCCAATGTCTCTATTTGTATCCTCCAAAAGAATCAGATTTTGTTTTTTGAATTCAATATGTAGCAATGCAGTAATTAACGGTCAAATTTAATAAGGTTTATAATATATTGAATGAATCTTAAACTATGATATAGATTATACTAGGATTAGGTGCACTAATATAAAATTTTTTATCCTTAAATCCTAACTTTACCCCACACCTAGTGTCCAAAATACCCTAGAATAGGTCTACCATGCCCTCGTAATGGTTCACTACACTTTGGAGATGATTTATTTTTTGATTTTTCATAAAACATAAAAGCATATCTTCCACTTGCATATATAATACTATAAGGTTATTTCATCAATAATCTAGGTATTTAAAACTAAAATTAATAAATATTTAAAAATGTATGGATATTATTATAATAATATAACAAGATTTCACAAAAATTAATTGCACATCACTTAAATGAAATTTTAAAATTCATTAATGATTGATCATCATATTTAAAATAAAATATTGTGAGAAAGAAAAGAAATATAAACAAAATTTATTCCATTTTATCCTAGAAAATTTTATTTATCTTATATATTTTTAATATTTGTCAACATAAATTAATTTTTTATAAAATTCAATTGATATATATATAACATTTAAACCATATTTGTTCATTATTTGGATGTCATATTATTGTGTATTATGGATGATTTATGAAAATAATTCATTTTTTAATGAGTTATTTAATAAATAATGGAATTATTATATATTTCCAGGTTCTTATGGAAGAATTATGTGTTTTTTATCATTATATGATGGGTGGATCTATTATAGCCATCAAATTAATTGGTTAATGTTTTATATCTCATGACATCTGGATTGGATAAGGGCGGTTATAACAAGTATACATTGTTAAGGGATGTTCATGATTAACCGGAGTCTATTATGTTATGGGAAGGTGTCTTATAAAGGCCCAAGATTTTCATACATATATATTACACTATTATCATTGAATATTAGATAAATTTCATAAACATATACCCATGGACCATAATGTTTTAGTTATTTGGGATACCCGATGCAGAATAATCTTATTTCATAAATGTTCTTTACAATCTCCCACAAAGATATTTCTATTTAGTACTCTTCATAGTCTTACCCTATTGATAACCATTCATTATAACCTAAAAAATGAAACATAGGAGTGGGGGATCTCAGATTCTAAGTACCGGTAAACACGGGGCATATCAATAGATGATCATATAAAAGAATTAGATAATAATAATGGTTTGAGATCATGACCAAAAATTAAAAATTTAATACCCAGTATTTCAAATATTATAAACATGAGTCATTATATAGACAATTATCATTTGCAAAAAAAAATTAATCATAATAGTGAGAAAACATTAAAAATAAAACCTAAATCATATGTTGATGTCATTAAAGTGTGGCACCATTATATGTATAGAAGTAATTTCATATATCATGTAATACTATAAAGAACATAAAATCATAACTTACTATGAATAAAAAAGGTTTCCCATCTTCGGTCAAGCACAAGGACATGTTTCCCATAATGAATCAAGCACATCGACTAGTTTTTGATAGTAGATCAATGGCATTGACTTGTTTTCAATAATTATACCATATGATTTAATACTTTACAAAATTAATCAGAGGGATATATAATTCATGACCCACCCCTCACATAATTAAAAACATAAATATGTGTTCCACAAGATCATAATAACATTAATCACATCATTGTATCATGACTTGTGAAAAGAAAACAGGTTTCATAATCATTCCATAAATTCAAAAAATCATAACCCATGAAGAAAATTATGTTTCATAAAAATAACAACAACATAATAAATAATAAGGATTATAAAATTGAATCATATAACCCAAAAAAATAATTAATATCAATGTAAGATATCAAAAAATGAAAACCTCATTAAATGAATCACTGGAATATTCTTTGAGTAAAATACCTGTTTCACAATGAAATCACTTCTGTGATATCTGGAAATATCCCAAATATTATGTAAAAATATATATTTTTAATGAATCTTGGAAATATTTAAATGAATAATCAAATTATTGAGCGATTGTGACAGATGGAAACATTGTTCATATCGTATAAGTTTAAAGAAAACATTCCATTCTAATTTTTTTTAAAAAGTAAAAAAGTAACTCATTTTGAAAAAAATCACGATTTATTCTAAAATTTATGTAGATATTAAATCATGGGAATAAATTAATTTAATCAACCATTGTATAATAGTGAAAATATTCTTGAAATTTTTTTTTGATAACATGGACATGGAAGAGAATGGTTTTTTTTCTGAATTTAGAAATTAAGTATATTTTTCATAAAAACAATATTTCAATATCATGAGTATTTGAATTGCGGAAAATGAAATATAAATATTTATTCTAAAAAATTAACATGAGGATAATGAAAATTGATGTGATTTATTATATAAGGATCAAATAATTTCCTCGATGGAAATTCAAGCATAAACCGTCGTGATAAAAATTGGACAGAAACATACTCCCAACCCACAAGTCTTTTGACTACTCATTCGCCTTAGAACCTAATTTATAATAAAAATAGATTTAATATACACGAATTATATAACCATATTAATATTTATAATAAAATTTATGATTTATTCATGACATCTTATGATACATTATTAACAATTTGACATTAAAAGAACTGTTCTGGTGATATCTAATTCATTTCTCACGCAAGTATCTATTCGGAAGTCCAATTACTTGTAATTTTAATATGGTTCCATCATTTACATATCTATAATTAATATAAAAATTTTATAAATATTAATTATATATATTTTCATCCATAAAAATAATAGATATAAATATGAATCACATTGTTCACAGAGATTGTAGGTTGTATCTATGCATGAACGTTGTCTTCACTTTTCGATGGATAGAATGAAATAAAGATAAATAATGATAAATCCTTCCAAAATCATAATTATATCAGAAAAATAATATATATATTCATCAAAATCATCCTATTCACAATACATTTAAATATGATATGAAAAACTAATAACATCGCTTCGTGGAGGTGGTAGTCCACATGTACGCACAAGCAACATCATTGTTTTACATATATTTGGAAGGAAAGAAAATAGATATGATATTATCATTACTTATGAATAATTAATTTGTTAATAAAATATATAAATATTAAAACCAACATAATACCCCTCAATAAATTATAGTCATGGAAATGAATTTCATCACTACGTGGAAAGAACAAGTTGTATATAAACACAAGTGATTGTTTCATTTCCCATTAGATGGAGAATACGGTAAATAATGGGTTTTTAAAATAGTTATAATATTAATGTTTATTTAAGATAATTATTTTATTATATAATTAATAATATAATATATTTATATGACTTAATATAATAATTTAAAAGGAAGTGATCGATTAAGGTGGTTACCTCTTCTTTGAAAAAACTGCTTTAGATCACCTCTTATTGATGCTAGGGATGGAATTTTTGGAAGAAAAAACTCTATAATGTGTATAAGGAATTTTAGAATGGATTTTGGAAGGTTATGTTCAATATATAATGATCAAAGTGGTATTAATAAGAATAAGTAGGGTAGCCTTATATAATTCTGGGGGGGCGGGGAATTATAGGATTTATTAAAAGATAAAAATTTTATAATGTAATTCCCTAGAAAAAATGATTAAATTAATAGGGATGTAAATATATGATTATATGTTATATAAATCGCATAAAACAGTAATATTTTTATGGGGTCATGTTTTTTTAAATCTTATATTTTCGGTTTACATTTAATAATCATAATAATAGTAATGTCCATTTGACACTTAAAATGTAATAATTTTTTAATTGGATGATAATTTTCCCATAAATTTCCATGGGATGAAATTCTAGAACATAAATTATCCACCTTTTCTTATTTAAGTATTTTTATTTTCTGTAAATATTTTAATAAAATAATATTTTAATAGAATATTATATTGATAAAATAATATTTTGATAAAATTGTATTTTGATAGAGTATCATTAATGTAAATTTTGACAGTACATGTTTAATTTGACTAAAAATAAAAAAAAATTGTAATTCAAATATAATCCTTTAATGAAATAATAATATGTAATATGAATCTATAAATATTATGTAGCAATCTAAATCATTCAATTTTTATCACTTTAAATATTTTTTACTTTACTTATTTCATTTTTATAATAATTGATGAAATATTTATTTTGTGTTTCTTAAGAATTTTAGTTAATTATATATTTATGAAAAATTAAAAATAAATATCCATCATGAATAAAATGCCATTATTTTCAAAATAAAAAAATATATTCCTTCTGAACATAATTTCTTCCCTTCATGGAGACATAATAGTTATTTAAATGTAAGAGACTATCATTTTGAATTTTTTTAAATAATATATAAGTCATTTTCTGGAATAGGTGTCCATTAAAAAATTTAAATTAGGATTATGCTAATATGGGTAGAATTAAATTCAAAAAATATGGGTTGGGATGAAAATGTTGGGGCTTATCACTTATTCTTAATCTTTTTTAACATGATTTATCTATTATTCAGGTAATAACTTTTAACATGGTTACTATTCACGTTAACAAAAATGAATGTCAGCATTTAAAAAGTGATAAAATATTGATTCCAAATATGAAATATATTTTTGAAGATCCAATTTCCTTATTCAATATAAATTAATTTTAAAATATAAGAATGCAAAACATGTTGAAAATAATTTTCCAAAAAAATACTGTTTTAATGAATAAAACTGGATTCATTCTTATCTCATGCATAGTGAAAATATTATATGATTGTTCAATTTTTTTTAAATATATAATACATAAATTTCATCAAATTAATTCAAAAATTTTGTTATTTTAATTTATTATTTTAAAAAACAAATTGCATTCATAAAAATATATTTCATAAAAAATTTAATTTTATTTATAAAGCATTCTTATTTTCATTTTTAATGTATTAATAACCAATGAATTCATTCTATTAATTTTTTTAAAAATAAGTTTTCAGAACTAATTTTTTCTATTATTAACAGTAAATCCAATATCTATATAGGGAACATTAAATTAAAAAATAATATTTTTATTGTATATCGTGGTTCCATTAATCTCAGTGTTCCTTGTAACGTAAAATATCAATGAAATAAATTTTTTTATAGAAGAAATTTCATAAAATATTTTGGTGTTACATTGTAACCCCTTAAAATGATTTTACCCTAAATATTTTCACTCTAATACAAATATATGAGGATACATATCCCAAATCAAATCTGTGTAATCCCATATAGCTTCTTCAATTTTTTGGTTTCACAAAAAAAACCAAATGAGTGGTCTTGTTTAATCTACCTTTATCTCTATTATCCAGAATCTCAATATATTGTACATAATAAGTTTGATCACATTGCATTAGTAAGACCACTATATTATGTAAAGGTTAATGATTGGATGTTTACTTTCTCAAAAGAGATTCATGGAATACATCATGAACATGGGGGAGATTTGTTTGAAGCGCCAAATGATAACCTATAATTATAATACAATAAAAAAATTTAAAGTGACCCACATATCTAGAGATCATTATTCCCTTCATTCCAAACAGAATAACCCTCTTCCATGTAGATATTCATTTCAATACCTTATCACCAAAATTTAACACTAGATATCATTGATGCTTGTGAGTTTGACTTTTCTATTGACTTTTGTTTCCTTCCATATGTTTTGTTTAATGGATCTAAACTTCTGTGTTATTTTTTAAGATAGCTAAACTAAAAATAGATTTATTTTTCCAAATTCATCCGTATAAATGATAGTGCTCCCTTTCCTATCACATTTTAATTTATAAGTATACATTTTAATTCTCATGTGAATGCTACTATTTTAAAAGAATTCAAAAGGACAGTTTTTATCCAAACAACATTAAAATTCCCTATATAAATATCTCAAAATGCATTTTAGGGTTTGATTTTTCCTCACATACTAAACATATGTCTAAGGATGATATGTAGTATTGAAACTCATCTCTATATTTAGATCCCATTGAAGAATTTACCTGAAATTTTAGTAAATCCTATAATCCACATTAAATAAAATAGAATGTGTTAATCTATACAATCTCACCCCTTTCTAAATGTATAACGTAAAATATGATCAAGTTATAAATATTATCTAATGTAAAATAATGTCTTCGAAATTTTAATTTTATTGGCATCAACATAAATTGAATTTTTCCATTTTGACGATTTGGGTAATTTAATGAAATAGTCCATGGTGATTTTTTCTTATTTCCTTTCTAGCATGGGTAATGGTTTTAAAATACCCTTATACTTTTTAATCCTAGACATAAATTTTTGAAAAACCAGGAACCAAAATACATGGTCTAAAATATCCCTCTTCATGTTTTACCAACATAAGAAATATTTTAGGAGTCCATATATCATTGCACTTACTAGATGAATAAAGAAGGATGAAGAATGAGCTTTAACTAATAGCTCCTTCTTTAAGTATGAAATTGACCAAACACATACACGGTTCCACGATAGTATAATTCCATGAAAACTGTGACTTGAACATTTCTATAATTCTATTGTTCCACATTTTCCTCCATTTTCTCTTTATTCCTCACATAGATATATGTTTTAACACTTTTCTGATGAAAATTAGTGGTCAAATATTGATTATTGAGGGTTTGAGTATAGTTGAAAAATTATTCTTGTCAGTTTCACCATTTTTTTTTGTTTTAAACGTATTTCATGGTAGTACGAATTAAATTGTGGTTTTTTCATGTAACTAGAAACACCCAATTGTTATCACATCCATGATAATAATTGACCTAAAAGTCATTTGAACATTAGGGAATATAAATGATGACACTTTATAATTCACATTGGTCGAGAGGATGGGAGGTTTAGGTCATCCCACCCTTTTTTAGGGGATTAGTGCCTACTCCGTGACACTTTTATATATTTAATACATATTCAATAGTCCCCTTTTTAAATTCAAAATATATAACTAGACATCCCTTATGGATTTATGTCAATTATTGAAATATATTGATGTGAAAGCATTTGTATGTATCCAAGTATCTCTGTTGATGAAAACATCTATATATATGAAAGGTTCTCCAATTAGGGAACCATCTATACATATCACATTTCATCAACCATAGTTACATTTCTATTTTTATGATGGTTTTAAATTGTATTGTTAGGTGATTCTGAATTTATTGTTATTTAGGGAGATGTGAGCTTTTTATGTTGGGATTGTGCCTGTTATAGGGGATTCCGATATATTCTCATGAGAGGAATCAGAAACCACATATATTGGTTACACATAATGGGAAAAATCATACCTTTTATGGTCTTCTGATATGGACCAAACCATAAAGATTAGTATTATGAGATAAGGATGTCTAAAATAAAGAATCATTAAATAAGTTGGTGTGGGACTAATATATAAATGAACCAATGGAACTTCACGAAATATTACCCTCAAGGTTAGATAATAACCTACTAAGAATAAAGCGCAAAGAAGATTAGGGTGAGTTTGAGGGGGTGGGTCAGAACCTCCGGGAGGTTTCCATTGTATCCCGCTTACATAGGAATCAAATCATTTGTAATTTGGATGGTCGAGGTTGAAACCCATAGAGGACGCCCAAGTGTTTTTCATAAATTATATTTATTTTTTATGTTTTTTCATTTGAATAAATATTTCCATTTTACAATATTGTAGCATATTTTTTTGGATTACACCATATAGGAGGTCTAAGTGGTGAGTATTTCATCATACTGATTATATGATCACCCCTAAACTCTATTACCATGAGGGTCATTGAAGGTGTAAGAAAAAAGTGTAAGTGGAAGATCTAGAAATTAAACCCATCACCTTTATCTGTTGGGGGATGAGTACAAGCATATGGAAGGTTAGGGGATCTTTTTTAAGATAGTCTATGGGATTACTCATTGATGGATCCCCTTTAAAAGATCCCTCTTCCATCCCCTTTCGATTAGTGGATGAGAAGAATATGGTGGATCTATAGGTATTTGATGTAACAACCAAGATATAAGAGTAATTTTCCATTATCGTAATGTTTGGGATTCTCATTACCATTGGAATGAATGATTGACCAACATTATAGGACCCTATATACAAGAGAGGCTAAAGTATGGATTTCCATTACTATACTATTTTATGATTGAGATGGAATTAAAGTGTGTCCAAGGATAATATGATTAATGCCTAGAGGCATTATAGGAGGTCTTAAGGAAATCATTACCATGTTTTTGTAGGAGGGACATGAACACATTTTGGAAGTTCATGAAGGGGGTAAATAAGGGGTTTAATTTTATATATATAAAGTTGGAATCATGTAGGAAATGGAAAAACACCATTAGGATTACCCAATCCACATACATTACATTTATATAATGGGGAGGGTCACGAAGGGTTTTCTGAAAGGGAAAACATTGAAGAGAACATCATTTGTGCACGTGAGGGAACACGTTATAGGTGGATGGGTATGTCCTCTCATTAAGGATCTCTTTTATGGGTCTCTCTCATGGTATGTGGTAGGTGTATCTCCTCCATTTTTCCTCTCTTGTATTATTTCTTATCCATATGTCCATATAATTGTTTCTTTTGAAAACTATGTATTTATAGATAATGTATGTAATTGTATACCCAAAATGATCGATTGTCTTTAAAAACACTTCAAATTACATGTATAATTAATAAAACTATTATAGAGAAATGATTTTTTATTTTTTATGAGGTAAATAGACTACCTCATATCAAAAAATGATAATATTTTATGTGGAAATGAAAAATGTTACTGGCGAGTTGTTTCACTGAAGGTATGTTTTCGATGTCTGAAATTATTTTTACCCTTACAAGTATAGCACCAGTAAGGGGACAATCTACAGGGAACTAAGAGGTTATTTTATTTTTCATAATTTAATTTGTATTTTTGATTATTGTAATGTCTGCTGAATTTAGTGTCAATTTGTTTGGATTTGTTTGGATACAAAAAGAATAATTTGTTCTAGGTTTCTTTAAACAAATTAATTACTGAAATGAAAGTGAATATGGGAAAATCTTTTTTTGATGAAAATAAAGATAGAAATGCATCGGGGTTATGGATTTATGAGAAGTTGATTTTTAAATCAGTTGCTTATGGGGTTGGGTTGTTCAGGATAAACCAAAACTCTAGGTTCAATTTGAAAAAATGTTTTCGTTGGTTTGGTAAACATTATATTTAGATTTGATGAAACTAACTCCTTGGTCTGGTAGTTAGTGTTTAAAAGATCTTTATTTGGCTCAGTCCATTTTTATTTAGCGAATACATTCAATGGTACTGAAATTATTCATCAGTATTCTTCTTTTGAATCCTTGAAAATTCTTCCCTTGGTCCGGTACAGAATTTCCAGTGAGTATATGAAGTGATTTAAGAAGAATAAGAAGAGGTTAATAAAAACAACACATTTATAGGAAAGTAATTCAAATTACAACTCATCATCTCCCACAACCCCCACACACTGGGTGTTTAGTAACCCACATAGAAAATGGAAAACACAATGATCTTGATACCTGACTAGATCATGCTTGAAACATCTAGTAGAAAATGATTCTTCGGTAGACAATCGAATGACGATAGTATGATGGAAAAGTGTCTCTCCTTAGGAACATCAACCCTTTTCTCCACACAATATTCCCACACACTCTTCTCATAGTTTGAAGGCCAATTCCTCTTTTTATTTAAAAAAAAGTACATGACGTGTGGCCAGAGTACACGTTGTGTACTTTCATCAACATATTTTTTCCTTCATTTTCTCCACTGGTAGGCGACCAAACATGTCGTCTTGGATATGGAACATGGCGCCGCCTAGTAGGTAAATGTACATGGCATGTAATACCACTCTACATGGCATGTATTCTCATTTTTCAGCCACCAAACACTTCTAGAAATGTATACATGGAATGTATTAGTGGAACATGACATGTTCCCCTTAGCCGGCCACATGGGAATGTAGACTTTTCTTGCCCACCAACCGCTTCTTGAAAGAAACACACGACATGTATAGTATGAACACAGCATGTACCAGCTTCTGGTTAATTGGGCATTTACTTTTCTTGGTCAACCCTTGTCTGAGATTGAATGTAAACAGTGTGTATATAAGTATACGCCATGTAGTTGTAAATTTTTTCTCAGGTCATCCCTTTTTTGTATATTTGTTCATAAAACTTCTGAAAATGAGCAAGATCACCAAAATCAAAGTATTTTTTTTCTAAGAAGTAGGTAATTCGTGAAAACTTGTTCTTATTTTTCAATAGAGTATATGAAAATGTATACACAAATTTTGTGTATCAAACTACCCCATACTTAGTCATTTGCTGGCCCATAAAAAATCTCATCATATAATTAAAATAATCTATATTTTAAAAGGAATTAATTTAGTTAATCATAAATGTGAATAATAAGTTACAGGAGAAATTTTTTAAAATAATACAAAATAGTTTTAGTCCAGGAGATATTCTAATCATGCCTTGAATATAATTTCAATTTAACTACTTTCATCATTTTTTAAAAATGTTTCATTCTTTCAAAAAATGTAAGCCACTTGATGATTTACCTCACCAATATCTTACACACACCCAAGAAACTATAAATCCATGTTATTCTCAATCAATGATATATACACTCTATCCATACCTTTGTAAGAAATCTTGTTCTACACTTTAGAAAATTTTACTTACAAAAATCATGAGCGATTTTCAATTAAGATCATATGTTTTTTTTTGCGAATTGATGGTAGGAAATGATGTGAAAATAAGTCCGAGGATTGAAAGAGGAGGATATATTCGTTAAATAATAATGCTTGATATTAAAAATTAATATCAATGTAAAAGCACCTTCAATAAGTTCGAACGATCTCACCATATTGTTTAGATGAATAGGTAGGTTTCACAAGCCAATAAGTGAGCATAAGGTCCCTCTGTTTGTACTTTTTTTAACAAAAAAGGGTAACTCTCATTATTTCCATGAATATAGGTTTGGAACCCATTTTTACCCACAAATGATCAATAGGGTTTCCCCAATACTTAATTTCATGACAATTCATGAAATTATGCCATGTGTTTCCAATCCCTTCTTTTGATCTCAAATGAATAATCATAGATAATCATAAAATATTTAGGGTAATAAGGGAAATAGGTTTTTAATATTTATTACTATAATGGAAATTCATGGTCTCTAGGGGATTCCTGATGATAAGATATAGGGTAGGTCTATATATAAAAAGGATTACAAAATATAATAACTCAATCATTTTAATTTAACTATAAAATTTCACATGTTTTGAAATGAAAACATGAAAATTTTGGTATTTATGAATATTCCATGAATTTCTCATGAAATAGGGTATTAGAAAGAATATGGTAAAGGGTTTAGAGTATATCTCGGGAGGGGAAAAAATAAATAAAGAGACAATCAGGTCATTTTATGCAAATAATTGATTTTCCCAATTAATGTAATTATCCAAGGATTACAAGTTACAATTTAAACAATATCAACAATCATTTTATAATAGATAATAATGAAATTAATCGTGTATCTTTTAAAAAATTTAACATTCAACTTTATTATTTAAAAAAAATATGGTGAACCAAAATGTCGTCAAATTTTAAAATATATCTTCTAATAATGATGTCTCTTAGAATTGAAAAAAGGGCAAAGACTAAAGAGGTTGAGAGACACCCCCTATACTTTATATCTCATTTGGTTGACCAAGTTCCCAAAAAAGAGTAACAAGGTAGGGTGGGGACACAATAGTAGACCAGACCGAGGGGAAGGAAGGAAAGAGGTAAAGTAAGAATGAAATGAAAATAATGTAAAAAGAATAATCCCCTCATGTCTAGGTGAAGAAAAATAGAATGTGATGTCAAAGTGCAGCCCAGAATGTGCCAGAATACCTATGAGGTTGGGAAAAGGAGAACCACGCAAGCACACATAACAGAAACATGCACATGATATCACATAAATACATTCAATGAAAAAAAATATCCCAAATACCAGTCAGGGGGATGCCTCAAAAGAGGCATCATCCAGTATGGAACAAGCCAAAGAGAAGGCTTGGGGGCCATATAAACTGGAGGCTCAAAATAAGCACCCGGAAGGGAAGCTATAGAAGTGGTATCCATAGGTGGTGGACTTAGTAAAGGAAGCTCGGCATCCCCCCAAGACTGGTAGCAGCGGTTGCATCGGCAGAAGCCGTAGCTGGGACCATAGTGGATAGAAGAACGAAATTTGTGGCCAACGCAGTATTGGGTGGTGGAGCTGCAGTAGAAGGGCCAGGAACCAAGGTAGAGGAAGGTGGCAGGGGTAGTGGAATACCCAGATGCTAAAGAATCAGCCCCAACATCTGCTCTATGGGGTCCTGGCGGCTGTAAATACAAACCAAGTGATGCTCCAACCTATCGAGGTAGAGGGAAAGGGTGAGACTAACCGAGGGTGAAAGGGTTGGAGGGGATGGTGTTGGTATAGAATAAGGAAGGATAGAAGAAGTGGGGTTGGTAGGAGGGGTGGGGTGGGGAAGCTGGTGGGGGTAGGGAAGGAGTAGTAGGTGCATCGGCAGGTGCATGAGGGTCAGCAGGTTGGAGGGGTTGAGCCAGGTTGAGCCTGAGCAAGGATGTAGGCACCCCTGCTTCCGGACAAATCCCATGTGATTAATAATGAGATAGTCTATCTTCTGGGGAGAACCTAACAATTCATGGGGATATATAATTCTCAAAAACCCTGATGTGGTGGGAATGGTGGGTGGCATAAAACCCGCTGTTCAGTTTTCCCTGAAAGCTTGTAAACATGGCATGGAAGTAGGAGGCGGTGAGGTAAGGGAGGTCTGGGTAGTCCTGCCTGATGACACATGTAAGGAGATCCATGTCACAACCAGTCACGACCCCCATATCCACATGGCGGGGGAAAAGAATGGCTCTAAAGTACCGATGGGTAAAATGAAGGATAAGTTCAGTGATAAGAGTGCTCTTCTGTGAGGTAGGGGTGTATCGGTGGTCAGGCCTGGAAATCTCACGCCACATAGCCACAAGCATAGAGAGCTCAGGCCTGGTCATGGTGGAAATAGGTGGTGGGTGATGGGATGAGGGTAGAAACCAAACCCTCATCTGAACTCGGCCATGGTATGGGAAAAGCGTCGTCCACCTAGCCAGAAGCAAACTACAGATACCTCATCACCATGTGTCTCCTGATACTCAGCTCCATCGAACTCGAACGAGGCATCAAAATCCAAAAATAAATCACAAAATATAGGAGGACTGACTAGGAATATAACAAGTAGTGGAGTGTTTCCACAGAGATCCTGTAACATTCCCCAGATATCGAGATGTTGTCGAGGTAGCAGCCGCTCAACAGAATTGGGCAGTGAGAGAATCATCGGATCCTTTAGTGATCCATGTCGGTGACCGAGAACACCATGAACAGGTAGGGAACACCTACAGGTCCTGGTCCTGGTGGAGGTGCAATAGCAGGAGCTGGCTCTGGGGGTGGATCTGCTGAAGTAGATGGAGTCCCACTGGATGAAGTGGTTGATGTGGGGCCAGCTGCTACTGAAGTGGGCACCGGAAGTGCGGAAGCCAGTGGAGAAGGAATAATGGAGACCAAAGGCTACATATAGGGTGCTGGAGTCAGAGCGCTACTAGAACCATTCTCGGTTGAGGGAGTGATGGGTGGAAGGATAGCCAATGTAGGGAGCTCTTAAACTGAAGCATCTTATTCTGGATGCGTCACCAGTTAGAGTCGTATTCGATGGTAAATGGGCCACTCACCCTCAGTGGAAGAGGTGGGCCGCTTCCCACGAGAAGGATCTCAATCTTCCATAACTTAAAAAAACTTAAAGAAATCCCAAATAAAAGAAAATAAAACAAATAAAATGTGATAAGAATGAAAAAATAAAAGTACAAGGCTTGTACATCCAGAGTACAGGGCGTGTAGTAAAATCTGAGGATCTTCCCACGTTCTCTGGAAAAGAAAGATGATGGAGTATGGGATATACAGGGAATGGATACATGGTGTGTAAGAAACGTACACATTGTGTTCTTGAAAAGTGAACATGCTCTTGCATTTAAAAAGACACAGCCATGATTTTAACAGTTCAAATAATAAAAGACGTGCCGATTACAGATCAAACACTGCGTGTTCATTACCAGAGTAATATGGCTTTTTGGGGGGGTCTAGACATGGGATGGCCAAATGAAATGGAATACACGACATGTACCAAACACAGTGGCTGTGTATGTAAACATGGGGTGCGGGGCCATGTGAAGTGCAACAGGCAGATGAGCCAAAAGCAATTGAATACACGATGTGTACCAAATACACATGATGTGTTGATGAAAATGGTGTGTGAGGCCATGTGAAAAGGATACTCGGTCATGATGGGGAATGGTACACAATGTGTACCAAAAATACACACCGTGTATATTCAAATTTCAAACCATTTTAGTGTGTGGCCGTGTCAAAAGTACATGGTGTGTGTTCTTTATTTCCTGGTTGTGTACCGCAGAAGCCGAATGGTCAGTTGATCCCAAAATACCCTAAACGGTTATAAAAACATGAAATAGAGAGTGTAGAAGGCCATACATGGACTGAGGATAGCAATTCAATAAGAATCAAAACCACAAATGAAACAAATCAACCGATTTGAGGCAAGGGGGTTCAGTTGTCATATGGGGAAGAAAAAAATAAGAGGGGAGGCTCCGCGCGACATGACCTCAAGCAGGGTGGTCTGCGGATTATATAGCTGAAGTACACGATGTGTACATACAGACAACATACTGTGTATCTCGAAATTTTTTTAATATATATATGTATAATTATTATAGTAAACTATATTAAAATTAATATTAATAATTAAAAAATAATAAAAATGGATATATATATATATATGTACATAAATATAAAAATAAAACTGTACACGTAATTTAGTGGAAAAAACACATTGGTTGATCTAAAATTGTTAAATGGGAAGTACAACCATTGGTCTGGTGCATGGGTTGAGGTTCGAACTGGTGATTAGTCATTCTGAACAGAAGCCCTCAACCACTGGAATGAAGGTTATACTACTTCCCAAACTTATTATTTATATATATTTAATGTATATGTCCTATACTACACAGGAAGAATAAAATGCACGACATATGGTTTCTATTTATACAAGAAGGGGATGAATCATGGAGATTAGCTGAGGTCGGACCTGGGTTTGTTGGTTCCAGGGCTGAGACATTGCCAGTCTACCAACATCATCCACATGTATTACTTTATATGGAAATGTTTTTAATTTAGTAAGGAAAAATATGGCACACACGACATATATCAAAAGGCACACCGTATGGTTTTATTAAAAGGGTAAATGATGAAAATGGGGTGGTTTTTAGGATTTGAACCCAGGTCATTTGGAGCCGGGTTATGATCTTGGCTAACCCATCCATCCCCACCATGTGTTTTCTTATAAGAATATATATATATATATATATATGAAAAAAAACTACCACACACACTTTGTAAGAATATATAAAAATTAGGAATGTGTGCCAAAGGTCCGCCGGGAGGATTCAAACTAGAGATGGCTCGGGTAAACTCTAGTGACCTTACCATCAGCACCGACATCATCCCTATTTATTACTTCTTGAATATATTTATTTATAATAGTTAGAAAAACGAAAATGTAAAGGTACACATTTTGTAAATAGGTGGTACACTACGTGTATCCTCTGGGTTGCCTCCCAGGAAGTGCCTTTGTTTTAGGTCATTGGATCGACCTACTTAACATGTCTAACCTAAGCTAAATGGTGAAAAATGTTCCCACCACGTTGTCTATGTGATGGTAATCCTTTAACTGCTTTCAGTTCACCTTGAATGGTTGACCATCCTCTTTGTAAATTTACCTCTCTCTATGAGGGAATACTCGTATAACTTCAAATAGTCCCAATCATCGTGACTTTATCATCCCTATGAATAAGAAAATATGATTGATAAATAGAAGTACCTGATCATTGGGTTGGAAAGATTTTTGTGAAATCATTCGGTCATGAATGGCTCTCATCTTCTCCTTGTACAACTTGGTGTTCTCGTGTGCCTCTAATCTGATTACATCATGTTCTGACAGTTGTAACATCCACTTTTCATCAGCTGCTATTAAATCAATGTTCATGGAATTGAAGGCCTAGTAGGATTTGTTTTCCAATTACACTGGAAAATGTCTAGGCTTGGCACAGATGACGTGGAATTTGGACATTCCCTGTGGTGTTTTGAATATTGTCTGAAATGACCACAAATCATCATCTCACTTCTCAGACCAGTCATTCCTCGAAGTGTTCATCATTTTTATAGGATCTACATGATCTCACGGTAGGAGAAAACTACTTTTCCATTAGACTAGGGATGATATGGTGTCCCCATATGATGCATTACTCCATACATGGATAGTATTCCTATCATCAGTGTGTTTTAGAGGTGGGTCCCTGTATCGCTGATTAGTACTCACGGAACTCCAAACCTGCTAAAAATATTTTTCATTAAAAAGATCATGACTACCTTGGCTGTGTTGTGTGCAGACGTAGCGGATTACACCCATTTGGAGACATAGTCGACATAGAGTATAATGTAAGTGTTCCCGAAAGATGGGAGAAAGGGACCCACAAAATTGATACCCAGACGTCAAAAATACCGACCTCCTGGATTGGGTGTTGGGGAATCACATCTCTATGTTCCACATTACTAGTCCTCTGGCACCGATCACAAAAGGAATCATAGGCCCGAGCATCTTCATGAATCATGGGCTAGATAAACACATATTGCATGATCTTTTCTATTGTACTATCAGGCCCATGATGTCCTCCAACTGGTGATGAATGATAGAACTCCAAGACATCGTGAACTTCATTTTCTAGGATGCAACAACAGATCACTCCTTTTGCACATGATCAGAATAGTAGAGATCCTCCCAGAAGATCCATTTCATATCAGAGAAAAATCTATTCCTTTGCAGGAAGACGATGTCTGGGTGAACGACACATGTAACCAGAAAATTCTCAATATCAACATACCATAGTCTAGGTGTTTCGTTATCTGAAAAAGAGGTGCTCATCATGGAAATAGCCCTGATCTCCCGATCTTCCTCCTTCTTCAAATGAGGTAGCTTTAGGCGGGAGAGATGGTCAGCAACAAAATTATCACTCCCCTTCTTATCTCAGATCTGTAGATCAAATTCTTGTAATAGGAATACCCAGCCGATTAGTCAGGGATTTTCATATTTCTTGTTCAGTAGGTACTTTAGTGCTGCATGGTCAGTATGAAAAATAACTTTAGACAACATTAATTAAGAACAAAACCTTTCATATTTGAAAACCCCTGAAATCATCTCCTTCTATGTAGTGGTGTATTTCATCATTTCCTCTTTGAGTGTCCTGCTGGCCAAAAATATAGGTTGAAAACCCTGATCTTGTCATTGGCCCAAGACTGCTCCCACAACATAGTAACTGGCATCACACATCACCTCAAATTGTTCATCCCAATTGGGAGAAATCATAACTGGAGCTTCCATGAGGAACTGCTTCATATGATCAAAATATCTGGTTTATATCTCATCGAAATCAAATATGGAATACTTGGAAAGAATATTGGTGAGGGGCTGGGCAATTTTAAAGATGTCGCGTACAAACCGCCTGTACAAACTGGCATTCCCTAGGAAGCTGCAGATGGCTCTGACAGAAGATGGAATAGGTAGTTGTGAAATGACTTCTATCTTGGTTGGGTCCACCTATATCCCCTTTTCTATGGTTCTATGGTTGATGATGATTCCACTTTTAACCATGCATTGACACTTTTCACAGTTCAAAACTAGGTTAGTGTTCTCGCATCATTCCAAAACAAGCTCCAGGTGTCATTAACAGGTGGAAAATGATTTTCCGTAAATGGAAAAAACATCCATGAATTCCTCCAGGATCTTGTCATACATGTTGTGTAAGATGGATAGTATACAGTGCTGGAAGGTAGCGGGGGCATTACATATTCCCAATGACATCCTTCGGTAAGCAATTGAACTGTAGGTGCATGTGAATTTTCCCTTTTCCTGATCCTATAGAGCAATGAAAATTTGGTTATTGACAGAATAACCATTGAGGATGCAATAGAAGTTGTTACCTTCAAGAATCTCTAGCAATTAATCCATGAATTGTAGGGGGGATGACCTTTCCTTGTCGAAACATTTAGCTTCTGGTAATCCACACATACTCACCAGCTCGTGGCAGTGTGTATAGGGATGAGCTCATTATTTTCATTTGAAATCACCGTAATACCCCCCCTTCTTGGGTACAACTTGCGGGGGACTCACCCATAGACTATTCGGGATGGGATAGATGATGCCTACATCCAACAATTTAATTACCTATTTTTTTACAAATTCATTCATGAGGGGATTCAAGCGCTAATGTGGTTGCCACAATTTCATGGCACCATCTTCAAGTAGCACATTGTGGGTGCAAATGGTAGGGTTGATGCCCTTTAAATATGCGACTATCCGCCCAACAGCATGCTTCTGCTATTTTAGAATCTTTAGATGTGCATCATCTGGCTCTTGTGATAGTTCTGCATTAAATATGACATGCAATGTTTGATTGTGTCCCAAATACCCATAATTTAGTGATGATTGAAGAGGCTTCACTTCGAGTTTAGGTGCCTTAAAAATCGATGGTACAAGTTGTTTCACCTTTTCTCATTCTGGACTATCTGGAACAACCGTATGATGCCAATTGTGGCCACCATGGCCATCTAGTAATTTCAAATCGTCTGGCGCTTCTTCATCTATAATGTCAAGAATAATAATGTTATCTGAAATAAACGAACATGCCAGATCATCCCCATTTTTTTTCAAACAATCATCCATGGTGGTTATAGCATAACAATCTTCATGTTTAGACAATAAGGAATGTTTGATAGCCTTGAGTACATTTTAGGAGACTCATTCAACACATACCCAAAAAAATAGCTCTCCTTGGGGCACATCGATTAGTACCATCCATGTTTCCAAGAATGGTCTTTCATATATGAGAGGTGACTCCTGGTCATCCTCCATTTCGATGATGATGAAATCAGTGGGGAGGATCAACAGACCCACTTTGACTAGTATGTCCTCTATTAGTCCCATCAAATGTTTGATGGATCAATCAGCAAGTTGAAGGGAAACTCGGGTAGGTTTCAAGTCGTTGAGGCCTAGATTATTGAAATCAATGAGGGGAATGAGGTTCAAGCTAGTCCTGAAGTCTTAGATGGCCTTCCCAAAATCACATGGTCCAATGGTACATGGAATAGTGAAACTACCTAGGTCCTAGATTTTTGGAGGTATTTAATTCTAGACAACTGCAGAACACTCCCGGGTTACGGAAATGGTGCCCAAATACTCCATCATCCTTTTGTTGGAGAGTATTTCTTTCATGAATTTGGAATAAGTGGGAATATGTGCCAGTACCTCTGTAAATGGAATGTTTATGTGCATCTTCATGAATACATCCATGAACTTTTAGAACTAGTGGTTCATCTTTCTCTACATTAATCTCTCTGTGAAGGGTTAGGATGGTTCAAAGGGTTTGACAACATACATCCCTTTATCCTTAGAAGCCTCCTTCCATGGGATTTTGGATGAGGAGGGGTCAACAGTGGTACCTTAATTCATCAACATGGGGTGTGGATACACTTGAATATGCTGGTTGGTTCTGTTAGAGCTCCTTTTAACTCTTGATCATGACAGCATGAGGCTCCACCCTCGGGTTGTTTTTTGGGATTCCTGGTAGAATACTAGGTTGCCTTCCTGAGAGATGGTTTGCTAATTGGCCAATTTGGTTCGCCATGCCTCAAATTGAAGCCTCCTGATTTTGGAACCTGGTCTCAGTAGTAGATGTCAATTTGGACATAAGATCCTCTAACCTTGAGGTGTTCTCCTGCTGAGGTGGTTGTTGAGCTGGTGGAGGTAGTGGTTGCCGTGGGCGATGGTTTTGATACCCTTACTGTTTATAAGGGTAATGTTGGGGCTGTTTCTGCCTCTGTTATTGGTTTTAATAAGGATGCTAGTTGTAGGTGGGCGGTCTCTAGGGTGGAGGATTCTACTATTGTCGGCCCCTGCCTGTGTTCTATTGATCCCACCATGCCGGGTTATGTTACTGCTGGTACTAGTTGGGCCCTCATTTTTGTGCAACATAACTCACCTCACTCGTCGAAGGGCCTCCAGTGGAACCTGGAAATTCTCCCATGATGGGGTTATCAACACATTCTCTACATGATGGATGGTTTTTTGAATGTACTTGGGACGTTCCATTCAGATTGATCATGTCGATATTCTTGGACACCACATCCAATTGGGTAGCTAACATAGTTGTAGCATCAATGTTATGCATACCCTGTTTCTTTTTGCCCAGCTTAGAATGCCACCAGAAGCTGTTGGTAGACAAGTCCTCCAGTAGTTCGAAGAGTTCTTGGGGGGACTTCCACATTACCGTACCACCAAAAGCGACATATATAATAGATTTGGTATTAGTCGTCAGAACTCCATTGATGGTTTGGACTTGCATCCAAAGTGGATGTTTGTGGTGTGGTCGTTTAGGAAACACCTCTTTGAAGCACCCTTATAAATCTTATAATGATTCCGCATCATGCTGCTGAAAGTTGTGGATCTCATTCTTCAATGTCACCATCATCGAGGGTGGAAAATATTTTGATAGGAATGCCTCGGCTAGCTCCTCCTAGGTGATGATGGATCGTTGTGACAATCCATTAATCCAATTTTTTGACTTATCCCTCAGAATGATGGGTAAGACACAAAATAGATGGCATCTGTAGAAACTCCGTGGTAGAAGAATGTGTTACAGACGTCCAAAAATTAGATAGATGGGCATTGGGATCCTCGCAAGGTAGGCCACCGAATTGAACACTATTTTGGATCAACTACATGATAGCAGGCTTGATCTCAATGTGTTGGGCTTGCATTGGTGGTTGGATGATGCCCGTGTCAGCTCCATGGATCGATGACAGGCCGTACTCCATGAGAGTATGGAATAGAGGTGGCTATTGAGGTAAGTGATCCGGCTTGAATTTCTGGTCCTGAGAGGCATAAAACAACCCCTGAACATGGTTGAAATATGGCATCCACTCTAGTTGGAATTGTTGGACCTGCTGCTAGCCATAGCTAGGAGCAAGTGGAGCTCTCTGGTTCTAGTTGTCATCTGGTACTAACTGCAGTCTATCTCATTAGACAACAACTGGGTTTCCATCTTTGTCATGTGCCATTAGAGTGGTTTTTCAGTGTTTAGCCATGACTGCTCATTGGCACCTCAAAAACATCTGTTAGATCTTCAGGTCAGTTGGTAAAAACCATGATGACATAGTGTTCGTAGAACGTGTGAGGTGACCACTCATACACCTAAAGTTATGCACAAAACAAAACAAAACACAAAGTGTAAATGGGAAAAAAATAAAAAGAAATGAGAATAGAAAATAGATTTTTGTGAATTTATGATTTTTATTTTCACTAAAATTTGATATAAATTTAATTAAAAAAAATAAAATTTACTTTAAGGTCCTCAGCAACAGTGCAAAAATTTGGTGAGTCATTTCACCGAAGGTTTGTTTTCAGTGTACCAAATTCTTTTGACCCTAACAAGTATAGCACCAGTAGGAGGTCAATCCCCAGGGAACGAAGAGTTTATTTTATCTTGATTAATATAGTTTGTATTTTTATTTAGTGAATTCTACAATATATAGAATCAATTTTTGTTGATTTTTTGGATACAAAAAGAATAATTGGTTTTATGTTTCTTCTAAAAAATTAATTACTAAAACAAAAGTGAATACTGGAAAACATGGTTTTGATGCAAATAAAGATAGAAATGCATCAGGGTTATGGATTTATGAGAAGTTCATTATTAAATTAGTTTCTTATGAGGTTGTGTTATTCATGATAACCCAAAACTCTGGGTTCAATTTGTAATAATGTTTCCTTGGTCTTGTAAAAATTATATTTAGAACTGAAGAAACTAACTCCTTGGCCTGGTAGTTAGTGTTCAACCGATATTTATTTGTCTTATTCCATTTTTATTCAGAAAATACATTCAATGGTCTTGAAATTATACATCAGCATTCTTCTTTTGAATCTCTGATACTTCTGCCCGTGGTCCGGTATAGAAAATCCATTGACAATATGAAGTGATTAAAGATGAATAAAAAGAGGCTAATAAAAAAACACATTCATAGTAACTTAATTCAAATTACAACTCATCATATCTCACAACCTCAACAAACTGGGAGTTTAGTTACACATATTGAAAATGGTATACACAAAGCTCATGATACCTGATGATATCATGATTGAAACTGCGATGTGAAAATGATTCTTCGGTTAATGGTGGAAGGACAGTAGCATGACAGCAGAGAGTCTCTCCATTGGAACATAAACCCATTTCTCCACACAATATTCCCACACACTCCTCTATTGGTCCAGAGGCCAAAGCCTATTTTTATCAAAAAATAAGTACACGCCATGTGTCCAAAGTACACGCATTGTTCTTTCATCAATGTTTTTTGCCTTCGTTTTCACCACTGGTAGGTGGGCTAACAAGTCGTCTTTGACTTAGAAGATGGTGTCGCCTTGTATGAAAATGTAAACGTCTTATATTTCCACCCAACATGGCATGTAGTCTTATTTTTCGGCCACCGACAGCTTCTAGAACTATATACATGGTGTGTATTTTTGGAACATGGCGTGTTCCCTTTAGTCGGCCACATGGGCGTGTAGACTATCCTCACCCACCAATCGCTTCTAGAATGGTACACACTGTGTGTATTGAATAAAAATGGTGTGTACCAAATTCTAGTTACATGGGAATGTACTTTTCCTGGACACCCCATGTCTGAGCTTGAATATACATGGTGTGTATATAAGTACACGCCGTGCAGTTGTAAATTTTTGATCAGTTCTTCCCCGTTATGTGTATTTGGCCATAAACATTCTGAAAATGAACAAGATCACCAAAATCAATGTATATTTTCCCTAATTAGTAGGAAATTGAAAAAAACTTATTCTTATTTTTCAATAGAATATTTGAAAATGTATACTCAAATTGGATGCATCACTTACCCACACCAATGATGAATAAAATCATTTTCAAGGGTTCTATTTCACCACCAGACCCTATAAATGAAAAAGGTTATTTTTTGGGGGCATAGATTCACCTCATTGCTTAGAAAAATGTAAATTCATTTATAGGGGTTCTATCCTTACCATTTCCATAGTTAATTATTTATTTTTAATTTTGGGAGCACCATGTAGAGCAGAGTTCCCACAAAGAATGAGATCTATGCGATAGGGACTAGAAGCAATGTTGTTCCTTATACATTATTGATTCTAAACTCAAGGAATAAATTATCTTATATTATGTATTTTTGGATATTCTAAAATTCAAAAGATATTTATGATAATATTTTCAGATTTTACAGGGCTCAAAAAATACCCCCCACCAAAATGTGGTTTGATCTGTATGAAAAAGATTCAGTTTTGGGATGTTTTTTTTCACTTTAAAATGATTTATAAAGTGTACATGGAACAAGAGGAAGAAAAAAACCCATAAAAAGGTGTTAGATTGACTAATTGTTTCACTAACATAACAAAATGTTCTTCAATAATTATCCAATCTTGTAGATTTTAATCGACCTCAAATAATGATTTCCCTTTTGGAGCAGTATATTTCTAAATTTGACAAATTATAATTTCTGAAACGGTATCCACGTGAACAAATTACTTTACTTCATGAGTATTGATCTTTTCATAGTGATATGTTATACACATCATGATGATAATTTTATGTGGTTCATATTGATATTTTATTTATCTAACATTTTCTGTTGATTTAATTTTCTAAGGGAAATTGTTTCCTGACCATAAGACTTCATCTTGCTTGATGACCAAGATAGGGAGGGGAATTAATATTTCTTGAAATATAAAATCCAACCACAAAAACAATTTTATGCCATTGGAAGGTATATTAAATATTCTAATTTCACTATATCTTCTACATTATCCATTATCTGAAAAAATTCTCCTATACAATATGATACTATAAAATGAATCACTAATTACATAGGCTGACCACAACCTTCCATATTCATTATTTGAAGTGTCCTCATATTGTGTTCATCTGAACATTAATTTTTTTCACTATATCAATTTGGAATTGATCCAAGCATAAGTATTTATTTTTAATTCTAAATTATAGACTTAGAGAATCCATCATAATCATATAATATCCATGTAGTTTATATTTCAAGATTACCCATCGATTTTTATTCTCTCATGAGGTGATACCAGTAGAGGATGGTGTTCGGAATGGGCTTTTTTGGTCTCATGGGAGTGTTTTTTAGGTTTGGGCTTTCACATTCTAGGTGCGTCAGAATTGTATGGAATTAATTGAATGGTTTGGGGAAATCATCTTATACATAGATGTATGGATTTTAGTGTTTATAGTGTATTCACCAAATTGGGGTCTTTCTCTAATTAATAATTCATTAGTGTTCGATTACTAACCCCTTTAACCTTTGAGATGCCTAAGTTGGGATTAGTTTGTAGGATATCTACAAATTATGGTAAATTAATGTTCATAGTAGTATTTTTAACCGTTTTCCCCACATCTTACACATTGGAAAACATTTAACCAATTTCCCTATTAATAAGAGATATAATAATTGTGGCAAAGAAGTCATTGATTCATCTCCTCTATATCAAATCACTAATTCCTTTTATTGATTGGATGAATATATTCTTGAAATCTAGTGGGTTCAGTCCAAAGGTTTGGTGTAGCTAGACTCTACCAAATAAAAAATCTAAATATATTTTAGTTTTATATAGGGCCACTCTTGAGGAAGGGAAAATACCACCTAGGGATATAGGATTCATCTAGATATATCTCTAAAATTTGGGCTAGAAACATTTTCTCCAAGTTTTTAGTGAATGGTTCTATCCTTCTCATGATTCTTATACTTGTGTCAGGATCATCTCCTTGATGATGGAGGCCCTGTTAGTAATTAAATAAACAATCAAACTAGTTATACCCACCATTTCTATTATTTATTATTCTTCAATTCATATACATGATGGAATATCCCCACAACATCATAATCAACCAATCAATTTTTTTAAGATTGGGTAGCATAAAACATTCAATGTCATGATTATTAGTATACATCAATTATTCCTCATTAAATTTATTCAGCCCAAACTGGTCAACATTAATTTTTTCCAACTAACATCCATATGAGTTTATAATATTATTGAGATGCTAATGTATTTCACCTATTATTATTTTGTCACTTATTTGGAACCCAATGGAGTGGTGATAAATAATAATTGTTGAATTTTTTAAGAATTCTCTTACAACATCTCATTTTGAGATGGGATTCTGGATGCTCACAATGGTATAGTAACCCAATATCAAACATTGTGATCAATTATGGTTTTCATGAAAAAATGGATGTTTGTAATATTTTTCTGTCCCTACGAGTCATAAAGAATAAAATATAATAACACCCAGTCATCCTCAACCAATTTGGGTTGATGATGATGGATGATGAAACCAACATAGGGGATAATTTTCCCTCCACCGCTGTTCCTTCAAACCGATCATCGAGTTATTATATAACATGGGTGGAATATTATACTGATGAAATTTTGGGCAAACTCGTATAATGAGTGAATAATCAACAATAGGATCAATGTTCCTTTACCATCATGATTTTATTTTCAAATTCTAATAAATAAAATCAGACGTCCAAACATTTGAGGCATTCTAGAGAGCTTTATCTTCATGTTTCTCTCATTCCAACTATGGTGAAGACCCCGGATTTTTTCATGACACTATTAGAAACCCCAATAACATTGGTCTCAGAATCATTTTGTTATAAAATTCATTGGTAGACACTATAATTTCCATATTAGTTAATGGAATTAAGAAATAAATGATGATAGATGACTTTCTGACAACTACATCCCAATTTAGAACAATCCTATCCAAATAGAATTTGATCCTACATTATAAAACAATAGTAGTTGTTGAATATGGATTAGATCCCAATGCTATAAATGAATATAATGATATCTGATTGTGGGCATGGAATTAAGTTTACACTATAATCATATAAACTCCTTTAAAAAATGTTGTTGATAAACTGGATATCCTTTATCAGGTATTCCAAATCTTGCGCATTGGTTGGAATGATTACCAATATTTCCATATTCTACTCTGTCATATTCACATTTCACATGACGTTTTAGTTTCTCATTAATGTGATCATGTCTAGTTTAATATTTTCTACCATCATGTGGAATCATTTAAGCATACTATTACTAATCACCAACATTTATTTACATAGGAATCAAAACATCATGATTGTATCACCTTATAGGCTTCAAAAATGTGAGAATATTAAGATCTCATGGCCAGAGAGAAGGCCTAAATTTAATTGAAATATATGGAAGTATAATCCATCAAGAAATAAAGAAGATTCCTTCATGCATTTTATAGGAAAATGAATCCATTTGGCACATCAAAATATGGGTAGAAAACTAATCATGTGCAGTCCCTAAACACCTTATGTTAGGTATTAGATGATTTAATGAACATAGCTAGTAAATTTTCATGGATTTAATTTCAATTTTTTTACTGATCATTAATATTTACAAGAGACTCCATTATGGGGATATTCCACATTACTAAATTCATCTAATTAATGAAAAAATTGTTTTCCTCAATTTTTTTCTTTTATTATTTTCTTCTTATATGTTCATGGATTCTTCAATATTTCAATGTGAAAAGTCAAGATATCTTGGATCATTAAACTATCATGTAAACTTATCTATTATAATTAGGAATATTTTTACCTAATTACTCCATTTAATTTTCATTTTTCCATGGACCATGGAACGGTATTGTATAATTAGCATCACTATAGCACAAGATTTTTCTTGATTAAAATATTGAATGATATTGATTCAGACTTTTTGAATATCTAAACTGAATTATTTTGAATAGATGATTATTATGATCTAAAATTTTCTGGGTTAAGGGACTGAGAGAGTGTAAATTGACTATTTCTAGGGTTTTACAATGTTATCCACATACATTATGTATATTTGGTCACTTCACTAATTGTTTTTCATAAATTTGATGTAAATAAGTCCTAGCAGGCATGAAATGACTTTTTCTTAGGTGACCCTTCATAGTATTTCAAACTGACAATTTATGTTTCTCAATCCATAGGTAATTTAATGTCTTTTGGGAAAGATAAATCCATATGATCTTTTATAATGAAAATATTTGGTCACAAATTACTTTGAAAATTATTTTTAATAATGAATACTTGGAAATTTATTGGATGAGGTGAAAGGAATCATAAACCGTAATCTTGGTTCTCTTAAATATATATTAGAATGCATGGGGAAGGTACATAAGGGATGCCCGTGGACTCTATCCAAAACTTGTAATCCATTAAAATGTTTTCGAGGCATATGAAATTAATTTGTTCTCTCCTAAGAACAATGATTCCTTTGGTTGGTCGGAAATATTTTTGGAACACATTATGAAGATCCACATCATAAAATATTTTGAATAGTCAAATGAAATGTGACTTTCAAGGTTAGATGTTAATAACACCATTATACAAGGATGGTTTTTTGTTTTTTTAGTTTTCCAAAGCTCATGTAGTGTGGTTTATGAAATAGGGGATCCATCCAAGAAGTATGATGAGATTAATTTCGATTAGTTTTTCACACGGGTTGGTGACTTCATATAAAAATTTGATTTGAAGTAAGGGACGTATTTTTCTACAATCATGAGTTTTAAGGTGATGGGAATCCATGATAGGATTCCTTGAATGGATTTGGAAATATAATTTTATTCATATGGTTTTTAGACCTATAATAAGTAATCCATGACTCATTATGGATCTCATTTGGATAATGATCAAGACACATGTGTTTTGTGTGTAAATTGGAACCATCAATCAAAAACACTAAATCATTTTAGCCATGATCAATGTGAGAAATGAGATGATATCGGAGTACAATTAGTATTGTGATAAAATAATTAGATCTGGGTTTCATCCACGATGAAATTAATGGATTTTTATCTTATGGTGAGGAAAACATGCGACAAACCAGGATGTTTTTTGGAAGTGGTCAAAAGTAATCCATCATAGCCCAAATAAGAGGGTATGGATGTCAGGGAATATTTATATCAGGACATTTGGGATACTTATTATCAAGAAGGTAAGATATGAAAAACATGGATGGGGTGACCATGGACCATAGTTGAAAACTGGTTTCCAACTGGGATTCCATCAGGGAGTACAAAGATAAAAAGGTTTCCTCTTGAGGAATATGATACCTCTGGTTTGTGGACCCCATTTACAGAACATGTTATACAAAGAAACATATGGTAATTTTATGTATATTAAAAACAATGGTTTTATTTAGAGTTAAATTATTTTATCATATATATAAAATGGAAGCTTAGGTGGATATATGTTTCCACTGACACGAAGGTTGATTTTTGAATGAGAAAATTATTGGGTTATACTGATGGTATTTAGACCAATGTTAGTACAAAATAATCATTGGATATCATAAATTAAGCTAGCATGTATACAATATAAAGAATGTTGGTGTTTTATTCATGGATGGGCCTGAAATGAATCCTTCAAGAATCTTTATGTATCTCATTGGGATATGAATAAAGCCAAATATAGTTCATATATAGATATTTTCCTATGTAGGATTGACCCATACACAAGGAGGGGATATTTAATGTTAAAGATAGACCCTGTATTTGAGATCTGGGTGTCACTATATATTTTATGGTAATAGGAATAAATCCAAATGTATTCCTAAATAATGTTCCATACAGAGGTCTAGAATGCATATAGGGAGAATCAATTTCTGGATGTATGGTTTCAAGAATGAAATGAGAACCCCCAGCACAATAACTTATACAGATCTATATCACACATAGGTGATTGGGAGAATCAACTTTTCTGTTCCATTCCTAAGATCATGTTGGATAATTTACGTGTAACTACATATCTCATTGTGTTGAGAATCAACCCACACATACATATAGGATAGATACCCTATATAGATAGAGTAATCATATGAGGAGGGAGAATTTTATCATATTTCTTCTAGTACAAGATATAGAATCTGAGAAAAAAATACATTTCACATTTTTATGATAATTAATACACATATAGTTCTGACAATGTTCCCTACACAGGTCCGGTCTATATGTAAGGAGGGGAATTTATTTCATTTTGAAATACTAGTTCCCATTGTAAATGATATCCCACACTCAATTCTATGTTGTGTATCTGGGTAATATAAAGAAAGGTATATGAATTTTCAGCAGATGGGAAAAGGATAGATAACCAGGGTATTAATATGTATCTAATCAACCAAACAATCAATCCATAATTAGTTATAAGAAATTGTTTTGGTGTGGGAGAAACACCGATAATTGTATTTCCCTAATGTGAGGGACGCAAAAATGGAAAATCCAACATCCAATGAAAGGTATGTCATCTATTCTATTTAAAATATTTACACAAGGACATTGGTTACATAATGAAAAAATGAGGTATTATGTACTGTGTTGGAAATAATCTTTTGGCATGAATACATATAGTTTATGGTCATGTTTTTTGAACCATGAAATTACATGACCATGAAGGGATGCCATTTATAAGATTCATAATCTCAAATGGGATGTGTATGGTCTAAAAAACAAGGAATAGTGTGGGTTTTTATTTTCACATGGTTGATATTTTATGAATATTATGTGGCGAATAATTACCACTAGTGGGTTCAAAGTGGTGTCTCCAGCCGGTAAGGTGGAATTTGACATGAATGAATGAAATTGTGTCGACCACTAGGAAAGGGAAACAAACATGTGTTTGAAATTTGTATATGGGGATGTGATATACGTTTTATACATTAATATATATCTTATTGAAATAGGAATCAGTTTTTACTTTGTTCAATTAAAGGATTACCTGTGCTAATTTGAGTCATTTGAAGGGAATAGGTAGTATTTATTTTTTCAACTCGGCCTAGGATGAGGTACCATAGTGTCACTATGTTTCTCATCTAAATGTGAATAATGAAACATGTAATTCTCATTTTTCTATATAGTTTAATTTCATGTTTTCATGATATAGGCTCCATGGAAGAAGGTAAATAAGAGATGTTGGGATTATGCATTAAAATATTCCTAAACATTCAAAAAATTAATCTCAGGAGAATAGAAATCTCAAGCTCATTACATGAGGATTAAAAGGTTCATCTCACAAGGAATACAATGCTTGGTTCTTATGAAACTCTATATTTTAACTAAATTTGATGAGGACATTGTCATACAATTTTATGACTTTTATATTTGAAGATATGGGTTTTTCATTTTACTATAATGCAATAGAGACCATTTTACATAGTTTAACATTAGTTAGTAATGATGAATGACTTACTGTAGTTTTCAGTTATATGACTAGGACTATATAATTTTAATCACATAAAATAATTTTTGGGAAATATTTCTTTGGAATGGACATAGTTTTCCCATCATACATGGTGATAGGTTAATATTATCTATTGGAATAGATCTTATGGATAGTAAGAGGTCTTTCTAATTTTGGATATGGATTTATATGCCTCTTCCTAGATATCCTTGGGGTCCTAAGGAAAAAACCAATTCCTCTTGCAAATATTATTGATTGAAACCCATTTTCTAATCAAAATAAATCTAGTTTATGTGATCCTATACATGAAACAATGTACATATTATTTTCCCATCCAGATGTTCCATTCATCCAAATACTTCTTGTACTACTCATCTATCAAAATTTGACCATACATGGTAATACAGAATGAATGAAATTAATACTAAATGGGAATAAAAACTTCTATCCCATATACTAATGAATATGGGGTCACATTAATTATTGTATAGGTCATGGTGTGATAGGACCACCTGTAATGTAGATGTCTTTTGAAATAGGATTTAACTTCATTTTCCACCATTTTTGGGAGTATGTTTGATAGGGTTTTATTGAAATCCTCTATATATCAATTTTTTATGACATGATAGCGTCATAAATGGTAGAACTCAATGTTATATTCATAATAAAACCAAATAAACTCATAATAACATACGTTATTTCCATTTTCAATCATTATTATATGAGGAACACCAAACATGGTTGTAATGTCCAAAGATTTTATTAATGGAATTATATTCCCTTCTTATAATTATATTATATATTCTAAAAACACATATGGCAGAGATAAAGCAAAAAAATTATTATTGCCATAAATGAATATTTAAATCTGTGATATTTATAGAAATTAAGGAACCTATACAAATGGAATTGTAACATGACCATTTGAATAGTAAAATGACCATTTGGAATTGTGATTTAGCTAATAAAATAGTAACATTACATAGGAAGGTATAAATTTAATTTTTTTTATGTTATAAATTAAAAATAGCTATAATTAAGTCTTAGTGTATGTAAAAAATATGTTTTAAAAATGATAAATTACGTATTGGTATCATTGTGAAAGGTAAATTTTTATTTATAATTTTATAATTAATATAATGATTTAAAAGAATTTTATTTTCATAAAATTTATTCTAAAATTATAATTTTATTGTATTATAATTATAATATAATTTTATGATACCTTTAATAATTTTTTGAAGTGTCGTAAAATCTGTTATAATATTAAAATTGTAATTCTTTGAATAAATTATGATTATAATAAAAATGTAAATTTAACCTATTTACATTATTATTAAAATATTATGGGTTCTATATTTTAATTATATATGTTAAAAAATAATTATGCTGTGTTTTTGAAATTTATCTAAAAAAGTTGATTTTTTTGGTAAATAGTGAAATATGTTAATTTATGGTATAACAAAATACATGAATTATTGAGTAATTGATAATGTATGGATAAGGTAAAAAAATTATTGAAAACTATATTAAATTTTTTTACTTTATTGTTTCATGAGAATCAAAAGTATTGAATGTCTTGATCCAAAACAATAAATGAATGAATAAAATAAAAAAAAAACACCCCTCTCCTACTCTAAAAATACCACCCCTCACAACCTACTCTACTCACCACTACAAGGCCTTATAGATTATCAAAATTCTACCCAATTAACCTCCCAATAATATTCCTCTTGTCTATGTGATTTTGGTCTCAATATAATACAATACCCATGTTTCATATAGAGGTTCTCAGGGAGACAACATTCAAGAGGTAAAACTCCAAATCCTTCTGATTAAATTTATTTTATTTTCTTATCCTCTCCTAAACAACCATGTCCTATAGTTTCAAGATAACATTAGTTTGATACATATATATATTAATGTTATTTTTTATGGATATTCAACCATTAAATATTTTTTCAACTTTTTTTATATAAAAACGAAAACATCACCCTTGATACGTTGATTCACTGCCTTCGTGGATGAATAGATTTCATTTTCCTTTACAAACGTAAAGTAATGTAATAAAACAATTGTTATGGTTCAATAAAATATTATTAAACATATTATATGTTGTATAATTTTATGGAACCCGTATATAAATATTATATTAAATTAAATGATTAAATTCCATGATGGTCATAAAAACTGCCAAAATAAATTAAATCATATACATTACTATTTTATCTAGAGAATCATCCTCATACAATAAGAAAAATGATATATCAGACAATAGAAACATCTATAATATCTTTAATAACATATAATTTCAATTATATATGATTATTTTAATGTTACATGATCTTTCATACTTTATACTAGATAACTGATCATGAAAACTAAAAAAACAAACATTCCTGGAATGATAAAATTGAAATATATAACTCATTAATATATACATAAATAATCTAAAAATATTTACTATAAATCCATTAAATTAATAATAGGTTGGTTTTTTAAATTAATGAATCTAATTTTATTATAGATAATATTAATGTGGTGAAATCATTCAAACATATGGTAAGGGGATTCTCAATCCCAACTCATTTTCTTGGGGTTATTCCTTTTCAAGGAATATTAATGTCTGGATATTATTTTATTATTCCTACAATATAATTACACTATCAATAAATTTTATTTTTTGGGATATAAATTTGTTTAATTATAATTTATGATGAATACAATGATCTTCCAAAAACATCTATTCTTGTGAATTTTTTTTACTCCTCTTGAGTTGTTTCTTCATCGCTATTGAATGATGAATCTTATAAAAAATATGTGTACACCATTACATTCAATAACCCCATATTTATTCATTGTTGAATAAATAATTATGAATCTATTTCCCTTATATAGTTTATTTCATTACATTTATTGATAAATGTTCTATGTGGCATGTATGATTATGTAGATGTTATGATATAATGGGTGTGTTTGAAATTATATAGTGATCCAATGAATTGGGTAATTATATATACCCAATGAGATAATCTACAACATTAATGAACAAGACTGTAGATTTTTTTACAATTATGATGTTATTATAATACACATATTTTATTATTTAACATGATGTAATCTTTGTTCACAACTATTTTTGGTATTTGACCACAAAGACATGATGTTTTATTTGTATACATTTCCAAATTCTGTGAATTTACCAAATTCTTCCAATTATTATTATCAAGATAATTATATTCTTATGTTGTAATATTGAAGATGATTGTTTTATACATTGTCATATTGAATAATGTTTATTATTTATCTTCTTACTGTGATTTTTTCTCACCCATTTCTTTGATGTATATCCTCAGGTGATTACCAGTACTATAGATAACATTGGCTTTTAAGGATAGCGATGATAGATTTAAGTAAATGTTTTTGTATTATTATGATTACATCATGTATTGTCTTATTTTTTACAAGACACTAAACCTATTTATCCTGCATTTGAAACACTATTAACTTGTTTATCTTTGAAATGAATTAATAGTTATATAAGATATGTGGGCTCTCTATAGTTGGTATCTAATCATGGTTTCATCATCTTTGGAATTAGTATTATATAAAATTATTGAAACCTCGATGTATGAGACTACTTATATGTAACAACCGAATAATCATTGAATTATAAAAATCCTAAACATATGTTTTAAATAATATATGCCTTTATTTGTAATTGTAAAAAAGAAGAAATAATTTATTCATGAATTGTTAACCTGTGTGTTTTAAAACATTTTTTATTTTATGAAATGGTGGGAACCAAGAGAAGGACGGAAAACAACCTGTTTGAGGGAAAATGAGGCAATTTACTGAATTACATCGCCAATGCCATGGGAGTTGGAGTTCAAAATTTCTTGGTGATTCTTACCTAGAAATCTTAGGATTTTAATTTATTTTAATAATGTGGATTTTCCTCCCTCACATAAAATTGACCAATTAGATATTGAATTTATTATGATGAAATGACCACTAATATGTGGGGTAGCTTTTATCAACATGTTATGGTATAGTGGGTTAAATAAATGGATAAGATATTTTTCTTCTCCATTGTTCTAAGATAGAGTAGGTGACTCTAGACAAATATAATATATATGGAGAGGCTGATTAATTATGGTAATTTATTATTAACACATATTTAATGGAAAAAATTGAATAGATGGAGTGGGGATACTTTAATAAAATATTTCATAATTACTAGTTAGATAAAATTATTAGAAAAATTATAGGGATAGAATACATAAGGATGAAAAAAAGGGAAGTTGAATATATCACAGCTTATGAAGAAAATTTCAGAGGGATTGGCAGGTATGCATCATGTTTTATTATTAGGAATGATTAAAAAATAGAAATATTCTTATGTGATTTTAAACTTATCCTTAGAAAGTAACTAACTATTTGGGACCTTAGGAGTTATGAAGAAGTTTTTCAATGTTCTATCAATGTGGAGTTGTAGTTTAGATAGTAGTACCATTGGTATGATGTTACGAAATAGAAGATGGAGTAAATTGATGGAGTATCTAATAAAAAAGGTGGAATGAAATCTTAATGTATCACATGCCAAAAGTGTGGGAAGAAAAAAGATATGACATGTTCAAGTGGGTATTTAAATTCTATTATTGTGTGAGATAAGGACACCAAGATCAAGAATATTAAAGAGACATGAAGAATCAGACCAATGTGATGGGGGAATGGAGAGAACCACCCATGGCTCAATTATTAAACTTTAGAGAGAAAGGTAACTATGAAATCTCGTGCAATAGAAAAAAATATCATTGAGGGTAATCAAAATCATCATCAACCAAATCCAAAGGAGAAAGGGAAATCTTATTCCATCACTACTACTGAATTGGAGTAAGAAAACATATTTTTACAAGGTATACATTCTATTCGCTCAAGAATAGGAAATTTATTATTTGATTCTAGTTCTATACATTCTTTTATATCTTTCATGTTTTCTCGAACAATTTAATCAAAACCCAAATACATTGATATAGTGATATCCATAAAAACACCAAGCAATGTGATTAGTGTAGCCCTAGTGTTGGACACTTCTTCAATTGGAATATATGGGAATATTCATCAGGTGAATCTAATGATGCTTTTCTTGATGGACTTCAAGGATATATTATTCATCGATGGGATCTTGTTATATAGAGAACACATAAAATCCCAAGAATGGGAAATATATTTTTATATTCAAAACCATGAAATGCCCCACAATAAATGCATTGAATACCATGAATATCCTTTGGAAAATAACACAATGTTGTGGGTTTTGATTCCTAGTGAAGAAGCATACCTCAATCAAGTGGTTGGGTCAAATGGAGGTTTCATCTTTGGGGACATTACCATTGTGAGGTAACATAGTGATGTATTTCTTGAATATTTTCTCATAATTAACCCAGATCATGGGGTAGATTTTTCAATAGAACTCATACCCGATGATACTCTTCTCTCAAAATTCCATAACATCATGGCCTTGATTGAACTGGAGGAGTTAGAGAAAAAGTTATAAGAGCATTTGGAAAAAGGGTTAAAATGACTGGTTATTTCTCTTTGGGGCATACCAGTGATCATTGTGAAGAAAAAGGATGTATCAATGCAGATGAGTATCGATTATGAGGAGCTCAATAATATTGTAAATAACAATAATCCTCATTTAAGGATTCATGGCTTGTTCGATAAACTATGAGTGGCTAAATTCTTCATAAAAAGTGGATCTTTATATTGTATATAATTAAATTATGGGAAGGAAGAAAATTATTCATAAAATATCATTCTGTACAAGGCATAGGAACTATGATTTCTTTATGATTCCATTTTAACCTTATAATCCCCTTAAAATATTCATAGATTGGAGGAATATTATTTTGACACTACCTTGAAAATTTGTGTTATTTTTTGTTAATTATGTTCTCATGTACTCGAAGATAAAGGATGAAAATCAATACCATATAATGATTGTGTTTGTGATATTAAGGAAGGAAAAATTATATTCTATATTTAGAAAGTCTGACTTTTGGATTTAGCATGTGACATTCATGTGACACATGATCATTAGTTAAGGAATTTCAGTGGGCCATTAAAAACAAAGGAATTTAAGGAATGGACCAAACCCAACAGTTTCATGGAAATCCAACATTTTTCATAGATTATTATGTTAATACTTACTTTTTCTATGAAATTTATCCCTATTTTACAGCATTCAAACTATGTAAACATGGATAGGGGAAATTTATGTTTGAATAGAATAATGTGAGGAAAGATTCAATGTTCTAATGAAGAGTCTAATCACTACACCTTTCCCCACACTACCAATAAGTGGATAAAGTATTGTGATATATAGTGATTCTGGAAATAATTTCTTGGGTGGTGTGCTCAGGTATATTGGAATTGTGATAACCTACGCCTCATAGAAGTTGAAGATCCATCAGGTGAACTACTTGAAACGTGATATGGGGTTAACAGTTGTGATATTCTTGTTTATGATTTAGTGGCATAGTATCTATGGAGAGAATTCTGACATATATACCAACCATAATAGTCTAAAATATATATTCACATAGAAAGAACTCATCATGTAGAAAATAATGTGGTTAGTTATAACCAAGGACTATGATTTCCCTATTAATTACAATCTGGGAAAGGAAAATGAGGTTTCTGATTCTCCTCATATAAAAGAACCTACTACTCTATCCATGATGTAGTTTGTGAAAGTCCATATCTTCATAGATATAAAAAGGTCTGATTTGGAAATCATAATAGTTGGGAATACATTCATCCTTTTTCATATGATTTCCCAACCATCTATCCAAGAGAAGATTAAGGAGGCTCAATGTGATAATCTATAGTAACAAAAAATGTTTATTCAATAACGGATGGAAAGATGAATGATTTCAATATCAATGATGATAGTTGTATTCAGTTTAGAATATGGCTTTGTGTTCCTTAATCAACTAAGATGAAAAATGTGATAATGGATAATGCACACAGGTCACCTTTCTCAGTCCATCATAGGATTACTAAGATGTGCAGTGATATTTGAGAACACTTCCATTAGTATAACATGAAAAAATAAGATTGTAGTGTATATATCACAGTTTTTGGTAAGACAACAAGATAACGAAATGGTATTGATGTCCAAATGAAAGATGAAACCATTTATAATAGCCACATGGAAATGGTAGAGTATCACTAAGGAATTTTTCACAGGTCTCTTGAAGAAATCCAAAATACATAATTAAATATGGGATCTAGTGTATTGAATCACCAAGACCTATCACATTATCTCTATTCAAAAATATATATCTCATGAAAAACCATCCATGATATATGTTAAAGAAGTGGTGAGGCTATATGGGGTTCTACCTTAGATAGTCTATAAACATGATCCAAGGATCACATCTAAATAAAATAGATTTATTAAACATGATTTGAGCACTGAATTTAATTTCATCATACTCTATCACCCCCAAACTAATGGAAAATCTGAACGGATTATTCAGACCCTTTTGGGAATTTTAAAAGAATAATGAATTAAATTAAAAGGTGGATGGGATCAAAATATCATATTTTTTGAGTTCTTATACAAAAACATATTCTACTTGAGTACTTAGATGGTTCCATATGATGATTTGTATGTAATGAAATGTATTACTCCAAATGATTGGGATAATGTTTTTGAACTAATGCTTCATGGACATCATCTAGTTCAAGAGATAAAAGAGATGTTTATAGGCATCCAAAAACACATCAAAGCTTCTCAGAGTCCGAAAATGGGCTATGCTAGCAAATATATAAGGGGCTTGGAGATTAATGATTGAGATGAAGTCATAATTCAAATATCAATATTGAAAAGGGTCAGGTGGTTTGGAATGAAAGTGATGCATTTCCCATGGTACACTGCCCCCTTTGAGATCATTGATTTCATAGGAGTAGTTGATTATCATATTTCACTTCCACCAAAGATGCATCATGTTCGTGTTTCATAACAAGTATCTCTCTTGAAAAAGAACATACCAGACACCTCAGATTTACTGAATCTGTATGCTGTATGGCTAGAGAATGACCTCTTGTATGAAGAGCAGCCATGAATGTTCTTGGATCATAGAGACAATTTATTACACAATAAGAAAACTCACATTGTCAATGTGTTGTGGTGGAATTATATGTATGACGAGGTGACTTGTGAACAATAGGGAGCAATGAATGATAAGTTCCCTCACATACTTTGACCATAGTTTGTAAAACAAAATTTCAAGGGTGAAATTAAAAAAGGGTTGGAAGAAAGTAATGATTCAATATTTTATCAATGTAATTTTTTTTCTTTCTTATAATTATGTATTATGGTATAAAAACGTACATAGCATAGAGAACACAATTAAAACATTATTCTAATAAATGAAGAATGAAATAAGTGATATTTATTGAAATTAAGAAACTAATTCCAATGGAATAGTAACTTGCCCATTAGAATAGTAATATGACCATTAAGAATTGTTCTACTAGCAATAGAATATTATCCTCAATATTTGACATATAAAAAAATATATTTATCTTATATATGAAAATATTATATAGTTATATAAGAGTATAATTAAATAAAATATTTTAAATTGATAAATTAAGCATTTGTATTTTTGAGAAAGGTAAACATTTATTTAAAATATATTTAATTAATATAATGATATAAAAAATTATTTTTAAAAATAGATTCATAAATTATTATTTTGTTATATTAAAATTATATTATAATTTTATCAAACCATAATTAAATTTTCAATGTGTCATAAAATCAGTTATAATATTAAAATTGGTATATTTTGAATAAATGATGATTTTAATTAAAAATGAAATTTTCTATATTTAGGAAATTATTTTCATAAAATTTTGTCTATTTATCAATTATACATGTTGAAAATGGTTATGGTTAATTTTTGGGATATTTCAAAGAGTTGAATTTTTGGGGAGTAGAAAAATATGGTAATTTAAAATATTTAAAAAACACATGAATTATTGAGTCATGGATGATGTATGGATGAGGTGAGAACCCATTATTTTTTACATCTCCTGAACCATGTACTATAGTTAGTCACAAGAATCCTCACTATTTTTATCTAGATCCAAAATAAAAAACTAATAAAAACATAATAAAGAACACCCAGCTTTTCTTTTAAAAATACCACCTGTCACCACCTCTTCTCCTTACACAATTAAAACCTTCTATTTTTCCTAAATTCTACCCAATTCCCATTCCCAAGCCTCTTCCTCACATCCAATTGCTTCTGGTCTCAAAAAATTCCCAACCCAAGTGCCATAAAGAGGTTATCCAAGAGACTACATTCAAGTGGTAAAACCCACAATACTTCTCTTTTTATTTCATTTTTCATAATCTTATCCTAAAATCCCTTATATTAAATGGAAATTATAACTCCATTATATTATTTATAATTATTTAATTTTTTTAAAATTGAATTTCCATTTCAAATATTTTATCCTTTCAATTTTTTCATAGAATCAACACATCACTAGTGACATGATGATTGGCTGCCTTCACGGACAATGATGCGTAATTTTCCTTTACTACCTTATTGGCATCTCATAAAACCATTATTATTGTTAAATAATATTTTATTATACATATTATAAGGAATATAATATTCAGGAACTAGTATATAAACATGATATTAAATAAAATGATATAATTTCTTGATGTTAATAAATACCGTCAAAATAAATTAAAACTTTTTAAATAACCATTAATATAATAAATTATCATAATACCATATAAACATATGATATATAATACCATTTAAACATATATAATTTCATTAATGACATATTAATTCAATTATAGAAAAAAAAATTCATTTTACATGGACTTTAATAATTGTATGCAAGTGAACCAATCAGAAAAACCATGTAATGAACTCTCTCGGAATAAATACATTGATCTCTATAACATGTCAGCATAGCCATAAAAGAACCAAATAAAATTATAAAAAATAAAATAAAATTATAAAAGGTTTTTTGTACTTAATTATTCTATTTTGATAGTCTAGGATACTAAATAGAATAGATGATTTGCACTTGAGGTAAGGGGATTCTCTAACCCAACTCCATTTATTTTGGTTATTCCTCTTTCATACCAAATTTATATGTGGATATTCTTTTAATAATACTAAAATACAATTTCATGGTCGTTACCTTTTATTTTTTGGTTTATTTATGTTTCCAATATTATATTAGGTCCAACAATAATAATTTCCTAAAATTCGTCAGTCCTAAACACAATCTACCTACCCATGAATTGATTCTTCTTCACACATGAATAATGAATATAATACCAAATATTTTTTAACTTTTAATTTGAGAAACCCATTTGTATTCAATATTGATAATATCATTATTAAACTCATTACCTTACATTAGTTACATCAATTTTTTGGATGATATATATTCTATCTGGCTTGCATGATTGTGCAATTTTAATGATGTGATAGGTGTGCCCGAAATTATATAGCACTCTAATGCATTGGTTAATGGGATGTATCTCATGAGATATTGTGAAATATTAATGAAGATTATTATATATTTGTTTAAAATGATTATTTAATGATTATTCACATATGTTATTCATGAACATGTAGCTCTCTTTTTTCATAACTCTGTGTCGTTTGGACCATTAAGACATGTCATTTCATTATTTTCATTTCTACATTCCATGTGTCTACCTAATGTTTCCTCTGAAAATCATGATGATGATTCTATTCATATTTTATGATGGTTATTCCCACTAATGTTATACTAATTCATATTCCATATTTATCCTCATAATGATATTTTATCTTACCCCTCGCTTTGAAAAATAACCTCATGTGGTTACATGTACTAAGAGGAACATGTGCTTTTATGGATAAAGATATAGGATCTAAATAAATTTTTATGTTTAATTGTGTTCAAATCATGTATGTTCCAAATTTTCCAAAGATACTAAACCATAGGATCCTTCTTTTATAATGCATTTATGTTGTTTGTCATCATAATGTTTAATAGTTATATAAGAAAAGTAAGGTTTCTATACTAGATATGATATTGGATTTCATGAAATTGAAAATAATTATATATGAGAGGTATTTCTTTATCCCATTTTTAGAATAAGTCAGCAACAGCGAGGATATAATTAAACTATACAGCTGTAGCCGGAGGGTATAGTCCCACAACATCCATTTACCATATAGTTAATTGATAAGAGTAACAAGGAGGGTGGTAAAACACACGTGGTTGATGGATGAAATCGTAACTCACATGATTGGGATGATTTTTTTGGGAATTACGTGTTATCTTATTTCATTAATGTTTATTAATATCCAACCCTCCTAATTTGGTGAATGATCACGGTTCATAACTGGTGGAAACCACAATCACCAGCATGGATATATTTGAAAAAAGGCATAGTCAATTATTTATCAATTCAACATAGTATAATTATATCAATGACTCATTTTTTGAGGCCATTATGATTTAATAGTATATTATATAAAATGAGTTTAACTTCCCATCATCAAATGTTCTGTTTACTATCTTGGTTCGATTAAAGAGTCCCACTCTATAGATATTCTAGGATTGAAATCATCCAAACATTCAGAGGATTATCTAGTTTTGTCGTAGAATTTGGATAGTTTATATCTTCAATGATACTCTAAAAAAGTTGACACCATTATGCCATGTGGGATTTTTTTACTGTTTCATCAATATCCATATCTCCTAAATCTATAGTTTCATTATCTGGTATTTTCTAGATAATTTTATGATTGTGGTGCATGAGTCAATATTATCTCCAAGGGGAATTTAACTATCCATACTCAGTCATATTCAATAATGGAGACATGGTCTTCTTCAATGATAGAAAAATACATATTTTCTTTTTTAATTACCATGTTGGAATCACCTTCATATGAGTTATTGGAATTTACATCGAAGGATATAAGCCTATAATGGGGCCTTGGTATTCTTCCCCATTATTGATATTTCCATATGATACTAAGAAATAATAAATAATTACAGCATTTAGGGGAGAAATAGAAATGACACCCATGATGGATATTTTGAGGGTAGGGTCTTCCAAACACATTCCATTTTTGATTTTGGACATGTTATGAAAACTAATCTTCCATGTTATTGGGGATTATTGGACATTAAATATTTATTCATCTCTTAGTTTGGTATTTATAGAAATTCATTCTAATGAAGGGTGATCTATGAACAAATACTATAAGTAATTCCACAATATTTCCGTTTTCATATGAACTGGATGTCAAATTTCTATATGGTAACATCTCACAATTTAAACCATCCAGCAAATATACAGAGGTTGAGGCTGTACTTTAGCCATTCAGTTCAAGAGACCAAATAGTCATTGCGATGAAACAAGTAGTTCCCCAATTTCTAAACTATAATTATTTATCCTAGATAATTCATCTTCATACACAAAGAACAATTTTAAAAATCAATCATGGTTCTACGAAGAAAATAATGACTTTTTCATTTTTGATGTCATTCTTTTCTGCAATGAATTCACCATATGATATATCAAAGTATATCATATATAAAATGAGATTATTTCCTTTGAAAATAGGTATTATCATTGTTGGTCTCATAAAATAATAAATTTTATATCTAATTCTTCTTGATAAACATCATTCCACTGATATTTTACCTATTGTTCGTTAACATGGTTATGGGAAAGGCACATGTACCCAAAAGGGGCTCCGAGCGGTGAGTTCTTTTCCTCCCGTCGTCGCCTTCCACACCCCATGGAGAGACGTCTTTGTTTCCCCTTGTTGGCTCCTCCCCGGCTAGGTCAGGCTTGGGCTCCTCCTCTAGGTCCCAAGATTCCGCGACGCTGTCGGATCTGGACCCATGAGCTTAAGACCGGGTTGCGACGAGGTTGCTAGAATTTCAAGCATATGCCATGAGCCGGTTTGTGGGTTCGTGGTCCTCGCGCTGTGGAGCAGGTCCTAGGTCGAGATTTGCTGCTTTGATCTGGGGTGGATGTGTGTGATTTGGGGGTTTTCGGGGTCTTCTCTAGTGGGGCTGAAGGTGGCGACGGGCTCTATTGTTGTTTTCTTTTAGATTTTTATGTTTTACATTTTTGTGGTTCGGTCTGCTAGTTCTTTGCCGAGGGTTTCTACCTCGCTGATACATTGACGAGAGTTTCTGCCTCGTTGTAATCGGTGAAGAGTTTCACCGGCGGTGATGCACTATTTCTTGTCGCCGACGCGGATGAGTGCGTGATGATGGACGTCAGTGAATCTCCCTGGCGTTCTGGTGTTGGGATGATTGTTGTATGGTGTTGATCCATTGTATTTCGACGACGCCGATGGATTTTTATGGCCAAGTTCTCTCACCGGTGACATGTTGTTTCACGATGGTTGCCGGTGATGATGTCTCTGCCTGAATGGGGTTGATCCGTCGTTTTCGATGATGTTGATGGAGGCAGATGGCCGGAATCTATCGCCGGTGACAAGTATGGAGATGGCTGGATTTTCGTCGACGAGATTCTTGAGGTGGCGTGCGGCTCGAGGTGGCGTGTGGCTCGAGGAGGCGCGTGGTTCGATTAGTGTTTGAATTTGAATTTTTTTTGCTGGTTTTTTATTCCGTTGGTTTGATACTGGAATGTTGTGAGGTTTCCAGTTTTCCTCAAACCGTGCTGCAAGGGAACTGACTACCCTCAATCTGGCCATTTGAAAACAAAAAAAAATTGAATTGTAGGCATGTTATGTGAAAGAACATTCTATCAATATTATCTATAAATCATTGAATGTGTTCATGTAATCCTTGTAGTACTCTAAAATATTTGATCTTTCTACGAGGTATCATGTTTAGGATATAATTATTTATATCATGATTGAATTTGATGCCACAATTGAGTAATGTAATGGTGATAAAATTTCTAGTGGTAATACCAAATGTAACGTTAAAGGGGATTATTTTCAGTTGTTCTGCTAATTATTGTAGAAAATGTTTTCATGTTACCTAAGTTGAATATATCATTTACTATATTATAATAACATTTAACTGGATTCAAACATGAAAACATTCCCATAATTTGACTAAATATGTGTTTCATAGAATTCAAGTATGTAGTTCTGACATTTTTCAAGCCAATGGACAACACCTGATAAAAATATAAACATTGGGGTTCCCTCAGTGAAGTGGATTATTCATCCTTTAGGATCAATATGATTTAGTTAAACCGAGATAATCCATACATGAATGATAGTTATTGATATCTAAATGTCACAAAAATTATAAGTTCTATAATTAGATTCATGATGTCATCTTTTGGAACGTTCTAGTTGATATCTCTGAAATCAACGAAAACTATTATTTTCCCATATTTCATCTTGGATAATACTATATTGTTGAGCCATTTCCAATGTTGAACATACAAAATGAAATTTTATTTAATGAGTTTATCAACTTCAACAAGAATTTTACCAAAATAAATTAGTTGATTCCTTTTGGTTGTCTACATGTAGCCATGATGGTCTTCTGGAAGACCTAGGTGGTGGGTGTCCAAATTATTATTGAGGCTAATCATTTTCTTTAATTATATCAACATATTTCTTGATGATCATTTAACATGGAGGTATGTTTCTCTTTGTCCTTAATATCCATAGCTATATTGAATAGTGTTGGTCTCAATCATTTTTACGTTCCCAAAATTACATATCAATGTATTTAGACAATAGTAAAGACACACTCTTAAAATGATGGGGACAGACTTTAAGGTCATATTCTTCTTCCTCTTCATCTTCCTCTTCCTCTTCCTCTTCATATTCTTCTTCCACTTCCTATTCCTATTACTCTTCCAATTAATCTTCATCTTCATCTTCCACTTCCTCTTCCATTGCCTCTTCCTCTCCTAATTCATCTAGGTCATCATTAGTGTGAATGAGTAAAGAATGGGAATTTATAGATTAAGTTGTAGGATTCATATTCAGACAGTTGAAGGCATGTAAATCTATAATATCCAATTATAATATGGATATTCCTTCCATTCAGATAATGTTGTTGGGTCCTACCAAATTCCTTTGAATAATGTTTTGGCATATAAACATGAAACATCTCCACTGATGGGGGGATCTTAGAACTCTTTCGTATATTCAAATTCATCTCTCATAACTAATATCATAAGGGTAAATGAGTAAAAATCTAGTTCTGAACCCATAATCTCAATTTTTTTGATGGGAAGCACATACCCATCACTCATATCATTGAATGGGTTTTATGGGGTCATTTATAGACCATTCATCGTGAAAACCTGAGAAACATCAGCATTTATGTGTTTCATTACTGCTCTCTCTGATAAAATAAAAAATTTATGTTTTGGTCCTAAATATATTCAAATAAATATTTATCATTGAATAAAGAATCAAATTTTCCATAGATTTAGTAATTTACACCTTTGTTATATGATGAATGGATTGATGTATTTTGGTCTACTAGGGTCTTCCAAGAAGAACATTGAATGTTGTATCTTTTTAGATGACTAGAAATTTAAAATGGGACAGTAGGTCTCTAAATTTATATATGAGAATGATTCATCCAATGGTAACACATTTAGTATCCTTTGATTTTCAAAGTATATGGATATAGGTTGGATTCACTATAACCAAACTGAATAAGTGTTCAAATTGTAATGAGAGTGACCATGAAACTATTATAAAAAATATCTCATCTGATGCCAATTTAAAATATTCTAAAATAATAAAACAAGTATATCCCATTTAATGAGATTTTATTATTTCAATTTCATTAACTATATCTTCATCCCCTTCCATAAAATGTAAATTGAAACTATTGATCTTTTATACAGGTGGCAACCACCTCACGAACCAATGTTATTCGTCTTCCATAACCAACTCTCATGGATTAATATGATGATAGATTTAATATTTATGTTATATATATATTATATAATATTATTCATTTGGAATTATAATCTCACACATAACATCATACCTTTCATCCTATTTGAAAATAATAACGTCACTCATGTGTACGATGGGATACCACATCGCAAACTGATTTGATGTGTTTTTCAATTCTTTTTTACATGGATTTTGATATTGATATATTAAATTAATATATATAAAAATGATGATATAATTATACATTTTGAAATATCTTATCACATATACCTCATTACATTCCGTTCTATGGGAGATATGATAGCGTTCATCATATGTGCGGTGGACTACCACTTCAAGAAGTGATGTGACTCATTCTTCACATAAACTTTTAGTAGATTTTAATATGGTTAAATTTAATAAATATATATGATATATATATATATAATCATAATAATGTTATAAATGGTGAATTAATATTTACCATTATTTTGTACCATATGTTAAAAATGGAAACAGTTTCCATGCATTTTCACGGTCTACCATCTCCATGAATGGTTTATTTTATTTTATATATAAATATTATAATAATTACTCTAAATTAATATATAATCAATATATATGATAATCATATCATGGTGAAAATTCTTGATATTATGGAACCATGACCAATATAAAATGATTGAAAATACAAAATCAAAACATTAATGAAAAAGGAGTTATTACATGAAACATGATTTTAAATAGGAATTATTAATTAATGGATAATAAAAGGTCATAAGGAAAACATATATGATATTATATATATAATTATAGTTCTATAATATATTTATAATAAACATATATTTATAATACGGTATTTTTGAGCATATACCAAAACATTCGTGACATAAGGTAAGGGTTTTTTGTCTCAATTTTACTTATTTAGGACATACATCATGTTATGGACATATCATAATTTATATGGTTTATAAACATACCCTTTGACATGTAATATCATGAATTTATTTTTTCTCATGATATAATAATTATCATTTAATAATATTCATCCATGACGTTTGTGATTTGATATTACCAATGTTGTATGAGATTTATGTTATAATCTCTTCATTTGCCTGAATTATTTATAATTATGTTTCCAATGATGATATATTATGATTTATCTCTCCATGAACTCATGTATTTTATTATAATATTTTCATTTTCTAGGAATAAATTTTTTCATTTATATTTCACCACTCAAAGGATTAATCATAATAAAAACAATTCATGAAAAAGAGTTCTTATTTCTATCTTCAGTCAAAACCCCTTTTTCTTCCCAATCCATGTTTTCTTAATATGTTATAAATAATAAATTTATACCCCCAAAATTATTTATTAAATATATTTTTACCAATCATTGAACTTTTTGAATTTTTTAAAAATTAAATTCGATATAGTTTTCTTAAAAAATCCTTTTTAGATTTTATTAAAGATCTGAAAGGATAAATTATCACAAAATGAATATATCAAACAAAATTCATTCTATGATAACCACCCATTGTTTTTATGAATCAATTTTATGTTGAAAAGGTTTTTTTCCATGGTATTTGTGTTCACAATGTTTGGAGAACTTTTTTATTTTAAATTCTATATTTCAATATAAAAATTTATTTTTCAACTTTAATGAGTTAAATAATCATTAAAGATTATATTAGAAGTTTGTAAGGTAAATTTAATGTAAAATTAACTGTGTATTATTTATTTTTAATAATTTTTTTTTAAATTTTGAAATACAAGTTTACTAAATTATTTATTTAAATGATCCTAAAGAATTACTTTATATGTTTCCACTGTTGTTATCAAATAATCATTTTTTAGTTTTTTTTTATATTTTAAAACTTTTTTTTCAATGTCAATAGTCTATTTTCCTCATGAAATGATCCAAGTGATATTTAAAAATTATTTTCCTTCTATGAATAAATTCAATGATGCCACATTGGTTTTTTGGGAACAAGAACCAATGATAATTTCCTAATTATTTCTCTAGATTTGTTATGTTTATGATGACATGATTCTTATAAAAACTACTTCATTTTCTAATTGTTATGAAATGATAAAATATTGAAATAGTTTTGAATCCTATTTCTTTCCCATTGTTTATTCAATAATGAAATGATAATAAAATATAATTTTTATTTGATCTGATATGATAAATGTTTTATGATCTTATAGAACAGACATGTATGGTTTTCATTAATGGATAAGTTGGACCTATATCCCCCTATGTTATATTAGGTAAATATTTATTCTCATATGAAAATTATAAATGGAGTGTTGAATTAATCAAATTTAGTAAGGGATATTTTCAACTATTGTATCCCTCAGATTGAAACATACCAAAAATAATTATATGAAGAGTGAAACTATTCATTTATGATAGTCTTGTATATTATTATTAAATAATATGGAAATGTTTTTATATGATAATTTATATGCCACAATTTTCTGTGTTATTCCATTGTTATTATCTCATGGCTCATAATAATTTCATTATTTTTGATTCACTCCTTATGAACTTCAAATATTTTTTCTATGAAACAATATATGATCATTTTATGTTTTTTACTTCACTTGATTAACCTTAATGACCATCTTATGTAATCATTTAATATTTTTCTTTTCAATAAGTAATTATTTTAGGTAGTTCATGTGATTTTTCTATGAATTATTCTAGTTATTAAGAATTATATGCGATAAAGTCTAGGACTATTATAAACCATTTCATTATATTTCTATGTTTATGAAGATTATATAGAATTACAATCATTGGTAGTGTGTTTTTCTAATTTAATGAAAATTGACCTAAATTTTTTGAAATTTATATATACAAATCATTTTTAATTATGGGTATCAGATGATATGTTTAGTTAACCATTTGAAATTTGTTTGAGAAAAATTTTGTGAGAACCCATAGGATAATCCTAACTATAAGGAATCATCCTAATGTTTTGGTCAGGAATGGATTATATTGTTTACCTAAAAGTATTTCCCTCTATGGATACTACAATTGGACATAGTTCTGGTAAAATGTACATAGTTGTAATAACTCTGAAAAATATGTGTTGGGATCGTCTAAAGTGTTACCTTGTACTTGAAGAAAAGAATTCCTATCCACCTAGTATCTCACTCTTAAATGTTATTATATTGTAATTTTACAATTTCTTTATTAACCATCATAAAATATTGGATAAAATGAGGGCAATTAATGACCAATGTTATGCCGAATGTGTCATGATTTAGACATCCTATTATGGATCATTCAAAAATATTTTGTTTTCCAATATAAATAGTGTTCCTCACAATATGATTTTTTTACACAGTGGATGAATCTAAGGGAATCATTCTAAAGCTGAATTTGATAAAGAATACAGTGTCTATGAATAAAAAAACAATTATTAGAGCTAAATATTCTATAATTATTCATCAGTAGTTATCAATATAAATAATTAATAATATTAACATCGATGTAATTCCAAAATCACCAAATAAGAGGACGATAGAATTTTAAGCACGTTATTTTGGTAATGAACATGATGGAATGAATATTAAGCTTCATACATGTCATTAAGATTGGGGGAAGAACCATGAAAAATATCATAAATGGAGAGTAATTTTATAGCTATTTGTAATGAGTGTTCATTGGGTGATGAATCATTAAGGCATTCAATGTATATTGTGAGTGGAATATAAGAATTATCTAAGTCACTTCCTTAATCCAAGAGTTAACTTCTAAACCAAGGAAGTTCATGTCCCATGTAAATAATCAATGTGGAAGGATTTAATTATTTATGTATTGGGATTTGTGGAATTTTTTTATGTGTTTTTTACCAAGGGTATTTGGGTTTTAAAGAATCAAGAATCATCAAAGGATTGTGCTAATTTTCATATCATACATGTCTCCATATATAATTAATGTATGTTTTAGGTATATTTTTAAGGGTTTATGATTAATGCTTGATCAAATGTTAAAAGTCTGTCACACCCTTTTTGTGATTTTTTATGGGAGTATATCTTGATTAAGGAAATTTTGGCCAACATTTATGGAAATACATACCTTTGGTAATGTATATGTTTTAGTGAAATGTTATTTGAGGAGTGTATACCTAAGATAATATTCCTCTCGATGTATGGAAATTTTCAATTTATAGTGATTTATTTTGGTATTACTAATTCGCTCAATATATTTATGATTTTAAATAATTGATTATTTTGATATTACCTTCATCAGTTCATAGTAGTATTTATAGATGACATTGTTTTTTATTCAAATATCAAGGATGTTCATAATGAAAACTGGAGAATTTCTTTCAAGACCCAAATAAATCGGAATTTTTTGAACAATTTATATATTATGAATTTTCATTACAAAAGGATTCATTTTTGGGATATATAATATCACGAGAGGGTATATTGGTGAATCTATCAATAATATATGCTATTTAATGTTTCCCTATACCAACTATAGTGAATGAGAGCCAAAATATTTTGGTTTGTGGGGATATTAATGTATTTTTTTTATAATTTATCAAGACTATCTAATAAATTCACTGAGTTAAATATGAATGGAGAGATGTTCCTTTGGATAGATGAATGTGAGGAAAATTTCAAGGAATTATGGAGAATATAATCACTTGCACATGTACATACATTACCCTAATGTGGATAAGGGGTTTTAATCAATATTTATGAATCTAAGAATGTATTTGGATGAGTTAAAATATATAATTACATCTTTATAGCTTAAACCCCATGAAAATTAAAGGATCAGGAAAAAAATTACCCCACTAATGGTTTGGTGTTAGATGCATAATATTTCTCTTTAATGATATGGTGGAATTATCATAATTTATAACATTATGATATATATACATATTAAAAAAATTAATTTATATATTCACATAGAAGGAGTTGGACATGCACCTGAGAGTATAGTTTTAGTTTATTAAGGATTATAAATGAAAAATACATTAATATTATATGAAATAGAATAATTTGATTGATTCATGGGGTAAAAATGATCATGAAATATTATCAATGATGAGGATCACACAAATATCCAATATTTTTGGATTTTCAAAGGATAGATCGTGAAATCCTAAAGGGGAAAAATATTTTCTTTTGCAAATGAGTGATCAAACATCAATCTAAGTGGATATTAGAGAGTCACATAAAGAATATGTGGAGTTAAAAAAAGGTGCCAATTTTCCTAATTTTAACCATGATAATGATTGATTAATGAGGTTTGGGAATCATATTTTTGTTTCCTTCATACCGTATTTGAAGAAAGAACTGTAATAATAGGCTCATAGTTCATCATTATCTATTATTAATGGAAATTATAAAAGATTTATAGATATTATAAAGAGTATTTTTTTTGTAATGGAGTGAAGAGAGATAATGTTGTCTATGTATCCTGGTGATTACTTTATGAAAAATTTAATTCTAATAGGAATTATTTAAATGGATGTTCTAAACATTATCCATACCATAATGTAAATGGGAAAACATCACTATAGATTTTTTCATTGGACTCCTCAGAATGTATAAATGGAATAATTCAATTTTGGTTTTATACATTCTCCTTAAAGAGACAACATAATTCATCACTATCTTAGAATAATTCTCATAGGATTATCATTCAAAGATATACATTAATAAATTTTTATGGTTTTAGTGATTAATATATTCTATTGTTTCTTGACCTGTATCATAGGTTTACCTTAATGTTCAGGATAAGTCTTTTGTAAGGAAATTATGTGTAGTTGAGTTTTAAAACTAAGGGTTATCAACAAATAGATGGCATGCCTATAAGAATAATTAAAACCATATTGTATATGTTGAGATCTTATTCTCAATTTTTTCAAATGTGACCGGATCAACAACATCCTATTTGTTTTTTCATTCAGAAATATATTTAACTCAGGTATTCAAATGGATCCTTATGAATCCCTAAATATGAATAAGTATAGAGATACACCATTATAGAATGATATGGGATAAATATAACAATTGGGACATAAGATATACGATGAAAAGGAAGAGAATGTTAGATTTATTCAAGAAAAAATAATAGAGGCACATAGTTGATAGAGAATTTATATTTATAATCATTTACATATTCTAGAATTTGAAGTTGGTGATAGGCTGTTTATATAAATATATTTATGGAATAAGGTAATGTTATTTAAAAATAAGGTCAAATTATTCCCTAAGTATATCAGTTCTATTAAAATTTTTGATAGTATCTGGGTGGTAGCCTATCTATTGGAACATCAACCAAACCTCTCTCAATTCACTGATGTGTTCTATGAATCTCTCATGTGGAAGTAAATACATGTACCACCACATGTAATTAAATCATACATTATAATGTTAGAGCATGATATTTCAAATGATAAATAACTAATGATTAGTCTATATAATAATGGAAATTCTCTACGAAAAGAGACCACTCTATTGCTAAATGTTTTAGGGAGAAACCACCAGCTAAAGAAAAAAATATAAGTACCCAATGTTGTAATAATGTTGTTATATCCTAATTTTTTTTTATTAAAGTGAATTAATTTAAAGGGAAAATTTACTTTATGTTGGTTATAATGTAACATAGTAATAAATTATTATTATTTTTATTAAATTCAATTTATTTGATAACTTGTACTACACGAAACTCGTAGTATCAATAAAATAGGGTATACTATTAAAATATTATTTTTTTAATATAACAGTTTTAGCCTATAAATTTGAATGAAGGGTATGACTATGAATAAATAAAATTAAAAAATGTATGGTTTACAAATGTTTATAAAATTATTTCTTTTATTAACTATTAATTAGAAATCAAAAAAAGATATATTTACAAATAATGAAAATATGTATCTTGAAAACTACTTTTCTTCTCAAAAACATGTTTTAATATAATAAATTAAAAAGTCTTATGGTGAATGGTTTTATTTAAATTTATATATTTTATGTCAAATAAAAATTTTAAGGTCATCTTATGTGTTTTCTAAACAAGGGATGAAAAATATTCATGTTTAATGCTTCATAAAATATTAAACATATTTGTCAAATTATTCACATAACATAAAATTAATTTTTGAAACATCAAGAAAATTTACTTCAAAAAACATACCATTTGACATCATAACATAAAAATTATCTTGGAATAAATTTTTGTGAATTTGTTTAGAGGATAAATTTTTCAGTGAATAGTTAAAATACTGTTGTTTACTAAAAACTATATTTTATTCATAGAATATACAAGTTAAAATTTATTTTAATATGGTTTTAAATTTTTAATTGGTTCAGCATTATATTTATTAATCAAATTTATCATTTGAATAAATATAATATTTATTTTATATATAAAATTATATCAATCTTTTGAATTTCTTTTTTTGGAAATACTGGTTTTTATCTAATAAATTTTTTAACATCACATTGAAATCATCAATATAAATGGAATTAATTTGAAAAAATGGAATAAATATTTTTATTCATAATAGTTTTATTATATAATATTTTAAATATATTTTTTTTCAAAATTTATTGTAAAAATAGTATAAATTAGTGAATGTTGTATGGGTTAAAACATGTTTTCCAAGAGGAAAACTATTGTTTTTTTGGGAAATATAATCCATAATAATTCCAAACACAAATATATTTATATATGGGGAACTTATCACTAATAAAATATTATAACAATCTATTTCAATACATTTTACATTTCAAATACATGAGTGTACTTTATTCATTTAAAAATTTCCATGTGCGTCTTATCCCCATCTTATAATAGCCCATCAGCTCTCCTCTCATATTCACATATAAAAAACCAATGGGTTCTCCAAATATATAAAAAAATATATTCCTCACATCCATCCTCACATTTAGGAATCACTCATAAGAATCCTTTAGGGGTAAACCTAAAAAAGCTATCTGAAGAAGAGGAAAAATTATTATACATAGGTTCTATTTTAATTCATCATCCACCACCTTCAAAAATTATTCAACAATTTTGATATAATAGCCAAATAATCTACCATATTGTTACATGTAATTATTTTAATGGAATCATGAATACCCATCTCATTTTCTATCAAATGGGAAACAAAACTTTCAATCGTTTGTACTGTGTATGGACACCTCACGAAATAATTTATTCCTTTTACATTAACATCCCTAATTGATTAATATAATGATATATATAATTTATATATATATATTTATGAAATTATTATACTTATATAATTATAATTTCACACCAATATAATTAAACGCTAAGTCATTGGAAAACAATGAGGTCACTCGTTTGTGTGGAAGACGACATCCTCATGAAACTATATGATGTGTTTTTAATTTTTATTTTACATGGATGGTAATAGGTAAATATTAAGTGAATATATATGATATTTTGAAAAAAAAATTATACTTATTAAGTTATTTTATAATATATTCCATCATAGTTTCCCTTATGTGTGGTATATGATAATGTCACTTGTGTGTGCTGCGGAATACTGCCTCACAAAGCAACGTGATTTTTTTTCACATACAATTCATGGGGAAATAAATAAGGTTAATGTTAATAAATATATGTCATATAAATTAAATTTTACTTATTTTTTAATTTTGTGATATTTTGGTACCTTTTTTCATCTATCAAAATATAGATGCAACGTTTATACGTATGTACAACCAATATTCTACATGAATACTGTATTTAATTTTATATTTCTAACATTATGGATTACTCTAAATATATATATATATATATATATTTCCATCATTGATAAAATATATACATTTTATTATGATGATCCGACCAAAAGGATCAAAAAAATGATAACATATATGAAAAACAAAGCAGTTATTACCTATTATATGATTTTAATAACGAATCATTGATAAAATGGTAATAAATGATAATATGAACATAATATATGGACTAATATATATAATTATAGTTATTTAATATATTTATAAAAAACTATATTTGATAAAAATGATATTTGAATGTGTATGAAGGAATTCAATATTTAAGTTAATGGAATTTTGTATAATTTTTTTCTTTATTGGGGCGTACATTATGTTATGAGACCATCTTATTTTATGAGGTTTATACATAGAAAATTTTAAATATAAAATAATGAATTTGTTTATTTAAATTTTACTTTGAGTTTCATTTAATGTAATGATTTTTTGGGTCTTACGATTCAAAGTCACAAAAGTAGAAGGGGATTTATGTTACAATATGATCATTTATTGATATTTTTTATGATTATGATCCCAATGATGAAATATTATTATATATGTCTGTAAAATATCATTTAATATATTATACTATGATTATTTTTTTATAATACATTTTTCCAATCATTTTAATTGCTTAAAAATTATGGATACTAGAATATTGCATATAATAAAACTTGAATTTGTATAATTTTTTTGTTGAAATTGCTTTTTCATCCATATCCATGTTTTCTAAAAAATTTAATAGTGATTCAAAATTCCAATAATTATTTATTATATACATTTTTAACCATTTTGGAATTTTTGACGAGTGATTTAAATTAATCATCATATATTTTTCTAAACAGTGCTTGTTTTTCTTTCATAGAAAATATAAATGAAATCAATGTATTAACGTATAAGATATGAACCCAGTTTTTCTCCTTCAAGAACACACATTATTTTGAAACATTCCATTATAAGACTCAGTGATAATTTTAATAGAAAAGTACTTTCATGTTGTTTGTTGAATGTTTGTGTTTTAAAAATTCTATTTACAAGTGAAAATTTAGTTTTTTAAGGATATGTTTTAAATTATCTTAAAATAATATTTTATAAGATTCCATGCTTATTTTGGATGAAAATGATTTATAAAATGTTTTACGTTTTAATTTTTTTTTCAAATTCAGTGTATAATTTCATGAATATAAGTTTGAAATGATAATAAAATTTTCCATTCCATGTTTCAAATTTTATTTTCAAATAAAATTAATTTTAAAGTTTATTAGGTAATAGAATGTTTTTTTTAAATATGAAGTTATATTTTCATTATGAAATCTTCTAATTGATATTTTAATTTCATTTTCCATCTAAGATAAAATCCTTTTTTATTGACTAATAATTCTTGGGATGTATTCCAATGATAATATGCATGTTCTTTCTCTAGATGTTTAATTTATATAATGGTGTGATTCTAATGAAACCTGCATTTTATAATAGGTTATTCTATGATGAAATAATGAAATGGTTATGGATAATGTTTTTTTAGATCATGTTCTATGATGTAATTTTTTTGAAACCCATTTCCTTTCATGGGGTTTTATATAATGAATTTTCTAGGATATTGTAGAACACATATGAATATATTTCATTATATGATAGGTTAGAAATTCACCACCCTCCAATGCATTGGGTAAATATCGATATCTCAAGAGATAAATAACCTTATAATAGGGAGTGAATCCATTAATTTAAGGTACATTTTCCACTACTATAGTCTCGTGAGTGAACCTTGACTCCTACGATGGTGTGGGGATTTATCCCATTCCATAATGGGATCCTTTTCAATAAATCATTAGTATTATGGAAATGATTTTATATAATTATGTTTATGATATAATTCTTTGTCTTCGGTCAATGTTATGATCACATAGATCATGTTATTTGATACCTTTATGATTATTTTCTTATGAATTTCCAATATTTATTCCATGACTAAAGATTTTGATCTTTGATATACATTGTATGGTTTTCATATGTCATTGTCATGTTTTCATACCCGTATTCTATATTTATGTTTATATATTTCACATTTCAACCCTTAATGAGAATCTGATCTAGTCTTTTCATATATTTCATTTACCTTTGTTATGATAATTGGTATTTCATGTGATATTTTTAATAAGAGTTCTAGTTCTGGGGGACCATGTGAGATACGAAGTTGGAATCCTATGAAAAATTTGTTTATGTTTCTATGTTTTCAAATACACAATACCCTTATAATCCAAATGTGTTTTTTGTGTAATATAATTAATATCCTTATAAAAAATGTAATAACCATGTGTGAAAATATAGGGTCTCTATAATAACTCTTATAAAAAATATTCTCTCTTTTATGTTCATAAATATATTATCTGTTATAAGTGTTCCAAAACAATTATTTTAAGTATAAAAAATGATCTTTTTGCATTTCATGCGGTATTTCTACATCAAGGGAATTTTTCACATGAGAACATTGGATTTACTATATATTCTACTCAAAGAAGGGTGTTTCAATGTGTGATGTATAGGATACATCATTCAAATCATGAAAAAAACTATCTTTTTATGATATGATAGGAGAATAATTACGGGAAAAGAATATTTAGTCCTAGATTCAAAATATTTTAGATGCTGATTACAAAAAAAAGATTTCATGAGTTTATCTCCATTATAATAATCTGTAAGGAACAATCCATGTTCTTATAGAACATTGCGAATTGATCATTGGGCATGGAGATATCAGCTTCTTGGATGAAAACCGTACTGGGAATCTTCTCTTCTTCAATAGGTTTCTGAGCCAATGCATGTATATCCATAAAGAGATGGATGAACCTATGTTTCTAAAAATTATTTTTAATGATGAATAGTAAGTAATTATTTTCTTCATGAGTATTATTTATCATTTAGATCATTGTGTGTATAATTATTCCAACTCTAATTATTTTTCAAGCCTTAGGTTCTACAAAATCATCCATAAAATACACATCTCTAATCTATAGTTGAAATGTTGTTTGGTCAAAGACTACACCCTCCATGTCCAGAACTCTCATTTGTAGTATTTTTAACAAATATCTACCAACATACAATATGATCCATTATAGTGTTATTTAGTTTATATAAAAGTACTATAATAGTTTCAATCCCATTATGGAGTTCATTGATAACCAGTATCTCAGGAGTGAGTATGAATGGTTCTTGTTGATTTTTTGGGTATTAGTATGGGTATCTATGTTTACCATGTATCTATAGATTTATTTATCTTATAACTGTTCCATATCATTTATATTATCACCAATAATGGGAGGGATTAGTCTATTTCATATATGCGTGGTTTTTTAGTTGTCTTGGAGATATGAAATGAATCCATGCCTTGTACTTTTCGAGAATGTTATACTCACATGTCATCCTAATTTTATACGATTTTGGAGCTATATTGGATATCAAATGATTGTTTTGTGGTTTTTTTTTCTATTACCACTTACTCCATATACAGAAATTGGTAGGGTTGGGGTTTCACAAGGCCATTGGGTGGTTTGAATTCTTCCTGGTGTTGGTTTGAAGCTACACAATGACCACACATATATTAGAGGGATGATGTTTGGGGAGGTCACATTCATGATGCTTAGGGATTTATGTCAATAACTTTTAGAAGCTTTTATGGGTAAGGACACTCAATCATTGTAGAATATTGGACCATTCTTAATGGTCGTATTCTTTTTATACTCTATAAAATCACTCACTATTCAATGGAATCTGATTCAGATTTCATAGTCATTTATTTCAATTATAATTCCAATTTATTTTTAGTACCGTTTGATGGAATCCTTTTGGATTTTTAGTAATCATGTAAAAATTATTCACATTGATTGTTATAAAAAAAATATTTTGATGATATATTTCCCTCTAATGTTTTCCCAGGTTACCCCCTAAAGAAATTTTATAGTATAAATTCCCTTTCCTAAAAATTTAATAGTGTTATTCAAGTGGATTTACTTATTTTCCATTATTATATACTCCTAGATTACGAACATCAATGGCTCAATAATTTATATAAATAAATAAAAATGTTATGGATATATATTGGTGCATGATGGATAGAAATTTATAGATAGCTTCATATCGTGATGTTTTGTAATGAAATTAGGGAATAATTATTGAGTAAGATATTCTATTATTTCAATCCATGATAGTATATTCAATGAAGAAACCATGAATAAATATAACGAAGTTTACATCATGAGGAATTAATTCACACCTTTAAAGGATTGGTATATGTTATTAGTCAAACTCAATGACTAAAATACGTGTTGTTACGGATAATGGTTTAATGATATAAACCATGAATATTTAGGGACATTGTGAGGAATAAATTACAAATATAAATGAGGATATAATTGATACATCTGAGTCAGTGTTCATGAATTTATTATTATGAATTATATTTGATGTACTAGACTGAGAATTATGGAGAATTGAATTGGTTATCATATTACATATTGTATGTGTTCAAGAATAAATTATTCCAATGCCACCGAGAAACAGGTCATCTATGTTTATTGAATGAAAATAATAATAATAATAATAAGAGATAATTTTATTTCATTTAATGATTTTCTTTCACTGGAAATATGATGAAGTGAGAATACCATATTATATTATTATTTTATCATAGGGTCCTATTAATAATCCAATACTATGATATTTCAATGCAACAATGATATAAGATTTAGATTCCCTTCTATAGTAGGCTATGAGATATCCCTTGAGATTCTAGTACATTAAAGAAGAAACTCATATCTAGTTCTGTCTAGAAGGAATTTTTTGTTTCCCATTGTTTATTATTCCTAAATTATCACGATGATAATTTATTTTTGTAAAATAATTCATATCTTTGTCCAAATAATTAAAATATATATTTTCTTCTTATGTTGAACAGAGTTCATTCCATAAGTAAAGGTAAAATGGTATACCCTGGTCTGAGATTCATATTGATAATAAAGTAGGATTTTTATTAAGGTGGGATAATAACCACCAAAAATTTAGGTCGTAGCCATCCATATTGGAGATAAACCTTATTAAAAAAATTCTACGTTATTTGTTTCCATTTAAATTCATCGGATGTATTCCAAAAACACAGAGGAGAAAATATAAAAGGGGAGTGTGAGGTATTCCCTGAATAGGATCATACAACATTGATGAGAATGTATTTAATTGATAAAAAATGAATCACGCTAATTCACCACCCCTTCCTTTCTTTAAGTGAATTCTCCCAAGTGGAACCACAATTTGTATCCACGTTACACTTCCACTTCTAATTTTACGATCGTTAATATAAATATTTTATGTTCTAAAGATTCGATTTTATCTTTTAATAGATTTTGTATTAAAACATTATATAGGAATATGATATCCCTGTCCAAGAATCCATTGAAGAAATATCACCCATGATATTGAAGAACATGATGAAAAGAGATGAAATAAATTTAAAAAATTCCACATAAAATTAAAAAGAAAACAATGACCATATAGTAATTGTATATAATGGAAGTAGAGTTCCTTATGCTATATTTTTTTCCTATATTCAAGGAACCTGGGATGAGGAAACATACCTAATGATTAAATAGGAAGAAAAACTACTTCCAAATTCAGTGATAATGGAGAAATTAGATCAAACATTGACAGGGAATATCCGAACATAATTTTTGAAGCTCACATATATGTGGAATCAGATATTGAATCAATTTTTTAATTTAATATACAATTTAATTATTCCAAAGAACTAATAACTTTATTTTATGTCTATTTTAAAATAATTATTACGAAGATTACCAAATATGAAGATAATTATTAATGAATGGATAATTATTTAAAAAAATTCATTGATATATGTAATATTATCCATGAATATTTTATCCCTTAGTTCCTTTAATATTGATCCTGAATAAATAATATAAATATTTTAAAATGAATTAATTAATAAAATCCATAATAAAGAACTACGTAGGAATGTTCATGAGTAAAATATGCATGCATTAAAAAAATTAATTTCTATGAACGATTCTCAATTACCAAACAAAATTATTAGTATTAAGGATCTCATTATTTGAATTCAACAAAATGACCAAATAAATAAATATCATGTTGAAATGATTTAAATATTTTAAAAATATTGAATTAAATCAAGGGAGTATGATAAAAACCTCTTAAAACTAAAATTGATTAATCATTAATTTTAATAAAAAAATCTTGGTATAGTTCAAGATGGGACTCAGTATGAATCTATGAGATTATTTTATACCATGCCCAATTAAAAAGTTGATAATTTTCTAAAAATCCATTATTACATGTCAAAATTTTCACGAGATCATCTAATTAATAACATTTAACTAGACTATATAAAAAGTAACATATATCACTGAAAAATATAATAGTGCTAATTTTATTTTCTTGCATAGGGTTGGTTGAAAATTAAAATCTATACAAAAATGTATGATGAATATTTGTGAGAAAACCAAAACTAAATATATGGTGTATATGAGAAATTATGATGTAAAATATTCTATAAAAAATTTCCAACTAAATAATAAAACATCAATAAATTGTAAATCATTCAATTCTAAAAAGATAATAATCAATGAAAATAATAAAAAAAATTATATTATGTTGTTGGTGTTGTTGCATGCTTGGCCATAAAGAACATGAATTTTGGAAAAAAAATGTACCCTATCAAATTAAAATTAATCCAAAATCAAGAGGGGGAACTATTAATATAGATAAAGGCCCCATGAGTAAATATAATAATCTATTTACCTCAAATAGATTTTAATGTAATTAAGATTTCTATAGAATCCAAAAAATTAATAGCCATAGTGAAAATTCCTAATTTAAAAAGTAATTTTTTATTCTAATTCATTTACTAGAATAAGAACAAAAAATCATAATTAGATTATAACTGAAGCTCAGTTGAGCTAGGGTGATATAAATAAGAAAATTCCATCTAAAATAAATCTAAGTGGTCTAAAGAGGAACCATCACCAAAACAAGAAGAACATTATTAAATTATGGAATATTATATCACACCATAGACCATTGTTAAAAAAATATAATTAATTTTTTATAGGAGAAAATTATAGAATAAAGAATTAAATCAATAAAAAAAGAAATATTATGATTTTATTGATAGAATAAACCCACGATAATGAATTTCAGTCTCATAAATGTTTTCCAAAATCATGTAAATTGAACATTAATACGAACCAATGTGGAACAACCAATATATTTAATAAATCATTCAACAAATGAATTCTAATTTTTTCATCATAATTATATTTTTTAATAAATATTGAGTGATCCTATGAAAAGGAAAGTGATATAAGGGAAAAAATAAATCCCCATGAAGAAGATAAATATCATGAAAGATAGTCAAAAGGTGACAAGCGAAGTGATGATGAGCAGTTTTGTGAAATGTGAAATAATGTTATACATGTCTCAATGTATTATTTGATTATCTTACCAGATTATAAAGAATCACAAAATATGATGAATCTAAAATCAATAACTTCATTTTCATTTATTGAGAAATGAATGAAGAAAATATAGATGACGAATTTATCAAAAAACGAAAAAGTCAATACTTCTCAATGTATATTCTTGTAAGTATAAAAATGAAATAATATAAAATCATATTAATAATAAAAAAAGGAGTATCATGTTTGGAATGAACATCTCAACCATGATAATATTTCTAGTAAGTAATTGAGTTCCACCATATCTTGATATATAATGTTTTTTACATTAAATGAATAGAATTAGGGTTGAATCATGTGTTTCAGGAGATTACTTATGGGATTAGTATGCTATTATATTTATATAGTCGATTAAATTTCACAAACTCAGAGTGATGTAATAATTTGATATCATAATTCAGGACTTAGATAAATATATCAACCATTATAAAGTGAATATAGAGTTTATCCCTCGAGTGGGGAAAATATAATATGCATTGAAAATTAAAATTCCCATAAAATCATGAATTCTAGAATGTGGTTAGTAAGTGCCATTAAAAAATTTTGAATGAATATTCTACCATGATTTTTTTTATAAAAACCTATTTTAATGTTAAGTTGTAAAATTTGAATAGATCAATGGTATTAATAAAATATATTCCATGTGTGGTTTTTGAAGTTATACCTACAAGGTATTTTAAATGCATTTAATATATTCACTGAGATGTCTATAGGAATTAAAATTGAAAATATCAATAGAATATATTCAACAATTTGATTATCCTGATATCATATTGGATCATCCCCTAATGAAAGTGTTCTTAATTAGTTTCATATTCTGATTTTTTATGGGAAGTTTTAATATCCAAATGGGTCCCTTATATTTTCTACCATGAGTATTTCTTATGTAAAATAAGAGTGATATAATTTATGTAACACTGATTTAAGAGGAAAGTAACTATCCACTATCAATTGTAGTTATATTTATTTTTAATAATCGATAGATAGATGAAAATAAAAAATACTTTTTGATATGAATTTTATATTTGTGTATTGAATAAAATCCAAATGTGGGTATAGTTGAATGTATTTTTGATTTATTGTATATGATGAAAATTATATTTAATTAATTTGGAATGGTTATAATATTTTTTGATATCATAAACATATATGTCTTTTTGAGTACCCATCAATTGAATCATTGTATGTTGAACAATGAATAATTAATGGGGATAGACAAACCAAATTTAATCTTATCATTGAATTGTGTTTGTTTATTTATGAATAATATATTGAATGAATTAGATATACTTCAAGATAAATTAGTATGGGAAAATGTATTTGTGTGAATTTTAACACAACAAGTCAAATATATTTTTTTAATGGTTAAAAAATCAGGTTATAGATGATATGGATTATAATGCCCCCACACTTGTTATCCAGAATCGGTGCATTCTTACATAACATTAGAATGATACAAGAAATCATGTCTCGAAATACTAATCAATTTATTATCCTTGGATGTTCTAGATATATACATATGTTTTACATTACATCATGAAAAAAAATAACCATTCTGTCCCCTTTGAACACACTTATATCCCTTAGCTTATTCTTGTAGGTAAATCGTAATATACTTCTTTGCATCATGGAAAAAATAAAACATAATAATGAGGTGAGATCAGATTCTATGTAAGGATAACAATACAGTGAAAACTATCTTAAATAATAATATAAATTTAAGGAAATGTATTAGACTAGAACAAAAGCCTTTCAAATTTAATCTTCAACATAATATGGATAATATAAACCAAATATTGCCATTTACTTATACACATGGATATTATACTAGTATAATAATCACATTTAATATCAATAGCTAATTTCATAATGATGTAATTCATAATTCTAGATTTCATAACCATATAGTCATGGCCTTGTTCTAAGCCTAAATATAAGATTTTCTCAAGTCCTTGTGCCAAGACAGTAGTTTGTTTATTGAGAACTACTGATGCATCAAGGAGATTTAGTAGGTTCCACCCGTCACATACTAAGTCCAATTAATTCCTCATAATTTTTTTTTAAACATAACATAAACATTTGTTTTAAAAATAGCATACGAAATGTCAATATTTTATCCATAAATCATGAATGGTATAAAAATAAAACATCCACATTCTAACAAATCAAAAAACCATCAATTCAATATGGATGATTTGTATCATAATAAATAAACATTGATCATGAATAATATACTATAATGGAAGTTGACATATTTGAAAATGATCAACAAAAATCTTTGAGAGAAATTTTCATTTTTTAGGAAAACATTTAAAAGTATCACTATCTATCAAAAAGATGTTTAAAATATATTTTTGAATAAATGTGTCCCATACCACATTGAAATGTTTAAAAGGAATTAAAATTCTAAAACATTAATGTCCATATAAATAAATCCTTAAAACATTTTAAAAACATGGACATTAATGAGAAATATTGAGAAGAATAAATATTTAAAACATTTTAAATGATATTTTATTTCGTGTTCCTAACAAAATGATTGACACTTGAATACAAATAATTTAGGTAATAAAATATTTATAATATCCGGTGAATAAAAGGATTCATGATATACTATTTAAAAGTACAATATATACACCGAATAAAAGGGAATTGCCACTTAACAACAAAGATGTCTCAATGTAATGTATGTTGAGATGAATATTAATACAGTGAATATTATTTGATATTCATAGTAAATAAATCATTGGACATTCACACACATTGTTGTAAAAACAACACGAATTACATAGATGTTTAACTCAATGAATAGAAATTGATGTAAAATTACTCATATAATTTTTATATAAATGAATTTAGAATTTATCAATGTAGTAATTATATGTATCAAAAGAATATCCACACAAATGGGAGTGTAAATTACTACATATGAATATAAGTACTGATTTCACACATAATCTTTGTGTAAATTAATCAATGAAGTTTGCGTAAAACCGAATGAGTGGAAATTGGAATTTGAAATTCACCTACTGATTTGGTAACTTATGAAATATACACCCCATGAAATAAGGATCATCAAATTATGATTTAAATACCCATAAATTAAATTATATTACACAAACAATACAAACATCAGCAATAAATACACTACACAAAAGCTACAAGTGAAAAATAAACTTGAATCTCGCGGGAATAAAATTTAGATAAAAACGCCTTACCTTGTATTTTTCTTTATTATAGTGTAGGTTAACCTCATTTATAATGGTTATATCTTTGATATTAAATTATAAAATAACCAAATACATGAATATGATATCATATATAATCTTATAATATTTCATTATTAATGATATTTTAGTAGTATCGTTATTTTGGTTATTAACTTATTCGTTTTCCTTTATATGCATTGTTATGTATTTATTTTCTGTTATGTATAGGAAGTATTTGATTCATATCCAAAATTATATTAATTTCTCAAATATTATTTTTAATAATAAAAAGAAAATTATTATTTAATGATTACGATGGGGATTGAATCTCATCGCGTTCGTGGAGATTGTAAGCAGTACGTATGCACGAGCAACAATATCATTCTTTTGATGATGAAATCATATATAATTGATTGGTATATCATATATACAGAATAATTAAAATTTTATATTTATTATTTAAATTAGTTATACTCATTATTATACCCATCCCAATAATGATTTTTTTGAATAACAAACTACACCAAGATGTGGTGACGGTAAGCAGTACATACACACGTATAGTGAATTTCTCATTTATAGGAGGGATATAATAACGAATATGGTTGTGATTTATTTATAATAAGATCACAATATGTAGGAGGTAATGGATTATTTATTTTGGTATGGAAATAACAAATAAAGTGGAAGTGGAAGTAAAAAACAACTTCAATGAGGGTTGTAAAATTATTACCTCTTCTTACCGTGTTTTCTTTTGATTTTATCAGAAGGGTTCCTTATGTTGGATTTATGATCAAAGTAAGGACTCTAAGTTGATTTTAGGGAAGTTGGGAGGATATTTTGCTAGGTGTTGGCTGAGACAAATGGATTTGTAGGTGTGATTTTGAGATAAGGGGATGTATCCTTTTATAAGAGAGGTGAGTGTCACTTTAGAAAATCCTTGAAATATTATTTTATTATAAATCATTTTCAGTTTATAATGTGTCAAAATTAATTTATTTCAAAAATAAGGTGGGTATGTGTCTAGATACTCACAACCAATTGGTTTTAGACATCTTTGGTTCACCATATTAACATTATGTTATAGATTTAACTATTAGTTAAAAAGTTTACCTTTATCTGTGTCTTCTTGTATTTTTACACTATATGATTAATAAACATACTCTAAACATCCATGATAAGATCAAGTGGTCCATTGATGACATATATAATATTATTTAAGAACTTTGGATAAACCTTATATTTTTAGGAATATTATATCAACTAATAATATAGTTTATGTTTTACAAACACATTTATGTCAATTTTGACACTATTTAGTATTTATTTTTTGTAAAAATTATAACAACATGATTACTTCGAAAAAAAATATTTAATCAACCCTAAAAAGTCATATTGACCTATAAAATTATTGGAATTCATCAAAAATCTCAAATTAAAATTATTTAGATATATATAATATCAATTATTTTAATATTTCATTCTTAAGTTAAGTAATGCATCATCATTGTTTCATAAATAAACTAAACTATTACTGTCTAAAAATTATAAATAAAAAATTATTATGTTGGAAATAATTTTATCTTTCTAATAAATATATATTGTCAAATTTATCTATATTATAACCCTATATTAAAAATTGATTATTTAATAAAAAATTAATTATAAACTTTTAACTCTTCTTTAAATAAAATAATAATAAATTTCATGATCTACTCCAACTGGACCTAAAGAGTCATATTTTTTCCTAACGTAGTTTTTGGTCGAATTACACTTATCCAATAGAATTAGGACATGTCTTAGGGTAATTATAATATCATTTTACCTTTAATCAACCTATTAACTTTTTACCGTGGTAAATAAAAGTCAAACATTACTATTCAAAAATAATTATTTTCATCTTGTTGAACCAAATATGACTTTCTGATATCAACTGTTACTCTCTGATTTTTGAAATTCAACTCACAGAAGGGGTAAAATTATGTTTAACGGAAATTTGCAAATGCTCATAGAAGGTGGGTAAAAGACGACAAAAAGTTCAATAAAACATTATACATCTAATTTTATTATAAAATGACTCCAATACATTACATTTAAATTATATAGGTATTATATATATATTTTGACATGAAATTATTTTTAATAAATTAAATAATTATTTAAATAAAAAGTCAGTTTTAAACTATAACACAGTGTTTTTCACAATTAATCAAAACATGAATGTTATCAGAAACATAAAAAAATATTTACCCTAAGATAATTTCGATATTAATAATTAAAAAATGAATTATATTTTACCACATTTGAAACATAGAAGATGAATTAATTAATTTAAAATTAATTGCAGTTGTCAAAACCAAAAAACAGGGTTTTTTAAAAAGTAAAAACTCTCAAAAGATTGACATGAATTTATATCTTATTTAAATGTGAAATTAAGGATAATGACCTACATTATATGAAATCATGAAAATATAATCTAATTATTCATCTACACCAATCAAATTCATAATTTAACACTATAAATCATTTTGACCAGAAATGTTATTTTTAATTTAAATTTAGTATTTTTCATTATTCATCAAAATATTAAAGGTATAAGAATAGTACCAAAAATTTAACCAAAATAAATTCTTATATATTTATTTTAAAAAAATAATTTAATTTAATTATATTTAATATATGAAATTATCAAATATTGATTTTGAAAAAGGGTTTTCCATTAAAAGATTGTGAAATTGCATTCTTTTGAAAAATACTTCTTTTATATAAAAATGAATTTTTTCATATATTATGTGAATAAAAAACATAACAAAGATTCTAAAATTATATGGAGTATATAAAATTCAAAATTCAGTTACTACTATTCATAACCGCTTTTTGAATGGTTAGTTTCATAAGTCTTGGTGTGATCGAACTCGGTGTTTGCGTGTAGTGCAAGCTATTGAATTATTTTAAAGAAAATAATATACTATGAATTCTTGGGGTGTTACATTATTCCACCAATTTGAAAATTGCATCCTCGTAATTTTAAAATTAGGCATGGTTACTTCATTTAATATCCCACATCTGAAAAAGAGTCAATAAAAAATCACTTTAAAGGAATGAAAGAAAAGTACAAAGGTAACCTGAGATAACCCAAACTAGGATTCCATGTAAGAAAACATGGATATAGAAGATAAATTAGGTGTCATGTTCTGATAAATATTGATAGAAAACTTGACCAGGAGAAATTTTACCATAATAAATCCACAAATATGTGATGGGATAAACAGTTATTAGTTTTCGAGTATGATAAGTATATGAACAATGTTTTTTGTATTTAAGTTCCATTTCATTAAGTTGAGGAACTTATTTATGAGATTGACTAAGAATATAAAGATATTTACTTACTTTTGAAGTATATTTTCATCCTTTAAGAAATTTCTACCAATAAATCGTCTTTTTTAAAAGATGATTATTCAAGATGACTTGGTCAAACCTGAAGCACTAGAATCAAATTATTGATGATAACATATTCCAAAAAGGATTGAGAATATATTTACCTTGTCTTTATAGATTAACCAAATACAAATTGGTTAGTATAAGATTAGATGATCCCCAAAAAGGAAAATCATTTAGAGAAAGAATTAATAATCATAATTTCTAAAATTAATCCTACAATACCCAATGATTAATAAATACCATTCAATAAACAATTGTACATAAAATCATTCAATATAATCGAAACTAATATTGAATCCCCGAACAAAGAAGAATTTGATTGCATAGTCTTCCATATTAAATTGAATCTCCATATAACATCAATTACTCTTAAAGTCACATACTTAAAGGTAATTAACCTAATCACATATTCACTATGATAGGTTAATCATTTCCATAAATAAACCAAATATCTATAAATACACAATAAAAACATAGATAATAATCCACCATTACACCTCAAATGAAATCCCATAGTATTCTATTTTCCGTAGGCATATAGTGTTCCCAACATATTGAACATCTTCCAAAATAACATTCATCTCTTAATCACCAAATCGCTTTCATATACTAAGGATATATATTTGATAAGACATAAGATCACAAGACTTATTATTATTGATCAATAAAATAATTTAATTAAAAAATTACTTAAACTAACTCGGGACTTCACGTTGTCCAATGGTAGGCGATAAATCTCAATCGCACTCGGGTTGTGGGTTCGATTCCCACAGATTTGTCCGATGTGACAGGTTATCACATGGTCTGCGTGTTGTACTTTTAAAAAAACTATATTTTATAACATTTAGAAAATGATATAAATTCCACAAAATAACCATAACATAATTTCATCAAAAATGTTATCTCATACCTCGCATTTTCATCCCAAAATTTAATATCATGAAATTTCCTTTAATTCAACGATCATATAAACACAAATGGTTATTTATAACTATATGAAGAATAGAAAAGGCAATTAATTCTAAAATAGAATTTTCAAATAACAAACTGTAGGGTTATACATACAAGAGATGATTCTTCCAAAGAAATTCTGTAAAAAAAGAGCACTAGTACTTTTAAACATTTCACCATGCATTTATTTCCAGATTGGTTATTCCTTGACAAGGAGGATATCCTAGAGAATAGGTCATTCACTCGGGTAATGCCTATGTCTTCTATATTTACAGAAAATGGCTGTAAATGGATTCAAAGGATCATTTTTTTTCTTGCATAGTACTCTTTATTTTTCCACGGTATTTATTTCTATTATACCTTTTTTTCTCATACATAATGCATTTTTTTCTATTGAGATACTTTCCATGGTTTCTCCTTCCACATTTCCTACAAGATGGAAATGGATCTTTCTTTTCTCCATGGTCTCCACTGCTGGAGTTCTTATCATTCACCGCCTTTATCTTCTTTGTTGAGTCTGGGAGTTGGTTAATATATATATTATTGATCATATTTTTGGAAAACTGATTCGGTATGAACCTGATATCTTTTACACCTCTCAAAATTTCATCTAGTTACTCATTTCCACCACTGTTCCAACCTTATACATCATGTTCAATGTTACTAAGACTTTCTTGGAATCCAGCCATTGACTAACACAAGAATGCATAGTGTGGGACATAAAATTATTTAGATAATTTTAAAACACCAAATCTAAAAACCATAGGATTAACCATGGTTATTTATTCTCATCCTATATTAAAATCCCTCAAATCTGTTTTTAAAGAAAATGTTAATTATCATAAGCATATCCCCCAGGAGTGTCATAACCAATAGTGCTGCAAAGCTCATTGTCATGTACCAGGATACCCTAGGTCAAGCCCGAAACTCCTTATCTAGGATTTCACTCCTAGATTCATCTATACTACAGCCACCTCTACCTTCTCGTATATAGACAGGGATGTATTGGTTGGAAAACTCACATAATATTTACATTACCAATATTTTTGGATGTTCTTCTATACTAATCCTAAATGTATATCTTAGGGTAGTGTTTTCTAATCAGAGTTTTTTTTAAATCTATCTTCCATGGTTTGTACAAAACATTCTATGATAACAAATATAACACCCCAACCACAGATATATATAATCGGTGCATTATTACATAAAATTATAATGATACAATGAATCATTTCCCAAAAAACTGATTAGTTTTTCACCCATGGAATTACTAGATACATAGATATGTTTTACATTATATCATGAAATAAAAAAAATTGAATCCCCGTCGAACACTCTTATATCGCATAACCTATTCCTGAAGGTTAATCGTAATATACTTATTTTCATACTAGTAAAAATAAAACATATGAATGGGGTGAGCACAGATGCTCAATAAGGATAACAATATAGTGGAATCTATCATAAATAATAATAAACATTTAAGGAAATGTACAAGTCTAGAACACAAGCGTTTTAAACATAAAAATTAGAATAATATGGAAAAGATAAATCAAATAATTCCATTTACATATTCATATGGATATTCTACTAGTCGAATAATCACATGTAATATCAATAACAAATTTTATTATGATGGAATGTATAATGCCAAACTTTATAATCACATGGTCATGGCCTTGTGCCAAGACTTCAAATAAGATTTTTTAAGGCATTCCAACAAGACAGTAGATTGTATCATGAGACCTACCGATACATTGAGGAGAAATAGCAAGCTCTACAAGCCACTTAATAAGTCCAATGTATTCTTTATATGAAAAGGATTAAACAAAACATAAAAATTCATATTAAAACTAGCATATGAAATGTTAATACATTATATATAAACCATGAATCGTATAAAAATAACACTTCCATAGTCAAACATATCACAAAACCTTCAATACCGTATGAATTACTTTTATCATAATAAATCAACTTGGACCAAGACTAATATCCCGTAAAGTATATTGACATAGATGAAAATGATCAGTAAAAATCATTGAGAGAAATATCCCTTTTTCATGAAAACATTTAAAAGTATAACTATTTATCAAGAAGTTGTTTAAATAGATTTTTGAATAAATGTGTCCCATATCAATTTGAAACTTTTTAAATGAATTTAAAATTTAATACATTAATGTACATATAAATAACAACAAAAAACCATATTAAAAATTGGACATTAATGAGATAGATTTAGAAGAATAAATGTTTAAATTATTTAAAATGATATTTTAGTTAGAGTTCGTAAACAAATGAGAGATGCCTGAAGACAAATAATTGTGGTAATAAAAACATTATAATATCATGTGAATAATGTGATTCATGATATACTAGGTCATATTTTAGTATATACACAAAATAAAAGTGAATTGACACATAACAACAATGAAGTCTCAATGAAATATAAGTTGAGATGAATTTTTTTATAAAGACTGTGTCCTTAGGTTAAGGATAAATAAATGAAATAATTATGTGTCAAAAATATCAATACACTCAATATTATTGGATATTCCATGTAAATAAATCAGAGGAAATTCACACATATTCTTGTAAAAACAACAGCAATGGAATAGATGTATAACTCAATGAATAGAATTTGAGTTAAAATTACTCTTATCAAGTATATATCTATGACTTGAGAATTTATCTATAGAGTGATTATGTGTATAAAAATTATATGCACACAAAGGGGAGTTTAAATTACTACATAAGTAAATAAATAGTGATTTCACACATAATCTTGGGGCAATGTAATCAATGAAGTTTGGGTAAAACTGAATGAGTGTAAACTGAAATTTAAAAGTCCCTTACCGATTTGGAAACTTATGAAACATACACACATGAAAAAAGGATCAAATAATGATGATGTGAATACCCATAAATTAAAGTATATTATGCAAATAGTACAATCATGGGCTGTACATACACTACACAAAAGGTAGTAGTGGCAAATATAGCATGACTCTCATGGAAAAAAAAGAGAGATGAAAACCCCTTACCTTGTACTTTTCCATAGTATATGTTAGTTTGACCTTATTTATATTGGTGAAATCATAGTTATAATATTATAATTGATCCACAAAATAAATATTATATCATATATGATCTTATAATATTTCTTTGTTAATGATATTTTAGTAGTATCATTGTTTTTGTTGTTAATTGATTCATGTTCTGTTATATGTTTTGTTATATAATTCATGTTTGTTATGTATAGGCAGTATTTAATTCATATCCAGAATGATATTAAGTTCTTAAAAATTATTTGTAATCATAAATTGAAAATTAGTATTGATTTATTATGACGAGGATTGAATCTCATCGTGTTCGTGGAGATGGTAAGCTGTACGTACGCACGAGCGACAATACCATTTTTTATGATGAAATAATATATAATTAGATGGTATATCATATATACAGAATAATTAAAATGTTATATATACTATTTAAATCAATTATATTCACTCGTATACTCATCCAAATAATAATGTTTTTGAATAACAAACTACACCATGACGTGGAGACGGTAAGCCGTACGTACGCATGTATGGTGAATTTTTCATTTATATGATGGATAGAATTACGAATATGGTTGTACCATATTTATAATAACATCACAGTATGTAGGACATACGTGATTTATTATTTTGGTATTGAAATAACAAGGAAAAGTAAGTATAAGAAGAATAAAACTTGAATGAGGGTGGTGAAATTATTACCTCTTCTTCGGGTGTTTCCATTTGAGTTGATCAAAAAGGCTCCTTCAGTTGACATTATGATCAAAGTAAGAACTGAAAATTGATTTGAGAAAAGTTGTGAGGATATTTTGGCAGGGGTTGGCCGAGACAAATAGATTTGGAGGTGTGATTTTGAGATAAGGGGAAGTACCCTTTTATAAGAGAGGTGGGGGTGATTTTAGGAAAACCTTTAAATATTGATTTATTATAAATCATTTTCGGTTTCTAATAGATCAGAATAGATTTATTTTGAAGATAATGTGAGTATGGGTCGAAATCCTCTCAACCAATATGTTTTAGACTTGTTTTGGTCACCATATTTACCTTATAATTTTTATTTAACTATTAGTTAAATAGTTTAACTTTTATCGTGTCTTCTATTTTTACATTATATGGTTAATTAAATTTCTCTAAACATCCAAGAGAACCACAAGTGGTTCATTAATAACAAATAAAATATTATTTAAGACCTTTCATTGATCCTTAGAGTTTTATGAATATTATATCATTCAATATTATAGTATTTGTTTTAAAAACTCATTTATGTCATTTTTGACACTATTTAATATTTCGTGTTTGTGAAAATCATAAAAGCATGATTACTTCAAAAAAAAATTTAATCAACCCTAAAATGCCATATTAATTTTGAATATTTGTGTCATTCATCGTAATTCTTAAATTTAATTTATTTAGATATTTATAATATGTAATATTTTAATATTTCATTATTAAGGTAATTACTGCATCATCATTGTGTCATAAATAAATTAAATTTTTTATTTTTAAAAAATTATAAATAAAATAAAATTATGTAGGATATATTATTATATTTCTAATGAATATTTATAGTTAGATTTATCTTATGTATAACCATATATTCAAAATACTTTAGTTAATAAACATTGAATTTAACACTTATAACTCTTCTTTAAATTAAATAATAATAAATTTTCTAATCTAATCCAAGTAGACCAAAAGGGTCATGTTTTATTTCTATTTTTTTTTTGGGTAGAATTACACTTATCCGATAGAATTATTACATGTGTTATGTAATTATTATATCATTTCTACATTAAATTACCCTATTTACTTTTAACCGTGGTAAATAAAAGTCAATAGTTACTATTCACCAAAAATTATTTTGATCTTATTGAACCACATTTTACTTAATGATGTCAACCTTGTTTCTCATATTTTTGAAATTAAACTCATAGAAGCACTAAAAATATGATTTATGCAAATTTGCAAATGCTCTTGGAAGGTGGGTAAAAAACGGTAAAAAGATCAACAAAATTTTATACATCCGATTTTATTATAAAATCACTCCAATTAATTAAATTAAACATATATAGGTATTATATATCTATTTTTACTTAAAAAAATATTAAATAAATTAAATGATTATTTAAAAAATGTCGGTTATAAACCATTACATAGTGTTTTTCTCTATTCATTAAAAATTGAATGCTTTCAGAAACATATCAAAAATATACCCTAAAATAATTTTGATATTTATAATTCAAAAATGAATTCTATTTTACCAATTTCAAAACATAAAATATGCATTAACTAATTTAAAATTGATTACCATTGTCAAAACTGAAAAACATATTTTTTAAAAAGTAAAAGTTTTCAAAAGGATGACTTATATTTATGTTAAATTTAAAAGTCAATTTACTTATAATGACCTACATTACATTAAATGATAAAAATATAATATAATTATACTTATAAACCATTCAAATACATAATTTTTGACTATAAATTATTTCAATTAAAAAAATTATTTTCAATTAAAATTTAGTATTTTTCTGTAATAATCAAAATATGAAAGTTATCAGAAAGGTACAAAACATTTTTCCAATATAAATGTTTATGTCCAAATTCTAAGGATGAATTTATTTTCATTGAATTAAATATATAAATTTATCAAATATTGGGTTTAAAAAAGGGATTCCATTAAAAGGTGGTAAAATTACATTTTTTTAAAAAAATACTTCATTTATATGAAAAAATGAATTTGTTTATATATAATATCTAATAAACACATAATATGGATTCTAACAATATATAGAGTATATAAATTTCAAAATTCAGTTAATACTATTCATAACCGCTTTTAAAACGGATTGTTCTATAATTCTTAGTGTGCTCGAACTTGGTGTTGCGTATAGCGCAAGCTATTAAATTATTTTAAAGAAAATATCTTACTATGAAATCTTGGGTTTTTACATGGATATTCCTACATATAGTGAAATTTTATTGTTTATTCTCATATTTTATAATTTAAATAGAATGTTTTAACATTCACTTATATTGAGAGGATCATATGTTGAAATTATTTCTAAAGATTATAGTGACCAATAATTATTTTATCCCTATGAAGAAGTTGTGAATGATACCTACAATATTTCATCTTATGAATTAATATATGCTAATGATTAATATTAAGTGAAGAGGATACTTGGATGATGTTTGAAAAATTATTATAGTTGGTTAAGGTAATGGATGATCAATTTAAATACTATTTTTTGAAAGGTTGGTGGCCAATCACTCTTTAATGACCAAAATAAAATTCCACTTTTGAAAACTGGGAAGATAGAAAACCCATTACAGACATTGAGGAAATAATACTTAAGGAAGAAAGACCTTTTGGAATTATTAATCCCAAGAGTCAAATGGGTTGGTAAAATCCTGAAAAAACATAGATAAAAACTCATCACCACTATAAGAAAATGAAATTGTGTGATCCAACCATGATGTTGCATTACCCCTTACCATGAAGATGTTCCATGTTGGACTAACACATCATGGTAGATAAACACTCTCACCCACATAAACACATGGATGGAGGGCCAAATGATAGGTTCAAGTACTCATATCTCTCTATAGACCCACCAACCCTACAATACATGTGAGAGACTCACTGCTCTCTCAACCTCGTACAACATAAACCATATAGAAAACATTGTTAAAATAAAAAATTGGTTTCTATCCATCAAATGTGAAGATTGTTTGTTGAATAATGGGAATCAGTACAATCATCAGTCTTTTGAGGCCACACACATAGTAATACCTACAATAAGCTATAATATGGTCAAATTTCAGTGATGAAAAATTAATATCCTTCCAATACATGTGAATCCCAGAAGACACATTTAAGAACCAAAATAGATCAAACTAAAAAAATTAGGGATAACCAATGTGGATAAATGAACACTAGGAAGAATCCAAACCTATAATCCACCACCCATCCTCAGATTATTTTGTTTTCATTTCTGATTATTCATCACCCATGTGAACTATATAGGTTTCCTCCAGGCTCACAATGTCCTGACTCAAATGACCCCTTGGTCATCACCTGATGATCGGTCACTACTAATTGACCACCAAACATTGAACAGATTCCATGACCCCACCGAACTACAAATCACCACCATCCAAAAAAAGATGAAGGAACTTTTAATATCAATGATAAACCTCCAACCTATCCTAATTACACCACTACGTAGGAGATCCAAGACCTTTATGTGAATATCGATCCATGATGGAGGATCCCATATCTAATCGATCAAGGGATGCGATAAGATGGTAAGTTTACACATAAACAATAGAGAGAAATGTCATTGATACCTAATTTAACATAATAATAGAAGTGGAATAGGGATTCCTTGATGATTTTATGACTCAAATTCCATACAACCTATCATAGAGGATCTGGAGAACGAAGCAACCCCAAACCCCTCCGATGAAATCTTGTAGAGAATATTGTCTCCATGTAATAAATTAGAAAACCATAGGGGAGGGTGCCTCCATATCTGGTGATTATTTATGTATATAAGAATGTCTTCCCAAAAAAATTTAAGTAATTTATATATTAAAATGAGTTTTAAGGATGTTTTGGAAATTTTAAAAGGATTTAAAATTTAGAGAATTTGGATAACTAAAAAACATTTTTCTTATACATACGTATTTCTCAAGATCAGAATGTTAGAAAATTATTGAACAATAATATAAAACCTAATTTTACACATATATTATGATATTTGGAAGAGTTTTAAGAGTAAACAATACTAAAAAATTTATTATAGATAATTCATAAGATTATTCTAGAGATTATATTTGAAAAAGTGTGGAACTGTAGTTACATTATCATTTATAATAGTTTCCAAAATATAAAAATTTACAAAGTGTTGAAAAACATTACAATACATAATAGTATAAAGTTATTATTATATATAAAAGTATTATGGATATCCTTATGATATATAAGGGAACTCACGTGGAACAAAATATGAAAAATTATTAATCAGTTCCTATGGTAATAAGTGTGGGTATTTTAAATTAGATAGAATTTGGAAAAGTTTTTATTTTCATTGTGATACACGGAGGTTCAAAAATTTTCCAAAATATATTAGATTCAAAATAATTATTAATTTGAAGGATATTAATTATGAATATATTCAGTTGTTCTTTTTAGATTAATCATTATGTTTATTATTTGAAAAATTCATTTTTCCATGAACTTTTTTTATTGAAAAATAATTTAGAACTAGTATTAATTTTGTTTTCATAAGAAGAAGATCATGTCCTAATGTTGGTTTTATGAAGCATAATCCATTGTCTTATTTTTTATTTTTGGGTTTTTCATCCCATGCTGATATTTCCATGCAATAGTGCATGATAAATATATGTTTTTGAAGTTATTCCTTCTATGAATTTTTTAATGTAATTTTGGAATAATGATTAAATATGTAATTAAACCAATTTGAACTATAATTGGACCTACTATAATAAAACCATGAAGAAACGTAATTAAGTTCACATTCTAGGGAATTTCATTCCACTATAAAATGAAAACTATAATATATCTAGAAAATGTGGAGATTGAAAACATATTATATTGTAAGATGTTTTTTTAAATAAAACATGATAATTAGTGGTGATGATGAGGAAGAAAAGCTGTATATTTAAGGAGATTATAATATATTAATCTTGGTAAGTATTAATACCTATATTATTAGAATTACCTTAGATAAGATAGATCATTAATTTAAGATATTTCGTGTTCCATGATAATGTGTTTTCATATTATAAAATATGAAAAATAATATTCATGTTTTTTAAGTATTTATTAATACAATTAGGTGAATAATATAGTGTTCAAATAGATAGAACCAAATCTTATATCATATTACGTATTTGATGTGTTGAAAAAAACTTCTGATTGTACATAAAAATAAATCCTCTTTATATGATGAATAATAATAATTGTGAGATTCAGATACAAAGGAAGAGAGACCATCCTTTCATATATTAATTGCTGTTCAGGATTATAAAGTGGAATGTAGAATAAAGAGATACAATATTCTTACATCATAAAGAAAAATTTGAGAATCAAATCCCATTATAATTCTATATAATAATGGATATAACATATGATTCCTTTATATATTTTGTTTTGAGGTAGCCCTTGGGGTTATATCACTCAAAGGAAAATGGGCATGCCTTGTTTTGTCTAGAATGTTTGTTTAGAATATTTTTTATAATTATTCATCAATGAGTTATTCTATAATAGTTTTTTTACAAGAATTCATATTTTTTTTAAAACATAAAAATAGGGAGTTGGTATTATATTAAACATGGTTTGTGCAAAGAGGTCTGGTTCTAGGTTATACCTTTTCTTCTGAATCATCATGATAATAAAAGAATTGTTGCATGTTATTTGGATAAAACCCACAAGAAATCAATGTCATACTTATACAAAATTTATATAATCCTTATTAACAAATTTATGTTTGTAATTCTATTGTTTACTTACTGATATAATGTGAAATAGAACCAAAGGAGAAAATAGAATCAGATATTGGGATATATTCAACAAATAGGTGATCTGGTTTGATATATAAATTATTTAATTGATAAAAATTAAATCACACAAATTCACCCTCCTCCTACTGTGCTGCATGATTCATTGTGCAAAAAAATTGGAATCAAAGCTATTATTCCACCTCTTATTAGACTCTTAATATTATAATGATGTTATGATATGAAATTTTTAGTTTCTGTCACAAAGGATTCATAAAATTAAATGTTGAATAATCATGTGAGTTCCATTTCAAATACAACCTATATTAAATATCCTCTAAGACATTAAAAACATTATGAGAAAAATGATTTGTTATTGGGAAAAGCCAAATAACATAAAAAGGATAGCAATGAATCATTATTTATGAATGTAAATAAAAGTATTATTTATTATCTAATATTATTTATTAATTTTTCCATTGTTGGAAGTTCTGATGAGGAGACATCCCTCATGAGAAAAGTTGGAAAAAATACTTCTTCAATTTTTTATGACCATGGAGCCATCAAAACCTCCATGGATGGATATAATACAAGAACAAGAGGAAGATCACATTTATATTGATTTATAACATGAATCAATTTTTAATGGATATCCAATATAACAATCCAAAAGAAATACTCACTGAAAATTTTTCTCTTTTAGAAAAATTAAGGAGTAGATCCCCCAACATTATGATAATTTAGAAATGATGGAGAATGGTATGATAAAAGGTTATTAAATGTGTAATATTCTCAATGAATTTTAGAACCATGAATTCCATGGATAATTAGATAGAAGAAATAAGCTTTATATTTGAGAATGAGTTGATTAATACAATATAGGATAATGATAAAGACATTAATGGACTTCAATAAATGATCCATACACTATATAAAGTAATTTCTATGAAGGATTATTAATTGGAAAAAATTAATATGGATTGATGATCTTGTCATTTCATTACAGGAAAATGACAAAATTCATATATATAATGTTTATATGATTTTAATATATTAATAATACATAATAATGTTAGTGTAGAATGATAAAAATTTCCATAACATTAACTTTATTATTTTTGAAATTATACTGGAAAATATATAAATGGTTCAAGATGAGTATTCACATTAATCTGAGAGAAAGTATTCCATAATGAACACTCTAAAAGTAGATATCTATGTTAAAGTACCAATATTAAATTGTAAAAATATCCAAATATCATATATTAACCATTATCTATCAACTATAAAGTAATAAGTATTTTCCATCATAGAGAATTAGGATTATTTTAATTATAGTTTTTTGAAAGGAGCTTGTTAAAAATAAAATTATATACAAAAAATGATGAATAATGTTTTTATAGAACCTAGAACTATATCTATTATGTATATGATAAATCATGGTATATTTCATTCCCTAAATGAATCCCAACTGATGAATAAAACATAAAAAAATAAAAAACTCAACTCTAGCTATATTACTGATCAAGAAATGAAATTAGGAATGATTGATTTTTTTTGGTATATTTTACCTGAGGGAAAATGAAAAATGTCATCATTTTTTACGCAATGGAAAAAATCCCACATAAAGTGGGAAAAAGATTAATGTAGTTCCCCTAGGCCAACTATTCTAAATATGGTGCTAAAATAATATGACATATAACACCGGGTATGAAACATATCTATGATTTGTGAATATTTCAAACATTTACAATCTAATGTCCATTTAGTTTAGATTATTAGTGAATCAGGAAAAATCAATAAAAAATAAATATCAGTCTTCTCATAATATTGACATTTTACTACTATATAAGATGATAATAAAAAATAAAAATTTCTCAAAAAGTCCCCTAATGATATCATTTAAACATATATTAAATAATGATCATTATATAACATCATGGTATCATATGGATTTAGAATCATCAAATACATGAAATTATAAGCATATGATAAGACTCCCTCATTCATTAATATAAAATATTTGGACATGATAACTACCCAATATCATAGTTCACTATTCTCATTACCCACACACTATGATATCGCATGGATCAAAATATTTTGAAATTCATTCGATGGATATTAAATTTCAGGCCCAAACTAACATCATGAAAATCATGAATATTTGTGCCACGTGGTTGTAATCGACATATCATTAAAATAAAAGGAAATAAAAGGGTTTTGTATCATTTTCATGTGGTTTCCTAGGGAATAATTCATGGTTTCATCAATAGACATGACATGCCAAAGACATGAAAAATAAATGGTCATCCAATGGCATTAAGAATCATTAAATGAATATAAATATCAAAAAATATTGTTATAGATATGGTATTAATGATATATATGAAATGTATATATGGTATTTATAAAAACATCCACAATTAGTTGATGCATTTTACATCTAGGTTAACACCCTTAAATCAAGTAATGGATCATTTGTAATTCACAGAGCAAAACTTTTAGAAGTAAATCACACTAATAAAAGCATAGGATAAGGAATGGAAAAAAGAAATTATCAATCATTCCATAAATGTAAAAACAATTCATAATTAATACTAATAATGATGGTGGGTGGAATCATTTCATAATTACCAATGATAAAGAATACCAAATAGATGGAGAACACTTTTTAATGAATAAAGAAAATTTATTTTAAAATGATTATTTAAATTTTAATTTGAAAATATTTTAAAATGAATATTTTAATAAACCATGATAAATATATTTTCCTTTTTTAATGATGATATTTTAGGGTGGAATTATTTCTCAAAATTAAAAAGGCATTGTAATTATATATTGACAATTAAACTTGTAAAATAAATTTTCTCCATAAAAAACTACCCATTTGGAGAAAATGAAAATTATTTTATTTTATAAAAATTTAAAAGACAATCGATTTTTCTGAAATTCAAATTAAAAAAATATTTATGCAATGATTTTTTTTTAAAAAAAATAAAATATTACAATGAATGAATTTTTTTAAAACATTACATATGATAAAAACATTAAAAGTCCTTCGAAAACCATATATGAATCCCACATCATAAAAATAATAATAATAAATTGATTTCAAATTTTGTGATAGTAAAATTTGGGTTGACTTGAGTTGAAACATATTTTTTTTATAGATCATACTTTTGATTGGTTATACATGGGCATAGATAAAAATTATCGATTGGAATGTATAGAAGATATTTATAAGAACATCACACTATTATTTGATAAAGTGTTATTCAAAGGGGAAGATATCAGTATTGAAAATTAATATACCCATAGTGAAAATAAATCTTATAATTAAAAATATAATTGTAGAAAAAGTTTTATGGAATATCAAAATCAATATTATATTTAATGAATCAAGAGAAAAAGTTCTTTTGTCGATAAAATAATTATGACTTCATTACCATTTTCATCAATATAATTAAAAGATGGAGGGTATGAAAATAAACCCTAAAAATCATTTATGATAAATATAAATTGGGTTTCATATTAACCTTATAAAATTTAATCAGTGAATAATGTAAAATGTATCTCAACAAAGGCAGTTTTCTGAAAGAAACCCCCACCCCACTTATGAGTAAAAATATTAGAATATATCCCCCTTTAATGAATTCAGGCTTGAAATTGAAGTAAATATAACACAAAAAATAGATATAATAGATATTTAATGTCCAAATGGAATTATATTAATCTGTTATAAAAAATTTGACGAATAAAATAACACGTGTCTCATAGAAGAAATCATTAATATAAAGCCATTATTTATTTCCAATGGTTTTCTATACATGCTCATAAGTTCATGAATAATCAAATACTTTTTATTAGAAATATTAATGATTAAATTAATAATATATCATTAATTACTCAAGGATTAATTATCACCAGAACTTTCACATTTATTAAATCATATCCACTTATTCTGGTTACTTGAGGATGTTTTGTTGATTTTTAGATTAATCTCATAACATGTTAACCATTTTTATGTTTATTTGCAAAAATAGATTTTGAATATTAATAATATCAATTGTTTTTTTAAAATATTATTTTTAACCATGGGAGGTGTTTAAAAATTCTTCTATTATATGAGGTATTGTGAAAACAATTTTTCAATAGGTGGAACTAGAAATCCAAACATGTGCAAGATCAAAAATTTTATTTCCCATAAACCTGGAGGAATGTAGAATGTAAAATGATTTATCATTTTAAAATCAAGATACTATTTTAAAAATATTAATTCATTTATAAAAATTTTAGGCCCTTCCAGGTTTGGTGGTTAATGGAAATTAATTTTTTTTGTAATGGATGTAGTTTGTAAGAACACATGATTAACAATTTATTTTCTTAAGGAATATGTTGAAGAAAATATAAATGAAAAAAGTTATCATTTATGAATTATACAAGTTACAAGAAAATTAATTATTTATTAAACCCATCCTTGATACCATACAAATAGGTGGTGATGAAAAATTAATAGCATCACCCCATGTAGGTTATGGTATGCACAACAAACAATTGATGATTATGTTTTTCTTACTGGATACATGGGGGTGGATAACTATAGTTAAATAAATATAATTATACCTCAACATATAAATGACACTATATCCTTTATACTAATTTATTTTAGTATGATTTGGATAAAAAAATTTTATAAACACTAAGAAGGAGAAACACTAATATTAAAACTATGATTTTCCTTAGAACTATCCATGGAAATAATGGACTTAGTCAAATTAATGGTGGAATGATTTTATTGATTTTAGGGGAGGGTTCTACTATAATAATATAAGAATAATTTCCTTAGTTAATTATAATAGTAAGTTAATTATGGAAGGGGTTGAATAGGTCTCCTTTTATAAGTAAATAAAAGGGTCATCTATATGGAAAAGAATGGTAATTAAGGGTTAAGAATAGAAATTCAATAATGTTTGTTTAGTAAGGTGAGGTAAGGTTGGTATAGAATGTGGGAGAGAGATTAAATTCTAAAATTGGGGTTATAGAAGGTATAAAAGACATAGAAACATAGAAAATTTCATTCCATGTGATATTATATGTTTCCACAAAAACATATCTTAATTAAATTCTAAACATATAAATTAATATACTAAAAATATAAGAGTACCATTACCTCAATATTTAAATGCTATTAATCCAAATTCTTCATCCATTGAAAGAATTTTAATTTCTAAATATGATAAAATAAAATTATAAAGAAAAACCCTTAATATAAAAAAACTTATTTTACAATAAATAACCACTTATTTTAGAAAAATGATAGTCAGGGTTCTCAAAACATAAATATATAACATATTATATATATATATATATATATATATTGACAAAAATAATTCAAAAATAATTAGTCGACTATTATCTTATGATAATATCATATTTTTGAATAAAATTATCCAAAATAAATATTTTTATTATTCACATAAAAAAAATTCGAAAACAAACCCCAAAAATTCTCACTAAACTAATTTTGTAATTATATGTATAAAAAAATTAAATTTTATCTTATTATATTCCAAAAAATTATATATTTAACTTCTAAATGGAAATAAACAATATACGTACAAAATTTTTTTTCTAGCTAGATGTGTTTTAATCATAATTGTTTTAATACTAAACTATAAAAACATTGAAATTTAATTAATATAAATATATTAGATCAAATATTCATACATATTAACATTTTAACAGTGATGAACATAATTTATTAATATTTCATAATTTTTAATTTAGTCTTTGTGATTAATTTTTTCTAATTTAAAGGGATGATATATATATATATATATTCAAATAACATGTCATTACACTCTCTACCTTAAATAAATTCTATTATCATAGTATGTACTAAAAAATTAATTAATAACTTTTAAAAAATAAACTTAACATTAGAGACAATTTAAAATAGAATATCTTAACTAATACTATATGAAAAATCCACTTCATCAATAAATTTAATTTAATGATACATTTTATCTTATTATCTGGATGATTTATCTCATCATTATCCACACAAAAATATTTTGTAGTTCTTTTGAGTAATTCCACTATTTTTTTCATAAAAATTAACAAATTGGTAACTGAAAAGTTTTCCTTATTCACCTACATTAATTATATTTTCATGAGACTGCATCATTAAATTATTTGGTTTTATAGTAATTCCTATTTTTCCTCTTTTTTAACCATAATGAGTGATAGTTGTATTGGAAATATAGAAATATTTCTGAACCCATTTTTGTTTTCAGAGTATATTTCATGTTGGTTTATTCACCGCACAGTCTATTAAATCCATTGTTAGTTGGGTTCCTTCTTTCTCTAGGAATTACATTGAAATAATTTCTATGGATGTGAATACTTAAATTAGTGAATTTACCAAGGAAAAATATTATATTTGAATAAATAATTCATAAATTATGTCCATACTATAACTCGTGGGTCTTTATCTTTAACCTTAGTTGCCCATGATCATTTTACTATTAGATTATCTAATTTAGTTAACTTAAATAATATTACATACATGAATCCTAATTTATGGTTTTCAAATACAATTTGAATTAACCCAATAATATCATGTGGGAGTTTCTTTCCATGATTTCAATTAGGGATCGTTCAACCATTTCTAGAATGATGACTAATATATACTCGATCCACATTTTTTTTGATTTTTTTCCAATTGATGAATTTCTTCCAAAACCCTATCCACTTTCAATTATCTAAAGTGGGATTTAATTGCTAGGAAAAGAATAATAATAATAATTTAAAAAACAATTAGTAGGTTATCCTATACTTACACTTATTTATATTTATTTCAGTAATGTTATCGTATCATAATCTCCAAAAAACATAAAACATTCTTTACATATATCCAGAATGATTATCTATAAAATTAAAACTAATACCATCCTTATCTCATCAACCATTGATTTTATTATTATATCTAAAATCTCAATGAGCAAAAAAATAGAATAACATCTAAAGTTATCTAAACACTAATCAGATACCAACTGTATCACCCATAGACTCACCTTCCCAAATTTGTTTTCATGAAAACATAAGATAAATCATTGTATTTAAAATAGAAATATTTTTATATTATATTAAATCTTTTATAACACACGGAACATTTTGTTTATATTATTATAGAATTAAAAAAAATCACTAACTAATAAATACCAATTCTTCACATAAAATGGACACTTTTTCCCACAATATAAGATGCTAATAAATTCGTATTAGTTCTTAAGTAAGTCCAAAAGCATCACCACATAAGATACTAATTTAGACACACTATATTTTTTACTTTCCATTATAACAAGGGGAATGGGAACCATAAAAATGGGTGAGAAAAAACTATCACTAAGGGTAAGCCTAATATTAAATTAGAACATGTGAAATGAAATTCATAACATGATATCATAATTATAATGATCATAACATTCAGAGCATAGGATAAAGATATGATGTCATTAAAATGTGTATTAGAAAAATGAAAACAACATAAGTGCATAACATCATAAGAATGTTTAAATAAGCTTGATATTCCATTATAATCATAAGTCAAGGCCCCTTTCCTCATTAAAATAACATTTTTTTATATATAACATTCCTCTCCCATAATTTTCCAGGATCACAGCATACACACAATAAAATCTAATAAGATGGAAAAAGTACACAATGCATTGGATGGATATATAATTTTTGGGCACCCATCACCTAACGAAAGTAATACATCTGTTTTCTATATTGTTTAAATCAACATATCATAAAATCCTAATAAAAAAAATTGGATTTTAAATCATTTTCAATTGGATCCCTAAAAATCAAATGTGATTTAATCAATTAACTAGACATGATAATCCCATTGAAAATAAAATTATATTAAATGACTCTAAGAATCATTCTAGAAATAAATAACTCCACTAATATAATTACAGATATGGTATTTACACTATATAAGAAAAGGATATATGTTTTATAAATAATATCCTTAATCATTTGATTTACTGGGTATCTAGGTGAATTCCCTTTCGACCATGTAATTGAGTATATATAATTTATTGAATAAAACCATCTCAAGTAAATCATTCTAATTTTAATGGATAATTAAGCATTAAAAAATTTGTGTTGGACCATATCATAGATGTAAAATATAATTTTATGACCCATATTGATAAATAATATGGATTTAATCACTAGAAGAGTACCCCTAATCATGTGTATGATATAAGATAAGAACACAATTAAATGTATTAGGAAAAATTTATTTCAAAAGATTAATTTCCACTATAATTTGAAAAAAACTAATGAAAATTTAATTAAACAATGTGAAAAGTAATTCACTTTTTTTTAAAATATAAAATCATAAATATTATGTCTCTTATAAAAGGAAAAAAATTGCATAATGATATGTTCAAATGGAATCATTTAAAATATATTCCTTTCAAAAAAATTGACCCATATAGAATACATAAAAAAACAATTTTCGCTTAATATATATATATATATATATAAATTATATTTAGATAAAAATAATTTTAAAATAATATTTAGGGAATATTTTTTAAAGACATTTATAACATTAATTGAATAGAAACCCATTTTGAATGTTATCAATGTGGAAAATAGTAAACTTCTATTAAAACTCTTTTATGAAACCATCATTATAAGATCGATAATAAAAAATTCATTTGAAAATTGTTAGAGGGAAAATTTATAAACACATTAAATGATAAATATTTTGGTTACAAGTATCACATTTGATAGACATATAAAATGAAATAAATATCATTATAAAGTATAAGAGTTATTCTAACCATCATCAGGATTTTATATAAGAAAGTGTATCATCCATGGGTAAGATATTAACAAAGGGAATTAATATCCCCATATAAATAATAAATCGACTATTTATAATGATAGTGGAATAAAAAAGATACTTTGAAGATATAAATAAATATGACACTTCAAAACTCATGGGAAAAGGGACTTCTGTTGATAATACAACTATGAGATTACTAACATTTTAATCAAAACCCTTGGAAAGCTAATAGGCTGAAATATAACAAAAAATACCATGAATATAATATATTTCATTAGAAAAAATAAATTGGTCATCATTTACTCTATATAAATACAAATTTATTCATAATGTTTAAATTGACTCAAAAAATAGAGGTTGAGACAATGAACCCTTATGACTTTAAACAATTCCAATAAATACTAATTAAATGAATTAGTTCTTGGATTTAATATTAAAATACAATTAATTATAATAATAAATGATATTAAAAATCCAACTGGATGTAAGGACACCATTTAATATGAATTCATTTCACAAAAAAACATGTATCCCAAAGTAGTATGTTTTATGGGGAACACCACTCCTCTGACGGAAAGAAATATTTACATGATCAAAAAATACTGAACAATAAATTTAAGTTGATTAAAAGCATTAATATATATTTGTTAAAATATAATTAATTTACTATGGATTAATTATAATAACTAATTTCTATTTTGTTAATTCTTTTCCACATATATTGGTTACTCGAGTTCGTTTAGTTGATTTTTATATTAATATCTTATCATGTTGACCATGATTTAAGTTCAGATTAAATATTTATATTCACTAAAAATAAAATGTATATATTTTTAAAATTTAAAATTTATATATCAATATAATTTTTAATTTCATCCATTATTGGTGGTAATTGAAAACAAATTTATTTACTACATTGAGGTACTAATCTGCATGTATACGACGTTAATAATTTTATTTTCCATAAAACAAGATGGAGATAAAAAATAAATGATTTATAATTTTATAATCATAATAATTTTATACGAATAATATATTTATTTAAATTATATTTTAGTTCCAACCATTTTATGTGGTTGAGAGAAATAATATTTAGTGTTCTTGGAGATAGTAGTTCACAGATATAACAGATTAATGATATCAATAAGTTATGAATAGATGGAATAAATGTGAATTATAATGTCATAAATAAATAATTTTATAAGATACATAGAAAAATTATTCAATAAAATATTCATTTATATTATACCATTTTGTGGTGATGAAAAATGTACCGCATCATACCATGGAGGTGGTAATTAGCACAACGTATAATTGATGCTTATGTTTTTCAAATTGAATTCAATGGGATGGATACTTTTTTAAAAACAAATATAATTAATCATATGTATATAAATTATATTTAATCAGCTGTATTAATTTAGTTTTAGAATATATTGGTAATAAACAGAAAAAATAACAATTAATAATAATAAACACATACATCAAAGATTTAGATTTTTCTAAGGAACTGTCCTTGGAAATAAAGAGATTCTACTAAATAACAATGACCGAGGTTATAGTTAGTGGGATAGGGCCACATGATGAAAAAATGGGGATATATTCACCATGAAATTATAATATTATGTGAAGTATAGAAGGGATTCCTTTCTTCATGGAAGATAAAGAGGATTTTCTATGGAAAGGAATAGTATATTAGGGGTAAAATGGAAGGATATGAATGATTGGTGGGACAGGTGAGGTTACAATGGTAAGAAATGTGAGGGAACAGTGGTAATAACTCTTAACCAAAAAAATTGGTTTCTAAAATTCCTAAAATTCATTTAAACTTATGATAATTTCTCCCACATTAGATTACCCTCATCATCACTGTTTAGTCTATATTAAATATTAATAATGGTAATTAATTTATTATCATAAATATAAGAGGATCCATCCAACCAAATTTAGAAATTATACATAAAAATTTATCCTCCATTTAATTAGATTAAATTTATAAAAAATAAAAAATATATATTAAATTGATCCTATAAAATACCAACAATATGGTTTATAATTAAATATCAGTTATGTTCAAAAATACTAATCTTGGGTTTGTAAATGTGAAAGTTAAATTAATATTATATATATATATAACATTATAGAAAAAAGATTTCATAAATTTTTAATCCATTCTACATATATGAAAATAATATAGTTAGAGATAACATTTTCAATGTAGGTGTTTTTACTATTCATCTAACAATTAACTATTTCATAAATATCAAAAGTACATTCCATTTTTATTATTCTATTATAAATTAAAAAATTAAGTTAATTTTATATAATTATTTTTCTACAAATTATATATTTGACATTAATTTTAAAATAAAACATATTCAAATAATAAACTTTTATTAGCCATAGTCATTTTTATTCACATGTGTTTTAATTCTATTTTATACAAACATTCCATGTTAATGTATTTCAATAAATTAGATCTTATATTGATACATAATAATCTATTGAGGGTGATAAACAAAATTTATTAATGTATCACAATTTTTATTTTAGTTCATGGGATGTAATTTATCTAATTAAAAGGGATGATATATATATTAAAATCTGGTTACATTATAGTTGATATAAATAAATTTAATCAGATTAATGAGATGAATATTTTTACCAAAACCATACATGATAGTATAGAAACATTATATGGAGGATTCAATATATGTAGTAGTAGTGAAGATTTATTATTTTTAAATTAAATCAATTATATGCCTAAAATATTTTATGGAATAAGTCCATAGAATCTTTAGTTGAAGATAAGTGATGATGACTTTAACATGGTGAATAAAAAATGAAAATGTTGTTCAAAAAATACTAGGATATATAATGATGAAAATTCAACAGAAATAAGAAGAAGTTATTTCAATTATTGAATAATATGTCACACAATGGACAATTTTAAACAAGAAATGGAAATAAATTTTGATGGAGTAAAATTAATATAGATGTTTCTTTAGTCGAAAAAATAAATATAACAATTAAATTAGTTGAATACACCCAAATAAATAATTCAGTTATCTGAATATTCGATCCAAAGTAACAAATATGAAGATTAATGAGAAACCATGTGGAAGAACCAATCAAGCTACTAATACATCTAAATAATTCATGATAATTTCTATATCTTAGTTGGATTTTTAATGATGTTTTGAATGATCACAAGAATAATAAATCGATAAATAAAAATAAGTAAATCGATATTAAGAAGTTGAAATTCATGATTTTTTTTAAAAAATGTGACAACCCAAGATCTCATCAGTTATTGCATTGTAAAAGAAATCATGTTACACATTTTTGAAATATTATTTAATTATCGAAAAATCTAAATAATAAATGATAAATAAGATAAATCCAGAACCATGAATTTCATTTTATTTATTGATGAATAAAAGAAAAAAATACATACATTATTTTTTATGATAAAGGGAATTGGATTATATTACATAATATTCTACTTAAAATAATATAAAAATTAATGTAGGGTAATATCAAACATTTATATCGAAGTAAAGGGGTATCTTTATTCAAAGTAAACTCACAACCTTTCTACTCTTACTGTGCATCAAAGGATTTCTACATTATTCCCAAATATAGCGTGTTTTTTATTTTATACATTGAATAGAAGTTGATGAATGTTTATAGGAAGATACAAAGGATATTTGTATGTTATCAACTCTTGACTGTAGAATAAAATTCTTTATGCTGATGTGATTTAAAAATGGAATTCTTGAAGCACATCTTGGAGGAAGATATTTGACATGATGAAGTAATGATAGAGATTACCCCTGGATAGGGATAAATTTGAGAAGTTCAAATAATTTTAATTTATTGAAAATAAATAATTCTAGAAATTTGTTAATAAGTTTCATAGAAATGGTTTTAATACATTTTTAAAAAATTTAATATTGATGATAAGGTGGAAAATATTAGCTTCTCAACAAAATTAATATTAGAAATCCATGTTTGATTTCAAAATATAAGCATGAATAATGTTTCCAATGATTTTAATCTATGTACTGAGATGTCTAAGAGGAATTGAATTGAAAATATAAAGAAAATATAATCAATAATTTAATTGGTCTAAATTATTATTTGAATATCTTATAAAGGAAGTATTTTGACTGGGTACCATGTTCCAATTTTTTAATGGATACTAGTTTTTTCTAAATCTTCCCCTCTTATATTGTACACCAATCATTTTTTGGGAATATATAGAGTGGAATATTTCATAGAAAATAGATATAATATAATTAACACCATCCATTATCAAATTTCATTATATTCATTTTTAATAACATGGATAGAAATGAAAATTAAAAATTCATTTTGATTGGAATTTTTTATATGAGTATTGATAAAAAAATCCAAAGGGGGCGATTATGGAATCCACATTGGGATTATTGTATTTATTGTAAATTAAAAGGAATTATAGGAGCACAGTGATAATATATATTGATGTGGGAATTTTTTAATTTGTTTATAGTACCCAATAAAGGATTCATTGTGATTTTATCTATGAAAATTGAATGATTATTAAAGAAAGACCCTAGATCTTATCATGGATTCAATTTCATATCATTATAAAAAACGAATATATTTTATTCAATATAATTGTTTATCCATTCATATATGAAAAACCTTAGTTACTTACATGAATATTGTGATATTTCATTTATGTTACAGTTTGTAAAATATGTCTGAATATGACATAGATTTAGTTACATAGAGTTATATGTTATAATGCATGATCATATTATAAAATTTAGATGGTATGTTATTGTATTCACTGATATTGATAATACTTTTTGTCAAAATAATTTTCATATATTATATTTACTATATATAATTTATCTTTGTGAAAAATTATTGAATAATAGATAAATTTTTTCATTCTATGTATTATCATATGTTGAATATAAACATTAATTAGAGAAGATAATTAAATTATTTTATAAGAAGTGTTATAGTTGGATGATGTTTTGGAAGATCCATTGAAATACTCTATGGATTATTTATATGTTTCATAATAATTATAATAATTATATTTGTTATTGATGATGATACTAATATATTCAAAATTTATTTGAATTAATTGAGATATTCTGAGGTGTTTTGATGAAATTTTTTATGTTCTAGAAGATTTATGATTTATTTAAAAAATGGAATAGGTAAAAAAATGTTTGTATATATATAAGGATTTCTAATAATAATACATTTTGATATGTATATAATGTAAATATAATACATAAATGTACCTAGAGATTATGGGATTTTGAAATAATCAAAGGAGTTCACTCTAATAAATAATTATTTGTAGATGACATGTAAGCTTATTTTAGTATAAATATTTCTAAAATTATGGAACTGAAGCTATATTGGGTTACAAGATATTTTCCAAAAAAATTTAAATAGAAAGAAGTTTTAAAGTACATTGAGATATATAATAGTATAAATTTTTTATGATTTGGTAAAGTATTGGAGATCTCCCTATGATATATACTGGAACGAAAATTGAATTAAATATGTAAAAACATCAAAGACTCAAAATTTAAATAAATAATAAGATATTAATTTATATCGAATTTTTAAAAGTGTTGAGATTAATTTTGATACATAATGGTTCACTAGTTTTCCAAAAATGTGAGATTCCCAAAAATAATTATTTTTAGGGACATAAAATATAATGATGTTGAGTTATTTGTTAATTTATAAAAATCATGATTATTTTTTTTGTAATTCATGGTTGAATAAACTATTTTTAGTGTTAAATAATGACCCACATAAATTAAATTTTCTCTATATAGAAGAAATATATATTATGAATTAATTTTTGGATCAAACATATTCTAAATATAGTTATTTTATTTAAGATGATGTTATTCCATGATAAGGTAGAAAATTTGTACTCTGTTTGCGAAGAAGAGACAGTAATGGACACCATCATTCTAAGAAACTATTTCAGTAAATCTTTGAACATTGATTCAATAATTTATTAGAATTTGTAATATAGTGACTTGATCTACTATGACACAACGATATAATAACTTAAAGAATTGAATATCATGAAAATTTTTTCATTCCATTAAATGATCAATATAAGATATCATACTGATTTTGAGATTAAAAGAATTAATATACTAAATAATTTTGAAAGAAATAAACCATTATTATTAAAGGATATCATAAGAAATAAAATAAACAAATAAAGAGGCTATTAGGGAAACATCTTCTCTAGTATTCATATAATTATTATTGAGAATTATGTTTGATGAAACTGATCATTAGTTATAGAGATTTTAATTTTTAAGATTAATTTTATCATATTATAAAATATGAAAAATATTATCCAGATACATGTTGCGTATATATGAATCGAATAAAGAGATAAATACAAAATTCAAAAAGAGATAACAGACCATTCAATAATATAACATATTTATTGTTTTAATGAATATAGAGTTATAGTAATGTAGTAAATTATTATATCCCTATTAATTGAAGAATAATAATAATAATAATAGAGAGAGAGATCGACATTTCATTAGTTTAATATCATTCAGGATGACTAAGGGTAGGTGATAATAATAGACAATGAATTTATTATTTCATATGATTTGATTAAGAATTATATCCTGTAATATTATATATCTTATGAAAAGAATCTTATTATTACTATATATATTATGATTTGATGTAGCACATAATATTGTTTCATTTTAAGTAAAAATATCATATGAATTTTTTTAGAAATGAAATTGTTTTCCTTATGACCATTATTCATAATAGAGCCACCAAAAACTGGATCATTGAAAATGGAGTAACAGCTACTGGTAGATATTAAAAAAGAAATTTGGATGTATTGTTATAAATTTTTGGTTCTGGGAGTATTTATTAATGGTTATCACCTTTTATAGTCTTTATCATGATAACAAATAGAAATATTTTTCAGGTGGAAAAACAACCACCGTACATCAGAGATATAGTCATCCATATTGTAGAAAAAACTCATTATCAATAATATATGTGTTGTGTTTTTTATTTTCACAATTTATTAAATTCATTCAATCCAAAGGTTAAATGAGAAAAGGATAGAATGATCTATTCACTAAATATGTGAAGATAATAGGGGATGTTTTTAATCAATAAAATATATATCGACATGTTTCACCCTGTAGCGTGGTTATTTAGTTCAAGTGGAATAGTTCCCAATATGTAATAAACAATTGGAAAAATTGTATAAAAAATAATTATAAGAATATTTTATTACACCATATTTAATTTTTTGTGGTACTAGATTAGAAAATGTGATTTCAATTTGTTGAATCATTTGATGGGACTTTTGAGTGAATAATCTTCATTAGTATTCATTGATTGATCCTGATTTTTATATTAATATATAATCATCCCCTTTGAGACATTATTTTTATCATTTAATATGAAAAAAGATTAACTTAATGAAAACTAATTTCACAAATGATACATTATTAATTTAATTTTACAAATAAACTTTTAATCTTTATTTACATTCTATTAAGGAGTTGAATTTAATTGAGAAATATTATTTTTCCCATTACTGGAAATTCAATAGTGTATGGGTATGATCATGTAAAAAATTCTCTAATATTTTCAGCCATAGAATTATAATTATATTTTTTTGGTTTTCATTCAATTATTTAATACATCCTCATTCAACTCGATTTATTCATTCACTGTTTAAAAATACATAAAAAAGGTAAACGTCACTATTTTATACATATTCATGGAAGGGAAAAAGTTTAACATTTTCAACATAACATTCATTCTCCTATTAAAAATCGAATTTTTTTTATTTTTAATAGTTATAAGGCATATTGTGTTTAATATTATCTACTTATATTAAGAACACTATGATAAAATAAAAGGGAAAAAATAAAATATATAAATAATGATGAAGTGAGTTATCCACAGATTGGATGAATCTCAGGGATATAACCGTATAACCCAAATTAATTTTCCAAATATGCCCAAATATTTTTTACACATATATAATTAAATATGAAATGATTTTATTATCTATGTAAAGAAATATTCATCCATTTTAGTGCCATAAATTGTTTTTTTCTTGGATTTTGGAATGTGAATAACTAATAATGATAAGAAATGATCTTTATAATTCTAGATATAATTTTTTTATTTATGTAAAAATTAATAAAATCCATTTGGTGGAAAAGTATGTTTCATAAAAAAATTATATAAAATACATTTCAATTATTATTATGACTAATGGATCAAATATTCATGAAAATATGAATGATAAAATTAGAAGGAAAACCAACCACCCATATTTATTATAAAATAATGCCTCCATATCTATTTAAGGGGAAATATTTTTTTAGAAAAACATGAAATGAGTGGGATAATTAAAAGTGTAAAAAAATGAGAGATTGGGATATATTATTAGACTATTTTTGTATTATTACTTTTACTAACATCTAATTTCATTTTGGTTTCCAAGGGAGGAACATTGTTTTAATACAATGACTTATCCTTTTCTTAAATGAAGAAAGTTTATAATTCTAATTATTCATGTTTTTTTCATCATAATTTTATTTTATTTTATTGGAATATCAGTATATCACATTTCCACTAAAATGATCATGTATGTGGGTCCCATTAATGTCATATAGAATACATTTTTCATCATTTTTATACCTCATTTCAAACCTGGTGTTTTTGAGGATCACATCAATCGATCAACTTCACAAGAACACGCCCATGAAATTACACATATACGTAACAATATAAAACTACATCAAGGACTAAAGACCTTGATAATACAACAAATTTCTCATGTGTTTCCTAGATTTGTTTAAATTATGAATTAATACACAAATAATCTAATCATCTGTTATATTCATTGAATCGTTCTATGTGTTTTACTAAACCCTTGGAGGAATCTTGTGATAAGATCCTTAACATTATAGTTTTGATTTTAAAAATTATGTATTAAAAATAAAATCATTTCTCATTATATTGTGAATGATGAAAATCAAATTATTCTCATATCATTGATCATGATTGATGTTATAATTTAAATTTACATTTTTTCTTCCTCTTTATCTGATGTGTCATTTTTTTATAGACAAAATAAACCGTATATGATTAGAATATTCACTAAATAATTATGATATCATACTGACTGATACAGTATGTCATAGAGTATAAAATATGAGTTCAAAAAGTATTATAATTATGATTTAGGGGTGTATCATATTCTAAAATATAGGTATATCTAATTTGATCGATTTATTATATCATATTTCATGATATAGTTGATTCATCGTTATATGAATTAGGTATGATAAGGATAAAAAATTATATAAATACTAAGAAGAAGAAAAACACATGTTGGAAACTATGATTTTCCTCATAACTATCCATAGAAATAATGGTCTTGACAGATTATTGGTGGAATATTTTTATAGTTATTAGGGGATGGTTCTATTATAAAATAATGAGAATAACTTCCCTAGATAATTCTAATGGTAGGTGAATTATAGAAGGGGTTGAATTGGTCTCCTTTTATAAGTGAATAAAAGGGTCATCTACATGGAAATGAATGGTAATTAAGGGTTAAGAATATAAATTGAATAATTTTTTTTTGTAAGGTGAGGTAAGGTTGGTATAAAATGTGGGTGAGAGATCAAATACAAAAAATTGGGTTATAGAAGGTATAAAGGACATAGAAACATAGAAAATTTCATTCCATGTTATATTATACGTTTCAAAACCAATTAATCTTAATTAAATTTTAATCATGTTAATTAATATACTAAAAATATAAGAGTACCATTACCTCTATATTTAAATGTTATTAATCCAAATTATTCATTAATTAAAACAAATTCAATTTCTAAATATGATAATATAATTTTTTAAATAAAGACACTTAATATGAAAAAAAAAATCTTGTGAATAAATTACCACTTCTTTAAAAAAATGATAGTCAGGGGTATCTAACATAAATATAAAACATATTATATATATATATATATATAATTTTAGACAAAATTTTTTAAATATATTGAAGACACTCTTATCTTATGATAATAACATAATTAATGATAAAATTATCCAAAATCTATATTTGTATTATTCAAATAAAAATTAATAATTTGAAAAAAACCACTAAAATTCACACTACACTAATATTGTAATTATATGTTTAAAAAATTAATTTTATCAAATTTTATTCAAAAATATTATAAATTTAACATCTAAATAGAAATACACAATATATGTATAAAATTATTTTACTAGCTATATGTGTTTTAATCATAATTGTTTTAATACTAAACTATAAAAACATTAAAATTGAATGAATATAAATATATTAGATCAAATATTCATACATATTAACCATTTAATAGTGATTAACATAATATATTAACATTTGATTATTTTTAATTTAGTATTTGTTATTAATTTTACTTAATTTTAAGGGATGATATATATAAATATATATGTATATTCAAATCACATTTCATTACACTCTCCACCTTAATTAAATTCTATTATGGCAATATTTACTATAACATTAATTAATAATTTTAAAAAAAAGTCTTAAATTTTGAGACAATTTCAAATGTACTATCTTAACTAATACTATTTGAAAAATCCTCTTCATCAATCAAGTTAATTTAATGATACATTTTATCTTATTATCTAGATGATTTATCTCATCATTATCCACACTAAAATATTTTCTTGTTCTTTTGAAGAATTCCCCTATTTGTTCCATAAAAATTAAAAAATATGTAACTGAACATTTTTCCTACTTTATCTACATTAATCAGATTTCCATGAGGCTTTATCATTATACTATTTGGTTTTATAGGTAATTAATCTTTTTCCACTTTTTAACTATAAATAGTGATAGTTGTATTGGAAATATATAAATATTTCTGACCGCAGTTCTTTTATGAGTAGATTTCATGTTGGGATATTCATCACATTGACTATTGAATCCATTGTCAACTGGGTTCCTTCTTTCTCTAGGAATTACATTGAAATAATTTCAATGGATGTGAATACTTAAATAAGTGAATTTACAAAGGAAAAATATGATCTTTTAATAAATAATTCATAAATTATGACCATACTATAACTTCAGGGTCTTTATCATTAATTTAGGTTGTCGATGTTCATATTACTATTAGATTCTCTAATCTAGTTAACATAAATAAAAACACATAATTGAATCCTAAATCAAAGTTTTCAAATACAATATCAATTAATTCAATAAAATCCCCTTGGATTTTTTTTCCAGTATTTCAATAAGGGCTCATAAAAACTTTACTAGGATGATGACTAAGATATACTCGATCCACATTATTCTAAGTTGTTTCCACTAGATGAATTTCTTCCAAAACATTATCCACTTTCCATTACCTAGAGTGGGATTTAATTTCTAGGAAAAGAATAAAAACTATAATTTAGAAAAAAATAGGAGGTTATCCTATACTTACAGTTATTTATAGTTATTTCACTAATGTTCTCTTATCATAATCCCCAAACAACATAAATCAGTCTTTACATCTATCTAGAATGATTAACTATACAATTGAAATTAAGACCATCCTTATCTCATAAACCATTGATTTTATTCTTATATCTTAAATATCCATGAACCAAAAAATAGAATAACATCTAAAGTTATCTAAACACTCATCAGACACCAACTGAATCACCCGTAGACTCACCTTCCCAGCATTGGTTTCTGGATAATGTAAGATACATCCTTGGATTAGGAACAAAAATATTTTTATATTATATTCAAAAATTTATAACACAAGGAACATTTTGTTTATATTATTATAGAATTAAAAAAATCACTATGTAATAAATCCCAATTCTTCTCATCAAAGGGACACTTTTTCCACAATATAAGACGCTAATAAATTCATATTAGTTCTTCAGTATGTCCAACAGAGTCACCACATAATATTATAATTTAGACAGACCATATTTTTTACTTTTCATCATAACATGGGGAAAGGGAAACATAAAAATGGGTGTTAAAAAACTATCACTAAAGCTAAGCCTAATAATAAATCCAAACCTGAGAAATGAGATTCATAACAAGATATCATATTTAGAGTGATCATAAGATTCAGAGTATGGGATAAATAGATGATATCATAAATATGTTGATTAAAAAATGAAAACAACATAAGTGAATAACATCTTAGGAATGGTTAAAAAAAATTGTATTCCATCATTCTCATAATTTGGGCCCTTTTCCTAATTAACATAACATTGTTTTCTAGGATAACTTCCCACTCCCATAATTTTCTAGTATTACTGCATACACATAATGATATCCAATTAGATGCAAAAATACACAATTCATTGGAGGGATATATAATTTTTGGCTCACCCAACACATAATGAAAGTAATAGATATGTGTTCCACATTGTTTAAATCAACATATCATAAGATCCGAATTAAATAAATTGGATTTTAAATAATTTTCATTTTGATCCCTAAAAATCATAAGTGATTTCATCAATTAACTAGACATGATAATCCCATGGAAATTAATTATATATAAAAGGTTCTTAAGAATCATTCTAGTTAAAATAACACCACTAATATAATTACACATATGGTATTTACACCATATAAGAAATAAATATATGTTTTATTAATAATACCCCCAATCATTCGATGTATTGGGTATCTAGGTGAATTCCCTTCAACAATGTAGTAGAGTATATAGAATTCATTGAATAAAACCATTTTATGTAAATCATTCTAATATCAGTTGAAAATTAAGTATTAAAAAATTAGTGTCGGACTATATAATATGTAACGCCCCGAACCTAGTGACCCAGAGTCGGTGCATTATTACATAACATTGGCATGATCACATGAAGGATCAAATATCGAAATACCGATTGGTTTAGTATCCTTGGAAACACTAGATATATTCATAAAGTTTTACATTACATCATAAAAATGAAAAATACAACAATATAGTCTCCATATTCCACACTCATATCCCCACATACTATCCCTGCAGGTCATACATAAATTACGTCATCACATCCTGGAAAAATAAAACATAGAAAAGGGGTGTGCTCAAATGCCCAGTAAGGATAACAATATAGCGGTAAAATTCATAAATAAGAATAAACATTTAAGGAAATGTATAACTTAAAACAAAATCCTTTTAAATTTGAAATTCAACATAGTATGGAAAAAATAAAATGAAATAATTCCATTTACTTATTCACATGGATATTCTACTAATCGAATAATCACATGGAATATAGATAACCACTTTCATAATGATGGAATGCATAATGCCAGACTATCATAACCACATAGCCAAGGCCCCGTGCCAAGACTACAAATAAGATTTTGTCAAGGCCTTGTGCCAAGACACTATTTTGTCTCATGAGACCTACTGATGCATCAAGGAGCTATAGCAGGCTCCACCTGTCACATATTAAGTCTAATGCATTCACATATGAAAAGGATTAAACATAACATAAACATACGTATTAAAACTACCATACGAAATTTCAATACTTTCACCATAAACTATGAATTGTATAAAAATAGAACATCCACAGTCAAACATATCACAAAACCATCAATACAATATAGAAGTTTTGTATCATAATAAATCAACTTCAAATAAGCGTAAAATCTATCAAATAATGTTAACATAGATAAAATCACAACTCTTTTTAGAAAAATATCTCTTTTTATTTTGAAATAATTTAAGAGTAATATATTTATAAAATAAAAAATTTTCTTTGAAAATATTCTTATAAGCTTGTAAGGGAAGCTTCGACAATTTTATAACGGCGGAAAATAACCACACCTGCAGTATAAGATAAAAAACATTCTTACCTTATTTCTGTCGAAAAGGTTAAAAAGCACCGTGTTTGGAAAACGATGGAAAGATTCCATTATAAAACTCTTATAAAAATTCAAACAAGGTTATAAATGACTTTAACTCATTTTCTATTAAATAGTAAAAATGTTTTGAAATACATTTTTAAGAAACATTGATGTGGATGAAAAACATATCCCAGTAGATTATTACGTATAAACAACCTCATATAATGAAGAGATTGTGAAATAACACTTACCATGTGCTTTTTCATTGGTTGGGGTCTGTTAAACTTATGTATAATGGTGAAATAATTGTTATTAAATTATACAAAAATCATATACATTAATATGATATCATATATGATCTTTTAACATTGATTTTTTAATAATATCTTAGTATTATCGTTGTTTCGAGTGTTAACTTACTCATTTTCTTTTATATGTTTTATTACGTAAGCCATGTTTTTCATGGATAGGTTGTATCTTATTCATATCCATAATGATTTCAGGTCCTTAAAAATTATTTTTAAATCATCAAATGATAATTATACTTGAATGGATACGATGGAGAATGAATCACATCGCATCCGTGGAGACGGTAGTCCGTACGTACGCACGAGCTAGAATATCATTCTTTTGATATTAAAATAATATATAATTGCATATTATATCATATATAAAGAATCATTATAATGTTATATTTATTAATTACATGAGTTACACATCATTATTATACCCATCCAAATAATAATATATTGAATAACTATTACACCACGACGTGGAGACGGTAAGTCATACGTACGCACGTATGGTGACATGTTATTCAAAGTATGGAAAGAATACTGAATATGGTTGTACCATATTAATAATAATATCATAGAATATATATGAAACTGGAGTTAATATTTAATAATGGTAACAACAAAGGAAGAAGAAGTGGAAGAAGAAAGGAACTTGGAATAGGGTGGGGAAATCATTACCTCTTCTTCGGGTTCTTCCTTTTGGTTTGATCAAAAGGGCTCCTTAGGTTGGCATTCTGGTCAAACTAAGGCCACTAGGTTTTAGTGAGGGAAGTTGGGAGAGTATTTGGGAAGAGTTTTGCTGAACCAAAAGGCTTTTAAGGTGTGAAGAAATGAGAAGGAAGAGTTCCCTTTTATAAGAGGGGTGAGCGGCACCTTTTGAAAAGCTAGAAATATTAATTTATAATAAATTTATACTCAGTTTCTAATGGCTCAGAAGTTAATTATTTAAAGGTTAAGGTGGGGATGGGTTGAAAACCACTCATCCAATAGAATTTAGATAGGTTTGGGTAACTATACTATCCTTATCTATAAGTATTAACTCTTAGTAAATTAGTTTCACTTTTACAATGTCTCTTTGTATTTTTATATTATATGGTTAATAATCTTACCATATACATCCAAGAGACCCCGAAGTGGTCCATTAATGATACACCTATCATGATATAAGTCTCTTGGCCAAACCTTAGATTTTTAGGAATTTAATATCAATTAATAATATAATATTTGTTTTAAATACTCTTTTATGTCAATTTTGACACTATTCAATAGTTGATTTTTGTGAAACATATAACAAAATGATTACTTCAAAAAAATCAATTAAATGAATCCAAATAAGTCATATTATCCTATAAAATTAGTTTAATTCAATAAATTCTCATATTATATTTTTTTGGGAATTTAAAATATCAATTATTTTAATTTTTCACTATTATGGTAATTACTGCATCATCATTGTGTTACTATATTACCCTTTAACCATGGTAAATAAAATATTTACCGAAGTAATTATTCAAAATGTCTAAAAATAAAAGTTACATATTTACACAATTTGAACATCCTGATTCCAAATATGGAATCCAATTTTCCAAATTCAAAACACAGATGTGGCAGAAATTAATTTAAAATTAATTCCTGCTATCAAAACAAAAAGCGTGTTTTTAAGATATAATAACTATCAAAAGATTGAAACTTGTTTATGTTCTGTTTAATTGTGAAATTATGTCCAATGACAAAAATTGTATTAAATGGTAAAAATATATTCTAAATATACTTTAAAACCACTAAAATTCATAATTTATCAATATAAATTATTTCGATATTCATAATTTATCAATATAAATTATTTCGATTAAAAAAGCTGTTTTTAATTAAAATTTTGTAATTTTCAATATTCATCAAAATATTAAAGTTATCCGAAAACTTCCAAAATTTCCCCTTAGGCTAAATTTTATATTCTGAATCCAATAATGAAGTCCATTTTTAAATATAAAATATATATGATTTCAAAAATTATGTATTACTATTTATAACGGCTAGTTTGATTAGTTATGGTGTGTTAGAACTCGGTGTTGCGTACAACACACGCTATCACATTATTCAAAGAGAAGCGTACCGTAGAAGCTTGGGGTGTTACATTCTCACACGTTGCCTCTTCCATCTTATGGTTTCTCGACAAAACTTTTACCAGATGTATCGTTCGGTTTCTCAGTACTTGTTCTCTTGTATCAAGAATCCTGACGGGCTCTTCACAATAAGACAGATCAGTTTCCAGTTCTAATTCTTCATAGGTTAGTACATGTGTTGGGTCAAGCATGTATTTCCTCAAGAGAGATACGTGGAACACATCGTAAACTTTGGAGAGACTTGGAGGCATTGCCAATCGGTAAGCTATAGCCCCAATTCGTTCTGGAATTTCAAAATGTCCGATGTAACTGGGACTCAATTTTCATTTTTTACCAAAACGTATGACTACCTTCCATGGAGATACCTTCAAGAAAACATGATCACTGACTTGAAATTCCAAATCCTTCCTTAGATTATCCGCATAGCTCTTTTGCCTACTTTGAGCTGCATTGATGTGATTTTGGATTACCTTCACCTTTTCCATTGTTTCCTCCACAAGTTCTGGACCTACAAGTTTTTTTTCACCAACGTCATCCCAACAGGTTGGTGTGCGACATCTCTTTCCGTATAATGCTTCATATGGTGTCATTTGAATACTTGAATGGAATCTATTGTTATATAAAAATTCTAATAAAGGTGAATATTGATTCCACATACCCTGAAAGTCAAGCGAACAAGATCTCAGCATGTCTTCTAAGGTTTGAATAGTCCGTTCTGAATGTCCGTCTGTCTGAGGGTGGTAGGCAGTGCTCAAATGAAGTTCAGTATCTGGGGATTTCTTAAGACTCTTCTAGAATCTTGAAGTAAAATATGGATCATGATCAGAAACAACCGATAGGGGTACTCTATGAAGTCTCACAACTTCATTAATATATAATCTTGCTAGACATTCCAATGGAAGATCTTCTCTTATAGTAAGAAAATGTGTTGACTTGGTAAGACGATCAACAATAATCCATATTGCATCATTTCGTCTAGGAGTCTTCTGTAGTCCCATGACAATGTCCATCATAATATTGTCCCATTTCCACTCAGGTATGGGAAGAGGTTGCAATACTCCACCAGGCTGTTGCCTTCCAGCTTTCACTTGTTGAAAAACCATATATCTTGACCCAAAATCGGCAATCTCCCTCTTCATGTTGTCCCACCAAAAATATTCCTTCAAATATATATACATTTTGATTCTCCTAGGGTGTATAGAGAAATTTGAACTATGAGCATCATCCAACAATTTTACTTTTTTGATCAGGTATATCGGGAACACAAAGCCTCTTTCCAGATTTCAAAATTCCTTCTTCATACACAAAGTCTCTCAATCTCCCATCATTCACAGCTTTAATCTTCTTTTGAAATTCTTTATCATCGGTCTGAGAACTCTTAATCGTTTCTAGTAAAGATGGTTTGGCAACCATTTGAAAAAGAATTGATGTTTCACCTTTCCTGGTTATTCACATGCCCATCTTCACTAGATCTATGAAAATTGGATCCCTTTCAATTATCATCACGTTCAAAACTCCATGGTCTTTTCTGCTCAATGCATCTGCCACCTTGTTTGCTTTCCGCTAGTGGTAGTGTATTGTACAATCATAATCCTTGAGTAATTCAAGCCATCTCCTTTGCCTCATGTTGAGTTCTTTTTGTGAGAAAATATACTTCAATTTATTGTGATCAGTATAAATCTCACTTTTTTCGCCATAGAGGTAGTGCCTCCATATCTTCAAAGAAAAGATCATAGCTGCTAACTCGAGATCATGAGTAGGATAGTTTTGTCCATTAATTTTCAACTGTCGTGATGCATAGGAAATAACCCTATCATTCTGCATAAGGACACAACCAAGTCCTTTCATCGATGCGTCACTATAAATAACGAACCCATCATTACCCGATGGTAGAGTCAATATAATAGCATTGACTAATCATCTCTTCAGTTCATCAAAACATTCTTCACACTCATTTTTCCAAACAAATTTAACCCCTTCACGTTTGAGCTTCATAAATGGGTTAGCCAATCAGGAAAAATTCTGGACGAAATGTCGATAATAACCTTCTAAACCAATAAAACTGCGCACCTCAGTTATATTCATATGTGCTGGCCATTCTTGGATTGCCTTGGTCATAGAAGGATCAAGAGAGATTCCATCTTTAGAGACAATATGGCCAAGAAAATAAATCTTCAGAATCCATAATTCACACTTGCTAAACTTCCTATATAATTCATGTCTTCTCAGAGTCATCAAGATAATGCGCAAGTGATTTTCATGATCATCATAGCTTTTTGAGTATACCAAAATATCATCAATAAATACCACCACAAATTCATTGATATATTCCATAAAAACTCTATTCATCAGATCCATGAATACAGAGGTTGCATTAGTCAATCCAAAAGGCATTACTGTAAACTCATAATGCCCTTACCTGGTTCGAAATGCTATCTTCAGAATGTCTTCCTTCTTCAAACACAACTGATGGTATCCAGATGGAAGGTCAATCTTTGAAAAGTATTGAGCTCCATGCAGTTGGTCAAATAAATCATCAATGTGAGGTAGGGGATACTTGTTCTTTATTGTTATAGCATTGATCTCCCAGTAGTCAATGCATAACCTCATGGATCCATCTTTCTTTTTAACAAAAAGAACAGGGGCTCTCCATGGAGAAACACTAGGGAGAATAAATCCTTTATTACTTAATTCCTCTAGTTGTTTCTTTAGTTCAACTAATTCTATTGTGGCCATTCTATAAGGGGTCTTCGATATAGGTCTTGATACAGAAATTAAATCAATGGAAAACTCAACTTCTCATTCTGGAGGATGTCCAGGTAAATCTTTCGGAAATACATCTACATATTCTTTCACAATAGGTACCTCCTCTATTTGAACATTCATTTCCTCACCCATAGATATTTCATTCTCTTCCTCCACAATAATTGAATTTAGTTGAACTACTGGGGGTAGATCTAGATAAGAATTATGTGGTGACGATTCTTCTCTAATGATAAGGTGTTCTTTATAATCATCATCAAGAATCATAACCTTTTTCTTCTTACAATAAATCTTCACATAATAGTCTGAAAGCCAGTCCATACTAAGGATAATATCAAACTCAATCATAGGTATGACAATGAGATCAGCAGATAAAGAACATTTATGTGCTCTAATGGGGACTGACTCACAAAACATTATTGCAACAATACTTCCCTTATGAGTTTTAACTGAAAACTCCCTTGTTAAATCAAATTGGAAATATCTAATTTTCTTGGAAAACTAGGAAGATATGAAACAATGTGATGATCCAGAATCAAATAATTCATTTTCTAAACTTGAGGAAACCATTAAATTACCTGCCACCACGTCTTTCGGAGCTTCTACCTCAGTAGTAGTGATAGCATAAGATTAACCTTGATCCCTTGGAATTTTCTGAGGTAAGTTCTCCTGATGCTTCAGAAATTCATTTGCATAATGCCGCATCTCCCTAAAATTGTAGAACTGAACATTGGTAGCTTCCTTCTTCCCTTGCAATCACGAGCATCATGGCCTTTTTCACCAAACTTGTAACAGACTCCTGTTCCCTTCAAGAAAGTACTGGGGTGTTTCTTCCCACATTTACCACAAGATGGATATTCAACATTTCCCTTCTTCCTCTTATTTCCATTCCCAGATTGACCAGTAGATCTCTTCTTCTCTTGCTTTCCTTTAAAGTCATAAGACATAGATAATTCCTTTTCGGTCTTGATAGCACATGAGTGAATGTCTTCATATGACGAGAAGGATTGTGATAATAATGCTCGACGGAGAAATGGTTTTAACCCATCAATGAAACGATCAATCTTACTTCTTGGGTTACGTATATAATATCAAGCATTCCTTGGTATCCTTGTAAAGTAAGCCTCATACATTGTGACATTCTCATCCTCCTTTTGTCTAAGACTCAGAAACTGCCTTTCCATATATTGTCGATGGTCGTGAGGAAAGTATTTTTCTAAAAACTGATCTTTGAACTCCCTCCATTCCATATTTAATACTTCATCATCTTCATTTGTATTTTGAATCAATGACCACCATTGATCAGGATCTCCAGTGAGGCGGTAATCTGCAATGATAACATTTTCCATTTTATTACTCCCCAAAGCCTGAAATATTTTCTCTAGGGAAAATATAGGTTGTTCAGCTAAAAGGGATTTGTACTCCCATTGAACGTTGGTGGTTGTTTCCTCATGAAGTGATCTAACATTTATCCTCTATGCTGTGAATCAGGGTTCTCCATATGGGTGAGGTTATTATTCATAACCAGAGTAAGTTGTCTCAGTATGGTGATTAGTTGATCGGCACCAGTTGCATCACCAGCTCCACTATAATTATCTTGAGCAGGAGGGAAATCCCTACATGTTGTTCCTTCATTGATATGGTTTCCATTTCTTTCACTAGGCACCATTTATAAACTTTGGTATAAACTAGATCAGTTTATGAATCAAAATACATAATACCATACTTATAAAACACTTAACATAAATTGAACTATTTATGGATATAATCCATAATAATAAAATGTTTTCTTTGAAGAAGTATATACTCATAAACCCTTAATAATTATTTGTAAAGAAAATTAAAGTTATACTAAGCATATCCCCCGGGAGTGTCGTAACCAAGAATGCAGCAGGCCCGTTGTCGTGCACCAGTTCCCGTTCGAGTCTAGCTCAAAGCGGTGTTTTCGGGTTTTACCCCTAGGTACATCTGTGCCAAAGCCACTTCTACCTGCTCGTATCCAGACAGGGATGTATTGCTCAGAAAACTCACAAAATATCTACAATACCAAAATTCTAGGAAGTTATTCTATACAAATCCTCAAAGTCCATCTTAAATCTATTTTCTCTAATCAGAGTTTATCTAAATCTAGTTTCCAAGGTTTGTACTAAACTTCCTCTGATACCAACTGTAACGCCCCGACCCCAGTGACCGAAAGATGGTGCATTATTACATAACATTGGCATGATCACAAGAAAGATCAAATCTCGAAAGTCCGATTGGTTTAATAGCCTTGGAAACACTAGATATATTCATAAAGATTTACATAACATCATAAAAATGAAAACTACAACAATATAGTCTCCATATTCCACACTCATATCCCCATATACTATCCCTGTAGGTCATTCATAAATTACTTCTTCAAATCCTGGGAAAAATAAAACATAGAAAAGGGGTGAGCTCAAATGCCCAGTAAGGATAACAATATAGTGGAAACTTTTATAAATAAGAATAAACATTTAAGCCAATGTATAACTTAAAACAAAAGCCTTTTAAACACGATCTTCAACATTGTATGGCAAAAATAAAATGAAATAATGCCATTTACTTATTCAACATGGGTATTCTACTAATCTAATAATCACATGCAATATCAATAACCACTTTCATAATGATGGGATGCATAATGCAAGACTTTCATAACCACATAGCCAAGGCCTCGTGCCAAGACTACAAATAAGATTTTTTAAGTCCTTGTGCCAAGACACTAGTTTTTCTCATGAGACCTACCGACGCATCAAGGAGCTATAGCGGGATCCACCCGTCACATATTAAGTCTAATACATTCCTATATGAAAAGGTTTAAACATAACATAAACATCCGTATTAAAACTAGCATATGAAATGTCAATACTTTCACCATAAACTATGAATGAAATAAAAATAGAACATCCACAGTCAAAAATATCACAAAACCTTCAATACAATATATAAGTTATCTATCATAATAAATCAACTTCAAATAAGCGTAAAATCCATCAATGGTTGTTGACATAGATGAAATCAAAACTCTTTTTAGAGATATATCTCATTCTATTTTGAAATCATTTAAGAGTCATATAGTTATAAAATAAAACATTTTCTTTGAAAATATTCCTATAAGCTTGTAAGGGAAGCTTCGACGATTTTATAATGGTGGAAAATAACCGCACCCGCCGTATAAGTTAAAATAAAAATCTTACCTTAATTCTGTCAAAAAAGTTAAAAAGCACCTTGCTTGGAAAACAATGGAAAGATTCCTTTATAAAACTCTTATAAAAAGTCAAACAAGGGTATAAATGACTTTAACCCATATTATTTTAAATAGTAAAATTTTTTTGAAATACATTTTTAAGAAACATGGATGTGGATGATAAAGAGATCCCAATATATTATTACGTATAAACAACCTCAGATAATGAAGAGATTGTGAAATAACCCTTACCTTGTGCTTTTTCTTTGGTTGGGGTAGGTTAAGCTTCTGTATAACGGTGAAATAATTGTTATTAAATTATACAATAATCATATACATTAATATTATATCATATATGATCTTTTAATGTTGATTTGATAATAATATCTTAGTATTATCGTTTTTTTGATTGTTAACTTACTCATTTTCTTTTATATGTTTTGTTACATAAGACATGTTTTTCATGGATAGGTTGTATATTATTAATATCTATAATGATATAAAGTCCTTAAACATTATTTTTAAATCATCAAATGATAATTATACTTGAATGGATACAATGGAGAATGAATCTCATCGTGTTCGTGGAGACGGTAGTCCGTACGTACGCACAAGCGACAATATCATTATTTTGATATTAAAATAATATAAAATTGGATAGTATATCATATATAAGGAATAATTATCATGTTATATTTATTATTTACATGAGTTACAAATCATTATTATACCCATCCAAATAATAATATATTGAATAATAATTACACCAGGACGTGGAGACGGTAAGCCGTACGTACGCACGTATGGTGACATGTTATTCAAAGGATGGATAGAATACTGAATATGGTTGTACCATATTTATAATAACATCACAGTATATATATGATACTGGAGTTATTATTTTTGAATGGTAACAAAAATGGAAGAAGAAGTGGAAGATGAAAGGAACTTGGAAAAGAGTGGTGAAATCATTACCTCTTCTTCGGGTTCTTCCTTTTGATTTGATCAAAAGTGCTTCTTAGGTTGGATTTATGATCAAAATAAGGCCTCTAGGTTGTAGTGACGGAAGTTGGGAGAGTATTTGGGTAGATTTTGGACGAACCAAATGTCTTTGAAGGTGTGAATAAATGATAAGGAAGAGTTCCCTTTTATAAGAGGGGTGAGGGGCATCTTTGGAAAATCTAGAAATATTAATTTATAATAAATTCATATTCATTTTATAATGGCTCCAAAGTTGATTATTTAAAGGCTATGGTTGGTATGGTTCGAACAACACTCATCCAATAGAATTTAGAGAGGTTTGGTTTACACTATTAACCTTATCATTAAGTATTAACTCTTAGTTAATTAGTTTTACTTTTACAATGTCTCTTTGTATTTTTATATTATATGGTTAATAAACGTACCATATACATCCATGCGACCCCAAGTGGTCCATTAATGATACACATATCATGATATAAGTCTATTGGCTGAACCATCGATTTTTAGGAATTTAATATCAATTAATAATATAAAATTTGTTTTAAAAACTCTTTTATGTCAATTTTGACACTATTCAATAGTTGATTTTTGTGAAGCTTATAACAGAATGATTAATTCGAAAAAAGTCAATTTAATAAATAATAATATGTCATATTATCCTATAAAATTATTTTAATTCATTAAAAGTCACAAATTATATTTATTTGGGTATTTATAATATAAATTATTTTAATTTTTTACTATTATGTTAATTACTGCATCATCATTGTGTCATAAATAAATTAAATTATATAATGTATAAAAATTATAAATAAAATATCATTACGTAGGAAATATTTTTAGCTTTTTAATTAATATTTATAGTCAAAAATCCAACATATATAATCTTATGTAAAAATTGTTTTTCTAAAAGATTTCTGCTTGTGTCATTTTTGTATTCATTTTAACTTATTTAAAATAATGTGTCTCTATCCCTTACAAGTGGCACCATGGTTTCCCAAAATCGACCCAAAGATGCCTATAGGCGAACTTGTATCAGCCAATAAGGTTAGGAGAAATTTTAGGGTAATTGTTTATTATTATAATATTATTTTTTAACCCTTATTTACCGGATTTACCCTTTACCCATGGTAAATAAAATATTTACCGAAGTAATTATTCGAAATGTCTAAAAATTAAAGTTTCCTATTTTCAAAATTTCAACATCCTGATTCCAAATATGGAATCCATTTTTCCAAATTCAAAATACATAAGTGGCAGAAATTAATTTAAAATTAATTCCCGCTGTCAAAACGAAAAGCGTGTTTTTAAGATATAATAACTATCAAAAGATTGATACTTGTTTATGTTCTGTTTAATTGTGAAATTATGTCCAATGACCAAAATTGTATTAAATGGTAAAATTATATTCTAAATATACTTTAAAACCACTCAAATTCATAATTTATCAATATAATGTATTTCGATTAAAAAAGATGTTTTTAATTAAAATTTAGTAATTTTCAATATTCATCAAACTATTAAATTTATCCGAAAAGTACCAAAATTTCACCTTAGGCTAAATTTGATATTCCGAATCCAAAAATGAAGTCCATTTTTAAATATAAAATATATATAATTTCAAAAAGTAGGTATTACTATTCATAACGGCTAGTTTGATTAGTTATGATGTGTTAGAACTCGGTGTTGCGTACAACAAATGCTATCACATTATTCAAATAGAAGCATATAGTAGAAGCTTGGGGTGCTACATCATAGATGTAATATATAATTTCATGACCCATCTAGATAAATATTATGGATTGAATCACTTGAATAGTACCTCAAATATTGTATATGATATAAGATAAGAACACTATTATAAGTATTATGAAAGATTTATTTCAAAATATTAATTTCCACTGTAATTTGTAATAATTTAATGAAAAATTAATTAAACAATGGTAAAAGTAATATAATTTTATTGAAAACCAAAAATCATAAAGATTATTTTTTTTATTAATGGAAAAAATTGGCAGAATCAGATGTTCATATGGAATCATTTAATATAGATTCCTCTCATAAAAGATGACCTATATAGAATACATAAAAAAATCGGTTAATATATATATATATATAAATTATATTTAGATAAAAATAATTTTAAAATAATATTTATAGAGTATTTTATAATGATATTTATATCATTAATGGAATGGAATCCCATTTTGAGTGTTATCAATGTGGAAAATAGTAAAATCCCATTAAAATTCATTTATGAAACCATCATCATAAGATGGAAAATAAAAAATTAGTATGAAAATTGTTAGTGGGGAAATTTATAGTCACATTAAAAGATAAATATTTTGGTCACAAATATCACATTTGATAGACATATATAATGAAATTAATATCATTAGAAAGTATAGGAGTTATTCTAATCATCATCATGCTTTTATTTCAGGAAGTGTATCATCAATGGGTAAGATGTTAACAAATAGAAGTAATATCCCCATATAGATAATAAATTGACTATTTATAATGATATTGGTATAAAAAAGATACTTTGAAGATATAAATAAATATGAGACATCACAAGTCAAGGGAAAAAGATCTTCTGTTGACAATATAATTCTGACATTACTGGCATTATAATCAAAATCCTCGAAATGTGAATAGGCTGAAATATAACCAAAAATACCATGAATAAAATATATTTCATTAGAAAAAATAAAATGGTCATCATATTCACTATATATATACAAATTTTTTTTCACAATGTTAATCTTATCTCAAAAATAGAGGTTGGGACAATGATCCTTTACGAATTCAAAAAGAACCAATAAATACTAATTAAAAGAATTAGTTCTTGAATTTAATATTAAAATACAATTAATTATAATAATAAATGATATTAAAAATCTAAATAGAAGTATATAAACAGTTTAATATAAATTAATTTCACAAATAATACATGTATCTCAAAGTAAGATGTTTTAAGACAAACCCCACTCCTCTGACAGAATATAATATGTACATGAACAAAAAATCCGGAATAATAAATTTAAGTTTAATAAAAAAATTAATATTAATTGGTTAAAATATAACTAATTTAATATGGATTAATTATAATAACAAATTACACTATTATTAATTCTCTTCCACATATATTGTTTACTCGAGTGGGTTCAGTTGATTTTTATATTTATCTCTTATCATGTTGACCATGGTTTATGTTCAGAATATATATTTATATTCAATAAAAATAGAATGTATATATTTTTAAAATTTAAAATCAATACATCAATAAAATTTTTAATTTCATCCATGATTGGTGGTAATGGAAAAAAATGATATACTACACTGAGGAAATAATCTGAATGTATAAGAGGTTAATAATTTTATTTTCCATAAAACATGATGGAGGTAAAAAAGTAAACAGATTTATAGTTTTATAATCATAAAAATTTTGTAATAATAATATTATTATTGTCTTTATATTTTAGTTCCATCCATTTTATGTGGTTGAGAGAAATAAGATTTAGTGTTCATGGATATAGTAGTCCGCACATATAAAAGATTAAGAATCTCATTCCTTTATAAATGGATGGAATAAACGAGAATAAAAAATGTCATTAATTAATAATTTTATAAGATCCGTAGAAAAATTAATCAATAAAATATTCATTTATATTATAGCATTAGGGGGTGCGGAAAAATGAACCACATCACGCCATAGTGGTGGTAATCAGCACAATATATGATTGATGCTTATGTTTTTCACAGTGGATTTAATTGGATGTATACTTTTTAAAAAAATATATAATTAATCATAATTATATAAATTATATTTAATCAATTGTATTAATTTAGTTTTATAATATAATGGTAATAATCAAAAAAATGATTAAGAAGAATAAACATATACATCAAAGATTTATATTTTCCAAGGAACTATCCTTGCAAAAAAAGAGATTTTGATAAATAACAATGACCAAGGTTATGGTTAGTGGGATAGGGTCACATGATGAGAAAATGTGAATATTTTCACCATGAAATTATAATATTATGTGTGATATAGAAGTGATTCCTTTTTTAAGGGAAGAAAAAGGGTATTTTCTATAGACAATAATAGTATATAAGGGGTAAAATGAAAAGATATTAAGGATTGGTGAGGCAGGTGAGGGTACAATGGTATGAAATGTGAGGTAATAATGGAAATAACTTCTAACCTAAAAATTGGATTCTAAAATTCATAAAAGTCATTTAAACACATGAAAATTTCTCCCACATTAGATTAGCCTCTTCATCACTATTTAGTCTTCATTAAATATTAATCATGGTAATTAATTTATTATAAAAAATATAAGAGGAACCATCCAACATAATTTAGAAATTATATATAAAAATATATCATCAATTTAATTAGATTAAATTTATAAAAAATAAAAAAAATTCTTTTAAATTTAACATATAAAACAACAACTATAGCGTTTATAATTGAATATCACTTATGTTCAAAAATACCAAACATGGGTTTATAAATGTGAAATATTAATTAATATTTTATATATATATATATAGAGAAATGATTTCATAAATTTTTAATCCATTCTATAGATATGAAAATATTATAGTTAGAGATAAAATTTTCAATGTAGGTGTTTTTACTATTCCTCTTACAATTAACTATTTCATAAAAATAAAAAGTACATACCATGTTTATTAATATATTATAAATTAAAAATGAATTTAATTTTATAAAATTATTTTTCTACAAATTATATATTTAACATTTATTTTTAAATAAATCATATACAAATAATAAACTTTTATTAACCATAGTTATTTTTAATCACATGTGTTTTAATTCTATTTTATACCAATATTCCATGTAAATATATTTAAATAAAAATGATCTTATATTGACACACAATAATCTATTGTGGTTTATAAACAAAATTTATTAATGTATCACAATTTTCATTTTAGTAAAAGGGATGCAATTTATCTAATTTAAAGAGATGATATATATTTTAAAATCTTGGTACGTTATAGTTGAGATAAATAAATTTCATCAGATGAATGATATGAATATTTTTACCAAAAACATACGTGATAATATAGAAAAATTATATGGAAGATTCTATATAAGTATTTATAGTGAGGATTCATTCTTTTTATATTCAATCAATTATATGCCTAAAATATTTTATGGAATAAGACCATGGAATAATTAGTTGAAGATAAGTGATGATGACTTTACCTTGGCGAATAAAAAAATAAAATGTTGTTCAAAAAAATCTTATGATATATAATGATGAAAATTTACCAGAATTAAGAAGATGTTATTTCAATTATTGAATAATATGTCACACCATAGACCATTCTAAACAAGAAATAGATATAAATTTTTATGGAGTAAAAATAATATAAAGGATTCTTTAATCGAAAAAAGAAATATAAGGGTTAGATTAGTTGAATACATCCCAAATAATAATTCAATTGACCTGAAATTCTATCTGAAGTCACAAATATGAATATTAATAAGAAACCATATGGAAGAACCAATCAATCTACCCATATATATAAATAATTCATGATCATTTCTATATCATATTTGGATTTGTAAATAATATTTTAATGATCACAAGAATAAGAAATCGATAAATAAAAATAAGTAAATTGATATTAATAAGTTGAATTTCACGGACTTTTTTTAAAAATTTTACAACCCAACATCTCATTAATTATTGCGTGGTAAATGAAATCACGTTACACATGTGTTGAAATATTATTTCATTATCCAAAAATTTCAAGATGAAATGATAAATAAGAAGAATCTAGAACCACGAATTTCATTTTATTTTTACCGAATGAATGAAAAAAATCCATACATAGATTAGTTTGATAAAGGGAATAGGTTTATATTACATAATATTTTACTTGGAATAATAAAAAAAATAATGTAGGGTTATATCAAACATTTATATGGAAGGAATGAGATATCTTTATTCAATGTAAACTCTCAAACATTCCACTCTTTCTAGGGATCAAGGGATTTCTACCTTATTCCCAAATATAGTGTGTTTCTCTATTCTATACATTGAGTAGAAGGTGATGAATATTTATAGTAGGATAGAAAGGATATTTGTATGTTATCAACTCTTGACTATAGAATAATAGTCCTTATGCTGAAGTGATTTAAAAATAGAATTCTTAAAGCACATCATTGAGGAAGATATTTGACATGATGAAGTAATGATAGAGATTAACCATAGATAGAGATAAATATGAGAAGATAGAATAATTTTAATTTATTGACATAAATAACTCGGTAAATTTTTTAATAATTTTCTTAGAAGTTGTATTAATACATTTTAAAATTAATTAATATTAATTTTAAGGTGGAAACTTTTAGTTTCATGATTAAATGAATATGAGAAATCGATGTGTGATTTCAAAATATTATCATGAAAATTGATTCCAATGATTTTAATATATGTATTGAGATGACTACTAGGAATTTTGTTGAAAATATAAAGAATATATAATCAATAATTTAATTGGTCTAATTAATTATTTGAATATCCTATGAAGGAAGTATTTTTAATTGGTACCATAATCCCATTTTTTTTGGAAACCATTTTTGTATAAATCTATTCCTCTTATATTGTACACCAATCATTTCATGAGAATACATAGAGTGGTTTGTTTCATAGTAAATTGATATCATATAATTAACACCATCAATTCTCTGATTTCATTATAATCTTTTTTAACTACATGCATAGAAATGAAAATTAAAAATTCATTTTGATTGCAATTTTCTATATGAGTGTTGATAAAAAAAGGGGAAGTTTATGGAATCCACATTTGGATAATTGTATTTTTTGTAAATTAAAAACTATAAAATGAGCATAGTGATAATATATATTGATGTGGGAATTTATTAATTTGTTTATAATACCCATGAAAGGTATCATTGTGATTTTATTTATGAACATTGAATGAATATTAAAGAAACACCATGGATCTTGTCATGGAAGAGAATTTATTTCAATATAAAAATTGAATATATTCTATTGAATATAATTGGTTATCCATTATTATATGGAAAACATTAGTTACTTACACGAATATTAGGATATTTAATTTCTGTTATAGTTTGAAAAATAACTCTAAATATGACATAAATTTAGTTACATAGAGTTAGATGATATAATTCATGCTAATATTGTAGAATTTAGATGCAATGTTATTGTATTCACTGATATTGATAAGTCATTTTGTCAAAATAATTTTCATATATTATATTTACTCTACGGTACTTTATCTTTATGAAGAAGTATTGAATGATAGATAAAATTTTTCATCCTATATATTATCATATGTTAAAGATAAAAATTAATTAGAGAAGGTACTTAGATTATTTTATAAGATGTGTTATAGTTGGATGATGTTTTTGAAGATCCATTGCAATACTCTATAGATTATTTATATGTTTTATAAACATTATAATTATTATATATTTGATTGATGATGATTTGAATTTATTCAAAATCTATTTGAATTAATTCAGATATTATTAGGATTTTTGAGGAAGATTTTTATGCTCTATAAGTTTTTTTATTTATTTAAATAATTGAATTATGTAAAAATATGTTTCCTTATGTGTAAGGATTTCGAATAATCATACATTTTGTTATGTACATAATTTTAATATAATGCATAAATGTACCTAGAGTGCATGAGATTTTGAAATAATCAAAGTAGTTCATTCTAATAAATAATGATTTCTAGATGACATGTAAGATTATTATAGTATAAATATTTATAAAATTTTGGATCTAAGGTTATATTGGGTTAGAGTAGAGTTTCTAGAAAATTTGTATTGAAAACATTTCTAAAGTACATTGAGATATATAGTAGTATAAATGTTTTCTGATTTGGTAAAGTCTTCGGCAGCTCTTTATGATATATACTGGAATATAAATTGAATTAAATATGTAAAAATATTAAACACTCACCAATGTAATAAATAATAATATTTTAATTTATAGATAATTTTATAAGTGATGAGATTTATTTTGATACATAATGGTTCACTAGTTTTCCAAAAATGCAGGATTCCCAAAAATAATTATTTTTTGGGAGATAAAATATAATGACGTTGAGTTGTTTATTCATTCATAAAAATCATGATGATTTTTTTGTAATTCATGGTTCCAAAAACTAATTTTAGTGTTAAGTAAATAACCACATAAATTAAATTATCTTGATAAAGAATACAAATATATTGTGAATTAATTTTTGGATCAAACATATTCAAAATGTGGTTCTTTTATTTGAGATGATGTTATTCCATGATAAGGTAGAAAATTTGTATTTTGTTCATGAATAAGAGATATTAATTGACACCATCATTCTAGGAAACTATTTCAGGAAATATTTGAACATTGATTCAATAATATATTAGATTGTGTACTATAGTGACATGATCTACTAGGACACAACAATATAATAACATAAAGAATTTTATATCATGACTAATTTTTTCATTCCATGAAATGATCACTATAAGATATCATACTGATGTTGAGATTAAAATTGTAACACCCCAAGATTCCACAGTATATTTATCGGTAAATAATATAGTAGCGTGTTTTGTGCGCATCTTCGAGTTCTAACAGCCCACAACCAATCAAACTAGCTGTTATGAAGCGTAATACCCACTTTTTGAAATTTTAAAAATTTTATCGTTCAAAATGGAAATCATTTTCGGATTCAGAATGTAACATCCCAGGTAAATAAAGAATAAGACATATTTATATTTATTAATATTTTAATTTTAAAGGGGTTGCAATGTTCGATAGCGTACCTGATACGCAACGATGAGTTTCTTTGGAAACTTACGTAGCACACTAGTAATAAAATAATATTATTTTAAATGTTAGTTTACACATAGCCGTTGTACTAGCAGGAATGGATAGAAATAACTAAAATATGATTATATATGTTTATAAATTTTTTTACATTTATCCAATAAATGATAAAGGCTTAAAATACGAAAAGAATTCAATTTTAGGCATATATACTCAAATTTTCACTAAAGGTTCACTTATCACCTTTTGATGGCGAACCGTCATTAAATATAGTTTTGATCACTCTTATACATTATTTTGGACCAAATATAACTCTTCTTTAGAATCGGGACATCAAAATTTACTTTGTGTAAATTTTTGGTATCTTTCCGATAAAGTTCATTTTTTTTAAATGAATAGTGAAAATTATTGTATTTTAATTGAAAACCTCATTTTAACCTAAGTATTAATATTATTAGATTATCTTTTGAATTGATTTTAAAGTGAAATTAGAAAATATTTTTACCATTAAATCCAATAGTGGTCGTTGGAATTAATTTCACTTTGAAATCGGACATAAACTAGTATCAATCTTTTGATACTTATTGTTTCATAAAAACCCGCTATTTTTCATGATAGTGGGAATTAATTATTAAATTAATTAATTTCAGTTATATTTTTTGAATTTTGTAAAATAGACTTCATTTTTGAATTTGGAATATCAAATATAGCTTAGGGTGAATTTTTGATAATTTTCTGAAAAACTCCAATTTTTGATGAATAGTCAAACCACTAAGTGGTAATCAAGCAATCTGATTTTTCAGTTAAATGAATGATTACCACTAATGTGTACTGAATTTTGAAAATCCGACATACATGGTTTTCATTAGTATGTTAAATGTGGTCCAATGGGATGAAATTAATTTTTTGGTGAATAGTAACTTTTTTTCATTAATCGCGATTAGAAGTAATTAGTGTAATTTAGGGTAAAAATGATATTATAAAAATGTGAAAACACCATGACACTTGTCCTACACCTATTGGGTGAGTCATGTCCGACCAAGACTACCCATGGGTCTATTTAGGGGACCCCATGGAGCCACGTGGGTGAGATAATGACTTTAATGCCTTTTTTTAAATAAAGGTGAAAATGACACTAACATAAATTGTTTTACTAAAACAATTTTTGAATGGGGTTATACAAGTAAAAATTTTGATTATAAATAGTCATTGGAAATATAATAAGATTTACTACATCATATTATTTGTTTTATAATTTTTAGAAATTAAATAAATTAAATTATTTATGACATAATAATGATGCAGTGATGACATCATTATTTGACGATTTAAATAAAATGGAAAGATAATGTAAAATCTATGAACTACACATGTACAAAACTTATTGGATTGGTGGATTTAGAACCCTTATCACCTTATCCACGAATTATATCAATGTGGGACCTTTTAAAACCGATACACATTTTCAAATAAATTAATATTTCTTTACTTTCCAAAAGTGCCCCTCCTCTCCTCTTATAAAAGGCCCCCACCTCTACCTCATTTCACACACTCCTCAAGCCTTTGCCTCGGCCAACCCCTGCCCATTTACTCTCTCCACATCCCTATCCTCATCCTAGAGGATTCCCTTTGGGCCGAATCCTTTCAATGGAAGCCTTTAGGCTCAAATCAAAATGAGTTACACTTTTAAAGGTAATTCATTCTCTCATGTTCATTTGTTTTATTTTGCTTATCCAACCCCCTAAACTCTTTTTATTTACTTATTTTGTAACAACAACAGTATCTTCAATATACTAGGATGTTTTTAAAAGATTTATTCTAGCTACACTCTCACACAACTACATCAAATTGTTAAAGAACATACGGTTTCCGTGGATGGCGAAATTCTGCCTCCCGAAACAATGATTGTTCAATACTCATTTAACACCTTCAAAGGTGGCCATTATGATGTCACTATTTTTATATATGATATATAATATATTTATGTTTTCCTTAAGCTTCTGTTTTTTTCATTTTGGGCATACCTTTATGTTTTCCATTATGGGTAAACGCGATATCTTTATTTAAGGAAGTGCGGACTACCACCCCCTCTAAGTGATTTGATTCGTTAAATACCATATGTGGGACGTATAAAGGATGGAACTATGATATTATATATGATATTATATTGGAATTATAATATATCTTTATATCATTATGATTCCATTCTATAAAATACGAAATAGAAATGAAAGTAGCGTTCATGCGTACGTACGGCTTACCGTCTCCATGAACGGTGCATTTCATTTCTTACCTCTAAATGATTATGTAATATTATAAATTCACATATATACTGGATATATATTATATATATGATATATACATCAGGATTATAATTCTGGATATAATGGATATATGAACTACTTGTAATTATAAAGGGTTTATTTTGACTCAAGTACTAATGATCGTTAAAATGACCATTATTAACTTAAATAATTAAATAGTGTTCATGACATGGAAATAAGTGATATAAAAGGAATAATGAACTTGAAAATGGTTCTTAAACAAGTAGAAATTAACTCAAGTTTATTATTCAAGAGATTAAAGAACGGTCGGGTCAAGTCGGATACGAGGTAAGGGACTTCTTCTCAATCTCCTTTCATTGAGCCATATTTTATTTTATATACAACTTTCTTTTATATGGTTTATAAAACCCTTTGACTTTAACTTTTATACAAAAGGAATCTATTTCTATGAAGTGTTTTACTAAACGACAAAAAGGAATGTTTTTTATGTACGCGGTGACAACGACCTTTTTCGCCGCCGCGAGTATTATTTGGTCTTTGGCTTCCTCAACAAGCCGTAATATTTTTTTTTAAAATAAAATAAATACCATATACTCTTTAATGTATTTTGGTATTGAAAATGGTTTTGATAAAGGATTATATTACGATATATTGTTACTTAAATGTGGAAATGTTATCATTCTTTTATATTGGTTTTATGTTTAATGATTTTATATTGGTACTTGGACATTTGACGGGTGGTTACGTGATAAACCATTTGACGGGTGGTGCCGTGAATACCAGGACGGGTGGTTACGTTATAACCTCTAATGCATTGGGTATGGAAGTCGGCCGTATGGCTATTCCATTTAAGTATGTATGGAAATTGGCCATATGGCTTTTCCATTAAGTGATATGTGTGGAAGTCGACAGTATGGTTATTCCACTTAAGTATGTTTATGTCCCAAGTTACCTTTATATATGCTATGTGTTCTTTATATGGGTTTTATGGTAATCCTTTGGTTACAAAAAGGTAAGTAATGATACTTTATTCAGTGAAGAGTTTTTACTACTTCATGATGGTGAAGGTATTACTTTGTTAGAGTATACATGGTTTTCTTGATGTTTGAAAAAGTAACAGTTTTCATTCTTTGTGTATCCCTTACTGAGATTTTTATGCTCACCCCAAGTTTTTTTCGAAATTTTCTTCACAGGACTTAAAGTGGAATAATGTCAAGGATGGGATAAAGGGAATGTCATGCTATATAGGGCATGGAACTTGACATGTTTCTTTTTATGAGTTTTTTTTATTATGGAAACATAGTAGAAGTGTCTATTTTTAATCTTTTGAGATGTAATAGTTATGTTCTAATTCTCTAAAACTCTAAACCTGAAAAGATCCTCAATGTGAATTATTCATTTAATTCAATATTATGTAAGGTTTAAGGATGGGGCCTTATAGTTGGTATCAAAGGTCGGTTTAGACAACTTTGGGAGTTAGAAAATTGATAAATTATTAGTTAATTTATGATATGTTTGAAATGATATAGCATTTACAGATTACCATGCTTCTTCGCCTAAGATATTTCCTTGTTCAGAATGGTTTTCCGTAGAGGAAACAAAGTAGCTATGTTGGGATGACATCAGGAGGAAGACAACCTTCCAAATCAGCAACCTGAGATGGTTGGAATCGAAACTGAACAGTTTGTTGCAGTGATGGCACAGTTGAATCAGGCTATAAATGGTGGTGGTATCCATGCACGAGATCAGCCAGATCAACCATAGAGGAACATGTCAGTGGTGGAACATTTCATGAGGCAACATCCCCCATCATTCAGAGGATCATCTGACCCTGTGCAAGCTGAAGGGTTGATTAAATCACTGGAGAAGATTTTTGATGTCATGGGGTGTTCAGAACATCAAAAGGTTTATCTTGCAGTTTATCATTTTGAAGGTGAAGTTGATCAGTGGTGGTCGATGGTGAAAAATATCAGGGATAGTGATGAGATTGAGGATCTTCACTGGGACGAATTCAAAGGTATGTTTCTTGAGAAATATTTTCCTAAGGTGGTTCGTCTTAGGATGGAAAAACAGTTCCTAGAATTGAGGCAGGAGGATGATTCAGTGGCTGCTTATGAAGAAAAGTTCACTCGATTGGCATGGTATGCTCCAAACTTCATATGAGATCTTGATAGTAAAATAAACGGTTTTTACTCAGGGTTAAATCCAAAGTACCGAAGTGATTTAGCTTCTCGTGAGTTCAAAAGTGATGATAAATGTGTTCGATGTGCGGAGAAGGTGGAAATGGAGTTTTCCGATGATCAGGTGTTCTATGACAAACAACAGAATATGAGGTCTAGTTGGCAGGAAAAGGGGAAGCATTCATCCAAGAATCAAGGAGGTAAGAAAACCAAATATCCATCCTGTGAGAAGTGTGGTAAATGCATCCTGGAGAATGTTTATCCAAGTCTGGTAAGTGCTTTCGGTGTGGTAAGTCTGGTCATACTGCTAGTAATGGTAAAGAAGATGATAATGCAGGCAATGAAAATCCAATAGTAAGATGTTTAATGTGTAATGAAATGGGTCATTATGCAAACGAGTGTCCAATGAAGAACTCAACTGGGGTAATGCAGCCAGACTACAAGCAGAAAGGGGTGGTGAAATCCTTTGCAACAACTTCAGCAGATGTTGGGCCATCGAATGAAGTGGTATCAGGTACACTGTTTGTTTGTTCAGATTATGCCAATGTGTTGTTTGATTCAGGGTCTACACACTCTTTCATTTCTAATAAGTTTTCTAGTAAATTGGAAATTCCATCTCAAGATATGAACCCTGAACTTATGGTAAAAACACCCAGAGGGAACGTTAAGACCAAAAGGAATTATAAGAACCTTCATATCCTTGTGTGTGGGAAGAATCTACTAGCAAACCTTATTGTTTTTCCTCTAGTAGTGTTTGATGTAATTTTGGGCATGGATTGGCTTTCTGTTTATCATGCTAAGATTGACTACAGAGCTAAAATGGTTTCTTTTCAGAAAGATTTCTAGTTTGTGTACAAGAATGAACCCTTGATTTTGATAACATATGAGGATGTTGAGAAGCTAGTAAAGGATGGAAATGAATTTTACCTTTCACATATTGTTGAAAATAAAGGAATTGTTCAGATTAATGATGTGCTAGTGGTAAATGAGTATCTTGATGTTTTTCCTTATGAGTTGCCTGGTATTATTCATGATCAGGAAGTTGAATTTACTATTGACTTAGTTCTTGATTCTAAGCCAATTTCAAAACCCCCTTATCGAATGGCTCAAGTTGAACTTTTAGAGTTAAAGAAACAATTGCAGGAGTTATTAGATAAAGGTTTCATTCTACCTAGCACATCACCATGGGGTGATCCTGTCTTTTTCGTTAAAAAGAAAGATGGATCAATGAGACTTTTCATTGATTATAGAGCCTTGAATAATATTACTGTTAAGAACAAGTATCCTTTGCCTCATATCGATGATTTGTTAATCAGCTCCAGGGAGCTAAGTATTTTTCGAAGATTGACTTGAGGTCGGGGTACCATCAGTTGAAAGTAAAAGAAGTAGATGTTCTGAAGACTGCATTTTGTACTAGATATGGCCATTATGAATTTGTAGTTATGCCTTTTGGATTATCCAATGCACCTGTTGTATTCATGTACCTTATGAATAGAATTTTCCATGAGTTCTTGGATAAGTTTGTGGTTGTTTTCATTGATGATATTTTTGTGTTTTCTAAAAGTAAATAGGAGCATGAAATTCATTTAAGGGTTATCTTGCAAACCTTAAAAGAAAAGAAACTATATGGAAAATTCAGCAAGTGTGAGTTTTGGTTACAACAAATTTCTTTCCTGGGTCACATTATTTAAAAATATGGCATAACTGTTGATCCTACTAAAACAAAAGTTCTTGAAGAATGACCAATACCCACAAATGTAACCGAGATCCGTAGTTTTCTTGGTTTGGCAGGTTACTACCGAAGGTTTGTTGAAAATTTTTCATGGTTATCTAGTCCAATGACTAAACTAACTCGTAAGGGTGTTAAGTTCATCTGGACAGAAGAATGTGATGATTGTTTTCAGGAGTTGAAAAGAAGATTGGTGAGTACTCTAGTTTTGGCACTTCCTTCCAGGAATGGTGAGTTTTTTATATATAGTGATGCTTCGTTGAAGGGACTTGGCTGTGTCCTAATGCAGAATGATCAGGTAATTGCTTATGCTTCACGTCAGTTGATAACTCATGAGGTAAATTACCCTACACATGATTTGGAATTAGCTTCTGTTGTCTTTTCTTTAAAAATTTTGAGGCATCATTTGTATGGAGTAAAGTGTGAAATATATACTGATCGCAAGAGTTTAAAGTATGTATTCACTCAGAAATAATTGAACATGATACAGAGGAGATGGCTGGAATTAATCAAGGATTATGATTGTACAATCCACTACCATCCGGGAAAAGCAAATAAAGTGGCTGATTCTTTGAGTCGAAAAATTAATGCTTTATTAACCATGCTACGTTTGGAACGAGATCCTTTGGTTTTTGATTTGTTGAAATTTGGCATAGAAGTTGTTGGTGCAGGAAGTCCTTCTGTTTTGTTTCAGGTATCAGTGAGATCTTCTCTATCAGACAGAATCAAGCAAGCACAGAAGCAAGACAGCGAGTTGCAGAAAAAGGTAGAGCTGGTTCAGTAAGGTTAGTTGCCAGAATTAAACATTGATAATGATTGTGTTCTGAGGTTTGGGAAGAGATTATGTGTGCCTTGTGATTCACAGTTAAAGAATGAGTTGTTATGTGAGGCTCATAGTTCTCCGTTTTCAGTTCATCCTGGCAGTACTAAGATGTACAGAGATCTGCGGGAGTATTACTGGTGGGATGGAATGAAAAGAGATATTGCTGATTTTACTGTGAAGTGTTTGACTTGTCAGTAGGTTAAATCACAGTGGCAGTTACCTAAAGGGATGCTTCAGCCTTTAGCAGTGCCAAAGTCGATATGGTAAAACATATCCATGGACTTTGTTGTGGGATTACCAAGGACATCTCGAGGTAATAATGAAATCTGGGTTATTGTTGATCGCTTGTCCAAATCGGCTCATTTCCTTGCTATACGAGATAATTTTCCCTAGATCAACTTTCCCATTTTTATCTTAAAGAGATAGTCAGGTTGCATGGAGTTCTCCTCTCCATTGTGTCTGATCGTGATCCCAGGTTCACTTCTAACTTTTGGAAAGGCCTTCAGAAGTCTTTGGGTACTGAATTAAATTTTAGTACAGCTTTTTATCCTCAATCATATGGGCATTCAGAACGAAAAATTCAGACATTGGAGGATATGCTACGAGCTTGTTTGATGGATTATCAGGGAAGTTGGGACCAATATCTTTCTTTGGTTGAATTTTCATATAATAACAGTTTTCATTCTAGTATACAGATGGCACCATTTGAGGCATTATATGGGAAGTGGTGTCGAACTCCAGCTTTCTGGGATGAAGTGGGTGAAAGGAAGTTTATGGGACCAGAATTGGTAGAAGAGATGGCAGAAAAAGTTCAGCTGATTCAGAAGCACATGAGAACAGCTCAGAGAAGGCAGAAGAGTTATGCAGATAACCGGAGGAAGGATCTATCTTTTGAGGTAGGTGATCATGTTTTTTCAAAGTATCACCATGGAAAAGTGTGATGTGATTTGGTAAGAAAGGAAAGTTGAGTCCAAGGTTCATTGGACCATATGAAATTCTAGAGAAAGTTGGATCAGTTTCTTACCGAGTGGCTTTACCTCCGAGTTTATCTCAGGTACACAACGTTTTTCATGTTTTAATGTTGAGAAAGTACATGCCAGATCCATCTCATGTTTTGAGTCCAGAGGTAGTTCAGCTGGAAGAGAACCTATCTTATGAAGAACAACCAATCCAGATTCTTGACCACATGGAGCAGGTGTTACGGAATAAGGTGATTCATCAGGTAAAGGTTTTGTGGAAAAACCATGTGATTGAAGAGGCAACGTGGGAGTCTGAAAATGTTATGAGGGATAAATACCCCCACTTATTTTGGTAAGTGAATAAAATTGTGAGGATGTAATTCCCAAAAGGGGCGAAGGATGTAACATAACAGGTAAATAAAGAATAAGACATATTCATATTTATTAATATTTTAATTTTAAAGGGGTTGTTATGTTCGATAGCGTACCCGATACGCAACGATGAGTTTCTTTGAAAACATACGTTGCACACTAGTAATAAAATAATATTATTTTAAATGTTAGTTTACACGTAGCCGTTGTACTAGCGGGAATGGAAAGAAATAACTAAAATATGATTATATATGTTTGCAATGTTTTTACATTTATCCAATAAAGGATAAAGGCTTAAAATAAGAAAAGAATTCAATTTTAGGCATATATATTCTAATTTTCACTAAAGGTTCACTTATCACCTTTCGATGGAGAACTGTCATTAAATATAGTTTTGATCACTCTTATATATTATTTTGGACCAAATATAACTTTTCTTTTGAATCGGGACATCAAAATTTACTTTATGTAAATTTTTGGTATCTTTCCGATAAAGTTCATTTTTTTTAAATGAATAGTGAAAATTGTTGTATTTTAATTCAAAACCTCTTTTTAACCTAATTTTTAATTTGATTAGATTAACTTTTGAATTGGTTTTAATGTGAAATTAGAAAATATTTTTACCATTAAATCCAATAGTGGTCGTTGGAATTAATTTCACTTTGAAATCGGACATAAACTAGTATCAATCTTTTGATACTTATTGTTTCATAAAAACACGCTATTTGTCATGACAGATGGAATTAATTATTAAATTAATTAATGTGACTTATATGTTTTGAATTTTGTAAAATAGACTTCATTTTTTAATTCAGAATATCAAATATATCTTAGGGTGAATTTTTGGTAATTTTCTAAAAAACTCCAATTTTTTATGAATAGTGAAACCACTAAGTGGTAATCAAGCAAACTGATATTTCAGTTAAATGAAAGTTTACCACTAATGTGTATTGAATTTTTAAAATCCATCATACATGGTTGTCATTATTATGTAAAATGTGGTTCAATGGGATGAAAATAATTTTTTGTTGAATAGTAACTTTTTTTCATTAATCGCGATTAGAGGTAATTAGTGTAATTTAAGGTAAAAATGATATTATAAAAATGTGAAAACACCATGAAACTTGTCCTACACCTATCGAGTGAGTCATGGACGACCTAGAAAACCAATGGGTCGATTTAGGGGACCCCATGGAGCCACTTGGGTGAGATAATATCTTTATTTCCTTTTTTTAAAATAAAGGTGAAAATGACACTAACATAAATTGTTTTACTAAAACAATTTTTGAATGGGTTTATACAAGTCCAAATTTTGATTATAAATAGTCACTGGAAATCTAAAAATATTTCCTACATCATAGTATTTTTTTTATAATTTTTATACATTAAATAAATTAAATTATTAATGACATAATAATGATGCAGCGATGACATCATTATTTGACGATTTAAATAAAATGGAACGATAATGTAAAATCTATGAACTACACACGTCCAAAACTTATTGGATGGGTGGATTTAGAACCCTTATCACCTTATCCACGAATTATATCAATGTGGGTCCTTTTAAAACCGATACACATTTTCAAATAATGTAATATTTCTTTACTTTCCAAAAGTGCCCCTCCTCTCCTCTTATAAAAGGCACCCACCTCTACCTCATTTCACACACTCCTCAAGCCTTTGGCTCAGCCAACCCCGTCCCATTTACTCTATACACATCCCTCTCCTCATCCTAGAGGATTCCATTTGGGCAGAATAATTTCAATGGATGCCTTTAGGCTCAAATCGAAAGGAGTAACACTTTTAAAGGTAATTCATTCTCTAATGATCATTTGTTTTATTTTGCTTATCCAACCCCTAATCTCTTTTTATTTACTTCTTTTGTAACAACACCAGTATCTCCAATATACTAGTATGTTTTTATAAGATTTATTCAAGCTACACTCTCACACAACTACATCAAATGGTTATTGAACATACGGTTTCCGTGGATGGCGAAATTCTGCCTCCCGAAACGATGATTGTTCAATACTCATTTAACACCTTCAAAGGTGGACATTATGATGTCACTATTTTTATATACGATATATAATATATTTATGTTTTCCTTAAGCTTCTGTTTTTTTTTCATTTTGGGCATACCTTTATGGTTTCCATTATGGGTAAACGCGATATCTTCATTTAAGGAAGTGCGGACTACCGCCCCTTCAAAGTGATTTGATTCGTTAAATACCATATGTGGGACGTATAAAGTATGGAACTATGATATAACATATGATATTATACTGGAATTATAATATACTTTTATATCATTACGATTCCATTTTATAAAATATGAAATAGAAATGAAAGTAGCGTTCATGCGTACGTACGGCTTACCGTCTCCATGAACGGTGCATTTCATTTCTTACCTCTAAATGATTATGTAATATTATAAATGAATGTATATGCTGGATATATATGATATATATGATATATACATCATGATTATAATTCTGGATATAATGGATATATGAACAACTTGTAATTATAAAGGGTTTATTTTGACTCAAGTACCAATGATCGTTAAAATGTCCATTATTAACTTAAATAATTACATAGTGTTCATGACATGGAAATAAGTGATATAAAAGGAATAATGAACTTGAAAAATGTTCTTAAACAAGTATAAATTAACTCAATTTTATTATTCAGGAGATTAAAGAACGGCCGGGTCAATTCGGATACGAGGTAAGGAACTTCGTCTCAATCTCCTTTCATTGAGGAATATTTTATTTTATACACAACATTCTTTTATACGGTGTATAAAACCCTTTGAAATTTTCTTTTATACAAAAGGAATCTGTTTCTAAGAAGTGTTTTACTAAACGACAAAAAGGAATGTTTTTTTACGTACGCGGTGACAACGACCTTTTCTGCCACCGCGAGTATTATTTGGTCTTTGGCTTCCTCAACAAGCCGTAATGTTTTTTTTAAATAAAATAAATACCATATACTCTTTTATTTATTTTGGTATTTAAAATGGTTTTGATAAAGGATTATATTATGATATATTGTGATTGTAATGTGGAAATGTTATCATTCCTTTATATAGGTTTTATGTTTTATGATTTTATATTGGTACTTGGACATTTGATGGGTGGTTACGTGATAAACCATATGACGGGTGGTGCCGTGAATACCAGGACGGGTGGTTACGTTATAACCTCCAATGCATTGGGTATGGAAGTCAGCCGTATGGCTATTCCATTTAAGTATGTATGGAAATTGGCCGTATAGCTTTTCCATTAAGTGATATGTGTGGAAGTCGACCGTATGGTTATTCCACTTAAGTATGTTTATGTCCCAAGTTACCTTTATATATGCTATGTGTTCTTTATATGGGTTTTATGGTAATACTTTGGTTACAAAAAGGTAAGTAATGATACATTATTCAGTGAAGAGTTTTTACTACTTCATGATGGTGAAGGTATTACTTTGTTATAGTATAAATGGTTTACATGATGTTTGAAAAAGTATCAATTTTCATTCTTTGTGTATCCCTTACTGAGATTTTTATGCTCACCCTGAGATTTTTTTGGAATTTTTTTCACAGGACTTAAAGTGGAATAAGGTCAAGGATGGGATAAAGGGAATGTCATGCTATATAAGACATGGAACTAGACATGTTTCTTTTTAAGTGTTTTTATTTATTTTGGAAACTTAGTTGAAGTGTCTACTTTGTAATATTTTGAGATGTAATAGTTATGTTCTAATTCTCTAAAACTCTAAACCTAAAAAGATCCTCAATGTGAATTATTAATTTAATTCAATATTAAGTAAGGTTTAAGTCTGGGGCCTTATACGTAATATCAAAATTATCTTAGGATGAATTTTTGGTATTTTTCTGAAAACATTCAATTTTTGATGAATAGTGAAAAACACTAAGTTATAGTTTAAAAATGAATTTTTATTTAAATAATTATTTATTTTATTTAAATTTGTTTTAGGTAAAAAAAATAGATACCTAATACCTATATATGTTAATTTTAATTCATTGGCGTCTGTTTATAATAATTTTGTATATATAAAAATTTTATTGAACTTTCACGGTCTTTTACCCATCTCCTTGAAAATTCAGAAAATTCACATAAAACAAAATTTTACAACTTCTGTGTGGGGAATTTCGAAAATCAGATAGATACGGTTAATATTATGGAGTAGAATGTGGTTCAATAAGATAAATATTTTGGTGAATAGTAACCTTTTACTATTATTTATCACGGTTAAATGTGAATAGGGTAATTAAGCGTAAATTGGTATTATTATTACCCTAACACATGTTATAATTCTATTGTCTGAGTATAATTCGACCAAAAACAACCTTAGGAATAAATTATGAACCAATTTGGTCCACTTGGATTAGATTAGGACATTTATTATTATTTAATTCAAAGAAGAGTCAAAAGAGTTAAAATCAATGTTTAACAAACTAAATATTATTAATATAGGGTTATACAAAATATAAATTCCTTTATAAATATTAATTTTGAATCTAAAAATATTTCCTCCATAATAGTATTTTATTTATAATTTTTTGACCTTAAATAATTTAATTTATTCATGACACAATGGTGATGCAGTAATTACCTAATTAATGAAATATTAAAATAATTGGTATTATAAATATTCAAATAAATGTAATTTGAGACATTTTTTGATTTCCAATAATTTTATAAGTTAATATGACAAGTTATGATTAATTAAATCAATTTATTTGGAATTAATAACATTTTTAGAACTTTAACATAAATCAATTATTAAAGTGTCAAAAATGACATAAAAGAGTATTTAAAACAAATATTATATTATTAATTCATATTAAATTCCTAAATATCTATTATTAGGCCAAATGACTTAGATTACATTAGTAATGAACCACTTGGGGTTCTCTTGTCTTGTTATAGTATGTTTATTAAACATATAATATAAAAATACAAAGAGACATGGTTAATGTTAAACTATTTAACTAAGAGTTAAATATAAATTTTAAGGTTAATATAGTGATCCAAACCTGTCTAAAATCTATTGGTTGAAAGGATTTCGACCCATCCCCACCTTATCCTATAAATAAGTCACTTTGGATCCATTTTAATCCGAATATAAATTGATTATAAAATAATATTTTATGTTTTTCCTAAGGTGCCCCTCACCCCTCTTATAAAAGGGCACTCCCCCTTCTCTCAAATTAATACATTCAAAGCTTTTTGGTTCAGCCAAAACCTACCCAAATATCTTCTCAGCTTCTCCTAGTTTATAATAGAGGCCTTCCAATAGTCATAAATCCAACTTAAGGAGCCCTTTGGATCAAATCAAAAGGAAGAACCCGAAGAAGAGGTAAAAATCTCACCACCTCTTTCAAGTTCCTTTCTTCTACCACTTATTATTTATTTGTTATTTACATTTTAAAATAATAACTCCAGTATCTTCTATATATTTTTATGTTATTATTAATATGGTACAACCATATTCAGTATTCTATCCTTCCTTTGAATGACATGTCACAATACGTGCGTACGTATGGCTTACCGTCTCCACGTTGTGGTGTAATTGTTATTAAATATATAATTATTTGGATGGGTCTAATAATGATGTGTAATTATTATAATTAATAAATATATAATGATTATTATTCTGTTTATATGATGCACAATCCAATTATATATTATTTATATATCAAAGGAATGATATTGTCACTCGTACGTATGTACGGATTACTGTCTCCACGAACACGATGAGATTCATTCCCCATCATATACATTCATGTTTAATTATCATTTGATGATAAAAATAATGTTTAAGTTCTTCATATTATTATTGATATGAATATGATACAACCTATTTATAACATGCAGGACTTATGTAACAAAACATATAAAAGAAAACGAGTAAGTGAACACCCGATATGACGATAATAATAAGATATTATTAACAAAGCAATGTTAAATGATCATCTATGATATAATATTAAATTATATGATTCTTTTATTATTTAATAACAGTTATTTCGCCATTATACAATAGTTTAACCTTCCCTCGACCAAGGAAAAGTATAAGGTAAGGGTTTATTTCACAATCTCTTCATTATCTGAGGTTGTTTATACGTAATTATCTACTAAGACATCTTTATCATCCTAATCCATGTTTCTAAAAAATGTATTTCAAATCTTTATTATTATTTTACTAACAATGGGTTAAAGTCATGTATACCCTTTTTAAAAAAATTTTAAGGTGTTTATAAAGAAATCTTTCTGTCATTTTCCAAAAAAGGTCTTTTTAACCTTTTCGATAAAATTAAGGTAAGAATGACTTCATTAACTTATACAGATGATGTGGCTATTTTCCGCCATTATAAAATATTCAAAGATTCCCTTACAAGCGTATATGTATATTTTCAAAGTAAATTATTTATTTTATAATTATGTGATTTTTAAATGATTTCAAAAAAAGAGATATTTCTCTAAAAATGTTTTAATTTCATCTATGTCAATATCATTTGATGGATTTTAGGCTTATTTAGAGTTGATTTATTATGATACAAAACATACATATTGTATTAAAGGTTTTTATGATATGTTTGAATGTGGGTATGTTATTTTTATACCATTCATGGTTTATGGAGAAAGTATTGACATTTCGTATGCTAGTTCTAATACGAATGTTTATGTTATGTATAAACCTATTGATATTTGGAATGAATTGGACTTAATAAGTGACGGGTGGAGACCTCTATAGCTCCTAGAATCATCCATAGGTCTCATGAGAAAAACTAGTGTCTTGGAACAAGGCCTTAACAAAATCTTATTTCTTGTCTTGGCACAAAGCCTTGACTATGTGGTATGATAGTCTGGTATTATGCATTCCATCATTATGAAAGTGGTTATTGATATTTCTTGTGATTATTCGACTAGTATAATATCCATGTGAATAATTAAATGACATTATTTCATTTTATTTTTTCCATATTATGCTTATGTTCATGTTAAAAAGGATTTTATTTTAGTTATACATTTCCTTAAATTTTTATGCTTATTTATGAAAGTTTCTGCTATATTGTCATCCATAATGAGCATCTTAGCTCACTCTTATCATTGTTTTATTTTTCCTAGGATGTGACGAAGAATTTTATGACTAATCTGCAGGGATAATCTGAGGGGATATGAGTGAAGACTATGGAGACTATGTTTCTGTAGTTTTCATTTTATGATGTAATGTAAACTTTATGAATGTATCTAGTGATTCCAAGGCTACTAAACTAATCAGTATTTTGAGACCTGATCTTTTATGATGATGACAATGATATGTAATAATGCACAGACTCTTAACTGGGATCAAGGCATTACAGTTGTTATCAGAGGAATTTTAGTACAAACCTTGGAAGCTAGATTTAGATAAACTCTAATTAGAGAACCTAGACCTAAGATGGACTTTGAGGATTAATATAGAAGAAGTTCTTAGTATTTTGTTATTGTAGAGATTTTGTGAATTTTTCAAGTAATACATCCCTGTCTAGATATGAGCTGGTAGAGGAATCTCTGGCATAGATGTACATTGGGGTAAAACTTGGAAACCCTGCTCTGAGCAAGACTCAAACAGGAACTGGTGCACGACAACGAGCCTTGCTGCAAACTTGGTTACGACAATCCCGGGGGATTTGCATAGGATAATTCTCATATTATTTACAATCCATTTTAAAGGTTTTATTAGTATATAATTACTCAATGAAAACATTTTAATGATTATGGATTATATCCATAAACTGTTCAGTTTATGATAAGTGTTTAACATGTTTGGAATTATGTATTTTGATTCATATACTGATCTAGTTTATTCCTTTGATTAGAAATGGTACCTAGTGGAAAGAATGAGAACTTTACCAATTCACACACTCCATGTATGGATTTCTCTCCTGCTCAAGATAATTATAGTGGAGCTGGTGATACAACTGGTGCTCATCAGCTTATCACCATACTAGGACAACTCACTCAGGTTATGAATAATAACCTTACCCGTATGGAGCACCCAGATCCGTAGTGTGTGGGATAAATGATAGATCGCTTCATGAGGAAACAACCACTGACATTAAATGTGAGTAAAATTCCATTAGTAGATGAGAAATGGTTAAATTCCATAGAGAAAATATTCCATGACTTATGGATTGTGAAAGGGAAAACATTATCATAGCAGTTTACCGCCTCACTGGAGATGCTGACCAATGGTGGTCATTGATTCAAAACACCAAGGAGGATGATGAAGTATCAAATATTGAATGTAGGGAGTTCAAAGATCTTTTCTTATAAGAATACTTTCCTCGTAACCATCGAGCATATATGGAAATGCAATTTCTGAGTCTGAGACAAAAGGAGGATGAGAATGTCGCAATGTATGAGTCTAACTTTACAAGGTTATCGAGTCATGCAACGGATTATATATGTAACCCAAGGAGTAATATTGATCGTTTCTGTAATGGGTTAAAACCATTTCTCAGTTGAGAATTACTCTCACATTCCTTTTCTTCGTACGAAGATATTGTCTCATTTGCTATCAAGACAGAAAAGCAATTCTCCAAGTCTTATGACATAAAGCAAAGAAAGAGATGAAGAGATCTGCTGATCACTATGGAAATGGAAATAAGGAGAAGAAGGGAAATTTTGAATATCCATCCTGTAGTTAAGGTGGGAAGACACACCCTGGTACTTTATTGAAGGGAATGGGAGTCTGCTACAAGTGTGGTGAAAAAGGCCACCATGCTTGTGATTGCAAGGGGAAGAAAGAAGCTACTGATGTTTAGTGCTATAATTGTAGGGAGATGGGACATTATGTAAATTAATTTCCTAAGCATCAGGGGAACATACCTCATAAAAGGCCAAGGGATCAAGGATAAGCTTATGTTATCACTACTACTGAGGTAGAAGCTCTGAATGACATGGTAGAAGGTAATTTAATGGTTTCCTCGGGATTAGAAAATTCTTTATTCGATTCTGGATCATCACATTGACTCATATCTGCCCAGTTTTCTAAAAAAATCAGATGTGTCCAATTTTATTTAATAAGGGAGTTTTCAGTCAAAAATATTAAGGGAAGTTTCATTGCAATGTTGTTTTGTGAATCAGTCCCCATTAGAGCACATAAATGTTCTTTATCTTCTAATGTCATCATCATACCCATGATTGAATTTGATATAATCCTCGGTATGGATTGGCTTTCATACCATGATGTGATGATTTATTGTAAGAGGAAGGAGGTTAAGATTTTTAATGATGATGATAAGGAACACCTTATCTTTAGAGTAGAATCATCACCACCTAATTTTTATCTAGATCCACCCCCAATAGCTTAACTATATTGAATTATCGGGGAGGAAGAGAATGAAATAACTGTGGGTGAGGAAAGGAATGTTCAAATAGAGTCTTTACCTGTTGTGGAACAATATGTAGATGTGTTTCCGGAATATTTACCTAGACATCCTCCAGAACGAGAAATTGATTTTTCCATTGATTTAATTCTTGGTTCATGGCCCATATCGAAGACCCCTAATAGAATGGCCTTTATGAAATTAGTTGAACTAAAAAACAACTAGAGGAATTGAGTAATAAGCGATATATTCATCCTAGTGTTTCTCTTTGGTGATCCCCTGTCATTTTTTTAAAAATAAAGATAGATCTATGAGGTTATGTATGGACTACAGGGAAATCAATGCTATAATAATAATGAACAAGTACCCCCTAACTCACATTGATGATTTATTGAACCGACTGCATGGAGCTCAATAATTTTCAAAGATTGACCTTCGATCTGGATACCAACAGTTGTGCATGAAGAAGGAAGACATTCCAAAGATATCATTTCTAACTAGGTAGGGGAATTATGAGTTTACAGTAATGCTTTTTGGGATTAATAATTCACCCAATGTATTCATGGATGTAATGAATATAGTTTTCAAGGAATATCTCGATGATTTTTTGGTGGTATTTTATGATGATATCTTGGTATACTCCAAAAGATATGAAAATCATGAAAATCATTTGTGAATTATCCTGAAGACTCTTAAAATACATGAATTATATGGGATGTTTAGCAGTTGTGAATTCTGGTTTTAGGAGATCTCTTTTCTTGGACATATTGTCTCTAAGGATGGAATCTCTGTTTATCCTTCTAAGACCAAGGAAATACAAGAATTTCTAGCACCGACGAGCATAACTGAGGTACACAGTTTTATTGGTTTAGCAGGTTATTATCAGCGTTTCGTCCAGAATTTTGTCCGATTGGCTAACCCATTAATAAAGCTCCCACGTAAAGTGGTTAAATTTGTTTGTAGAAAAGACAGTGAAGAATGTTTTGAATAAATAAAGAAAATATTAGTAAATTCTCCTCTATTGACTCTACCATCGGGGAATGATGGGTTCATTATTTATAGTGATGTATAAAATAACGGACTTCGTTGTTTCCTTATACATAATGATAGAATTATTTACTATGCATCACGACAGCTGAAAATTCATGAGAAAAACTATCCTACAAATGATCTTGAGTTAGATGTTGTAATCATTTCTTTGAAGATATGGAAACATTATCTCTATGGTGAAAAATGGGATATATATATCGATCACAAGAGTTTGAATTATATTTTCTAATAGAAAGAACTCAATATGAGGCAAAGGAGATGGATTGAACTACTTAAGGATTTTGATTGCACAATACACTTCCACCTGGGGATGAAAAATAAGGTGGCAGATGCTTTGAGTAGAAAGGATCATGGAGTTTTGAAGAAGATGAGAATTGAAAAGTATCCTATATACACGGATCTAGTAATGATAGATATGGGAATCACCATGGAATGCGAAACATAAATAAATTTTCAAATGGTTAACAAACCATATTTACTATAAAGGATAAAGAGTTATCAGACCGATGATGAAGAGTTTAAAAGAATATTAAAGCTAGAATGATGGGATATTGAGTGACATTGTGTATAAGGATGAATTTTTGAAATTTAGGAAGAGACTTTGTGTTCCCGATATACCTGATTTAAAAAGGGAATTGTTATATGATGCTAATAGTTCCAATTTCTCTATACACACTAGGAGCACCAAACTGTATAGAAAATTCAAGGAACATTTTTGGTGGGACAACATGAATAGGGAGACTGCTGATTTGGGGCCAAGATGTCTGGTTTGTCAACAATTGAAAGCTGGAAGGTAACAACCTAGAGGAGTCATGCAACCGCTTCCCATACCTGTGTGAAAATGGGATTATATTACAATGTACTTTGTCATGGGGCTACCAAAGACTCCTAGAAATAATGATGTAATATGGGTCATTGTTGATTGTCTTACCATGTCAACAAATTTTCTTTTTATAAAGGAGAATTTACCACTTGAATGTCAAGAAACATTATATATTAATGATGTTTTGAGACTTCATGGAGTACCCATATCGATTATTACTGATCGTGATCCAAATTTTACATAACTATTCTGTAAAAGTCTTCAGAAAGACCTGGATACTGAACTTCATTTGAGCACTGCCTACCACCCCCAAACTGATGGTCAATCAAAACAGACTTATCAATCCATAGAAGATGTGTTGAGATCATGATCACATGACATTCATGGAATGTGAGATCAATATTTACATATGGTGGAATTTTCTTATAACAATAGCTTCCATTAAAGTATTGGGATGGTACCTTATAAAGCTTTATATAGAAAGATATGTCGCACACCAACATGTTGGGATGAAATTGGTGAATGAAAACATGTAGGCCCAGAACTAGTGGAGGAAACGATGGAAAAGGTAAAGGTGATCCAAAGTCACATAAAAGAATCTCAAAGTAGGCAAAAGATCTATGCCGATAACCGAAAGAAGGATTTGGAATTTCTGGTAGGAGATCATGTTTTCTTAATTGTATCTCCATAGAAGAGTGTTATAAGTTTCGGTAAGAAAGGTAAATTATGTCCCAGGTACATTAGACCTTTTGAAATTCTAGAACGAATTGGGGCAGTAGCTTACCATTTGGCAATGCCGCCAAATCTCTCCCAAGTTCACGATGTGTTTCATGTATCACTGTTGAGAAAATACATGCTTGACCCAATGCATGTACTCACATATGAGGAAGTAGAACTGGAACCCGATCTATCTTTTTGCAAAGAGCCTGTTAGGATTCTTGATACAGGAGAACAGGGGTTGAGAAACCAGACGACTCTTCTGGTAAAATTTCTATGGAGAAACCATAAGATGGAAGAGGCAACGTGGGAAACTGAGGAACTTATGGTGAAGAACCTACCTAGTATTTTAATGAAGAAATATTCTAGAAATTTCAAGGATGAATGTTTTTGAAGAAGGCATTAATGTAACACCCCAGTATTCCACGGTACGTTTCTCTTTGAATAATAGAGTAGCGTTTGTTGTATGCAACTTTGATTTCTAACACACCATAACCAATCGAACCAGCCGTTATGAATAGTAATACCCACTTTTTAAAATTTTATTAATTTTATCTTTCTAAATTGACTTCATTTTTGGATTCGGAGTATCGAAATTAGGTAAGGGAGAATTTTTTTATCTTTCTGAAAACATTATTTTTTTATGAATAGTGAAAAACACTGAGTTATAGTTTAAAACCAAATTTTTATTTAAATAATTATTTATTTTATTTAAATTTATTTTAGGTCAAAATATATACATAATACCCATATAAGATAAATGTAATTCATTGGTGTCAGTTTATAATAATTATAGATAAATAAAGAATTTATTGAACTTTCACCGTCTTTTACCCATCTCCTAGGAGAATTTTCAAATTCACATAAAACTTAATCTTACCAATTCTATGTGTAGAATTTTTATAATCCAAGAGACATGGTTAATATCAAGGAGTAAAATGTGGTTCAATAAGAAAAAATAATTTTTGGTGAATAGTATCTTTTTACTTGTATTTACCACGGTAAAATGTAAATAGGGTAATTAAGGGGAAAATGATATTATTATTACCCTAACAGATGTTATAAATCTATTGGATAAGTATAATTAGACCAAATAAATCCTAAGGAATAAAATATTAACCTCTTTGATCCACTTGGATTAGATTAGGACATTTATTATTATATAATTCAAAGACGAGTTAAAAGAGTTAAAATCAATGATGAATAACTAAAACATTCATTATATAAGGTTATACAAAAGATAAATTTGATTATAAATAATAATTACGAATTTAAAATTATTTCTTACATAATTGTATTTTCTTTATAATTTGTAGGCCTTAAATAATTTAATTTATTTATGACACAATGGTGATGCAATAATTACCTAATTAATGAAATATTAAAATAATTGATATTATAAATTTACAAATCAATGTAATATGAGACATTTTGTGAATTAAACTACTTTTCTAGGTTAATATGACATTTTAGGATTGATTAAATGAATTTAGATTGAATTAATAAAGTTGTTAGAACTTTAACAAAAATTAATTATTAAGTAGTGATAAAATTGACATAAAGGAGTATTTAAAAAAATATTATATTATTAACTGATATTATATTCCTAAAAATCTATGGTTTGGAAAAATGGCTTAGATAAGGTTAATAATTAGCCACTTGTGGTTTTCTTGGCTTGTTATTTTATTTTTATTAACCATATAATATAAAAATACAAAGAGATATGGTAAATGTTAAACTATTTAACTAAGAGTTAAATATAATTGATAAGGTTAATATAGTGACCCAAACCTCTGGAAAATATATTGGATGAAATAACTATGACCCATCCCCACCTTAGCATCGAAATAAGTCACTTTTCTACCATTATTAACCGAATATGAATTTATTATAAAAAAATATTTTATGTTTTTTAAGGTGCCCCTCACCCCTCTTATAAAAGGGAACTCCCACTTCTCTCAAATGTATACCTTCAAAGCATTTTGGTTTGGCCAAACCCTGCCCAAATATCCTCTCAACTTCCCCCACTTCATACTAGAGACCTTCATTTAGTCTTAAATCCATCTTAAACATCCCTTTTCATCAAATCAAAACGAATAACTCGAATGAGAGGTAAAAATCTCACCACCTCTTTCATGTTCCTTTCTTCTTCCACTTCTTCTTTTTTTTTTTACATTCTAAAATTATATCTCTAGTATTTTCTATATACTGTGATTTTATTATAAACATGATACAACCATATTCAGTATTCTATCCATCTTTTGAATGACATGTCACCAAACGTGCGTATGTACGGCTTAGCGTGTCCACATCATGGTGTAATTGTTATTCAATACATTATTATTTGGATGGGTATAATAATGATGTCTAATTCATGAAAATAATAAATATAACATGATAATGATTCTGTATATATGATACACCATCCAATTATATATTATTTTAAAATCAAAAGAACGATATTGTCACTCGTGTGTACGTACGGATTATCACCTCCACGAACACGATGAGATTCATTCCCCATCATATACATTCAAGTATAATTCTCATTTTATGATCAAAAATAATGTTTAAGGACATGATATCATTCTGGATATGAATAAGATACAACCTATGGATAACAATAACGACTTATGTAACATAACATAGAAAAGAAAATGAGTAAGTGAACACCCAAAATGAAGATAATACTAAGATATTATTAACAAAGAAAGGTTAAAAGATAATACATGATATCATATTAATGTATATGATTCTTGTACAATTTAATAACAATTATTTCACCTTTATATAGGAGGTTAACCTTCTCTCAACAAAAGAAAAGTACAAGGTAATGTTTTATTTCACAATCTCTTCATTATATACATAATTTTTCATACTATTTTACAGACCATGGGTTAAAGTCATTTATACCCCTGTTTGACTTTTTATAATAAGTTTATAAAGGAATATTTCGTTCATTTTCTAAATAAGTTTCTTCTTAACGTTTTTGACAGAATTAAGGTAAGAATGTATTTTTTAACTTACACAGAGGGTGAGAATACATTCCACCATTATAAAATATTCGACTCTTCACTTAAATGTTTATAAGGACATTTTCAAAGTAAATGTATTATTTTATAATTATGTGACTTTTAAATTATTTAAAAAAATAGATATTTCTATCAAATAGGTTAAATTTCTTCTATATCAACATCCTTTGATGGATTTTATGCTTATTTGAAGTTCATTTATTATGATACAAAAGTTTTATATTGTATTGAAGGTTTTGTGATATGTTTGACTGTGGATGTGTTATTTTTATACCATTCATGGTTTATTGAGAAAGTATTGACATTTCATATGCTTGTGTTAATACGAATGTTTATGTTATGTTTAAACCTGTTCATTTGAAGAATTCATTGGACTTAATAAGTGACGAGTGGAGCCTGCTATAGCTCCTCGATGCATTGGTAGGTATCATTAGAAAAACTACTATCTTGGTACAAGGCCTTGACAAAATCTTATTTGTAGTCTTGGAATAAGGCCTTGACTATATTGTATGATAGTCTAGCATTATGCAATCCATCATTATGAAACTGGTTATTGATATTGCATGTGATTAGTTGACTAGTAGAATATCCATGTGAATAAGTAAATAACATTATTTAATTTTACTTTTTCCATATTATGCTGAAGTTCAGGTTTAAAATGCTTTTGTTTTAGTTATACATTGTCGTAAATGTTTATGCTTATTTAGGAAATTTTCTCCTGTATTGTTATCCTTACTAAGCACCGGAGGTCGCCCCTTTCTATGTTTTATTTTTCCCAGGATGTGAAAAAGTATTTTATGATAGAACTAACGAGATAGTTTGAGGGGATATGAGTGTGGACTGTGCAGACTATGTTGTTGTAGTTTTCACTTTATGATGTAATGTAATCATTATGAATGTATCTAGTGATTCCAATGCTACTAAACTAATCGGTCTTTAGAGACCTTATCTTTTGTGATCATTCCAATGTTATGTAATAATGCACCGACTCTAGGTAACTGGGGTCAGGGAGTTACAATAATAATTAATATACTGAATATTTTTTAAGGAAATAAACCATGATCATTAAAAGATATCATCAGAAAGAAAAGAAACGAATAAAGAGGCTATCAGGGAAACATATTCTCTAGTATTTATATATTTATTATTGAGAATTATGTTGAATGAACCTGAATAATAATTATGGATATTTTAATTTTCAAGATAAATTTTTTCATATTTTAAAATATGAAACTATTATCCAGATACATGTTGAGTATATATGAATAGAATTAGGAGATAAATACAGAATTCAAAAAGAGATAACTGACCATTGAATCATATAACATATTCAATGTGTTAAAGAATATGGAGTTCTAGTAATGCGGTAAATGATAATATCCCTATTAGATGAAGAAGAATATTAATTTTGAGAGAGAGATCAACATTTAATTAGTTGAATATCATTAAGGATGAATAAGGGTAGGTGAGAATAATAGATAATGAATTTATTATTTAATAAGATTTGATTAAGAATTATATCCTGTAATATTTATATATCTTATGAAAATATTCTTACTATTACATTATATATTAATATTTGATATAGCCCTTAATATTGTTTCATTATAATTTAAATGATCATATGAATTTTTCTAGAAAGGAATTTTTTTCCTTATGATCATTATTCATAATAGAGCCAGCCGAAATCAGAATATTGAAAAATGAGTAGTAGAAACATGTAGATATTGAAAAAAAAATTTGGATGTTTAGTAATAATATTTTAGTGATCAGAGTATTTATTAATGGTTATAACCTTTTCGAGTATTTATCATGCCTACAAATAGAATCTTTTTTCGAGTGGAATAACAACCACTATACATCGAGGATATAGTCATCCATCTTGGAGATAAAACTCATCATCAAGAATATATGTGTTATGTATTTTCTTTTCACCATTTATTAAATTCATTCAAACCAAATGTTAAATTAGAAAAAGGGAGCATGATCCATTCACTAAATATGCGAAGATAATAAGTGTTGTTTTTAATCAAAATAATGTATAGCAACATGTTTCACCCAGTTATGTGGTTAGTTAGTTCATGTGGAATAGTTCCCAATATGTAATAAACAATTGGAAAAAATCTAAATAATATAAGTGCAATAATATTTTATTACCCACATTTGTTTTTTTGTGGTCCTAAATTAGAAAAGGTGAATTTAATTGGTCGAATCATTTGATGGGACTTTTGAGTTAATAATCTTCATTTGTTTTCTTGGATTGATCAAGAATTTTATATTAATATATAATAATCCCTTTTGAGATATTATTTTTATCATTTAATATGATAGAAGATTAACTTAATCAAAACTAATTTCACTAATGATACATGATTGATTTAATTTTACAAAGAAGCATGTAATCTTTATTTAATTTATATAAAGGAGTGGAATTTAATATAGAAATTTTATTTATCCAATTACTATAAATTCATTAGTGTATGGGTATGATCATGCAAAAAAAATTCTAATATTTTCAGCCATATAATTATAATTCTATTGTTTTGGTTTTCATAACATTATTTAATACTTCCTCATTAAACTCTTTTTATTCATTCATTATTTCAAAATACATAAAAATTGTAAAAGTCACAATTTAATACATATTCATGAAAGGGTAAAAGTTAAATATATTCAACATAACATTTATTCTGATATTACAAATTGATATTTTTTAATTTTTAGTAGTTTTAAGACATATTAGGTTTAATATTATCTACTTATATTTATAACACTATGTTAAAATTAAAGGCAAAAATGAAATATATATATATATATATATATAAAGACTATGTGAGTTATCCATGGTTTGGATGAATCTCAGTGATAGAACCATATATCCAAAATTAATTTTCCAAATGAACTCAAATGTTATTTACATATATATAATTAAATATGAAATTATTTTATTAACTATGTAAAACAAAGATTCATCCATTTTAGTGCCATAATTTATTTTTTTCTTGTATTTTGGAATGTGAATAACCAATCAAGTTATAAAACCATCTTTATAATTCTATATATAATGTTTCTATTTATGTAAAAATTAATAAAATCCATTTGGTGGAAAATTATTTTTCATATGAAATTTTTTTAGAAAATACATTTCAATTATTGTTATGACTAATGGATCAAATATTAGTGAAAATATGAAGGAAAACATTACAAGTTAAACAAACCACTCATATTTATTATAAAATTATTCCTTGACATCAATTTATGGGGTCATGTTTTTTTAGAAAAACATGAAATGAGTGGGATATGTAAAATTGTAAAAAAAATGAGAGGTTGGGATATATTATTGGTTTATTGTTGTATTTTTACTTTTACTAACATCTAATTTCAATTTGGATTCCTATGGAGGAACTTAGTTTAAATACAACGATTCATCATTTTCATACATGAATTATGTTTATAATTCAAATTATTCAAGTTTGTTTCATCATCATTTTTTGTTTATTTTATTGTAATATCAGTATATCACATTTACACTAAAATTATCATGTATGTGGGTCCCATTAATTTGATATAGAATACATCATTAATCATTTTTATTCCTCTTTTCAAACCATGTGTTTTCTTGGATCACATCAATCGATCAAATTCACAAGAACTCACCCATGACATTACACATATATTTAATGCTATCACACCATATCAAGAACTAAGGACCTAGAAAATAAATCAAATTTCTCGTGTGTTCCCTTGATGTGTTCAAATTATAAATTAATACACAAATAATCTAATCATTTATGATATTCATTGAATCTTTCAATGTTTATTAATAAACCCTTAGAGGAATCCTGTGATAAGATCATTAACATTATTGGTTTAGATGTTACTAATTATGTATTAAAAATAAAATCGTTTCTCATTACATTTTAAATGATGAAAATCAAATTATTCTCCTAGAGTTGATCAGGATTGATGATATAATTTAAATTTCCATTTTTTGTTCTTTCTTATCTTATGTGTTCTTTTTTTATAGACATAACAAACCCGATATGATGAGAATATTAATTATACAATTATGATATCCTATTGACTGATAGAGTTGGTTATAGAATATGACATATGTATAGAAAAAGTATTTTAAGTATGATTTTGGGGTGTATAATATTCTAAAATATATGGATATCATATGTGTTCCATTTAGTATGCTATATTTTATGAAATAGTTCAATCATTGTTCTATGAATTAAATTCATTGATTTCTTCGGAACTACATTGAATCAACCAGCCATCAAAATGGAAAGGAATAAATATTCAAATATCCTATTAATGAGTCTATATTGATTATTATTTTCATAAAATGATATAGATGGTAGTGTTATTTGAGGATTTTGACATCATATCTAACCAAATATTTTTACCAAAACATTTTAAAAATTTAGGGGTACATGCATTAGATCAGGGAGTGTCTCCAAATACTATATAAAGGAGGATTGTCTAGGGGAAGTGTAAGAATAAAATTTTAAATAGATTTTGAAAGGGAGTTTATATATATATATATATATATATATTTCTCATAATGAAATATTATTACTTTATTCTTTTCTCCGAAGATACTTGGATATTATGAAATTCGAAGGTTCAGGCCCAAACTATTGGGAGATTCCTTAAAACCCTTTGATTCACCTCTATGGTAGTATTATATTAGTATATATTTCATGGTATTCATTAATAAAATAAATAAAGAAGTTTTTATAGCATACTATATTGTATAGTACACATTATAAATTTATATTTTAAACAATTTCAGTTTCCAAGTCATGGTGTTTTATGGTTTTGGTATTTAATACACATTTTCTTCTTTGATTAATCATTATTCACACATTAGATACATTTTAGTGGAATAAAATATGTAAAATTATTTTTTTATTCTTGAATTTATCCCAAAAATGATTGTTTTAGAATTTTAAAAATATGTCATATACACTATCATGAAATATGATTGATAATATTTTTCTATATAATTGATTTGTTTCTTATGATATGAGATGTTGGATCCAAAGAAAGAGTATAAATCCCTCAATTTTTTATTAGTATTATAAATTGAAACTTGTATATCATATTTGATAATAGTACTTTGACATGTATTTTTAAAATAGAGAATCATACTTCCTTTGCAATATCAGTGTGAATTGTAAAATAAAATTGAAATATAAGGTAAATTTTTTCATATTTAATGGGTTTTCAGTCCTATCATGTATAGATATTGAAACATTTCTATACAATGGAATTTAAAACACTTAAATGAAATGGTTACTCTATGCTTAATGTTTTCATATGTATGTTTTTCACCGATGTCATTTAACATTGTGCGAAAGGGGTTTTAATTTACACCATATTTATATACTTCCAAGGATATGGCATAGATGTGTGAGCTAATTATCCTAATTACAGAAATGATTTAAAAGCACAAAATATGGCTGAGATCACAAAATGCTTTTTGGTATTATTACCTATTACTGGATTCAAATTTTGTTTTTGAAATAATTTTGAATATAAAATTATTATTCTTATATATTAAATCTGGAATAAAATTATATAAAATATAAATTTCTTATAAAATATAATAAAAGATATTTTGGGGTATTTATTAATATATATGGGTGTTCATAAATTATTTTATTATAAATTATTTATTCATAACTACCAATAATTTTATTAAAAATTTATTAAAAAACATTCTAAAATAATTTGTGTTAATATTACAATAACTTTTACAAATTATATGGAATTATGTGAAATTTAGATTTAAAAGGTGTATTATAAAATTTTAATTTTAATTTATTAGGGTTTGTAAATTTAAAAAAAACAGAAATAAAATGTTTTTATGTTTAAACATTATTATTTGTTCATATTATTCAATTTTGATCAATCAAATTAAATAGTCATTATTTTCAAATTACCAGATCAAAATGGAATTTGATAAATGATTTGATTAAAGGATGGAATAAATTTAATATTTCAAATTTAGATTTTATAAAAAATTTACATAAATGATATTGAAATATTATTTTATTTCGTAAATTAGTATTTCATTAATGAAAATTATATATAATTTATAATATGGAAAAGTTTATATTTCAAATAAATATAGTGTTTATAGTTTTAATTATTTAAAATTCACTTAATTATTTCAAAAGTGTATTAATTATTTATAAATTGTTCATAAAAGTTTATCTCATGTATTTATTATATAATTTAAAATAATTACATGTTGGAAATTATAACATAATAATAAGATTTACTCTACCATGACCATAGTTTTTAATTAATGTTATTAGTCATAATTTAGTTACAAAATATAGTTTGTGCATATTAGGAATTTAAATTCTGTGAATTGGATTCTGTCTGGGGTAATGTATCATTTGTTATAGCTATTGTTGGTATAACATCCTATTAACGTGTATATTTATTCATTCTTCTATTTTGGTGGTGGTTTTATATCTGTGTATCCATATATTCACTTGTGAAAATTATCAATTTCAAATAATTATAAACCTTTAAATCAAATTTTTTCATACCTTCATCATTAGATGAATTTTATATGTGTATATATGATTGGACTAGATTTCATTTGTGTAACAGAAATTGTTGTATCTATAAATTGGTATATATTAATATAGTTTGAACATATTAATTTGGTGGATTAAATAGGGATTCCAAAACTAAATCATTATAATCATATATACATAAAGTGAATAATATTATATATGGTATCGTTATTAATACCACTTAAAATTAATGTGATAGATTCATTCCCAACAAATTGTTCAGACCTTAATCATCCCTCTTGAGAGGATATTTAGAGGTAGGGTACCCATGGAATATATTTTTAATGGAATGGTGGAAATGGATAACTATAAGAATTAGGTACTAAATCATGATGTGATTTTATGTTACACATAGGTGGGAAATGATGAGTGTTAGGATACAATAGGAATAATTTTTGGTTTAACCATATCATGGATTAAGAAAAACTATTGTATGTCCAAATATTAAAGTGTCAAATATGATATGATTTGGGTGATTCCCTATATTAATATAAAAATGCGTGAGGTAAAATGAAGTAGAATCATTTCTTAAAAAAAATAAATATTCTACTACTAATGGATATGTTCAATTTAAAATGGTTTGTCACTTTAGTGGGGGATTTTTTATAAAATTATTCTTTAAATGGTTGTAAATATTGATATTCATCTGACAAAATACTCTGCCATTGAAAATAACATTATCATAATCAATCATTACTTTGAGATAAAACCATAAAATTTGAGAATCATAATTTAAGAATCCTCTAAGACTAGTTACCTACACAATTTATCAAGTAATAGTGAGTCTAGATTTTAGAGTATCCCCTTCCAATGTATCCATGTATTTATGTAATTTGAAAAATGAAACAATATTCTTAAGACAATCATATAATAAATCAATTTATGTTTCAAAAGAACTATATGAAAAATGACCAAATGGATTTTAGTCAATTACCATTTAATCAATATGATTGGGTATATTAATGAGTTATTAAAAATATAGGTTTCTTTAATGATCTTTGGTTGTTGATTAAACATACATTTTTATTTGATAATAAAAAATGATTTTTTGGTTGAGTGGAATCCAACACACCACAAAAGAACTAATATCAATGGTTTTCCTATTTTTACGTTCATGTATTAAAAAAACACATAGATAATATTGAGCTCTAGTAGATATCGATTCAATATTCTCCCTTTCCATCCTATGTCTCATTTCTATCCTTCAATGTCATGAGAGATCTCTCTCTTCATCTTCTTCATATCACCACCATATTTAAAACAAGAAAAAAAATTTATAGTTTGCTGGAGTCCATCATAGTCCATCATAGACACTATATAACATCAGAACCATTTCATCTTGATCCCATTAGAAACCTATGATATTCCAACCATCACTATTGAGCACTCTCACCTTATAAAAAATCATAAATCATCAACAAAACACCATCATGAAAAATAATTCACCAATTACATGATGAAGAAATACGAAAAACTGAAAAATTTCAAATTAAACTAACTCAAGTCACATGAGGAGAAACATCAGCTGCCAAACCCCACATCCCAAAACCTCTATATAAAAACATATACTCATCTGACTAGGAGGGGAGTAGAGGGAGTTAGGGTTAATGAATGAAATTAAATGACTAAGGAATCCAAATATCTATATCAATACAAGAATAAGACCAGTATCCAAAGAAATGATTGTGCTGACTCATCCATTACAGGAAAACCATCGACTACCGAACTACATATCACCAAACAAATTAATTACCATATCTCTTGATATAATGTGGAGATTCATGGTGGAATTCATGTTCAGAGAAGGGTTGGAGGACCCATGTGGTTCAACATCAAACTACCTTCATCAAGACCATAAAATCATCCCTATGGGATATTCACGAAGAAAATGACATCAACATGAATGTTTATAATCAACAGAATAATGGAGCGGTAATGAAAAATAAAAGTGAAGGTTAGATAGACAAACTCAGGGACAGTTGAGATGTGTTGGAAAAGATAGGATGATACAGGAGGGAGTGGAAGTGGGAAGGAACCTAAGAGGTCACATGATCCTCCCCATTTTAGATATTCACTGAGTATAAAACAAAGGGTGAGAGGAAGAGGGTAAAAATTCCAATCAATTGCACATATGGATATTATCCCCCTCTTTTTTCTTGTTTTTTAATTCTATAGATTTTCATTTGTACAGATGTAATAAGAATGTGTTTGAATTCAAGATATTTTAAATCTATTTTATCAGTGTTTTTCAATAGTTTTTTGAGGAATATAATTCCTAGATTATCGTGTTATTTTAATTGTAAATGATGGTATAATCTCAAATAGAAAGATGAAAAATTTGTTTTCTAATCCAACAATGTTTCTCCAAATATGAACATATATTCATTAAAAACAATGGATATCAGGATTAAGGAGTGAAGTTTCCATATTATTGATATTATCTTTGACATATGACATGGGTTTTTAACATCCATGGAATTCCCCTGTCTATATTAGTGTTACATAAATCAATTATTTGGTTTTTGAATTTATATGATACCAAATTTATACTTTAAATGTTTTATAAATATATAAGTATTTAAAATCAATTTAAGGATTTATAGATCTTATTTAAATCATTAAACTGATGGAAAAAATAAGTTACTACATCAAATATTTTAATATTATGGAATAAATTACGTTCAGATGGATCTATGTTAAGGAATGATACAATCGTCCCAAATATGTTATATAATAATATACGATATTTAATAAAAAATAATTACTATAAAAATATGACATGGGAGATTAAATAGATTTTTTTTATTATTAGTTAGATATATAATTTTTCCGAATATTAAAAAATTATATAAATGCTTCACCTAAGATAAAAGATTATATCGAAATATTAGTTATAATATAATAGAGGCTATTTCCACTACTAATCCATTGAATAATTTAAATAATGGTCGTATTTTCATGAAAATTCTATAATCACATTGAATTATATATATGATATAGATACAATAGTTGATTTTTTAAAATATTCCTACATAAGTAAATAATAATAATAATTCAACATAAATGGTATTTTTTCACAGAATAATATTTTGAAAGGAATACATTTTCTAAGATGATGGTGGGTGTATGTTTGGACTTATAATATTTTTAAGATAAAAAATAAAAGATTATATCCTTCATAGATACATTTCTTCACTAAAGATTATAAAAATGATTATAGTTTGATGATAATTAAAAATTAAATTGACGCGTTTAGTTTCCATAATAAAGTGATATTTACTTATCCTAATGTAGTTTATGAATTTTTTTAAAGTATTAATGTATATAGATACACTAGTTACCCAAAATTTTAAAGGAATCAATTTTAATTTAATTGGATCCAAGAATGATGGTGATTCATTTAGAATATTTATATGTAGACAATATAAGATACTAAAATTAAAAAATTAGATGTTTTTGATTCAAGGAGATTTAATATGTTCAAATAGTTCAAAATTAAGAATATGATTCCTATGTATCGACGTTAATAAAAAAGATTTAATCATAGGCATTACTCATAAAATAGTTTACTGGGAGATTTTTAGAATACAGTCACTTAGGGAAGTGTCTGCAATTCCAAATAAATAAATTTTTTTTAGAAAATTCATGAAACTATAGAATATATAAGGATAGTCTTGAAGTCTATCATATATGATATCTATATTAGAAATTAGGTACGTTTTTGTTAAAATATTATTTACGATTATATGAATAATGAATCTATCATGTAATATACTAAAATATCCAGTTTATCATTCCTCCATATTGGGTACATATAAGTACATACTACGATACATTTTATGTATATTAATAATAATTAACCACTAAAAATATATGATTTGAGTTATTACTAATTTATTTTTTCATCAATAATTTATGCTGTGAAAAATTTTTATGTTCAACATCAGTATGATTTATTAATAGGGATACAAAATATGTTCAAGAGAAACATAATGTGATTTATTCACTGAAAGAACCCTAATGTATACCAACTAGAGTGCCATTCACTATTACTGTAGTATACTACAGTTTTTGGTTTCATATTTCTATCCCCTTTTACCTATGGTAATATTGATATGAAGCTTCATTACCTTCATACTTTGGTACGTTTCTTACATAGTCTTTTATATTTAGACAATCAGTTGGTTGATTTCTATGATCCTGATCATGTTTTCAGTTTGAAAACAACCACGATATGATTTTTTGACTCATATGAGGATTAGGCATCTGGGAACTCAGTGGATATATATTGAGGTATCATATAGCAATAATAATATTGTGTATTTTATTTTTTATCTACACATCTGAATGATATGTGATATGATCATCCAAAAGGTGAATTATATTTGATGCAGTATCAACCTATTAAATCAAAAACATATATTTTGGAATGATTAATGTGGATTTATTGGATTTATATTCTCCTTATACCCAGGTAAATAATTTATTAGAAAATTGGATCAAGAGATAATACATGTGTTCATATGATACAACCAGTGGACACAAGTATAAAGATACATTTTATAGATGGAGAACACATTATATCCCATTATAGATTGAGTAGCATTGCTGTCTTTCTAGATGAAACTCTTTCATTACATTTATGGATCTAGTTATTAACATTTATTTTCAATTTTATAACGTCTATGAAGGTCACAATTTTTTTTATCGAAAATGGTTGGACTTTTACTATGATAAATAGTCTTAATGTAATTTTGATTTATTTTCAAACAGCCCTTTGGATGGGTTTTTATAGGCTATTTTATATAATGTAGTAAAAGTTAAATCTAATGATTACATGTAAAAAATTGTAGGATATTGAAAAGGATTTTTGGGAATTATTTTATATGATATCATATATGATACAATATAAAGTAAAATTGAATGAAATTATACTTAAATTTATTTTAAGTGAGTGATTTAATGGTATATTCCCTAATGTTTTAAGATATTATTTAGTATTATATAGTATTTTATTTATTATGATATATTCATGGAAAGGGTTTAATATGTTGGTTTCATGAGAATATTATATTTAATAATATTATTTAGTTGTAGTTTCATGAAATGGAGTTTTTTATTCATTTGGAACATTCTTGACATAAATTCTTATTAAAACATGATGGATTTTACCTGAAAATCACCTACACATTGGTTTTGAATGATTTTTCATTAAATAAAATGAAAGGGATGGGGGAGTTATTTGAAAATGTGTATATGAGATATAGTCAATGAAATTTACGTTAATGTTTATGAAACATATCATTAAATGACTAGTCTTGGGGAATGCCCACATTGCTAATATAATTAATTATCCGTTATGGGAAGTGTACATGTATTTTTTAATAGACTATTGCATAAAATATATCATTATTTATTTTTTCTTCATATTTCATTCTTTTTTTTCTATGAAATTAGCACATCATGAATCTCAAAGGTCCCTTCACAATATTTTAGTTTATTTGATATATACTATTGAAACCCATCCAAAAGAAAATACTTTTATTTATTCTAATAGGATCATAATTAAGGATGTAAATAAAGTAAATTAAAATTTAAACTATAATTTATTATAAAAATTAATCATTTTTAGTTTACATGATTTTAAATTCAATGGAAGAATGTTATTGGGTTTCAAATCATCAATATGTTTATGATGATATTATTAATCATTAGACACTCACTGAAACCATTGACCATCATCCCCAGTATACCATATTTTTCATATGTATACAATTATATATATTTATTATCTAGGACTTTATTTGAGATAGCCTGGTTTTATAACATTCATTTAGAAATGTCATTCAAGATTAACAATATAAGTTAACACGTCATGGAAATGTGATAAAGGAAAATACAATTCAATTTTAATGATGAAAAAAATGTGCATTTGGGGATTTATCCTAATCATGGATAGAATAGGTTTACTATTAGAATAAATAGTTGTTCTCATTATATTATACTGTTCAAGGTGTTAATGATAGTTAGTGATGTTGCATATCAGATGTCACTTCCTCCTTATATATATCATGTTCAAAAAATACATTGTGTTTCAACATTATAGAATTATTCATAATGATTCCAATATAATTAATTTTGGAGAGTTGGATATTGAAGATGATTTTTCATTTATAAATATTCCATTAAATAATCATAGGGTTCTATAGAAGGGATTCTTTGGATGTCACATTTTTATATTTTATATCTTAGGGTGGAATGGCGTCTTAATGGAATATATGAGGGAGTGAAAGTCACAAAAACATACATTGAATCATGATTAATTTAGAGTCATTTTTCTTATATCATTTTTAATATTTTATTTGTTTTAGGACAATATGATTTATGTTTTTATTCTATATTTTGTTCTAAAGTTATTATTTTTTGACATAGAAATTATAAAATGATAGGTATCCTATGGATTTTTATGGTTTTTGGGTTATTTTATTTTGTCTGAAATTTACTATTAATTCTCTAGTCTGATTATCATTTGAGGGGTATCTATTATATTGGATCAATTGTTTCTGGTTCTCAATTTTTTTTCTAGGTGCTTGAGGTGGTGTAATTTAGTTTAGAAGTCATTTATGAGTAAAGAGATGTGTTTTTTCCTTTTGGAATGAATTAAATCAGGGTCTTTCTCTTAATATGTTGTGGTATATTTAGTTTCCTTATGGTTTTAGTTTTTACAGCGATGTCTTAGTAATTATTTAGAGATTGAATTATTTTTTTGATTCTAGATTTATTATATTATGATAACATTTTACTGTAAAATATGTTATGGTTGACGACATTTTTTCTATCATGGTTTGGTTTGTATTTTGATGAAAGTTATATATAGGGTAGGGTGGTTTGAAATGATATTTTTCGTTATTCTGGTGTTAATTATTGTGTTGTTATGACACTACATCATAGTTTTATTGGGATGGTTTTAACTAATTTGAGGAAAACAACATGGTTTGGTGGATGTTCAATAATTTTAATTTGTTATTTGATGGAAATATAAAAATAACACATTAGGTTATAAGGTGGTTACATTTTCATTTTTCACTAGAAGGATTGTTCCTAATGGAATTTTGTGTGATTAAAATATCGAGTATTATATTAATGTTTTTGGTTTTCATATCTATGCTGGCCAAAGAAAGACATGACATGGTTCAGTATTTCAACATCATAGTTTGTTAATCTAAAGTTTTTAAAGTAAAATTTTTCATCACCCCATTTTATTTGATTTATTGGTCTTACTACAAACCATATAAATTCATGGGTCATAATTTTTGTTATATTTTTTATTCTATTGGTGGATCTTTAAGCATTTGGACTGGTGTGAATGATTCTTTATGGTATAATTTCATCTTTACCCTCTATCATGATTTATTATTAATTGTTTTATATTTCTTATAGAATATAAATAAAGAGTAGGTTTTAATTTTTGTGTTATTTTTATAAATAATTGATAGATGATTGATGTGTTATATGTTTGATGGGGTATCTATTAATTTTGTTAACATCTTTATTAGTGGTACATTTCTCTTCATAGTAGTATTTCCTCCATGTTTATTTTGAGAATGTTGATCTGAATTCATTGTTCCTTTTTATTGTTTCACTATATAAAAATCACACTTTAGTTTTCCTTGGTAAAGAGTTCTATTTTTTGAATTAAAGATAATTGAATTAATTGAAAGGGAAATGATACAAACATAACTTATATAATCACCATGTAGTTGTTTTTGTCTTTTTATTATTGATTATTATACAAAATTTTTATGTGGATTAACGATTCTATTTTAAATATAAGGAATTTGGTTTTAATTTGGTTGAATAATAAAATATTTTAATATGGTATTAGTTATTGATCTATAATTGATTTTTTGATTGATTATTAGGATTATGATGAATAAATGAATTAATGGTTAATCATGAATATTTAAGATTTATTTCCAATGATTTTAATGAAATTTTTAATTTATAAAATATTTCATTGTTATAGTAGCGAAATCATTAATTGTATGACTTTTAGAAAAAAAAATTTGTTATAAAAAATGTAATATTAGAGGAATGTTTTATGATGGTATTCCAATGTTGTGGTTGATACAATTGAGGTGGTTATTGAATCATAGATTACTAAAATGTGCATATAATGAAATAATGATACGGAAGCATGCTTCTATAAATCAATGAATGAGGTCCTTTGCAATAGAAATATGTTCTATTTAATAACATAAGGTTTGAATATGAAATGTTAAATTTGTATATATTTTTTAAAATGACATATAAATTATATGAAAATTGATATGTTGGTAATGGAATTAATATAAGTTATAAAGTAAATTTTTTTAAATAATTATGGTGTACATGATAAAATATTGTGAAATCGGTAGAATTTGGTGGCCATTATATGGATATTGTGTTCCTATGATGTTGGTAGGTGGTGTTTATATAAGTGGAAGTGATAGTTTATGTCAGGTGGTAATGTTTATATGATGGGTTGTGATAATAGAGGTGTTTTGATAGGACTAGAGCATATAGATGGACTTGTTTTCTATTGTATATCCATTATAGTTTTATTTATTTCTAATGAATCACCACCTGAATTAGTTAACCTTATCAATTCATATACGTGGTTTTCAGTTCCTGGTATACCCTTCCTATACAAGTTTAGGGTGACAAGAATTATTGACTACTCCCCTCTCCTACCTTCTCTTTAAGTTATAGGGGTTTAGTTATGTGATAATGAGTTAGTGAAATAGTTTTAACGCAATGGAATGATGATGTCGTAGTGATGTTGTTGTCGATTGGAGGGGGTATGTGACTGCAATTATGAAATTTCAGAAATGATGAGGTATTAGGATGTGGTATATAGATATTGAATAGATGAGATGTCTAGATATTATTTGTTTAAGTGTGATGTTGAATTGATTTTTTGAAAGTATATATGGGGAATCATTTAATATATTTCCATGGTCACTATATTATTAAACTTGTATATTGATTAGGTGAGTTAGAGATAATAATTTTTCTAAAATATGTAACAAATGAGTTTCACTATTTATTAGTTGTGGAATTTCTATTCATATTCTGCATTTCCATGAGCATCACAAGGAATGAACCTGCTAAGTATACATGTATGCTCACTTCTACTTCTATATCCATCATCATCATCATCATTTATTATTTATTAAAAATAGAGATACTATAAAAGGGTGACTAATAGAGAAAGTTGACTATGGGTTGTAAATAATGACGACGAAGGGAATCCACTCGGTAAATTTTAACCCTGTTAGGTTTCAACAGGTTTATTTTTAGAAACAAGAAGTACCCCAACCATGAACTGCAAGAGATTCAAGAAGATTAGACACCTTGTTCCCACTCGAAATGTGTGACTCATCCAGATGTTGTGGGAGAGAATATATTTTCACTTATTGATGGGGTAGTATATTGACTTGGGGATATGACCGGTGCCATGTAACGAGTTGAATAGAATCAACGAGTCTATTTCTGCATTAACAATACCAAATCCTCTTGACTATAAAGAATGAGGCATAGAGAAAATAAAGTGCTTCTTTTTAAATAGAGGAACCGCTACCAAGGTAAGCCATGAACACAAACAAAAAGGTGCCCATGGAGTAATGTATCACACCCCCTCCCCTCATGTCACCCACAATACAAGATCCATTTATATTGTGTTTCAATCTTGATGGAGGGGGATGCTGGCAAACCCATTAGCCTTGAGAAATAATATAAGAAAGACTAACATGGGTGGACATTTATAGGAGTTAGAGGGAGGGAGAAATCCTCTAGTTATTGATAAAACTAATCAGGTCAAGCATCATATTTCTTGTATGAGTTATAATGCCTCTCCCAGTAGAAACATTAACCTCAAATATTGATTTTCTAATAGCCTTCCAGAGACACCAAACCCCAGCATGTATGATTGTAGACCTGGTCATTTGAACCACACACATGTTACCTAAGCCATGAAACTAGCAAGAAAAGACTGAGGCATCAATTGGAGGATGACAGTGGATGTTGGTAAACCCACTGAATAAGTAACATACCTCCTGATCCCATTCTCCCATAAAGAAGTGGTGACAAATGTTCTCATCTTTGTGTTCATTGCAACATTTGAAATAGGAATCCATTGAGAATCCACATTTCATGGTGTTATCTTTAGTGGAAACTGAAGCATTCCAGACACTCCAAGTGATGGATTTTTCAATCATTGGATTAAATTGATCTAAATGTGTTTATTCCATTGATCATCCTCCTTCTAGGGCATGAGGGAACAGTGATAGTCCTTATAAGAGAAGGCACTCGAGCATGAGAATGAAAATAGACTCCTGTCAGATTCCACATTTAATCTATGAGATGAAATTTATCTTGTTGATAATTGTTAAGCACTACCATGATGATGGTAGGGGATATTCTAGACTCCTCATACGTGATTTTGTAAGATGGACACCCTAGGAATCATATAATTCTTTCGACCAAGTTAACAAGCCATAAAGACACATTCCCTTCCACAATAATCCAACTAAAATGGGGTTAGAGAGTGGATAACAGGGGGAAACATGGAAATGAAAGGTGACATTTGTCCTTCATCCATCAAATTACCATCCACCGATGTGTTGCACATGGTCTCACCCCATAAGGCCTGATGTTCGAAAATTTCACAAGCCAGTTTTTTATGCATGCAAATTAGGGTATTAGAAAGACTAAGAACACTGATCCATCCTTCTTGAATTGGATTCTCCATAATCCCTTAGGAATCCCAGGTTTATTTTCCCTCATCAAAGGCATCTCAGGTAAAGCGGGTTAGGATCTTGTCTATCATTGAGATCACACCCTTTGAAACATTAACACTTGAGAGGGCTTATATTGGGGTGGAAAAAAGTACAATATTCAATATATATATTTGACCCTTGAATGATAAGTACCTATTTTTCACGGTGAGGAATCTATCCCTAATTCATCTAACAATGAGATAAGAATATTGAATTCGGGGGTGACCTATAGAAATAGGAGCACCCAAAAAATTCATTGTTCAAATTCCACTAAGGATGTAAAGAAGGTAAAAAATAGAGGCATCTTGGTTGAGGGAATGTTTAATTAATATGTATAGGTTCATTTTCTCTTGTTGATTATATTACCTCTATAATGGAAAACTTCATCCATTATATTAATAGATCCATAGAAATATTTCATGGTAACATTCAAGAAAATAAGGGTATCATCGGTGAACATGAGATGTGAGATGGATGGGACATTCCACATTCTTTTATTGGGATGGAATATTCCATAGTCCATGCTTTAGTGAATGCTATGGTTTTGGATCTCTTGGGATTGAATAAATTGGTTTGGGGAGATGGGGTCTCACTATCTTAATCCATTTGAATCCTTTAAAAAACCATGTAATTTTCCCATAAAATTAACATACGACCATGATGAACTGAAGCAATTAAAAATGAGGTCGGAAAACTAAGGATATAAGCCCGTACATAAGAGGAACTTGATATTGAAACCCCATTTAACATGATCTTAATACTTTCTCAAATCGAGTTTAGTCTACAGGTTTGAGTCTTGTAACATGTTGTTGATGTACCAGATCATTTCTTAAACCAAGGAGATCGCCCCAAGAATACGGAGACCCTTCACAAAACAATGATACTCACTAGATATCCAATGAGCTAACTGAGATAAAAGTATAGAGTTGAAGATACTTTTAAGTACTTTCTAGGGGGAATTACACATGCTAAGTGGGTGGTAGTGAATAATGGGGGAAGGGTTCTTGATATGGGTATGAATGACTAATGCAGTAGATTAAACCACTTTTGGTAGGGTACCACCACTAAAAAAATCATGAATGGCCTCGGTGAGGTAATATTTAACCACATCCTTGGGATCCCTATAAAATGAAACATAGAATCCATCGGCGCCAGGGGAACTATCATTTTTGAGGTGCAAGATAACATCATGGATTCTAGATTCCATAGAAATAGACTCCATTATCTTATTGTACTAGGAAGAAACATGGTTGGATATGAAATCCATGAACTCCACTTCACCTCCCATATAACTATCACTCATATGAGGATTTGGTTATGAAAGATGGTCTTTGATGTAACAGTTACTGAGACTCCCCACTGCACTCCTATTGTTTGAGAATGTTCCACCATTCATCATGATTTTGGGTTGAATAATACATTTCCATTACATGATGCCCACATGAATGAAGTTAGTGTTCTTTCCCCTTCATTGATCCACTTGATCCACGAGTTCTCCCTTTCCATGAACTCCTCAAAAAGTACTATATCTGAAAAATATATCATCTTTTATAGAGATCTATTCAAAAATCTATACATATCTGGTACCCTAGAGGCTATCTTTTGAGATGATCAATATCATTCATGTAAATTTCCATATCCCTACCACTTGGGGGAAATTATTTGACCCATTCATGAAGCATACTTTTAATCCTTATGATTTTATTTTGAATCGATGTCCATGACCTCTCATTGGTTGGCACGTTCCGCAATTCAGTAACAATTTTAGGATATAGGGGACTCTAGCCCACTGTGGTTCATATATAAAGGGGAAAACCCTTTACTATCTAACTGAGATAGTGATAAGGATTTGGGAGTGGTCAGATATACCGCGCACCAGGTGGATTACATTTACAATAGGATACGATGAGATGGAATGCTTTTTTTCCATGCATCGATTGAGGCAACTCTATGAGCGGTCACCATGTTAATCGATCTCTAGTGAATCCAAGATCCATGATCATGTCGTCTTCTATGAAGAGAAAAAAATGCATACTTTACTTTCTAGGGATGTTACCCCTTCACTTCGTTTCTTTTGGGTCTGAAATCACATTGAATTTCCCTCCAAATATCTAGGGGAAACATCCTATTTTGAACATCAAGAGTTCATGCTATATGACCTCGCATTGTTGGTTTTCACAACACCCATATATGAAGTATATGAAGATGGATCCTTTTTCAGGAGATACCTTATTAGTAATGTTGTGTTTACCTTACTGGACACGATCTATTGAAATACTCTGAAGCCAAATGATCTAGATGTGTTTATTAGATGTATCTACATGCATGTACTCATGAATTGTTAACCTTATAGTAATTTTTGTAATTATAGATATGTTTTTCTTATCCTCAATTAAAGATATGAGACGTACATTATGCTTTCAATCTTCTAAGGCTAGAAAGTACATTGTCACCTGAGCTATGAAACCATATGCATTCCATAAGATGATAAGAATCATTGAATGATGATAGTCCCAAAACTAGACCTAGGATTGTTATCCATTGGGGAAAAATAGGTTGACCACTCCCCCAAATGTTTATATTGATCCCTCGTGAACCCTCTTCAACACTTATGATATAGATGTATCCTTCTCGGGAGGCGGGTAGGTCAAAACGATAACCCCCATCATCCTTGTGTGGCCAGAGTATGAGGTCCCCCCATCAAAGTATTATGTGAAAACCAATATAATCATAAAATATAGTACCATGAAAATTTATGATTTCTTTATTTAAATTCAATATCATCAATATATTTCAATTCAGAAAACACCCGGTTTAAACAAAACGTGATAATCTATTAAAATATTATTCGTTTAACATGATCATTATAACATAGGGTTTTGTTAATGAGTATGAATAGTAATAAATATATTATGAAAATTGAATTCTTTTCACATGTATAAAATAAATTCAATGGTTATATGTATATATGAAATAAAATAAGAACCATTTAATAGATAAATTATTTTTTGGGAAAATATTTTTTTCTAAAAGGTAGTCTTTTCATGATTTATGCACATAATTTAACATTAATTATTACATCTTATAAGAACATGAATTTAAAATAAAAATAATAATTTTTGAAATCACATTTGATAATTGACTTCGGCTGAATATTTCTTAATTTTATATAATGATTAACTCTTTGATGAATTGTTAAAATACTAATTTCAATTGAAAATAGCATTTTCATTTAAATGGTTTAACAAGGTAAATTATATTTTAAATCGGTTTATATTTAACTTTTTTTCAAATATATTAAAAGATAACTAATTTATCTCATTTTAATCTATTTAATATTGAATTTCTATATTAAATTTTTTTATACTTATAAAAATATCTCTTTGGAAAAATGATCATTCATCGCCTTTATTGTATCATTGTAAATAGATTTCTACCACATCATAGAATTTAATTTTAAAAAATACATTACATATTTTAAATAAGAATGATTTATATTATGGATAAATTTAAACTTCATTTTTTCTATTATGAATAGTTAAAACTGTTAAAAAATTAATTACCCCTATTATGGTAAAAATGTACTTAATGGGTGGTTATTCTAGGAATATAAAAGTTAAAATGACATAAAACAAGTGAAAACCCATTTTATGGTAATATTTTTATATTATAACCTATAATTGTTATGATTTCACCATTTTTATGTTTGTTTAATTAGAAACATGTTGATGTCACTTCATCTTTTCAAATTATTGTTTTTGTGTCTTATCCCCCGCTTATAAAAGCTAACCTTTTATCTGCCCCTATTCAATCTCCGCAAGAAATTTGGTTTTACAAATAAATAAAAAAATTAATTACATAATTAACTCTGCATATCATAGAGTTATTTTTTTATTATTAACCCCTCCAACAAATAAATTAGTTATAAATATAAGTAGGCTCTCTAAAAAAGTGGTATAAATCTTAAACATCTGTAGTTTATTTATTTCGTGTCTAAATACATCAACCAATATTAGAATATTTTTATATTATGTCCCTATTAAATAATATGCAATTAAATTTTATTTTTATATTTTAATTAAATAAATACATCTCCACATCCATCAAATGGGAAACGAATCACTGACTATCTTTGTGAAGGGTTACCTCATCACCAAACATTGTAATTCATTTTCAATAACCACCATTGAGGATAGATATAATAATGGATATAACATATTTATATAATATATATGAATTTAATAATATTTTCGAATTATTATTTCATTTATAACTTCTTATATTCAATTTTTGTGGGATACGTTAATATCACTCGTCTGTACAGCAGACTACCACCTCACGAAGCGATTAGATTTTTTTATTACCCTTTACATGAAAGGTATGATGGATAAATTTAATGAATATATGTGATATTTATGATCATATAATACTTATAAAAATATAATATCAAATTTATATTTATTCCTTCTAATCTGTTGAAAGACTGTAATGTCACTCATGCATACATGTGGACTACCACCTCCACGTATCGAAGAGAAATTTTTTCTTTTTATATTTACATGGGGGTAATAATGATTTATTTAATGAATATAAATTATATTTATTTAATCATAATTATTCCTGTATAATTATCAATATTTATATTCTTTTTTTTCATTCATCAAGGAAAATGGATACAATGTTCATGTGTATGTATGGCCTACTATCTCCATGAATAGTATAATACATTTTCTCTATATGGCATTAATATGTTACGATAAATACATATATATTGAATAAATATGATATTTATATCATTTATATCATTTTTTATATGATTTAAACAAGTATAAATTAAAAATACTAAAATTACTATATTAAAGGATACACGAAAAATAAAGCAATTATCACCTGAAATAGTGATTTTAACAAAGAATAGTTAATAATGAGGTGGAAATAGACTATAAATAAATCATATATTGTATGATAAAATGATTATGTTTCTTTAATATAATTATAATACATATTTATTTAAAATATAAGAGGTTTAGACACTAAAAAAAGAAATCAAACTTGAGGTAAAGGCTTCTCATCTAACTTTTACATTCCAGAGACATATGCCAAAACCACCAAATATTCATTATTGGTGTGTTTAATATCATTTTGATATGATATATAATAAATATATTTATATCCATATTATATAATTTTTCATTTTAATTTATTTTTTATTGGGATTAAAATTCCTAATATACCAATGTGTTAATGGTTGTTTCACAATCTCATCATTATTTCGGATTGTTTTTGTTTGAGACTCCTTTGTGGGAATAATTTTTTTAATTATATAATAAAACCAATATATTTATTTATAATATTTTTAATAATTAAAGATTTTATGTAATAGTACCATTCTTCCTCTCTATGATTCTTAAAATTATTGACAATGATTTTAGAAAATATGGCACTATATAACTCTTTGGTCAAATAACATTTTTTATCTAAATCTATGATTTCAGGTAATGTTTTATTAATGAAATTTTGACCTATTTTTTACTTATCACAAAAACAATTTAAGGTAAGTTTTTTCATTTTCCAAACAAGTATTATTTTGATTTTGTCAAAAATATAAAATGAATCTTTGTTTTAACATATACTACATGTATAGAATTTCCTACTGTAAGGATCAATCAATGCCTTAAAGATACCATAATATGATCAGAGGATATTTTCATTTAAAAAAATAAAAATATTTTTTACACTTTTAGTTTTATAAATATTTCCAAAGGGAAATGGTAAATTTTTTATGAATTTTTTAGATGAACTATTTATGATATTTTTATTCATCGATGACATCAACCATTTTGTGTAAATATTATCCATTAGGGATATATAGTATTGATATCATCATTATTCTTTCACTATAATTTTTATGTTTGTTTTGAATAATATGTACAATTTTATTACCATTCACCATAGTATTCTTAATGGTTTATGATTCTTTTATTTGACTGGGGTTAAGCATTAACATTTCATATGCTTTTAATCAATAAAAATGTTTATTTTGGTTTTTTTCATACTATTCATATGATTAATGTATTAAATATTTAATGTTATGGGCTGATCATATATATAGATATACCCTCTCTGCGTTGATAGGTCTTATGAAAAAAATATGTTGGCCAAATCAGATCGTTTTTACCCTGTGATTTAAATTATATTGGGAATGGTCTTAGCAGTATGATTTAGATGTTCAAAATTTTTATTTCCATTATATTGAGACCATTTATTTATTTTCAGGTTATTATTTTATCAATTATGATATTAATGGATATGTTTCAAGCTCATGTAATTACTTATATGAATGTATTTGATAATAATTTGTTCCTGCCTTATTATGCATAGGTTATTGATAAAATGGAATTTTTTTAAATTATTTACTTTTCCAGTTTGATTAATATTATTTATTAATGATACAGTTCACAATAAACATACCCATACTAAGAATATGATGCCAACACGTTCTTATGTTTTATTTTACCAAGGATTATTATATGGGGTTTTTGATTGATATTCATTATACATAGTGAGGAATAATCGTATTCTCAAAGAAAAGTCATTTTGTATTTTAAATTCTAATTATAATGAAAGCAACCTATAAGAATAAATCATACAAAGATTACTAAACTATTATTCCATTTGGTATTCGATTCCATGTATCTTATAATATTTTAGTAGAATAGTCATTGACTTTAGGCTATTGTGGTCAGGGTATTTATAGATTGTATCTGAGTAAGTTTAGAAAAAAACATGGGAACTAGATTTTGGAAAACATAGATTATAGAATATAACCCTACGAATTCATTTAAGGATAATTATATTAATAGTATATCATTATAATGTTTTGATAAGGTATAATTATGTGGTTTTCCAAGAAATGCATCCCTATATTGATACTATCGATGGAATTTGTTGGAATAGATGTTACTAGGGGTAATAAATATTAAGATGGCACATCATTCTTAACTCACGTGTCACCTAGTACATAATAATTATCCTTAATTAACTCATATTTTAAATCTTCTAAGATATATTCTTTTCTAATTAAAATATTCACTTCAAACCATTTTGAATTATTTGAAAAAAATATGTGTGATATGAAAACCACCCCAAAGAACCCTTGTTTTTGATTATGTGATTAGTTACGCATAATTTTTTAATTTATATTTAGTCTTTCACTACAATATAGATTATAAATAATGATTCATAGTTCTATGATATAATATAGTGTATTACATTTTTTTTGAAATGTATCCTCGTGAAACAAATGGGAACCATGTCAATGCATGTACCATGTGTTGTGATTTCCCTCCGTAAAATGATAATGATGTTGAAATTGGAGTTTTAGGTGAAATAAAAAAATAATTACCATATTTTGGAAGGTGACTTAGGTTATGAGTAATAAAAAGTCTTGAAAAGTCATCATACTTATCCAATAATTGGTGTAACAATGTGAGGCCAATTTTTGTGTCAACAAAATCTATCATTCATATGTACAAAAAATCCATCTGAAGCTATGAAATGGATATGTTCCTAAGAGAATATATTTATCACATTCAGAAGTAATAAAAGGGGAAATTTGTTCATGAAGTTTTATAGTCTCTTAGTAGATTAGAATAAATATTGGTTATTGATTCAACAAAATAAATATAATGAATTAGTTTCAAACATTGAATTGAAGGATTTTTTGGTACTCTACTTTGAAAACTATTTTCTTCATGATCAATAAGTGGATATGGGTAAAAAATTCCCGATTCAAAGACAAAAGGATGTTGAAATATTTTCTATGTAATAAAACAACATTACACAGGTAGAAATTCATGCTAAAACATATATACATAATCTAAATGGTAAGATCTTTTGATTCTTTGTTGAGTTCATTTCAATCCATTATATGATTTATTCTTCCAAACATTCCAATCAAATGAGGACATAATAAGATTTTCTATCATGATATATAATGAATTATCCATGTATTATGGTTTCAAATTAAAGTAAGATATTCAAGTAATGGTATATTAAAATATAAATAAATGGAAGAAGTTAATAAAGTATTTTCCCACCTGTTATTGGGGTGGAAAAAAGCACTTGAGTATAATCTAGAAGGGAATGAAATTTTTCATTGAGTGTGGAGAGAAATTCCCCCATGATCATTATTTAAAGGGAATGAAATAAGCTTCCATTGATTAATTATTTAACTATAATCATATAATTCACTCTGAAAATTTACTTCTTCTACATCAAGGTAATATTCCCTGAAATAATCTAATGGATCATGGTCAAGCATATGTTATTGATACATCAGAACTGAAATGATTACTTTTCATGTGATTGGAATGAAGAATTATGTAATAGGAGTATTATTATCAATGATATTATTGTTTTAATAATTATTAAGTGTATTATAATTTTACTATGATATATTTACATTAAGGAATTGATATAATATATTCAACGGTACCATTGAAAAAGAAATAGGCTTTTCTAGCTATTTTAACTTCTTATAAAACAAATTATTGAGGGAAGTTAATCATTAATATGTAATATATGTTGATAAAATAATGATAAAGTATGTGAATGGGATTTTAGAGGTTACATTTATATTTTTTATTTATTTCATGGTATATGTTATCTTTTATATATATTGATGCATGCTTTTATGTATGGAATATAATCAACGTCCAATGATTTGATTTTTTTTATAATTCATATTTTTATTAAGTATTTATGGTGATAATGGTATTAATATATTTTTATTGGTACATTGAAATACTTATTTTATTATTTGGGGAATATAATGGTAATTAAGTTCCTTTCCTTCTAAATTTTTTGACAATGAATTTGGTCAAGAAAATTTTCAAAGAGTAATGAGGTTTACTATATATGGAATATATTATATAGAAATTTGGGAGATAATGGATAACATGTTCTAAACATTTATATTATGAAAAAGATATAAAGATACGTGGGAATACTTGAAATTATTTTATTAGTCTAATTATCTTTTAAGTGTTAATTTTTGTGTTTTTGGAATAAAAATTCGTATTGTATTTTTATTTCATAATATATAACATTTAAATATCTTAATTAACTACCAAATAATGAAATTTTAATTATATTTTATGGTTTTATCTATAACAATTGTAATATAATCCTTAAAATTTTGGAAAAATATGTTGATGAAAAAATATTGTCTTATTACATTAATTTCTATTTAATTAATGGTATTTAACTCATCATATATTTATGGTTTCTGGAGGTTAACATTGTTATAACTATAACAACCCAGGTAATAAATAATAAGACATTTTCATATTTATTAATATTTGTGATTTAAATACTAATTTTATTTTAAATAGGATGTCATATTCGATAGTGTACCCTATACAGAACAATGGGGTTCTTTGAAAACTTATGTTGCACAAAACATTGGGTTATAGAGAAAAATAATAATATAATATTATTTTAAATGGTAGTTAACACCTTTCCATTGTAATATATAGAATGATCCGAACTAACTACAATATAAATATACATGTTTTTGAAATGTTTTTACATTTATCCAATAAATTTTAGAGGCTTAAAATAAGAACGAATTAGATATAAAGCATAAATACTCTAATATTGATTAAAAGGTCAATTTATCACCTTTTGACAAAAAATCCTCTTTAAATATAGTTTTTTTCACTTTTATATATTCTATTTGACAAAATAAAATTCTTATTTAGAATTGGGACGTCAAAATTTACTTTGTGTAATTTTTTTATATTCTTCGGATAAAATTTATTTTTTATTGAATAGTGAAAAATAATTTATTTTAATTCAAAACAACCTTTTAATATAATTTATTTTGATGGATAGATTTTTTTTAATTGGTTCTAAATATTATTTATATTATATTTTTACCATTTAATCGAATGTTGATCGTTGCATGTAATTTCACTTTGAAATTGGACATTAACAATTGTCGATCTGTTGATAGTTATTATTTCATAAAAACACACTTTTTGTTTTGACAACAAGAATAAATTTTATAATTAATTAATCCACCTTCTATGTTTCTAATTTGGTTAAATAGATATTATTTTTTAATTTTGAATATTAAATATATCTTAGGCATATTTTTTGGAATTTTTCTGAAAAACATCTATTTTTGATGAATGGTCAAAACACTGAGTAGTAGTTAAAAAACTGATTTTGTCATTTAAATGAAATTTTACTGCTTTTGTGAATTAAATATTAAAAATTATACATATATGGTTGTATTTAGTATGTAAAATTTTGTTCAATAAGATGAAAATATTTTTTTGTGAATAATAACTTTTGACTTTCAATTACCGTTATTAATGATAAATTGGGTAATTCAAGGAAAAATGAATATTATAATAATAATAAATTACCCTAACATGTTTCCTAATACTATTGGTTGATTCAATTACGACCATGTCCATCCTTTGTCGATTTTCGGACTCCATGGAGCCACTTATGAGTGATAATGACACTTTATATTAATTAATTTTATGTAAAGACAAAAATGACATAAACATATATCTTTTAGTAAATGAATTTTTACATGGGGTTATATAAGTTATATCTTAGAATATAAATATTAATTTTGATTCTATAAAGATTTACTAAATCATAGTATTTTATTTATAATTTTTATACATCATATAAATAAATTTATTTGTGACACAATAATGATGTAGTGTTTACCTAACAAATGATGATATAAATATATAAGATAATAAAAATTAAAACAATAACCAAAACCTATCCAATTATTATTGGATGATTTTATTTAGAATATGAGTAATCTTATTTTATACTTTCCATACTTTTTGGACTTTTAGAAACTATGAATCGTTATATAATAAACTTATAATCATAAACTTTTTTAAAGAGCCCCTCCCCCCTTATAAAAAGCCATCACATCTAACTCATTACTCACACCTATCAAGATCCTTGGATCATCCAAAATTTGTCCAATTAATCTCCCTACATCCATATATTCATCCTAGATGCCTTATATTAGGCATAATACACTATAACAAATCCTTTTGTTTCAAACCAAAGGAAGTTTCCCGATTTAAAGGTAACGTCTTCTTTTAAGTTCTTTTGTTTTATTTTCCTTCTCCATCCCTAAACTCTTTTTATTAAATTATTTTATAGAAACATCATTATCATAAATATACATGGTTGTTTTTATGATAATTATTCAAACTAAACTTACACACACCTCCGTCTAAAGGGTAAAAATCATATCGTTTCTCTGGACGGCAAACTAGCGCCTCACAAAACAATAATTGTTTAATTATATTATACTGCCTCTCGTGGGGGCCATTTGGATGGAAATGTATTTATATGTGATATATATTTTATTTATATTTTCTCTATGCTTCTTTGTTTTTTATATATATAATATTTTATGTTTTCCATTATGGGTAAACGTGATAATTTCATTTAAGGAAGTGGAGACTACCGCTTCTCAATGTGATATGACTCTTTCATGCCATAAGTGGGAAGTATAAATGATGGATTTAATTAAATTATATTTGATATTGTACTAGAATTATAATATAAATATGTATCATTAATTTTTCATTCAATTAAAATATGAAATATAAATTAATGTAGGGTTCATGCGTACCTACAGCTTACCGTCTCCATGAACGGTGCATTTCATTTCTTATCTCCAAATGTTATGTATTGTTATATATATTTATATAAATTTGATATTTATGATATTTATGATATGTAAATCATAAATATCATTCTAGAGATAATATAATTTGGACACTTGGACAGTTTAAAATTATAACAAGTTCATTTTAACATAAGTTCTGAACATCGAAAAAATGCGTGACATGAAGTCAAATAATTAACTATTTTTTATAGATAGGTAATAATTGATATAAATGAAATAATAAAAATTATAAAGGTTTTTATTCAAGCCTAAATTAACTTTACTTTATTATTCAGGAGATTAAAGAACTATCAAGTTAAGTCAGACATGTGGTATGGGACTTCGTCTCAATCTCCATTCATTGAGGAATATTTTGTTTTATACATTTTTTTTATAAGGTGTATAAAAACATTTTAATTCTAATTTAATTTCTGAAAAAATATTTTTCTATGATGCATCTTACTAAATGACAAAAATGAATGTTTCTATTTAACATAAGCGATGACAATGACCTTTTCCATTGTTGTATGTATTATTTTATCATTGGCTTCCTTAACCAGGCATAATGTTTTAAAAGGAAAATAAATACCATATACACCTTTACATATGTTGGTATTGAAAATGGATTTGATAATGGATTTGTTATGTAAATATATTTAAATAATATACTGTGATTGAAATGTGGAAATCTTTTATTTCTATTATATTTGTTCTATGTGATATGAATATGTTATGGTTCATGGGAATTGTTATGTATACGGGTGGTTCCCTGATAAACCTTGGGCGGGTGAGCCCCAAATTGCTCTCTAATGCATTGGGTAACGTGACGGAGGTAAACGTGAATTCTTCTCCTAAGAGATTTATGGAATATACTATGATGGTTATTCCAAATATAACTCACTACAATGCCGTGAAAGTTACAATGTAAGTAGGTAATATATGCTACAACTTACCATTATGATTTATGATTTCTATGTCTTAATCTTAAATCTTATGATTTCATGAGGTATGAGATTAGGCTTGGTATGTACTTGGGGAAAAATGTTATCCTTGTTTATTTTATAATCCTTACTGAGCTTTTCATGCTTATCCCATGTTTTGAAATTTTTTCATGGGAATTAATGATGAATAGCACGAAGGATGGTATCATGGGAAAGTCATGCTCTCTAAAAAATGGAACTAGACATGACTCTTTTTATGGAGTTTTTATTTTACGAAAAAAATGGAAACTAAGTAGAATTGTATAATTTTTAATTTTTGAGATTTAATGTAATAGTTGTGGCCTAATTCTCTAAATCTCTACACGTGAAAAGATCCTCAATGTTAATTATTTATTTAATTCATGATTATATATTTTTTTATGGTCAGGTCCTTATAGTTGGTATTAGAGGGAGGTTTAGAAACATTAGGAGTTAGGATATTATTAAATTAATATAAATAAATTATTTTAATTTTATGTTATGATTGAAATGAAATAGAATTTACAGATTTCCATGTTTCTTCACCTAAGATAATTTTTTTCTTCAGAATGGTTTTCTACAAAGGAAACAAGGAAGTTCTGATGGGATGACATCAGGAGGAAGACAACCTTCCAAATCGGCTACCTGATATGGTCAAAATCAAAACTCAACAGTTTTGTTCCAATGATAGCATAGTTGACTCAGACTATAAATGGTGGTAGTATCCATGCATGAGATCAGCCAGATCAACCACATTAGAACATGTTATTAGTGGAGAATTTCCTGAGTCAATATCCCACATCATTAAAAAAATAATCTGACCCTGCGCTAGATCAAGGTTGGATTAAAGCACTTGAGATGATTTTTGATGTCATGGGGTGTTCAGATCATCAAATTTTTAGTCTTCATGATTTCTATTTTGAAGGTGAAGTTGATTACTGGTGGTCGATAGTGAAAAATATCCGGGATAATGAGGAAATTATTTCTCATGATTGGGATGAACTCAAAGGGTTGTTTCCTGAGAAAACTTTTCCTAAGGTGGTTTTCATAGGATGGAAATACAATTCTGTAATTGAGACAGGAGGATGACTCAGAAGATTCTTATGAAGAAAAATTCACTCTTCTGGTAAGGTATGCTCCAAATTTCATATGAGATCTTGGTCATAAAATCAACCATTTTTTACTCAATAATAAAGCCGATGTATATAAGGTATTTATCTTCTTTAGATTTAAAATGTTATGAAAAAACATTTTCAATATGAAGAGAATGTGGAAATTGTGTTTTCATATGATCATGTGTTCTTTAGAAAAACAACAGAATAAGTGGTCCAGGTGGCAGTCGAAATGGAATAACTCTTCAAAAAAGTCTGATGGTAAGAAACATAAGATTACATTTTTTTGAAAACTGTGGTAAAAAGCATACTTGGAAATGTCTTTTGAATTCTGGTATGTTCTACTGATTTGGTAAAATGGTACATAAGGCTCGTAATTGAACTGAAAAAGATCTTGGAAATGTTAAGAAAAATTATTATTTATAGTCAGTAAAATCTTTTCAGTAAATTGAAATGGGTCATTATACAAATGAGTGTCCAGTGAAGAACTCAACTAAAGTAAAGAATCCATAATACAAGTAGAAAGGGTGGTGAAATCCTTTGTAACTACATCAACAGATTTTGGTCCATCAAATGAAGTAGTATCAGGTATACTATTCCTTAGTTCAGATTATGACAATGTGTTGTTTGATTCGGGGTCTACACACTATATCATTTCTGAGATGTTTTCTAGTAAATTGGGAATTCCATTTCACGATATGAATCCAGAACATATGGTAAAAACACCTATAGGAAATTTTGAGACAAAAATATATTATAAGATACTTCATGTCCTCGTGTACAGAAAAAATCTACCGGAAAACCTTATTTTTTCCCTCTAGTAGAGTTTGAGGTTATTTTAGGTATGGATTGGCTTTCGATTTATCATGATAAGACTGACTATAGAGATAAGGAGGATTCTTTTCAGAAATATTTTCAGTTTGTGTACAAGAAATAACCCTTACATTTGATAAAATATTACGAAGCTGAGAAACTAGTAAAATATTGAAATGAATGTTACCTTGAAAATATGGTTGAAAACAAAGGAACCGTTCAGATTAATGATGTGTCAGTGGTAAATGAGTACCATGATGTTTTTCATGATGATTTTCCTAGTATAATACTTTATCAGAAATTAGAATTTACTATTGACTTAGTTCCTGATGCTAATCCAATTTCAAAAAAAAACATATTGAATGGATCAAATTGAACTTTTAGAGTTAACGAAGAAATTACAGGAGTTATTAGAGAGAGGTTTTATTCAACATAGCTCATCACCATGGGGTGGTCCTATCTTGTTTGTTAAATAGAAAGATTGTTCAATGAGACTTTGCATTGATTATAGAGAATTGAATAACATTACTATTAAGAAAAAGTATCATTTACCTCATATCGATGATTTGTTTGATCAGCTCCATGGAGGTCAGTATTTTTTCAAGATTGATTTGAGATAGGGGTATAATCAATTGAATATAAAAGAATCTGATATTCCGAAGACCGCGTTTTATACTAGATATGGCCCTTATGAATTAGTAGTTATGATTTTTGGGTTAACCAATGCACTTGTTGTATTCAGGGATCTTATGAATATAATCTTCCATGAGTTCCTAGATAAGATGGTGGTTGTTTTCATTGATGATATTCCATTTTTTTCTAAAATTAAGGAGGATCATTAAAGTAAATTAAGTTTCATCTTTCCAGAATTAAATTAAAAGGTACTATATGGGTAATTTAGCAAGTATAAGGTTTGGTTACATCCATTTTTTTCCATTGTCAATTATTTCAAAAAATGGAATAACTGTTGATCCTACTAAAGAAGTTATTAATAAATGGCCATGACCAAAAAATATATCTGAGATTCGTATTTTTCATGGTTTGGTAGGTTATTACTGTAGGTTTGTTGCAAAGTTTCCATGGTTATCAATCCCAATGAATAAGTTAACTTGAAATGGTTTTAAGATCATTTGGACCAAATAATGATATGATTGTTTTCAAAAATTGGAAAGAAGATTGATGAGTGCTCCGGTTTTGAGACTGTCTTCTAGAAATGTTGATCTTGTTATCTACATTGATGCTTAGTTGAAAGGACTTGGTTTTTTCCTATTGCAGAATGATCAGGTAATTTCTTATGATTTACGTCAGTTGAAAACTCTTGAGTTAAATTACCCTACACATGATTTTGAATTAGCTGTTGTTGTTTTTGCATTAACTATTTGGAGGGATCATCTGTATTGAGTAAAATGTGAAATATATACACTGACCAAAAACTTTTTAAGTATATATTCACTCATAAATAATTGAACATGATACCAAGGATATGGATAGAATTAATCAAGGATTATGATTTTACAAATCATTACCATTCTGGAAAACAAAATAATGTTTCTAATGATTTGATATGAAAAATTAATGCTTCATTAATCATGATACGTTTGGAACGATGTCCTTTGGTTTTTTATTTGATTAAATATGGAATATAATTTGTTAGTTTAGGAAATTCTTTTTTTTCTTTCACATGTTAGTGAAATCATATCTATCGGACAGAATTATGAAAGTGCATAAGGAAGAGAGTGAGTTACAGAAAAATGTAGAGTTGGTTCAGAAAGGTATGTTGCCTGATTTTAACATTGATAATGATTGTGTTTGGGGGATTGGTAAGAGGTTATGTTTGCATTGTGATTTGCAGTGGAAAAATGAGTTGTTATGTGAAGCTCATCATTATCTGTTTTTAGTTCATCCTGGCGGTACTAAGATGTACAGAGATCTTCAGAAGTATTACCAGTAAGATGGAATAAAAAGAGATATTGCTGATTTTATTATGAAGTGTTTGATTTTTCACCAGGTTAATGTAGAGAAGAAGTTACCCAAAATAACGCTTCAGTCATTACCGGTGCTAGATTGGAAATGGGAAAATATATCCATGGACTTCATTGTGGGATTCCTAAAGACATATCGAGGTAATAATGAAATCTGGGATATTGTTGTTTGATTGACTAAATCTTCTCATTTCCATCCTATTCAAGGTAATGTTTCTCTAGATCTACATTATCAGTTGTATATTAAATAGATAGTTAGTTTTCACAGAATTCCCCTCTCCATTGTATATGATCGTGATCCCAGATTTACTTATAAATTTTGGAAGAAGTATTATATTAATCCGCAATTATGACCCTAAAGATATGATTTTGTGTATCATCTGTTCATAAAAATCACTACTTGGTTGATGAATCAGTGTTTTGGAATCCATATTAATGTAATACAACGATATATGAACCATACCGAAATCATAAATTTGATTTGTGAAGTGACATTCTTGAATGAATTTTAAACATGTTATGTTAACATTCATTAAATATTCCTTTTATTTTAATTAAAAAATTATCAAATAGACTCAAATAATTTCTTTTGTTATGAAAAAATTCATTAAAATCATGATTCATCATATGTTTAATAGACTATTCATGTTGTGTTGGGAACCTATTGTTCAGGAACATGAATTATTGAAGATAACATAAAGAAGAAATGTTGGTATGTTTTGAATTAGTTAGAAATTTATTTCATTTTATATACAAAAAAGATATTATGCAACTTATTATTTTCCTTTTCGTTTTCATCAATAGTACTTCAAAAACGCAAACATAATCATAAAAAAATAACTCCCACTAACACAAAATATCAATGGGATTGAAATGTTTGATACAAAGTCATATATCTAATTGGAAACTATATTTAATTAACTAATAACAAAATAATAAGATAATTAAAATTGTATTATAAAATAATTTATCCCATGTATCTATTTATAGAAAAATCTTGAGTGTTTATATGGTGATACCACCTACTAATCTTCACGGACACCCCTATACATGGTTACAACCACTTCCAACTAAACTACCTTAAATTCTGATCCATAGAGAATAGAAAAATGAACCAATTACACTAATTAAATTCCTCTAAATTAACAATATTCTTATTCATACAAATTTTATAGAGAACAACTATGGAATTCAATTCATTTCTCCACACTTATATCACCCAGAGTAGGTTATCTCCATATATTTAACAATCATCTTCATTTTTACAGACCTAGTTCCAAATTAGAACTACCATCCTATTCCAAAATATATCTATGAGAATTATTCGCTCTAAATGATATATTTAATTTTCTAGAAAACTATTCTTATAAAAAACCCAAAAACCTCATACATTATATTTGGTTTATTGGCTCCACCAATTTATTTTTTATCACTTAGAATGCCTCATCTTTACTTCATCTAACTACAATAGTAGTTGGATCTCCCTTTTATTCTTCATAGTCACTGAAGTCCCATTGAGTCATAATATTGCCTCCAAATTTCCCAAACTATGACCGTTGTCATCAAATATGTTTAATTTGTACTCCCACATATATGTCATTCCTCAAATAATACATCATTCATATGATTCAAGATAAAGTAATGATTTATCTGTATTTTTTTCTGTAATGGGAACACTAGATTCATTGAACTATATATCTCACTATAATTACAATAAAATAACATTTTTCCCATAATCCCCTTTCAGTTCCTCTAAAAATCCCTTTACCCCTATCATCTCCTTCATTGCATTCATTTCTATAACATTTTCCAAATCTATGTTTGATATTGAAACTAACAACAATATAATAGATATATAACTTATATAAAATCATATATAGTAAAATAAACATCATGGGGTACCTATGAAAATATCCTCACCTCTACCAAAGTAAGTGATAACATTACTTTTCAAAATATAATCTATTCTGAAACATAATACAATACCTTATATCTTCCATGATCTATTAGAGTACCATTGTGAGGTGGTGGGGAATTAGTGGTACCAATTTTACAAATACTTTTTAATAAAACCCATGTTACTAATTAAGGTCATGATACATAGTAAATAAATCTCCCTATCACCAATATGAGATAATTTTAAAATATGAACTTCTCCCAAGATATTTTTAATCCGTTCAGTCTTAATGTGATATCCTACTACTCATGGTGTATAATTTATTATAGAAACATATTTTATATTTAAATTTTATATTTTAGTGTGTATAAGGGATTAATAATCAAACAAATGTTTTGAAAGGTATCATTCACTTACCAGGGAAGGTATCAGATACATCCCAATTAACGAGGGAGGTATTTATACTAAAACCTCTAGAATTAAATAATTTCTTATAATATTGGAATTAATAAGATATTTAATAGATTCAAGGATGTTTACTAATCAAATAATAATGTATTATCGCTTGAACATAGTTCTTATAATAACCTAAACATATCATTAACAAAACATGCATGAAAGTCTTCCACCTAAAGCTTTTAAAATTATTTATATGTATATGAGGGCACATGAAAACACTACATTCGTCGTCCTTATCACATGAAATTCTCTGTATGATTAAAAATAGATACACATTATTTGATATATATGATAACATAAAATTCAGCACTTTCTAATCTCTTCTTCTTCTTCCATTTTCTATAACATATATATTCCCTCTCTTCATATTGTATTATCTTCCCATTTATTAAGTTCCATTACTTTATATATTTTATGTGTCTATATTCATATAATATTATGCATAATATTTCCATAATGAAAACATTTACTTCCATATTATTCTCATCAATTAAATATACACCACTAAAAATCTCCTATAAAATTTTATAATTTCACCATGATGATGAATTTAAAATATTTATATTTAATTTTCCCACCAATGATGCTCCATGAACATATAATTTTATGTTACTATAAATCGTGACCAGAATCAGGGATTCGACAAACCAAATATGATATTTTATGATTTGAAAACAACCTAAGAATCATTTAGTTTAATTTTATTTAAAATCACATAATATTCAATGTAATTCATCCTTACAATATTTTCGTATGTTTACCTTTCCATATATGTAAAATAAGTCTCAAAAATCTCATTTATACCATTCATTTTTCATTTAAAAATTATAGATGATACACCATATGAGTAAAATGAATCTTATAGTGTCCTCAGGATGATCCTTATAAAATTCCAATGATTCTTCTGGGATGGGAGAATAACTATTATGATCCATGATTATCCTTATTTAATTTTAATGATCCTCAAATAATGAAAATAACCAATATATAATTACACTTTTAGAATGAATCTTATGAAGTCTTATTTGGTTCATAAAGAGTTTTAAGATATTTCTTATGTAAATTACATTGCTTTTTCAATTATATAATTTTGTAGGATCCTCTAAACAGTAAATAAATATTATAGAAATGACTTCTATAGAGTACACAATGATTCATTTTGATATAAAAAATTCATCATTAATTATAATCATATTAATAAAAACTAAAATGAAATATTATTAAAATAATTTTAATACAACTCCACTTTCTTCATATCATCATAAAAAAATGACACTGAAATTGATTTACAATATCTATCAATCACCTTCAATAATAACTGATATAAAATATAATATCGTTTTAATATTAAGACGGAATATTAAATATCTCTTTCTGGCCTTTTTTCAACCGAAAAACATAAGGTTTATCCCAGAGATCTAACTATAATCCCCTTGCCAATGAATATTTCAATATAAACCCTAGTTTTTACCAAGGAAGCACCTGTGTTTTTGGGAGAAGGATAAACTAAATGAGAAATTAAAAGGTGAGTAATAGGAGAGAACCTAATAGAAGAATAGAGGAATATAAAAATATAAGTCTTATTGAAATTGGGATAGATGAGTATGGAACCCTCATAAAAGGAATGGAGGAGATCAATATAATATTATCATGATTAACTAAACAAAGTGTTGTGGAAAAAATAGTAATCCCCTTAAAAATTCATAATGAAAAAATGGAAAATCACAAATTTATAAAACTAGGTAGCTCAAACATTTTCAGTATAATTTAAAAAATATTTTCGCAACCAAATATAATTGAATTTTTAGACTATAGTTTAATTTAACATGTTTTTCAATTTATTTATCCTAACCGTTTTCAAACTATTTGTTTTGGAACATTCCTAGATAGGGTCTCTCATATAGTCACCACTAATCAGGTACTATTCATGAAAAATGACCCATTTTATTCAAAAATAAACTAAGAAGGTTTTATGTATGGTGAAAATTCATAAACCATGAATAGAAATAAAAACTCAAATAAATAAAATAAAAATACTTAATTATAAAAAAACACAAATTTTGATGAAAATTAATTCAATTAAATTAATATAATTATATCAATCCTGGTCTAGCATGCGATATGTGCACTCATACCCCCCATAAAAAATCTATTATTTATTTCTAATATATCATTTCTATTAAATATATAATGTTTTCTATGGGAAGGGAATCACCACCCTAATATCTTGATATTGAGTAATCAGGGAAACCAACTTATTGTAGGATGATTTCATCTAAATTCCACAACTCTTATACGATAGATGATTATGGGAATGTGTTTCAATCAAATATTGTTATTCCCACATTAATTTAATTTAATCTGATTTTATGCATGGATTTTATCTCACTACGTACATCTGATGTTAATTATTGGGATAGTGAAACCACAATACCTATCCTGAATCAACACATGATCATATATTGGTTCTTATTTTACCATGAACACTATATGGAAATAACATTCAGTATATGTGTCATAATAAATAATACAAATGGAAAAATATATCAAATGATTTCGGAAAATTTTGATATAGAATATATATACCTAATGTATTGGAATATATTGATGTGTTTTAAAAAAATTCATGATATACAACCAAATCCTGATGTTATGATTTCTATAGAACTCATAACAGTTATTATGCTAAAATCAATGGTACTATAGTTAGTTTATGTGAATGAATTGATGTAATTAAAGAAGTAGGTCTTTGAGAATACCTATAAGGATTTTATATACCCAACTACTTCACTATTCGGTGTATTGTTCCTCTTTATTAAGATAAATGTTGTATTATTGCATCTTTTAATTGAATATTATGAATTTAACAATGTCAAAATTAATAATAGGTTTCCTATAAGTCATATATTTGACATTCTCAATCTGCTATGAGGGGAATAATACTTATGAAATATTGGGCTCTGATCTATATATAATCAATTTCTGTTCAAAAGGGCTGATATATCTAAGACATCCTTCTTTAAATTATACGTACATTAAGAATTCATATTTATTCCATTAATACTGAAATATTCTCTTTTTATCATTTTTTACCTAATTAATAGAGTTTTTATAGATTACCTATATCAAATTTTAGTCGTATTTAAAGATGAAAGTATCATATGTTCAATAATAATGGAATATTATAATGATCATTTTATGACGTTGCTAAAGTCCTCAAGAAACAATATATTATATTCTATGTATTTCAAGAGTGAATATTGGATGTAGAAGAGTATAATAATTAGGTCATGTAATCACATGAAATGTAATATATAGGGAACCATAAATATCCATGGTTATGAAAAATTTCTTCAAACCAACCACTAAAACAAATATTCGTAGTTTACATGGATTGGAAGGATGTTATTAATTATTTATTAAAAATTTATCACGTTATTTGAATACACTATGTATATTGAGTTTAATGGGATAAAATATCATATGGATATGTGAAATTGAGGAGGGTTTAAAATACCTCAGTAGGCAATTTGTAACATCCTGAGTTTTAAGAAAAAAATAATATGTCAAATAGCATTCAAGATATGCTACATCAATCTTAAATGAACAACTAAAAATCATTATTTAATTGTTATCATTATAACCTATCTGTTTGAATGGATGTAATGGAAAATATTAACTTAATTATGAAAATATGGTTTAAAAATTTCTATATAAAGATTCATTGATAACCAAATTTAATAGAAAGGAAAATAAAAACCAAGTGAATATAAAGGATGAGTTTTTATGAAAACCTATTTAAATGAGAATAATTGTGTTTAAAAAATAATTTCACTATTATTGAATTATTTTAATGAAATATAATCACAATGTGACCTTTAAAATTTATATTATATTTTTTATATACAATATATAAGAAAAAATTTATTTTAAGCATAAATGATGAATTTTTCAAAATAGGGATTTTTCGCCTTTTGATAGAAAACCAATTTTAAATATAAATTTCATCAACTTATTATTTTTTAATTGAAATAATAAACTTCTTTAAAATACAGATATCCAAATTTACATTGGTTTAATTTTGGTATTTTTCTGATAAAATTCATTTTTAATGAATAGAGAAAAATATAACATTTTAATTCAAAAATGCCATTTCGTATAATATTTTTTCCAACAGTCATATAATTATTTTACTAGTTTTAATGATTAATTGGATTAATTTTTATAACATAATAAAATTATGGTTATTGGAAGTAATTTCACTGAAAAGTTTTATATAAACACATGTCCATCTCATGATGGTTTTTACTTTTTAAAAACATGTTTTCTTATTTTGAAAAAGGTATTTAATTTTGAATTAATTACTGAAACGTTTTTTTTAATTTGGACAAATTAATTTCAGGTTTGGAATCATAATGTATAAATTGTGTAAATGGGTACCTCTAATTTTAGGACAATATGAATAGTAACTTAAGTAATTATTTTTATTTACAATGGTTAAATAGTAAATTTGGTAAATAAGGATAAAAATAATATTATAATAACATAAAACCACCCTAACATATGTCCTAATATTATTTTACGAGTCCAAAGTCACCAAAAAAAACCATTTGCTGAAATTTTTTAATTTGGGAGCCACATGGGTGTCATAATAATATGTTATAAAAATTAATTTATTGAAAGGAGAAATATAACACAAACATGTATATTCTTAATAAAACAATTTTAATATGGGGTTTTATATCTTATATATAACTATAAATACTCATTAAAAATCTAAATATATTTTCTACATCATGGAATTTTGTTTATAATTTTTAGACATTAAATAAATAAATTTATTTATGACACAATTATAATGGATTGATTAACATAGAACTGAAAGATTCATATAAATGATATTATAAATATTAAACATTTGATGCTATAAAATAATTTTAATAATGATTATGACATTTTATTTTTATGTTAATGTACATTGTTCTGGTGAATCATGTTGTTATGACTTTAAAAAAAAGAAATTACAAATTAATGTCAAAGGTGACATAAATGTGTTTTTAAAACAAATACAATTTTATTAAATGATATAATAGTAATAAAAATATAACATTTTTAAAACTTATTTATGTAATGTTAACAATTTAATTAATTATCCACTTGAGGTTCTATTGGAAATTTATAGTAATTATATTTATTATATAGTTTTAAAAATACGAGAAGACATGGTAAACGTTAATTTATTTAACTAAAGGTTGAAGCCAAAATATAAGGTTGAATTTTGGATATAAATTAATCTAATAAATATTTTTTCAGAGGATTTTGTACCAGCATCATATTACCATTGAAATATATCACTTTTTAGATATTATATTTCTAAATTCAATTTATAATAAAATATTACTTCATGATTTTCCTAAAGACCCCCTCACTCTTATAAAAGGCCACCACTTATTCCCACTTACTCACACCTATAAAGGCCATTATATCATCCAAATTATTCTAAAATAAGATTACATCATTCCTCCCTTACTCATAAAATAGATAACCCAAACATATGGTAATTCTAGAATGCCTTTGGGCTCGTTTTAAAAATAGTTACCCGTTTTTAGGTAACGAGTTCTCTGAAGCTCCTTTCATTAATTTTCATTATCAAATCCGCTAACATCTCATTATTCCATTATTTTATAAAAAAACATAATAATTAATATACTACGATGTTTTTATGATATTTTTTAACCTATACTAACACACAACTCCATCTAATTGATATAGAACATAATGTTTCTGTGTAGGGCGAACTACTAGTTCACCAAATGATGATTGTTTAATTTTCTCATACCACCTCTCATTGTGGCCATTATGATGGAAATATACTCATATACTTATATATAATATATTTACATAATCTATATTATCCATATTGTTTCATTTACTATATAACAGTTTTCATTTCATAATTGGTTAATAAGATTCTTTCATTTGAGGAACTGTGGATTACCGCCCCCTACAAGTGATATGACTCATTAATGTCATACATGGTATGTATAAAGGATGGTTTTAATGAAATTATTTAACATATATAACATATAATTTATAATTTAATTATAATATACCTATGTATCAATTAGTTTTCATTCCTTTTATATGAAAAAGTAATGAATGTAGCATTCAGGAATACGTACAGAATACCATCAGAAAGAACTATGGATTTTATTTATTATCTTTAAATATTATGTATTATTATAAAATCATATATACATCATATATATTATATATAAATAATTAATAATATTCTTGATATATTTTACTTTTTACCACATGGAAAACTTGTAATTAAGACAATTCTATTTTTACTCATGTACTGAACATCGACAAAACATATGATATGAACTCAAATAAATAACTAATTGATATAAAATTTTAGTAAGTAATATAAAATTAATAATAAAGATTAAATTTTTTCTTAATCAAGAAAAAATTAACCTAAGTTTATTATTTATTAATATAATGAATTAATGAGACATGTCAGATTTGAGGTATTGGAAATCATAACTCAATCTTCATTCATTGAGGTAAATATCCATGTCATTAGTTTTGTTTTTTCAGGAATATGTGTGTATGGCCTTTGTCTGTTTGACCATATATATCCACTTATATTGGGTGTATTTATATTTTTCACACCTATATATCTCAATTATTTATCTTTAATATATTGATGAGATCTTTGTAAGGGACTTCGTCTCAATCTTATTTAATTAAGAAATTTCTTGATGATATACAATGTTATTTATTTATAATCTGTATATACAACCTCATTTAAATTACTTATCTATATTATATATATACTCTTGATATTTACTTTCTTGTAAAATTTTCTACTTTAATGTTGTGTATAACATAAATGTTCAAAATTGTTTTGTACACTTTATCAAAAACATATTTTTAATTATTTTTAATATTTAATCTTATAAATCATTATGTTTCAGGTCTATGTGGTGAAAATTATTTATAGGACTTATTTATTTGGGCATGAATGTTAATAAGTGTAAATTCCATTCATGATTTTCAAAGTTGTATGGGATAATTTTATTCAAAAATCATCTTTTAAAACATTTTAATTTTGTGTTAAAAGGGGATGTTTATTTTAGTAACATAGAATGTTCTTTTATATATAAATCATCATATAATTTCTCTCTTTTATGTCTCTATTATGTGTTGACTTTTATTTTAGATGTTTATAATTTTATTTTAAAATAATGTAATTTCATTAATGAGTGCATGACTTTTAATGATTAAATGTGATGTTAAAGTGGATGTTTTATTTTTTTTATGATGGGTTCATGTATTATGATTATTTAATTGTTTATGGAAGAATATAGGAGGTTATGTGACTAACAAAGGGAGGGTGAGCCTATGATACCTCTTTAATGCATTGGGTATCATGACGGAGTTAAACAATAATGTTTCTACTAACAAATTTTGGGAATATAATCTGATTGGAATTCCAAATGTAGTATGATTTTTAGTCCCTATCTAGTTTTAAAAGCTTCAATATAAGAATGTTATTGATGCTCCAAGTAACAATTATTATTTATTATTTAAATGGTTTAATTAGTAACATTAATATTTTGTATGGTATGTTAAAGATTTTATGTGTTTTGGGTGAAGAGTTTGATTTTGTGAAACTATTTCATGAGATTTAAATATATATTGCCTAATAGATTTATTCCTTAATTTTATATTCTTGCTGATCTTCTTATGTTCATACCAAGTTTTAGAAATGTTTTCCACAATTTATAAGGATGGGTAATTGAAAATAAGAAGTCCATATATTTTTTTATCTAGAAAATGAAATCATGTTTTTTTTAAAGGGTTTCCTTTAGTGGAAAGGTGGATACTGAATGTAACTATCCGCACGTAATGTTTGGTTATAATATGTAATAGTTATGGCATAATTCTCTAAAGCACTAAACCTGAAAAGATCCTCAATACGGATTCTTGACATAACACATGATTATGTCATGTTTAAGGCTAAGGCCTTATATTTGGTATTTGAGGATGGTTTAGACAACATTGAAGATTAAGATGTTTTCTTAATAGTTATGGGTATCATCAAGGGATTATATTTTAATGTTCATCATAAGTTCAATGTCTTTGAAACCACTTTTTAGGATTCTGTCATCAAATTTCAAGGTCTTTAATTATTTTTTTAGAGACATTTGTTTTTATGTAGTTATGGGTTAGTACTTTAAACCATGAAAAATGAGAGGTATAGAATAACCTTTGACTCTAGGACATGTTATGGTTTTTTTAGGATTTTATCTCATTTTTTTAATGTTATAAGAATTATAAAATATTTAAAAAAATGAAAACATGTTAACTGTGTGACAACTCCTCTTATTAGACAATGGTGTGGGAATCGAACCCAAAATTGGAGTGTGATGGGCCTTTATCGCCTACCAAAAGCCTATGTGAAATCCCAGGTCAGTCTGACTTATTCTTTTTAGTTAAGTAATTTTATGGAATATGAAAATGTATTTGGGAGACATATATTTTAGCGAATATATATCCTTGGTAATGGAAAATTATTGCGTGATTAAGTGATAAATGTTATTTTAGAAGAAATTAATTATTTTAAGAATATTATTTGATAAAGGTAAATAGAAATCTATGGGAATTTCATAGTGTAATTATTTAATAATATTTTAAAAGAATCTCTGATTTTAATTATGGACTTATGGGAATTTAGTTATTTATGGAAGTGATTAACCTGTCTTGGATAAAATGTGATTAGGTTAATTACTTATTGGTATTATACATTAAGAGTGGTAGATGTTATTTGGAGATATAGGTAAAAATAAAACATGGAACACTTTGTGATCATATCCTTCTGAGTTTTTTGTTTCAATCTTTGTTTGATTATTTAGAAGAATTTTACGGAATGTTATTAGTTGAATGGTCTATGATTAATTTTGGGTATGACTATTGAATTTTGAAGATTTAAAGAAGTCCATCTCATTAAGATGGATTATTATTTTGGATATTATATGATATTATACTAACCATTTTGGTTTTCGTTAATTTATCAAGATGGGAGATGTAGATAGTTAATCTTTTGTTGATTAATAAGTAGATTCTTATTGAAAAAAAAATCTTTATAGAGAATATGAGTTTGTGATGCACTTTGATTAATGGATAAAGCTGAACATTTCAAGTATGTAAATGTCCTTATATTCATATTCTATGTAGTAAAATAATTACACCACATTATTAAAATCACCATAAAACAAAAACATTGTATGTTTACTTTTCATAATGGGAAATCAAAGACCATTTGACCCATCACAAGTTTGTGGTATTCATATTGTTAAATTTCTCCTGATTATTTTTTCTATCACTCCCCATCAGAAAAAGATTGTTATTTTTTCTTCCATATCCATGTTTTTTGTATGGAATCCTAGTGTGTGTTATCTCAGGTGACCATTGTACTTCTTGATTCATTCATTTACATTGTAGTTATATTAAACCTTTTTCCAATGTGGGATTGCAATAATGGTAATTTTAAAATTAAAAACATAGTTACCAAACCCAAATTAAAATTTTGAGGATGAAATTTATGAATATGGTAGGATGAAACATCACTAGTTTTAATAAAAAAACTATGTTCAGTGTCATACATGATACGGTACATTGAGCATAAATAAACAACTAAATATAATTATTTAAATGTTATCATTACAACCTAGTCGTTGGAATGGATGTAATGAAAAATATTAAAATAATAATGAAAATATGGTTTACACATGATTATATAATGATCCAATGGTTACCAAATTTAATAGAAATGGAAATAAAAACAAATTGAATAAAAGGTTGTGTTTTTAGAAACATTATTTATATTATAATAACTGTGTTTATAAAATCATATCACTCTTGTTCAATTATATTAATTAAATATACACTCTAATTAAAGCTTAAAATTTATATGATATGTTTTCTACACAAGATATACTAACAGTATCAATTTTAAGGATAAAAGAATAATTTTTCAAAAAATCCATTTTATCCCCTTTTGATGGATAATCATTTTTAAATTTAGTTTATCTCACATTTATATGTTCTATATGAAACAATAAACATGTTATTTATAATATTTATATCCAAAATTAATTTGGTTGAATTTAATTATTTTTTTGATAAATTTTATTTTTTAATGAATACTAAAAAATGCTGCATTTTAATTCAAAACTACCTTTTTAGCTAATTATTTTTATTTAAATATATTACCATTTTAATTGGTCATAAAGAGTAATTGGATTAATTTGTTATCATTTAATCAAATTATTGGCATTTTAAGTGATTGGGCATTGAAATTTTATATAAACATGTTTCAATCTTTTGAGGGTTTTTACTTTTTAAAAACTCGTTTTCTCGTTTTGAAAATGAGGATTAATTTTGAAATAATTATTGAAACTTCTGTGTATTGAATTTATAAAAATAGATTCCATATTTTTCATGAAAGGCTCCAAATTGTGTTAATATTTAACATTTATTTTTGGAGATTATGAATAGTAACTTCAGTAATTATTTTTATTTACCATAGTTAATGGGTAAATTATGTAAAAACGGGTAAAAATAATATTATAATAATATAAAAGATCCATAAATTTTGTAATAATTTTATTGTATGATCCCTTGTTGACCACAACAATACCTAGGCTGATATTTGGGATTTTGGTAGTCACTTGGGTGTAAAACTTACATTTATAATAATTATTTTAAAAGAAATAGAAATATAACATAACCATGTATATTCTTAATAATGTAATTTTAATATAGGGATATATTACTCATATATTTTAATATAAATATTCATTATAAATATATAAATATTTCCTATATCATGGTATTTTATTTATTTTAGTATAAAGTAAATAAATAAATTTATTTATGGAACACTAATGATTCAACGATTACCATATTAATGAATGATTCAAATAAATGAAATTATAAATATTAAACGAAATATATTTTATAACTTTTTAGGACATAGATGAACTTTTTATATTATTATTACATTTTATATTTCATTTAATGATTTCTGTATGAATTAATCATGTTTTTATGACTATGAAAAATCAATTATTAAAGAGTGTCAAAATTGACATAAATGCATTTTTAAAACAAATACTATTTTATTAAATGATATAATAGTCGATATATCTAATATTCAGAAAAATTAATTTTATAATTTTAATAATGTCATTAATTATCCACTTGAGGTTCTCTTGTCATTTTATTGTTAATATATTAAACATATAGTGTAAAAATAAAAGAAGACATGGTAAGAGTTAATTTATTTAACTAATGATTAAATCCAAATGGTAATGTTACATTTGTGACCTAAAATTGTCGAAAACCTTTAAGTTGAGAGGATTTATACCATCCCTCATCATGTCATTTAAATATATCACATAGGATCAATTATAATTCAAAAATCAATTTATAATAAAAAATATTTCAAGACATTCCTAAAGCACCCATCACCCCACTTATAAAAGGCCACCACCTCTGGCCACATACTCACACCTCTAAATCCCCTTGTCTTATCCAACTTCTTCTTAAATAAGCTCCCAAAAATCCTACCTTACTCCTAGAACCCCTAACATGGAATGTTAAAAATTCAATAAATCCTTTTGGATCAAATCCGAAGTAGTTAACAGATTTAGAGGTAACATCTTCTCTCAAACTATTTTCCTTTATTTTCCTTCTCCAACACCCAAACCTCTCATTATTAAATTATTTTATAAAAAACAAGTAAAATAAATATACTAAGATATTTTTATGAACATTTTTTGACCTACACATACACACACATATATCTAATGTATATAGAACATATTGTTTCTTGGATGGCGAACTAATGCCTCACGAAACGATCGTTGCTTAATTTTCTCATACCGCCTCTTATGGAGGTCATTATGATGAAAATATATTTATATATGATATATATTATAATTATATTGTCTCTATTATTATGTAATTTTTTTTAAATACATTTATTATTTCCATAATCTGTAAATATGATAACATTATTTAAGAAAATGTGGACTATCACCCCCTCAAAGTGATTTGACTCATTGAGGACAGAAATTGAATTTATAAAGGATTTTGTTGATCAAATTATGTATCATATATAATATAGATATTATATTAATTTATAATATAACTATTTCTCATTTAGTTTTGAATCCTTTAAGATTACTATGAAATGAATGTAGTGGTCATGCGTAGGTATGACCAACTATCTCCTTGAATGGTGCATTTAATTTCACATCTCCAAATATTGTGGATTATTATAAATACATATATACTAGATATATATGATATTTAAATCATGAATACTCGTTTTGAGATATTTTACTTTTGAAAACATAGAAAAGTTATAATTATAATATCTTTATTTTTTGACTCATGTACTAAACATTTATAAACATATGATATGAACTCAAATAATTAACTAATTTCTATTACATGGTAATAAGTAATATATAGTAAATATCAAACATGAAAAAGGTTCTAAATCATGTATAAATGAACTTATGTTTATTTTTTAGGAATACAATGAATGAACGAGATAAGTCATACTCAAGGTATGGGAAATCTTAACACAATCTCCATTCATTGAGTTAAATATTCATGTCATTAGTTTTGTTTTTCCAAAAATATGTCTGAATGACCTCTGATTAATTTAAACATAATATCCCCTTATATTGAGTGTAGTTTTATTTTTAACACATATTTATTACATTTCTTTATACCTAATCAAAGGATGTGAACTTTTTAAGGGACTTTGTCTCAATCTCTTTTTGTTAAGACATTTCTTTTTGATATGAACAATTATTTTTTTGTAATGTGTATATACTAAAACTTTTACCTTAGTAACACATATTATATCTATACTCATGATAATTACTGTCGTGTAAACCATTCTACTATCATTTGATGTAGAATTTAAATCTTCAAAATTTTAAAGTACTCTTTATCTAACACATCATTATAAATGTTTTAATGATTTATTCTTCTATAAACTTCTCTTCCATATCCATGTCTTCAAAATAATTTGAAGGAATTATTTTTATGGACATGAATTTTTATAATTGTAAATTCCTTTAAAATGTTTCAAATTGGTATTGGTCACTTTGATTCAAAAATATTATATTAAATTGTATAAATTTTATTTTAAAGGGTGATTGATTATTTCAATAACACTGAATGTTTTTTATATTTACATCCCCAATGGAATTTTATTATTATATATTTCTATTATGTTTTAATATTTACATTCAAATATTACAATTTTATTTTAAAAAAATGTGTTTTCATTTATTAGTGTAGGGCTTGTAAAGACAAAATGTGTTTTGAAAATGGAAATTTTAATTTTCTTTTATGCTTGGTTTATGTGTCATGATTTTTTTAAGTTTCTCATTAATTGAATAAGTATATGGGTAGTTCGATGATATCCCAAGGGGGTTTGACCCATGATATCTCTCCCTTTAATTTCGTAATGTTATGGTGGTAAATTCTAGTGTTTCTAATAATAGTTTAAGGTAATATATTGTGATAGGTATTCATAATATAACCATGAAGGCTACTCCTTCTATAGTTGAGAATTCTACAATGTATGTATGTTACGGATGATTTAAGTAAACTTTATGAATTATAATTTCTATTGGTTTATCAGGAATATTATGATTTTGTAATGTATTTTAAAGAGATTATGGTTTATTGGTGGAATGTATTGTTTTGGGAAAATGATTTCATGAGTTTTAAAGATTCATGGACTAACGATTTTATTCTATAAAAATATTTTAATGCTCATCCCATGTTTTTTAAATTTTTTCCATAGGGTATAAGGATCATAAATAGAAATAAAGAATTCAAAAATATTTTTATCATGAAAATGAAATCATGTTTTGATTAAAGGGATTCCTTTATTGTAAAAAAGTGGATACTAAGTGTAGTTGTCCACATGTAATGTCTGGGTCTATTATGTAATAGTTATGGCCTATTTCTCTAAAACAGCATATATGAAAAGATACTAAATGTGAATTATTTATGTAACTCAATATTATGTAATGTTTAATGTTTGTAATTTATAAAATTGGTCACTAATCCTATACTCAAACAACTCTACAGTGTAGAATTTGTGGTGATATATAGTGATGTGTCAAAGAACGAAATGTGATATTTCATCAAACATAATAAAATAGTGGTAGAAACCTAAAGTAAAATATATATTCATGAGATAAATTACCTAAGGAATGATTTATATATAGAAGTGGTAATATTTTAATCAATTATATTTCATAATTAACTCTATAGGGAATGTGTGAAATATAGACTAATCATAAGTTCCTAAATTATATATTCAAAATAAGAAGTTGAAATTATGTTAAAACAGATGATAAGAGTAGATCATAGACTACAACTACATATTAAATGAATTTCCTTGGAAGAAAAAAAGGTGTATGATGTTCTAAGAAGGAGGATCATCCACCATTGTCCTTGAGAAGGATTTAAAATAACCCAATACACAGGGATTTACAAAGGATGGATAAATAAATAGTGATAGGAGGGGAGAAATATTATATTTACTAAAAGATCCTAACATTTTTTAGAGTTGTATCATTTTCTTTTATAGGTACCATTTTGTCTTTTTTTTTTGTAGTTTTTGTTTAGGATATAACTTAGAGTGTTTATTGGTGGAATTTTGAGGTAAATTGATGAAATAGGGTTGTTTGTGGTTGGTGCATAGTTTTCCCTAACTTTTTTCCACAACACAACTAATGGTGAATCCCTAAATAGAGGGATGTTTGTTGGTTGGCATGTAATTTTCCTAACAATGTTCCCTATTATGAGTAAACATGCTACTCCATAATAATTGTTTCATAGTTAGGGATCACTATTAAGGAAAACCAGGGTCCCCTTCCTATAAAAACATGTGTGGTTCTTAAAGTGTCTCCAAAATTATTTATTAATTCATCCAAACCCCAAAAACTCATCAATTGCCACACAAACATGGATCCATTTAATTTTTGATGATTTAAAATCATTTTAATGGGATTCCTTGGCTATTTGACCACTATTTTTCATGATTCAATGCTTTGATCAAAGATCATCATCCTCTCAGTCTAGATCATATTTCATTAATTTATTAGTCATCGTTATCTCTTATATATTTCTTCTAGTGGGAGATTATTCTTATTTTTTCTAGATTTAGATATAAAATTAAGATATCTTGTTTTTATTGATCTTGATTTAGTTTTGTGGATCTATATACTGATCTACGTCATTGTAAAACTCAATTTTGGTCATTTTTATTGGGAAATTGTTCACCAACAGGTCAAGGTTAGTGTTCTATAATAAAATTCCTAGATTCCTAAATTGAAATTATATTTATGTAATTATATAATTTCTATTATATGATTATAAATTCTTTTCCTAATCAAATTATTTAATTTGGAGAATTAATTAATTAAGGTAAATGTTAAAATTGTGGATATTGGGATTATATTTTATGTATAAATAATTAGTGAATTAATTATTTTGGAATTGGGAATATTGAATTAGATATTAAAGTATCAAATACTGAATTAGGATTTGGGGATATTAAATTGACTGATTTAGAATAATTAATTAGTGAATTAATTATGGGGTTATTTAATTGATTAAGTTGGAGTAATTATTTGATTAATTAATTAATTGAAGAAATAGGATTATTTAATTATTGAATTAAATAATTGGTTTAATTAATTGATGAACTAATTCATAGAGGTAATGTGATTAATTAATTGTTGAATTAATTAATGTTATTTATTAATTGATTAATTAATAATGAGAGTAATGTGATTAGTTAATGTTGAATTAATTAATGGAAATAACATGGAAAATTAATTGGATAATTAGTTAAATAAATTGAATGTGATAAATTAATTTTGAATAAATTAATAAAATTTAAATGGAAAACTAATTTGTATATTAATTAAAGAAATTAAATGGGATTTATTAATTTTGAGTTATTTCTTGTAATAGAAATGGAAAATTAATTGCAAACTCAATTGAAGGGGGTGAATTTGATTCATTAATTATGAATTAATTAATTCAATTGACATGAACAATTAATTGTAGAAATGATTGAAGTATACTGAATTGGATTATATAGTTACGGGATTAAATAATGTATTTAACATAAATAATTCAATGGTGAATTAATTTATGGGGATTATAGCATTGATGCAATTGAATGACTTAGATTAATTAATTAGAGAATTAATCAATCAGGATTATAAAATTGATCCAATTGAATGATATATATAGACTAATTGGGGAATTAATCAATGGAGATTATTGTCTTAATGAAATTGAATGACACATATTAATCAATTATATAATTAATTATTGGGGATTCTATAATTATTTCAATTAAATGATCTTTATTAATTTATTTATTAATAAATTAGGGGCGATTTCTGTATTAATGCAATTGAATCAATTAGATTAATTAATTTGAAAATTATTTAATGGTAATTTTTTTGTTAATGAAATTGAATGAGTTAGATTAATTTATCAATGTATTAATTAATGATAATGACATGATTAAATAATTTGGGAATTAATTAAGGCCATTTCTATGATAAACTAATTGTTTTATTAGTAATGAAATTAGTGTGATCAGTTGAATGTATTATTATAAAATTAAATTGGAATGATTAATTAAATTTAAAATTAATTAATCTATTTGTTGCGATTAGTTAATTTTAAAATTAATTAATGGTATTGATGTGATTAATTAATTTTTGAATTATATAGTGGAATTAACGTGATTGATTAATTGTTGAAATAATTAAAGTATTTGATGTGATTAATTGATTTTTGAATTTATCAATATACCTAATGTGATGAATTAATTGTTCAATTATTTAATTTTATTGGTGTGATTACTTAATTTTTTAATTAACTAGTAAAATTTAATGAATAAAAAAATTGTTGAATTCATAAATATATTTTATGAGATTAATTAATTGTTGAATTAGTTAATATTATTAATGTGAATAGTAAAATTTAAATTAACAATAAAAGTCAATGTGATAAATTAATTATTTAATTAATAAAAATTATGAATTTGATGTGTGATAAACTCGAACATAATTTCAGGTTTGGATATTTATTTTGAGTGTTTTTTAGGGAAAGGGGAATTTTTGTAAATTTTAGAAGTACATGTTGTGTACTTAGGAGTACACGCCCTATACTAGGTTTCCATGGGATGTCGTGTACTGGTCGTGTAACGGCCGAGATATGTCTACATGGGGTGACCTAGGGACCGCCTAATGTGGGGACTTGTTGAGGGATGTACACGGAGTGTACATTAAAGGAACACACTATGTTCTTTTTCTTTTATATGATTAAATAGACCGGGGTTGCGTCTAATCTCTATATTTGTCTTCTTCAACCCTGGTTTCGTCTAGGAGAATCCGAGAGAGACGATTATTCTCTAAGACACCAATATATCATCTATTCTCATATTCATTCTCCGATGGGTTCATTGGAATCCAAACTATGTGTCCTTCCTTCTTCTAGAGCCTCTCCTCCTAATTTCTTCACTCTCTCAAGCTATTCTAGGATGAATATTTTTTACATTTTTGTAGATATAAATTGTTCTAGAATGATTAAATGGTCGACAGTTGAGAGTTTTTATCATACAATGTCGAGGTATGTGGTTTGTGTCCTTCGTTGTTTTTCATTGAGTTTTTTATGCCAAAATTCCAATTACCCATGTTTCAGGTATTTTGGGTTAAAGAAATTGAACCCTATTCTATCTTCCATAGATTGATTATTGTATTAAGATTTTTTTGATGTGATATTACGTAAAATTTCATGTTTAATGAACACCCCATGTGTTTGTTTCTACATTTGAATGTTTAGGGTCATTTTATTCGAGTTGCCAACGAGGCAGACCTTGTTTCCTTGCCTTGCTTGATAGGATTGAACTATTTGACTTTTGATGATAGTTAAATTCATGTGATATGGATTGGACTTGTTTATCCACGTAGTAGTTGAGATTACATTGGGAATCTTGATATCATTTATGCGTGATTGAATTGAATAGGGTTGTGATAACTTGGTGTACTTAAACCATATGGGGAATTGATGTTGAGTGCTTCCTTAGAGTGTCTACAATATATCAAGCTATGAAACCACAGAGGGGATTGATTGTGAGTGATCTCTAAAAATGTCTATAGTTTATATTACGATACCACATGGGTAATTTCCATTGAATGATTCCTCATAGATTCTATAGTTATATTGCAAAGACCATATGTGGAATTAAAGGTGAGTGATTCCTGAGAGTGTGTTGCCTATTATATTGCATTACATGGCTCGAGGGCTTAGACTATGTGAGATACTGAGATTGTTAATGTAAATATTGAATGTAGTGATGCAACTACCAAATCAAAGTAGAAACTTGTATTCGTTCATGTTAGGATTTATTCTAATAAAACTATGTGTGGTACTTACTTGATTAAAAATTTGATCATTAAATTCTAATGAATGTAAATAGAAACAATATGAATTGGTTACTTTTACGTACATGTAGTTTCTTACTGTATTTCAATTATTACATGTTATATAAAATCACAGATAGTTAGGCATAGATCCTATGGGGGTTGCCTACTAGGATTATTCTCACACTATGTTTGGGTCATTCTTTTGGAACCAAATAGATCATATGGTTGCAGGTACAGATAAGTGAATGCACCCTTCGACATCAGGTACTTAATTGGCATGGAGCTAGAGAGCATCGGACCTATCTGAGGCTTACGATGCTACTAGAGTTTATAAGTTTTCTTTTTTTTTTTACTTTGGTTTATTACTTTATTTCAAGAATTTTGACTTGTTTAGTATTTTTCCTAGACATATGCGACATGCATAATTTATATATCTCCTCCAAATTTTTTTAACAGTCTTCCATTTTTTCATTATTGTATGGTATTACTGCTTCTGCTAATATTTATTATTTGTTATTACATTGTTCATAATCATCCAATGATGCCATAGTCTCCCAACTATCACACCCAAGGCCCTCACTACTAGCCAGTAACCTCTTGCATTCAGTGAAATGCACTTGAGTCCATGAGACCAACGAGGTACGGGGCACCATTTTGTGGCACCCACAACCAGGACGTTACAATGATGTATCGGAGGTGTTTCTTTTCTTCTTTTTCTTACTATTTGGAGCCTCTAGATAGTGATATGAAGGAATGGGTAGTCTGTAATAAGATGTGATCAGGAGTATTTAACCCGTGTACAAGGAAAAGCCAAGTTGCCTCGATTATTGCAATTTATTTGGATTTTCAATTGTTACTATTGATTATATTTCACCATTGGGTGATACACATGATTTATACTATTATGATTTATATCATTGAGATTATATTTTTGTTCCAACTTGATCATATGAGGGTATTCCATCTCATGCATCATATAGGCAGTAGATAGGTATCACATTTCATGGATTATTGTCATGCCATATATGGTGCATTATTGATTACATGCTATAGTGATAGATGTTGTGATAGATATTCATGTTGTTGTGATAGATTCTGTGATAGAATACCTACCATTTTGATAGGTTATTGGAGAAAATTAATGTTTCATTTGAATGGGACCCAAAATATGGTCCATGAGGTGTTATGGGCCCCCATGATTCAAAATTTTGTGGATCATATTGAACTTTAAATGAATTCTGCAATGATATGACATGAATATGATTCCATGATCTGATTCAAGGGGAGTATGGGACCCCATGGATCATAATTTGGAACTTTAATGCTTGTTTCAAAGTTGTTGTGTGGATTTGGAGTAGTTTCTAAGGATTTCATTCCATAAAATCCCAGAATACATGGTGTACGATGATGGTTATACGCCCTGTATCCTTCAATTCATGAAGAAAATGTATTTCTTAAGTTAACGACAAGTACTATATATAGAGGCCCTATAGTCCTTGACTGTGTGACAGAAATTTTTGGAAGAGACATGGAGTTGGGGAATGTTTGGGGAAACACACCGTGTACTGGTAGTACACGCACTGTTGTAGAGACCGTGTATCCAGCCGTGTGACTAACAACATGGGTGGATGAAACATAGGTTGTACATGTCATGTCCTATTCTTACACACTCTGTCTTGTCGACCATGTCTCCAACCATGTGACTAATGACACATGTGGTTAATGCTTAATGGGTAGACATTGTGTCTACGGTGAACACGTCGTGTAGTGTTACCTTGGAATGAACTGTGTTTTTAGTCGTGTAGATGAACTCACGAAGAGGGGAATGATTGAAGTACTTGTCATGTATCAAGGATAACATGTTGTGTGAATGGGTGTTACATGACTAGGGTTGTCAAAAGAACACTCCCATGTTTAAACCAAAGGTAACACGACATGTGGAGGGTATACATGCCATGTACCCAAGTTTTAAGAAAATTGAATGCCTTATTTATCAGGTTACTTTCTTGAAATTCTATGTTTCAATCCTTAATAACATTGAACTGAGGTGTGTGCTAGAACTTACAGATTACTTCCACCAAGAAGTCCTCTGGTTTTATGCCAGATAGAGGGAAATTATCAGACACCGAAAATGGTAGATAAGGGACTACTAGTTGATCCTCCCATTGTGCCCATCTTTGAACCAACAGTTATACAGAAAAGATGTTCTGATGCACAATTTCGAGAAGGCTTCAAGAGGATGAGGCAAAAATTCTAGGGAGAACTATATAAAACCCCTTCTATGGTGGGTTTGACACAGGTTTTCAGCAGCAGCACTCTCCCACTTTCTCAGGGGATGTAGGACCTGAGTCTTCAGATTCATGGTTAGAAGCCATGTTGTGTATCATCAAGCATATGAAAAACCCTCGAGAGTGGAGGGTGAATATCGCTACATACATGCTACGTGTTTCCTCCATGATATGGTGGGATGTGTTTTCATAGGACGGATGTAAACAGATTTTGTCTAGGGATGAGTTCCGGTAGACCTTCTATGACTACATCTACATGCACACCTTGTGGGACGACTGGGCCTGAGAGTTCATGAGTTTAGAATAGTGTACTCTCTCTACCATGGATTATTCTTATTGCTTCAGAAAGTTGTAGATTTTCACACCCATTTTATTGGTGATGAGTTATTTACTGCAAGGATGTTTGTGGATGGTCTCTGATATGACATTCAATCCCATGTGAACATCTTCTGGTTGAATTATATATCTTCTATAGTAATCTAGGAACTAATCAGCGAGTGAAACTTGAGGGATTATGGAGCTTTTGGCCAGCGAGGATTAATATCCAGCGTTGGTACCCTTTCAAATGGTAGTAGGATGTACCATTGGGAGTCTACGCTTGGAGATCCGAGTAGGCGGTATTTTTCTTTTCGGTGGCAAACTAGTGTGCAACTAGTGCGGAAATGGTAAAAATATGAAACCTTGGTACCCAAGAGACCCAGTTGATTTTAGATCTTCTGGTAATATGGGACATCGTAATAATTTTTTCAATACCCTCCATCCAGTAACTAGTGAGGGAGGATCTGTTTAGAATCCTCACACCAGAGTAAGGTGACCAGTTCCACATTAGACTGGGGATGGAGTTCTTCAGGATGTTTACCCCGAGGTGGTGTTCATGGAAACAGTGGCCAGACACATGGTTTTTTATCATTGTAGGATGGATTTTCTCAAGGATCTCATATAGCTTCACAAAGCCAGAACGGAAGCCAGGATTTTGGGATGTAAAATATCTAGCAGGACCAGAATCCTGAACCCTCTACGTTTTGATTTTTGATTTTAGTTGCCTTAGTTTCATCTTCTGATCTTTTCGATATAGTGAATTCCTATATCTTTCAATGTGTTCTTTTTTTGAAGAGAATTGGTCATTGTATTTTTAATTCTGCTGATATCAGGACACTCGAAATTTTTTTCGGAACTAGAACGGCATGTCTACATTAGTGCATGGGGTTCCCTTTTGAGGTTGGTCAGTGTGACTTCTTATGGGACCTTTATGTCTTAGAGATGAAAGACCATGAATTCATTCACAAAATGGACTGGTTAGTTCCTTTCAAGTCTGTTTTCAATTTAAATCATCATGGGGTGTGTTTCAATCACCAAAGGGAATATTGTTTCTATATATGGGCGAATAATACGTCCAGGTGAGCAGAGCAGGACCCGAGCATCACAGAATGGGTGGTTTCACATCCCAGATTGTTATTTTATATCTTGATGACAAGGGTACTTCACATATGGAATTTCCTCTATTGGTCAATAATTTTCATGATGTTTCTTCTGATGAATTTTCATGTTTTACTCCACAAAAAGTGGTAAAATTTTCTATTGATCCTATAATAGGGCAACACCAATGTCCATTCCTCTTTATAGGATAGCTTCACCATAGTTTTAGGAGATGAAGAAGTAGTTAGATGATTTATAGGATAATGTTTTCATCTGACCCAGTACATGTCGATGGGGTTTTTCTATCTAGTTTGAGAAGAAGGAAGACGATACCCTCAAATATTGCATGAATTATTAGAAGTCAAACCATTTGACTGTTAAAAACTAATATCCCTTTCCAAGGATTTATGATCTCTTTAATCATCTTCGAGGAGCCCAACTGTTCTCAGATATTTAATTGAGATCTGATTATCATCATTTTCATGTTAGACCATCTCATATACCTCTTATAGACTTTCAGATCATGCATGGTATATATGAGCATGTTGTTATGTTGTTCGTTCTCACAAATGCACCGGCAGTTTTCTTGGAACTGATGAACCAAGTGTTCCATCCTAACATGAACTCCATTACAGTTGTTTTTTGTACAATATCATGGTATAATCTTATAATCGACATGACCATACTATCCATCATGAGATCATTTGGAGTACACTATGAGAAAATCATTTATATGCTATGCACTAAAACTTCAACTTATGGATGGACCAAATTCACTTCTTTGGTCATGTGATCTCCGAGACAAGCATATTAGTCAAACCAGAGAAAGTGAGAACAATATCTTCATGGGAGAAGTGGAAGATCATATTTTAGGTACAATGTTTTCTAGGGATGTATGGTAATTAAAAACATTTTATTCCAAAAATTTCATGCTTAGCAGTGCCACTGACGGGCCATACTAAGAAGGGTGTGAGTATTTGTGTACAAATTTCATAAATTCAGCCATTTAGGAGCTAAAAGAGAGATTGAATTTAGCACTAATACTTATTTTTCTAGGGTTAGTTAAGAGGTACATTGTATACTATGATTCATCAGGTATTAGACTGGGGGAAGTGCTTATGAAGGGGGAAGGAGTCATAGCATACGAGCCTCGGTAGTTGAGGCCACATGCGATGAACTACATGACACACGATCTCGAGTTAGTTGTAGTTGTTCATTCCTTGCACTGTTTGAGGAATTATCTTTTGGGAGACCATTTTGTGGTTTTCACCGACCACAAATGTCTCAAGTATATATTTACTCCACATGATCTGAATTTGAGATAGTGAATGTGGGTTGAGTACCTTCAATCTTTTGACTTTGAGTTTGCATATACACCTGGGAAAGGAAATACAGTGTATGATGTGTTTAGCTGGAGGACTCAGAGAAAAGCAGTTTAAGAGGACATATATGAGTGGAATCTCATGACTATATTCTCTTAAATGCATTTGTAGGTGCATGATAGACAAGGGTAGACATTTCTTTCTTATATAGATGTTACTTATACTCTTCTATATCATGTGTGAATGAGGAAGCAATCATATTATGAAGGCCTAGTCCTATGAGAGAGTGTGTATGGAGAGGACCCTAATCCTGGTTTGACCACTGACCAGGATGAGTTCTAGTGATTTCTTTGGTCCATATGGGTTTCAGCAGACAAACACGAGGAGCTAATGTGGGATTTTAATTCCATTGATTGGGCAGTTCATCCTGCTGTCACCAAGTTGTATCGAGAACTACACCATTGGTATTTGTGGACAATTATGAAGGGGTATGTTGCTGGTTTTGGGGTGAGATGTTCCACTTATCAGTGTAATACGATATATCATCAGTGACTAGTAGGGGTTTCACTATAATTACCCATTCCAGACTAGAAGTGGAATGATGTAGTGATGGATTTCCTGACTAGGTTATCGATATCACCTTGAGGGAATGATGTATTTTTTGTTGTTATCGAGAGGCTAATGAATTTTGAACACTTCTTACTAATCATGGAGAGCATTGGTGTTGGTGACCTTGGAAAGATGTGCATCTGAGAGATTATAAGATTTCATGGGGTTTTGCGCTCTATTGTTTCAGATAGGGACTTCTTCATTACTTCTCATGTATGGTAGGGAAAATATAGGGCTCTGGGTACACATGTACTTATGATTACAACTTACCATCCCCAGACATATGGCCAGTATGAGCACACGATTCCGTTGCTAGAGGACGTGCTTTGAGAATTTTTTCAAGATTTTTGAGGTTTTTGGGAGAAGCACAGACCTCTGGGGGAGTTTTTATACAATAATAGTTTTCATGAAACTATTCATATGGATCCTTATGGGGATTTATATGGAAGGAAATTCCTATCACCACTATGTTGGCCAGAGGCAGCAAAGGAAGCTATGCTAGGAAAACATCTTACCCAAGAGACCGCTGAGCAGGTGTAGTTGATTCATAAGAGGATGGCTACTGCAAAGTCTCTCCAGAAATCTTATGATCATTGACAGAGACGACCTCTAGAGTTAGAGGTTAGGGATTAGGTTTTCCAATGTGTCACACTGAGGATGGGACATAGGGGGATTAGGAGATAGGGGAATCATTCACTGAGATATCTCAGACCATTTGAGGTTATGGAGAGAGTCATTCCAGATGACTATCGGTTGTAGTTACCTCAGAGGTACCAGGCTATGTATGATGCCTTCCTCGTTTCTCATCTATGATGTTATTTCTTAGACCTGTCTCATGTTTTTCAACACAATGATATAGAGTTGGAGGTGGACACATTGTTCAAGGAGCATCCTATCTAGATTTTTGATCACATAACAAAGGTTCTCTAGGGAATATATTATCTTCTAGTACATGTGTTGTGGCAGCATGGATGAGGGTAGGATGATACATGGTAGAGGTAGGTAGATGTGTGAACGTAGTGGCCAGAAATGTTCGAAGATTCTTCTTCGGCACCTAATAAGGGAAATATGTGGATGAATTTACTTAAGGGGGGAAGTTTGTAATAACCTAAATCATAATTTTAGTTATATATCTATATTTATTGTGTAACAATGAAAAAGGGGAGTTTTGAGAAATTTTATAAGTATACACCATGTACATATGAGTACACACTATGTACCATGTTTCCATAGGATTCCATGTATAGGCCATGTAACGGCTGAGACATGGCCATATGGGGTGACCTTGGGGCTGCTTAAAGTGGGGACTGGTTGAGGCATGTACACACTCTGTACATTATATGAACACATCATGTATTTTTTATCTATTACTTCATTGAATATATCAGGGTCACGTCTAATCTCAATATTTGTCTTCATCATGCATAATTTCGTCTATTAGAAACTGAGAGCAAATAATATTCTCTGACCCATCGATCTATCATCCGTTCTCCAATTCAATCTCTCACGGGTGCATTGGAATCCCACCATTTGGTACTTCCTTCTTATAGAGTGAGACTCTCCTCTAAATTTATTCTCTCTCTCTCTTGACTTATTAATGGTTGAAATTTTTGGATAATTTTGTATATCTATGACGTTCTAGGATGATTTAAGGGCCGATGGTTGATATTACTCATCGTACAACATCGAGGTAGATTATTTGATGACTTTCAGTGTATTTATTTTTTTTAATATGCCAATGTGCTGATTGGCCCTATTTCGAGTATTTTGGGTTAAGGAAATTGAACCCTATTTTATCTAACTTAGATTTATTGTTGGAATAAGGGTTTTTTGATGTGGTATTATATGAAAATTTCATGTTTATGGAACACCCCATGGTTTTATTTCCTTGTTTGAATGTTTAGGGTCATTTGGTTGAGGTTCCCTATGAGGTAGATCTTATTTCCTTTCATTGCTTGATAAGATAGAACTATTTAACATTTGATTCTTGTTAAATTCTTATGATATGCATTGGATTTATTTATCAATGTAGTAGTTGAGATTACTTTGGGTTTCTTGATATCATTTATTCGTGATTGAATTGCAAAGGGCTTTGAAAACCTGAGGTAGTTTGACCACAGGGGGAATTGACGTTGAGTGCTTCCCGAGAGTGTCTGTTACATTTCACAATAAGAGAACACATAGGGTATTGATGGTGACTTCTCCCTCGGAGTGTTTAGTTTATGTTACGAGACCACACAGGGAATTGACATTGAGTGCTTCCTTAGTGAGTCTGTAGTTATTGTGTTAATACTATATGGGTAATTGACAGCGATTTCTTCCTCATAGTGTATTTCCTATTATATTGCATTACTTGGCCATATGGATTAGACTATGTGAGCCACCCAGAATGATATTGTAAATATTGAATGTAGTGACGCGTCTGCCAAGCCAAAGCGCAAGCGTGGATGCTATCCAGTTAGGTTGTCTTCTAAGATTACTGTTTATGACACTTATTGATTAAATGTTGAACATTATATGCTAATGAATGTAAATGGAAACCGTATGATTTTGTTAATTTTTTTTACTCCTAGTTTCACGCTTCATTTCTATTATTGCCTTCTATATATACTCACTGATAGTTAGGCATAGATCATGTGATGGTTGCATACTGGGATTTTTCTCACACCCTATTTGGGTCATGCTTTTGGATCCAAACACATCATAAGGCTGTAAGAATAGATAAGGGTAAGTACCCTTCTACATCATGTACATGATTATTGTAGAGCTTGAGAGCATAGGACCAATATGGGGCTTGAGATTCTACTAGAGTTTGTTTTTTTTTCAATGTACTTTGGTTTAGTACTGAATTTCAAGAATTGTGACTTATTGGGATTTTTTCCTGGACATATGTGACATGCATGGTTTATATATGTGCACTGGTTGCTTATTTATATTATCAATCTTCCACTATTAACTTTTTTATGGTATTACATGTTTTTCTATTGTTTATTATTTTTTATTTTGTTGTGCATAATTATCCAATGAGGGCATCGTTTCCCCACTCTCACCCCTATATCCAGCGCTGCTAGTCAGAAACCTCTGGTATTCTGGGAAATGTAAATGGGGCCATGTGACCTACCCTATATGGGGAACTTTTTGGTGTCACCCGGAACTAGAACATTACATGATTACTTAATTTTTGAGCTATCTAATGTGACTATTTTGTTTAAAAAAATTTGAATTTCTAATTTCAATTGGGTATATAATTAAATATTTAATTAATTAAAAATTGATGAATTGTTACACATTCATTTCATTGTGATTTTTGGAATGGTAACATGTTAATTTAATTTTTAATTAATTAATTTAAAGATGGCCTTTCTAATGTGTCAATTTTTAATTATAAAATCATCATTCAAGTAAAAATTAGAGAATGAGAAAAAGTTCATTCAAATGTGTGATTCATGGATTGTAACATGGTCATTCATATATGAATTAAACAATTAGAATAGGTTCATTCAAATGTATGTATAATTAATAGTAAAAAAGGAAATTCATGTATCAATTAATGAACAATAACAAATTCACTCTGAGATACACACTCACTTGGGAATACACTGAGATCTTTCATGAACCGAAGGTGGTGTTGAGATATGATATCACATTATCATTATTCGGGTTTTGACATGAGCCAAAGCATGTAATATGATATGTTATTACCTAGGAATACTATGGTCCTCATCATGATCCAAAGATGATATTGAGGTACATGTGTCTTCAAGAACCTGGGAGTTAATGTGGTTATGCAAATAACAAATTATAATGTGTTAATTATTAACTTATAAATTGTATATATTTCCATATAAGTCTATATAAACATTTTTAATGGATACTATTTTAGACACAGTTAGTGGTAGTCTAATGTGTTGTAATCACACCATAATTGGGTTGCATGATCAGTACCTGAATACATTACATGATTATAGGACAAGTTAAGGGAAAATGACCTTGGTTTGATAGCTAATTTGGAGATGCAGCTTGCATGATGGAACTATACAAGGATTCAGACATTCTTAAGAGTATATAGTGTCATTATTTTAGTTTTTCATTTTATATAAATGACAATTATAGGTAAATAGCATTTTTTCTGATTTATTTTTCATATTTAATTTTTAGTTTTGGCCATCTTGTTATACTAGTATCATCTTTTTATGTTATATCCTTCGGTTATTTAGTGGATTTTTCTTATTTATTTTTTATGGTGAATTAATATGATAAAAAAGAGGTTATAGTATCCCCATTATTGATAATAGACCATCACTACTAGTTGGAAGCCTCTGGAATATAGGGTGGTGCACATGAGGTTATGTGATAGACTATTTGGGGCAGCAGTCTTTGTTACTCGGGACGAGACATTATAAAGAAGAATTAGATGGGTTTTTCTTTTCATTTATTTTTTCCTTTTTTCTGACTATTTGGGAATGGTATAAATGATACTAGGAATAGTTCAACCTTGGTTATAAGCTCATGCATTGAAGTATCTAACACATGTCTGGGGGAGAGCCCAAGTTCCCTTTTGGTGATTTTTGTTATTATTGTTTTTTGTTAAATTTGATGATTATTTCACCTTGGTTAATGAACATGTTTTTTTATTTTATTGTTTTTCTAATTTTATTATAATTTACTCATGGCCTAGTATAGCACGAGAGTTGAGCTCCCATGAATAATTACCTCAATCAGGATTATTTTGTGACATACAAAATTTTAGGAATGAATGAGAAAATAGGTTGTGGGTATATTATTGAACATGAACTATTATTCCCTGATTTTTAAATTAAATTTAAAATGGAGACTAACATGAAATTGAAAATGATTGTAAAATGTTACAAGATTATAATAAATGGGTGTCAAAATGAGAAAATTGAATAATGAGAATGTGTTTACACTTGTATACCAGGTCTAAGGTGTAGGATGGTCATGGGTAGTGATAGTTCCTTGGATTTGACCATGTTCTTGGAAAATAGGGTAAATAGTTGATATGGTTTTATATAAATCCATTGTGTTAAATATTTTTATGTTTTTAAATGATATCCCTTTGTGTTGTGTATTATTCATTAATGTGGGTGGTTTAGGTACTAAGAACACCCTTGTTTGATAAATTAGTTGTAGGTTGTGTGAAGGACTATCTAGTTTCAAATCATATAGTAATATGTTGGAGGGAAGGGAAGGCCGATACTTTTGATAGATTAAAGTGTTTCTATTTTGGGAGGTAAATTAACGATGTATTATTTGTGGTGGTGATTCGCCGACGAGTTCTTATCTTAATTTTAATTACTAAAGATCATGCCCCCTACATTGAAATCATTTTGTGTATGTCAAGAAAGCTATAACTTAATGCCCAAATATATTAATGTGTTTTGATTGGATATGGGGACACATAGAAGTTCAACATATGATGTGGTATATTAGGATCCGAATGGTGGATGGTAGACCATCAATAGTTTCTAGTTGTGGTTTTCAGGACAGATCAAAGGTTGATAAATACTATGGTGGTCTAGTTACATAACAAGTGGGATTAATGATGCTCCAATGTTGTGGAACTATATATTAGTATTAGGTTTTTGGACCAAGAAAATGGGTTAGGAATAGTAGAATCATAATTCTAATGAGGAACATGTAAGGTTAATGTTTGAAGGGATAGGATTGGTGGGACTTAGAGGTGGTGGATGTACATACTATCTAGGAGGTTTTTGATGGTAATGTTTATTGCCAATGTTTTATTGAGAAACGCTTCAGGAATGTCGATGATGTTGATCATGAGACTGATGCGTCCTTAAGGAGAATATCATATTTGTTTTAGATCGCAGTGAGAATATGTTTTAAGGAAGAACTATGGTGATAGTTTGTATATTTTGGAAATATACATAGGTTTCGAAAGAAACATGGGAGAGAGAAGAAGATATACGAGATGAGTGGCCTAACCTTCTTGACTCAAAATCACATAGAGTATTGGGAGTACAGCTCAATGATGAGTTGTTATAATCTGGGAATATTGTGAGATCCTAAAATTTTCTAGAGTTTTCATCACCTCCTTTATATGTACTTTTTTGTCTGTATTTGAGTAATTTTTTAGGTAATAACTAAGAGTGTGTTTGGGTGTAATTTTGAGAAATATGGAAGGAATAAGACTATGCACTGTTAGCGAATGGTTTTCCATAACTATGCACCCCATCCTAACTAACCACGAAACCATGGGAAGAGGGGGAATGTATGGTTGGCACATGGTTTTTCAAACTGTGTGTCATTTTAAGAGTAGCCATGATCCCCCATAATAATTGGTACATGGTTTGGTAAAACTGTGCGCTCTTACCCAAGAACAGTGCACCGTTTTTATTGTGTCCTAAAAATTAGTTTTTAATTCTCCCAAACACCCAAAACTCACACATTTAGACCCAAACTATGACCCTTATGATACTACAAAATTTCATAGGTTTCTTGAGATATTTTTGGTTTTATAACCTCTTTTCATTGTTATTTGAAGCTTGTATCAATGTTCTTCATCCCTCCCTGTAGGTTGATGTTATCTCTTTACTTTCTCATTCATCCTATTCTATTCTCTCTAAATTTTTGTGGGAATTTATTCTCTATTTTTATAGATCATGATATAGATACAATGAATCTAGATTCAGATTTTTGGATATACATCTAGAATTAGATACTTTACTCTAGTTAATCGTTGTATAAGGTTTTAGATCCAGATCCCAATTTAGGTCGTTGTACTCTTCAATTTTTCGGATTTTTGTTGGGGGATTATTCACTAATGAATAGATGAAACTGGTATATAATTCAAATACAAAAGATATAAATTTCAATTATGTATTTGTAATTTTATAATTCCGTTTGGATTTTTAGTAATTTCATTCTGGATGAAATTAATTAATTTTGTGAATTAATTAATTAAGGGAAATGATCAAATTGGGGATATTAGGATTATTGATTATGAGTAATTAATTGGTGAATTGATTAAGAGGTAATTGATACTATTAAATTAGATATTTAATTATTGAATTAATTATTAACTATTAAATTGGGATTTTGGGATATTGAAGTGAGTGTATTGGTATAGCTAATTGAAGAATTAATTATGGGGTTATTGAATCGATTAAGTTGGAATAATTAATTGATGAATTAATTAATGGAAGAAATGTGATTATATAATTGTTGAATTAAATAATGGCATTAATTAATTGATGATCTAATTAATGGAATTAATGTGACTATTTGTTTGTTTAATTTGATAATGGGATTAATTAATTGATTAATTAATTAGTGAGAGTACTATGATTAGTGACTTTTTAATTAATTAATAGAATTGACATGGACAGTTAATTGGAGAATTAATTAAATATATTAAATTTTATTAATTAAGTGTGAATTAATTAACACAGTTGAAATGGAAAATTGAGTAATGAATTAATTGGAGAAATTGAAAGTGATTAAATAATTTATAATTAATTAATGCCACTATTAAGGAAAATTAATTGAAATATAAATTGATGGTACTAAATGTGAATAAATAATTTCAAATTAATTAATTAATTTTACATGAAATAAATTATTGGTAATTTAATTGAATGGGGTTGAATGTGACTAATTGTTGAACGATTAATTAATATATTTAATGTGCATAATTAAGGATAAATATATCATTAATGAAATTAAATGACATAGAACAATTAATTGGTGAATTATTTAATTGGGATTCTTGTGTTAATGAAATTGAATGATACAAATTAATTAATTATAAAATTACATAATGGGGATTCATGTGTAAAAGAAATTTAATGACACAGATTAATTAATTGGTGAATTAATTAATGGTGGTTGTTGTGTAAGTTAAATTTAATGAGTTAGATTAATTAATTGGAAAATTATTTAATGGGGGTTTTTTAATGTTATTGAATGAGTTATATTAATTAACTGAATGATTAATTCATGGGGATTTTGTGTTAATTTAGATTAATGGTTTATATTAACTAATTATTCAATTAATTAATGGGGACTAGGGTGTTAATGTAATTGAATTAGTTAGATGAATTAATTGATTAATTAATTAATGGGATTTATGTGATTAATTAATTTGGGGAATAACTTTAATTTATTTATGTGATAAAATAGTTGTTGAATTATTAATAAAGTTGGTGTGATTAGTTAATTATAGAATTGACTAATTGAATTTAATTGATTAATTAATTGTTGATTTATTTAATGTATTTCAGGTGATTAATTAATTTTTTGTTTAATTAATGTAATTGATAATAATACGTAATTATAAAATTAGCTAGAAGAATTTAAGTGATAAATTAATTGTTGAATCAATTAATGAGTTTGATTTGATTAATTAATTTTAAAATGAATTAATGTACATTATGTGATTAATTAATTGTTGAATTAAATAATATTATTGAAGTGATTTGTTAATTTTTAATTAACTAGAGGAAATAGAGTGATTAATCAATGTTAGAATTAACTAATGTATTTCATTTGATTAATTAATTATTGAGCTAATTATCATTATTGATTGGAATAGTTAATTATTTAATTAACTAGTGTAATTTATGTAATTAATTTTTTTATTAATGTGATTAGTTAATTGTCGAGTTAAATTATTGAAATGTTGTATTTAACTAAATTTTAAATTAGTAATGGAAATTTTTGGAATAATTTATTGTTTAATTAATTATGCGATTATTAGTGATAACATGGTCCTTCAATTATGATGTTATGGGTGGTTATATGGTAATTAAATTTTGAATTAAGGATTGGTAATGTGTTCCTTGTAATGTGTGATGTGTGAATGGTAACATGTTCATTCAATTATGAATCAATGAATGAGAACAAGGAAATTCTATTGTGTGATATATGGATGGTAACATGGTCATTAAAGTATTGATTAAATAAGGGGAATATGTTATTTTTTTGTGTGTATAATTAATTGTAACATGGTCATTCAAATATGAACTATAGAACTTTGACAAAGATACTCTGATATTTGGGCTCACTTGGGAATCATTTGGGCTCTATCATGAGCTGAATGTGGTTTTGAGATATGATATAACCATAGAATACATCGGGCTCTAGTATGAGCCAAAGATTGTTTTAAGAAAAGATATTACATGGAAACACTTCAGGCTCCGACATGAGCTGAAGATGGCATTGAGGTACACGTTTCTTAGGGAACTTGGGAGTTTATTTGGTTATGTAGAGAATAAATCATAATATGTTGACTATTTACTTATGTGCTGTATTTATTTCTCTATAAAAATGAACACACTATTTGATTGGATGTTATTTTAGACATCATTGGTCATAGCCTTCTGAGTTGTACTCACAGCATACTCGGGATGCCTGATCAGTACCTAAATAGATTACAAGATTATAGTAAAAGTTATGAAAAAATGCCCCATATCAGAGATTTTATCTTGGGATGGAGCTTGGATGAGGGAACTAGACATGGTTCTAGGCCCTCTTGGTAGTCATACTTGTCTTTCTTTTTGTTTTGAATTTTATACACTTGACACATATAGTAACATAAAATTATTTATGATTTTTTTTATTTTATTTCCATTTTGGCTAGTTTTATATAATGGTACTGTTCTAGTTATGTTATATCATTTAAATATTCCCTTGATTATGGTAGTTTATTTATAATTATATATTAATCTGCTGAAAAATATGTTATAGTCTCCCCATGATTGATAATAGACCCTCACTGCTACTTGGAAACCACTGGCATATGGGGAGGGATGCTTAAGGGCATGTGACCAACCGGTTCTGGGAAGCGATGTGTGGTACCCAGGCTAGGGAATTACATTTATCAAATGGCTATCTAATTACCTATCTATGTAATGTTCAAGGAGGGAATGAAGGAGGATATTAATCTACAAAATAAGGTTGGTAATATTCTGAAGTTCAATATGGAAAATTATAGAATTAATACATTTGATAAAAAATATTCTATCATTTTGAAAATTGAAGAAATATATATTTAATAATGTACATATCTCATCATTATTTATATATCCTTGAATAAAAAAGATTTATAGATATCTCAATAGTTCTTTTTATTGGGAAAAATGAATTGGGATATTATATAGTATGACTCAACATTCTTGGTATCATACAAAGTTAAGGAATAATGATAGAAGTCTTTGGGGATGACAAAAACAATACCTAAATTGATATAGAAGTGTGAAAACATAAAATTTATTTTATTATTATATTTAAAATGATTTATAAAAAACATCAATCAATTTTTATTATAGTTGATATCCTCAAATAAATGACATTGTTCCTTTCTAATATAGAATATTTGTGATTTGGTAAACATTCCAAGACATAGATAAAAAAGTGGTAAGGTTTAATGGAGTATGTCACAACCCCCTCTCCACAAGTTGTACCCCTCGTGGGATTGAAATGTGAAAATGGAGGTAATGACCCATGTGTCCCTCCTCCAATCGGCCCCGGGTTGACGACTAGCGCATTCATGTTAAGCGAAGGGTAGCGAGTTTTGTTCCTCCCTTCGTGTCGTGGTCTGTCCCCCTTCTAGTTGTGGCAGCGGCAGCAGAGGACGAAGTGGCCAATCAAGGTGGGATAGTCAGTGGAGCTTCCACCAGCGACAAATGCACAAACGGTTTGGAAGTGTACCACCGGCGAGCAAGGGCATGGTGGTCTATGGTATAAAGCATAAATTAGGAAGTAAGCATGCCAATCTGAGGGTGTAGTAAACACATAAATGGGAGGCATTACCCTCTAAGAGAACACATGCAAAAGAGGGAGATAATATAGACACCAACGCATTAAATCTATGAATAAAATATTAAAAAAACACATACAAATATGTAATGTCATAAAAAACTACTACAACTAAAAGTGGAAATCTCTATATAACCAAAACAAAGTAAAAACAACAGAAACCACGAAGCCCAAACAGCTCCTGCAAACCCAAGCTAGTAGAAACCAGCCCGATCTCTAACAATATCCATGTGACCTGAAAAACAGTATATATATACATAAGTTGAGTATAACAGTATACTCATTAGGACCCTCCCCAGAGCCTCTCATTTAAAAGTAAAGAGAGAATGGTAATGAACAGTGTACAACAAGTGAAACTAACTCGTCACCTAAACATGTATACTCTGTTCCCAACCTCGCCATGGCTAATCTTACCAAATATTACATATAAAAGTATATAATATAATTAATAATATCAAGGGTACCCCTCTACTACATCCCCGCTATTTTTTCTCTCTTCCCCAACGTTTCAAGTCCTAATCATCTCTCTCCAAAAAGGATTTCTCGTAGACACCTATGAGAAGCACAAAAACAAGCACCTCATGCATGAAAACCACCATGTCTATTAAAGAGAAGTATCCAGGTAGTTTCTGGGAGCCACCATAGCTAGCATAGCGTGTATCATACGCCAGGAATTATACGTCATCCCATTAAATCTGACACACTGATTAAGGATCTTCAATCCATCACCACCTATACACTTTATTCCTATAGTATTACATAGGAAACTATATCCAGAATATATGTATGTGAATAACAAAAATCCATTACAACCCTCTACACATATATGGGGAAAACTAATCATTGTGCCTACCATCACAAGTAACTGAAAAGAGAAGAGATCAGATCCAAAGGGGGTAGCCATCCATCCTTCCTCCCACAGGAATGTAGGGGAAAACACCCCCTAGCGCTCAGAATCTCCAGGGTGTTGGTTTACCTAACTGGCGGAGTGTAGTAACATATAGAAACACAGAAAGTATAGAATATTCGATAGCACTCAACCACATGATGGTCATAACCTAGTCTTCGACTCAACATCAGTTAATGTCTCTCGGACTCCTGGATTCCAGTTCTTAGACTAGGTATCCTATAAGCACACGACCATTTAAAGACATTATTTGCATTCCTTCATTCCATTTTAATCAGTTTCACTTTATGTTCATCAATTATTTAAACATTAATTAACAATTAAAAATTTTCTTAGTAAATGTTATTAGCCTTACACCTAAATTCCACTATTCCTTCAAATTACAACCTCAACATTGAATCCCATCAAGTTCCAACCCCATGGGTTAACATCATTTATTCAATAATATATTCACAACATTATTACTTTCCCATATTCCTAGAAATTGAAGAAAGAAATTCTATGCTACTAAACACAATTGACTCAAAATACTGAGTAGGTTAACTACCTGTCGAGTCTTTTCCCCATATAGAAAGACCGTATAACAATCCTCCCTCAAGAAGCTGAACATGGACAACATGTGGCATACCGCGCACGTCATTACCACATTTGGAAGAAGGGTATGCAAGAACAGATTCCTTGATTAGTGGGGAATTCAGTGAAGATAAACAATCAACAAGAATAATCATGCATCAAAACATTCACATCCCACTTGTTCCATTATCTCTGGTGTCCTCCCTAACACCCACATGCATAAACAGATGCATCTCTCCACTCAATGCATTGACTACGGCCACAACCAATAGGCCTCCCTACCCTCTTATATCACAATATCATTTCAGGTTCACATCACAACATAAGAAGCCAGAAAACTGACATCATATCAATTGGTATCTTGGCCATTAAACAAGAAATAGGGTAACTCAGAACCCTACAAGAAATTACCTTTTATCAATCAAAAAGTTATTTAATCCCTCTTGAAAGAAACGATTTCTTTTCATAGTTTCCAACCTCGGGAAACCTAAACAGTAAGCTATCACAAATTGTTTAAACATGTTTACTACGTCAATTTGTTTAACACCAAATTACCAAAACAACAACCAGATTCATTTGCATTCCTCTTTGTATTTATCCAAACATTTATCAATTAATTCCATCATTATATACATTATCAATTTTCATCAATATGAAAAAGTTAACCGATCATGAATAGATAACACACTATCTAGAAAAACAAATGGCAATAACATATGATCAATATCAATTTATTTATTCATTTCATATATTTAATAAGTCAATTCCATTCTGATCAAGTGGGCTAAAACATGCTATCGCTTCTGTTGAACATAAAGGAAAAGATAAGAAACAAATTCCCAACCTCAAATTGTTATTATCATTATTTATATGAGAACGATCCACACAAAGGATCACATTCCCTCGTCCAGTGGCAACAACATCCACACAATTTTTTGTGGTGCGACCACAACAACTAAAACCCAATAAATCTCCATTAGAAGAATGTAGATCACATACCATAACATGGAAAGGAGAAACAAAACAAGATGAACCCAAATGAATTAAAATAATATCTACCCTATATCGATGAAGGATCAACACTTGTTGCTTGCACCAAAAATGGCAGTGCACATGCAGCAGGAAGAAACATCTATGTGAAATGATCTAAGGGTTAAGGTTTGATCAAACCTCTCTTATGGAAGAAGAAAAGGTTCTAGAATCCCTCACCAGAGAACAAGAAGGTAGAACAAGGGAGGAAGGAATCTCATCCCTTTAGAATATTTACAGAGTTGCAGTTTATGATACGCTGGATTTTCCATTAAAATAGGTTCACATTATTTCCCATAGTTTAACCATGTAAAGACATCTCAAGACTCATGAAAATAAATAGAGGAGTTATGGGATATTATTATTATAAGGCCCTAGCCTTAAACCTTACTTAATATTGAATTAAATGATTAATTCACATTGAGGATCTTTTCAGGTTTAGAGTTTTAGAGAATTAGGAAAGAACTATTACATCTCAAAAGATTACAAAGTAGAAAATTTTACTAAGTTTCCATAAAATAAAAACTCTTAAAAAGAACATGTCCAGTTCCATGTTTTAGGTTGCATGACTTCCCCTTGATCCCATCCTTGACCCTATTCATCGTTAATTCCTGTGAAAAACATTTCAAAAACTTGTGATGAGCATAAAAAGCTCAGTAAGGGATACACAAAGAATGAAAACTATTAGTTTTTCAAAACAACAAGTAAATCATGTATGCTTTATCAAAGTAATACATTTCACCTTTTCGAAGTAGTAAAAACTCTTCACTGAATAAAATTTCATTACATACCCTTCGGTAACCAAAATATTACCATAAAACCCATATAAGGATCACATAACATATATATGTAACTTGGGACATAAACATACTTAAGTGGAATAACCATAAGGTCGACTTCCACAAATATCACTTAATGGAATAAACATTCGGATAACTTCCATACATACTTAATGGAATAGCCAAACGGCCGACTTCCATACCCAATGAATTGGAGGTTATAATGTAACCACCCATCCTGGTATTCACGGCACCACCCGTCATATGGTTTATCACGTAACCACCCGTAAAATGTCCAAGTACTATTATAAAATTATAACACATAAAACCAATATAAAGGGATGATAACATTTCCACATTTCAATCACAATATATCATTTAAATATATTGACAAAATATAATCCTTTATCAAAACCATTTTCAATACCAAAATACATAAAAGAGTATATGGTATTTATTTTATTTTAAAAACATTACAGCTTGTTGAGGAAGCCAAAGATCAAATAATACTCGCAGTGGCGGAAAAGGTCATTGTCACCGCGTACGTTAAAAGAAACATTCCTTTTTGTCATTTTGTAAAATGCTTCATAGAAAAAGATTCCTTTTGTATAAAAGTAGAAATCAAAGGGGTTTATACACCGTATAAAAGAACATTGTGTATAAAACAAAATATGCCTCATTGAAAGGAGATTGAGACGAAGTCCCTTACAAAGACGGTATCCTTGGTTTAAGGATAAATCAATTACATAATTATGTGTGACAAACAAATACACCAAATATAAGTGAATATTAAGTGTAAAACAATCATAGTTTATTCACACATATTCATAGAACGGCATATTCAAGGAGTATAAGTTTATCCCAAAGAATAAAGTTTGGGTTAAGAATTCCCATTGCAAAAATTTGACAGCCTAATGGCGTCACTAGAAAATACAGAAAATGAGTTGATGAGAGAGAAAAAGGGTATCTCATTACATGGAAATAAAATTTAAATCAATAAGGATATAGAAGAACATATCCCAACATAATAGTATGTGAATTAGAAGACATAACAAAAGAAGTATTTTGAAAAGAGGAGGGTGAAAGGTTCCCCTACCGACTTGGGTAACTTTCAAAACGCACACCCCATTGAAGAAGGGTCATTCAATGAATATGTAAGTACCCATAAATGAAATTATATTACACAAAGATTATAATAATGGGAAGTAAATACACCACTCAAAGTAAATGGTGTCATATGTATCATACATCTCACGGGAATAAAAGTGAGATGAAAAAATCCCTTACGAAAACTCAGCAGCCTAACGGTGCAACATAAAACTTAAAAAAATGGATTGATGAGATCAAATAGGGTGTCTCATCATATTAACATAATGTTTATAGAAAGAGTAATATAAAAGAACATCCCCCAACATAACAAATATGATCTGAAAAGAAGTGACATAAAGGATAGTACCTAAAAATAATGAGAGATGTTAGATCTCTTACAAAATTTCGGCAGCCTAACGGCGCCACTCAAAACTTCCAAAATGGATTTATGAGATAGAATAGGGTATCTCATCATATTAACATAAAATTTAAAGTAAGAGTAATATAAAATAACATCCCAATAACAAAAATATGATCTTTAAAAGGAATGACATAAAAGAGCGTATTTAAAAAGAAAGAGAGGAGTAGGATCCCTTACCTCGGGTCTGACATGACTCGATCGTTCTTTAACGTCCTGAATAATAAAAATGAGTTAATTTATACTTGCTTGAGAACCTTTTTAAAGTTTATTATTCCATTTATATCAATTATTGACATGTTATAGACATTATTTAATCATTTAAGTTAATAATGTTTGATTTGTCGATATTTGGTTCTTAAGTCAAAAGTGGAATTCTTACAATTACATGTTGTTCGTGTGGTCAAAGGTTCTTTAAATCCAGAATGAAATTCCGGATTTGGATATCATATATATCACATATATCTAGAATACACATTTATTTATATCATAACATAATCATTTAGAGGTAATAAATGAAATGCACCGTTCATGGAGACGGTAAGCCGTACGTACGCATGAACGCTACTTTCATTTCATTGTCATATTAATGGAATTAAAAATAAATGAGAGGTATTTATATTTTAATTCCAGAATTATATTCATAATTTATATGTAACATAAATTATATATATCCATTATAAATATATACTTATAATAGTACTTTACATTTGGGGATAAGAAATGAAATGCACCGTTCATGGAGACGGTAAGCCGTACGTATGCATGAACGCTACTTTCATTTCTATCTCATACTTTAATGGAAAGAAATATCAATGATATAGAGGTATATTATAATTCCAGTATAACATCATATATAATAACTTTAAATCCATCCTTTTTACATCCCACATACGACATTAATGAATAACATCACTTTGAGGGGGCGGTAGTCCTCACTTCCTTAAATGAAGATATCGAATTTAACCATAATGGAAGCCATAATGGTATAGCGCAAATGAAAAATACATAAGCATAAGTAAGACATAAACAAAATATATATCATATATAAATAGAGTGACATCTTAATGTCCACCTTTGAAGGTGTTATATGAGTGTTGAACAATCATCGTTTCGTGAGGAAGAAATTCACCATCCACAGAAACAGTATGTTCTTAACCATTAAGTGTAGGTGTGTGTGAGTGTAGCTCAAAATATTCTTATAAAAACATCCTAGTATATTGAATATACTGGAGTTGTTACAAAATAAATGAATAAAAATAGTTTAGGGGGTTGGATAAGCAAAATAAAACAAAACGTCTCAAGTGAAGACATTACCTTATAATCGGGTAACTCCCTTTAGTTTGAGCTCAAAGGCTTCCTTGGGAAGACTTCTACCCAAAGTGAGGCTTCAAGGAGTAAGATAAGGATGTGGAGAGACAAAATTATCTAAGCATGGCCGAACCAAAGGCTTGAGAGATGGGGTTAATGTGGTAGAGGTGGGGGCCTTTTATAAGAGGAGAGGAGGGGTGCTCTTGGAAGGTAATAAAATGTTACTTTATTCACAAATGTTTTTTGGATTTTAATGGTCCCACATTTATGTGTTTCGAGGATAAGGTGATAAGGGTTCTAAATAAACCCATCCAATAGGTTTTGTACATGTGTAGGTCTTAGATTTTACATTATCTTTCCATTTTATTTAAATCGTTAAATAATGAGGTAATCGTTACATCATCATGGTGTCATTAATAATTTAATTTATTTAATGTCTAAAAATTATAAAAAAATATCATGATGTAGGAAATCTTTTTATCTTTCTATTGAATATTTATAGTAAAAAAATTTACTTGTATAACCCCATGTAATAATTGGTTCAGTAAAACATTTCATGTTTGTGTCATTTTTGCTTTAACTTTAAATAAAATTCATAAATGTCATTATCATACCCATGTGGCTCCATGGGGTACCACAAATCGACCCATGGGTTGTATTGGTCGTCAATAACTCAACCAATAGGGTTAGGACAAGTGTTAAGATATTTTCATTTTATTATACTATCATTTTTACATTAAATTACACTAATTACCTTTAATAGTGATTAATAAAACATAAAAGTTACTATTCACCAAAATTTATTTTAATCCCATTGAACCACATTTTACTTAATAATGAAAATCATTTAAATTAGATTTTTGAGATTCAAAACACAGAAGTGGTAAAGTCCCCTTTAAATGAATAATCAAATTTTGTAACCACCACTTTGTGGTTTCACTATTAATCAAAAATTGATGTTTTTCAGAAAAATACCAAAAAATCACCCTAAGCTATATTTGATATTTCAAATTCAAAAATGATGTCCATTTTACAAAATTCAATACATATAAGTTTCTTTAATTAATTTAATAATTAATTCTCGCTGTCAAAACAAATAGAGTGTTTTTATGAAACAATAAGTATCAAAACATGGACACCAGTTTATGTCCAATTTCAAATTAAAATTAATTCCAACGACCACTATTGGATTAAATGGAAAAAATATATTCTAATTTCACATAAAAACCAATTCAAAAGATTATCTAATCATCTTAATAAATTAGATTAAAAAGGGGTTTTGAATTAAAATACAACATTTTACACTATTCATTAAAAAATGGACTTTATCGGAAAAATAACAAATAACTACACAAAGAAATATTTGATGTCCTGATTCTACAGAAGAGTTTTATTTGGTCAAATAGAATGTATAAGAGTGACTATAACTATATTTAATGACGCTTCGCCATCAAATGTTGATAAGTGGACCTTTCGTGAAAATTAGAGTATATTAGCCTAAAATTGAATTCTTTTCGTATTTTAAGCCTTTATCCATTATTAGATAAATGTAAAAACATTTAACATACATATATAATCATATATTAGTTATTTATATCCATTCCTTCCAGTACAACGGCTACGTGTTAACTAACATTTAAAATAATATAATTTTATAACTTGTGTACAACGTACGATTTCAAAGAAACTCTTTGTTGCGTATCGGGTACGCTATCGAACATAGAAACCCCTTTAAAGTAAAATTAATATTTAATTCACAAATATTAATAAATATGAAAATGTATTATTCTTTATTTACCTGGGATGTTACATCCTTCCCCCCTTTTGGGAATTGCGTCCTTGCAATTTTATTGACTTATCAAAATAAGTGGGGGTATTTATCCCTCATTGCATTTTCAGATTCCCACATTTCCTCTTCAACCATATGGTTTTTCCACAAAACCTTTACCTGGTGAATTACCTTATTTCGCAATACATGCTCTCTTCGGTCAAGAATCTGGATTGGTTGTTCTTCATAAGAGAGATTCTCTTCCAACTGAACTACCTCTGGGCACAAAACATCAGATGGATCTGACATATACTTTCTCAGCATCGAAACATGAAAAACATTGTGTACCTGAGATAAACATGGATGTAATGCCACTCTGTATGCAACTGATCCAACTCTCTCCAGAATTTCATATGGTCCAATGAACCTTGGACTCACCTTTCCTTTCTTACCAAATCACATCACACTTTTCAATGGAGAAACCTTGAGAAAAACATGATCACCTACCTCGAAAGACAGATCCTTCCTCCGGTTATCCGCATAACTCTTCTACCTGCTCTGAGATTTTCTCATGTGTTTCTGAATCAACTGAACTTTTTCTGCCATCTCTTCTACCAATTCTGGTCCCATCAACTTCCTTTCACCCACTTCATCCCAAAATGCTGGAGTTTGACACCGCTTCCCATATAATTCCTCAAGTGGTGCCATCTGTATACTGGAATGAGAACTGTTATTATAAGAAAACTCAACCAAAGAATGATGTTGGTCCCAACTTCCATGATAATCCATCGAACATGCTCGTAGCATATCCTCCAAGGTCTGAATTGTTCGTTCTGACTGCCCAACTGATTGAGGATGAAAAGCTGTACTAAAATTTAATTCAGTACCCAACGACTTCTGAAGGCCTTTCCAAAAGTTAAAAGTAAACCTGGGATCACGATCAGACACAATGTAGGGAGGAACTCCATGTAACCTGACTATCTCTTTTAGATATAAACAGGAATGTTGATCTAGTGAAAAAGTATCTCGTATAGCAAGGAAATGAGCAGATTTATTCAAGTGATCAACAATAACACAGATTGCATTATTACCTCAAGATGTCCTTTGTAATCCCACAACAAAGTCCATGGATATGTTTTCCCATTTCCACTCTGGAACTGGTAAAGGCTGAAGCATCCCTTTCGGTAACTACCGCTATGCTTTAACCTGCTGACAAGTCAAACACTTCACAGTAAAATCAGCAATATCTATTTTCATTCCATCCCACCAATAATACTCCCGCAGATCTCTGTATATCTTAGTACTGCCAGGATGAACTGAAAACGGAGAACTATGATCTTCACATAACAACTCTCTCTTCAACTGTGAATCACAAGGCACACAATCTCTTCCCAAATCTCAAAAAACAATCACTATCAATGTTGAATTCATGCAACTTACCTTTCTGTACCAGCTCTACCTTTCTCTGCAACTCATTGTCTTGCTTCAGTGCTTGCATGATTCTGTCTGATAGAGAACATCTCACTGATAACTAAAACAAAAAAGAAATACATCCTACACCAACAACTTCTTTTCCAAATTACATTAAATCCTAAACCAAAGGATCAAGTTCCAAATGCAACATCTTTAATGAAGCATTACTTTTTCGACTCAAAGCATCATCAACTTTATTGGATTTTACCGAATGGTAATGAATTGTACAATCATAATCCTTGATTAATTCCAGGCATCTCCTCTGTCTCATGTCCAATTCTTTCTTAGTGAATATATACTTTAATCTTTTGTGATTAGTATATATTTCACACTTTACTCCATACAAATGATGCCTCCAAATTTTTAAAGCAAACAAAACAGCAGCTAATTCCAAATCATGTGTAGGGTAATTTACCTCATGAGTTTTCAACTGACGTGAAGCATAAGCAATTACTTGATCATTCTACATACGGACACATCCAAGTCCCTTCAATGAAGAATCATTGTATATTAAAAAATCACCATTCCTGGAAGGATGTGCCAAAACTGGAGCATTCACCAATCTTCTTTTCAACTCTTGAAAACAATCATCACATTCTTTTGTCCAGATGAACATAACACCCTTATGAGTTAGCTTAGTCATTGGACTAGATAACCATGAAAAATTTTCAAAAAACCTTTGTTAGTAACCTGGAAAACCAAGAAAACTACGGATCTCGGTTACATTTGTGGGTCTTGGCCATTCTTCAACAACTTTTGTTTTAGAAGGATCAACAGTTATGCCATCTTTTGAAACAATGTGACCCAGGAATGAAATTTTTTGTAACCAAAACACACACTTTCTGAATTTCCCATACAATTTATTTTCTTTTAATGATTGCAAAATAACCATTAAATGTCTTCCATGCTCCTCTTTACATTTATAAAACACCAAAATATCATCAATAAACACAACCACCATTTATCACTTGATTCAACTGAGCCATCAATGTAGAAAACTGCTCAATTATGTTTCCAACTATCTCTGGTTGCTGATTCGAAAGGTCATTCTACTCTGTATTCCTTCCTAGATAAGCTGCTCTATTTCCTCTATAGAAAACCATTCTTATCACATAAATATCTTAGGCGAAGCAACATGGTAATCTTTAAATGCTATATCATTTCAGTCATACCATAAATTAACTTATAATTTAACAATTTTCTAACTCCTAACGATGTCTAAACCGACCTTTGATACCAACTATAAGGCCCCGGGCTTAAGCCTTACTTAATATTGAATTAAATGAATAATTCACATTGAGGGTCTTTTCAGGTTTAGAGTTTTAGAGAATTAGGACATAACTATTACATCTCAAAAGATTTCAAAGTAGAAACTTTTACTAAGTTTCCATAAAATAAAAACTCTTAAAAAGAACATGTCCAGTTCTATGTTTTAGGTTGCATGACTTTCCCTTGATCCCATCCAAGACCATATTCAACTTTAAGTCCTGTGAAAAACATTTCAAAAACATGGGATGAGCATAAAAAGCTTAGTAAGGGATACACAAAGAATGAAAACTATTAGTTTTTCAAAACAACAAGTAAACCACGTATACTTTATCAAAGTAATACTTTTCCCCTTTTCGATGTAGTAAAAACTCTTCACTGAATAAAAGTTCATTACTTAACCTTGTGTAACCAAAATATAACAATAAAACCCATATAAATATCACATAACATATAAAGGTAACATGGGACATAAACATACTTAAGTGGAATAACCATAAGGTCGACTTCCACACATATCACTTAATGGAATAGACATTCGGCTAACTTCCATACATACTTAATGGAATAGCCATACGGACGACTTCCATACCCAATGCATTGGAGGTTATAATGTAACCACCCATCCTGGTATTCACGTCACCACCAGTCATATGGTTTATCACGTAACCACCCGTAAAATGTCCAAGTACCATTATAAAATTATAACACATAAAACCAATATAAAGGGATGATAACATTTCCACATTTCAATCACAATATATCATTTAAATATATTGAAAAAATAGAATCCTTTATCAAAACCATTTTCAATACCAAAATATATAAAATATTATATGGTATTTATTTTATTTTAAAAACATTACAACTTGTTGAGGAAGCCAAAGATCAAATAATACTCGCGGGGGCGGAAAAGGTCATTGTGACCGCGTACGTTAAAAGAAACATTCCTTTTTGTTGTTTTGTAAAACACTTTGTAGAAAAAGATTCTTTTTGTATAAAAGTAGAAGTCAAAGGGGTTTATACACCGTATAAAAGAAGGTTGTGTATAAAACGAAATATGCCTCATTAAAAGGAGATTGAGACGAAGTCCCTTACAAATACGGTATCCTTGTTTTAAGGATAAATCAATTACATAATTATGTGTGACAAACAAATACACCAAATATAAGTGAATATTAAGTGTAAAACAATCAGAGGTTATTCACACATATTCATAGAATGGCATATTCAAGGAGTATATGTTTATCCCAAAGAATAAAGTTTGGGTTAAGAATTTCCCTTGCAAAAATTTGACAGCCTAATGGCATCACTAGAAAATTCAGAAAATGAGTTGATGAGAGAGAAAAAGGGTATCTCATAACATGGAAATAAAATTTAAATCAATAAGGATATAGAAGAACATATCCCAACATAATAGTATGTGAATTAAAATACATAACAAAAGAAGTCTTTTAAAAAGAGGAGGGTGAAGGGTTCCCTTATCGACTTGGGTAACTTTCGAAACGTACACCCCATTGAAGAAGGGTCATACAATGAATATGTAAGTACCCATAAATGAAATTATATTACACAAAGAGTATAATAATTGGACTTACATACACCACTCAAAGGAAATGGTGTCAAATTTATCATAAATCTCACGGGAATAAAAGTGAGATGAAAAAATCCCTTACGAAAACTCGGCAGCATAACGATGCCACATAAAACTTACAAAAATGGATTGATGAGATCAAATAGGGTATCTCATCATATTAACATAAAGTTTATAGAAAGAAGAATATAAAATAACATCCCCCAACATAACAAATAGGAGCTGAAAAGAAGTGACATAAAGGATAGTACCTAAAAAGAAAGAGAGATGTTAGATCTCTTACGAAAATTCGGCAGCCTAACGGCGCCACTCAAAACATCCAAAATGGATTGATGAGAGAGAATAGGGTCTCTCATCATATGAACATAAAAATTACAGTAATAGTAATATAAAATAACATCCCAATAATAAGAAATATGATCTTTAAAAGGAATGACATAAAAGAGCGTATTTAAAAAGAAAGAGAGGAGTAGGATCCCTTACCTCGGGTCCGACATGACTCGATCGTTCTTTAACGTCCTGAATAATAAACTTGAGTTAATTTCTACTTGCTTAAGAACCTTTTTCATCTTCATTATTACATTTTTATCAATTATTGGCATGTTAGAAACATTATGTAATCATTTAAGTTAATAATGTTTGTTTTGTCGATATTTGGTTCTTAAGTCAAAAGTGGAATTCTTACAATTACATGTTGTTCTTGTGGTCAAAGGTTCTTTAAATCCAGAATGAAATTCCTGATTTAGATATCATATATATCACATATATCCAGAATATAAATGTATTTATAACATAACATAATCATTTAGAGGTAAGAAATGAAATGCACCGTTCATGGAGACGGTAAGCCGTACGTACGCATGAATGATACTTTCATTTCATTGTCATATTAATGGAATTAAAACTAAATGAGAGGTATGTATATTTTCATTCCAGAATTATATTCATCATTTATATGTAACATAAATTATATATATACATTATAAATATGTACTTATAATAGTACATTAAATTTGGGGATAAGAAATGAAATGCACCGTTCATGGAGACGGTAAGCCGTACGTACGCATGAACGCTACTTTCATTTCTATCTCATACATTAATGGAATGAAATAATAATGATATAGAGGTATATTATAGTTCCAGTATAACATCATATATAATAACATTAAATCCATCCTTTTTACGTCCCACATACGGCATTAACGAATAACATCACTTTGAGGGGGCGGTAGTCCGCACTTCCTTAAATGAAGATATCGCATTTACCTATAATGGAAGCCATAAAGGTATAGCACAAATTAAAAATACAGAAGCATAAGGAAGACATAAACATAATATATATCATATATAAATAGATTTACATCTTAATGGCCACCTTTGAATGTGTTATATGAGTGTTGAACAATCATCGTTTCGTGAGGCAGAAATTCACCATCCACAGAAACAGTATGTTCTTTAACCATTAGATGTAGGTGTGTGTGATTGTAGCTCAAAATATTCTTATAAAAACATCCTAGTATATTGAATATACTGGAGTTGTTACAAAATAAATGAATAAAAAGAGTTAAGGGGGTTGGAGAATCAAAATAAAACAAAACGACTCAACTGAAGACATTACCTTATAATCGGGTAACTCCCTTTGGTTTGAGCTCAAAGGCTTCCTTGGGAAGACTTCTACCCAAAGTGAGGCTTCTAGGAGTAAGATAAGGATGTGGAGAGACAAAATTATCAGATCTTGGCCGAACCAACGGCTTGAGAGATGTGGGTAATGTGGTAGAGGTGGGGGCCTTTTATAAGAGGAGAGGAGGGGCACTCTTGGAAGGTAAGAAAATGTTACTTTATTTTCAAATGGTTTTTGGATTTTAATGGTCCCACATTGATGTGTTTCGAGGATAAGGTGATAAGGGTTCTAAATCCACCCATCCAATAGGTTTTGTACATGTGTAGGTCTTATATTTTACATTATCTTTCCATTTTATTTAAATCGTTAAATAATGAGGTAATCGTTGCATCATCATGATGTCATAAATAATTTAATTTATTTAATATCTAAAATTATAAAAAAAAATATCATGATGTAGGAAATATTTTTATCTTTTTAATGAATATTTATAGTAAAAAATTTTACTTGTATAACCCCATGTAAAAATTGGTTTAGTAAAACATTTCATGTTTGTGTCATTTTTTCTTTAACATTAAATAAAAGGCATAAATGTCATTATCATACCCAAGTGGCTCCATGGGGTACCAAAAATAGACCCATGGGTTGTATGGGTCATCAATAACTCAAACAATTGGGTTAGGACAAGTGTCAAGATATTTTCATTTTATTATACTATCATTTTTACCTTAAATTACACTAATTACCTTTAATCGTGATTAATAAAACATAAAAGTTACTATTCACAAAAATTTATTTTAATCCCATTGAACCACATTTTACTTAATAATGAAAATCATTTAAATTGGATTTTTGAGATTCAAAACACAGAAGTGGTAAATTTCCATTTAAATGAATAATCAAATTTTGTAACCACCACTTTGTGGTTTCACTATTCATCAAAAATTGATGTTTTTCAGAAAAATACCAAAAAATCACCCTAAGCTATATTTGATATTTCGAATTCAAAAATGAAGTCCATATTAAAAAATTCAATACATATATGTTGCTTTAATTAATTTAATAATTAATTCCCGCTGTCAAAACAAATAGCGTGTTTTTATTAAACAATAAGTATCAAAAGATGGACACCAGTTTAAGTCCAATTTCATATTAAAATTATTTCCAACGACCACTATTGGATTAAATGGTAAAAATATATTCTAATTGCACGTAAAAACCAATTCAAAAGATTATCTAATCATCCTAATAAATTAGATTAAAAGGGGGTTTTGAATTAAAATACAACATTATACACTATTCATTAAAAATTGGAGTTTATCGGAAAAATACCAATAAATTACACAAAGAAATATTTGATGTCCCGATCCTACAGAAGAGTTTTATTTGGTCAAATAGAATGTATAAGAGTGACCAGAAATATATTTAATGACGGTTCGCCATCAAATTTTGATAAGTGGACCTTTCGTGAAAATTAGAGTATATAAGCCTAAAATTGAATTCTTTTCATATTTTAAGCCTTTATCCATTATTAGATAAATGTAAAAACATTTAACAAACATATATAATCATATATTAGTTATTTCTATCCATTCTTGCTAGTACAATGGCTATGTGTTAACTAACATTTAAAATAATATAATTTTATTACTAGTGTGCAACGTACGATTTCAAAGAAACTCTTCGTTGCGTATCGGGTACGCTATAGAACATAGAAACCTCTTATAGTAAAATTAATATTTAATTCGAAAATATTAATAAATATGAAAATGTATTATTCTTTATTTACCTGGGATGTTACATCCTTCCCCCCTTTTGGGAATTGCGTCCTCGCAATTTTATTCACTTATCAAAATAAGTGGGGGTATTTATCCCTCATTGCATTTTTAGATTCCCACATTTCCTCTTCAACCATATGGTTTTTCCACTAAACCTTTACCTGGTGAATTACCTTATCTCGCAATACATGCTCTCTTTGGACAAATATCTGGACTGGTTGTTCTTCATAAAAGAGATTCTCTTCAAACTGAACTACCTATGGGCACAAAACATGAGATGGACCTGGAATATACTTTCTCAGCATCGAAACACGAAAAACATTGTGTACCTGAGATAAACATGGAGATAATGCCACTCTATATGCAACTGATCCAACTCTCTCCAGAATTTCATATGGTCCAATGATCCTTGGACTCACCTTTCCTTTCTTACCAAATCGCATCACAGTTTTCAATGGTGAAACCTTGAGAAAAACATGATCACCTACCTCGAAAGACAGATCCTTCCTCTGGTTATCCGCATAACTCTTCTACCTGCTCTGTGCTTTTCTCATGTGTTTCTAAATCAACTGAACTTTTTCTGCCATCTCTTCTACCAATTCTGGTCCCATCAGCTTCCTTTCACCCACTTCATCCCAAAATGCTGGAGTTCGACAGTGCTTCCCATATAATGCCTCAAATGGTGCCATCTGTATACTGGAATGAAAAATGTTATTATAAGAAAACTCAACCAAAGAATGATGTTGGTCCCAACTTCCCTGATAATCCATCGAACAAGCTCGTAGCATATCCTCCAAGGTCTGAATTTTTCGTTCTGACTTCCCATCTAATTGAGGATGAAAAGCTGTAATAAAATTTAATTCAGTACCCAACAAATTCTGAAGGCCTTTCCAAAAGTCAGAAGTAAACCTGGGATCATGATCGGACACAATGGAGAGAGGAACTCCATGTAACCTTACTATCTCTTTAAGATACAAACGGGAAAGTTGATCTAGTGAAAAAGTATCTCGTATAGCATGGAAATGAGCAGATTTAGTCAAGTGATCAACAATAACCCAGATTTCATTATTACCTCGAGATTTCCTCTGTAATCCCACAACAAAGTCCATGGATATGTTTTTCCATTTCCACTCTGGAACTGGTAAAGGCTGAAGCATCCCTTTTGGTAACTGCCGCTCTGCTTTAACCTGCTGACAAGTCAAACACTTCACAGTAAAATCAGCAATATCTGTTTTCATTCCATCCCACCAGTAATACTCCTGCAGATCTCTATATATCTCAGTACTGCTAGGATGAACTGAAAACAGAGAACTATGATATTCACATAACAACTCTCTCTTCAACTGTGAATCACAAGCCACACAATCTCTTCCCAAATCTCAAAAAAACAATCACTATCAATGTTAAATTCATGCAACTTACCTTTCTTTACCAGCTCTACCTTTTTCTGCAACTCATTGTCTTGCTTCTGTGCTTGCTTGATTCTGTCTGATAGAGAAGATCTCACTGATACCTGAAACAAAAAAGAAATACATCCTACACCAACAACTTCTATGCCAACTTTCATCAAATATTTAACAAAAGGATCATGTTCCAAATGAATCATCGTTAATGAAGCATTACTTTTTTGACTCAAAGCATCATCAACTTTATTGGATTTTTCCGAATGGTAATGAATTGTACAATCATAATCCTTGATTAATTCCAGCCATCTCCTCTATCTCATGTTCAATTATTTCTGAGTGAATATATACTTTAAACCTTTGTGATCAGTATATATATCACACATTACTCCATACAAATGATGCCTCCAAATTTTTAAATCAAAAACAACACCAGCTAATTCCAAATCATGTGTAGGGTAAATTACCTCCTGAGTTTTCAACTGATGTGAAGCATAAGCAATTACCTAATCATTCTACATGAGGACACAGCCAAGTCCCTTCAACAAAGCATCACTGTATATAACAAAATCACCATTCCTGGAAGGAAGTGCCAAAACTGGAGCATTCACCAATCTTCTTTTCAACTCCTGAAAACAATCATCACATTCTTTTGTCCAGATGAACTTAACACCCTTACGAGTTAGCTTAGTCATTGTACTAGATAACCATGAAAAATTTTCAACAAACCTTTGGTAGTAACCTGGAAAACCAAGAAAACTACGGATCTCGGTTACATTTGTGGGTCTTGGCCATTCTTCAACAACTTTTGTTTTAGCAGGATCAATAGTTATGCCATCTTTTGAAACAATGTGACCCACGAATGAAATTTGTTGTAAACAAAACTCACACTTTCTGAATTTCCCATACAATTTATTTTCTTTTAAGGTTTGAAAAATAACCATTAAATGTCTTTCATGCTCCTCTTTACTTTTAGAAAACACTAAAATATCATCAATAAACACAACCACCATTTATCACCTGATTCGACTAAGCCATCTGTGGTGTAAATTTCTCAATTATGATTCCGACCATCTCTGGTTGCTGATTCCAAAGGTCATTCTACTCTGTATGCCTTCCTAGAAAAGCTTCGCTATTTCCTCTCTTATCATAGAAATATATTAGGTGAAGCAACATTGTAATCTTTAAATGCTATATCAATTCAGTAATACCATAAATTAACTTATAATTTAACAATTTTCTAACTCCTAAAGTTGTCTAAACTGACCTTTGATACCAAATATAAGGCCCCGGCCTTAAACCTTACTTAATATTGAATTAAATGAATAATTCACATTGAAGATATTTTCCGGTTTAGAGTTTTAGAGAATTAGGTCATAACTATTACATCTCAAAGGATTAAAAAGTAGAAACATTTACTAAGTTTCCAGAAAATAAAAACTCTTAAAAATTAGATGTCAAGTTCCACGTTTTAGGTTGCATGACTTTCCCTTGATCCCATCCTTGACCATATTCCACGTTAAGTCCTGTGAAAAACATTTCAAAAACTTGGGATGAGCAAAAAAAGCTCAGTAAGGGATACATAAAGAATGAAAACTGTTAGTTTTTCAAAACAACAAATATACCATGTATACTTTATCAAAGTAATACTTTTCACCTTTTCTAAGTAGTAAAAACTCTTCACTGAATAAAATTTCATTAATTACCCTTGTGTAACCAAAATATAACCATAAAACCCATATAAAGATCACATAACATATAAAGGTAACTTGGGACATAAACATACTTAAGTGGATTAACCATAAGGACGACTTCCACACATATCACTTAATGGAATAGCCATTCGGCCAACTTATATACATACTTAATGGAATAGCCATACGGCCGACTTCCATACCCAATGAATTGGAGGTTATAACGTAACCACCCATCCTGGTATTCACGGCACCACCCGTCATATGGTTTATCACTTAACCACCCGTAAAATGTCCAAGTACCATTATAAAAGTATAACACATAAAACCAATATAAAGGGATGATAATATTTCCACATTTCAATCACAATATATCATTTAAATATATTGACAAAATAGAATCCTTTATCGAAACCATTTTCAATACCAAAATACATAAAATATTATATGGTATTTATTTTATTTTAAAAACATTATAGCATGTTGAGGAAGCCAAAGATCAAATAATACACGTGGTGGTGGAAAAGGTCATTGTCACCGCGTACGTTAAAAGAAACATTCCTTTTTGTCGTTTTGTAAAACGCTTCATTGAAAAAGATTCCTTTTGTATAAAAGTAGAAGTAAAAGGGTTTTATACACCGTATAAAAGAACGTTGTGTATACAATGAAATATGCCTCATTGAAAGGAGATTGAGACGAAGTCCCTTACAGAGACGGTATCCTTGGTTTAAGGATAGATCAATTACATAATTATGTGTGACAAACAAATACACCAAATATAAGTGAATATTAAGTGTAAAACAATCAGAGGTTATTCACACTTATTCATAGAATGGAATATTCAAGGAGTATAAGTTTATCCCAAAGAATAAATTTTGGGTTAAGAAGTTACCTTGCAAAAATTTGACAGCCTAATGGCATCACTAGAAAATTCAGAAAATGAGTTGATGAGAGAGAAAAAGGGTATCTCATCACATGGAAATAAAATTTAAATCAATAAGGATATAGAAGAACATATCCCAACATAATAGTATGTGAATTAAAAGACATAACAAAACAAGTCTTTTAAAAAGAAGAGGGTGAAAGGTTCCTTTACCGACTTGGGTAACTTTCGAAACATACACCCCATTGAAGAAGGGTCATACAATGAATATGTAAGTACCCATAAATGAAATTATATTACACAAAGAGTATAATAATTGGACTTACATACACCACTCAAAGGAAATGGTGTCAAATTTATCATAAATCTCACGGGAATAAAAGTGAGATGAAAAAATCCCTTACGAAAACTCGGCAGCATAACGATGCCACATAAAACATACAAAAATGGATTGATGAGATCAAATAGGGTATCTCATCATATTAACATAAAGTTTATAGAAAGAAGAATATAAAATAACATCCCCCAACATAACAAATAGGAGCTGAAAAGAAGTGACATAAAGGATAGTACCTAAAAAGAAAGAGAGATGTTAGATCTCTTACGAAAATTCGGCAGCCTAACGGCGCCACTCAAAACAACCAAAATGGATTGATAAGAGATAATAGGGTCTCTCATCATATGAAAATAAAAATTACAGTAATGGTAATATAAAATAACATCCCAATAACAAGAAATATGATCTTTAAAAGGAATGACATAAAAGAGCGTATTTAAAAAGAAAGACTGGAGTAGGATCCCTTACATCGGGTCCCACATGACTCGATCCCTCTTTAACGTCCTGAATAATAAACTTGAGTTAATTTACACTTTCTTAAGAACCTTTTTCAAGTTCATTATTCCATTTATATCAATTATTGACATGTTATAAACATTATTTAATCATCTAAGTTAATAATGTTTGTTTTGTCGATATTTGGTTCTTAAGTCAAAAGTGGAATTCTTACAATTACATGTTGTTCGTGTGGTCAAAGGTTATTTAAATCCAGAATGAAATTCCTGATTTGGATATCATATATATCACATATATTCAGAATATACATGTATTTATAACATAACATAATCATTTAGAGGTAAGAAATGAAATGCACCGTTCATGGAGACGGTAAGTCGTACGTACGCATGAACGCTACTTTCATTTCATTGTAATATTAATTGAATTAAAACTAAATGAGAGGTATGTATATTTTAATTCCAGAATTATATTAATAATTTATATATAACATAAATTATATATATCCCTTATAAATATGTACTTATAATAGTACATTACATTTGGGGATAAGAAATGAAATGCACCGTTCATGGAGACGGTAAGCCGTACGTACGCATGAACACTACATTCATTTCTATCTCATACTTTAATGGAAAGAAATAATAATCATATAGAGGTATATTATAATTCCAGTATAACATCATATATAATAACTTTAAATCCATCCTTTTTACGTCCCACATACGGCACTAATGAATCACATCACTTTGAGGGGGCGGTAGTCCGCACTTCCTTAAATGAAGATATCGCATTTACCCATAATGGAAGCCATAAAGGTATAGCAAAAATGAAAAATATAGAATAATAAAGAAGACATAAACATAATTTATATCATATATAAATAGAGTGACATCTTAATGGCCACCTTTGAAGGTGTTATATGAGTGTTGAACAATCATCGTTTCGTCAGGCAGAAATTCACCATCCACAGAAACAGTATGTTCATTAACCATTAGATGTAGGTTTGTGTGAGTGTAGCTCAAAATATTCTTATAAAAACATCCTATTATATTTAATATACTGGAATTTTCACAAAATAAATGAATAAAAATAGTATAGGGGGTTGGAGAAGCAAAATAAAACAAAACGACTCAAGTGAAGACATTACCTTATAATCGGGTAACTCCCTTTGGTTTGAGCTCAAAGGCATCCTTGAGAAGACTTCTACCCAAAGTGAGGATTCAAGGAGTAATATAAGGATGTGGAGAGATAAAATTATAATAGCTTGGCCGAACCAAAAGCATGAGAGGTGTGGGTAATGTGGTAGAGGTGGGGGCCTTTTATAAGAGGAGAGGAGGGGCACTCTTGGAAGGTAAGAAAATGTTACTTTATTTTCAAATGGTTTTTGGATTTTAATAGTCCCACATTGATGTGTGTCGATGATAAGGTGATAAGGGTTCTAAATCCACCCATCCAATAGGTTTTTTACATGTTTACATCTTATATTTTACATTATCTTTCCATTATATTTAAATCGTTAAATAATGAGGTAATCGTTGCATCATCATGGTGTCATAAATAATTTTATTTATTTAATGTCTAAAAATTATAAAAAAAATCATGATTTAGGAAATAATTGTATATTTCTAATGAATATTTATAGTAAAAAATTTGACTTGTATAACCCCATGTAAAAATTGGTTTAGTAAAACATTTCATGTTTGTGTCATTTTTTATTTAACTTTAAATAAAAGGCATAAATGTCATTATCATACCCCAGTGGCTCCATGGGGTACCAAAAATCGACCCATGGGTTGTATTGGTCAGAAATAACTCAAAAAATAGGGTTAGGACAAGTTTCAAGATATTTTCATTTTATTATACTATCATTTTTACCTTAAATTACACTAATTACCTTTAATCGTGATTTATAAAACATAAAAGTTACTATTCTCCAAAATTTATTTTAATCACATTGAACCACATTTTACTTAATAATGAAAATAATTTAAATTGGATTTTTGAGATTCAAAACACAGAAGTGGTAAAGTCCCATTTAAATGAATAATCAAATTTTGTTACCACCACTTTGTGGTTTCACTACTCATCAAAAATTGATGTTTTTCAGAAAAATACCAAAAATTCACCCTAAGCTATATTTGATATTTCGAATTCAAAAATGAAGTCCATTTTACAAAAATCAATACATATAAGTTGGATTAATTAATTTAATAATTAATTCCCGCTGTCAAAACAAATAGCATGTTTCTATGAAACAATAAGTATCAAAAGATTGACACCAGTTTAAGACCAATTTCAAATTAAAATTAATTTCAATTACCACTATTGGATTAAATGGTAAAAATATATTCTAATTGCACTTAAAAACCCATTCAAAAGATTATCTAATCATCTTAATAAATTATATTAAAAATGGGTTTTGAATTAAAATACAACATTTTACACAATTCATTAAAAAATGAACTTTATCGGAAAAATACCAAAAAATTACACAAAGTAATATTTGATGTCCCTATTCTACAGAAGAGTTTTATTTTGTCAAATAGAATGTATAAGAGTGACCAGAACTATATTTAATGACGTTTCGCCATCAAATGTTGATAAGTGGACCTTTCGTGAAAATTATAGTATATAAGCCAAAAATTGAATTCTTTTCGTATTTTAAGCCTTTATCCATTATTAGATAAATGTAAAAACATTTAACAAACATATATAATCATATTTTAGTTATTTCTATCCATTCCTTCTAGTACAATGGCTACGTGATAACTAACATTTAAAATAATATAATTTTATTACTAGTGTGCAACGTACGATTTCAAAGAAACTCTTTGTTGCGTATCGTGTACGCTATCGAACATAGAAACACCTTTAAAGTAAAATTAATATTTAATTCGCAAATATTAATAAATATGAAAATATATTATTCTTTATTTACCTGGTATGTTACAATTAGGCCTCAAATCCATTAAAATAGGGAAATAAATACATTTTATGTTGAAGACAATGTCAATGTGAAAAAACTATAGGAAGATGGAAACACAATTAAAAGAATGACTCACAAGTCCTGGAAACAATGTTCCTCGAATGACTCACCGATCCAAGAAACACTATTCATAGATTGACACACTGATCCTGGACTCACTGATCCTGGAGAAACTATTCACATAATGACTCTCCGATCCAGGACTCATCGATCCTGGAAACATTGTTCACATAATGAATCACCGATCATGGACTCAACGATCTTGGAATAAATGTTCATAGAATGACGCACCATTACTATACACATAGTTCCTAGAAACATTGTTCACATAATGAATCATCGATCCTAGAGTCCCTGATCCAGGACTCATCGGTACTTGAATCACTGTTCACATACAAACTCACTATTCTGATGGTACTATTCACAAAACAACTCAATGATCCAGATGGTACTATTCAAAAAATGAATCATCGATACCAATGGTATTGTTCACAAAAGGACTCAAAAATATATATTTTACTGTTCACATAATGACTTGTCGATCTGATGGTATTATTCAAAGAATGACACATCGATGTCGATGGTTTTGTTCATAGAACGACTCATCGATGCCGATGCTATTGTCCCCAGAACGACTCACCGATGTCGATGGTACTCTACACAGAATGAATCACTGATACCGATTGTATTGTTCACATAAGGACTCACTGATAATGATGGTACAATTCACAAAACCACACATTGATGCTGATGGTACTGTTCACAAAAGGACTCACCGATATGATGAAACTGTTCACAAAATTACTCACCGATCAGATGGTACTGTTCACTGAATGACTCACAGATCTGGTGGAAATGTTCACAGAATGACGTACTGATGCCAATGGCACTATTCAAAGAATGGCATACCTATGCTGATAGTATTGTTTACAGATTGAATCCCCGATATGAGGGAATTGTTCACATCAGTCTCACTAATGGAACTGTTAGCATCGTTCTCATTGATGGAATAGTTCACATCGGTCTCATGGATGGAATGGTTCACATTGGTCACACTGACGGAACTATTCTTATCAGTCATAATGATGGAATAGTTTTCATTGGTCTCACCGATGGAACTATTTTCATAATTGGAAATTTGGAAAACTGTTGGGGATAAGTCACCATGACCTCCCAAAACACTTCAATCACTATATTTCTATAGAGGAAAGGACTAGAGAGGTCCGAGACATTACATAAGATAACTCTCAAATCATACTCATCCATGATAATAAAAAATCAACCCAGATTGTAAGGGGCTAGAACAACAACCCATTGAGATACCTCTCAAAATATAGAATGCGATAAGAAGCAACCAAATAAAGCCACCCCATAAACACAAAAGGTCTACCATCACAAACTAACATTTTTATGTGAAAATAGTTAAGAATAAAACAACTAAGGGTAATGAGAATGTATCTGAGACTCACATTCCCATATAATTTCCTCCACGCCACTATGTCATCACTAGACATGAACCAATGTGATAGAATTCTAGTGAAACACCTATTCATTGAATTCATAGATCTCCACAGGCTACTTCTTGATGGTCACATCATCATCAACATCAATATCTCCCCAATCGATTACATGAGAGTCGTTATGATGATAACGACAGTGCTGTGACACATGAAAAACATCGTGTATTCGGATCATCTGTGGGGAAAGTTCTACTCGATACTCCACAGCTCCAACACAGGTGAACACCACTAAAGGCCCAACAAACTAGGGAGAAATCATACTCTCATGACAAAACCATCACATCCCATGACGGGGAGTCACCATCAGAAACAAATGATCCCTAAAATAAAACTCTAATGGTCTCCTCCTTTGATCGACATATGATTTCAGAAGATCTTGAATTTTCTTCGTCCTCTCACGAATCACCAGAACCATATCTGTTGTATTCGTCACTAGTTTCATTCCAATAATTTCTGACTCTTCGACTCCAATCCAGCACAACGAAGAATAACACGGTCGGCCATAAAAGGATTCAAACGGCTCTATAACAATGGTGGATTGAAAACTATGGTTGTAAATGAACTCCACCAAGGGTAAGTTTTGCATCCATGAACCTCCAAAATCCAAGACACAAGAGCACAACATGTCTTCAAGAGTATAGATTTTCTACTTTTCTTGACAATCCATTTGAAAATCAAAAGCACTGATAAGGCATAGTTGAGAACCAATGGCATGTTGAAGACCTCTCCATACCATAGATTTAAAATAATGATCTCGATCCGAAATGATTGTCCTTGTCACTCTGTGGAATCTCACCACCTCCTCCAGATACTGCCTCTACAAAAAATTCACTGAGATTGAATCCTTGAACGCTATAATGTGGGATGATTTCATTATATGGTCCATTACCATCCAAATATCATCATGTCTTCCCTGAACTTTAGGTAAACCAAATAATACCATTTAGATGTCCTTCCACTTCCACTGAGGAATATCTAATGGCAGGAGAAAACCACTAGGGACATGGTGCTCGACCATCACCTTCTGGAAGACCAATCATCGAGACGTAAACTTCGAACATCATGCTTCAACCCAGGCCACCAAAACAGACTCTTCAAGGCTCAGTACATCTTTGTCATGCCAAGATTCACCACTAAAAGAAAACTATGGATCTCTCTGATAACCATCTTGTGCATCACCAATGGAACTAATATCATTCATTGATACAACACTCAGTGTTATTAATCCTCATACCTACCATCAAGGGCTTCGCCACAAACAATTTTTTCTCTCGAGAACTTCACCTCTATATACCCCTACTAGGACTCTTCCACTTGCATAACTAGAGATAATTGCACCATCATATTAAAAATATGTCCTCTTCCCCCAACTTCTCCCATATCGAAATGTAGTGCTGAATATTCTACCATTACTATCCTTGAATCACCAGATTCACGCACTGCATCACTTCGTGACTTTATGCTCATCCTATCAGCAACAAAATTCACATTTCCGGGTGTATATGATATTTTGATGTTGTAATCCTACAAGAAATCCACCCACTGATGTTGATTCATGTTTAAGTAATTATGGGAGAAGACATACCTCAGGCTCTTATGATTGGTGAAAATCTAAAAGTGCTTTCCAATGAAGTAATGTCTCCCCAACATCAGTGAAAACACGATATATTCCCACTCAAGATCATGGGTGGCATAGTCACATTCATGGGGATTCATATTCTGAGACTCATAAGAAATAATTTATCTCTACTGTAACCAAACACAACCTAACCCTAGATGCGAATCATCACAGAAAACATCAAACGGAACTCCCTCTACTAAAAGAAAAAGAACTGGAGAACATACTAACTTCTCCTTTAGATTCATGAAAGCTTCCTGACACTGACCATTCCACATTAATGCCTTATCCTTCTTTGTAAATTCTGTTATAGGATTCACAACCCGATAAAAATAGGCTACAAACCACCTGTAGTAGCCTAAAAGTCTAATAAAACTTCACACCATGACCACTATCATGGGGGATTCCCAAGACACAACTGCTTCTATATTCGATGGATCCATAGCTACTCCCTACATGGAGATAACATTCACTAAGAAATGAACATATTCAGCCAAAAAGTCACACTTTGACAACTTCCCAAACATTTATTGTTGATGAAGAATTCCCATAACGGCGTGCAGATGCTCTACATGCTCCTCCTCATACATGGATTACATAAGGATGTAGTCAATGAAAACTACCCTGGTGTTATCTTGGATCTCACAGAACTACACCATCATCATTCACGTGAACACAACTAGATAATCTGTCACACCAAACAACATTACAACGAACTCATAATTCCCATTATGACAATAAAAAGAAGTCTTTGGGATATACTCATCCTTCGCACGCGTCTAATGATATCCTGACTGCAAGTCGATATTTGCAAACTAACTTTCATCTTTTAATTGAACAAATAAATCATCAGTCCATGGAAGAGGATAGTGATTCTTTACTAACACTTTTTTTATTTGACGATAATTGATACACAATCAAAAACTATCATCAGCCTTCAACATGAACTAAACTGGTGCAACCAATGGTGACACACTCATCTGAAAAAAACCGCCATGTAAATGACCATAATTTTGTATACGTATCTCTCGTAACTCATAAGGGTCCATCCAATATAGAGACATAGAGATATGAGATGCTCCTAGTTGTAACTTGATCCAAAACTCAATCACTCATCGAGGGGGTAATGCTACAACCACTTTTAGAATTTCATCCGGGTACTCTTCCATGACCCTAGGAAACTCCAAATACTGAACCTATGAAGAAATAAGAATCATCTTATCCATCAAGTATGATAAGTACAGAATATGCCTCTGACCTATTTGAGGGTCTCGCTCACCAACAATCACCACTAGCTTTCAATCAACATCATAGAACACAACATGCCTCCTAAAGAAATCCACAGTTTCCTGCAACAGATAAAACCAATCCATTCTAAGGATGACATCATAAGGCTGTATCCATAAACATAGAAAATCTCTCAAAGAGTGGTGTGGCCCTACCACAAGCTCACAGTCTCTGCAAATATCAAACAATTCAGCTCAACCTCCAACTGGTGTAGTCAATGCCATAGGAACTCGTAGCCTCTCTACCACAAGTCCCAAAGAATGGAAAAGGGTTGGTGAAATGAATGGATGTGTCACTCCTAAATTAAAAAATGAATAAAAAAGTAAAAAACATTGAAATGGTACCTCGAATGACTTCTGGAGTGCCTGGAACTGGCAACGCTAAATCCTGAAGCTGACCACAACCTCCTCAACAGCCTCTATGACCATAATGATGACCACCACCATGGCCGTTCTTGACTCTCAAAGGATGGTAAGTATCACAAGGATGTCCTATTCCTACTTCAGATACCCTCAGTGGATCCAAAGCTAGTGTAAACTTCTACTTCTAGCTCGGTTGGAACTATCACAATAGAGGAACCTAGAGTAGAACACCTTCTGAACGATGTCTGATCTCAATTGTCGGGAACACTCTCCAATGATAACCTCAAGCACCACAAGAAAAACAAGAACCCAATATCTTGGCATTGTCTTGAGAGACTCCTCCACCAGATAAACGAGTTGTTGAAGGGTGGGACCAACACCCAGCTGAACTAACACTCTTTTTCCCTGAAAATCGGTAACCCAGGACCACAGCTCTACTTCGTGAGGAATCTTGACAACTCTCCTCTCGTGACAATCCAGTTTTGGCCAATGTCCTCTAGATGACTTCTTCCATTTCAAGTACATCAAGATATGTATTCAGCATAAGTGGAGTGACTTGAAGCTGGATCTCTAGATGCAAAGCCTCCTAAAATGCCTCACCCTGACCTCTTCATTTGGAAATTGGTCTCAAGAACATCATAAACGTTCATCAATTGGATTCCAAACTCTCTCACATTGGCGCACCCCTTTTGAGGGGTAAGAAGCTCCCGGCGATTGGAAGCCTTCATGGTCGAAGAAAGAAAGTCAGTTCCAAAATTGTCTCATAACTCCTCCCAAGATATCACCAACTCCTTACGATCCCCTCAGAATAAGAACCACCACATCATCACTGCTCCACACAGCATTGTCACAACCAAGGACACCCAATGTTCTTTCTAAGCACAAATCAAACATAACTCTATCTTGAACTCCTCCAAACAGTCTTCCTTTACTACATCTGAAATGGATTCCTCGTACCTCTGCATACTCTGGTGCTGAATCTCTTAGATATTCCTCATCTAGGTGTCATCATCATCATCCACTACCCTATGGAAATCTGCTGGCACAACCTGCTGGACATCATCTATGCAATCCAGTTGGGGACATCCACATAGACCCATATCTACAAAATAAAAAATAGGTATACTTCCTAAACATGTAATATGGATTACACGACATTAATTAATTAATATTTTTTTCTTTTATTAATTTTAGGTTAACATATCGCAAGGTGTACCCATTAAAACATAAGCACAAAGAATAATGATGCATGATCCTTTTTAAAGTCTCTACCATGGAACTAGTATCACATTTTTTAGTAGTCATTGTAGAATTAAAGTTTCATGAATCATATCACAAGGGGACCTAAATTCATATGTCTGAGCTGGTCTCCAATATTTACATCACATTCTAAAATGACATACATCATTTCCCTACCATCCAATGCATCCTAACCTGTGCCTAAAACCAAACACAATCCTATCCCTCAACCAGACCTCCGATATCACTCTGCATTGACCCCCTCCCCACAATGTGTAACCCTCCTAGTCCGGCAATGTGAGAAGGGAGATAATGACCCCCCGAGTCCTACCTCTAGTATACCCCAGATTGGCGACTAGCATCGAGCCTATAGTAAACACACAAATAGTATTCATTACCCTCTAAGAGAACACATGAGAAAAAAAGAGATAAGATAGACACCAACCAACTCCAACTAAGACTGAAATATAATAGAAAACCCATGTACACATATGTAATTTTAGGAAAAACTACTACAATTGAAAGGGAAAAAACATCAAATACCCAAAAGAATGTAAAAACACCAACAACCACGAAACGCAAATAGATCGTGCAACCCCAAGCCAGTATAAACCATTCTCATCTCCAAACAACTCCAGGCGACCCAAAAATATCTTATATAAACATAGGGTGAGTATGACAGCATACTCAGTCAGATCCTCCCTAGATCCTCTCATGATAATGTAATGAATGAATTATAAATCACAGTGAACAACAATTGAAACCAACTTGTCACCTAAACAAGTATAATATGTTCACAACCCCTCCATGGATACCCTCTCCAATAATCACATACAAGAGTATATAATATAATAAATATTATCAAGTGTACCCTACTATTACTTCCCCACCATTTTTTCAGTTTCCCCATCATCGCACGTCCTATGCATCTCTCTCCAAAAAGGATTGCTCACCGACACCTGGGAGAACCACCACCACATGCACGTCATGCAACAAAACCACCAAGTCTATGCATGCAATGTTACCAGATAGTTTTCTGGAGCCACCACTGCTCGCATAACATGTATCATACATCAGGCATTATACATCAATTCATTACAACCCACACATTGAGTAAGGATCCTCAAGACATCATAGCATATATATTTTATGCCTATTGTAGTCCATAGGAAACTATATCCAGAATAATTTTGTGTGAATAACCACAAGCCATTACATCCCTCAACACACATATATAGAGAAAACTACCAATTGTTCATACAAAAAAAATTAACTTCAAGGGGAATAGAGTGGGGTGAAATAGGGTAGTCAACAATCCATCATCCCACTATAATGATGGGGAAAACTACCCCAAGGTTCATAATCCACGTGGTGTCAGTTTCCCTAACTGATGGGGTGGAGTAGCGTATAGAAACACAAAAATTATAGAATATAATCTATCACACAACCACACAATGGGCATAACCTAGTCTTAGAGTCAACTATTGCTAACGTCTCTCGGACTCACGACATCCACTTCAGAAACTAGGTATCCTATAAGCACACAACCATTTAAAGAGAATTATTTACATTTCATCATTAAATATTTATTAGTTTAACATTACATTAATTAATTCTTTAAACATTAATTAGCCGTTAAAAATTTTCACAACTAATGTTATTAGCAGCACACCCAAAGTCCACTATTCCTTCAAATTATAACCTCATCATTGTATCCCATAATGTTCCAACACCATGGGATAAAATAATTTATTCAATTCTTTATTAACAACATTATTACATTCCCATATTCAAATGAATTATAGAAAAAAATTATAATCTACTAAACACTAGGGGCTCAACTTGGTGGGGAGCTGAACTACCCATCATGTCATTGCGAGCTACAACAAGAGCATAGAACCATCCTCCCTAGAAAAGCTAAACACAAAAAGCACGTGGCATTCCCGACGCGTATTTCACCTTTTAGAAGAAGGGTAAGTAAGAAAATATTCCTTGAGTCCTGGGGAATGTAAAGAAGATTAACACACAACATGAATCAGTAAGCCTCCAAACATTCACATCCAACCCATTCCATCATCTCTGGTGTCCTCCCCGACACCCAGATGAATAAAATATTCCATCTCGCCACACTAGGCATCAACTTCTACCACAACCAATAGGCCAACCTACCCCCACATGTCACAATTGCCTTCCAAGATCACATCACACCACAAGTAGCAGGTAGACAAAAATCATATCAATTGGGCTCTTGGACTTTAAACAATCAAAAGGGTAACTCAAAACCCTACAAGGAATTATCTTTTATAAAAAACTAGTTCTTTGATCCATCATGAATTATGATTTTTATTATATGTAGGTTCCAAAATTTAGAAACCAAAATAGGAATCTATCAAAAATATATTAAACATGCTTACTGCATCAATTTAGATTACATAAAATTACAACAACAACTACCAGATTCATTTACAAAACTATTTGTCATTAGAAAAACAATTATCAATTATTTATAACTTTATGTTCATTACCAATTTCCATAATGATTGAAAAGTTTACAAAGAAAGCCCAGATATCACACTATCTAGAAAAAAGATATGCAATAACAAACGATTGATATAAATTTCTCTATCTGGTTCAAATATTTAATATGTCAATTCCATTGTGATCCAGTGTGATGAAACATGATATCTATACATTTGCACGTAAATGAAAAGAGAATAAATGATTAGCCTACCTCAAATTGTTCTTTTCGTTCATTATATGAGAACGATCCACATAATGGATCTGGACAGCATCCCTTGGTGACAACTGCATCTACCCAAGGATTTCACAGTATGACCGCACTAACCGAAACCCAAGATAAATACATTAGAAGCATGGAGATCACATTCAATAACATGAAAAGGGGAAAAACGAAAATTAACCAAAACGAATGATGATAATACATACCTTATGTTTATTAAGGATTGATAGTTTCTATTGGCACCAAAATAGGGGGTGCGCATTCGGCAGGAAGAAACTTCAAGGGGAAACAATCTGAGGATTAAAGTTCGATCACACAACTCCTATGAGAAGCGGGAAAGGATTGATAATATCTCACCAGAGAACAATAAAGTAGAACAAGGGAGGAAGTTCTCTCATCCATTTAAATGATTTACGGATCAGTGGTTGAAGATACACTGGATTTTCCATTCAAAGAGGATTAATTTAAACCACATGGTTAGACCAAGTAAAGACATTCCAGACCTTAGGAAAATTATTATTAGAGTTATGAGATTTTATTCGAACTCAAATTCCTTAAGAAAAGTCCTTGAATGCATTTTACATCAAAGAAGGCATCAAAGTGGTGAAACTATATGATGATAGAAAAACTACTTACAGAATGACTCACCGATCCTGGAAACACTTGTATCAAAATCATACACTGATCCTGCAATCACTAATCCTAAAAAAAGTTTTCATAGAATCACTCATTAAACATAGACTCACTGATCATGGAAACACTATTCACAAAATTACTCACTGATCTTGGAGTCACTGATCCTGGAATCTATGTTCACAAAATGACTCACCGATCTTGGACTCACCAATCCTACAAACAATTTTCAGAGAATGAATCCCTGATCTTCGAATTAAAAATCCAAGAAAAAATATTTATAGAATGACTCTCTGATCCTGGACTCATCGATCCTATTAATATTGTTCATAGAATGACTCATCGTTCGAATGTTACCGTTCAATCAACAACTCACTGATGATGATGGTACTATTCACATAACGACTCCCTGATTCTGAAGGTACTATTCATAGACGGTATCACTGATATCGATGGTACTATTAAGAAAAAGACTCACTGATCTGATGGTATTGTACATATAATGAAACACCAATGATGATGGTGTTGTTCACAGAATGACTCACCAATGCTGATGTTACTCTTCACAGAACGACTCAATGATATTGATGGTACTGGTCACATAATGTCTCACCAATACAGATGGTATTGTTCATAGAATGACACAATGATGATGATGGTACTATTCACATAATTAAACAACAATGCCGATGGTACTACTCACAGATGACTCACTGATCCGAATGTACCGTTCACATAACGACTCACTGATTCGATGGTACTATTCACAAAGCGACACACGAAAGCTGATGGTACTGTTCACAGAATGACTCATGGATCTGATGGTACTGTTCACATCGGTCTCGCTTATGGAACATTTCCCATTGGTCTCACCGATTGAACTGTTCACATCAGTCTGACAAATGGAACGTTTCACATCGGTCTCACTAATGGAACTGTTCACATAGGTCTCACCGATGTAATGGTTCGCATCAGTCTCACCAATGCACCTTTTTTCAGAATTGTAAATTTAGAAAAGTGTTGGGGATAAGTCAGCATGACCTACCAGAACAACTCAAACACCCTATTTCCATAGATGAATGGACTAGAGAGGTTCATGCCATTACATTGTACCACAATCAATTATATTCTATCAATATCCAAGGTTCACTTTGGTGTTCCTGAAAATTATTCAACAAATATTTGAAATATAGATTATTTATAGAATGAAATATCTTTCTCAAAATGATTTCCAATATAAAAGGACATTGAAACATTAAAAGATATACTAATATAATTTTTAATGTTTTCAGAAGTTGGTTTAGATTGATAACTTTACCTTATATATTTCTCGTATAAAAATAGTTTTCATTATAGTATTCAAATGGTATCATATGATGATTTGTATGGGAAAAAGTTCCTTAGTTAAATATGTTATGATGAAGATGGATATAATAAGCTTTTAGGACTAGATATTTCTCAGGATATGTCAAAGAATATTAAAACTATTCAGCGGTATATTAAAAATGGATAGTGTGAATAAAATAACAATGCAGATAATAATCAGTTGTAGTTAGAGCATTAAGTTATTGATGAATTACTTCATAAAATATCATTATAAAAGTGGGTAATTCGATTCAACGATAAGTAAATGTTGATCCCTAGATACAATTTCCCCTTCAACATCATCAATCATGTGGGAATAATAGCTTATACAATTACGAATCTTTCTAAATCTATCCAAATTTCATGATTTGTTTCATGAATCACATTTAAGGAAGTCTATACTTGAACATTATGATGAACTGGACATAGATATAATATAAATGGAATATTTTCACTATTATGAGTAAAACATGATATAAATCAGGGATTATAGTGATAATGTTCTATGAAATAAGACTACTCACCTATTTAATGATTTATGGATGAATTTTAAGTTTCAAGAATTGGTGTGGTAACCAAAAGATGTGATGAGACACAATATCCATCATTTTATTTCATTATAGTATCAAAATATTTAGGGTGAAGTTATTTTTATGTGGGTAGAATGTATTACCCCATGATTTTATATGTATTTTTCCTTTAAAATAAATATTTTTTTTAGATTAATTATTACATGTGAAACAAATCAAATAAACCAGGATTCAGTTTATTTTGATAAATAATACATTTTTTTATAAATAACAACAAGTTATAAGAATATAATATGAAACATCATTAGGAAATTTATATGAGGAATAAAACATAAATAAATAAAAATATCACAAATGTAGAATATGTATCTTCATGGTTTTACATAAATATTATCTCTCTAATTGAAACTATGATAATAAATAAATGAATTAGAAATTTAATATACATTTTGAGTGGTAATTAAATGAATAAAATCATTTATTTAAGTAATATATGTAAGGCTTTATATAAGAATAAAATATGACCAATATATATATTTGGTCATTGGAAATATGACCATTAGATATATTTTAATTTGAAATTAGTTGGTTGGTTATATTCAATGTAATTTTTGTAATTAAAAATAATATAATAAATAAATAATAAATAACATTAAAATGAAATAAAAAGTTAATATTTGATAAAAATATTTTGATACCAAAATATATTTTTATGTGTTATATATTATTACTATTTTATTATTTATGAATTATCCTATTCATTTATAAAATTCAAATAAGGGGTTTTATAATATGGATTTAGGAAATTAACATTTTATAAGATAAATATATAACATAATAGGATGCAGTTAAAATTACTTAATGTTAAAAATGATATTTTTTTAACAACATTTTTTATTTGTTGTTAATTTTTTATCTAAATAAATAAATGAAACATTTTTATGATGAATGTGATGTACTTTTAATATTAATAAATACATAGGTTAACAATTGTTTAATTAATAATTGGCATGAAAAACGGTTAATAAAATTTCATTTTCTAAAATTCATTTATTGATAATATTTTTTGTATACATTCTTTTTCTTTTAAAAAAAATATACCACATATTTAGAAATTAATTTATATTAAAGGGAGTCTAAATTTTCAATAAATATATTGATATTAGGTATAAAAATTTCCCATATATTTTTTTAAAATAATTATCAACTGTGTTAATTAAGTAAAAGATGTAGAAATGTGTAAAAAGTGGTAAATTAATGTGTATTAAATTTTTTATAAGGAAAATGGTATTTATAAATTCAATAATTCTTTAATTAGGTGTGGTATTCATACATAAACAATTATCAAATATTTACTCACCTAACTCACCTAACTCACAATGTATTCTATCTTTACACTTCATAAAAAAATATTCCTATGAAATGTACCTCATTTTTAGTTATAAAAGGAGATCTCTTATACCCCTTTAAACCCAATAAATTTTTTCCTCTCTTGAATCCCTAATGATTTTTACTCTCCCAATGTGTTCCTCAATATTTAGTAGCTCATTTTTACACTATGTAAGCCTAAATCCTTCAATATTATAGAACCTTTTTCGAGAGGTAGTCTATAAATTAACATGTTAATGCAATATTGTGGTGGTTTGGAGTAAAAGATATCAGTTTCCATCCAAATATTATTTTTGTTATTTTATTATGGTCAAATTACCATTTTAATATGTTTTATGATAATTATCTCTAAAACCACCCATATATTTTATCCTCTATTTTTATTAGTTATTCATTTCCTATTATCATTTCATATACCATATGTTTTATAATTTACCACTAGTGATTCTTGTAAGAGAAATATAACTTAACAATTTTTTTAGTCTGGAATATTTATCCTTTATGAACATATAAATTATCTTTTTATGGATGTCCTTATCTCTACACTTATGATTTTATGAGGTCTTTATCAATGGACATTACTTTACATAATAAATAAATCATAATTTTCCATTTTTAGTATGATCATTTTATGTTAAATTTTTCTATATTTACGAATATTGAATGGAATATTATTTCGTAAAATCTTCCTAATGAATTCATTTTCTAACCATCTCCATGGGTTTTATTCCAAAAACTACCTATCTAATATTTTTTTTTTCAAATGTTATATATTTTTAAATTTTTAAAAATATTTTCTAAAAGGTTATAAAAAATATATCTCCCCTTTTTTATTAACAAAATCACATGAAGAATAAGATAATTAAAACATGAATATATTAATATATGCATTATAATATATAGAATATTATATATTATTAAATTTAATGAGATACTAAGATATCTTTACTTTACAATCACAATCAAATCTTGTCCCTCTTAACACAAAACTTCTACCACATTATAATTATCCATTAACAAAATACATCATTCATTTGAGATAATGGATGAAACATCTCCCCTTTTAAAGAAAGGATAAGACTTATCCTTCGATGATATTATCAAAAAATGATTTATATATGGGATTAGATGATAATTTTATATAATATTTATAACAAAATTTATCATCATTAATGTTGTTTTGAGAGTGTTGAAAAATAAACTTTTGAATAATTTTTTTTTAAAAAAATAATAGAGGAATATTAAATACACCTCATAATAAATGAAAATAAAACTTTTTCATTTATTAAATATTGATCAATAGAGAAGTATAACATTAAAAATTATGTCAAATAAATTCAAGAGTAATATAGAAATTTAAAATGAAATATTTTAAAAAAACAGTCACTTCTAGGATCATTTTTTTAACAATACTACATCCTACAGAAATAATTATTCAGAAGAGATAAATGGATCATATTCATGAAGAAAATCTGAATAAAAAAATAAAATACAAAAAAAAGATAACATAAAATATTTCGATTGTAAAATTTTCGATAATAATTTGTTAATAAATATTAGAAAATTCTCCATTAGTATTAAACGATGTGAGCATTAATGTCCCATAACTTATGTCGGGTATTGAGAATGGGTTAAAACCCCAATTAATTTTTTTTGGAAAAAATAAAAAGGATCATCTTTTCCAAAACTGCATGAAAATATTTTTATTGAATATATGAATTGTTTTCCTAGAATATCATACAGAGATTGCATTTCAAAAATTATGACATTTTAAAAATAGTTTATTTGAAATCCATTTTGGAAAACTATTTCTTACAAAAAGTGTCAAAACAAATATCAACCTTTTCAATGATTGGAGATAAGTATCACATGTTATTCATATGAAAATAAAATAGGATAAAGTAAATGTGACTAAGGGGAAAGGGTATAATAAAGATATTAGTATTTTGAATGTTTTTAGGAAAATTCATGAATTATATCACCTTTTTCGAAGGTGATAATGAAGAAAATTCTGTATTAGTTAAAAAAAATTGTGAAAGAGTTTGGGATATTATTTTTTTAGATAATAATAACATTATTATGGTCACATGGGATATGGAAAATAGAATATGTGCCTAGAAATTATCACATAATCATCATTATTATTATCACGTGTGAATTGGGTTTAGGGTGTGATAGGAAAGCATAATGTTGAACCAAATTTAACTTATACTTCTACTATAAGTTCTAGATTATAATTTATCAATATTATTCACAACATTATAGACATTCGATTCAATCTGTACTTATGTAAATTAGTATAATGACATTTATTAATTTTATCAATTAAATTAGAACATTTAGGTTTTTGAAGGATCAAAATATTTTGGTCAACATCATATTCACCTTGAGGATGTGATTTTAAGATGGTTCCCAAAAAATTTTATGTGAATTAAATCTTCTATGGTCTTGGTCTTATAATTGAAGACACACAAATATTTAATTTAGATTAATTATCCACGAAAAATATCATCACGAGTTGTAGGGTAAACAATTATTAGTTTATCCTCCATAAAAAAGATATAAAATTTACAACCGAATAATTTCTATAATATAACATTGAGAATTTTTCCTTTCAAAATAAAATATCTATTTTTCCTAATATGGGACCAATGAGAGCATGATTAAGGATAAATAAGGTTTAATTGACCACCTAAGACCAAAATAATAGGACTATAAAACCCATCCAATAGTGTCCAAGACATATTTTGGAGGGTCCTATTTTATTTTTAAAACCCCATTTTGCTGAGGTGTTCGAGTACTGGAGAAAGTGTTTTCATAACCTTGATAAGATCAACACTCATTAATGTTTTTATCAAATTCCTCATCATGGCCACTTATAAGGTAAAATATTTTTGAATCATTTTCCATTTTTCACATTCCATGAAAGGATATTTAAAGAATTTACATTCCACATTTCTAGGAGCTAATCTGAAAACACATATAAATCTATTATAGTCATAGATATTATGAAAGAGTTATTTTTACTTTTTAAACTATAAAATTTAGTTCTTCCAATAAGACCATATTGGACTCTTTATAATGATTTATAATTTGAAATAATTTATTTTGATGTTAAATGAGATTATTATTTATTTCCACGATTCCAAGGATTACAAATGATGTTTTATTTAATGGAAAATTTTAGAAAATATCTTACATGTCAATTATAGTTGAGTGTGATGAGATAGTGAATTTTAAAATAACATGGAAACTAATTCCAAATACATTATTTATTATCATGTAATCTTAAAAAAATAACAATTTTACTTGCAAGTGATTATAAATAGATAATATGAACATTTAAAAAATTTGGCCTCTAAATAAATGTTTCTTCTGAAAAAAATATTACAAAAACAATTAATGTAATTTTAAAATATCTATCACATACTTGACTAATACATAGTAATTTATATTTAAATCCTTTTAGAAATAAAATATATTAAAATAAATAGGAGTTAAAGAAACCAATCATATGTATACAACTTAATTTTACATTTTTAAGCATCTATAAATGTGCCATATCCTCTATCATGGATTTTAAGATGATTAAATTTTGAAGGATCACAATACATATTCCTTTTTCACCATCTATCAACATACAAAATATCTTCAAAATTTTTTATCATCATTCCTTTTCCCTAAAAATTATTAAGATACTAATGTTTTTGTTTCCCACATCTTCGGTCCACTTATATTGTCAAATAAATATTTTGGAATCCAAATGTGCACAGAACGAGTTCTTCCAATTGAAATATGATAAGTTATAATAATTATTTCTATTATACCATGCTATAATTTTTACAATTTCTTCATTAAAAACATTACCATATTTCTTGTAATATTTACAATTTTTTTAAAAATGCGACTTTATATTGTTATCATTTGATTATTTTTTGGAAATTTGTATTGTTTTGAAAAAAACAAAAGCATATCACTTTTTAATTGGTTGTTGGGAATATAAAAAATTATTCCAAATTTTTCCCCCATTAGTAAAATTGGAGAGAATATTTTTTGATATTTGATTTGAAATTCCAAATTCTAAGCATTTTGTTGATATTTTATTTTTTAAATCAAATAAACATTTCATTTAATTTTCAAAAACAAATCAATTGATAATATTTTTTAAATTATTAAATTTTTGAATATATTTACAAAAATATGTTGATGATTATCTCTATCTTAAATAATTTCTTCATATATAAAATAATAGGTATAAGATGAATAACTATAACATTATATGTTACATTCATCGCATTTCTCGACATTAAACATTATTCACATAGGGAATTTGTATAATTATTAATATATCAAATTGAGTCATCACATTCACTCATTTTGGGACCGTTATAGATTTCTTACATTTATTATTCATTTTTTTATGGTATAATATGGGTAGATGTAGAGGTTTTTCAAAAGAAAAGAAGTAGCTTCTATTTTTTTATTTCACTTTTAAAGCATTTAGTATATGTTTTCTCATTCATGTACATTCTAACTCATTCATAAATTTTAGTGTTCATAGATTTAATTTTTTATGAGAAATTATTGATTTATTTGAAATAAAAATAATTTTATCTTCCATGACTTCCATAGATTCCATTTTATCTTTACTTTTCATTTTAATATTGTATTTAATGAGAGAAAAAATGAGTTCATCAACTGATATATTCTTTACCTATTTTAATTCATATATTATGGTGGATTTATCCTAAAAATTATATTGTAAAACACCTAGGAGTATCTGAAATAAATTTTATAGAACAAAAATTACCTACATACTTTTTATGATTACAAATTCCAGTAAAATGAGTAAAAGTTTTAGTAATTGATTCTAAAGGATGAATACAGAATATATCAAAGCCTTTACAAACATATTTATTTCGTTATATATGACGTTTTTAGTTCCATCATGGGTTACTTCAAAACATTTCACTATTTCAAGATATTTTTTACATGTATAAATATATTTAAATTCATTTTTAACCAAATAAAAATGAATAAAATTCATTTCCTTACCATTTTTCACAAATATAAGAATATCATCTAATGTAATTTATCATCTAGTTCATTTGTAATAGAATAAATATTCATAAACGTTTTCCAAATGGGACAATTGATATATCAAAGAAAATTATGAATTTGAGTATTACAATAACAGAAATTATTACCATGATAAAATGTAGCATGACACATTTATACTCCTTTTCGTACACCATGAGTGTTTTGAAATATATATTTAAAAAAAATAATTTATTAAAAAATTGGGAAATTATTTTGAAAATAAATTAAACTATCCCTGAATTTTAATAAAAAATTAAATTTAAAACTCCTTTTATACAAAATATAGGTCTGAATAAACTAAAATGGGAATAGAGGGTTGAATTTTCCATTAAAAATTTAAAGAAATTAGTATAAGTGTAAATATTTTTTATTCAAATATTAATAAATTAAAAATTTATTATGTAATAAATAAAATAATGAAATTTTAAATTTTAATAGTGTAATTAATTAATATAATAAAATGGGAAGAATAAAACAAAGTGTGATTCAAGAATCATTCGATTAAGAAAATTTCAAGCATTAAAAAATTGAATAAATGAATTAATGAAAATGATAAATAATTTAAATTAAATTAAGTATATAAGGAATAATATTAGGTAACTAATATTGATAATATATCTAAAAGATCCTTTATGTTTACTACCACAAAAACTTCTGGATTTTATGTATTAGTCCATTAGAATTATTAGTATCCATAATTAAAAAAGATTCCATTTATATTTAGTTTTTTGTATGAAACCTTATTTATAATATACACTATCTCATTAGTAATAAATATTTAAATTTATAATACATTTTTCCCTTACCTTTTTAATGGAAATAAAAATGGAAACCAAAGTCCATCTATTTAATCGTAGTGATCAGAAATATGAAATTTGAAAATAATGTGAAGAATCCTTAGAGAAATATATTTGTATCTTTCTCTCAATTATCTGTAAATAATATGAACAACTACTATGAGAAAATTATAAATTGGATGAGATTGGGAATATAATACAGGTAGAATACAATCTATATTGGAAAAAGAGTAGGATATATAAAAAGGGAGATCTTGAGAAAAAATTTCTGATTGTAGAAATTTGAAATTGGAGAATGAATTTAAAAGTTATTTTATATTTCAATGTCAACCAAATGTATCTATTTGTAACCTCCAAAACCATCAGATTTAGTTTTTGAATTCATTATGTAGTAATGCAGTAATTAATTATCTAATTTAATAACATTTTATATTTATTAAAAGAAACCTATGTTATGACATGGATTGCACAAGAATTGGGTGCACTAATATTCAATGTTTTAGCCTAAAATACTACCATTACACCAAACCTAGTGTCCACAATACCCTTGAATAGGACTACCATGTCATAGTAATGATGCACCACACATTGGCACTGATTTCTTATTTCAGTTTTCATACAACATTGAAACGTTCCTCCTCCACTTGCATGAATAATAATTTAAGGTTTTTTATCTGTATTATATGGATTTAAAACCAGAAATAACAAATATTTAATTATTTATTAATATTATTATAATTATATAACATGATGTAAAAAAAAATTAATTACGCATAACTTAAAAGAAATTGTAGAATTCATTAATGAGTGGTCATCATATTTAAAATAAAATATTTTGCGAAGGACAAAAAAATATAAACAAAATTTATTCTTTTTACCCAAGTAAATTTTAATTATCATATAAACTCTTTTTAATATATGTCAAAATAAATTAATTTTTTATATGATTCACTTGAAATATATATAATTTAAAACATTAATGTTCTTTCTTTAGATGTCTTATGATAGTGTATTGTGGATGTTTTCTGGAAACTAATTCCTTTTGTAGGAGTTATTTATGATATAATGGAATTATTATTTATTTTCATGTTATTATGGAAGAATTGTGTATGTTGTATCATTATATGATGGGTGGATCCATTATATCCCTCTAATTCATTGGTTAATGTTTTATATCTCATTATTTTTGTATGTGATAAGGGTGGTTATGACAAGTCTTCTATGTTAACTGATGTTCGTGGTTAACCGAAGTCTATTATGTTATGGGAAGGTGTCCAAAACGGGCCCAAGATTTTCCGACATAGATATTACATAATTATATATTAATAATTGATAAATTTCATAAACACTTTCTTATGTACCATAAAGTTTTAATTTGTTGGGATGCTAGATACAAAATCATCTAATTTCATGAATGATATTTACCATCTCCAACAATTATATTTCCATTTAGTACTCTTCACTGTCATACCCAACTGATAACCTTTCATTTCAACCTGAAATAATGAAACAGAAGAGTGGGGGATGTCATATTCTCATTATGGGTAAACATGGGACATATCAATACATGATCATATGAATGAATACAGTAATGATAATGGTACAAGATCAAGAAAAAAATTAAAAATTTAATAAAAAATCTTTCAAATATTATAAACATGACTCATGTATAATGATTTATCATTTCCATAAAACATGAATCATAAGGGAAAGAAAACATTAAAAATCAAACATAAAACATAAGTTGATGTCATTAAAGTATGGTATAATGATATGTATAGAAAACATTTCATATATCAAGACATACAATAGAGTCTATAAAATCAAAACTTATTAGGCATCATTAAAGGTTTCTCATAGTGGATCAAGTACATTGCATTGTTTCCCAAAATGAATCAATGACATCAACTAGTTTCTGATACTATATCAATGGCATTGACTTGTTTCCTATAATTATATCATATGATATAACACTTCTCAAAATTAATTGGAGGGATATATAATTCTTGACCCCCCATCACATAATGAAAACCAAAAATATGTGTGCCACTAGATCATAATAACATTCCTCGTAGCATTATATCAGGACTTGTGAAATGAAAATAGGTTTCATAATCATTCTATCAATTCAAAAAATCCCAAACAATGAAAATAAATGGGTTTCATAAAAATCACCACATCGTAATCCTAAAACATCAAAATAAATAATAAGGAAGGATTCATTGAATCATATAACACATAAAAAAATAATTAATATCAAAGTAAGCTATCAAAAATTAAAACATCTTTAAATGAATCACTTGAATATTCTTAGAGTAAAATACCCATTTCACTTTGAAATCACTTATCTAATATCTATAAATATACTAAATATTATCTAAACAATTAAATTTTTAATGTTCCCATGGGGTGTTAGCTGAGTGGTACCTGCTGGTTGTACACCTCGCTCTCTGTGGGAACTGGCCCAGGCTCGAGTCCCGCCAGACTCAGACACTGTGCATATTATGCACAGGGTTATTCAAAGCCATTTTCCTAGAATGGGAACGTGTGACGCGCTCTTGGCATGGCAGGCCCCCCCAGTGGGTGGCGAGCGTTACCCTTCACACGTTTTTCCCTTGGGGTGTTAGCCAAGTGGTACCCGCTGGTTGTACCCCTCGCTTTCCATGGGAACTAGCCCAGGCTCGAGTCCCACCAGACTCAGACACTGTGCATATTATGCACAGGGCGATTCAAATCCATTTGCCTAGCTGGGGAACGTGTAGTGCACTCTAGGCATGGCGGGGCCCCCAGTGGGAGGCGTGTGTTACCCTTCACACGTTTTTCCAACGAGCCTGTACCTTAGTGGTTCAAGGCATCTGCATGGACACCAAAAGACCAAGGATCAAATTCGGGCAGGGGAGAATTCTCGAGTACTATAGCAGGGCACTATAGTAGGTCACTGTTGCAGCACTATTGCAGCAGCAGACTGTAGAAGCGGCAGCACTGTATGGCAAAGGGACTATTGCAGGTACTGTATCAGTGGCTGTAATGTAGAAGCACAGGTACTATAGTAATACTATTAACCGAGGGGCCCTTTGGGCCAAAAAATGGGCTTTCTAGCCCTGTATACAGGCTACTTGGCCTTGGGCCTTCGAGCTATGTAATGGGTTACCCTCTACCCAGTCTAAAGAGGTCGTTGCTTTAATAATAAATTGAGGCTTTGGCCCCAACCATTAAAAAATATAAAATTTTAATTAATCTTGGAAATATGTAAAGGAATAATCAAATCATTGAGTCGTTATGATAGTTTCAAATATTCATCATGCCTCATAAGATTAATGAAAACCTTCCATTCACTTTTTTTATAAAAAAGTAATAAAATACCTCATTTTTTAAAATATCACAATTCATTCTAATATTTATTCATAAATTAAATCATGGTAATAAATTAATTTAATCAACTATTGTGTAATCATGAAAAAATTCTTGAAAACATTTTTTGGATATTTGGACATGGAAGATAAATGAATTTTTAGTGAAAAGTGAAATATAGTATATTTCTCATAAAAACAATATTTCTATATCATGCCTAGTTGAATTAAAGAAAATGACAGAAAAATATGTATTCTAAAAAATTAACAATAGGAAAATGATAATTAAAGTGATTTATTATCTAAGGATCAAATGATTTACTCTATGGAAATTCATGCATAAATCATCCTAATAAAAATCGGATTGAAACAAGGTCTCTAAGCTCAACTCATTCCTTTAATAATTTTTATTAGAACCTAGTTTATAATAAATCTAAAATTATTATACATGAATTATATAACCATATTATTATTTATAACACCATTTATTTTTTAATCAAGACATCTTATCACACTTTTTAAACAATTTGTTATTAAAAAACTATTCAGCTTATATCTAATTAATTTTTGAAGCATGATTCTATTTGAAATCCCAATTACATGTAATTTTATTAAGGTTAAATAATTTACATAATTATAATAATTATAAAAATGTTATAAATATTATTTATATATATATATTGTCATCCATAAATACTATATATAGAAAAATTAATCACTTAGTACACAGAGATGGTAGGATGTATTTAAGCATGAATGTGGTTTTCACTTTTCGATGGATTGAATGAAATGAAAATAAATAATGATACATAATTCCAAAATCATTATTTTATCATAAAAGTAATATATAATCATAAAAACCATCCTTGTTAACATACATTCAAATTGGATATGAAAAAAAATTACATCGCTTCATGGAGGTGGTAGTCCATATGTACGGACAAGCGATATTATTGTTTTCTATCAGTTTGCAATGTAAGAAGATATATGTGATACTATCATTACATAAGAATAATTAATTAAATAACATAGTATATAAACATTAAAAAACATAACACCCATCAATAAATTATGGTTATGGAAATTAATTTCATTGCTTCGTGTAAACAACATGTTTTATGTATGCATGAGCTATAGTTTCATTTCCCATTAGATGGAAAATAGGATTAATAATGGTTTTTTAAAATAATTATAATCCTAAATAATATTTAGGATACATAATTTATTATATAATTAATAATATAATATATTAATATTACCTAATATAATAATTAAAAAAGAAGTCATCGATTAAGTTGGTTACCACTTCTTTGAAAAAACTAATTTAGATCACATCTTTTTGTTTCTAGGGTTAGTATTTTTGGTATAAAAAACAATATAATTTGTATAAACAATTATATAAGTTATATTGGTAGGTTATGGTCAATATATAATTTTCAATGTGGTATTAAGTAGAATACTTTGGGGTAGCCTTTTATAATTGAGAGGAGGAAACTCCTTGGATTTCTTAAGAGATAAAAAATTTAATAAAGTAATTCATTAGATTAATGTTTCACATTTGATAAGGATGTCAAGATATGTTTTTAGGTGGTTTAAATTTCATCAACCAAAAATAGTATTATTGGTTCAAGTACTATTTTTAATATTATATTTTGGTTTTACCAATAATAACTTTAATACTAGTAATGTCTATTTCATACTTAAAATTTTATAATTGTCTATAAGATAATAATTTCCCCATAAATAGCCATGGGATGAAATTTTAAAACATATATTATCCATCTTTTCTTATTTAATTATTTTTATTATTTTTTAAATTCTTTAATAAATTATTATTTTGTTAAAATACTATATTTATAAAATATTATATTGATAAAATAATACCATTGTAGATTATCATTAATTTAAATTTGGAAACTACTAATTAATTTGAGATAAAATATATAAAAAAAATTGGTAATTCTAATATAATCCATTAATAAAATATTATGGTGTTACGATATACACCATTAGAATGAAATTTTTCCATAAAAAGTTTCACTCTAAATCAAATATATGAGGATAATTCTCCCTAATCAGATCCTGGATTCCCATATAGCTTCGTTAATTTTATGGTTTCCCCAAAACAAAATGACCAAATGAGTGGTCCTGTATAATAGAACATTATCTCTATTATCTAGAATCTCCATTGATTTTACATAATATGTTTGTTCATGTTCCATTAGCATTGCCACAATATTTAGGAATGGTTAGTGATTGGGTGTTTACTTTCTCAGAAAAGAAGCATGGAACACATCGTGAACATGGGAGAGATATGGTGGAAGAACTAAATGATATCCTACCATCCTGATACAATCAAGAATTTTAAAGGAACTAATATATCTAGAGATCATGTTTCCATTCACTCAAAACCTCTTAAACCCCTTCCATATAGATATTCATAGTGATACCTTATCAGCATCATTTAACACTAGATATCATTGATGATTATCAGTATAAATTTTATATTCACTTTTTTCTTCCTATATGCTTTGGTTAATAGATATAAACTCGTATATTATTGTATAAGCTTGATAATCTACCTATATATTTATTTTTCTAACTTTATCCAAACATATTATAGTTCTTCACTACCTTCCATATAAGGATTTATAATTCTAAATTTTAGTTCACAAGTGAAAACTATTTTTTTAACAAAATTATATAAAAGGATGTTGTTGATCTCAACAACACTAAAATTCCATAGAAAAATCACCCAAAATGCATTTAAGGGTTTTATTTTTCCGCTAATACTGAACATATGTTTAAGTATGATATGTATTATTGATACTAAACTCTATATTTAAATCTTACTGAAGACTTCACCTGATATTTTAGGTAATACTAAGATCCCCATCAAATACAATAGAATGTGTTAATCTATACAATCTCACCCATTTGTAAATGTATGACCTAAAAGATTATCAGGTGATAAAATATTATCTAATGGAAAAGAATTTTTTTGAAATTTTAATGTGATCAGCTAGAACATAATTATTATTTTTTTATTTTCATGGTTTGGGGTCTTTAATGAAATAGTCCACAGTGGTTTTTTTCTTATTTCCATTCTAGCATGGGTAATGGTTTTAAAATACCCTTATACGTTTTTATACTAGCCTTAACTTGTTTGAAAACCCAAGTCCAAAATACAGTGTCTACCATATCCCACTTCATGTTTTCCCAACATGAGAAAATTTTCAGGAGTCCATATATCTTTTTACTTTATGGATAAATTGAGAAGGGTGAAAAATGAGCTTCATTCAATATCTCTATGTATATTTCGCAATTGACCATACACAAACACAATTATTCAATATTATTTTTCCATGAAAATAATTGTGTGAACATCTATTACCTTCTATAGTTCCACATATTCGACCATTTTCTCTTTATTCCTCGCATAGATAGATGGTTTAACACCTTTTATGATGAATATTGGTGGCATTATATTGATTTTTGAGGGTTAGAGTATAGTTGAAATATTATTCAAGTCAATTTCACCATTTTTTGTTTTGCACCTATATCATGGTAGTTTAAATTAAATCATTCTTTTTTCATGGAACAAGAAACTACCAATGGTTCTCACATCCATGATAGCTCATGGACCTAGTTTCCAATGTCATTTGAACATTAGGGAACATAATCAACAACACTTTAGAACTCACATTGTCTTAGGGAAAGGGTGGTTGAGCTCATCACACCCTTTTTTGTGGGATTAGTTGCTAATCCATGACACTCTTATATATTTAAGAAATATTCATGAATCACCTTTTTAAATTAAAAATATAGAACTAGAAATCCCTTATATATTAATATTATATTATAGACATCTACTGATGGGAAATCATTTGTATGTATCCATGGTTCTCTGTTGATGAAAGCATCTATATGTATCTAATGTTCTCCATAGAGGGAACCATATATACATATCATAGGTCCACTGTCATAGTTACATTTTTCTTTTTTTATGCTAGTTTTAAGCTTTATAGTCAGGCTCATTCGAATTTATTGTTATCGATGAATATGGTAGTTTTTTTCATGTTGTGATAGGTCATGTCATAGGGTATTCCTATATATTCCCTTTAGAGGAATCATAAACCTCATAACATGGTTACCCATAAAGGGAAACATCATACCATTTTTGGTCATGTGATAAGGACCAAACCATACAATTTTATGTTATGAGATAGGGATGTCTAAGAGGAAGATTCATATAAAATGATAGTGTGGGACTTTTACCAAAATATACCAAGGGGACTGGAAGAAATGAAATCCTCTAAGATGGATTTGATCCTACTAGGAATATGGCCTAGAGAAGATTAGGGTGAGTTTGGGGTGTTGGTTTTGAACCTCAAGGAGGTTTCCTATGTATCCCGCTTATACAAGAATCAATTCTTGTGTAGTTTTAATTTTCAATGCTGAGACCCATGGAGGAGGCCCAAGTGGGTTTTCATCAATGATATGCTCCTTTAATGTTTTTCATCTGAAGAAATATGTCCATTTTAGAATACTATAGCATATTTTGGTGGCTTATACCTTATAAGAGGCCTATGTGGTGAGTATTTCATCATACTGATTACATGATCACCCCTAACCTCTATTACCATGAGTATCATTCCAGGTGTAAGAAATAAATTTAAGTGTACGATATAGCAATAAAACTCGACACCTTTATCATCTAGTGGATGAATTCTTGCATATATAAGGTTAAGGGATCTCTTAAAGATAGTCTATGGGCTTACTCTAGGAAGGATTCCCTTTAAAATATCCCACATCCCTCCCCATTCAATCGGTGGATGAGAGGAATATGGTGGATCTATAGGTAATAGATGTCACAACCTAGACAGAGGAGTCGTCTTCCATTATCCCTAAGGTTCGGATTCTCATTACCAAGGGAATGTAGGATTGAGATAATTTTTAGGATATTATATACATGGGAGGTAAAATTATGGAATTCCATTACTATAGTAATTTATGTTTTAGATGGAAATCAGGTGCGTCCTAGGCTAAGATCATTAATGCCCAGAGGCATTATAGGAGGTCTTAATGAAATCATAACCATTTTTTGGTAGGATGGACGTGAACACATTTGGGAAGTTTAATAAGGGGGCGATAAGTTGTCTAATTTTATATATATAAAGAGGTAAGCGAGTATAAAATGGAAAAACACCATAAGGATCCCCCATTAATCATACATTCCATTTATATTATGGGAGAGGATCGTAAAGGGTTCTGCAAAAGGGAAAAATTTGTAGTTAACGTCATTTGTGCGTGTAAGGGAACCCATTATAGGTTGATAGGTAGGGAATCTCCTTAAGGATCCCTTTTGTGGGTCTCTCTCACGGTATGTGGTAGGTGAATATCCTTCATTTTTCTACTATAGTATTATTTTCTATCTATATTTCCATATAATTATTTCTTTTTAAAACTATGTATTTGTAGATAAGGTAAACAATTTTCTTCCCAAAATGGTCGATTGTCAGTAAAACATACTTGAAATATAATGTATGATTAATAAAACTATATTATAAAAAGGATTTTTTATATTTTTGGGAGGTAAAAACACTTCCTCATATCAATAAAAGAAAATATTTTGTGAGGAAATGAAAAATATTACCCACACCATAGAGTAATTAGATAATTTTCTTTAGTGATATTTCACCACCGGACCAGATAAATGAATAATTGTTGGTGGAATGGATTTATCTCATTCCTAAAAAATTATAAATTCATTTTTGGGGGAGTGTGCTTACCATTTCACCTATTCAATGATTTATTTTAAATTTAGTGAGCACCATGTGGATCAGAGGTCCCACAAAGCATGTTATTGATGTCATAGGGACTGGAAGCTATACAGTTCTGTATACATTATCGATTTTAAACTCCAGGAATACCTTATTGTTTTATATTTTTTAGATATTCTCAAAATAAAAAGATATTTATCATAATATTTTTAGATTTTACAAGTCCCAAAAAATACCCACCCATCAAATTTGGTCTGATTGGTATGAAAAGGATTCAATGTTGGAGAAGTTATTTTCCTTGTAAAATGGTTTATGGTGTGTATATATAAGAAGAAGAAGAACTAAATCAATAAAAAGGTGTTAGAATGACTAATTGTTTTACGTGGTTAACTCAATGTTCGTCAAGGATTATCTGATCTTGGGGATTTTCATTGTCCCCAATTAATGATTTCTTTTTTCGAACAACATTTTACTAATATTGAAGCCTTAACATTTGGGAAATGGTATCTATGTTAACTAATAACTTTACTTCATGAGTATTTCCTTTTCATCGTGATGGGTAATACACACCATGATGATAGTTCTATGTGGTTCTATTGAAATTTAATTTCACTAAGATTTTTAGTTGATTCTATTTTCCAAATGAATATGCTTAAATGCCACAAGAATTCATCTTGTTCAATGACCATGATAGAGATGAGAATTAATATTTATAGAAATAAAAAAGTCATACCACCAACACCATTTCATTCCATGGGAAGCTGTTTTAAATATTATTATTTCACCATATCCTCTGCATTATCCATTATCTGAAAAAATACCGTTATACAACATTATACTACAAGATTATTCTCTAATTCCACTAGCTAAACAAAACCATCCATATTTTTAATTTTATGTGTCCTCATATTGTGTTCATATGAACATTTAAATTGTTTTCCACATCAATTTTGAATCAAGTCATGTGTAAGTAATATTTTTGATTGCTACCTTTTGGACATAGAAAAACAATCATAATCATGGAATATCCATATTGTTTTTGTTTCAAGATTACGCATCAATTTTTAATCTCTCACGAGGTGACACCGGTAGAGGATGGTGTTTGAATTGAGATTTTTGGTCTCAAGGGAGTTTATTTAATAATCGGGATTTCACATTCTATGTGTGTTAGAATTTTATGGAATTTATTAAATAGTATAGGGAAATCAACTTATACCTAGTTGTATGGAATTCAAATTTTATTGTGTATTCACCAGCCTGGTTCTTTCTTTAATATTATCATTCATTGGTGTCCGAGCACCATCACCTTTCACCTTCCACAAACATATGTTGGGATTAGTTTGAGGGATATCAACCAATTATGGTAAATTACTATTCTTAGTAATATTTTCTATGAGTTTCTTCCAACATTTAACACATTGGAAAATATTGAACCAGTTTACCAATTAGCAAGAGATCTACTAATTACAGTAGACAAGTCATCGAGTAATCCCCTCTACATCAAATCACTAATTCCATTTAGTTATTAGATTAATATATTCTTGAAATCTAGTGGGTTTAGTGAGAAGTTTTGGTGTCGCTGGACTCATCCAAATCAATAATCTAAATATGTTTTAGTTTTATATAGGTCCACTCTTGAGGAAGGTAAAAATGACACATAGGGATACAAGATATGGCTAGATATAACTCCAAACTTTGGGCTAGAAAAATTTTTCTCCATGTTTTTTAGTGAATGGTTATTTCCATCAAATGATGCTTATACTAATGTCATGATCATTTCATTGATGATGGAGTCCATGTTAGCAATGAAAAAAACCATCAACCTAGCTATACCCACCATTTATATTGTTATTTATTTTTCAATTCATATACATGTGGGAATACCCCACCCCCCCAACATAAAAGAAAACTATTCAATTTTTTATGTCTTGGTAGCATAAAACCTAAAATGTTATGATTATTAGTAATCAATGATTATTCCTTATTCAATTTATCATCCCAAACTACTCAACATTAATTTTTTCCAACCAAAATCTGTACGAGTTTATAATATTACTGAGATTATAATGGATTTCACCAGTTAATATTTTTCCACTTATTTTTATCCTTTTGGAGTGATGATAGATAATAGTAGGCGGACTTTGGATGAATTCTCCTATAGCATCTCATTTTGAGATGGGATTCTGGATGCTCAAAATGGTAGAGTAAACCATTATCAAATATTATGATCACTATATGTTTTCATGAAAATATGGATGTTGGTAATGGGTTTTAATTCCTACAAGTCAACATGAATAAAATCTAATAACAACCAGTCATCCACCAACAATTTTTTTTGATTTTGATGGATGAAGAATCCAACAGGGGGCTAATTTTCCCTCAACCACTGTTACATAAAACCTATCATTGAGTTATTAGATAACATGGCTGGAATAATATCCTACTGAATTGTTGGGAAAACTCATATAGTTGGTGAATAATCAACTATATTATCCATGGTCCTTTCCCATAATGACTAATTTTTTATATTCTGTGAAATAAAATCAAACGTACAAACATTTGTGGCATTTTGGGGAGATTTATCTTCATGTTTCGCTCATTCCATGAGTGGTGCAGACCTAAAATTTTGTCATGGAACTATTGAACACCCCAATACCATTGGTCATTGGAAAAGTTTTTTAGAAACCTCACTGGTAGGGACCAAAAGATTCATCGTGGTCGATGGAATTAAGCAATTCATAATGATAGATAACTTTCCAAAAACTACATCACAATTTAGAATAATCCCATCCAAATAGAATTTGATCTAATATTATATACCAATAGTACTTAGTGAATATGGTTTGGATACCAATTCTATTAATGACCATCATGATGTCTAATAGAGGTCTGGGAATTAAGTGTACACTTTAATCATATAGACTCCTTTTAAAATGTTGTTAATAAATTGGATATCCTTTATCAGGTATTACTTATCTTGGGCATTGGTGGGAATGATTACCAAAATTTCCACATTGTTCTATGTCGTATTCTCATTTCTAATGAGGTGTTAGTTTCTAGTGAATGTGATCATGTCTAGTTTAATATTTTCTACTATCATGTGGAATCATTAAAGGATAATTATACTGATCTGCATCATTTATTTACATATAAAGCGAAACATCATGATTGGATCACTGTATAGGCTACAAAAATGTGATAATATAAGATCACATGGCTAGAGTGAAGGCATAAATTTAATTTGAAAATATGGAAATATAAGCAATCATGGGAAAAAAGTCGATGTCTTCCTGCCTTAGTTAGGAAAATTCATCCATTAGACAAATCTAAATATGCACAGATAACCAATCATGTGCAGTCCGTCAACACCTCTTGTTAGTAATTTCCCAATTTGATGAACATAGTGGGTAAATTTTCATGGTTTTTATTTAATTCTTTTCATTGATCAATAATATTTAGAAGATACTCCATTATGGGGATATTACATACCACAAAATTCATCTAATGAATGAAAACATGGTTTTGTAAATTGTTGTCTTTTATTATTTTCATCTTGTATGTTCATCCCTTGTTCAATGTTTCAATGTTTAAAGTCAAGTTATACTAAATATTTCAACTATAAAGTAACCATATCAATTATAATTAGGAATATTTTTATCTAAGTACTCCATTTAGTTTTCATTTTTTCATTCACCATGGAAGGGTATTGGTATTATTAGCATCACTATAGCAGCAGAGTTTTCTTGATTGAAAGAATGAATGATATTTTATCAGAATTATAGAATATCTAAACTAAAATATTTTGAATTGTTTATTATTTCTATCTATGTTTTTATAGGTAAAGTGACATAGAGAGTGTGGAATTAATATTTCTAGGGTTGCACAATGTTCCCCATAGACATTAGGTATTTTTGGTCACTGCGCTAATATTTTTCCCTTAAATGATGTAAATGAGAATTTGTAATCATGACATGACTTTATCTTAGGTGAACTTTCATGGTATTTCTACCTGATGATTTTTTTCTCCTTCCATTGGAATTTTTTGGTATTTTCAACTAGTGAAATTCAGATGATGTTTTAGATAAAAAATATTTGACCACAAATTACCTAGAAAATGATTTCAATTCAAGAATACTTTGAAATTAATTGGATGAGGTGAGAGGAATCATAAAACATAATATTGGTTCTCTTAAATATATATTAGAAGGCATGGTGAAGGTATATAAGGGATGTCCAAGGACATATTCCAAAATATTTATTCCATTAAAATATTTTAATGGCCAAAGAAACTGAATTCGTTCTCTATAGGAACAAGGATTCTTTTAGTTGGAGGGAAATATTTTTAAAACACATTATGTAGAGACACATCATGAAATATTATGCATAGTAAAATGAAATGTGTCCTTATGAGTTAGAACTTCCAATCCCCATTATCCAAGGATGTTTTTTGGTCATTTGATTTTTCCCAATATAATGAAGTGTGGTTTATGAAATAGGGGATGCGCCCAAGAAGTGTGATGATAGGAATTTCAGTCCGTTTTTCACATGGGTGGGAGTCCTCATATAAAAATTTAATTTTATGTAAGGGAGGTATTTTTTCCCCAATCACGAGTCTTCAGGTGACGAGAATCCAAGATAAGATTCCTTGAGTGGTTTTGGACATACACAGTTATTGTTTGGCTATTGGACCTATAAGAACAAAGTCATGAGTCATTATGTATCTCATTGGGATAAGGATCAAGCCATATAGGTTTTGTGTGTAAATTGGTTCAATAAATCAAATCCACTAAATCATGTTACCCATTATCAATGTGAGAAATGAGATGATATTAGAGTAAAATTTTTATTAGGATAAATTTATTAGTTTTGGATTTCTTCCACTAAAAATTATTTTCGTTTTATCTTATGGTGAGGACACTTGCCACAAACCTGGATGTTTTTTGGATGTGGTCAAAAGTAATCCTTCATACCCTAATATGAGGCTATGGAAGTGAGGGAATATTTATATCAGGATATTGGGAATACTTGTTCTTGAGAGGGTAAGATAGGAAAAACATGCAAGGGGTGACCATGGACCATATTTGAAAACTGGTTTCCAACTGTGATTCCATTATGATGTTCATAGATAAAAAGGTTTCCTCTAGAAGAAGAAGATGCCTCTGGTTTATGGACCACATTTATATAACACGTTAGAGAAAGAAACATATGGTAATATTATTGAGATTAAAAAAAATGTTACATTTAGATTTAGATGATTTTATCATTTATATCTAAAGTAATCTTATGTGGATATAAGTTTCCACTAACATGAAGGATGATTTGTGAATGACAAAATGATTGGGTTATACTAAAGCTATTTAGAACAATAATGGTCATAACTAAGAATTGGATATCCTAAATAGAGCTATCATGTATATAATATAATGTTTGTTGATATTTTATTCATGGATGGGCCTGAAATGAATCCTCTAGGCATCACTATGTATCTTATTATGATAACAATAATGCCACATATAGTTCTTATATAGAAATTTTCCTATGTAGATTTGACTAATGTACAAGGAGGGGATATTTAATATTATTGATGGACCTTGTATTTGAGATCCGGTTATAAATATATATTTTATTATAGTAGGAATAAATGCAAATTTAGTCCTAAAGAATGTTCCATACATAGGTTTAGTCTATATATAGGGAGAATCCATTTTTTAATGTATGGTTTCATGATTAAAATGAGAACCTCTACAAAATATCTTATATATATATATATCATACATAGGTTATTGGGGAAATCACGTATTGTGTTCCGTTACTAGGATCATGTTGGATAATTTAGGCGACACTACAAATCTCATTGTGTTGAGAATCAACCCGCACATTCTTCTAGGATAGATTCCCCAGACGGATCGACTAATCATATAAGGAGATAGAATTTTATCAAATCTCTTCTAGTACACAATATTGAATATGAGAATAACTACATTTCTCATTAGTATGATAATTAATAAACATGTAGTTCTGATAAAGTTCCCTACACAGGTCTGGTCCATATAAATGGAGTGGAATTTTTTTTCATTTTTCAATATAGGTTCCCAAATAAAATGAGATCCAACACTCAATGATACCTAGTGTATCTGGATCATACAAAGAAGAGTGGATAATTTTTTTTATAGATGGTCCTAGGTTAGAGAACCAAGGTATGAATACATATCTCATCAAAAAGTCAATCAATCCACATATAGTTCTATGAAATGGGTGTCGTGTGGGAGAAACACCGATAATTATGGTTATCTCATGTAAGGGCCACGAAAATAGAATATCCAACATCATATGAAAGGTATTTCAACCATTATATTTAAAATAATGACACAAGGACATTGGTTATTTGATGAATAAAGGAGGGTTAATGTATTGTGTTGCAAATAATCCTTTGGAATGAATACATATAGTTTAATGTCATGCTGCTTGGACCATGAAATTACCTTACCGTGCAGGGGGGGGGGCCTTTCTATGATTCCTAATCTCAAATAAGAATTTCATAGTGTGAAAAACAAGGAATGGTGAGGTTTTTTATTTTCAAATGGGTGATATTTTAATGAATATTATGTGGTGAATGATTAACACTAGTGGGTTTGTAGTGTTGTCGGCAGCCGGTAAGGTGGAATTTGACATGAATGAATGCCATTGAGTCGGCCAGTACAAAAAAAAAATCAAACCTAGTGTTGGAATTTGTATACGTGAATGTGATATAAGTTTTATAAATTTCTATTTATCTTATGGAAATTGGAATCAGTTCATACATTTTTTATAGGAAATGATTACCTGTACTAATTTGACTAATATGAAGGTAATGGGTGGTATATATTTTTTCAAATGGGCCTAAGACGAGGTACCCTAGTATCCATACCTTTCTCATCCAAATTTAAATCATGAAAAATTTAATTATTATAATTCCATAATGTTTTATTTCATGTTATTAGGATATACGCTTCATGGAAGTAGTTAAACAAGTAATGTGGGGCTTATGCATTAAAATATTCCAAAACAGTCAGGAAATCATCTTAGGAGAACATGAATCCAATGCTCATCACAGTAGAATTACAAGGATAATTTCCTAGGGAATACAATGTTTGGTTACTAAGTAATTCTATTTTTAACTTAATTTGATGAAGACGTTGTCATAAAATATGACAAATTTTAACTATGAAGATATGGGTTGTTCATTTTAGGGTCATTCAATAGGGACCAATATTCAAATTTTAAGATTAGTCAATAATGATGAATGATGTCTTTTAGTTTTTTGTTATATAATTAGGACCATATATTGTTAATAACATTAAATTTTTTTAATAATATTTCATTAGTATGGACATATTGACCCTATAATCCATGGTGATAAGAAAATATTATCTATTGGAATAGTTATTATAGATATTAAGTGGACCTCATAATTTTGGTTGAGGATTGTAGGATTCTTCCTAGTTATCCATGGGGGCCTAAGGACCAAAACTATTCCCCTTTAAAATATTTTTGATGCAAACCATTTTTTAGTCAAATGAAATTCAGTTTATGTGAGCCTCTAAATGACACAATGTACGTATTAATTTCTCATCCAGATGATCCAATTCATCCAAATTATTCTGGTACAACTCATCTTTGTAAAATTGATCATAGATGGTAAAATTGAGTGAATGAAACTAATATTAAGGTGTAATAACTACTTCTATCCCATATACTAATTAATACGGGGTCTCATGCATTGATGTATGGGTTATGGTGTGATAGGACCACCAGGAATGTAGATTTATTTGAAATATGAATTCTTTTCCTTTTCCACTATTTTGGGGAGTATGTTTGATAGGGTTTTATAGAAATCATTATCTATCAATGTTTTTACAAAATGATAGTGGGATAAATGGTTGAACTCAATGTTATATTCCAAATACAACATAATCAACTCTGAATAACAAAAGGTATTTCCATTGTCTATCATTATTATATGTGGGGAACCAAAAATGGTGGTAAAGTCCCAAAATATTATTAATGGAATTATTTTCCCTTCATATTATTATATTATATTGTCTAAAAAACTTATATATCATAGATAACCCAATAAAAATATTATCATATTAAATGAATATTTAAATAAATGATATTTGAAGAAATTAAGGAACCTATACTGTCACGACCCGTCCTCGGGACCCGGGCCGTGACTACCCCAAGCCCGCCTTCCATTGGCCAGGGGCTGGCGACTAGCACCAAAGGCATAAAATCCCGATAACTGGGAAGGCATTGCCTTTATAAAAGAAAACAAGCACCACAGAGTACAAGCGGAAGCAAAACACTAAGTACAAAAGAAAAGCTGAAAAGTAAATGGGCCAGAATACAAACCCAAAAGAAAGTACGACTACAACTGAACAAGGTACAATAGCAAAAAGACAAACAGCTGGAAGAAGGAAGTAGCTCCTGGGTCTTCCTCCTCGGATCCTACCTGAAGGGTAGGTACAGATAGCCTCCTCCACGCTCTTGTCCGTCAACCTCCTCTGTGAGTCGTCACGTCGTGTAGTCCACCTCCGGGTACTGGCTCGTCGTGTAGTCCACCTCCGGGTACTGACTCGTCGAGTAGTCCACCTCCGGGTACCGTCCACTCCTCGAACACTCGGCCTCCGTCAGCACTGCCCGTCGTCTGCAACCAACACAACGAGGTGCGGGCATAGCCCGTGTAGGGGTGAGTATAACGACACTCAGAAGGGACCCCGAGACCCTCAAGGTCTCACTAAAACCAACAAGGATAACCACAAAGAAGATCTCAACAGATAACCTCTACTTAGGTATATGCCCATACATATACCTAAGTTATCAAGTAACCCATCTCAATCATGAGGAAACACAAGGATTGAGAAATCAATGGATAACAACTACCCAGGTATATGCCCATACATATACCTAAGTTATCAAGTGACCCATCTCAATCATGAGGTAAACAAAAGGTCAAAAGTCTCAGCTTAAACCAGAATTTTCATTATCGAAACCGTAACATCTGAAGAGCTCCGTCTCTGGAGTGTACAATCGTCCTGTCACGACTCCGAGATACTGCTCACTAACCTAAGACTCCTGAGGTACTCCTCCTGTCGAGTACCGTGGGCCAGCCACCCAAACACAGTAGTGCTTCCCGCCGGGGTATGTCACCCAAACACAGTAGTGCACACCCCCTAGTAGCCTGCAGAGGTACTCTCCGGACGAGTACCGCGGGTCTGCACTATCACACAGGGAGTACTCCGTCCGCCATGGGTCTGCACCCAAACAATGTAGTGCTCCGTCCACTGGGCTATTCAACTCACTCAAAGTCGAGTCAGTCAAGCAGTCGTCAGGTCTCAGTCGGCTACACGGTCTCCGTACTCCGCACGCTCGTCTCTGGGAGGGTCTGCTCCATGAGCTACAAGTCGATACTCCAAGTATCTCAAGGTCCCATGAAGAAGTATCTCAAAGGACCGCCTCGTCATAGGGGTCTCAATGCAACAGACAGCGCGTCAATCGGATGCCCGGTCTGTGAGTTATTAGCCTTTTCGTCCCAGGGGCTCGGTTGGTTTTGTGAGCAAACCAATCCCAGCCGTATCTCAAATGTACCCCGAACTCCCATAGGGTATACTCATAGGGACCGTTACTCAACGTAATCACCAACGCCGCTGACGGTTCTTCAAACGGACGTCTGGTTTGAAAGATATCAGCTTTTCCATTCCAGGGGCCCGGTTGGATTTCGGTGCGATCCAACTCGGCAACTATCCATCTGCATCCAAATCTCGGGCGGAGGATGCCAAATGTTCCGTATCGTCAACAGTAACTCAACGCAACAGACGGCGCGCCAATCGGACGCCCGGTCTGAGAGTTATTGGCTTTTTCGTCCGAGGGGCCCGGTTGGATTTCAAGGAAAAACCAACCCGACCGTACTCCACCTGCGTCCAAACCCCGGGCGGAGGGTGCCAAAAGATCTGTCTCACAAAGAGGAACTCAACAAAGCTGACGGCACGTCAATCGGACGTCCGTAGCTCAAGATATGAGCGTTTTTGCTCCAAGGGCCCGGCTAGTTTCATGTACGAACCAACCCGGCCAAACTCAAAGTAATCCGAAACCTTGAGTGCAATAAACCGAAACGACCATCTCGATCCAGGGATCGTGTTGCCGCTGACGGCGGGTCGTTTGGAGGCCCGTAGCTCAAGATACGGCCATTTGAACGAAGTCTATCCGAAGACGGGGGGTCCGGGCCCGGGCCGACCCGGCCCGACCCCCCCTGGTTGGCCCGAACCGGGTCGGGTCCGACCCAGTTGGCCCAGCCCGGCCCGGCCAGGGCCGGTCCGGTTCGGCTCGGCCGAGCGGCCGACGCGGGGGAAAGCCGCCGCCCCGCGTGACACTCCCGCGGCACCCGCGTGGTGTCGGCCAGACACCCGCGGGGTGCCGCGTGACAACCCCGCGGCACCCGCGGGGTGTCGCCCTGGACACCCGCGGGGTGTCGCGTTGGACACCCACGACACCCGCGGGGTGTCGCGCTGGACACCCGCGGCACCCGCGGGGTGTCGCGCTGGACACCCGCGGCACCCGCGGGGTGTCGCGCTGGACCCCCGTGGGGTGCCGCCGCCTCCGGCCGCCGGCGTCCCGCGCCACCACCGGCTTCTGCGGGCCGCCGGAGTCGCTCTGGTGGCCCGTTTTCCTTCCCGTCTGCGCCGTTGTTCCTCCCGGGTTCCATTCTTTACTGCGGGATCATCAAACACCCGTTGCGGCATGTTCCGTCATCGCCCGCCAAATCCGCAAAACACGAAGAACGACAGAGGGTTGCCGGCCCGTGTTCGTTTGACCTGCACCCTCCGCGTTAGATAAAAACAACGGGAGAAATTGTTCAACACATGAATCAACAATTTTAATAAAATAAAATTGTTCATTTGAAACCAGCTCTTTAATTTTTAAAAACGTTCACGGGAATATAAAGAGGGGTATTCCAAAATTATAAAATCCCTACCTCGATGATCGTCGCGCGCGGGCGTTCTTCGCGGAAAAGCTCGTCGCGGAAGAGAGGGATCGTCGCATCGTCGCGGGGAGGTGTCGCGTCGTCGCGGAATCCGGCGTTGATTCGGCGAACTCAACGAACCATGAAACAGCAGATTTAATTTAAATTAATTAAATCCGTGTTTTGGTTAAGAATCACGAAGGGGGTAAAAAGGAAGGTCCGAGACTCTTACCTCAAGCAGCCGATCGAAGATCCGTCGCGGAGGAAGAGACGTCGCAGAAGAACGTTGTCGGCGATGCGGATCACGGCGTCGCGTCGTCGATTTCCGGGTTCGGCGTTCTTCGCGTTCTTCGCGTTCTTCGCATTCTTCGCGAAGGAGGAAGAAGAAACAAGAATTCTGTCTCAACGAGTAATCCCCAAAAATATTTGGTTGGTCTTATTTTATTAATATTCCAACACACGAAAATAGGTTAAGAAACGATCCATCAATTCGTTGAATTAATTCAATGAAAGAAACAACCCATTTAATTCACAAAATAAACCGCCCAATTAAATGGTCTGTTAAGATTTTAAGAAACGTGTCAGTTGACTTTCATAAAGACGGGTTTTCGCGGGTGCGTTTCTTAGCGGAAAGAAACAGCGGGGATCGTGCGGGCCCCACCTCACAAATATACTACCAAGGGGGGTAGGATATTTCTGGATAGAACCCTATCCGGTTCAACTCAGTTTAAGCCGCATTTATGTGGCTTCAAGTGGCTTAAGTGAAATAAAATAAAGTTGTCGTAAAATTATTTTATTTCATAACTTTAAGCCCAAAAATTAAAAACCACACCCAAGCAAACGTAACTCCGGAAGAGGTGTTTCTAAGCAAATACCGGCGCTACGATTTCATCGGTGCCCTCAGAATTCGATTCCGAGCACCGGTTCAAAAGTTAGAAAAACCCGCACGTTCGTTCACTGAACGTACCCGAGCCAAACATCAGAAAATGATTCCGGGCACACCGGGCCTCGGAATCAGGCGCCATCAGAAACTACGTTCTTGTCAAATTCAAAAGAAAATTATGAAAAAAATTTCCTTGGAATTTATGGGTCTTTACATTACTCCCAACACAGGGCTTTACGTCCCCGTAAAGCTCCAACACAAACTTAGGGAAACTAAGGCGGTACTGAGCACGCATCTGAGCCTTCCGCTCCCAAGTGCTCTCCTGGAGGTCCCCGTGCTGCCAAAGAAAGTGCACAAGAGGAATCGACCGTCCTCCTAGGATCCGCTCCTGTCGATCGTCGATCCCCACAGGAAAATCCGTAGAATTCTCCTCATCACCAAAGACCAGCTCCCCATGGTCAAAGATTTGTGTCGGGTCGTGCACGTATCTCCTCCGCTAAGATACGTGGAAACGTCGTGCACCTAGTGCAACTGAGGTGAATGGACCAAGTGGTAAACCATCTCACCTACCCAGCTGAGGACCTAGAAAGGTCCGTTGAACCTTGGAGATAACTTTCTGCCTTGGCCACATCTTCGTAACCCTCGTCGAGGTGAGACCCGTATAAGGATGTGATCATCATCCTCGAACTCCAGGGGTCTCCAATTCCTGCTGGAACTGAAAATCAAAACGACTGCTGCCACGATAGTAAGGTTGACTGACTCAAGAGTGATCGTTCACACCCTCCTAAGCAAGTGTTACCCTGCGCTGCCTAGAGTTTCCTTTTTTCCGCCGACTAAGGAAAACCCATCCCGACGTTTGCCTAAAACCGTCAATTTGAGTATGAACAGTTATTACCCCCTCCATACTCAAACTAACGTCGTAAGGCCTCGATGAAACTACTAAGAGATCCAACTGTCACTCTCGCCTCCAAGGGTTGAGTCACACTGTCGGCATCAGTGTGAGGTCACTGAGTCCCCACCAGTAGAAATCTCGAAAGTGAGGGTGAAGTCAACAGTTTAACCGGGACCACTCAGTATCAACCAAACAAAAGGACAGGAAAGAAAACAAAGATAAGTGTCTTTTTATTATTGCAGCTCATAGTACAAAGACACAAAAACAACATCAACATGGAACTAGAAGTACAAGAGACGTATCCACTAGTTCTGCTCCTGTCCACCTGCTCTAGGAGCTCTACTGCCTTGTCCACTGCTCTACTGTTGCTCAAGAATTCGTCGCTGCCTCTGCCTCGGTGGCTCCTCCAAAGCCTATGGATCAACTGTACGAGGAGTCGGACAGTCACGTGCCAGGTGCCCCTTTCCAACGCACGAGTAACACAGTCCGTTTCTGGCACGCCTAGCTCTGACCCCACCCCGAGTGCCCCGCACCACCGGTCCTAAAACCCGAGATCGCCCAACTGCTGGTCTGGTCCTCCTAGACCTTTGCATCATCTGTCTACTGCCCACAGATGACTCGGCTACTGATCGAAAACCCTGCGGCAAAGGCAGCAGCTCCTGAACACGCTCGGGGTGTAGAGCTACTAGCACAAACTCCACCCTGAAAAAGGTCTCAAAGTCTTCCCGTGTGAAAGCCATCCCATCGCAAAACTGGAACAAGTGGCTCCGCCACCTGCCTGTTGCTGCCTGAAGAAGGCTGGCAGCAAATGTCACCATGAAGTCTGATGGCGTCCCTACTCGCCTGAAGACTCCCACCACAGCCTCCAGCCAATCCTCAGCTGCCTGCGGGTCCGTCTCTCCCCCGAACCTGGGTGGCCTCTGGCGCTGGAACTCATGCAGTGCGCTCAAGTAGCGGGAATCGCCTACTGCTGGGGCTGGTGGCATCTGTGGCCCAACGTATGGTAGTACCGCTGGTGCCTCCGCTGGTGCATCAACTGCAAGAGGGCCCTGTACCGAAGCCTTGTCACTCGACAGGCTGTCAGCACGCACATCCCTCTGGGCTCTAGCTGGTCGTCCGAGAAAAGGCATCCTGAAAGAAACAACGTGACATGGTCAAACGATTATACCTGGTGAGCTGACCTGGTTTGAGCTGTTTTAATGGGGAAACCTTTGAAAACACGCACGCAATCAGTGTTTTCGTGCACAAAGTCAGAAATCAGTTGCCAGGGTCCTGTAGAATGGATACGTCAGCCGCCCGCACCAACACTGGACTCCCAGAACTGAAAACCACACTCAGTACCCTTAACACTATTGCTTCACAGAAAGAAAGATCAGAGTCTGCGGTAGAACCAACCACCTCTGATACCAATTTGTCACGACCCGTCCTCAGGGCCCGTTCCATGACTACCCCAAGCCCGCATTCCATAGGCCATGGGCTAGCGACTAGCACCAAAGGCGTAAAATCCCGATAACTGGGAAGGCATTGACTTTATAAAAGAAAACAAGCACCACAGAGTACAAGCGGAAGCAAAACACTAAGTACAAAAGAAAAGCTGAAAAGTAAATGGGCCAGAATACAAACCCAAAAGAAAGTATGACTACAACTGAACAAGGTACAACAGCAAAAAGACAAACAACTGGAAGAAGGAAGCAGCTCCTGGGTCGTCCTCCTCGGATCCTACCTGAAGGGTAGGTACAGATAGCCTCCTCCACGCTCTTGTCCGTCAACCTCCTCTGTGAGTCGTCACGTCGTGTAGTCCACCTCCGGGTACTGGCTCGTCGTGTAGTCCACCTCCGGGTACTGCTTCGTCGAGTAGTCCACCTCCGGATACCGTCCAGTCCTCGAACACTCGGCCTCCGTCAGCACTGCCCGTCGTCTGCAACCAACACAACGATGTGCGGGCATAGCCCGTGCAGGGGTGAGTATAACGATACTCAGTAGGGACCCCGAGACCCTCAAGGTCTCACTAAAACCAACAAGGATAACCACAAAGAAGATCTCAACAGATAACCTCTACTTAGGTATATGCCCATACATATACCTAAGTTATCAAGTAACCCATCTCAATCATGAGGAATCACAAGGATTGATAAATCAACGGATAACCACTACCTAGTTATATGCCCATACATATACCTAAGTTATCAAGTGACCCATCTCAATCATGAGGTAAACAAAAGGTCAAAAGTCTCAGCTCAAACCAGGATTTTCATTATCGAAACCGTAACTGCTGAAGAGCTCCGTCTTTGGAGTGTACAATGGTCTTGTCACGACTCTGAGGTACTGCTCACTAACCTAAGACTGCTGAGGTACTCCTCCTGTCGAGTACCGCGGGCCAGCCACCCAAACACAGTAGTGCATCCCGCCGGGGTATGTCACCCAAACACAGTAGTGAACACCCCCTAGTAGCCTGCAGAGGTACTCTCTGGACGAGTACCGCGGGTCTGCACTATCACACAGGTAGTACTCCGTCCGCCATGGGTCTGCACCCAAACAAAGTAGTGCTCCGTCCACTGGGCTAGTCGACTCACTCCAAGTTTTGTCGGTCAAGCAGTCGTCAGGTCTCAGTCGGCTACACGGTCTCCGTACTCCGCACGCTCGTCTCTGGGACGGTCCGCTGCACGAGCTACAAGTCGATACTCCAAGTATCTCAAGGTCCCACAAAGAAGTATCTCAAAGGACCGCCTCATCATAGGGGTCTCAACGCAACAGACTGCGCGTCAATCGGACTCCCGGTCTGTGAGTTATTAGCCTTTTCGTCCCAGGGGCCCGGTTGGTTTCGTGAGCAAACCAATCCCGAACGTATCTCAACTGTACCCTGAACTCCCATAGGGTATACTAATAGGGACCGTTACTCAACGTAATCACCAACGCCGCTGACGGTTCGTCAAACGGACGTCTGGTTTGAGAGATATCAGCTTTTCCGTTCCAGGGGCCCGGTTGGATTTCAGTGCGATCCAACCCGGCCACTACCCATCTGCATCCAAATCTCGGGCGGAGGATGCCAAAAGTTCCGTATTGTCAACAGGAACTCATCGCAACAGACGGCGCGCCAATCGGACGCCCGTTCTGAGAGTTATTGGCTTTTTCGTCCCAGGGGCCCGGTTGGATTTCAAGGCAAAACCAACCCGACCTTACTCCACCTGCATCCAAACCCCGGGCGGAGGGTGCCAAAAGATCCGTCTCACAAAGAGTAACTCAACAAAGCTGACGGCACGTCAATCGGACGTCCGTAGCTCAAGATATGAGTGTTTCCGCTCCGAGGGCCCGGCTGGTTTCGTGTACGAACCAACCCGGCCGAACTCAAAGTATTCTGAAACCTTGATTGCGATAAACCGAAACGACCGTCTCAATCCAGGGATCGCGTTGCCGCTGACGGCGGGTCATTTGGAGGCCCGTAGCTCAAGATAAGGCCATTTGAACGAAGTCTGTCCGAAGACGGGGGGTCCGGGCCGACCCGGCCCGACCCCCCCCCCCCCCCCTGGTTGGCCCGAACCGGGTCGGGTCCGACCCGGTTGGCCCAGCCTGGCCCGGCCAGGGCCAGTCCGGTTCGGCTCGGCCTAGCGGCCGAGCGGCCGACGCGGGGGAAAGCCGCCGCCCCGCGTGACACTCCCGCGGCACCCGCGGGGTGTCGGCCAGACACCCGCGGGGTGCCGCGTGACAACCCCGCGCCACCCGCGGGGTGTCGCCCTGGACACCCTCGGGGTACCGCGTGACAACCCCGCGGCACCCGCGGGGTGTCGCGCTGGACACCCGCGGGGTGCCGCCGCCTCCGGCCGCCTGCGCCCCGCGCCACCGCCGGCTTCCGCGGGCCGCCGGAGTCGCTCCGGTGGCCCGTTTTCCTTCCCGTCAGCGCCGTTGTTCCACCCAGGTTCCATTCCTTACGGCGGGATCATCAAACACCCGTTGCGGCACGTTCCGTTGTCGCCCGCCAAATCCGCAAAAAAACGAAGAACGACAGAGGGTTGTCGGGCCGTGTTCGTTTGACCCGCACCCTCCGCGTTAGATAAAAACAACAGGAGAAATTGTTCAACACATGAACCGACAATTTTAATAAAATAAAATTGTTCATTTGAAACCGGCTCTTTAATTTTTAAAGAATGTTCACGGGAATATAAAGAGGGTTATTCCAAAATTATAAAATCCCTACCTCGATGATCGTCGCGCGCGGGCGTTCTTCGCGGAAAAGCTCATCGCGGAAGAGAGGGATCATCTCGTCGTCGCGGGGAGGTGTCGCGTCGTCGCGGAATCCGGTGTTGAGTCGATGAACTCAACGCACCATGAAACAGCAGATTTAATTTAAATTAATTAAATCCGTGTTTTGGTTAAGAATCACGAAGGGGGTAAAAAGGAAGGTCTGAGACTCTTACCTCAAGCAGCCGATCGAAGATCCGTCACGGAGGAAGAGACGTCGCAGAAGAACGTTGTCGGCGATGCGGATCACGGCGTCGCGTCGTCGATTTCCGGGTTCGGCGTTCTTCGCGTTCTTCGCGAAGGAGGAAGAAGAAACAAGAATTCTATCTCAACGAGTAATCCCCCAAAAGATTTGGTTGGTCTTATTTTTTTAATATGCCAACACACGAAAACAGGTTAAGAAACGATCCATCAATTCGTTGAATTAGTTCCACGAAAAAAACAGCCCATTTAATTCACGAAATAAACCACCCAATTAAATGGTCTGTTAAGATTTTAAGAAACGCGTGAGTTGACTTTCATAAAGACGAGTTTTCGCGGGTGCGTTTCTTAGCGGAATGAAACGGCGGGGATCGTGCGGGCCCCACCTCACAAATATACTACCAAGGGGGGTAGGATATTTCTGGATAGCACCCTATCCGGTTGAACTCAGTTTAAGCCGCTTTTAAGTGGCTTCAAGTGGCTTCCAAGTGGCTTAAATGAAATAAAATAAATTTGTCGTAAAATTATTTTATTTCTTAACATTAAGCCCAAAAATTAAAAACCACACCCGAGCAAACACAACTCCGGAAGAGGCGTTTCTAAGCGAATACCGGCGCTTCAATTTCATCAGTGCCCTCAAAATTCGATTCCGAGCACCGGTTCAAAAGTTAGAAAAACCCGAACGTTCGTTCACTGAACGTACCCGAGCCAAACTTCAGAAAATGATTCCGGGCACACCGGGCCTCGGAATCAGGCGCCGTCAGAAACTGCGTTCTTGTAAAATTCCAAAGAAAATTAAGAAAAAAATTTCCTTGGAATTTACGGGTCTTTACATATACCAATGGAATTGTAACATGACCATTTGAATTGTAAAATGGCCATTAGGAATAGTAATTCAGCTAATAGAATAGTAAAATCACCTTGGAAAGTATAAATTAATTTTTTTATGTTTTAAACGAAAATATGATATAATTACATCTTATTGTATATAAGTAAATGTTCTAAAACTGATAAATGACATGTTGGTATTTTTTTGAAAGGTATATGTTTATTTTTAATTTCAAAATTAATATACTGATTTAAAAAATTATTTTCATAAAAAAGATTCATAAATTAATATTTTATTGAATATAACTAGAATATAATTTTATAATACCTTATTTTTTTGATGTGTCATAAAATCGGTTATAATATTAAAATTGGAATTCTTTGAATAAATGATGATTTTAATTAAAATGTAAATTTATCATATTTTTTAATTTATTTTCATAAAATAGATTCTATATTTAATTATATGTGTCAAAAAATTATTATGGTGATTTTATGTGGTTTATCTAAAATAGGTGAATTTTTTTAAATAGTGAAATATGGTAATTTATGGTATTAAACAAATACATGAAATATTGAGTCCTGGATATTTTAGAGATGAGGTGAAAACACATTAGTTAAGACTATCATAAACCTTTTACATTATTTTTTCATGAAAACTAGCAGTCTTGATAGTCCTGATCCAAAATAATAAACTAATGTATAAAATAATCAAAAAACACCCCTCTCCTCCTCTACAAATACCACCCATCACAACCTATTCTTCTCACACCATCAAAGCATTATAGATTTTATATATTATACCCAATTAATATAACAGTAAACATCCCCAGGTCTAGGGGATTTTGGTCTCAATATAATAAAAACATGTGTTTCATACAGAGGTTCTCAAAGAGACAACCTTCAAGAGGTAAAACTCCCAATACTTATCTTTAAATTTATTTTATTTTTCATATCCCCTCCTAAACCACCCTATCCCAAAGTGTAATGAAAACATTAGTATGATACATATATACTAAAATGTTACTTATTAATGGATTTTCCACCCTAAATCATTGTATCCTCACTTTTTATCTAAAACTAAAAACATCACCCTTGAAACATCGATTCACTGCCATCATTGATGAATAGATTTCATATTCCATTTAAAACCTAAATAATATTATAAAACCATATTATAGTTTAAAAAATATTATTAAACATATTATAAGAGTTATTATTTTATTGAACCAATATATAAAAGAGATATTAAATAAAATGATAAATGTTCCTGATGGATGTAAAAACTACAAAAATAAATTTAATCATTTACATTTCTATTTTATATAAAGAATCATCCTCATAACACATAAAAAATGATATCTAAGAATATAGAAACATACATAATATAATTAATAACATTTTATTTCATTTATATATGATTATTATAATTTTACATGAACATTCATACTTGTGTACAAGATAACCGATCATGAAAAAAAAAGAAAACAATCATTCCTGGAATGATAAAATTAAAATCTATAACTCATTAATAAAAAAATAAATCAACTAAATATAATTATAATATATCACATAAATTTATAATAGGTTTTGGTTTTCAAAATTAATGAATCTAATTTTATTATATAGAATATTAATGTGATAAAATCATTCAAATATAAGGTAAGGGGATTCTCAAACCCAACTCATTTTCTTTGGGTTATTCCTTTATAACAGAAACTTTAGGTGTGGATATTATATTCCTAAAATATAATTTCAATATCCTTACATATTATTTTTTGGGATATAAATGTGATTAATTTTATTTTATGAAGAATACAATGATCTTCCCAATCATCTCTTCTTTCGAAAAAAACATTTTGACTCTTCTTGAGTTGTTTATTTTACGATCAAGAATAATGAATCTTATACAAAATGTGTTTTCAGATTGTCATTTAGGAACCCCATATTTATTAATTATTAAATGAATAATTATTAATCCCATTCCCTTATATTATTTACATTATGACTTTGATTGATAAATGTTTTATGTGGCATGCATGATAATGTAAATGTACTGATATGATGGATGTGTTTGGAATTATAGAGTGATCCATTGCATTGGGTAATTTTATATATCCAATGATATAATCTAAAACATTAATGAACATGATTCTAGTTTTTTTACAATTATGATGTTTTTATAATACAAGTATGTTATTCTTTAACATGATGTTATCATTGTTCAGAACTAGGTGTTGTATTTGACCACAAAGACATGATGTTTCATTTTTATACATTTCCAAAGTACATGACTTTACCAAATTCTTCCTATTATGATTATTAAGGTCATTATATTCTTATGTGGTGATGGTGATGATTATAGTTCTATCCTTTGTCATATTGATTCATGTTCATTATTTATCATCTTACTGGGCTTTTATCTCATCCCTTTCTTTGATGTATATCCTTTTGTGATTACCTGTATTATAGATAACATGAGGTTTTAAGGATAACAATGATAGATTTAAATAAATTTTATTGTTTTATTATGATTACATCATGTGTTGTATTAATTTTTCCAAGACACTATACCTTTGGATCCTACTTTTGTAATTCTATTAACAAGTTTATCTTCAAAATGATATAATATTTATATAAGAAAAGTAGGGTTTCTATAGTTGGTTTCTGATCATGTTCAAGTCAATTTTTGAAATAGTATTGCATAAAATTAGTGAAACCCCTTTGTATAAGACTAAGTATATGTAACAACCCAAGAATCATAGTTTTATAAATATGCTAAACATATAGATCAAACTAGATATTCTTTTATTGTTAATTGTGTAAAGGAATAAATTATGTATTCATGACTTGTTAGCATGTGTTTTTTTCAAACCTTTTATATTTTATGAAATGTTGGTTACCATGATAAAGAAGGAAAATAACCTGTGAGAGGGAAAATGTGGCCATTTCTTGATTCGCATCCCCAATTCCATGGGAGGTGGAGTTCAAAATTTCATGGTGATTCTTACCTAGCTATCTAGGACTTTGGAAAAAATAAAAATAATGAGGATTTTCCTACCTAACCAAAGATGGAACACTTATATATTGAATATATTATAAGGAAATGGCCACTGATATTTGGTTTATCTTTTATCCACATGTTGTGGAATAGTGGGTTAACTCAATGGTGGAGATATTTTTTGTGCTCCATTGTGCTGATATAGAGGAGGTGTATCTAGACATATATAATTTATATGAAGAGCCATATTAATTGTGGGAATTTATTAATAACACCTAGATAAAGGAATAAATTGAATAAATGGAGTGGGGATACTTTAATAAAATATTTCATAATCACTAGTTTGATAAAATTATCAGAAAAATGACAGGGAGATAATACCTAAGGATGTCGAAAAAGGATGGCTAATTTATCACAGCATAAGAAGAAAATTTCACAAGGCTTGGAAGGTATTAATCATGTTTTAATATAAATAATGTTTGATAAATAGAGAGATACTTATGTTATTAAAATCATCTCCTTAGTACAGAACTAACTATATAGGACTTTAGGAGTTATGAAGATGTTTTCCGATGTTCTCTCAATGTGGAGATTTAGTTTTGATAATAGTCCCATTACTATGAAGTTATGAAAAAAAAGATGGAGTTTTTTGATGGAGGATCTATTAATAAAGGAACAATTAAATCTTAACCTATCACAATATAAAAGTGTGGGAAGAAAAAATATATGAAATGTTCAAGGGTATAGAAAAATTCTATTAATGTGTGGTATAAGGACACCAAGATTATAAATATTAAAGAGATATGAAGAATCTGACCAATGAGATGGAGGAATGGAGGGCACCACCCCTGGCTCAATTATTCAACTTTAGAGAGAAAGGTAACTATGAAATCTAGTGTACTAGAAATCAAATCCTTGTGGGTAATCAACATCATCATTAGCGAAATCCAAAGGAGAAAGGGAAATCCTATTCCATCACTACTACTATTGTGGAGAAAGAAGAAGAATTCATACAAGGTATACTTTCTATTCACTTGTGGATGGAAAAGGTATTATGTGATTCTGGTTCTATATATTCCTTTATACTTTTCATGTTTTCTAAAACATTTGTATCAAAACCCAAAATATTTGATGTAGGGATATACATAAAAACACCTAGTAGTGTGATCACTGAAACCCTAGTGTTGGACTATTCTTCTATTGGAATATATGGGATAATTCTTCATGTTAATATCATGATTCTCCCTTGGTGGAATTATATTCAATGTTGTGCATGGCTTAGCTCTGGTTAAATAGATAACATATAAAACCCAAAGAATGTGAAATAACATGTCAAATTAGAAACCATTCAAATGCATTTAATACCATGAATATCCTTTGGAATATACCTCAACGGTGTGAGTGATCATTTCTATAGAAGAACCATACCTTTGTCAATTGATTGAGTAAAATGAAGGTATCAACCTATGGGAAATTACCATTGTGTGGTAATATAGTTATGTATTTCATGAATATTTTCTTATTATTCCCCCACATCATGGGGTAGAGTTCTCAATATAACCCATAACTGAAGATACTCTTCTCTCAAAATTACCCAACAGCATGACCTCGATCAAATTGGATGAGTTAGAGAAGAAGTAGTAAGAGAATTTGAAAAAATGGTTCAAAATCCCTATTGCTTCTACTTTGAGCGCTCTATTGATATTTGTAAAGAAAAAGGATGGATCAATGCGAATGTGTATCGATTACCAGGAGATCAATAATATCGTAAAAAACAATTATCCCCTTCCAAGGATTAATGACTTGTTCAATCAACTATGAGGGGCTCAATTCTTCTCAAAGGTGGATCTTCATTCTGTATACGATTCAATGAATGGAATGAAGAAATATATTTATAAAACTACATTATGTACATTTTATGGGTACCATGATTTATTTATGATTCTATTCAAACCTAAAAATTCTTATGAAATATTCATATATTTGATGAATATTATTTTGACACTACCTTGATAAATTTGTGTTATTATTTTCAGTTATGTTCTCATCTACTCCAAAATAATTGATGAAAATTAATAACTTATAATGATTTTGTTTATGATAGGGTATGGCTATGCCATCAGCACCAGCCTGTGCTTGCACGGGAAGCCTATCCAGACGATCATGCAAAGGTGGAGAGCTACTATTAGGATGCGGATGATGGGAGGGGCAGTTCCATGTAGATAGTCTGGTTGAATACCCTAAGACCTTTGGGTCATGTAATCTCCTAAGCCAACGGGCCATGTAATCGTCGAGTCTACAAGCCTTGTAAGAGTCCCCCCTCATCCCTTAAAATAGGGGTTATCAAAAATCAATAAAAATGAAGGCCATTGGGCCATTTAGGAAAGTGACATTCTTGCGACACTTGATCATAAGTGAAGGAATTTTAGTTGACCGTTAAAAACATAAAAATTTAAGGAGTGTCCCAAACCAACTTGTTTCTTGCAAAATCCACATTATTGTATAAATTATTAGGATAATACAGAAATTTTTTTAGAAAATTATCCTGATATTCTATCCTATTAACTAAGTTAACAAGGGTAGAGGAAAAGTATGTTTGAATAGAATAATGTAAGGAAAGATTCAATGATCTAATGAAGAGTCTAATCACTTCACCAATTCTCACACTACAAATAAGTGGATAAAATTTAATTATATATAGTGATTTTTGAATTAATTTCTTGGGTTGGGTACTATTGTATAATGTTAATATGATAACCTACACCACAATGATGTTGAAGACCCATGATATGAACTACCTAGTTCATGATCTGGAGTTAATAGTTGTGATCTTCTTGCTAACGATTCGGTGGAACAGTATCTACGGAGAGTAGTATGACATATATAACAACCAAAATAGTCTAAAATATATATTCACATAGAAAAAACTGAACATGTGGAAAAGAATGTGGTTATATCTAATCAAGGACTTTGATTTCCCTATTAATTACAATCTGGGAAAGCAAAATGAGGTGTCTGATTCTACTAGTATAAAAGAACCTAATTATCTATCCATGATCTAGTTTATGAAATTACATATCTTCATGGATATAAAAATGATGGATTTGGAAATCATAATTGTAGGTAATACAATAAACATTTCCTATACAATTTCCAAACCATCTATCCAAGAGAAAACTAAAGAGGATCAACATGATAATATAGAGTTACAAAAAGTTGAATTCAATAAAGGATGGAAATATGCATGATTTCATTATCGATGATGATAGTAGGATTTAGTTTTGAATGAGGCTTTGTGTTCCTTAATCATCTAAGATGAAAAATATGATAATGAATAATGCACATAGCTAAACATTATCTATCCATCCTAGGAGTACTAAAAAGTGCAATGACATTTAAGAACCCTTTTATTAGGATAACATGAAAAAAGAAGATTGTAGTGTATATATCACGGTGTTTGGTAAGACATCAAGGTAATTAAATTTTTTAGATATCCAAATGGATGATAAAACCATTTCATATATCGATATAGAAATAAGATAATATCATAAATGTATTTTTCATAGGTCACCTAATGAAATCCAAAGGAAATAATGAGATATGGGTTCTGGTGTGTTGAATCACCAAGACCTCTGACTTTATCTCTATTCAAAAAGATATATCTCTTGAAACACTATCCATGATATATGTTAAAGAAGTGGTGAGGCTATATGGGGTTCCCCCTTTCATAGTCTATAATCATGATCCAGGGATCACATCTAAATTAAAGAGATTCTTTCTACATGATTTGAGTGCTTAATTGAATTTCATCATACCCTATCACCCCCAAACCGATGGAAAATCAGAAAGGATTATTCAGATAATTGAATAAATTATAGTAGAATAATCAACGAAATTCATAGGTGGGTGGGATTAAAATATCACATTTTGTGAGTTCTCATAGAAAAACGTATTCTAATTGAGTAATCAAATGGTTCCATGTGAAGCCGTATATGGGAAGAAATGTATTACTCTAAACAATTTGGAAAATGTTTTTGAATGAATACTACTTCGACATGATCTTGTGAAAGAGATAAAAGAGAAGTCTCAAGTCATGCAAAACATATCATAGCTTATCTGAGTCAAAAAAGGGTTTTTTAAAACCATTGTTGGGGGACTTGGAGTTTGATGTAGGAGATTAAATCTTTGTTCGAATATCACCATTGTAAAGTGTCATGTGTTTTGGAAAGAAATTGAAGCATATCCCAAGGTACATTGTTCCCTTTCAGATCCTTGATTTAATAGGAGTAGTGGAATATAGTCATTCACTTCCACCAAATATGGATCAAGTTCGTAATGTGTATCATGTATCTCTTTTGAGAAAGATCATCCCTGACCCCTCACAGTTAATGAATCTATATGTTGTACATCTAGAGAATGAATTCTTTTATGATGAGAAGCTAGTGAAGATCTTGGGTCGTAGAGAAATTCTCCTCCCCAACAAGACAACTCACCTTGTTAAAGTGTTTTGGGGAATCATATGTATTATGAGGTGAAATGGGTACAATAGGAAGCAATGAATGATACATTTCCTCACATATTCTCACCATAGTTTGTAAAACAAAATTTCTAGGGTGAAATTTCAAAATCCGTTAAAGAAAATAATGACCCAACCTTTTATCAATGTAATTCTTTTCCTTTCTTATAATTATGTCTTATGGTATAAAAACATACATATCCTAGATAACACAATGAAAAAATTATTCATATAAATGAAGAATGAAATAAGTGATATTTATTGAAATTTAGAAACTTATACCAATGTAATAGTAACATGGCCATTGGAAAAGTAAGATGACCATTCCGAATAGAAATACAACCAATAAAATATTAACCTCAATAATTAACATCTGAATTAAATTTAGGTACCTTATATTTGAAAATATTATATAGTTATATCATAGTATAATTAAATAAATATTTTTAATATGAAAAATTAACCATTGGTATTTTTGAGAAAAGTATATGTTTATTTACTATTTTATAATTGATATATTTATTTAGAAAACTATTTCATATAATATATTATTAAATTAATATATTGTTATATTATAATTATAAGAAAATATTATAATACTTTAAATAAATTTCAACTTGTAATAAAATCATTTATAATATTAAAATTTTTATATTTTGAATAAATAATGATTTTAATAAAAAACAATTTCCATATTAAGGAAGTCAGTTTTATAAGATTTAGTCTATTAATCAATTATACATTTTAAAAAGGTTAGGGTGGATTTATTTTATTTTTCTAAGAGTAGAATTTTTGATGAGTAGAGAAATGTGGTAATTTAAATTATTTAACAAATAAATGAATTAATGAGTCATGGATGATATATGAATTAGTTAAAAACCCATTATATTTACCCCTCTTGAACCTTGTACTGTATTTAGTCATAACAATCATTAATATTGAATATCTAGATCCCAAATAATAGACTAATAATAAAATAATAAATAACACCCCTCTCCTCTCATAAAAATACCACCCATCGTTACCTCTTCTTTTTACACCATCAATCCTACTATCTTTCTTAAATATTACCAAATTCCCATCCCAAGCCTCTTCCTCAAGTCTAATTGCTTCTGGTCTGAAAAAATACCAAACCTGGGTTCCTTAAGGAGGTTCTCAAAGAGACAAAATTCAAGAGGTAAAACCCTCAATGATTTTCTTTTTATTTCTTTTTTTGTAATATTATTCAGAAATAATCTATAGTAAATGTAAATTATAACTCCATTATCTTATTTATAGTTTTTTATGTTTTTAAATTTATTATCCATTTTCAAATCATTTCTCCATTCTTTTTTTCATAGAATAAAAACATCACATGTGACGTGTTGATCCACTACCTTCAAGAACAATGAGTTTTAATTTTTCTTTACTACCTTCGAGGCATCTCATAAATCCATTATTATGGTTAAATAATAATTTATTATATGTATTATAAGATATGTAATGTTCTAGATCCTGTATATAATCATTAAATTAAATAAAACGATATAATTTTTAGATGGTTGAAAAAACCGTCAAAATAAATTAAATCTTTTTAATTAACCATTACTCTAATAAATTATCACCATAACATATAAAAATAATATATAATACTATTTAAACTTATATAATTTCATTAATAAAATATTAATTCAATTATAGATAATAATTCCCATTTTACATGAACTTTCATACTTGTATACAAGTGAACAGATTAGGAAAAACATGAAAAATAACTCTCTCAGAACAATAAAATTGATATCCATAACACATCAACCTAGACATAAATGAACTAAACAAAATTATAATAAATAATATAAATGTATAAAATGTTTTTTATTTTTTATTTAATTATTCTAATTTTACTATCTAGGATATTAATGTGAAGAAATCATTTGGACATAAGGTAAGGGGATTCTCGTACCCAACTCAATTTCTTTTGCTTATTCCCCTTTCATAAAAAATTTAGATCTGGATATTATTTTAATATTATAAAAATATAATTTCATTATCATTAACTTCTATTTTATGGTTATATATGTTTTTGATATTATTTAATGACCAATACAAATATATTTCAAAATTTATCCTTTCTAAAATGCCCTCTGGCTACTCTTGAATTGATTCTTCTTCACAAATGAATGATGAATCTAATACCAAATATTTTTTCAGTTTTCTTTTGAGAACCCCATTTTTATTCAAGATTGGGGAATTCCTTATTAAACACATTCTCTTATAATATTTACTTCAATATGTTGGTTGATATAAATTGTATCTGGCATGAATGATTATGTAAAGTTAATAATGAGATGGGTGCACCCAGAATTATGTATCACTCTAATGCATTGGGTAATGGGATGTATCTCATGAGATGTTGTGAAATATTAATGAAGATCATTATATTCTTCTAAATAATGATCTTATGATTTTTCACTATTATTATTCATGAATATGATTCCTAGAGTGGGATTGCTCGGACCCCATACAATGGGGACCCTGGGTTCGAATAAAGGCTGAGATCGATGTGTCTGAACCCTTAATGCGAGGTATGTTCCTGAAAATTGATGATTCCAACACCTGGATCTCGTTCGAATTCGAAAAACTACCAATCTTCTGCTTCCTTTGCGGACGTATCGGCCACATTGAGAAAGTGTGCGGGGCAAAGCCAGAGAATTCCACCGAAAATATTACCCTACAATACGTTTCATGGCTCCGGGCCAAAGTACACAGAGAGGCATTTATTCCTGAGGTGGAAAGACAAATAGATCGGGACCGTCTCATTGCAGCCCATCTAAGGCGACCGGAATCTGGACAACCTTCTATTATAAGGATGGGACCCCCTGTCTTCCCTAAAGAATCCCCAGCTGAGTTTAGTGGAAATGGAAACGCCTCCCAAGAGATTATCGGAAGATGCAATGATGGGGCCCGGCAAGACAGTCACCTGATTCAGGGTATCACAAATTCCGACTTCGCTTTAACTGCACCGAATTTAACGTTCCTTACTTCAACTGAGCCGCTACCTAAACCAAAAGAACCTCCAGAGAAACTTCCGAGACAGAAACATGTTTCCTTGGATCCGCCTGAAGCTGAGTAGAGTCCAAATCGGATCCCAACTGATGCCCTTCTGCAAGCTGATTCTCGGATGACTGAGGCCTCACCTTCAGAACAGGTTACTCGTAGAACCTGGAGAAGGGCATGCGGCGGTGGTAAAAGCGATTGCCCAGGGAATCCCAAACCAGGAGATCTGAAACGGCAAAGCGATTCCTGTGGTATGCACACCAGTCCTCCCAAAAGGAGGAAAGCATCAGGTACGTCATTTACCCCACAAGAGACAAAGGCGGAGGCGGGTCAGGCCCCGCCCCGCCTAGAGCAATGATCGCTTTATGCTGGAACTGCCGTGGGCTTGGCAACCCACGAACGGTTCGTATGTTCCAGCGCTATTGCGCTCAAAGTCGCCCTGATATGGTTTTCCTGTCCGAAACCATATTGGAAAACAAGGACATCACAAATATTGCCCTAAAGTGCGGTTTCCAGGGTTGTTTCCCGGTCCCCCGACAGGGTCACTCAGGGGGATTGTGTCTGCTCTGGAAGGATAATATCGATGTTAGGCTCCTGTCTTTTTCCCAGCGCCATGTGGCTGCTTCCATTGGTGATCCCCACAACCCCACCTGGACGTTTGTGGGCTTCTATGGCTGGCCCTCCCAGTCTGAAAAGTGGAAATCTTGGGATCTTCTTTGCAAACTTCGTCGTGATCTGCCAAGCCCCATTCTGTTTGGAGGGGACTTTAACGAGATCCTGTTCCAGAAGGAAAAAATTGGTGGAGCTATGCGCTCCTCCACGTCTATGTCTGATTTTAATGATGCGATCCTTAAGGCAGAGCTGATGGACCTGGGTTACACGGGTAATCCCTTTACATGGTTCCGAGGCAGATATGATGGAACTCGAATCGCTGAACGTCTGGATAGATTCTTTGGCTCAATGGACTGGATGAGCCTCTTCAAAATGTACCATATCAGACATCTCTCGTTCAACTGCTCGGATCACTGCCCAATTGTCATTAACTGTACCCATAATGAGCACGTTACTAGTTCCAGGAAACCATTCAGATTCGAAAGCTTCTGGTCAAATGATCCCGAGTGCGAGGCGGTTATCCGTTCAGGCTGGAAGACGGGGCAAGCGGATCCGAGAACCAACCTTCGCCGAGTAGCATCTGATCTGAAGACATGGAGCTACTCTAAATTCCGTCATCCGGACCGGCAATGCAATTTCCTTGAAAGGAAGATCGGCTATCTTCTTAGCAAACCCCCGTCTAGCAGCATTCTCTCCAAAATAAGTGAAACCCAACGAGAGATGGATGTTGCCCAGTGCAATAAGGAAGGTTTTTGGGCTATACGAGCGCGTGATATTCATATAGCAGAAGGGGATGCTAATACCTGTTATTTCCACCAGAAGGCTTCAGCAAGACGACGGAAAAACATTATTTCTGGCATTCTTAATTCAGATGGCAGTAAAGTGTCAGACACAGGGGGAATCCAAGAAGCTTTCCTGAGCCATTTTCAGAAACTCTTCTCGGCAGGCCATTCTTACATCTCTCCCGAGATTGAGGAATGCATCAAACCGGTGATTTCTGACGATATGAACAGACAACTTTCTTATGAGGTGACGAATGAAGAGACTCTTAAGGCCTTAAAGCAAATCCACTCTACGAAAGCCCCGGGACCAGACGGATTCCACGCCCTCTTTTTCAAGAATTACTGGCACATCATCGGTCCAGACATTTGCAATTTAATGCGGGATATTTGGGCGGGGAAAACGGACCTGTCCTCTCTTAATGAAACTATTCTTACTCTCATTCCCAAGATGAAAAATCCGCAAGGGGTCTCGGACTTTCGACCGATCAGTCTGTGCAATGTCTCGTATAAGATCTTTTCGAAGATCCTGGCAAATCGGTTGCGGCCTTGGCTACCCGACGTCATTTCAGAGAACCAAAGCGCTTTTGTGGCAAAAAGTTTAATCACTGATAATGCCATTATTGCTCATGAAATTTTCCACTCCATGAAAACGCGTACACAAGCGAAGAGAGGGATCATGGCGTGGAAATTGGATATGGCTAAGGCCTATGATAGAGTGGAATGGAACTTCCTCGAATATGTGATGCTCAAGATGGGTTTCTGCACCAAATGGATTGCCATGATCATGCAATGCGTCTCGTCAGTTTCCTTTTGCATTAATGTCAACGGGGTGCTCACCCAAGGCTTATCCCCATCCCGTGGGCTTCGCCAGGGAGACCCTCTTTCACCCTTCCTTTTTATTTTAGTGGCTGATGTGTTTTCCAACCTCCTTTCCAGGGCAGCCTCGCTTTCCATAATCCATGGGGCGAAAGCGTGTCGCAAGGGCCCTCCGATATCCCACCTCTTCTTCGCTGATGATTGCCTTCTTTTTTCTCGAGCTACCCCTAATGAGTGTACTGCAATCTGCCAGGCGATTCAACAGTATGAACGGGCTTCAGGACAAATGATCAATCAGAGTAAATCAGAAATTTCTTTCAGCTCTGGAGTTCCCCAGCCGAAAAGAGAAGATCTCTGCTCTTTAGCTCGCATCCCTGGGGTCGATAAGCACCAGAAGTATCTTGGGCTCCCGACGGTGGTTGGACGGTCAAAGAAAGAAATCTGTTCAGCTATTGTGGATCGAATTGAAAGAAAAATACAAGGCTGGACCCCTAAAAAAATCTCCAAGGCCGGCAAGGAAATCCTCATCAAGGCGGCACTTCAATCTGTCCCCAGCTATTTGATGTCTATTTTTAAACTCCCTGATGTGGTGCTTTCAAAGATTCAATCCAGAACATCTAACTTTTGGTGGGGACGAAATGACGGAAAAAATAAAGTCCATTGGATCGCCTGGTCTGCTCTCTGTCAACCAAAATCTGAAGGCGGAATGGGCTTCCAGGACCTTTCTCTGTTTAATGATGCTTTGCTGGCTAAACAAGGTTGGCGTATGATTAATAACCCATCATCCCTATGCACGCGTGTTCTCCGGGCTAAATATTTCCCACATAAGGATTTTATGGATTCCCATCTTGGCTATCGACCCAGTTTTCTCTGGAGAAGCATTTGGGGCGGTCGTAATCTACTGAGGAAAGGGCTAGGCTGGAGGATTGGGAATGGTTCTACGGTCAAGATTTGGACCGATCCTTGGCTTGTTGATCAGACAGGCACGAAGGCGTCATCCCCTGTTTTTCCCGGATCCGAACATGCCACAGTCTGTTGTCTTTTTGATGATCAAGGGGCGGGATGGTGTCTGGAAAAACTCTACTCCTGGTTTAATGAGAGGGATAGGAGACTTATTCTGAGTATTCCCTGTGTGTCAGACGCAGGGCCAGATCATCTCTACTGGACAAACGACAGCTCAGGTGAGTATACAGTGAAAGCTGGCTACCGGCGAGCTCTTTCTGCTCAGATTTCAGAAGGAGATGCGAGGCCCTGGACATCAATTTGGAAGCTTAATGTTCCCCCCAAAGTTCGCTTTTTCTGGTGGCAGGTGTGTACTGGTATCCTCCCAACTAAGAGCCTCCTTGTCTACAGACACTTTTCAGACGACAACTCTTGCCCTTTCTGCCCTTCTGTGACTGAATCTCCTTTCCATGCCCTTGTTCAATGTCCCGGGGCTCAGGAGATTTGGAATGGCTAGGGATCAACTTTAGAGCTGTTCCCGGACCCCGCCTCAGATCTCACAGCTCTCCTGATGCGATTGTGCTCCTCCTTTTCGTCGGCTTACGCAGGCGCCCTGTGCATTTTGGCTTGGATTATCTGGAATAGGCGGAACGAGGCCATTTTCAATCATTTCCGGAGGCCCCCCAGGTTTTGGATTGACCGGGCATTGTCATGGATTGCGGTTTGGCAGAACCACCCTGAACAACAAAGACTTTCCACCCACCCTCCTCTTCCCCAACATTGGTGCCCCCCACCGGAAGGGATTTTTAAGATCAATGTGGATGCCTCTCTCCCTAAGGATGGCCCAGTTGGACTAGGTCTACTGGCCCGGGACAACCTGGGAAATCTTATCGCTGCCAAATACGAAGCACGTTATGCACTTTGGGAGCCCTCAGTCGTGGAGGCCGCCGCCATCCTTGCTGGATTAAACTTCGCAAAAGATTGCGGTTGGGACTCCATTCACATCGAATCCGACTGTCTCACTGTAATCAATGCCATCAATCTCACTGACGGCGGGCTTCAACCTTTCGGTCCCATTATCCGGTGTATTCACTCGCGGAGACAAGGCTTCAATTCCTGCAATTTCTCATTTATTAAAAGGGAAGCGAACGAAGCCGCTCACAAGATGGCAGGCATTGGCCCTCCCTATGAGGATTTGCTCTGGTTCAATCATTTTCCATCGTGGTTATGCTCCTGTATTTCTGCTGATCTCCATCATTAATGGATCCGTCTTATTTTGTCAAAAAAAAAGACATGATGTTTAATTTTTTGCATTACCACAGTTCATTTGTTTACCCAATGTTTCCTTTAATGATTATGATTATGATCCTATGATTATGTTATGATGATTATATTCACTCATTTTTTTACTGATTCATATTCCCTATTAACCCCTTTAATGTTATTTTGGATCACCCCTCTCTTAGATGAGTATCCTCAAGTGATTACATGTACAAAGAGGAATATGTGATTTTAAAGATAATGTTAGAGGATCTAAATAAATTTTTATGTTTAATTTTTTTCAAATCATGTATGGTACTGATTTTCCCAAGACACTAAACCATTGGATCCTACTATTTTAATTCTATTATGTTGTTTATCTTTATAATGTTGTAATAGTTATCTATGAAAAAAAATTCTATACTAGTGATGATATTGGATTTCATGAAATTGATATTTCTTATTTCTCAAATTATATGAGGGGTATTTATTTATACCATTTTTAGATGAAGAAAGTAGTAGTGAGGATATAATTAAACAATAAGGTTGTAGCAAGAGGGTATGGTCCCACAACATCCATTTCCCATATGGTAAATGGATAGGAGTATCATGGAGACTGTAAAAACTCATGTGTTTGATGGATGAAATTGAAATTCACATTACTGGGATGAAATTTTTCATGGAATTAGGTGTTATCTTATTTCATTAAAGGTTATAAATATCCAACCATCCTAATTTGGTGAATGATCTGGGTTCTTAACTTGTGGGGACCACAACCACCAGGATGGACTTATTTCAAAAAAGTTATTGTCAATTATTCATAAATTTCATTTTAGAGAATTATATCAAAGACTCATTCATATAGGCCCTTATGATGTAAAAATATATCATATATAATGAATTTGATCTCCCAGCATCCAATTTTTTATACTATCCTTGTCTGATTTAAGAGTCCCACTCTAGTGATCCACTAGGATGGGAATTATCAAAACATTCGTAGGATTTTCTTTTTGTGTGGTATAATTTGGATAGTTCATATATTCCTTGATACTAAAAAAATTGATTTCATTCTACAATGTTAAATTTTTATGATGGTTTCATCAATATCCAAGTCTCATAAATCTGTAGTTGAATTTTCTAGTGTACTTTCCAAAGAATTTTGTGAGCATGGTACATGGTTCAATTTTATCTCCTATGGGAATTTTACAATCAATCCTTAGTCATATTCAATAAAGGGGACCATGTATTCTTTTATGATAGCATAAAATCAATTTACTTGTTTGATTACCAATTCAGAATCACCTTCATATGGGTTATTTTAATTTACATTACAAGTCTTAAGCATATAATGAGGCCCTAATATTCTTCCTCATTATTGATACTAGCTTCTGATTTTAGGAAATAATAATGAACAACATCCTTTGTAGGAGAAATAAAATTGACTCCCATGATGAATTTTTTTCAGGGTAGGGTCTTCCAAACACTTTCCCGTTTGGATTTTGGACACACAATCAAAATAAATATTAAATGTTATGAGGGATTATTGGAAAAAAAATATTTATTCGTCAGTTAGTTTGGTATTTAGAAATATTTATTCTAATAAAGGGTGATTTGTGATGAAATCCTTAAATAATTCCACAATATTTCTTTTTGCAAATGAACAGGATGTTAAAATGTGATAGGGTAACATTGAACTATTTAAAACATCATGTAAACATTGGTAGGATGATGATGTACTTTAGTGTAATAGTTCAATAGACTAAAGAGTCATTATGATGCAATAAGTAGTGTCTTAATTTTTAATCTAAAATGATTACTCCTAGATAATTCATCTTAATATCCAAATAACCATTCTCAAAATCAATCATTGTTCTATTGAGATAATAAGGACACTATCATTTTCGATGTCATGCATTTCTGCAATGAAATCACCGAGTGATATCTCAAATTCTATCATATATAAGATGAGAATATTTTCTTTGAAATGACGTATTGTCACTGGTGGACTCAAAAAATTAGTATTTTTTGTATCTAATTATTCTTTATAGACATCATTCCTTTGATATTTTACCATTTTTTCATTAACATGGTTATGTGAAAGCACTCCCTATTGAGAATATCTATAATGAATTGAATGTGGTCAAGTAATCCTGATAGTCCTCTAAAATATTTGAGCTTTCTAAGAGGTAAGATGTCTAGGATATAATTATTCTTCTCATGATTGAATTTGATGCAACTATTTTATACTATAATGGTGAGAAATGTTCTAGAGGTAACAACAAATATAATGTTCAAGGGGCTTATTTTCATTTGTTCATACAATTATTTTAGAAAATGGTCTCGACATCAGAAAGTCAAATAGATAATTTCCAAGATTTTACTACCATATAATTTGAATAAAACTAAAAAACATTCCCATAATGTGATTAAATATGTGTTTCATGGAATGAAAGTATGTAGTGATAACATTTTTAATGCCAAAGGACAACACCAGATTACAATATAATCATTGGGGTTCCCTTAGTGATGTGTCTTCTTCATCCTCATGGTTCATTAAGATTTAGTTATACCCTGTGTTTCCATACATGAAATATAGTTATTTATATCTATATGTCACATAAATTATATGTTCTATAATTTGATTCAAGATGTCATCTTTTTTAGAGTGCTATTTGACACCATTGAAATCGATGAAAACTCTTATTTTCTAATATTTCATCTTGGATATGACTATACTGTTGATACATTTCTAGTGTTTAAAATCAAAAATGATTTTTTTTTATGATTTTATCAACATTAACATAAATTTTGCCAGCATGAGTTAGATAGTTTTTTGTTGTTGTTTAATTTTATCCACAATGGTCTTTTGGAAGGCCTAGGTGGTGGGTGGCCACATTAGTATTAAGGATTGTTATTTTTGTGGAATTACATGAAACTATTTCTTATTGATTCTCTAATATGGAGGTATATTTTTCTTTATCCATAATATCCATAGCCATATTGAATAGTGTAGGTCTCAAATCATTTTATGTTCCTAGAATTACCTATAAATGTTTATAGACAATAGTAAATACACACTCCACAAATGATGGGGACTGTATTTAAGTTCCTCTTCCCCTTCCTCTTCTTATTCCACTTACGCTTCCTCTTAATCTTCCTCTTCATCTTCCTCTTCCTCTTCCTTTTCCTATTCCTCCCCCTATTCTTCTAGGTCAACATTATTGTGAATGAGTAATGAATGGGAATCTATAATGTAAGTTAGAGGATTTGTATTCAGAGAGTTAAAGGCATGTAAATCTATATTCTAAATCAATAATATGGATATTACTTCAATTCAGAAAATGGGTTGGGGGCCTACCGAATCCCTTTGAATAATGTTTGGGTGTATCTACATGAAACATCTCTACTAATGGGTGGATCCTAGAACCCTTTTGTACATTCAGATTCATTTATTATAACTAATATCATGATGCTTAATGAGTAAAAATATAGTTATGAACCCATAATCTCAATTTTGTTGATTGGAATCACATACTCATCACTGATATCATTGAATGGGTTATCTAGGGTCATTTCAAGACCATTCATTGTGATAAACTGAGAAACATCTGCATTTACGGGTTTCTTCAGTTTTCTCTGATAAAATCTAACATTTATGTATTGATACTCAAAATATTCAAATGAAGATTTATCATTGAATAATGTTTCAAATTATATATAAATGTATTAATTTATACCATTGTTATATTATGAACGGATTGATGTATGTTGGTCAACTAGGGCATCCAAAGAAAGACATTGAATGTTGTATCATTTCAGATGACTACGAATTTAAAATGCGATACTAGCTCCACAAATTGATATATGAGCATGATTAATCCATGGGGTTCTTTTTAACACATTATGATTCCTATGATTTTCATGGGTGAAGGATATAGGTTGGATTCACTATAACTGAACTGAATAAGTGTTCATATTGTAATGAGAGTGACCATGTAACCATTATAAATGAAATATCATCTGATGTCAATTTCAAGAATTCAAATATAATTAAACCAGTATATCCCATATAATGTAATTTTATTTTGTAAATTTCATTAATTATATCGTTATCCTCTTCAATAAAATGTAAATTGAAATAATTGATCTCTTGTAGAGGTGACTACCACCTCACGAACCGATGTTTTTCGTTTTCCGTCACCAACTCTCATAGATGAATTTCATGATAGATTTAATATTTGTGTAATATATATTCTATAATATTATACTATTTTAATTATAATCTCACACATAACTTCTTACCTTTCAACCTATTGGAAAATAATAACGTCACCCATGTGTATGATGGGATACCACCTCACGAACTGATGTAATGTTTTCCTCATTTCTATTTTACATGGATTTTGATGTGGATATATTAAATTAATATATATTAAATTGATAATATAATTATACATTTTGAATTATCTTGTAATATATACCTTATTAATTTCAATTCCATGGGGGATTAGATAATGTTACTCATATTTACGGTGGACTACCTCCTCAGGAAGCGATGTGATTCGTTTTTCACTAAAACATTTAGATGATTTTTATATGGGTATATGTAATATATATATATATATATATATATATATAAAATCATAATTATTTAATAAATGGAGAATTATTATTTAAAATTATTTTTTACCATATGATAAAAAATTGAAATAGTGTTCACGCATATACATGGTCTACCATCTCCCTGAATAGTGTACTTTATTTTATATATAATGATTATATGGATTAATGTAAATGAATATATAATGAATATATATGATATTCATATAATTATTAACATTATTGAGATTATGGAACCATGATCAATTTAAAATGATCAAAACTACAAAATAAAAACATTAATGAAAAAAGGAGTTATTACAAAAAATGTGATTTTAAATAGGAATTATTAATTAATGGATGATAAAAGGTTGAAAGTAAAACATATATGTTATGATATATATAACTATGGTTCTTAAATATATTTATAATAAAATTATATTAATTATAATTTATTTTTGAAAATTTATGAAAACATTCGTGACGTCAGTTAGAGATTTTTGTCTCAATTTTTCTTGTTTAGGACATAAATCATATTATGGATATACCATCCATTATAAGGATTATAAATATACCATTTGACATGTAATATCATTAATTTATTTATTCCTATGATATTATAACTATCATTTAATAATATTTATTCATGAGGATTATGAATCAATATTACTAATGTAGTGTGAGCTTTGTGTTACAATCTCTTTATTTATCAAGATTTTTATAATTATGCATCCAATGATGATGTATTATGATCTATATTTCCAAAAACTCATTTATTTTATTATAATATTTTAATTTTTGTAAAATACATATTTTTATTTAAATTACATCTATTATAGTATTAACCATAATAAAATAATTTTTCATAAAGAGTTTTTATTTATCTCTTCAGTAAAAAACAATTTTTATTCCAAATCCTTGTTTTCTAAAAATTTGATCAATAATAATTTTATATCCCCCAAATTATTTATTAATGAAATTTTTACCTATCATTGAAATTTTTTAATTTTTTAAAAAATAAAATTGATATAATTTTCTAAAAAAAAAGCCTTTTTCCATTTTATTAAAAATGTAAAAGGAATCATTAACATAAAATGAATTTAATGAAAAAAACGACATTCTATCATAACAAACAATTATTTTTATGATTCCATTTTTTGTTTCAAAGGTTTTTTCAATGAAATTTATTTTCACAATGTGGGGAGAAATTTTCTATTTCATGTTTTATATTTCAATATGAAAATTTAGTTTTCATCATTAATTTGTAAAATGATCATTAAATATTCTTTTAGAATTTTCTAAAGTTAATTCCAAATAAAATTATTTAGAAATTATTTTATTTTTAAAAAAGATTTTTCAATGTATAATTAATATTTTTTTTAGAAATTATTTATATTATCTTTAAGGATTCCTTTATTTGATTCCATAGTTATTATTAGATATAGTATTTTTAGAGTTTTTTATCTTTTAGAAAGTAATTTTCAATGTCAAAAGTCTATTTTCCTCATGAAATGATCCATGTGATATATCAAAATCATTTTCCATCTGTGAGGAAATTCTTTGATGTCACTTTGGTTTTTATTATAATAGTTTATAGTTTAAATGGATTTCATTTATATTCACTAATAGAGAGAAGATTATTTGTTATCATTATTTCCAAAAATTATAGTGACTGATGATTATTTTATATTTGTGATGAAGCTATGAAAGATACATACACTATTTCATCCAAAGAATTAATGTATTCTAATGATTAATATTAACTGTCGAAGATACTATGATGATGTTTAAATCAGTGTTTTAGTTTGTTAAATTAGTGGATGATCAATTGAAGTACTATTTCTTTATAGGTTTATGGTCAATCCCCCTTAATTGAACAAAAAAAATGAACTTATGAAAACTGGTAAGATATAAATCTTATTATACAGATTGGGGAAAAAGTACATAAAAAATCATGACCTAAAGGAAGTAATAATCCCAAAAATCCAATGGGATGGGAACATAATGAAAACGCTGAGGTAAAACCTTATCCCCATATTATGATAAATAAATTGTATGATCCAATAATGATTTTGTGTCACCCCCTTACCATGAAGAAGCACCAAGTTAGACTGACACATCAAAGTAGATTAATAATCTCACCGACATAAACACATGGTGGGAGGACCAAATGATTAGTTCATGTATGCCTATATCTATGTAGACACACATACCCAACAATACATGTGAGATCTCACTGCTCTCTCGACCTCATACAACAAAAACCATATAGAAAACATGGTGAGAATAAGAAAAGGGTACTCATCCGACCCATCTGAGGATAGTTTGTTGAATAATGGTCATCAGCACACCCATCCATCTTTTTAGGCCACCCACACATCGATAACTACAGTAATCTATACTAACATCCAAGTTCAATGATGAAAAATTAAAATCCTACCAATAAATGTGAATCCAAAATACACATTTAAGCACTATAATATATCAAACTAAAAAACTTAGGGACTACCATAGTGGATCAACGAACACTGAGAAGAATCCAAACCTAAGATTTACCACCGTTCATTAGACTATTTGGTGTTCATGTCTGATTAATCATTATCTACGTGAACCACACAGTTTTCCACAAGGATCACCATGTCCTGACTCAAGTGACCCCTTGGTCATCACCTGAAGACTGTTCACCACTACTTGACAACCAAACATTGAACGAAAGACAAGACACCACAAAACTACAAACCATCACCATCCAAAAAAGATGAAGGAACTTTTACTCCAAATGTGAAACCAGCAACCTATCCTAATTCCCTCACCATATCAGAGATCCAAGACCATCACATGAATGTTGATCCAAGTTAGAGTATCCCATATCTAATAGATCCTGGGATGAGATATGATGGGATGTTTGCACATGAACAATATAGAACAATGTTTTTGATGCACAATTTGACATAAAAAAGTAAGTGGTAGATGGATTCACTGATGATTTTAGGACAAAACATCTACATGACCTATCCTAGAGGATCTAGTTAAAGAAGCCACCCAAAACCCCTCTGATGAAATTATGCAAAAAAGATAGTCTCCATGTTGGAATTTATAAAACCATAGGAGAGGGTGTCCCCATGTATAGTGATTATTAAATTATATATGAATTTATTTCGATGATCTTTTAATTAATTTATATATTAAAATGAGTTTTGAGGATGTTTTGGAAATTTTATATGGTTTAAAGTTTTTTTATAATTTGGATAATTCAATAAAAAGATTCCACATACATAAGTATTTCTCAATATCAGAAAATTAGAAAAGTATAAAACTATATTACAACAGCTAGTCTTACACATAGATAATGATATTTGGAAGAGTTTTCAGTTTTAAGATTATTATATAATGTATTATAAAAACTTCATAAGATTATTCTAGAGATAATATTTGAAAAGTGTGGGACTGTAGTTACATTTTTATATGTAAGATTTTCAAAAATTTGGAAATTTACAAAGTGTGGAAAACAATAAGATATGTAAGAGTATAAAGTTATAAATATTTATAAAAATCTCATGGATCTCCATATGATATATAAGGGAACTCCAATGGAACTAAAAATGAAATATTAGTGAATACTCCCCATGTTAATACCTAAATGGATTTTCAATTAGATAGGATTTCAAAAAAGTGTTTATTTTCATAGTGATACATGAATGTTCAAAATTTTCCCAAAAATATGAGATTCTTAAAAATTATTAACTTGAAAGATATTAAATATGAATATTTTTAATTATTCTTTTTAGATTAATTTTTATGATTAATATTTGATAAATTCATTATTTCATAAATTTTTTTATTGAAAAATAATGAAGAACTGGAAGTTATTTTGTTTTATTAAGAAGATTATTGTGTCCAAAATTTGATTTTAAATGAAACATGATCCAATGTTAGTTCTGTTATGTTAGGTTTTTTCATACCATGAGGATATTTCCATGCTACGGTACACGGTAAATATATTTTTATGAAGATATTCTTACTATGAATTTTTTATTTAATCTTGGTAAAATGATTAAATATGATATTAGACTAATTCACACTATAATAGGACCTAATATAATTAAACCATGAAAAAAGTAAAATAGTTCATATCATAGGGAATTTCTTTCCACTATGAAAGGACCATTGTAAGATATGAATAAAATGTTTATATTGAAAAACTTTTTATATTACAATATTTTTTAACAAAGAAACCATGATAATTAGAGGTGATATTGAGGAAGAAAATGTAAATAATTAAAGAGAGTATCATATATTAATCTTGGTAAGTATTAATACCTTCAATATTGGAATTATGTTTGATATAATAGATCATTAATTTAATATAATTTATGTTCCATGATAAACTGTTTTGATATTCTAAAATATAAAAAATAATATTCAGGTTGATTTGAGTATATATGATTAAAATGAGGTGAATAATATAGAGTTAAAATAGAGAGAACCGACTATTCTATTATATTACAAATATTATGTGTTGAAAAAAATACTTCTGATAATATATATAAATAAATCATCCTTATATGATGAATAATAAGAATAGGGACACGGAGATACAATGGATAAGATATCACCCTTTCATCTATTAATTATTATTCATAACTTTAAAGTGAAATCATGAAGAAAGTGATACACTATTCTTATATCATAAAAAAGGATTTAGAATCAAATCCCATTATAATTCTATATAATAATGACTATAACTTCTGATTCCTGTATATCTTATGTTTTGAGGTATCCCTTGAGGTTATTTCACACAGAGGAAGAATGTTATGTCTTCTTTACTCTAGAAGGTATATTTAGAATCATGATGATAATTAGTCATAAATCAGTTAGTATATAATAGTATTTTTTTAAAGGAATGCATGTTTTTGTTCAAATCCTAAAAATAGAGATTTTGTATTTTATTAAACCAGTTTTTTGTTAGGACTACTAGTTCGAGGTTATACCCTTTCTTCCAAATCATAAATATATTACAAGAAATGATGCATGTGAGTTGGATAACAATAAATATAAATAAATTTCATAGTTATTAGTCTTATATATAATCATCATTAAAAAATTTATGTCTATAATGTTACTGTAACATACTATTATATTATGAATTCAAACCAAATGAGTTAATATAATCATAGACTGAGATCTATTCACTAAATACGTGATAAGGTTTGATATAGGAAATGGTTTAATTGGTAAATACTAAATCACAAAAATTTACCATCCTCCTAGGGTGGTGCATGCGTCCTTGTGAAATAAAAATTGGAATCTAATCTACTCTTCCAACTCTTTTTAGACTCTCAATATTATAATGATGTTATATTTTTAATTTTTTAGTTTCTCTCACAAATTATTCATAAAATTAAATTTTTAATAATCATATGAGTCCCATTTCAAATAAAACCTATAATATATATCTTCTAATAAGTAAAAAAATCTTATCAGAAAAATGGATTGCAATTGGGAATGACCAAATAAAATAAAAAGGAGAACAATGATACTCTACATATGGAAGGAAATAAATGTATAGTTTATTCTGTAATATTGTTTAGTATTTTTTCAATTGAAGGATGTTTTGATGAAGAGACATCCCTTATGAGTTAATAGAGAGAGAAAACAACTTCAAAGTTTTATGACCATGGATCCATCAAAACATCCATGGATGGAAATAATCTATGAACAATGGGAAGATCACATTTATATTGATTCATAAGATGAATAAATTTTTAATGAATGAACAATATAACTATCCAAATGAAATACCCACTGACATTTGTGTCTCTTTTATATGAAGGAAGTAGTAGATCACCCGATGTGAAGATAAATAATAAAGGAAGGAGAATGAAGTGAAAAAATGTGATTACATGAGTAATATTCTCCATTCATGTTAGATCCATGCATTCTATACATAATAAGATGGAAGAAATAAGGTCTATATTTCTGAGTGAGTTGATTAATATAATCTAGGTGAAGGATAAAGAAATTAAGGGACTAAAATAAATTATCCATACATTAGATGAAGTAATTTCTATAATGGATTCTTAATTGGAGAATAAATACATGGATTAATGATCTAGATATTTCATTATAGGAAAATGAAATAATTCATAAATATAAATTTTAATTGATTTTAATAGATTATGAATATATAATTAGGTTAGTGTAGAATGATATAAAATTATATATCATGACCTTTATTATTTTTCAAATTATACTAGAATATATTGAAATTAATCAAGATGACTCTTCAAATGAATCTCAGAGAAACTCTTCCTCCAAGAACACTCTAGAAGTGGATATCTACGCTAAAGTACCTCTATTAAATTTTAAAAATATCCACATATAATCTATTCATAAATATCTATTGATCATTAAGAAATAAGTATTTCCATATTATAAAAATATGATCATTTAAATTATAGTTTAATGAAAATAGCTTATTGAAAATAAAATTGTATATAAAATAATATATGACTAAATTATTTAAAGAACCCAGAACTTAATATATTATATATATGAAAAATCATGTCAGATGATGTTCCCTAAACGAATCCTAAATTATGAATAAAACATCACACACACACAAAGGTCAACACTATATATATTACTGGTCAATAGATGAAAACACGGAATAATTTTTTTTGTAAAAACAATTACTATAGGGAACATGACAAATGTTATAATTGTTTACCCAATGGAAAAAAATACCACATCAAGAGGGAGAAACATTACTGTAGTTCCCCTAGACCAACACTTCTAGACTTGATACTAAGAAAATATAACGTGTACACATGCTATGATACATTTCTATGATTATTGTATATTTCAAAAATTTAGAATCTAATGACCATTTAATTTAGAGTTTAATGAATCCGGACAAATCAATAATAAATAAATATCAGTCTTCTCATAATATTGAAATTTTACTACTATATAAGCTGATAATAAAACAAAAATTAATATTCAAAAATTCCCCTAATGATTTCATAAAAAGATGTATTAAATAATGATCATAATTTAACATCACAGTATTATATGAATTTAAAAACAACATAGACTTGGAATTATAAGCATGTGTTAAGACTCCCCTCTTCATTCTTATAAAATAGTGGAAATGATAGCTTCCCAATCTAGTAGTTCACTATACTCATTACCCACACACAATGATATCACATGGGATCAAAATATTTCACAATTCCTTCAAGGGATATATAATTTTAGGCCTAAAATTAAAATCATGAAAATCATGAATATTTGTGCCACATGGTTTCAATCAACATATCATAAAAATAATAGGAACTAAAATGGGTTTATATCAATTTTAAATGATTCCATAAGGAAGGATTCGTGGTTTCATCAATAGACAAGACGTGATAAAACCATCCCAAATAAATAGACATCCAATGACTTTAAGAATCATTAAAAGTAAATAAATATCTAAAAAGATGGTTATAGATATGGTATTTAAAATTTATATGAAATGGATATATGGTTTTTCTAAAAAATTCCCAAATTATTTGATTTATTTTACATCTTGGTTAACACCGTTAAATCAAGTAATGGATCATATTGAATTTATAGAGGAAATAATTTTAGATGTTAATAAATCCAAAAAAATAGTATGATAAGGAAAGGAAAATAGAAATTATCGATCATTCCATAGATGTAAAAGAAAATTTTATTACTAATACTAATAAATATGGTGGGTGGAATCATTTCATGATTACCCATGATCAGGAATAAAACATAGATAATGAACACTTTTCAATGCATTATGAAATTTTATTTTAAAAAAAGAATTTCAATTTTCCTTTGAAAATATTGAAAAATGAATATAATAATAAACCATGAGAAATATAATTTTCTTTTTTAGTGGTGAAATTGTAGGTTGGAATTATTTTTCAAAATTAAAAAGGTGGTGGAAAGATATATTCACACAGAAACGTTTATAATAAATTTACTCCATAAACAATTACCCATTTGAAAAAAATTAAAAATAATTTATTTTATGAAAATTTCAAAGATATAAATCTTTTCTGAAATTTAAATTAAATAAATATTTATAAAATCATTTTATTTAAAACATTTAAAACATTAAAATGGAGGAAACCCATTTTTGAAAACTATACATATGGAAAACATTAAAAGTCCTTTAAAATCCTTATATGAATCCAAAATCATAAAAATAATAATAATAATTTCATTTAATATTTTATGAATGTAACAATTTTTTTGACTTGAGTTGAAACATATTTTTTTATATATTATACATTTAATTGGTAAAATCAGGGCATGGATAAAAAATATCCATTAAAATGTATATGAGATATTTATATCAACATCACATTATTATTTGACAAAGTGTTTCTTCAAAGGGGTAGATATTAGTATAGAAAAGTAATATACCCATATTAAAAATAAATCTAACCATTGAAAATATAATGGTAGAAAAAAATTGAATTGGAATATCAACATCAATATGATATCTCACGAATCACGTGAAAAAAGGACTTGCGTCAATAAAATAATTAGTAATTCATTACCATTTTCATCAATATTATTAAAAGAGGGAGAGCTTGAAAATAAACCCAATAAATCATTTATTATAACAAAATAATTGGTTATCATTTTAACTATGTAAAATTGAATTGGTGCATAATGTAAAATGTATCTCAACAAATAGTGTTTTTGAAAGAACACCCCCCTCCCCCGCCCACCCATATGAGTTAAAAAAATAGAATAGAACACACTTTAATGAATGGGTTCTTGAAATTAAAGTTAAAATATAATGAAAAATATTAATAAAATATATTTAATATTAAAATATAATTATATCCATCTTTTAAAAGAAATATGCCCCAAAAAATAACATGTGCCTCAAAGAAGAAAGATTTAATATCAAACCCTTATTTATTTCCAATGGTGCTCTATACATGCTCATAACTTCATGAATAATAAAATAATATTTATTAAAAAAACTAATAAAGACATTGATAATATATTATTAGTTACTCATGGTTTAATTATCATCATGTGTTTCTTATTTATTAAATCATTTCCACTTATTCCGGTTACATGGGGAAATTCTATTGATTTTTAGATAAACCTCTTAACATGTTGACCACTGTTATAGTTATTTTCAAAAACAGATTTAAAATATTTATAATATCAATAATTTTTTTAATATATTATTTTTATACATTAGAGGAATTTTTAAATTCATCAATTATTAGAGGTAATTGAGAAACAATTTTTTACTCTATGAAACTAGAAAACCACATATATGCATGATTGGAATTTTTATTTCCCAAAAATCATAATGAATGTAGAAAATAACGTGATTTATCATTTAATAATCATGATAATATTATAAAAATATTATTTCATTAATTAAAAATTTAGGACCTTCCATGTTTGGTGGTTAATAGAAATTATATTTTTTGTTTGTAGTGGATATAGTCTGCACAATCACGTGATTAACAATCTCATTCCTTAATGAATCATTAGAATGAATATAAATAAAAAACATGATCATTTCTGAATTTTATAAGTTACATAAATATTATTTTTTTATCAAACCCATCCATAATGTCATACAAATATGTGGTGATGAAAATTTAACAACATCACATCCTGGAGGTGATGGTTGACACAACAAACAGTTGATGCTTATGTTCTTCTTACTGGATTCTTGAGGATGGATAATTATTGTCAAATAAATATAATGATACATACATATATAAATGAAACAATACCCTTTATATTAATTTATTATGGTAAGATAAGGATAATAAAAATTATAAAAACACTAAGAAGAAGAAACACTCACATTGGAAACTATGATTTCCCTCACACTTATCCATCAAAATAACGGTCTTAGAAACATTAAGGGGGCAATATTTTAATAGATATTAAGGGAGGGTTCTGGTATACAAAAATTTGCATAGTTTCACTAATTAATTTTTATTATAGGTGAATTATGGAAGGGGTTGAATTGGTCTCCTTTTATAAGTGAATGAATGGGCCATATACATGGAAAAGAATGGTAATTTAGATTAGAGAACAGATATTATTGAATGTTTGGTATGAAAGGTGATTTATTGTTGGTATAAAATGTGGGTGATAGATTACAAATTAAAAAGGTGTTATATAAGGTATAAAGGTCATGTAATAATATAAAAATTCATTCAATGTAATGTTATATGTTTCAACAAAAATTAATATTAATTAAGTTGTTTTCTTGTTAATTAATTTACTAAATATATAAGAGGACCAATCCATCAATATATAAATGTGATTAATCCAAATTATTCATCCATTTAATTAAATTCAGATTTTAAATGTGATAAAATAAAATTTTAAATTAAAACATATAATATATAATAAACTTCTTGTACAATAAATTACTACTTATTTAAAAAATTCTATTCATGGGTCTCTAAACATAAATATAAAATATTATATATCTATATATATCTATATCTATAATTTTAGAAATAAAATTAAAAAATTTCAAGACATTCTTATCTTATGATAATATCATTATTATAGGAAAAATTATCCAAAATCGGTATTTGTATTATTCACAAAAAAATTAACTATTTGAAAACAAACACACACAATTCCCACAAAACTAATTTTGAAATTAAAAGTTAAAAAATTTAACTTTGATCATATTATATTCCTTATAATTATGTGTTTAACTTTTAAATGAAAATAAAAAATATATGTATACGATAGTTTCACTAGCTAGAGGTTTTTTAATCATAATTATTTTTATTAATATACTATAAAAACATTAAAATTGTATAAATAAAGATATATTAGATCAAATATTAATACAAATTAACCTTTTAATAGTGATGATCATAATTTATTAACATTTTATAATTTATATTTTAGTCTATGTGATTAATTTTATTGAATTTAAAGGGATGATATATATATATATATATATATCTTCAAATGAGATGTCATTAAATTCACCCCCCTTAAATAAATTTTATTATCTTTATATTTACTAAAACATTAATTAATAATTTCAAAAAAAATACATAACTTTAGAGAAAATTTCAAATGAATATTATAAATCAGACTATATGAAAAATCCTATTCATCTATCAAGTTATTTTAATGATTCATTTTACCTCGGTATCCAGATGCTTTATCTCATCATTATCCACAATAAAATATTTTCTTGTTCTTTTTAAGAATTCCTCTATTTTTTCTATAAAAATTAACAAATAGGTAACTAAACATTTTTCCTTCATCAACATCATTAATAAAATTTTCATTGAACTCTATCATTCATTTATTTGGTTTTATATGAAATTCAACTTCGTTCAGTCTTTTGACTATAAACAGTGATAGTTGAATCAGAATTTGGCACTTTATTGATTTTTTCTGTGTTTTGTTGGGTTTCAGTGTAGTTTCTATGGCTTAATGTCCATAATAAGCCGGAATACATGGTGTGTGATAATTATTACACACCGTATATCCTTTTGTTCAGGAAGAAAATTTTTTTCTTAAGTACACGGTATGTACTATAGGTACACTCCATATAGTCCTTGACCGTGTGACTGAATGTGTGGAAAGAGACATGGGGCTAAGAAATGTTTGGTGGAACACGTCGTGAACTAGTACTACATGTCGTTGTTTAGAGAACATGAATCCGGTTCTGTGACAAACAACACGAGTCGATGAAACATAGGTTTTACATTTTGTGTCATATTCTTACATGCCGAGTGTAGTAGATCACGTCTCCAACCGTGTGACTAATGACACAGGTGGCTAAATATTATGGGGTTCATGTTGTGTCAAGGGTGAACACGACGTGTAGTGTTTTCTTAGAATGAACTGTGTGTTTAACCATGTTGAAGAACTCGGGAAGAGGGGAATGATTCATGTACATGTATTGTCTCAATGATAACATGTTGTGTGTATGGGTGTTAAATGACTAGGGTTGGAAGAGAAACACACCCATGTTAAAACCTATGGGAACACACCATGTGGAGGGTATACACGCCATGTAACCAAGTTTCGAAAAACCGAAATGCCTTCATTCTTCAATCCCTTTCCCTCAATTCTATGTTTTAGTCCTTAATTATCTTTAGCATAGGTGTGTGATTAACCTTATAAGGGAATGCCACCGAGACGTCCTCTAGTTGTATTCCAGATAGTGGGCAATGATCAGACACCAGAAATGGTAGATCATGGACTACCAACTGAACCTCCCATTGTGCCCATCTTGGCGCCAGCGGTTATACCCAATAGAGGTTCTAATGCACAGCTTGGAGAAGGCTTCATGAGGATGATGCAGACATTCTAGGGAGTACTACATCCTACCCCTTCAATGGAAGAGTTGACATGGGTTTTTCAGCAGCACCATCCTCCCACATTTTCAGGGGATGGAGGACATCAAGATGTAGAGTCACGGTTAGAATCCATGTTGTCTATCTTCGAGCATCTAGAGTCACCACCATAGTAGAGGGTGAAGCTCTCTATGTAGAAGCTATGTGATTGAGCCATGAGATGGTGGGATGTGATATCATAGGTAGGACGCTAGTGGGTTATGTCTTGGGGTGATTTCTAGCTCTCTAACTATGACTACATATACATGGAGGCAGTGATGTCCGACCGAGACCAAGAGGTCATAAGTTTATATTAGGGTACAATCTCAAGCATGATTTATTCTTCTCGCTTCATAGAGATTTGGAGCTTCATACCCATTCTGGGGGGTTATGAGTTATTTCATGGGAGGAAGTTTTAGGATGGTCTCTAACATGCCATCTGATCCCAGGTGAACATCTTCAGGTTTCATTTCATATCATCTATAATCATCCCACCTCTAATCACTAAGGGGAACATGAGGGATTCTAAAGCTATGGGCCAGGGCAGTTAAGTATCCAATGTTGGTACTCATCTGACTGATAAAAGGAAGCGTTGTAGGGAGTCTACGCATGGAGATCCGAGTAGGAAGAATTTTTCTTTAGGTGGATAGTAGGTGTGCAACCAGTGCCGAAATGGTAGTCATAAAAAATCTCAGTGCCGGGGAGAACCACATGAGTGCCGATATTGTAGCAAGATGGTACATCTTCATCATTTCTCCAACTCCCTCCTTCTATCAGCTATTGAGGGGGGATCTATTTAGACTCCTCTTACCAAATCAAGGCCACCAGATCCACATTATACTGGGGGCTAGAGTTTTTCATGTTGTTCCGGACGAGGGGGTCGTTATGGCCATAGTGGTCAGATATAGGGTTTTTGATAGCTGTGGAGTTTATTTTCTCAGGGATCTCAGACAGCTTCATAGGAAAACATTGTAGGCTAGGATTTTTCATTGGAGGAGATCCAATAGGTGTAGGATATCGAACCCTCTACGGTTAGATGTATGGTTTTGGTTACCTCAGTTTTATCTTATTCTATTTTTGATACAGGGGCTTCACATGGCATAATTTGAATGCCTATTGTGGAGAGTATTGGGCACTATATCATTACATCTGCAGATATCTTGACACTTGAAACTCCATTGGGGACTAGAACGGCTTGTGTACATCATTGTATAGAGTTTTCTTTTGAGGTTGGTGGGTGCAACTTATTTTGGTACCTTTAAGTCTTAGAGATGAAGGGCTATGATGTCATTCTCATAATGGACTGGATAGTTACCATCCATGTTTTTGTCGATTTTTATCATCGTAGGGTGAGTTTCACATCACTAGAGGGTGAATTTTTTCAACATAAGGGCGAATTGGATGTCAATGTGAGTATAGATGCACTGAGCATCACAGGTTTGGTGGTTTTACAGCCTAGATTGCTAATCAGTATCTTAATGACCAGGGTACATCACAAATGGACTTTCCTTCAGAAATAGATTGTTACCCAAATGCTTTTTTAGATGACATTTCATGTTTGCCTCCATAGTGAAAGGTACACTTCTCTATTTAGTATGTTCCAGTACAGCACCGGTGTCAATTCCACGTCATATGATGGCTACACCCGAGTTGCAGATGATCAAGAGGCAATTAAAGGATTTATAGGATATTGGATTCATCTAACCCAGTACGTCTCCTTGGGGTTTTTGAATCCTATTTTCTAAAATGAGGAAAATACACTCATAATTTACATCGCTTATTAGAATATGAACCATTTGAGTGTTAATCACTCATATCCCTTACTATGGATTGATGATCTCTTTCATCATCTTCGAGGATCCAGAGTATTCTTGAATATTGACATGAGATCCAGTTATCATAATTTCTGTGTTAGACCATCAATTATACCTCATGTGGCCTTTCATATAAAGTATGGTCAATACGAATATGGGGTTATGTTGTTCGGTCTCACGAACAGGCCAGCAATTTTAATGGCACTAACTAACCGAGTGTTCCATCCTTACATGGATCACATTGTTGTGGTTTTGTGGGAAATATCTTGGTATAACCTCACACTCAACATGACAATGCTATCCTTCTTGAGATCATTTTGAGTACACATAGAGATCATACATTATATGATAAGAACTTGAAATTCCACTTTTGGATGGACCAAATTCACTTCTTGGGTCATACGATCTCAAAAACAAGAGTATTAGTCAACCCAAAGAATGTGAGAGTAGTATATTCCTTGGAGAATCTGAAGAACCTCTTTGAGGTACAATGTATTATAGGGATGGTTGGTTACTACATGAATTTTATACCAAACATTTCATGCTTAGAAATGACACTGACATGCCTAACTAAGAAGTGTGTGAAGTACTTGTGGACATATTTCATAAATTCGGACATTCAGGATCTAGAAGGGATATTGACTTTAGCACCAATACTATATTTTATATATCCGGGAAAGAGATACACGGTATACTGTGATGGGTCAGGTATTAGGATGGGAGCAGTGCTTTTGCAGGGGGAAGGAGTCGTTGCATACGAGTCTCAGCAGTTGAGGCCACATGAGAGGAATTACCCAATGCATGTTCTTGAGTTGGCTATAGTTGTTCATTCTTGTGCTATTGGAGAAATTATATTTTGGGAGAGAATTTTGTGAGTTACACCAACCAAAAAAAGTTCAGGTATATATTTTCTCAGAATGATTTGAATTTGAGATAGTGAAGGTTGGTTGAGTACTTTCCATATTTAGACATTGAGCTTCCCTATACACCTAGGAAAGGCGATGTGGCGGCTGATGCATTGAATTGGAGGACTCAGATACATGTAGTTTATGAGGCCAGCTATGAGTGGTAGCTCATGGCTCTATTCTCTAAAATGAATTTGGAGGTGCATGATTGATAGTGTTAGACATTTATTTATTCTTTATCTATTACCTCTACACTTCTAGATCAGGTGAGAATGATGCTTCATTCAGATTCTAAATATATAGTTTTATAGGAGAGTGTTAGGAGAGGACCCTAATCCTTGGTGAACCATTCAAGAGGATGAGTTCTTGCATTTCATTTGGCATGTATGGGTGTCAGCCGATATACACGAGGAGTGGATGTTGGATTTTCATTCCTTAGTTTGGGAAGTTCATCCTGATGTCACCAAGATGTATCGAGATCTACACCGTCAGTATTGGAATCCATGTATGAAGAAGGATGTTGCTGGTTTTGTTATGAGATGTTCTTCCTATTAACAGGTGAAGGTGGAGCATCAGCGAAAATCATGGATTTTACAGCAGTTACCCATTCTTAATTGGAAGTGGATTGATGTCACGATGGATTTCCTGAAAAGGTTACCAATATCTACTCGAGGGAATGATGCAGTTTGGGTTATTTATCAAAAATCTCACAAATGGTGATCTCTTCTTACCGATCATGGAGACCTTCAATGTTGATGACCTTATAAGGTTGTACATCTGAGACATTGTATGGTTTCATGGGGTACTACGCTCTATCATTTCAGATAGGGATGATTTCATTACTTATCATGTTTGGCATGTACTATATAGGGCTTTGGGTACACAGGTACTTCTCATTAGATCATTCCATAGCATGAAATATTTCTAGTCTGAGTCCACAATTCAGGTGATAGAGGACATGCTTCAAGCATTAGTTCTATATTTTGGAGGTTCTTGGGAGAAGAACGTACCTCTAGAGGACTTTATCTATAATAATTGTTTTAAGGAAACAATTTAGATGGAACCATATGAGGCTTTATATGGTAGGCCATTCCGGTCACCACTATTTTGGAAAGAGGCCTGAGAGGAAGCTATTCCGGGGCCTTGTCTTGTCCAAGAGTCCACTGAGTAGGTGGAGTTAATTTGGAAGTGGATGGCTACTGCACAGTCTCTCCAGATGTCTTAATATGATCGATAGAGATAACCTCTAGGTTTATGACCAGGATCAATTTTTCTCATGTGTCACACTGCAGTTGGGACCTAAGCGGATTAAGATATAGGGGAAGCATTCACTGAGATACGTTGTAACATTTTCGGTTTTGGAGAATGTATGTATAGTTGCATATCGATTTTAGTTACCTTAGAGGTACCGGGCAATGAATGACATCTTCCTCGTTTCTCAACTACGACATTTATTCTCAGACTCGACTCATGTTTTTCAACACAAGGAAGTTCAGCTAGGTGTGGATGCATCATTCAAGGAGCATCCTATCCTGATTTTTGATCACATCATGTAGGTTCTTCATGGATGGTCTATTACTTAGGTATAAGTTTTGTGGTATCACGAATGAGCATAGGACGAGACTTAGGAGAGGGAGACAGATGGGCGATAGTAGTGGATGGAACTATTCAAGGATTATTCATCACCAACTTGTTAGGGAAATTTGTGGAAAAATTTCTTTAATGAGGGATGTTTGTAGGAACCCATATCTTTATTTCAGGCAAGGATCTTGATTTATGGTGTTTTTTTAGAAAAAATGGAGTTTTGATAAATTTTATATGTACATGTCGTGTACCTATGAGTACACGTCGTGTACCATGTTTCCATGGGAAGAAGTGTATTAGCCTTGTATCGTATGAGACATGGCCTTATGGGGTGATCAGGGGACTGCCTAAAGCAAGGACTGGTTGAGGCATGTACGCAATGTGTAAATTAAATTAACACATAGTTAACTTTTTTATTATTTAATTAAACATACCAGGGTCATGTTTAATATATAACTTTTTCTTCTACTGGCCTAAATTCATATAGGAGAAAATGGGATTGAAGAATCATATCTGACCCACTGATCCTTCATTTGTTCCCCAATTTGATCTCTGGAAGGCACAATGGAATCCCACCAGTGATTCCTTCCTTCTTATAGAGCCTCTCCTCCCAATTTATTCTCACTCTCGAGTTATTCAAGGATGAAAATTTTTGAAAACATTTATATCTAAGATGTTCTAGGATGATTCAAGGGTCGTTGTTTGAGAATCATCATCATATAATGTCATGGTGGGTTGGTTGTTGCCTTTCCTTGTTTGTATTTGAGTTTTATATGGCAAAGTGTTGATTACCACTATTTCAGGTATTTTGGGATAAGGAAATTGAACACTATTTTTTATGCATTAGATTGATTTTGGGATTAATGGTTTTTTATGTGATATTATGTGAAATTTTATTTTTAAGGAACACCCCATTGGTGTGTTTAATTACATGAATTTTTAGGTCTGTTTGGTCTAGGTTGCCTATGAAGCAGACCTTGTTTCCATTCCTTTGTAGATAGGATGGAACTATTTGACTTATGGTTCTTATTAATTTCTTGTGATATGAATTTTATTTGTTTATACATGTAGTATTTAAGATTACTTTGTGCTTCTTGATATCATTTATGTATGATTTAATTGCACAGGTCTATGAGAACCTGGTGTAGTTTAACTACAGGGGGAATTGATGTCGACTACTTATTCAGAGTTTCTGTTATGTTTCACACTACGAGACCATATGGGGGATTGATGGTGAGTTAGCCCTCACAGTTTTTACAGATTCTGTTACAAGACCCCATAGGGAATTGACCTTGAGTGCTTCCTTAGAGAGCCTGTAGTTATTACAGAAATACCCTAGGGAGAACCCACGGTCAGTGCTTCCTCAGAGTGGATTTCCTATTTTATTATATTAATTGAAAATATGGCTTAGACTATGTGATCTACCTAGAGGGTTAAAGTAAATATTGAATATAGTGATGCGCCTACCAAGACATGCACAAACATGGATTTGTTTTCTGCTATGTAGTCTTCTGTGAAACCTATTTGTGACATGTACTTGATTAGATGTTCAACATTAAATGATAATAAATGTAAATAGAATGTGTAGGATATGGTTAGTTTTTTTTGCTCCTAGATTCTTGGTGCAATTCCATTATTACATATCATATATACTCACTAATTGTTAGGCATAGATCTTCTGGCAATTACCTACTTGGATTTGTCTCACACTCTATTTGGGTCATGCTTTTGGATCCAAACTGGTCATATGGTTGCAGGTATAGATAAGGGAAATTTCCCATCAACATCAACTACATGATTCTTATGGATCATGAGATCATGTGACCAAGATGAGTCTTGTTATGCAACTAGATTTTATTTTATTTTATTTTTCATTGTACTTTGGTTTTGTACTGTATTTCCATAATTCTGAATTGTTTGTTTTTTCTCCTAAACATATGTGACATGTATCTTTTATATATATTCTCTAGTTGTTAATTTATATTATCAATCTTATACTATTTACTTGTTTATGGTAATAATTCTTCTACTAATGTTCATTATTTGTTATCCGACTATGCAAACTCAGCCAATGCGGGCATATATTCCCCACAATCACACCAAAGGCCCTATCTGTTAGTCAAAAGCCTCAGGTATTTGTGGAAATGTGCTTGAGGCCATGTGACCAACCGGGTATGGGGATCCTTTGGGCGGCACCCGTAATCTGGAAATTACGTGATAAGTTAATTTTTGAGTTAACTAATTTCATTATTGTGTTTAACTAATTTTTTAATTAGTTATGTCAATTGTGTATATAATTTATTATTGAATTAATTAGTCATCGATGAATAGTAACACATTTATTCCATTGGGATGTTATGAAGGGTAACATGTTCATTTATTTTATAATTAATTAATGGAAATTTGGACTTTCTAATGTGTCATTTATGAATGGTAACATGGTCCTTCATGTACGAATTATAGAATAAAAACATGTTAATTATAATGTGTGATTCATGGATTGTAACATGGTCCATGATGTATGAATTAGATAATTGGAACAGGTTCCTTCAATTGTGGGTAGAATTAATAGCAACAAAAGACATTCAAGTATAAACTAATGAAAAATAACAAATTCACTCTGAGATACACCCCCACTTGGGAATACGTTGAGCTATGTCATGTACCAATTGTGGTATTGAGATATGATATCACATTGGCATGCTTTGGGCTATGAAATTAGCCAATGTATGTATTAATATATCTTATTACCTGTGAATACTTCAATCCCCAGCATGTGCCAAAGAAGAAGTTGAGGTACAAGTGTCATTGAGAACATGTGAGTTAATGTTGTTATGTAAAGAACAAATGATAATGTGACAATTATTAACTTGGTAATTGTACTTATTTCCTTATACGTCTTCATAAACTATTATAATGGATAATATTTTAGATAGCATTGATGGTGGCCTACAATGTTAGAATTTTGGTTTTTCATTTTATAAAAATGAAATTTATATGTACATATTATTTTTTCTGATTTCAGGATAATATAGTATTTTCAGTTTTTCTATATCGTTATACTAGTTTTATTCTATTTATGTTATATCATTTGGTTATTCAATTGATTATTATTAATTATTTTCTATGCTTAATTACAATGTAAAGAAGAAGTTATAGTATCCCCATGATTGATAATAGACCATCACTGCTAGTTGGAGGCCTCTGGAATACAGGGAGGTGCACTTGAGGTTATGTGATAGACCATTTTGGGGTAGCAGTGTCTGGCACCTAGGTTGGGACATTACAATGTGGTGTGAGAGGAGTTCTTCTTTTCATTACTTTTTTCCTTTTATCATACTATTTGGGAAAGGTATGCATGAGGCTAGGAAGAGTACGACCATGGTTATAAGCTCAAGAATTATAGTTGTTAACCTGTGTATGGAGGACAACCCAAATACTCATGGTAGGGGTTGTTTTCTAATTTTTTTTTCTTACATTTAATGATTATTTCACCTTCGTTGATGAACTTTTTGTGTGATTTGATAGTTGTCTCTATGATTTTTTGAGAATTTACTCATGGACCAGTATAGCATGAGAGTTAAGTTCACATGCATAATTCCCTATAATCATGATTATTTTGTGACATGCATCGTTTTAAGATTGATTGAGAAAACAGTTAATAGGTATATTGTTGAAAATGACCTATTTTTCCTTACTTTATAATATAAAATTAAAATGGTGACTAAAATGAAATTGATAATGATTGTAAAATGGTGCATGGTTATAATAAATGGATGTCTAAACAAGAAAATTGAATAATGAGAATGTGATTACCCTTAATTACTAGGTCATGTGTTTAGGATGGTTAATGGTACTCTTCTGTGAAACCTATTTGTGACATGTACTTGATTAAATGTTCAACATTAAATGATAATGAATGTAAATAGAATTTGTAGGATATGGTTAGTTTTTTGTGCTCCTAGTTTCTTGGTGCATTTCCATTATTACATATTATATATACTCACTAATTGTTAGGCACAGATCTTCTGGCGATTACCTACTTGGATTTGTCTCACACTCTATTTGGGTCATGCTTTTGGATCCAAACTGGTCATATGGTTGTAGGTATAGATAAGGGAAATTTCCCATCAACATCAAGTACATGATTCTTATGGATCTTGAGATCATGTGACCAAGATTAGTCTTGCGATGCAACTAGATGTTATTTTATTTTATTTTTCATTGTACATTGGTTTAGTACTGTATTTCCATAATTCTGAATTGTTTGTTTTTTCTCCTAGACATATGTGACATGTATCTTTTATATATATTCTCTGGTTGTTAATTTATATTATCAATCTTATACTATTTACTTGTTTATGGTAATAATTCTTCTACTAATGTTCATTATTTGTTATTTGACTATGCAAACTCAGCCAATGCGGGCATATATTCCCCACAATCACACCCAAGGCCCTAGCTATTAGTCAAAAGCCTCAGGTATTTGAGGAAATGTGCTTGAGGCCATGTGACCAACCGGGTATGGGGATCCTTTAGGCGGCACCCGTAAACGAGAAATTACGTGATAAGTTAATTTTTGAGTTAACTAATTTCATTATTGTGTTTAACTAATTTTTGAATTAGTTATGTCAATTGTGTATATAATTAATTATTGAATTAATTATTCATCGATGAATAGTAACACATTTATTCCATTGGGATGTTATGAAGGGTAACATGCTCATTTATTTTATAATTAATTAATGGAAATTTGGACTTTCTAATGTGTAATTTATGAATGGTAACATGGTCCTTCATGTACGAATTAGAGAATAAAAACATGTTAATTACAATGTGTGCTTCATGGATTGTAACATGGTCCATCATGTATGAATTACATAATTGGAACATGTTCCTTCAATTGTGGGTAGAATTAATAGCAACAAAATACATTCATGTATAAACTAATGAAAAATAACAAATTCACTCTGAGATACACCCCCACTTGGGAATACGTTGAGCTATGTCATGAACCGATTGTGGTATTGAGATATGATATCACATTGGCATGCTTTGGGATATGAAATTAGCCAAAGTATGTATTAAGATATCTTATTACCCGTGAATACTTCAATCCCAAGCATGTTCCAAAGAATAAGTTGAGATACAAGTGTCATTGAGAACATGTGAGTTAATGTTGTTATGTAAAGAACAAATGATAATGTGACAATTATTAACTTGTTAATTGTACTTATTTCCTTATACGTCTTCATAAACTATTATAATGGATAATATTTTAGATAGCATTGATGGTGGCCTACAATGTTAGAATTTTAGTTTTTAATTTTATAAAAATGAAATTTATATGTACATATTATTTTTTCTAATTTTAGGATGATATAGTATTTTCAGTGTTTCTATATCGTTATACTAGTATTATTCTATTTAAGTTATATCATTTGGTTATTCAATTGATTATTATTATTTATTTTCTATGCTTAATTACAATGAAATGAAGAAGTTATAGTATCCCCATGATTGATAATAGACCATCACTGCTAGTTGGAGGCCTCTGGAATACAGGGAGGTGCACTTGAGGTTATGTGATAGACCATTTTGGGGCAGCAGTGTCTGGAACCAAGGTTGGGACATTACAATGTGGTGTGAGAGGAGTTCTTCTTTTCATTACTTTTTTCCTTTTATCATACTATTTGGGAAAGGTATGCATGAGGCTAGGAAGAGTACGACCATGGTTATAAGCTCAAGAATTATAGTTGTTAACTTGTGTATGGGGGACAACCCAAATACTCATGGTAGGGGTTGTTTTCTAATTTTGTTTTTTTTCTTACATTTAATGATTATTTCACCTTGGTTGATGAACTTTTTGTGTGATTTGATAGTTGTCTCTATGATTTTTTGAGAATTTAATCATGGACTAGTATAGCACGAGAGTTAAGTTCACATGCATAATTCCCTATAATCATGATTATTTTGTGACATGCATCATTATAAGATTGATTGAGAAAACAGTTTATGGGTATATTGTTGAACATGACCTATTTTTCATTAATTTATAATATAAAATTAAAATGGTGAATAAAATGAAATTGATAATGATTGTAAAATGGTGCATGATTATAATAAATGGATGTCTATACAAGAAAATTGAATAATGAGAATGTGATTACCCTTAATTACTAGGTCATGTGTTTAGGATGGTTAATGGTAGTTATTGTGCCTCAATGTGATTACCCTTAATTACTCGGTTGTAGGTTGTGTGACGGACTATCTACTTTTAGATCGTAGAGTAAGACATTGGAGGGAAGGGAAGACCTATACTTTTGATAGATTAAAGTGTTTGTGATGGGGGAGGTAACATTAGTGACAAATTATTTCTAGTGGTGATTCACTGATGAATTCTTATATGAATTTTAATTAGTAAATATAATGCCCCCTACTATGAAATAATCATGTGTATGTTATGAAACCTCTCTCTTTAATCACAAATATCATAATGTGTTTTCAATGGATATGGGGCCAAATAAGGGTTCAACATATGATGTGGTATGTTTGGATCTAGATGGTGGATGGTAGACCATCGATTGTTTCTATATGGGGTTCTCATGATGGATCAAAGGTTGATAAATACCATGGTGGTCAAGTTACATAACAAGTGGGGTTAACGATGATCCAAACATAGGGAATGATATCTATGTAGTAGGTTTTTGGACCAAGAAACTTGGTTGGGAAAGGTGGCATCATAGTTCTAAAGAGGAACATATAAGGTTCATGTTTGAAGTGATAAACTAGGTGGGACTTAGATGTGGTGGATGTATGTCCCTTTAAAGAGTTTATTAATGGTAATTATTATTGCCAATGTTGAATTGAGATATGCTTCCGGAATTTCGATGGTGTTGAGCTTGAGACTGATGAGTCCATGAAGAGAATCTGATATTTGTGTCAGATTGTAGTGATAATGTATTGTGAGAAAGAACTATGGTGATAGTTGGTATATTGTGGAAACATAAATAGGTTTAAAAGGAGACATGGGATGGATATGCAGATATATAGGATGAGTGGATTGATATTTTTGACTCAGAATCTTATAGAATATTTGGAGTCCAGCACAAGAATGAGTTGTTAAAAGCTGGGAATATTGTAAGATCCCGAACTTTTCTAGAGTTTTCATCAAATACTTTGTAGGTACTTTGTTGTCATTATTTGAGTATTTATATTGGGTTATAACTAAGAGTGTCTTTTGGTGTAAGTTTGAGAAAATGGATGGAATGTGACTATGCACGGTTAGCACATGGTTTTCCCTAACCATGCACCCCAACCCCACAGACCGCACAACCATGGGCATAGGGGACTTACACTGTTGGCACATAGGTATTCATACTGTGTGTCCTATTAGTAGTAACCATGAACCACCATAATAAACGGTACATGGTTTGAGAAAATCATGCACTCCTACCCAAGAACACTGCATAGTTTTTAAAGTGTCCTGAAAATTAGTTCTTAATTCCCTCAAACCTCCAAAACTCAAAAAGTTTGACCCAATCTAATGCCTTTATATATTTGAATGATTTGAAAGGTTTCTAGAGGGGTTCCATGGTTTTATATCCTCTTTTCATTGTGATCTTAAGCTCATATCAAAGATCTCCATCCCTGTTGGTAGGTGGATGTTATTTCATTGCATTCTCATTTATCCTCTTCTCTTCTCTCTTTATTTTTGTTAGAAGTTTTTCTCTAATTTTATAGATCTAGATATGAATATGAGGAATCTAGATTTAGGATTTTGAATCTACATCTAGAATTAGAGAACTTATTCTTGTTAATCTTTATATAGGGTTTTAGATCTGGATCCCGATTTATGTCGTTGTGCTCCTCAATTTTGGGGATTTTTGTTAGGTGATTATTCCCAAATCAATAGATATATGTGGTATATAATTAAAATCCCAAAGATATAAATTTCAATTATGTGTTTTTTATTTTATAATTCCTATTGGATGTTTATTAATTATGTTCTTGATCAAATTAATTAATTTGTTGAATTACTTTATTTAGGGAAATGTTCAAATTGGGGATATTGGAATTATATATTATGAATAATTAATTGGTTAATTGATTATGAGGTAATTTTAACTATTAAATTAGATAAGTAATTGTTAAACTAATTATTAACTATTGAATTGGGATTTTGGGATATTGAAGTGAATGTGTTGGTATAAATAATTGTTGAATTTATTATGGGGTTATTGAATTGATTATGTTGTAATAATTAATTGATTAATAAATTAATGTAAGAAATGTGATTATATAATCATTGAATTAATTTGTGGGATTATTTAATTGATGAAAAAATTAATTTGATTAATGTGATTACTTTTTTTTAATTAAATAATGGTATTAATGAAATTGATTAATTAAATAGTGTAAGTAATATGATTAATTAATTATGAATTTGTTAATCAAACTAAAATGGAAAATTAATTGGAGAATTAGTTTAATATACTGAAATTAATTAATTAATTTTGAATAAATAAATATAATTGAAATCAAAAATTAATTGGAGGATTAATTGTAGAAATTGAAAGAGGTTAATTAATTGATAACTGAATAAATCAATGAACGAGTAAAATTAATTGGAATTTCAATTGAAGGTACTGAATGTGAATAATTAATAAAAAATTAATTAATTAATTTTATGTGAAAAACTAATTAGTGATTTACTTTAATGTTGTTGAATGTGATTAATGTTTTGTATGATTAATTAATAGAATTAATGTGAATAATTAATTGGGGAATTAATTAACATGAATTATATCATTAATTAAATTTAATAACATATAACAATTAATTCGTGAATTAATTATTGTGGATTGATTTGTTAATGAAATTTAATGATACAAATTACTTAATTTGAGAATTACATAATGGGTATTGTTTTGCTAATGAAATTGATTGACACACATTATTTAATTGGTGAATTAATTAATGAGGGTTGTTGTGTTAATGAAATTCAATGATTTAGATTAATTAATTAGAAAATTAATTAATGGGGATTATTTTTTTAATATAATTGAATGAGTTATATTAATTAATTAGAAAATTAATTCTTTGGGATAGTTTTGTTAATTTAGTTAAATGAGTTAGATTAATAAATTGATGAATTAATTAATGGGGACAATAGTGTTAATGAAATTGAATTGGTTAGATGAAATAATTGATTAATTAATTATGGGATTTATGTGATGAATTAATATGGGGAATAACATAAATGTATTTATTTGATAAGCTGGTTGCTGAATTAGTAATAAAATTTGTGTGACACGTTAATTTTTGAATAGACTATTAGTGTTAAACTGATTAATTAATTGTAGAGTTGTTTAATGTATTTTTTATGATTAATTAATTTTTATATTAATTATTTTTATTGATATGACTAGTTAATTTCTGAATTAGATAGAGGAATTGAAATGATTAATTAATTGTGGAATTAATTAATTTATTCGATTTGATTAATTAATTAATGAATGAATTAATCTACGTGAAGTTTTTAATTAATTTTTTAATTAAATAATGATATTAATGTGATTGGTTAATTTTACTTAACTAGAGTAAATGAAGTAATTAATAAATTTTTTAATTATTTAATGTGTTTGATGTGATTAATTAATTATTGAATTAATTATGTTTATTTATGTGATTATTTAATTATTCAATTAACTAGAGCAACAGATGTTATTAATTATATTTATTAATGTGATTAGTTAATTTTTGAGATAATTAATTGAAATTTTTTGTTTACCTAAATTTCAAATTACTAATAAAATTTGTGCAGATACTTTATTGTTTAATTAATTGTGTATTTATTTGTGGTCACATGGTCATTCAATTCTGATGTTATGGGTGGTTATATAGTAATTAAATTTCCAATTAATGATTGGGAACACGTTCCTTGTAATGTTTGATGTGTGAATAGTAACAGGGTCATTCAGGTATGAATCAAAGAATGGGAACATCGCCCTTCTATTGTGTGATGTATGGATGCTAACATGGTTATTAAAGAATGAATTAAATAATCCAAATATGGTCATTCTATTTTGTGTATAATGAATTGTAATCTAGCCATTCAAATATAAACTAAAGAACATTGACAAAGGAAATCTAATATTTGGCTTCACTTGGGAATAATTTGGGCTCCAGCATGAGCTGAAAATGGTTTTGAGATATGATATCACCTAAATATACATCGGGCTCTGGTATGAGCTGAAGGTTTTATTAAGATATTATATTTCCTAGGAATACATTCGACTTTGGCATGAGCTGAAGATGGCATTGAGGTACAAGTTTCTTTTAGAACCTAGGAGTTCATGTGGTTATGTAATGAGTAAATCATATTGTGATGACTATTTACTTATGCGATGTAATTATTTATGTAGGAAAAAGGACACACTATTGGATTGAATTTTATTTAGGACATCATTGGTGGTAGATTCTATGTTGTACTCACACCTTACTCGGGATTCTTGATCAATACCTAAATTGATTATAGGATTATAGGACAAGTTATGGGAAAAGGATTCATATCATAATGTTGACCTGGGGATAAAGCATGCATTAGGGAACAAAACATGGTTCTATACCCACTTGAGATTCATAATATTATTTGTTTTGGTTTTTAATTTTAGACACATGACACATGTAGTATCATAATATGTTTTATGCATTATTTTGGATATTCTATTTCCATTTTGGCCAATTGTTTATACTGGTACTATTCTATTGATGTTATATCATTTAATGATTCAATTTATTGTTTTTATTTATTTACAATTATGTATTACTCTAATGAAAAAAATGGAATATACTCCCCATGATTGATAATATATCCTCACTGCTAGTCGGTAGCCTCTAGCATATGGCGAGGCACACTTAAAGGAATGTGACAAACCAGTTCAGGGCACTGGTGTGTGTTAACGAGGCTTGGTAATTACATTTAAAAAATGAAAATCCAATCATATATCCATGTAATGTTCAAGGAGGGAATAAAGGAGGATATCAATCTATACATTAATTTTGGTAATCTTCCGAAGTTCAACTGGAAAAATTAAAGAATTAAAAAAATTATCAAAAAATCATCTATCATTATGAAAATTGAAGAAATTGATATTGAATAATGTACATAGCTCATCATTCATTATATATCCCGGAATCAGAAATATATATAGAGATCCCAATAGTTCTTTCTACTTGGAAAATTTAATAGGGATATTATATTGTGTGTATCAACATTATTGGTATCTTAGAAAGTTAATGAATAATGATCAAAGACTATGGGGATGATAAAAACATTACCTAAACTGATATAGAAGTGTGAGGACATAAAATTGATTTTATTATTATATTTCCTATGATTTATTGAATTTATAAATAGGTTTGGTTTAGAGTTGATATCTTCACATATTTTACACATTTAATTTCTATTAGAGAAGATTTGTGATTTATTAAACATTCCATGACATAGATGAAATAAGTGTTAAGGAATAATGGTGTACCACGATCAATTATATTATATCAATATCCAATGTTCACCATGGTGTTCTAGAAATGTATTCAATAAAAATTTGATATATATATGATCTTTATAACCACTTATCATTCTAAAACTGATTTCCAATCTGAAAGGCAATTAAACCATTAAAAGTTATATTAATATCATTTTTAATGTATTAAGATGTTGTTTCGGATCGATAACTTCCCCTAATATATTTCTCTTATATAAATTGGTTCTATTATAGTATTAAAATTGTACCATGTGATGATTTTTATGGTAAGAGGTTCCTCACATAAATATGTTGGGATGAAGATGGAAAGAATAATCTATTAAGACTAGATATTTCTCAAGAGATGTTAGAGAAGATTTAAACTATTCAGTGGCATATTAAAAATGGATAGTGTGAATAAAATAACTATGCGGATAATCTTTAGTTATAGTTGGAGATTTAAGTTTTTTATTAATTACTTCATCAAATATCACTATAAAAGTGGGTAATTTGATTCAATAATAAGTTAATGTATATCCCTAGATTCAAGGTCGACTTTAAAATCCTCAATCATGTAGGAATAAAGGCTTATCAAATTATGAATCCTTAAAAATATATTCAAATTTCATGATGTGTTTCATGAATCATATTTGAGGAGGTACATGAATTACCATTAAGATTTATTGAACATAGATATAGTACAACATGAATATAATCACTATTGTGAGTAAAACCCAATATAAATCTTGGATCATAGACATAATGTTTTATAAAAGATGACCACTCACTTATTTAATGTTCTATGGATGAATCCTATGTTTCAAGAAGTGGTGTGGGAACCAAAAGATGTGATGAGAGAAAATATCCATCATTTAATTTCATTATAGTATAGACATTTTTGGGGTGAAATTATTTTTATGTGTGTAGAATGTAACACCCCATGATTTTAATATGTATATTTCCTTTAAACTAAATATTATTTCAAATAAAATATTCCATGTGAAAAAATAAAATAAACCATGATTCATTTTATTTTATTATAATATTAAAATGTCTGATAAATAACAATACATTATAATAATATTATTTGAAACATCATTTAGAAAATTATAAGAGGAATAAGGAGAAATTAAATAAAAATATCACAAATATAGAATATGTATCTTTTTGATTTTACATGAAGATTATCTCTATATTTGACACTATTATAATAAGTAAATTAATTATTAATATAATTGACATTTTGAGAGGTAATTAAATGAATAAAATCAATGATTTTAGTAATATTTGTAAGTCTTTATATAAGAATGAAATATGACCAATATATATGTGATCATTGAAAATATGACCATTGGATATATATTAATTTCAAATATATTGGTAAGTTATATTCAATGTTAATCTTGGGTAATTAAAAATAATATAACAAATAAATAAAAAATAACCTTGTAATGAAATAAAAATATAATATTTAATTAAAATATTTTGTTTCCAAAATATATTTTTATGTGTTATATATTATTATTATTATTATTATTTAAGAATTATTCTAGTAATTTATAAAATTCAAATAAGGGGTTTAATAATATGGATTAAAATAATTAAAATTTTAAAGGATAAATAATATAACTTAATAGAATGTTATTATAATTAGTTAATGTTAAAAATGACATTTTTTAAACAACTTTTTTTATGTATTGTGAAATTTTTATCTATAAAATGAATCTTTTTTTTATGATGAATGTGTTTTAATTTTACAATTAAAAAACACATAGGTTAACACTTAATTAATTAGTAATTGACATGAAAAATTCTAAAGAACACTTGATCTTTATAAAGTCATTTTTTGATTATATCTTTTTATATAGATTATGTTCTCATTTAAAAAAATCAATATTTAGAAATTAAATTAGATTTAAGGGAGTCTAAATTTTCAATAAACATCTTGATATTAGGTATGAAAGTTCCCCTTATATTTTTGTTATTAAATTATTAACTCTGTTAATTATGTAAACTATGTAGAAATGTGTAAAAAGTGGTAAATTAATGTGTATTAAATTTTTGATAAAGATAATGGTATTTATGAATTCAATAATTCCTTTATTAGGTGTGCTTTTCATAAATAAGGAATTATATTTTATTTCCTCGCCTAACTCAACTAAATCCTAATTGTTTCTATCTTTACACTTTACAAATATAAATATTCCAATGAAATGTCCCTAATTTTCAGTTATTAAATGTGATCTCTTATACCCCTCAAAACCCAATAAATTTTTCTCCCTCATGAATCCTTGAATGTTTTTCCTCTCCCAATGTATTCCTAAATATTTAGTAGGTTATATTTAAACTATGTAAGTCTAAATCCTTCAATATTATAGAACCTTTATCGATAGTTAGTGTATTAATTGACTTGGTAAAGCAATTTTTTGGTGGTTGGGAGTAAAATATATCGGTTTCCTTTCCAATATATCTTGTTATTTTATATTTTTATTTTTAAATTTACATTTTTCAAAATTTTATTATATTTATCTTGAAAATGACCTATATTTTTTCACCTATGTTTTTTATTAGTTATTATTTTCCTATTATCATTTCATATCCCTTTTTGGTTTATAATTTACCTCAAGTGATTCTTTTAATAAAAATAGATGTTACCTCTTTTTTTCAGTCTGGAATATTTCTCATTTATGTCCATAGACATTATTTTGCTTTATAGATGTCCTTATCTCTACATAATTGATTTCTTAAGGTCTTGGTCAATAGAAATTACTTTATATACTAAATTAATCATCTTTTACTATTTTTAGTATGTTCATTTTCTGTCAATTTTTACCTTATTTACAAAGACTGAAACAAATATTATTTCTTAACATCTTCCTAATGAATTCATTTTCTCACCATCATCATCGGTTTTATTAAAAAAACATTTTAACTAATTTTTATTTTTTCTAATGTTATATATTTTAATTTTTTGAAAATATTTTCCTAAAAGGTATAAAATATATATCTCCCCAATTTTTTAACATAAACACTTAAAAAATATGACAATTAAAACATGAATTTAATAATATATGATTGATTAGATATATAAGATAATATATTTTTTACAATAATGTGATATTAAAGAAATCTCTACCACACAATCACAATAAGATCTTATCCCTCTTAATATAAAACTTCAACCACAATAAACTTATCCTTAAACAATATACATCATTCCATTGAGATAAAGGATAAAACATCTCCCAATTTTAATGAACGGTTAAGACTTATCCCCTTATGATATTATAAAAAAACTATTCATGTAATAGATTAGATAATAAATGTATATAATATTTATAACTTAAAGCATCATTAATAATGATGTTTTGAGGGTGTTGAAAAATAAATTTCTGAATAATTTTAAAAACATTACAATTTTGAGAGAGGTATTTTCAATAAACGTCATGATAAATGAAAATAAAAAATTTTCATTTTCAAATGGATATCAAGAGTTAATTATGACATTAAAAAAAATTCAAATAAATTCAAGAGTAATATATAAATTTAAAAAATAATTTAAGAAAAGTATCACTTCTTAGATCATTTTTTATTAACAAGACTATAACCTGTGCAAATAACGATTAAGAAGAGATAAATGGATCATAGTCCTGAAGAAAAATCTAAATAAATAAATAAAATACAAAATAAAATATAGAAAAAATTATTTCAATTTTTAAATTTTATAAAATATTTTGTTAATAAATATTATAAAATTCCACCTTAGTGTTAAAATATGTGTTAATTAAAGTCCAATAACTCATTTTGGGGATGGATAATGGATTAAAAACCCAATCAAAACTTTTTTGGGAAAAATAAAAAATTTCAACATTTCCAAAACAACATACACATATTTTTATCAAGATCGGAATTATTTTCCTAGAAAATAATGCTGACATTACATTTCCAAAATTTTGAAATGTTTGAAAACAATTTATTTGAAATCCTTTTTGGAAAAATATTTCTTACAAAAAGAGTCAAAACAAATATCAATATTTTTAGTGATAGAAGATCAGTATCACAAGATAATCATATGAATCTCAAATAGGATAATGTAAAACTGACTAAGAGGAAGGGTTTTACTCAAGATATTCTTAATTTGAAGGTTTTTGTAGACAAATACATGAATTATTCATCCTTTCGGAAGGTGATGTTGATGAAAATTTAGTCTCTGTTCAATTTTCATAGTGAAAGAGTTCCAGATAGTATGTTTTTTAGTTAATAATAACACTATTATGGTCACACATGATAGGTAAAATAGAACATGTGCCATGAAACTATCATATTATCATCATTATTATTATCATATTGTGAATTGGGTTTATGGTGTGATAGGAAATCATGATGTTGATACAAATTTAACATATCCTTCTGAAATAAGTTCATGTTTACAATTCATCAATATTATTCCCAAAAATATGGTATTTATATTGAATACAAACCTTCTGTAAATTATTTGAATGATGTTCTTTAATTTCATAAATTAAATTAGAACCTATAGGATTTTGAAGGATCAATCTAATTTGGTCAACATCATGATCACATTGAGGATGTGATTTTGTAAGGTTCCCATAAAATTTTATGTGAATTAAATATTATACAATCTTTATCCTCTTATTGAAGACTCAAATTTGTTACTTGAGATTAATTATCCATGAAAAATATCATCACCAGATTTAGAGTAAAAAATTATTAGATTATCCTTTATATAAAGGATTTGAAATTTATAACCAAAGAATGTCTAGAATATAACATTCAGAATTTAGCCTTTCAAAAGCTAATATGGGGTTTTCCTATTATGGGACCTATGAGAGTATTATTATGGATAAAGAATGTGGAATTGGCTACCTTAGACAAAAAAATTAGGAAGAGAAAACTCATCCAAGAGTGTCCATTATATATCTTGGTATAAGGCCCCAGCCTTAAACCTTACTTAATCTTGAGTTATTACAAGATTACACATTGAGGATCTTTTCGGGTTTAGAGTTTTAGAGAATTAGATCATAAAACTTGAATTATATTCCATATATAAACAAAGTGGTTACATAAAGATAGTATTCTTCTTTTCCATCAATGGAAACATATTTAAAATAAAACATGGATTCTTTCTTGACACATCCTTGACACTATCGTCATATCATGTAGCTTTCCCTTGACCTGTGAAAAACATTTCAAAAAAACTTGGGATGAGCATAAAAAGCTCAGTAAGGGATATAAAAATATGGAAAGGAAACATGGGTATATATATACATAATAATGAAATCATACTTTACCCATAAAACATAATCACTTTAACATACCTCATCAAATCATGAATAAATCATAGAAAACATAAGACATAAAAGTAACTTGAGGCATTCATAACATTCTTATGTAGGGAGTAACCCTCTTGGTTACGTTTGGAATACCCATCACAGTATATTCCCTAAATCTCTTCAGAGAAACCTTAAGGTTTCACCCCTTCGAATTACCCAATGCATTGGAGAGGTATATCGGGCTCACCCGCCCTTAGTTTATCACAGAACCACCCGTCTTCATAATAATTCCCAAGAACCTCAACATAATCGTATCACATAAAACATGCATAAAGGAAAAATAAAATTTACACCTTTCAATCACAAGATATCAATACAACAAATTGATATAAAAACATTATGAAAACCATTTTCAATACCAAAATAAAATAAGAGTAAAACATGTTATTTATTTTTCTTTTAAAAAAAAGGTATGGCTTGTAGAGGAAGCCGAAACTCAAATAATAGTCACGGCAGTGGAGAAGTCGTTGTCACCGCATACGTACGACAAAAACATTCCCTTTTGTCATTTAGTAAACCCTTCATATAAAAAATATTCCTTTTGAATAAACGTAAAAGTCAAAGGGTTTTATACACCATATAAAAGAAGGTTGTGTATAAAAAAATATGCCTCAACGAAAGGAGATTGAGACGAAGTCCCATACCTCGGGTCCGACTTGACTCGATCATTCTTTAATGTCCTGAATAATAAACTTGAGTTAATTTATACTTGCTTATGAACCTTCTTCAAGTTCATTATTCCTTTTATATCACTTATTTCCACGTCATGAACACTATAATTATTTAAGTTAATAACGGTCATTTTAACGATCATTGGTACATGAGTCAAAAATAAACCCTTTATAATTACAATTTGTTCATGTATCCATTATATCCAGAATTATAATCATGATGTATATATCATATATATCCAGTATATACATGCATTTATAATATTACATAATCATTTATAGGTAAAAAAATGAAATGCACCGTTCATGGAGACGGTAAGCCGTACGTACGCATGAACGCCACATTCATTTATATTTCGTATTTTATAGAATAGAATCATAATGATATAAAGGTATATTATAATTCCAATATAATATCATATATAATATCATAGTTCCATCTTTTATACTTCCCACATATGGTATTTAACGAATCAAATCACTTTGAGGGGGTGGTAGTCTGCATTTCCTTAAATGAAGATATCACGTTTACCCATAATGGAAACCATAAAGGTATGCCCAAAATGAAAAATACATAATCTTAAGGAAAACATAAACATATTATATATCATATGTAAATATAGTGACATCTTAATGGCCACCTTTGAAGGTGTTAAAAAAATGTTGAACAATCATCGTTTCGGGAGGCATAAATTCACCATCCACGGAAACAGTATGTCCTTTAACCATTAGATGCAGGTGTGTGTAAGTGTAGCTAGAATACTTCTTATAAAAGAATCCTATTATATTGAATATACTTGAGTTGTTACAAATGAAATGAATAAAAAGATTTTAGGGGGTGGAGAAGCAAAATAAAACAAAAGGACTCAAGTGAATACATTACCTTAAAATCGGGGAACTCCCTTTGGTTTGAGCTCAAAGGCTTCCTTGGGAAGACTTCTGCCCAAAGTGAGGCTTCAAGAAGTAAGATAGGGATGTGGAGAGACAAAATATGCAGGGGTTGGACGAGCCAAAGGCTTTGGGAGTGTGGGTAAGGAGGTAGAAGTGGGGGCCTTTTATAAGAGGAGAGGAGGGGCTGGTTCACACCCAAATTTACCCAAGGGAAGAAGGGTAGAACGGTCCTTGTAGTGTAGCTTGGGTTGTCGATTCCACAGAGACCTAAGAAGATACCTAAGATATACAACCTAAGGGATGGATTTTTGGAAATGAAGTGGCCAACTTGGATTGATTTTGGATGGGTTTTTAAGATATCTAATAGATTTAAGTGGATTCAATTTAAAAGAATGAGTTGATCCTAGGTTATCGCTCGGGGTGGATTGGACGTATTTTCTTTTTAATGATTTCAACTTCTTAAATTTGAGATGGGTTCATTTAAGGAGCTAAAACAACATCATCACTTACTGGTTTAATTCCTACACCCTCTAATACTAATCACCTATACACTTGAAGGATCAAAGTTTTGAGAACTTCAAGGTAAAGGGTTGTGTTATTACTTGATGTGTGTGGCCTTAAATTCAACAAGGACGATGGAGTTTAAAAATCATCAAATAAAAATCCCAAATAAAGAAGTGATTATACATTAATTAGGTGATAAATAACATCCAATCCAGCCCCTTTCTACTCCCTTTGATCAACCCATAAGTGTGTTATCCCTCCATTGATCCCATGGTTTCAATGGAAGCGGAAAGTAGACTCACGAGGGAGGAAATGGAGAAGTAAAGAAAACAACAAAAATAAAATGATAACTCCACCGTTGTGTGAATAATTTTACAAGGGTTGGTGTGAATAAATTCACACCATGATCCAACGGTATCAAAGTGATATTAAGAACAACAAAATAAGAGTAGAAGAAGAACTTTTATTAAGAATCTAAAGTGATTTGAACAACTTACATGTGAAGGACAAAATTGAGGCAACAAAAATGCAGCATAACATTACAATTGCACAAAGCATCCAAGATCCTCAAATACTTCACCACCACGGCCTTAAATAGGCATTTTGTGAGACTTGGGTCGAGCCACCAACAGTACAAAGAATCTTAATTAATTTTGGTAGGCTATAGGTGGTGGAAAGCTTGTGGAATTTAGACTTTTCCACGTTTGACCCGAGGTGGCAGCCAGTTTTCATCCACCGAACAGACGCGTCTGTAGGACCCTCTAGAAGGCCGAATAGGAGTGGTCCATAGAATAAGAAAATGGAGATCCTGATGTATTCTAACCGCCCGTAAAATATGGGCCCATTTGGAGTTGTTTATTCCGAGATAGGATCAAATTAGTAGGCTGTTTTTCTGGGCCGCAGAATCTGGCCCAGAATTGTATCTCTAAATTGGGCCGCCTAAATGACCACCATGGATCCCAAATTAGCATTAACTCCTGAAGAGTGATTTGTTCCTATACATGTCTTCTAGCAACCCACAAATTTTGGGATTAATTGGGCATGTATGTTGGGCCCCAAAGTCTCATCAGTGAGATGCTGTCCAATCTGCCTTCTCCAGAATTGCTTCCTTTCATTGCCAAATATCTCCATCATCCTCCATGAATTCTCCATTTATCCCTGAATGAAACATATTCATATTGGAGTGTAGATAAATTATCAAATTAAAATATTTATAATCAGATGAATAATTTGGTACTTTAAATGATGTTCAAAAATGTACCACATAATAGTGCATTTTAAGAAGGTATTACAATCATAATGTGAAATGATGTTCAAAGTGTAAAATGCACTAAAATGGTGTTTATGAATAATAAAGAACATGAATATTATATAAATTATCAATGAATATTAGCCTCATTTAGTGGCTAATCACACCCCCCAACTTGAGTTTTGCTAGTCCCGAGCAAAATATATCTCATCAAAATGAAATTCGAATTCCCTTTTCCAAAAACATTTTAATACACAATGATCACCAAAAAACATTATACCAAACAATCATGAAACCCATCAAAATATTTTAATATGATATAGTTTCATATGCAGATCCCAATCCCAAGCCCATTACTTTGATCAAATCCATCATCATACTTCATCCAACTCAATTAGGTGTAATGATGTGTTGTGAATCACAATAGATATGGGGGTTCATTTTCATTCAAGGGGGAAATCATGGAAGCGCTAGGTGGAATCACATTTAATCCTAATATGAGTATTCTTCATCCCTCTTTTTTTTAATTTTTTTTTGCAATATTGCTATAGTAATTGAGATTGCAATTAATCAAATTAACCCATGTAGCAAGACTTTGCCGATGACTCCCAGACTCAAAGGCCTTAGGGCACCAAGTGAAGCCCACATACTCGGGCATCGTCTCGAGTTAACTTAATCAAAAACAAAGTCATATTACCCTAAATAGAGATAGATTTGAAAAACTCAGGGCTAGACAACTCTGGAGTCACGATCCCCAAGTGCTGAAAGCCTCGCATTTTATCAATCCATTGCTCTACACGCAAATTTTTATTTTTATTTTTTATTTTTTAATAATTTTTTTTATTTTTCTTGAATACTCATATTATTCATAAAAATAAAACCATCCTATGATATTTATTATGGGACCCCAAACATTCAAATTAGTACCCCACAGTCTAGAGGACGTGCATTGTGGCATTTTTTTATTTGGATGAAAATATAAACGATGAAATATCACATTGGACAGCCACACTTTCCAAAATCTATGCTCATGAAATTATACAAGGATTAAAATCAGAATCAGGGCATGCTAAATTATTTGATATTCAGTTTCAAAGTGTGCAATGTGTATTACCATGTTCAAAGTTAAAGGAATTTTTCCTTCCATTTACTTTTTTTTTCAAATCATTCAATTTTTGATTTTGACACAAAATCATTTCTTTAATTTTATCTCCCCCCCAACTTAAAACAACACTGTCCCCAGTGTTTGATGAAATGAAAAATTAGAAGGAGTAGAGGCAGGGAATAAAAATTTAAAAAGGAAATTGAAAATGAGGATTATGGAATGAAGTCACCTGGTGGTTGAAGTTTGAAGTTCTTGCTGCTCGAATTTATTCCTTTGATATCCATGTCGCTTGCAAAGTTCCCTAGTGGAAAAAGGAAAAAACAAAACAAACAAAACAAACAAAAAAAACAAAAAAAAAACAATATATATATATATATATTTATATAATAAAGGAAGTAAAATATAAGAATATATATAAAAATTATAGAATAAGAAAGCACAAGAAGCCGCAGGTCAGTGGTAAGCGCGCGCCCCTGTCTCCCTTCGGTCCCAGGTTCGAGTCCCCGCGGCTTCGCTGGTTGTGACGGGGTTTTCCCCACGGCCTATGGCGTGGACTTTTTTTTATTATTATTATTTTATTTTTATTTTTATCTTAACCTATAAAATAATAAAACAAAATAAACTGATGATACATTGTCTTCTTTTTGAATTTCTGGGTAAGGTATTACTCAAGGATCACACCACATGACACGGATGAATATGGTGCTCCCCTTTCGTATCCATCCATACTCATTATAGAAGAACAGGTCAAAATTTTATTTTTTTATTAAGTATCAAAATTAATTAATCCTTTTTCAAAAATAAAGATGATTCAAACAAAAAAAAATTGCAAACATGAAAACCACGGGTTTCCTCCCGTGCAGCGCTTTGTTTAACGTCGTTAGCCCGACATGGACCCCTAACTTATCCAATACCAATTTTCAACATTTTAAGGAACACATGTTTCACCACATCTACTAGGTTGAGATTGATTCTATGTTTAGAATTTTTTTCATGCACAAACCTCTGTTCTAAAATGAGCAGGTAAATCCAAGGAATATCATAAATGATGGATTCAATTTCTTTTGTAGTATTTTCTAAGACATTATGAATAATCACCTCATTAGTAGTTTCAAGATAAGAAATGGTTACAAATGGAAGTTTATGGCTATCCCCAATGAATGAAAATTTGAGGGTTGATGGAAAGTCCTTTTGTTCAAGTTCAGGTAGGCTAAAACTTTTAGACCTAGGTTGGGACTTTGAATCAAACTCAATTTCATTTTCAAAATTGCTCAACAGAATTGGTTCCTTTTGAATAGAAGATTCAACCACCAAATTGGAAAGATCAGTTTCAGGAATGGTTATGGACTCAAACTTTGTGATTTCTCTTAATGGTTCAGTGATTTGTGTTTTTGAAAAATCATCAATGGAGTTATACTTATGAGACTCAATCCATGATGTCAAATTATCCTCTTTTGAATCCAAAAAGTTAATTTCCTCCTGATTTAATGACCCTTCAAAAATTCCTTGATCCTCTTCATCAATCCCAAATCCAAAGGTTGGTTCTTCAATAATTTCATGAGAGGTTTGTGGGAAACTAGACACTTCACATAAGGTTATGGAAGGGACAGTTTGTGTAGGGATGGTTTCCTCACAATTTTTAATGCTTCGTAGTTCTAACCTCAATGATGAAACCTCAAAATTCATTATTTCCATTTGTTGACACAATTTTTCAAGTAACGGTTGTGGATCATGATGGGTAAGGGGTTGAGAAATATGGTCTATTTCAGGTGGATAATTAAGTTGTTGGAATTGCACAGGAGGATGTTCATATTGGCTTTGTAGTGATTGAAACTCATTATATGTTGGGATGTATTGTGGATCAAATGAATAAAAACATTGTGATTCAGTAGGTTTTTGATGATCCCACAAGTAGGAATTAGGATGGTCATTGTACATCGTACATGGGGTTGGGTGATCAAAGTATGGATAGGTTTCCCATGTTTGGACTTGTTCAAAATTGACTTCCATAGGAGTGAGGAGTGAGAAAATAGAAGTAGAATGAAAAAAATGATAGTGTCTAAGATAACATACTTATGTCCCCGGAAACAGCGCCAAAATTTGGTTCACGCCCAAATTTACCCAAGAGAAGAAGGGTAGAACGGTCCTTGTAGTGTAGCTTGGGTTGTCGATTCCACAGAGACCTAAGAAGATACCTAAGATACACAACCTAAGGGATGGATTTTTGGCTATGAAGTGGCCAACTTGGATTGATTTTGGATGGGTTTTTAAGATATCTAATAGATTTAAGTGGATTCAATTTAAAAGAATGAGTTGATCCTAGGTTATCGCTCGGGGTGGATTGGACCTATTTTCTTTTTAATGATTTCAACTTCTTAAATTTGTGATGGGTTCATTTAAGGAGCTAAAACAACATCATCCCTTACTGGTTTAATGCCTACACCCTCTAATACTAATCACCTATACACTTGAAGTATCAATGTTTTGAGCACTTCAAGGTAAAGGATTGTATTAGTACTTGATGTGTGTGGCCTTAAAATCAACAAGGACGATGGAGTTTAAAAATCATCAAATAAAAATCCCAATTAAAGAAGTGATTATAAATTAATTAGATGATAAATAACATCCAATCCAGCCCCTTGCTACTCCCTTGGATCAACCCATAAGTGGGTTAGCCCTCCATTGATCCCATGGTTTCAATGGAAGCGGATGTAGACTCACGAGGGAGGAAATGGAGAAGTAAAGAAAACAACAAAAATAAAATGATCACTCCACCGTTGTGTGAATAATTTCACAAGGGTTGGTGTGAATAAATTCACACCTTGATCCAACGGTATCAAAGTGATATTAAGAACAACAGAATAAGAGTAGAAGAATAACTTTTATTAAGAATCAAAAGTGATTTGAACAACTTACATGTGAAGGACAAAATTGAGGCAACAAAAATGCAGCATAACATTACGATTGCACAAAGCATCCAAGATCCTCAAATCCTTCACCACCACTGCCTTTAATAGGCGTTTTGGGAGCCTTGGGTCGAGCCACCAACAGTACAAAGCATCTTAATTAATTTTGGTAGGCTATAGGTGGTGGAAAGCTTGTGGAATTTGGACTTTTCCACGTTTGACCCGAGGTGGCAGCCAGTTTTCATCCACCGAACAGACGCGTCTATAAGACCCTCTAGAAGGCCGAATAAGAGTGGGCCATAGAAGAAGAAAATGGATCTCCGGATGTCTTCTAACCGCCTGTAAAATATGGGCCCATTTGGAGTTGTTTATGCCGATATAGGATCAAATTAGTTGGCTGTTTTTCTGGGCCGCAGAATCTGGCCCAGAATTGTATCTCTAAATTGGGCCGCCCAAATGACCACCATGGAGGCCTAATTAGCATTAACTCCTGAATAGTTATTTGTTCCTATACATGTCTTCTATAAACCCACAAATGTTGGGATTAATTGGGCCTGTATGTGGGGCCCCACAGTCTCATCAGTGGGCTGGTGTCCAATCTGCCTTCTCCAGAATTGCTTCCTTTCATTGCCAAATATCTCCATCATCCTCCATTAATTCTTCATTGATCCCTGAATGAAACATATTCATATTGGAGTGTAGATCAATTATCAAATTAAAATATGTATAATCAGATGAATAATTTGGTACTTTAAATGATGTTAAAAAATGTACCATATAATAGTGCATTTTAAGAAGGTATTACAATCATAATGTGAAATGATGTTCAAAGTGTAAAATGCACTAAAATGGTGTTTATGAATAATAAAGAACATGAATATTATATAAATTACCAATGAATATTAGCCTCATTTAGTGGCTAATCAGGGGCACTCTTGGAAAGTAAGGAAATGTTACTTTATTTTAAAATGATTTTCGAATTCAAAAGCTCCCACATTGATATAATTCGAGGAAAAGGTGATAAGGGTTCGAAATCCACTCATCCAATAGGTTTTGTACAAGGGTAGGTCTTAGATTTTACATTATCTTTCCATTTTATTTAAATCCTTTATTAATGAGGTAATCGCTGCATGATCCTGATGTCATAAATGATTTAATAAATTTATTGTCTAAAAATTATACAAAAACTATCATGATGTATGAAATATTTTTAATTTTCCATTGAATATTTATAGTCTAAAATATCATTTATGTAGAAAAAATAAAAAATGTTTTAATCAAGTGATACATTCTTGTTATATTTACTTTCTTTAAAAAAAATGATAACAAGTCACTTTCCACAAAAGTGATTCCATGGCGCCCCCAAGTTTGGCACAAGGCATCCCATGCTAGTCCATGAGACAGCCAGTAGTCTTAGGACACATTTTGTGGTCATTTTATATTATTATGATATTATTTTATTATCTTTAACTACCCGATTACTCATTAATCAAGATAATTAAAGATAATTACCGTCGTTACTATTCATAATGTCCAAAAATAAAAGAGTCTTGATTACATAATTTGGACCTTCTGATTCCAAATATGTAATCCATTTTACCAAATTAGAAACATAGAAATTTCAATAATTGATTTAAAAATAATTACCGTTGTCAAAACAAATAGCGGGTTTTTTTGAAACAATATCTATGAAAAGTTTGGCATTAGTTTATGCCCAATTACAATGTGAAATTAATCCTAATGACCACCATTGGATTAAATGGTAAAAATATATTCTAATTTAACTTTAAAAACAATTCAAAATATAATCTAATAATATAAATAAAGTAGATTAAAAAGCAGTTTTGATGTAAAATGCAGTATTTTCCACTATTCATTAAAATATGAACACTGTTAGAAAAATACCAAAAATTCACACAAAGTAAATTTTGATGTCCCAATCATAAGGAAAATATTATTTTTACAAACATAGCTTATAAAAGTGTCAAAAGATTTATTTAAAAATAGTTTTCCATCAAAAGGAAGTAAAAAAATCTTTTAAAAAAATATTAGTGTATTTCATGCTTAAGATTGGATTTATTTTCATTTTAAGCCTCTAAAACACTGTCTAATTCATTAATAGACATAGATAAAAATATATATTATTCATTACTTACATGGGATGTTACATCCTTCCCCTTATTAGAAAATTGTGTCCTCGCAATTTATTTACTTATCAAAAAAATGGGGGTACTTATCCCTCATTGCATTTTCAGATTCCCATGTAGCCTCTTCCATCATGTGGTTTTTCCACAATACCTTTACCTGATTAATCACCTTATTTCGTAACACTTGCTCCCTGTGATCAGGAATCTGGACCGGTTGTTCTTCATAAGATAGGTTCTTTTCCAGCTGAACTACCTTTGGACTCAAAACATGAGATGGATCTGGCATATACTTTCTCAACATCGAAACGTGAAAAACATTGTGTACCTAAGATAAACTCGGAGGTAAAGCCACCCGATATGTAACTGATCCAACTCTATCCAAAATTTCATATGGTCCAATGAAACTTGGACACAACATTCCTTTCTTACCAAATCTCATCACACTATTCCATGGTGAGACTTTGAGAAAAACATGATCACCTACCTCAAAATTTAGATCCTTCCTCCTGTTGTTTGCATAACTCTTCTGCCTACTCTAAGCTATTCTCATGTGTTTCTGAATCAGCTTAACTTTTTCTGACATCTCTTCTACCAATTTTGGTCCCATCAACTTCCTTTCACCCACTTCATCCCAGAAAGCTGGATTTTGACACCGCTTCCCATATAACTCCTCAAATGGTGACATCTGTATACTGGAATGAAAGCTGTTGTTATATGAAAATTCAACCAAAGAAAGTTGTTGGTGCCAACTTCCCTGATAATCCATCGAACAATCCCGTAGCATATCCTCCAAGGTCTGAATTTTTCGTTGTGACTGCCCATCTGATCGAGGATGAAAATCTGTACTAAAATTTAATTCAGTACCCAACGACTTCTGAAGTCCTTTCCAAAAGTTAGAAGTGAACCTGGGATCACGATCAGATACAATGGAGATGGGAACTCCATGTAACTTAACTATCTCTTTAAGATACGAACGGTAAAGTTGATCTAGGGAAAAAGTATCTCCTATAGCAAGGAAATGAACAGATTTAGTCAAGCGATCAACAATAACCCAGATTGCATTATTACCTCGAGATGTCTTCGGTAATCCCACAACAAAGTCCATGGATATATTCTCCAATTTACACTCTGGCACTGTTAAAGGCTGAAGCATCCCTTTCGGTAACTACCGCTCTGCTTTAACCTATTGACATGTCAAACACTTCATAGTAAAATCAGCAATATCTCTTTTCATTCCATCCCACCAGTAATACTCCCGCAGATCTCTGTACATCTTAGTACTGCCAGGATGAACTAAAAACGGAGAACTATGAGCTTCACATAACAACTCTCTCTTCAACTGTGAATCACAAGTCACACGCAATCTCTTCCCAAATATCAAAAAGCAATCATTATCAAAGTTGAATTTAGGAAACTTACCTTTCTAAACCAGCTCTACCTTTTTATGCAACTCACTGTCTTGCTTCTGTGCTTGCTTGATTCTATGTGATAGAGATGATCTCACTAATACCTGAAACAAAACAGAAGAATGTCCTGCACCAACAACTTCTATGCCAATGTTCATCAAATCCTTAACCAAAGGATCACGTTCCAAACACAAAATTACTAATGAAGCATTACTTTTTCGACTCAAAGCATCATCCACTTTATTTTCTTTTCCCCGATAGTAATGAACTGTACAATCATAATCCATGATTAATTCTAGCCATCTCCTCTGTATCATGTTTAACTCTTTCTGAGTGAATATATACTTTAAACTTTTGTGATCAGTATATCTTTCACACTATACTCCATAAAAATGATGCCTCCAAATTTTTATAGCGAAAACAACAGCAGCTAATTCCAAATCATGTGTAGGGTAATTTGCCTCATGAGTTTTCAACTATCGTGAAGCATAAGAAATTACCTGATTATTCTGAATTAGGAAGAAACCAAGTCCTTTCAATGAAGCATCACTGTATATAACAAACTCACCATTCCTGGAAGGTAGTGCCAAAATTGGAGCATTCACCAATCTTCTTTTCAATTCCTAAATACAATCATCAAATTCTTTTGTCCAGATAAACATAACACCGTTTCGAGTTAGCTTAGTCATTGGACTAGATAACCATGAAAATTTTCTAACAATCCAACGATAATAGCATGCCAAACCAAGAAAGCTACGAATCTCAGTTACATTTGTGGGTCTTGGCCAGTCTTCCACAACTATTGTTTTTGTAGGATCAACAGTTATCCCATCTTTAGAAACAATGTGACCAAGGAAAGAATTTTTTTGTAACCAAAACTCACACTTGCTGAATTTTCCATACAGTTTCTTTTCATTTATGGTTTTCAAGATAACCCTTAAATGTCTTTCATGCTCCTCTTTACTTTTAAAGAACACCAAAATATCATCAATGAAAACCACCAAAAACTTATCCAAGAACTCATGGAAAATTCTATTCATTAAGTCCCTGAATACAGCAGGTGCATTGATTAGCCCAAAAGGAATTACTACAAATTCATAATGTCCATATCTTGCACGGAATGCCATCTTCGGAACATCTGCTTCCTTTACCTTCAGTTGATGGTTCCCTGATCTCAAGTCAATATTTGAAAAATACTGAGCTCCCTGGAGCTGATCAAACAAATCATCGATATGAGGAAAAGGATATTTTTTCTTAACAGTGATGTTATTCAAGGATCTATAATCAATGCAAAGTCTCATAGAACCATATTTCTTTTTATCAAATAAAACAGGAGCACCCCATAGTGACATGCTAGGTCGAATGAAACCTTTCCCTAATAAATCGTGAAATTTCTCCTTCGACTATAAAAGTTCAATTTGAGCCATTCGATAAGGGGGTTTTGAAATTGGCTTAGCATCAGGAACTAAGTCAACAGTAAACTCAACATCCTGATCTGGTATTATTCCAGGAAACTCATTAGGAAAAACATCAGGATACTCATTTACCACTGGCACATCATTAATCTGAACAGTTCCTTTATTTTCAACGATGTCAGCAAGGTAACATTCATTTCCATCTGTTACAAGTTTCTTGGACTCTTGATAATTTATCACCAGTAAGGGTTCATTCTTGTACACAAACTGAAAGTCTTTCGGAAAAGAAACTTCTTTAGCTCTACAGTCAATTTTAGCATGGTAAATAGAGAGCCAATCCATACCCAGGATAACATCACACTCTACTAGAGGTAGAACAATAAGGTTTGCATGTAGGTTCTCTCCACAGATAAGGATATGAAGATTCTTATAAATTGTTTTTGCCTCAACATTTCCCCCAGGTGTTTTTACCAAAATTCAGGAGTAATTTCTTGATATGGTATTCCCATTTTACTAGAAAAGGTTTCAGAGATGAAAAAATGTGTGGACCTCAAATCAAACAACCCACTGGCATAATCTGAAAAAACAAACAAAGTACGTGATACAACTTCATTTGATAGCCCGACATCTGCTGAAGTAGTTGCAAAAGATTTCACCACCCCTATCCTCTTGTAGTCTAACTGCTTCCCATCACTCAAGCTCTTTGTCGGACACTCGTTTGCATAGTGACCCATCTCATTGCACTTAAAACATTTTGGTAACTGTAAATAAAATTTGGTATTACCTTCACCTTGATCTTTTTCAGTGCAATCACGATCCTTATGTCCCATCTTACCACATCGGTAGCACATTCCAGAATTCAGAACACATTCCCCAGCATGCCTTTTGCCACATTTATCACAAACTGGAAACTTAGATTTCTTACCATCAGGCTTCTTTTAAGAATTATTCCCTTTCTCCTACCACCTTGGTCTCTTCTTATGCGGGTTGTTATAGAACACTTGATCATCGGAAAACTCCATTTCCACCTTCTCAGGACATCAAACAAGCTTTTCATAACTTTTAAACTCACGAGAAAATAATTCCCTTCGATATTTTGGCTTTAATCCTGAGTAAAAATGATTGATTTTACTATCAAGGTATCAGATAAAATATGGAGCATACCTTGCCAATCGAGTGAACCTTTCTTCATAGGTAGCCACTAAGTCTTCCTCTTGCCTCAATTCCAAGAATTGTTTTTCCATCCTATGTTGAACAGCCTAAGGAAAATACTTTTCAAGAAGCATACCATTGAATTCATCCCAGTCGAGAGCAACAATCTCATCAACGTCCCTGATATTTTTAACCATCGACCACCACTGATCTGCTTCACCCTCTAAACGGTAAATAACAACACTAACCTTTTGATTTTCTGAATATCCCATGACATCAAAAATCTTCTCCAGTGCTTTAATCCACCCTTCAGCTAACACAGGGTCCGGTGATCCTCTAAATGATGGGGGATGTTGAATCATGAAATGTTCCACCACTGACATGTTCTTCTGCGGTTGATCTGGCTGATCTCGTGCATGGATACCACCACCATTTATCGCTTGAGTCAACTACGCCATTACAGCAACAAACTATTCAGTTCCAGTTCCACCCATCTCAGGATGCTGATTCAGAAGGTTATTTCCATTTGTATGCCCTCCTAGCACTACTTCCCTGTTTCCTCTGCGGAAAACCATTCTGAACAAACATGTCTTAGATGAAGCAACATGGTAATCTTCAAATACTATATCACTTCAATTTGACCGTAAAAAAATATTTTTGGATAATCATTTAATAGAATTATAACTCCTAAAGTTATCTAAACTGACATTTGATACCATCTATAAGGCCCCAGCCTTAAACCTTACTTAATCTTGAGTTATTACAAGATTACACATTGAGGATCTTTTCGGGTATAGAGTTTTAGAGAATTAGATCATGAAACTTGCATTAAATTCCACATATAAACAAAGTGGTTACATAAAGATAGTATTCTTCTTTCCCATCAATGGAAACATATTTAAAATAAAACATGGATTCTTTCCTGACACTTCCTTGACACTATCATCATATCATGTACCTTTCCCTTGACCTGTGAAAAACATTTCTAAAAAACTTGGGATGAGCATAAAAATCTCAGTAAGGGATATAAAAATATGGAAAAAAATGGGTACATATATACATAAGAATGAAATCATACTTTTCCCATAAAACATAAGCACTTTAACATACCTCATAAAATCATGAATAACTCATAGAAAACATAAGACATAAAGGTAACTTGAGGCATTCATAACATTCTTACGTAGGGGGTAACCCTCTTGGTTACTTTTGGAATACCCATTACAGTATATTCCCTAAATCTCTTCAGAGAAACCATAACGTTTCACTCCTTTGTGTTACCCAATGCATAGGAGAGCTATATCGGGCTCACCCGCACTTAGTTTATCACGGAACCACCGATCTTCATAATAATTCCCAAGAACCTAAACATAATCGTATCACATAAAACATGCATAAAATAAAAAATAACATTTCCACCTTTCAATCACAAGATATCAATACAAAACATTGATATAAAAACATTATGAAAACCATTTTCAATACCAAAATAAAAGAAAAGTAAAACATGGTATTTATTTTTCTTTTAAAAAAATGGTATGGCTTATAGAGGAAGCCAAAACTCAAATAATGGTCACGGCAGCAGAGAAGTCATTGTCACCTCATACGTACGACAAAAACATTCCCTTTTGTCGTTTAGTAAACCCTTCATATAAAAAATATTCCTTTTGAATAAACGTAAAAGTCAAAGGGGTTTATACACCATATAAAAGAAGGTTGTCTATAAAACAAAATATGCCTCAACAAAAGGAGATTGAGACGAAGTCCCATACCTCGGGTCTGACTTGACTCGATCGTTCATTAATGTCCTGAATAATAAACTTGAGTTAATTACTACTTGCTTAAGAACGTTTTTCAAGTTCATTATTCCTTTTATATCACTTATTTCCATGTCATGAACACTATGTAATTATTTAAGTTAATAACGGACATTTTAACGATCATTGGTACTTGAGTCAAAAATAAACCCTTTATAATTACAATTTTTTCATGTATCCATTATATCCAGAATTATAATCATGATGTATATATCATATATATCTAGTATATAAATGAATTTATAATATTACATAATCATTTAGAAGTAAGAAATGAAATGCACCGTTCATGGAGACGGTAAGCCGTACGTACGCATGAATGCTACTTTCATTTCAATTTCGTATTTTATAGAATGGAATCATAATGATATAAAGGTATATTATAATTCCAGTATAACATCATATATAATATCATATTTCCATCCTTTATACATCCCATATATCGTATTTAACGAATCAAATCACTTTGAGGGGGCGGTTGTCCGCACTTCCTTAAATGAAGATATCGCGTTTACCCATTATGGAAACCATAAAGGTATTCCCAAAATGAAAAATACAGAAGCTTAAGGAAACCATAAACATATTATATATCATATATAAATATAGTGAAATCTTAATGGCCACCTTTGAAGGTGTTAAAAGAATGTTGAACAATCATCATTTCGGGAGACATAAATTCACCATCCACGGAAATAGTATGTCATTTAACCATTACATGCATGTGTGTGTATGTGTAGCTAGAATAATTATTATAAAAACATCCAAGTATATTTACGATACTGGATTTGTTACAAAAGAAATGAATAAAAAGAGTTTATGGGGTTGGAAAAGCAAAATAAAACAAAAGGACTCAAGTGAAGACATAACCTTAAAATCGGGTAAGTCCCTTTGGTTTGAACTCAAAGGCTTCCTTGGGAAGACATCTGCCCAATTTTAGGCTTCAAGGAGTAAAATAGGGATTTGGAGAGGCAAAATGGGCATGTCTTGGCCGAGCCAAAGGCTTCGGGAGTGTGGGTAAGGAGGTAGAGGTGGGGGGCTTTTATAAGAGGAGAGGAGCGGCACTCTTGGAAAGTAAGGAAATGTTACTTTATTTTATAATGATTTTCGGATTAAAAAGGTCCAAAATTGATATAATTCGAGGGTAAGGTGATAAGGGTTAGAAATCCACCCATCCAATTGGTTTTGGACATGTGTACATCTTATATTTTACATTATCTATCCATTTTATTTAAATCCTTTCTTAATGAGGTAATCGCTGCATCATCATGATGTCATAAATAATTTAATAAATTTATTGTCTAAAAATTATAAAAAAAATATCATGATGTAGGAAATCTTTTTATCTTTCCAATGAATATTTATAGTCTAAAATATAATTTATGTAGACAAAATAAAAAATGTTATAATCTGGTGATACATTTTTGTTATATTTACTTTCTTTAAAAAAATAAAAAGATAACAAGTCACTTTCCACAAAAGTCATTCCATGGGGCCCCCAAATATGGCACAAGGCATCCCAAGGTCGGCCATGAGACAACCAGTATCCTTAATACACATGTTGTGGTCATTTTCCATTATTATGATACTATTTTGTTATCCTTAACTACCTGATTACTCATTAATCAAGATAATTAAAGATAATTACCGTCGTTGATATTCATAATGTCCAAAAACAAGAGTCATGATTACATAATTTGGACCTTATTATTCCAAATATTTAATCCATTTTAACAAATTCCAATCACATAAATTGCAATAATTGATTTAAAAGTAATTCCCGTTGTCAACACAAATAGCGGGTTTTTTTGAAACAATATCTATGAAAAGTTTGGCATTAGTTTATTCCCAATTCCAAAGTGAAATTAATCCTAATGAACACCATTGGATTAAATGGTAAAAATATATTCTATTTTAACTTTAAAACCAATTCGAAATATAATCTAATCATATAAATAATTTATATTAAAACGCAGTTTTGATGTAAAATGCAGTATTTTTCACTATTCATTAAAAATTGAACATTGTCAGAAAAATACAAAAAACTCACACAAAGTAAATATTGATGTCCAAATCATAAAGAATAAGTTTATTTTGACAAAAATAGCTTATAAAATTGTCAAAATATAGATTTAAAAATCGTTTTCCATTAAAAGGCAGTAAAACAATCTTTTAAAAAATATTAGTGTATTCCATGCTTAAGATTGGATTTATTTTCATTTTAAGCCTCTAAAACACTTTCTAATTAATTAATAGACATAGATAAAAATATCTATTATTCATTACTTACTTGGGATGTTACCCTTGGAGGGTCCTGTTTCATTTTTAAAAACCCTGTTGTGCTGATGTGTTCTAGTAGTAGAGTAAGTGTTTTCATAACCTTGAGAATAAAAATACTCATTAATGTTTTTTATAAAATTCCACATCATGGTAACTTCTGAGTTAAAGTATTTTGAATCCCTTTTCATTTTTGGCATTCCGAGAATGGATGATAAGGAACTTACATGCCAATTTGTTTTGAGCTAGTATGAAAACCCATATAAATCTAGTATAGTCATTGATATTACAAATGTGTACTTTTTACCTTTGATACTATCAAATTTAGTTTTCCCAAAAAGAATATGGTAGACTATTTCTATTGATTTATAATATGGAAAAATTTATTTTGATGGGAAATGATATTTGTATTTATTTCCATATTTTGAAGGATTACATATTATTTTTTCATTAAATGAATGTTTTATAAAATATATTACATGTCGATTAAAGTTGAGTTTAATAAGATAGTTAATTTTAAAATGACCTAGGCACAAATGCCTAATAAAATATTTATTATCATGTATACTTAAAAACATAATTTTTTTACTTGCATGCGATTCTAAATCGATAATATAGAAATTTATAAAATTATATCTATAAAAAAATATTTTTTCTGAATAAAAAATAATACATAAAAAATTGAATGAAATTTTAAAATATCTATCACATAATTGAATAATACCAATTAATTGATATTTAAAACCTCTTACAAATAAAATATATTAAACTAAATAAGTTACGATGAAACCAATGATATGTATACTAGTTAATTTTACAGTTTGAAGCATCTATAAATGTGACATATCTTCTATCAAGTTTTTTAGTATTTTTGAATTTAGAAGGATCGCCACACATGTGTCTCATGCACCCTCTATCAACATAAAAAATATCTTCCCAATTTTTTCTCTTCATTCTTTTTTCCTAAAATTTATTTATAGAGTAATGTTTTTCTCAGACACATCTTGGGTCCACTTATATTTTCCAATAAATATTTTCAAAGCCAAATGATTTTGGAACATGTTCTTCAAATTAAAAACGATTTCTTTTGATTATTTTTCATAAATATGTATGGTTTTGAAAAAAAACTCATTTTAATTAGTTGTTGGGAATATAAAAAATTATTCTAATTTTATCCCCCATTAGTAAAATTAGAAAGAATTATTTTTGGATATTTTACTTGAAATTCCAAATTCTGAACATTTAGTTAATATTTTATTTTTAAAATCAAATAAACTTTTTCTATTAAATTAAAAACCCAACTCGATTGAAATTATTTTTAAAATAATTTAATTTTGTTATATATTTAAAAAAGTATGTTTATGTTGTTTCTATCTTAAATAATAACTTCATAGATTAAAGAATGGGTATATGATTAAGAACTATAACATTATATGTTACTTTCATCACATTCTCTAACATTGGACATTAGGTATTTAGGGATCCTATATAATGATTAATATTCTGAATTGATTCCTCACATTCACTCCTTTTTTGGACCATTATAGGTTTCTTACATTTATTATTCATTTTTGTTAAGGAAGAATATGGATAGATGTGGATGTTTTTTGAAACCAAAAAAAATCATCTATTTGTTGATTTCTTTTTTTATGCCTTGAGTATCTTTTTTCTCATTATTGTAATTTCTCACTAATTTATAAAATTGAGTATTCTTAGATTAAAATTTTTATGATTAATTATTAAATTTTTTTGAAATAAATAGTAATATTATTTTCTTTGGCCTCCTTTGCTTCTATTTCTTCATGAATTGTCATTGCAATCTTGTATTTAATGAGAGAACCAAAGAGTTCATCAATTGATATATTTTTTGAGTATTTTAATAAATTTACTAAGGTGAATTTAATATACAAATTACATTGTAAAACACTTAGTATTTTCTTAAAAAAAATTATATAAAACATAACTATATACTTTTTCTGATTACAAATTCCAGTAAAATGATTAATAGTTTTAGTAATTGATTCTCTAAGAAGAATAGAGAATCTATAAAATCATTTAAAAATAGATATACTTGGGCATATTTAACTTTTTTCATTCCTTAATGGTTTAATTCAAATAAATTATATATTTCATGATATTTTTTACATGTAGAAATATTTATAAATGAACAAAAATGCAAGGCATCCATTTTCTTACCGTCTTATTCAAATATAAAAATATCACCTAAGGTAATTTATCTTCTAGTTCATTTATAATTGTATAAATATTCATTAAAGGTTTCCAAATGGGACAATCAATATATCAATAAAAATTAAATATTTAAGTTTTATAATAAATATAATTATTACCATAAAAAAATAGAGCACGACACATATAGTCTCTTTTTCATACAACATGAGTGTTTTGAAATATATTTTTAGAAAAAAGGTAATTTCATAAATAATTGAGTAATTATTTTAAAAAATTAATATTTCCCTTAATTTTAATATAAAATCAATTTATAACACCCTTTATAGCAAATGAAGGTCAGAATAAAGTAAAATGGAAATAGTGGGTTGAATTTTCCATTAAGAATTAAAGAAATTATTACTTATGTAAAACTTTATTTATCAAATATTAATTAATTAAAACATTATTATGGAATAAAAAATAGAATAAAATTTCAATGTTCAATATTTTAGGTAAATAATATTATAAAATTTGAAGATTAAAACATAGTGTGATTCAAGAATCATTCGATTAAGAAATTTTCAAAAATTAAAAAAATGAAAAAAATAAATGATTGAAAACAATGAATAATGAAAATTAAAGTAAGTATATAAGATAAATATTTGGTAAAAAAGATTTATAATAACTCTAAAAGAGTCGTTATATCGACAACCTCAAAAACAATAGGATTTAATATGTTAGTCCACTGGAATTAATGGTAGCCATAATACAAAAAGTTTCCCTTTATTTTTAGTTTGTAGTATGAAACAGAAATTATAATATACACTACTTCATTAATAGGAAATATAAAAATTTATAATACATTAGTATCTTACCTTTTTAATGGAAATAAAAAAGGAATCCAAAATCTATCCATTTAATTGTAGTGATCAGAAATAATTAATTTGAGAAACATGTGAAGATTCCTTAGAGAAATGAATTTGTATCTAGGTCTCAATTATCTATAAAAGATATGAAAAACTAATATGATAAAATGATAAATATGATGAGAGTGGGAATATAATTCAGTTAGAATACACACTATACTGAAAAAAAGAAGAGGATATATAAAAAGGGATCTCTTAAGAGAGAATTATAGAATGTATTAAGTTGACATTGGAGAATGAATTTCAAAGTTGTTGTATATTTATATGTCCACTGGAGGTCTCTATTTGTATCATCTAAAACCATCACATTTTGTTTTTTCAATTCACCATGTAGTAATGATGTAATTATTCATCAAATTAAATAATGATTCACATTTATTAAAAGAAACTTAACCAATGTCATGGATTTCACTAGGCTTGGGAGCAGTAATATTCAAATTTTAGCCTTAACTCCTACCTTTACAACACACCTAGTTTCCACAATACCATATAATAGGTCTACCATGCCCTTTTAATGGTTCACCACACCTTGGAACTAATATATTTTTTCACTTTTCATGCCACATTAAAAAGTGGCTCTTCCAATTGCATGAATAATACTCTGCTTCTTTTATCCATATTCTATGTATTTAAAACTAAAATTAATAAATATTTAAATATGTATCAATATTATTATAATAATATAACGTGATTTCACAAAACATAATTCTACATCACTTAAAATAAATTGAAAAATTCATTAATGAGTGATCATAATATTTAAAATAAAATATCATGAGAAGAAAAAATGTATAAACAAATTTTATTCTTTTTAACCATGTAAATTGTAATTATATTATAAATTTTTTATAATATATTTCAACATAAATTAAGTATTTTATAATATTCCATTGAAATATAAAACTTTTAAAATATATTTGTTCTTTCTTTGAGTGTCTTATGATAGTGTATTGTTGATGTTTTTGTGAAACTAATTCCTTTTTTAGGATTTATTTAAGTTATAATGGAATTATTATTTATTTTCATGTTATTGTGGAAGGATTATGTGTGGTTTATCATTATATGATTGGTGGATCAATTATATCCCTCTAATTCATTGGTTAATGTTCTATATCTCATGATCTGGATGGGATAAGGGTGGTTATAACTAGTCTAGTATGTTAATGGATGTTCTTTGTTAACTGAATTCTATTATGTTATGGGAATATTTCCTATAAAGACCCATGATTTTCATACATAGATATTAAAATATTATATTTGAATATTTGATAAATTTCATAAACACATACCTATGGACCATTACGTTTTAGTTATTTGGGATACCAGAAATAGAATAATCACATTTCATGAAAGATCTTTTCCATATCCAACACAAAAATTTACATTTATTAGTCCTTATATTCGTACCCAATTGATATCCTTTCATTATAACTTGATAAAAAATGAAACATAAGAGAGGGGGTCTCAGATGCTCAGTATGGGTAAACATTGGACATATCAATAGCTGATCATATTAAATAATAAGATAATGATATTGTAATGAAATCATAGAAAAAAATTAAAATTATAATACCCAATATTTCAAATATTATAAACTTGAGTCATATAATAAACATTTATCATTTCTAGAAATCATGAATCCTAAAAGTGAGAAAACATTAAAAATAAAACCTAAAACATAAGTAAATTTCAATAATGTATGGAATCTTTATATGTATAGAAACCATTTAATATATCATGTCATACTATAGAGATAACCAAATCCTAAAATATTATGCATCAAAAAAGGTTTCTCATAGTGTATGAAGCAGAATAACATGTTTCCCATAATGAATCAGGCACATCGAATAGTTTCTGATAATAGTTCAATGATATTAACTTGTTTCCAATAATTATAACATATGATATAATATTTAAAAAAATGAATTGGATGGATATATAACTCATTACCCACCAATAGTATAATTAAAACCATATATATGTTTGCCACAAGATCATAATAACATTATACCATGACTTGTGAAAAGAAAATAGGTTTCATAATCATTCCATCAATTCAAAAATTCATAACCAATAAAAATATATGGGTATCCAAAAAGTCACTACATCATAATCATAAAACAACAAAATAAACTATAAGGATGGTATCATTGAATCATATAACAGACAAAAACATGATTAATTTCAAGTTATGCTATCATAAATGAGAGCATCATTAAATGAATCACATGAATATTCCCATAGTAAAATACACATTTCAATATAAAATCACATATCTGATATCTAGAAATATCTCAAATATTATGTAAAAATATATTTTTAATGAATATTAGAAATATATAAAGGAATATTCAAATAATTTTGCGGTTGTGATAGTTGTAAGTATTGTTATGTCTTCCTAACGTTAATGAAAACATTCCATTAGCTTTTTTTAAAAAAAAAAGTAAACAAATACCTCATTTTGAAACAAAACAAGAATAATTCTAAAAATTATTCAGAAATTAATTCATGGGAATAAATTAATTTAATAAACATTTGTATAATAGTGAAAACATTCTTGAAAACATATTCAAAAAATATGGACATAGAAGATAAATAAATTTTTACCAAAGAGGAAATAAAGTATAGTTTTCATAAAAACAATATTTCAATATCATGAATTCTTGGATTTTAGAAATTGACAGAAAAATATGAATTCTAAAAAATTAACAAGAGGATAATAAAAATTAAAGTAATTTATTATATAATGATCAAATTATTTCCTCGATGGAAATTCATGTATAAACCATCATGATAAAAATATGATTGTAACAAAGTCTCTAACCTCAAGTCTTCCTATTACTCATTTTCATTAAAAAATAATTTATAATAAATAGAAATTTATTATACATAAATTAAATAACCATAATAATATTTATAATAACATTTATTATTTATTATTGACATCTTATCACACTTTATTAACAATTTTTTTAAAAGAACTATTCAGGTGATATCTAATTTATTTTCCAAACATGTTTATATTCGGATGTCCAATTACTTCTAAATTTATTATGGTTCCATCATTTACATAATTATAATAATTATAAAAATGTTTTAAATATTAATTATATATATATATATATAGTCATCCACACAAACTGAATAAAGAAAAATTTATCACATTGTTCATAGAGACGGTGGGTTGTATGTATGCATGAAAATTGTTTTCACTTTTTGATGGATAGAATAAAATAAAGAAGAATAATGATACTTCATTCTAAAATCATTATTATATCATAATAATAATATATATTCATCAAAACAATACTTATTTCCATTAATTTAAATAGTATATGAAAAACGAATCACATCACTTCATAGAAGTTGTAGTCCACACGTAAACACAAGCGACGTTATTGTCTTCACATCAGTTTGGAAGGTAAAAAAGATAGATTTGATATTATCAGTACATAATAATAAATAATTAATATAATATAATAAATAAATTTGAAAAAAATACCCATCAATAAATAATGGTGATGAAAATTAATTTCACCACTACGTGGAAACAGTAAGTTGTATGTATGAATGAGAGATAGTTTCATTTCCCATTAGATGGGGAATAGGGTTAATAAAAGTTATTTAAAAGTATATATAATATTAAAGTATATTATTGATATTTAATTTATTATAGAATTAATAATATAATATATTTAGATGACTTAATATAATAATTAAAAATGAAGTGATCGATAAAGGTGGATACATCGTCTTTGAAACAAATCCTATAGATCATCTATTATAGTTGCTAAGGATGGTATTTTTTTTATTAGAAAAAAATCTATAATGTCTAAATGGAATTTTTGAAGGGATTATGGTATGTTATGGTCAATCTATAAAGCTCAAAGTTGTATTTAGGATAAAAATTAGTGGTATCCTTTTAAAATTTAGGGGTGGGAACTCATGTGATTTCTTAAGAGATAAAAAATTAATAAAGTAATTATCTAGAAAAATGATTCAAAATTGACAGGGATGTCAAGATATGTTTGTATGTGGTTTAAATCCCATCATCCTGTAAAATTTTTATGGGTTCAAGTGGTGTTTTAAAGATTATGTTTCGGTTTTAATAATAACAACCTTAATACTAGTAATATCCATTTCACAATTAAAATATTATAATTTTTTATGAACTAATAACTTTCCCATAAATAGCCATGGGATGAAATTTTAGAAAATATATTATCCACCATTTCCTATTTAACTATTTTTATTATTTTGTAAATAATTTAATAAAATATTATTTTGATAAAATATTATATTGATAATTTGTTCTATTGATAAAATAATACTTTGATAAATTATAATAAATGTAAATTTTTACCCTACTAATTTAATTTGAATAAAAATACATAAATAAAAAGAGGTAATTCAAATACAATCCTTTAAGAAAATAATAATATGTAATGTTAATCTATTAATTTTATTTATCAATCCAAATCGTTCAATATCTATCACTTTTAATATTTTTAAATTTTTATTTAATTACTTTTTTAATTGATGAAATTTTTCTTTGGTATTTCTTATATATTTTAGGTAATTATATAATTATTAAAAATTAAAAATAAATTTCCATCATGAAATTAATTTCATTACTCTCAAAATAAATATTTATATTCATTCGCAACATTATTTTTTCCCTTTCATAGATACATAATAGTTATTTAAATATAAGAGACTGAAATTTTGAATTTCTTTTTTAAAAAATATACAGGCCATTTTCAAGGATAGGTGTCCATTAAAAAAATTAAAAATAAGGTTAATGTTATATGGGTAGAAAAAAATTCAAAAAATATGAGTTAGGATGGAAACTAATGGGCTTATCAGTTTCATTTATCATATAATAACATGATTTTTTCATTATTATGGTAATAAGACTTACCATGGTTACTATTCATGTTAACAAAAATAAATGTGGGTATTTAAAAATTGATAACATTTTGATTCAAAATATAGAATATATTTTTAAATAACTAATTTCATTAATTGATATAAATTAAATTTAAAATATAAGCATGCAAAACCTGGCTAAAATCAATTTCCAAAAAATAGTTTTAAAGAATAAAATTCTATTTATTCTTATCTCATGCATAGTAAAAATATTATATGATTCATTAAAATTATGTTTGAATATGTTATACATAAATTTCATTAAAAATAATTCAAATAATTTATTAAATTAATTTATTATGTTAAAAAACAAATTGCATTCATAAAAAAGTATTTCATAAAAACATAACTTTTATTTAAAAATGGATTTCATTTTCATTTCTAATTAATATATAACCAATTAATTCATTCTATTCATACTTTAAAAATAAGTTTTAATAATTAATTTTGTCTATTATTGACGGCCAATCCAATATCTAGGTAGAAAACAATACATTAAAAAATAATATTTTAATTTTAAATCGTGGTTTCATTAAACTCAGTGTTCCATGTAACATAAAATATCAATGAAATCAATGTTTTTTATACATAAAAATTTCATAAAATATTTTGTTGTTACATTTTACCCCCTTAAAATGAATTTTCCCCTAAAAATTTTCTCTCGAATACAAATATATGACGGTACTTCTCCCTAATCAGATCCCTATATTCTAATACATGTTTTTTCATTTTTTGGTATCGCCAAAAAATATTGACCAACTGAGTGGCCTTATTTAATTGAACTTTCTCTCTAATATCAAGAATCTCCATTATTGTACATAATGCGTTTGATCATGTTCCATTGGTATGACCACCATATTTAGTAAAGGTTAATGATTGGGTGTTTACATTCTCAAAAGAGATTCATAAAACACATCCTGAACATGGGAGATATTGAGAGGAATTACCAAATTATAACCAACCATCCTGATATAATAAAAAAATTTAAAGGGACCGATATATCTAGAGATCATATTTCCATTCATTCCAAACCTCAAAAAACTCTTCGATATAGATATTCTCATCAATACCTTATCGCCAACATTGAATAGTGGATCTCATTGATGATTGTGATCATAAATTTTCTATTGACATTTCCCCCATATGTTGGTTAATGGATATAAAATTTTCTATTATATTTTAAGTTATCTAAACTCTTAATAGCATTATTTTTCCAACTTCATCGCAAAATATTATAGTACTTCACTTCATACAATATAATGATTTATAAGTATCCATTTTAATTCTCATGTCAATGCTAATATTGTAAGAAAATTATAAAAAAGGATGGTGTTGATCCCAACAACATTAAAATTACATAGAAAAACCTCTCAAAATTAATTTTAGGATTTTATTTTTCCTCTCATACTGAACATATGTCTAAGGATGGTTTTTAGTATTGAAACACAACTCTATATTTATATCCTACTAAATAATTCCTTGAAATTTTAGGTAATCCTAGGATCTCCTTTAAATAAAATAGAATGTGGTAATCTATACAATCTCACCCCTTTTCAAATGTATGACCTAAAATATGATCAAGTGATAAATATTATCTAATAGAAATTATTTTTTTGAAATTGTAATGTGATCTACTTTAACATAAATATAATTTTTCCATTTTGATCGTTTGGAGACATTAATGAAATTGTCCATGGTTATTTTTTCTTACTTCCATTCTGGCATGGGTAATGGTTTTAAAATCCCCTTATACTTTTTTATCCACGGCTTAGCTTGTCGAAAAACAAAGAACCAAAATTCATAGTCTATAATATCCCTCTTTATTTTTTCCCAACATTATAAATCTTTATAGATTCCATATATCATTGTACGTACTAGATGAAAAGAGAATAATGAACAATGTTCTTTCTCCAATTTCACCTAGTTTAAGTCTGCTATTGATCGGACACATACACAGTTCCTCAATATTATCATTCCTTGACAATCATGGCTTGAACATTTATGACCTTCTTCAATTCCACATATTCCTCCATTTTAAATTTATTCCTTGCATAGATATATGGTTTAATAGTTTTTCTGGTGAAAATTGGTGGATGAATATTGATTATTGAGGTTTTGCGTATAGTTGAAAAATTATTCTTGTCAGTTTAACTGTTTTTCTACACCTATTTCATCATAGTTCCAATTAAATAACTTTTTCCATGGAACTAGAAACACCCAATGGTTATCACAATCATGATAGCTCAAGGACCTAGTTTCTAAAGTCATTTGAACATTAGGGAACATAATCGATGACACTTTAGAACCCACATTGTTTGAGAGGATGGGAGGTTGAGCTCATCAAAACCATTTTCAGGGGATTAGTGCCTACCCCATAACACTATTATATATTTAATACATTTTAATGAATCCCCTTTTCAAATTCAAAATATATAACTACACATCCCTTATGTGTTAATACTCAATTATAGACATCTGTTAATTGGAAACAATTTATATGTATCCAAGGTTCTCTGTTGATGAAAACCACTATATATATCAAAGGTTCTCTAATGAGGGGACCATCTATTCATATTAGAGGTCCTCTATCATTTTTACATTTGTTGTTTTTTGATGATGATTATAAACTGTATAGTCAGGCGCTTACAAATTTATTACTATATAGGGAGATGGGATTTTTTTTGATTTGGTGATCAATCCCATTAATGGGTATTCCTATATATTTTCATGATAGGAATTAGAAATAAAATAGCTTAGTTAAACATAATGGGAAACATCATACCATTTATGGAAATGTGATAAGGACCAAACCATTCATTTTAATGTTATGAGATAAGGATTTCTAAGAGGAACATTAATATAAAAGGATGGTGAGGGACTTATACCAAAATGGACCAAGGGGTGGAAAAAATATGACCCTCTAGGTTGGATAAGAACCTACTGGTAATAAGTCTGAGAGATTATTAGGGTGAGTTTGGTGTGCTGGGTGGGATCCCCAGGGAGGCTTTTTATGTATCCCACTTCTAGAGAAATCAAATAATTTGTAGTGTGAATGGTCGAGGATGACACCAATTGAGGAGGACCAAGTGGTTTTTCATAAACAATATATCCCTTTGAAGTTTTATCAGCTAAAAAATATGTCCATTTTAGAGTACTGTAGCATATTTTTGGGGCTTACACCTTATAGGACGTCTATGTTGTGAGTATTTCATCATACTGATTACATGGTCACTCCAAACCTCTATTACAATGATGGTCATTTCATTTGTAATAAATAAATGTAAGTGGAACATCTAGTAATAAAACCCTTCACCATTATCTACTGGTGGATTAGTATAAGTGTGTGGATGGTTAGAGGATCTCCTTCAAAATAATCTATGCATTTACTATAGGAGGGATTGTAACACCTTGAGATTTTATGAGAAATATTCATTTTAATTTCTTTGATATCTTGTGTTGAATGCTACACCAAGATTAGTTTGCACTATACGCAACACCGTATTAGCTTTTAGTACACAAAACACTATTCTTTTCTTGTGTTGCATGAAAGAGTGACCTTACTCAATAGTGTTTGTTGTACGCAATACTGAGTTTCACTAAAAAATTATATATTATTATAAAAATATTATCAAATAGCCGATATGAATAGTATTAACTGCATTTTGAATTTTATAACATTATAATTCTTCTGAATAATTTTCTAGTACATGTTATGAAATAAAAATCAATTTTTTGTATGAAGGAAATATTTTTCCAAAAATACAGTTTTCCACCTTTTGTTGGTGCACCAACATTAAATCTTGTTTTTGACACGTTTATGAGTTCAATTTGACAAAATAAACTTATTCATTGACATAAGTCTATAAAAATTTACTTTGGATAAATTTTTAATATTTTTCTGTTAACTTTCATATTTAGATGAAAAGTAAAAATACACTAAATATTAATTAAAAACAAATTTTTTCATCAAGTTAATTTATATGGTTAAATTATAAAATTGAATGGGTATAAAGTATAAATATAATTTATATTTACCATCTAATATAATTTAAGTCATTATTATTAATTTTATATTGAATTAATAGATAAGAACCTTTCAATCTTTTGCAATGTTTTAACTTTTAAAACCCATTTTCTAAACACTGGGATTAATTTTAAATTAAATAACGCAACTTCAGTGTTCTGAATTTAGAAAAATGGATAACATTTTTAGAATCCATAGGTATAAATTATGTTAATAGGATACTTTTTATTTTTTGTCATTTAGAATAGTAACTATGATAAATTTTATTTACCACAGTTAAAGTTAAATCAGGTAATTAAGGGTGAAAAGAATATTATAAAATTACCCTAACATTTGTCTTAATATAATTGGATGATTATAATTCCCTATAAAACAAACTAGGGTCTAAAAGGAATATATTAGAACCCAAATTTATGTGATTAAGACCTTTAATTTATTTTATTTAAATGAATGTGAAATATGTCTCACTCAAACTTTAATAATTAAATTATTTTTAATATAAGGTTATACAGAATATAAATTCAGTTATAAATACTAATTTGAAATGTAAAATGCTTTTATTTATCATAGTAATATATTTTTAATTTTTAATAAATTTATAATTACCTTAATATCTTATACATTATTGATGACGAAATTATTTATTTATGAAAAATCAATAATATAGTTTTTATTAAACAATTAATACCCATAAAAGGACCAACAACCGTACCAAAACTTATTGGTCGTGTACATATAAGACATAATCATAGAAAGGGAGGATTGTAGACCATTTGGTGCCTTATAAAAGTGATTATGACACTTATATAATTTTATATTAAATGATGTCAATGTTGTCACCTTCATAATTTAATAAACATAACATTTTAAAAGTTGGGTGTTTGAGAAGATAAATTCTACTAAAATTATTCTTATGAAACCTATTAAATTTATATTCATCATAGTATTTTATTTATAATTTTTATACAAAAATCGAGTATATTAAATAATTATACCAAAATGTTGTAGTAATTATTTTATTAAGATAAATATGAAATAAATGGTTTTACAAATATTAAACTAAATATTATATGAACTAATTTATATTATCCAAGAATTTTCTATATGAATATGACATGTTATGAACCTATTACATATTTTTTTCAAACATATTCACTGTTTTTATTTTATTTATATTCAAATAAATGAATAGTATCAAAATTTACACTATTGGTATTTTATAAAAATAATATATTATTAAATTATATAAAAATCACAAAAATATAGAAAAATTAGAAACAAAAAATAATATGGTCTAAAAGGTTATTAGTTATCCAAAATAGAAAATTTACAACATATAGATAAATATTTATAACAATTAATATTTAGAATATTATTACCACAAATAAAATTAAATAAATTAAATAAGGATAAATCCAAATGTTAAGGTTTAAAATATACATAAAACTTGTCTAAAATTTAATTGGATGATGAGATTACAACCCTATCTCATCTCATATTTTAATTGAGTCATTTTTTAAGGTTTTTATGTTTGGATGAATTTATTATAAATTTTTATTTTTGAGGATTCCAAAAGTACCTCTCTCCTCCCGTATAAAAGGGCACCTCCTCCCTCTCCTCTTCACAACATTTGTGCCCTCAAGATCAGACAATAACTATAAATTTCTCTTCTCCACTTCCCTATAAACATATTAGATGTCCTTTCCTTCTTTAATGACCTGATTTAGTGCATTAAGTGGAGGTTTAGAAGAGGCGCATTGAAGAAGAGGTAATATCCTTTACCGATTCATTCAAATTTATTTATTATTATACATCCTCTTCTTTATTTTTTTCATTATAAAGTAATAACATCAGAATAACTAATATTCTTATATGTTATATAAATATTAAACAACCTTATTTCACCTTCAATACATCCTACGAAAAACGAAATCACTGCACGTGCATACTTTTGACTTACCGTCTCCACGTCATGGTGTAATCTGTTTTCCACCACCACCTTACATGGATGGGTATAATGGTGTAAAGAATTAATGTATATGATTATTATAACATGATACTAATTCTGAGATATTCTATAATCCACTCAAATTCCATTTAATAATTATGGGAACAATATCATCGCTTGTGTGTACTTACGGATTACCGCCTCCACGTCGCAATGAGATTCACTCTCAATGTTAACCTTTTATGAATGATTATAAAGAATAAATAATTAATAATAATGAGATATATGAAATAATAATGCTACTGTGTTAATTTATGTATATATATATTTCAACTGATTACTTCCGTTTAGGACAATAAGGATAGGAAAACAATTTTCATGTGTACATACCACCAACCGTCTCCATGAATGGTGTTTTTCATTTCATTTATCTTTGATATATATTTATATATTGAATATATAAGATATATAAATCATTTTTTCTGTTATAGAAGTATGTAAATCATTATATAAGTAATAATATCAAGAAAAACAAGTCCAAACACATATGATCAATGAAACATTTATTACCCAAAACATTTCTTTAACATGGGATTAGAAAATAAAAGAATAATATAAAGACCTAAGTGAATCATATATGATATCATAAATATTATTATGGTTTTTTAAAAGTTAATATTATCTTTAAACCCACTATTCAAGAGTTTTGGATATATACGAAGCATATCGGACCAATGGTAAGGGATTATTTCGTCTCACTTTTATTTCAGTGAGACATATGCCTTAATCACCAACTATTTCTTTTTTATGGTGCTTATGATTACCATGCATGTTTTAAGATTTTTATTATGAAGGATATTAAATTTACATATTTATGTAATTTTCTTAATTGTATGACACGTATTATTCCTCTTATTATAATTTGTATGGGATAATTATTCCAATCTCGTTCTTATCCGGGATTGTTTATTCGTAAGTATTTACCGGGGTAATATTTGCCATCCATTTCCATGTTTTATAAAAATGTTTTCATATAGTATTTAGTATTTTTTTCATGTATGTTTAAAGTCATTTTTCCCCTTTTATACTTTTAATTTGTGTTATGGAAGAAATATGTCTTGTGTTAACCATACAAGGTACTTTTTGACTTTTCCAACAGAAGTATGAGAAGATTTTTTGACTATATGTGGCACGATCGGATATTTACGAATTCATAATTCCTTATTTACATGAAGATTCCTCTATAATATTTCAGGATTATTTTCAGTGAAATTATTTTCTCTCAAAATTGCACAAAATTTTGAGAAAAGAATATGATTTTGAAGAATAATGGATATTTTCCTCAAGATTTCCTTTCATGTATTCTACTAAAAATATTTTCCATCTAAGATGAAATTATTTAATATTGGTAATAATTCAAGTATAATTTCCCTATTATTTACATGATTGATTTTTTTATTAGGAAATGATTTCCATTTGTTTTATATGGATTATGTTATAATGGGATGATGTTTATGAAACCCATTTTATTCTTTGGGTTAGGATATATGATTTATGTTTATTTTGTGGCACACATAAGAATGATTTCATTATAAGATGGGTGGGACCTATGTCTCTCTCCAACACATTGGGTAAAGATTAATATCTAATGAGATAGACATGGCTGGAATGACTTGTAAATCTAGTTCAGTAATACAAGGATGGAACGTCATGTAAACCCGATTCAGTAATGGACTTTTTCCACTATGATGGTCTTGGCAGCAATGCATTGTCTATTGTGGAAATCATATCATGTGCTTAATGGGTTTCCACAATTACATGTTTTATTCCCATTCTATTTTATCAGGATTAATGTTCCTTTAAGATCTGTGACATATGTACTTCCAAGATTTATGTCATTACTCATGATTTTGATGTTTTATGTTCATGGTTTTACGTTAAAATGATTATGTGTTGTTTTATGTTCTCCATGTTTGACCTTACTGAGCATTTGAGCTCACCCTTTATATGTTTTCTTCTCCCCAGGATATAAAGAATTGTTTTAGGTAAGAAAAAAAGGGGAATATTGTTATGGGAGATGTTGAAGATCATTCACCATGATTAGAAGATTATGTTCTGTGTTTCCAAAGACACTAAACTATTACGATCCTTGAGTGTCTGTTTTTTTAAATATTAAGTATTCCTCAAAAGAGATGTTATTTACATGTATGTCATGCTTTGGGTCTCTATAGTTGAAATCAAGGTCAAGGTTTAGTTAACCGTTGGAAACTAAGATGCGAAAAAATTAGTTATATCCCATGATATTTTTCTAAGGTATGTCTAAGGATTTCAATAAGGTTATGTATAAGTATAGGTTATAGTCCTATAATTTCTAAACGATCATAGAATTAAAACAATGATGCTATATATTCCCCCTCTATTATGTTCTTTTCCTAGAAATTATTTTTTCCTCTCACACTATTCTTTTGGGGTTTTAGATGATGGATGGAACCTGAAAGAACCGTGTTGATCAATGTAATGTAAAATATAATGATTTTCCCCCTAAACAAACCAATTTTATGGGAGATGGAGTGAAAAATCTTATTGTTATACATACACAAACTATGAATCATTCTGGACTTCCAAATGACTAGAGAAGGGAACAATATTATATTGAGTCCTTCACGAGGAAACATCCACCTTATTTCAGTGGGACTTCTGATCCACTTGTTGTTCAAAAATGGATCAGTACCATTGAAAATATATTTTCTATACATCCATGTTCAGAGCATGGAAAATTAATTTTGGATGTTTACTGTTTAGAAGGTGAAGAAAACCAGTGGTGGACACTAATTAAAAATATAAGGCCAATGATGAAATTGAATCCATGGTATGTGATGAGTTCAAGAACTTGTTTTTCAATAAGTATTTCCCTCGTATTCTTTGATCAAAGATGGAAAATGTGTTCATTGAGCATAAGATAAAGTATGATGAATCAATTTTTATAAACGAGGTGAATTTTACAAGTCTTTCAAGGTATGCATCTGGATTTATCATCCAACCTGAAAGTAAAGTTTATCAATTCTTCATTGGCTTAAAGTCATGTCTTTGACGGGATACAGCTATAAGATACTTCAGTAGCTTTAAAGAAATTATGCGTTGTGATATCAAAATAGAACTAGATGTTTTTTTTTACATATCTATATCATTGTATTGATAAGAAATGAGAAATGGTGTTCAAGGAAAAATCTCCAATATACGTTGAAAATAAGGCAAATGTTTCGTTATGCTCAATGTGTTGAAAGAAGCATGGTAGAGATAGTCTTAAAGGGACTAGAAAATGATTTCAGTGTGGAAAATAAGGTCATCGAGCAATTGATTATTTATATAATGGAAAAAGGTAGCTAATGATGTGAATAGAGAAAAGACTATAGATAATGCACCACCAACACATCAATTATACAAGTGCAAGAAAATAAGGCATTATGCTAACCAATGCCCTGGTCCAAGGGCTATTGATGATTGACATCAATAACCTCTTAAGGAAAAGTAAAGAGGGGATTCACATGTGATCACTATTTGTGATTTTCAATATGACAACGAAGTGGTGGAATGATTAAGTGTATTTGTAAAGGGATTATAAAATAGTTTTTTGGAATCTCATTTATAGTATTATGGAATATTGGAATATCTATGCATTGGTTTTCAATGATTGTATGGTACCGGTAACCATGAAAAAGTGATTGAAATATTTTTGGAAAGTAGATGATATGCGCATAATGATGGGATAAAGAGAAAATAATATGTTTGATAGTATTAATGATCTCATGAATGATATAAGGACAAAGTGACGTCATGGATTGAGTATATAGAAATATTAGGATTTTGGTATGTGGAAAGAGATAACTTTTGACATCATTAATGTATTCACTAAAGTTCTATAGTAATTCATGTTTCAAGAGAATAAATTATTAAGGTGTTCACATTTTTGTAATTTGACCAACAAGATATATATTATGATATATGGTGGGTAAATGATGGAATTTACATGCTTGGATGAATGACCTCTCTAGTAATCTTGTTCATTATACTGTTATATTGGACATAAGTATTTTGGATAAACCTAAATATTGGAATGTATTATGTTAGACATCTGATAGTATTATTTAAGTCAAGAAATTTATTATATTATTTCTGAAATGATATAATAGTATAGTTTTATATAAAGGACATCTTGTAGGATGAGCGACAACCCGTCGTGTCGGACAAAGGATGCGGGAATTGAACCCACAATCGATGTGCGATAGGCCTTTATCACCTACCACTGGCCTACAAGAAGTACCTAGTTAGTAGAAATTATTTTTATTTTATTAAGTGGTATAATATATGAAGTATATGTCCATTTTTGGAACCATATATGATAAATCTCATCATAGATAGACTTTTGTATATTTAATAACTTTTTCTAACCTTATGTTTGTGACACATGGGATGACCTATCATTATATCGCATGATCTGCTCACACTTCACGAATGAAAAATTCTACTTCAATTCTTTAAATAAGAGATGTAGTGTAAAATGTTCATGGAATGACCAAATATGATATTACACTATAATCAAGTAAGTATTTATCTTTATCCAAACATTTATCAACTTTAGGGAAATGATCTTGAAAACCAAAAATGTTTTTCTTTGTACCATCATATCCGATGAATCAGATGGTACCTTAGATATTCAGAAATGTATGGCTTCATGATTGTTGGATTTTTCATAGCCATGTTCTCTACCACTCTCCTTTAGAACATGATGGTTATATATTCTCTTCCATATCCATATTTTCACTTATATTATCCTCTACTGAAACCCAATGTTGAGTTACTTTGGGTGACCATTATGTTTCATACATTCATTTTTAAAATTATGTTTGACTATTCCTTTTTACGATGTGGGTTTCTATGAAACAAATTTACAAGTAGTAAATGATTTATAACACTGACAAATTTCGAGGGTGAAATTCATTTTTATGGGGGTATAATGTAACACCCTGAGATTTTATGAGAAATAATTTTTTTTATTTATTTTATGTCTTTTGTTGTACATTACACCAATAATATCTTTCACCATAAAAAACACCTTATTAGATTGTAGTATACGCAAAACAATTCTTGGCTTCTGTTGCTTGCCAGAGTGACCTTCCTTAATAGCGTGTGTTGTACGCAATACTGAGTTTCATTAAATAACGATATATTGTAATAACAATATTTTGAACTAGCCGTTATGAATAATATTATTCGAATTTTGAATTTTATAACATTATTATTCATCTTAATCATTATCAAAAGCATGTTATGAGAACAAAATCAATTTTTCGTATATAGAAAATATTTTTCCAAAAATACAGTTTTGCCACCTTTTGATTGCACACCCACTTTAAATCTATTTTTTACACATTTATGAGTTCAATTTGACAAAATAAACTTACTCATTGAAGTAATTATATAAAAATTTACTTTGGATAATTTTTTAATATTTTTCTGTTAGCATTCATATTTTGATGAATAGTATAAACACGCTAAATTTTAATTAAAAAACATTTTTTCATCAAGTTAATTTATATGGATAAATTATAATATTGAAAGGGATTTAATTTATAAATATAATATATTATTACCACTTAATAAAATTTATGTCATTATTATTAATTTTACAATTAATTCAAAGGTAAAAACATTTCAATCTTTTGCAATGTTTTAACTTTTAAACTCCTTTTCTCAATAGCGGTATTAAGTTTAAATTAAATAATGCAACATTGATGATTTTAATTTGGAAAAATGGATTCAAAATTTGGAATTATTAGGTCCAAATTATGTTAATAAGATACTTTGTATTTTTAGGCATCATGAATAGTAACTATGGTAAATTTTATTTACCAGAGTTAATGGTAAATATGGTAATTAAGGGTAAAAATAAAATTATAAAATTACCCTAACCCTTGTCTTAATATAATTGGATGATTATATCTCTCTATAAAACATACATGGGTCTAAATGGAATCTATTATAACCCACTTGTATGTGATTAATAACTTGAATTTATTTTATTTAAATGAAAGTGAAATATGTCTCACTAAAACTTTAATAATTAAATTATAATCAATAAAAGGTTATACATAATTTAAATTAGGTTATAAATATTCATTTGAAAGATAAAATGTTTTTCTTGATCATGGTAATTTATTTTTAATTTTTAAGAAATATATAATTTCCTTAATATCTTATACATTAATGATGTAGAAATTATTTATTTATTGAAAAATCAATAATATAGTTTTTATTATACTAGTAATACCCATAAAAGACCCAGAACATGAAAAAACATGATTGGTCTTGTACATATAAATCATATTAATACAAAAGTTTAATATTTTAACATTTTAAGCCTTATAAAAGAGGTTATGACACTTATATTATTTTATTTTAAATGATTTCAAAGTTTTCAACTTCATAAATTAATAAACAAAACATTTTAAAAGTTGGGTGTTTTAGAAGATAAATTAGACTAAAAGTATTCTTATAAAATATAATAGATTTATATTAATTATTGAATTTTATTTTTAATTTTTATGAAACGAATAAGTATATTAAATAATTATACAAAATTTTTGTAGTAATTATTTTATTAAGATAAATATCAAATAAATATTTTTAAAAATATTAAAATAAATATTATATGAACTAATTAATATTCTGAAAGAATTTTCTAGATTAATATGACATTTTAAGAACCTATTAAATATTTTGGTTAGAATATATTCTATATGTGTATTTTATTTAAATTCAAATTAATAAATAGTGTCAAAAATTACACTATAGGTATTTTATTAGAATAACATATTATTAAATTATATAAAAATCACAAATATATTTAAAAATTACAAATTGAAAACTATATGGTCTAAAAGGATATAATGTATCCAATTATGGAAAATTTACAACATATAATTTTTTACTTATAACAATTTAAAATTTAGAATATTATTACCACAAATAAAATTAAACAGATTAAATAAGGATAAATCCAAATGAAAAGGTTTAAAAAACATAAAAAATATCTAAATTATATTGGATATATATATTACAACTCTATATCATGTCATTATATAATTGAATAATTTATGGAGGTTTTTAAGTATTGTTTTAATTTATTATAAATTAATATTTTTTGAGGTTTCTAAAAGTGCCCCTCTCCTCCCTTATAAAAGGGAACCTCCTCCCTCTCCACTTCAAAACATTTTGAGCCTTCAATCTCAGGCAAACCCTTTCTATTTCTATTCTATTCTTCCATAGAAACAAACTAGAGGTCCTAGGATTCTTCAAAGACCAACATTAGTGCCCTAAGAGGATGTTTAAAAGCCGCGCGTCGAAAAAGAGGTAATATCCTCTACTGATTCATTCAAATTTACTTCTTATTCTACATCATCTTCATAATTTGTTTAAATATAAAGTAATAACATCAATATCAATAATATAATTATATGTTATTATAAATATTAAACAACCCTATTTCACATTCTATCCATCCTACAAAAAACAAAAATCAATGTGCCTGTGTACGTACGATTTACCGTCTCCACGTCGTGGTGTAATCTATTTTCCACCACCACCTTACTTGGATGGGTATAATGTTGTATGGAATAACTATATATGATTATTATAACATTATACTAATTCTTATATATTATATAATCCACTCCATTTCTATTCAATAATTATGGGAACAATATCATCGCTCATGCGTACGTACGGAATACCGTCTCCACAATGTGATGAGATTAATTCTCCATGTTAACCTTATAGGAATGATTATAAAGTATATATAATGAATAATAATGAGATATTTGACACAACAATGCTACTGGATTTATGTATGTATATATATTTTTCATCTACTTACTTTTGTTCAAGTCAATAAGGAAAGGAAAACAATTTTCATGTGTACGTACGGCCTACCGTCTCCATGAACGGTGTATTTCATTTCATTTATCTATAATATATATACTGAACATATATGATATATATAATTTTTTATATTCTGGAAGTAAGTAAATCATGATATAATTAATAATATCAAGAACAATATGTCCAAACACGTATGATAAATGAAACAATTATAACCCAAAATGTTGCATTAATAAGGGATTGACGAAGGAACAAATAATACAAAGACCTATGTGAATCATATATCATATAATAAATATTATTATGGTTCTATTAAAAGTTAATATTCTGTTTAAACCCACTATACATGAGGTTTGGATACATACGAATCATATCATACCTAAGGTAGGGGATTATTTCATCCCACTTTTATTTCTGTGAGACAAATGCCATAATCCCTAACTATTTGTTTTGTATGATGTTTATGATTACCATGCATGTTTTAAGATTTGTATTATGAAGGATATTATATTTAATTATTTATGTAATTTTCATTATTTTTTGATATTTATGATTCCTCTGATTATAATTAGTATGGTATAATTATTACAATCTTCTTTCTATCCGAGATTGCTTATTCGTATGTATTTACTAGGGTTATATTTATCATCTATTTACATGTTTTAGAAAGATGTTTTCATACAATATTTAATTTTCATCCATGTATGTTTAAATTCATGTTTACTCCTTTTGGACTTTTACATTGTGGTATGCAAGGCGTATTACTTTTGTAAGCCATACGATGTAGTTTTTGACTTTTCTAGAAAAAGTATGAGAATATTGTTTTTTTTAACTTATACGGCATGATCAGATTGTTACGGTTTCAGAATTACTAATTTCCATGAAGGTTCCTCTACAATATATCATTATTATTTTCAAAGAAAAATTATTTTCTCTCATAATTGCATGCCATTTTGAGAAAAGAATATGATTTTGAAGAAGAGATGATATTTTCCCCAAGAATTCCTTTTAAGTGTTCTATCAAAACTATTTTACATCTAAGATTACATTATTTAATATGGGTATGTTTAAAGTATAATTTACCTATTATTTACAAGTTATATTTTTTGTTATGATGAAATGACATCCATTAGTTTTATATGGATTATTTTATGGTGAGATTATGTTTATGAAAAACATTTTTTTCATTGGGTTATGAAAAATGATTTATGTTGATTTTGTGGCACAGGTAAGAATGTTTTCATTATGTGATGGGTGGGACCTATATCTCCCTCCAATTAATTAGGTAGAGATTCATATCTCATGATATAGACTTGGATGGAACAGTAAGTAAATCCAGTTTAGTAATACAGGGTTGGACGACAAGTAAATCTGGTTCAGTAATGGACTTTTTCGACAATGATAGTCTCGGTGGCTTCTATGGAAATAATATCATGTGATTAATAGTCTTACATAATTAAAAGTTTTATTCCAATGTTATTTTATCTTGATTAATGATCCTTTATGATCTATACCTTATGTACTGCCAAGATTTGTGTCATTACTCATGATTTTGATGTTTTAGGTTCATGGTTTTACGTTAAAATGTTTATGGGTTGTTCTATATTCTCCATGTTTGCCCTTACTAAGCATTTGAGATCACCCATTATATGTTTTCTTTACCCCTGGATATAAATAATGGTTTTAGGTAAGAAAACAAAAGTGTAATATCTTTATGGGAGATGTTGAAGAACTATCACCATGATTAGAAGATTATGTTATGAGTTTCTAAAGATAGTAAACTATTTTAGTCCTTGGGTGTTTGTTTTTGTTATGTATTAAGAATTATTCAAAAGTAATGTAATTTAATTTTTTGTTAATCTTTGGGTATCTAAATGGATTCTTTTTAATTGATCCTCCCCACTTCCGTCCCCTCTTGATCAGTGGATGAGAAGAATATGGTGGATCTATAAGTAATAGACGTCGCAACCTAGTTAGAGGAGTCATCTACTATTATCCCGATGGTTGGGATCCTCATTACCATATGCATGTATGAATGAGTAATTTATTAGGATCCTTTATACAAGGGGGGTTCAATTATTTAATTCCATTATTATAGTAATTTATGATTGAAATGGAACTCATGTGTGTCCTAGACTAAGATCATTAATGCACAGAGGCATTATTGGAGGTCATAATGAAATCATTGCCATGTTTTGGTAGGACGCACGTGAACACATTTTAGATGTTCCTGAAGGGGGAAATAAGGGGTCTAATTTTATATATATAAATTGGGAATCAAGTATGAAATGGAAAAACACCATAAGGGTTCCTTATTCCAAATACATTTCATTTATTTGATGGGTGAGGATCATTAAGGGTTATGTGAAGGTGAAAACATTATAGTGGACTTCATTTTTTCATGTATGGGAACCCATTATTGGTGGATAGGTAGGTCCTCTCACTAAGGATCCCTTTTGTGTGTCTCTCTCATGGTTTGTGGTAGGTTAATTTCCTTCAGTTTTCTTCTCTAGTATTATTTTCTATCACTATGTCCATATACTTATTTCTTTTGAAAACTATGTATTTGTTGATAGGTTAAATAATTTTCTTCTCAAAATCGTCGATTGTCTGTAAAATACATAGGAAATCAGATGTACGATTAATAAAACTATATTATGCAAAGTATTTTTCATATTTTGGGTAGGTCAAGAGACTACCAAATATAAAAAAAAGAAATTATTTTGTGTGGAAATGAAAAATGTTACCCACACCAGAGATGAATGAAATCATATTATAAGGTGTATTTCACTACGTGACCCTCTAAATGAAAAAAGTCATTTTTTTGGGGGGCGTGTATTCATCTCATTCTTGAGAAAAAATTAAATTCATATATGGGGGTTTTTTCCTTACCATTTTACATAGTTAATGGTTTGTTTTCAATTTAGTGAGCACCATGCAGATCAGAGGTCCCACAAAGCGTGTGATGTATGTGATAGGGACTGGAAGCTATGAATTTTTGTGAACATTTTCGATTATAAACTCTACGAATACCTTATCCTATTTTATTATTTTGGATATTCTCAAATTCAATATATATTTATCAAAATAGTTTTGGATTTTACAGGGACAAAAAATTACCCCCATAGAAATGTGGTTTGAGCAGCATGAAAAGGATTCAGTTCTGGGGAAGTTTTTTTCTTTATTAAATGATTTATGGGGTTTATATGGAACCATATGAAGATATATACGCATAAAAATGTGTTTGTATGAAAAAAAAATTTCACCTAGTGTACTAAATGTTCATTATGGATTATCTGATCTTGTGGATTTTCATCATCCCCAAATAATGATTTCCCTTTTTGAAAAACATTTTCTTGATATTGAAGCCTTAGAATTTGTGATATAGTATCCACATGAATTAATTACATTACATCATGGGTATTTTTTATGGCATAGTGATGGGTAATACACATTGTGATGATAATTCTATGTATTTCTTATTGATATTTTATTTCTCTAACATTTCATTTTGATTCTATTTTTCAAAGGCAAATGTTTCATGACCATAAGCCTTCATCTTGTTCGATTACCATGATAGAGAAGAGAATTGATATTTCTATAAATATAAAATCCAATCGCAAAAATCATTTCATCACATGTGAAGGTATTTAAAAAATTCTTATTTAACTATATCTTTTTCATCATCCATTATCTGAATAAATACTGCAACACAAAATTATATTGCAAGATGATTCTCTAATTCAATTTTCTAACCACAACCTTCTATATTATTTATTTTAAGTGTCCTCAGATTGTGTTCATGTGAACATTTATATTGTTGGATACATCAATTTTGAATCAAGTAATGTTTATGTACTTATTTTGAATGCTACCTTATCGACTTGGAGAAACCATCATAATTGAGGAACATCCATATAGTTTTTATTACAATATTACACATCGATTTTTAATCTCTCATTATGTGATATTAGTAGAGGATGGTTTTCTGAATAGGATTTTTTATCTCAAGGGAGTTTCATTGATGAATTGGATTGCTCATTCTAGGTGTGTCAATATTGTATGAAATTTGATGAATGGTTTGGGGAAGTCATCATATTCTTAGTTTTATGTATTTCAGAGTTTATAGTGTATTCACTAACTGGGGTCTTTCTCTAATTAATAATTCATTGGTGTTTGAGCCCCAACACATTTCACCTTCAACATGCCTATGTTGGGATTAGATTGTTGGATATCTATAAATTATGGTAAATTACTGTTCTTAGTAATATTTTTATGAGTTTCTTCCAACATCCAACACATTGGAAAACATTGAACTGGTTTCACCATTATCAAGAGATCTAGTAATTGTAGGAAACAAGTCATTGACTGAAATCCTCTACATCCAATCACTAATTTCATTTATTGATCGGATAAATATATTCATGAAATCTAATGGGTTCAGTCCAAAGGGTTGGTGTAGCTAGACTCATCCAAATCCAAAATCTAGATATGTTTTGGGTTTATATAGGTCCACTCTTGAGGAAGGGAAAAATACCACATATACATATAGGATCCATCTAAATATACCTCAAAAAATTAGGTTAAAAATATTTCTCCAGTTTTTTAGTGAATTGATCTTTCCATATCATGATACTTATACTAGTTTCAGTATCATCTCCTATATGATGGAGGCTATGTTAGCAATGAAAAAAAACCATCAACCTAGATATACACACCCTTTCTCTTATTTGTGACTTTCAATTGTTATACATGAAGTTATATCCCCAAAACATCATAGATAAACATTCAAAAAAAATTAATTCTGGGTAGCATAAAACATTCAATGTTATGATTATTAGAATACATCGATTATTCCCCATTCAGTTTATCATACCAAACTGCTCAAAATTATTTTTTTCCATCCAACAACCCTATGGGTTTTTAATTTTATTGAGCTGATAATGGATTTCGCTTGTTATTCTTTTATCACTTATTTGGATCCTTTATGAATAGTGATAGATAATAGTAGGGGATAATTGGAAGAATTCGATTTTAAAATCTCATTTTGAGCTGGGATTCTGGATGCGCATGAATGATAGAGTAAACCATTATCAATCCTTATGATAATTTTATGTTTTCATGAAAATTTGGATGTTTAAAATAGGTTTCAATCCATATGAGTCATCATGAATAAATGTTTATACTACCCAGTCATACTCCACCAATTTTGTTTGATGTTGATGGATGAGAAAACCAACATAGGGGCTTATTTTCCCTCTATCACTGTTCCATCAAACATATAATTAAGTTATTATATAACATGGGTGGAATATTATCTAGATGAAATGATGGGGAAACATGTATAGTGGATGAAAAATCCACTATATTATCCATATTCCTTTCCCATCATGACTATATTTTCATATTCTGTGAAATAAAAACAAATATCCAAAAATTTGAGGCCTTTTGGGGAGCTTTATCATCATGTTTCTCCCAATCCACAAGTGTTGGAGTCCCAAAAAAATTTCATGACAGTGTAGGCCACCAAAATGACATTGTTCCCAGTAAAATTTGGTTAGACACATCATTGAAAGATATGATATTTTTCATCTCAGTCGATGAAATTAAGAAATAAATGATGATGTATGACTTTCCGACAACTACATCCCGATTTAGAACAATCTCATCCAAATAAAATTTGATCCTACATTATATACCAATAGTAGTTGGTGAATAGTGTTTGGATCCCAATTCTATCAATGAACATCATGATGTCTTATAGTGGGCTTGTAATTAATTGTACATTATAATCATAGAGAAACCATTAAAATATGTTGTTGATAAAGTAGACATCATTCATCATGTATTCCTAATCTTGTGCATCAGAGGGAATGATTACCAAAATTTCCCTATTATTATCTGTCATATTCTCATTTCTCATTAAGTGTTAGTTTCTAGTGAATGTGATGATGTCTAGTTTAGTATTTTCTACCATCATGTAGAATCATTAAAGGATACTTCTACTAATCTACATCATTTAATTACTTAGGAATCAAAATATCATGATTGGATCACTGTATAGGATACATGAATGTGAGACTGTACTGTTCACACGGCCAGAGTGAAGGCATAAATTTAATTGAAAATAATGGATCTATAATCCATCAAGGAAAAAAGTCGATGTTTTCATTCCATAGTTAGGAAAATGAATCAATTAGAAAAATCTAAATATTGGTAGATTACCAATCATGTGCATTCCCTCAACACCTCATGTTAGGAATTGGCCAATTTGATGAACAAAGATGGAAAATTTTCCTTGTTGTTATTTACTTTTTTTCACTGATTAATAATATTTATATGTGAATCAATAATGGGGATATTCCACATTACAAAATTCATATAATTAATGAAAACATGGTTTTCCTCAATTGTTGTCTTTTATTATTTTCATCTTGTCAGTTCATTCCTTCTTCAATGTTTTAATGTGTGAAGTCAAGATATCTAGAATCATTCATCTATCAAGTAACCATATCTATTATAATTAAGAATATTTTTATCGAAGTACACCATTTTATTTTCTTTTTTCATTGACTATGTAAGGCTATTGGTATAATTAGCATCACAATGGAACCAGAGTTTTCATGATTGAAAGAATGTATGATATTGTATTAAACTTTTTGAATATATATGCTGAAATATTGAGAATAGATTATTATTGTGATCTATATTTTTTTTCAAGGGACATAGAGAGTGTGGTTTGACTATTTAAATGGTTTCATAATTTTCCCCACAAATAGTATGTATTTTTGGTCAATGTACTAATTTTTTTTCCTAAATATGATGTCAAAAAGACGTAGCAGGCATGAATTGACTTTTTCATAGGCGACCCATAATGGTATTTCAACAGGATGATTTGTGTTTCTTCTTCCATGAAAAATCTGAGGACTCTTCGGATTTTTAAATCAAGATGTTGTTTTAGATCGAAAATATTTTACCACAAATTACCTAGAAAATGATTTCTAGTCAGGAATCATTTGAAATTCAATGGATGGGGTGAGAGGAATCATAAACCATAATCATGGTCACTTAAATATAGATGAAAAGTCATGGGTAAGGTACATAAGGAATGTCCATAGACTCTATCCAAAACATGAAATGCAGTACAATGTTTTGGAGGTATAATAAAATGAATTCATTGTCTCCTAGGAACAAAGATTCCTTTAGTTGGTGGGAAATATTTTTGGAACACATTATGTAGAGCCACATCATAAAATATTATGCATAGTTAAATATAATACTTCCTTCAGAGTTAGATGTTACAGTCACCATTATCCAAGGATGGTTTTTAGTAATTGATGATTTCACAAGATAATGTCACATGGTTTATGAAATAGGGGATGAATCCAAGAAGTACGGTGAGAGGAATTTCAATCAATTTTCCACATGGGTGGGAGTCTTCATATAATACTTTTATTTAAAGGAATGGTTATCCAATCATGATTTTCCAGGTGAGGGGAAACCATGGTATGATTTCTTGAATGGATTCGGACATACACAATTTTTTGTTTGGTTGTTCCATCTATAATTCAGATGTATTGAGTCATTATGAATCTCATTGGGATAAGGATCAGGCCACATGAGATTTGTTTGTAAATTGGAACAATCAATCAATATCACTAAATAATGTTAGCCACGATCGATGTGAGAAATGAGATGATATAAAACTAAAATTTGGATTGTGATAAAATTATTAGTTTGGGGTTTCTTCCACATTGAAATTAATGGACTTTTATCATAGGGTGAGGACAACATGCTACAAAAATGGTGTTTTGTGACATGGTTAAAGGTAATGCATTATTTCCCAAATATGTGAGTATGGAAGTGAGGTAATATTTATATCAGGACATTGGGGATACTTATTCTAGAGAGGGTAAGATAGGAAAAACATGGAAGGGGTGAACATGGACAAAATTTGAAAACTAGTTTCCAAAATTGATGACATCAGGGAGTACAGAGATAAAAAGGTTTCCTCTTGAGGAAAATGATTCCTTTGGTTTGTATACCACATTTACAGAACACATTATACAAAGACACATATGGTATTAATATGTATATTAAAAACAAATATTTCATTTATAGGTAGGTGATTTTACCTTTTATATCTAAAGGAATCTTATGTAGATATAAGTTTCCACTTACACAAAGGATGATTTGTAAAGAAAAAATGATTGGGTTATACTGAAGGTATTTAGCCTAATGTTGGTCATAACTAATCATTAGATATCATAAATAGAGCTAGCATGTATACAGTATAAAGGTTATTGGTGTTTTATTCATGGATGGGCCTGAACTGAATTCCCCAAGAATCAGTATATATCTCATTATGATACATTAAAGGCACATATAGTTTTTATACACAGATTTTCTTATGTAGGATTGACACATACAGAAGGAGGGGATATTTAATATTACAGCTGGAACCTGTATTGGAGATCTGGGTGTTAGAATATATGTTATGGTAATCTGAGGAAATAAAAATATAGAATGTTCCATACATAGGTCATGTACATATATAGTGACAATAAATTTCATGAAGTATGGTTTCACAAATGAAATGAGAACCCCCACATAATATCTTATATCGATCTATATCATACATAGGTGATTGGAGGAATAATGTTTTTTGTTCCATTCCTAGGCTCATGTGGGATAATTTATGTACCACTACATATCTCATTATGTTGAGAACCAACCCATACATACTTCTAGGATATATTCCCCGCACGAATCGAGTAATCATATGAGGAGGGAGAATTTTATCATATTGTAGCAAGTCAATGATATAGAATTTGATAAAAATGACATTTCCCATTAAGATGAGAATTCATACATATGTAGTTCCGATCGAGTTCCCTATATAGGACTGGTCCATATGTAGGGAGGAGAATTTTATTATTTCGGAATACAGGTTCCCAAATAAAATGAGATCCCACACTTGATTTTATCTTGTGTATTTGGATCATAAAAAGAAGAGTGGATGAATTTTTTTTACATGGTACTAGGTTAGAGAACCATGGTATCAATACATATCTCATCAAAAATACAATCAATCCTCTAGTACTTCTGAGAAACTGGTGTGGTGTGGGAGAAAAATAGATAATAGTTGTTCTCTCATGTAAGGGCTAGAAAAATGGAAAATCCAACATCATGTGAAATGCATTTCAACCATTAATTTTAAGATAATGACACAAGTACATTTGTAACCTGATTATAAAAAACAAGGTATGATGTATTTTGTTTGAAATAATCATTTAGAATGAATATATATAGTTTAAGGTCATGATGCTTAGACCATGAAATGACCTGACCTTGCAGGGAGGCCCTTTCTAATATTCCTAATTTCAAATGAGCTATGTACAGTGTAGAAAACAATGAATGGTGAGCGTTTTTATTTTCACATGAGTGATATTTTAATTTTATTATGTGGTGAGTGATTTACAAAAGTGGGTTTGGAGTGGTGTCGTCAGTTGGTAAGGTGGAATTTTACATGAATGAATGACATTGAGTCGACCAATAGCAAAGACAATCAAAACTAGGTTTGGAATTTATATATGGGAATGTGATAGATGTTTTAGACATTGGTATGTATCTTATTGGAATAGGAATCAGTTAGTACATTATTCTATGAAATTATTACCTATACTAATTTGACTCATATGAAGTGAATGGTTAGTATTTATTTTTTTCAACTGGACCTAGGATAATGTACCCATGTGTCACTATGTTTCTTATCAAAATGTGAATCATGAAACATGAAATTATCATAATTCCATATATTTTGATTTCATGTTGTTAGGATTTCATCCTCATAGATGTAGTTAAACAATGGAAGTGGTCTTATGCATTAAAATATTCCCAAACATTCAGAAAATCATCTCAAGAGTACATGAATCCCATTATCATCACATGAGGATTACAAGGCTCCTTTACCATGGAATAAAATACTTTGTTCCTATGGAATACTATATTTTAACATAATTTGATGATGACATTTTCATACAATTGTATGACTTGTAACTATGAAGATATGTCTTTTACATTTTAGGTTCATGCAATAAGGACCATTTTTCATGGTTTAACCCTAGTCAGTAATGATGAATAATATCTTGTAGTTTTGGGTTATATGAATAGAACCATATATTGTTAATCACATTAAATATTTTTTGAGAAATCTTTCATTGGTATGGGACTATTTTCTGAATCACCGATTGTGATAAGAAAATACTATCAGTTTGAATAGATCTTATGGATAGTAAGAGGTCCTTATAATTTTTTTGGAGGGTTTATATGCTTCCTCCTAGTTATACCTGGGGGCCTAAGGACCAAACCAATTCCCCTTGAAAATATTATTGACAGAAACCCTATTTTTAATCAAAATAAATTCAGTTTATGTGAGCCTCTAAATAACCCAATGTACATATTATTTTCTCATACAGATGCCCAAATTCATCCAAATACTTATTGTACTACTCATATTTAGAAAATTTACCATATATAGTAATGCAGAGTAAATTAAACTAAGCTTAAATAAGAATAACTACTTATATCCCATATACTAATGAATATAGGGTCACATGCATTGATGTATGGGTTATGGTGCGATATGACCACCTAGAATATAGATTTCTTTTGAAATAGGATTTTATTTCCTTTTACACCATTTTGTGGTGTATTTTCGATAGGGTTTTGTTGAAATACTCTATTTATAATTTTTTACAAAATGTTAGTGGGATAAATGGTTGAATTCAATGTTATTTTCCAAAGGCAACCAAATCAACACTGAATATCAAAAGGTATTACCATTTTTTATCATTATTATATGAGGAACCCCATACATGGTTGTAAAGACCCAAAATTTTATTAATGGAATTATTTTACCTACTTATAATTATATTATATTGTCTAAAACATATATAGCTTAGATAAACCAATATAAATATTATTGTATTAAATGAATAATTTAATAAGTGATATTTATAGAAATTAAGAAACCTATTCCAATGGAATTGTGACCTTACCAATTTAATAGTAAAATAACCATTATGAATTCTAATTCAACTAATAGAATAGTAACATCTCCTAGGAAAGTATGAATTATATTGTTTTTATGTTATAATTGAAAATATGACATAAATAAGTCTTAGTGAATGTAAATAAATATTTTGAAATGATAAATGACTATTAATATTTCTGTGAAAGGTAAATGTTTATTTATAATTTTATAATTAGTATAATGAATTAAAAGAAAATTTTTCTTCATTAAATTGATTAAAAAATTTATATTTTATTTTATTATAATTATAATATAATTTTATGATACCTTAATTAATTTTTTCAAGTGTCATAAAATCAGTTATAATATTAAAATTAGAATTCTTCGAATAAATGATAATTTTAATTAAAAATTAAAATTATCCAATTTGAAAAATTATTTTCATAAAATGGATTCCATATTTTAACTATATATGTCAAAAAATTATTATGTTTAATTTTTTGGATTTATCTAAAATGGTTTATTTTTTTGTAGATAGTGAAATGTTTTAATTTATGGTATTAAACAAAATCATTAATTATTAAGTCATGGATAATGTTTGGATGAGGTAAAACAAGACTATTTAAAACTATATTAAACCTTTTACTTTATTTTTTCATGAGAATAGACACTATTTAGAGTCCTGATCCAAAATAATAGACTAATGAATAAAATAATCAAAAGCACCCCTCTCCTCCTCTATAAATACCACCTCACACAACCTCTTCTTCTCACACCTTCAAATCATTATAATTTTATAAATTATACACAATAACCCTCCCAATAATCTTCTCCATGTATAGAATCTTTTGGTCTCAATATAATATAAAACCCATGTTTCATAAGGAGGTTCTCTAGGAGACAATATTCAAGAGGTAAAACTCCCAATCATTCTCCTTCAATTTATTTTATTTTCTTATCCACTCCTAAAAAATCCTATCCCAAAGTGAAATGATAACATCAGTATGATACATATATACTGTAATGTTATTTTTTGAGGATATTCCACTATTAAATATTTTATCCTCTCTTTTTATCAAAAAATGAAAACATCACCCTTGACACGTCGATTTACTACCTCTGTGGATGAATGAATTTAATTTTCAATTAAAAAAATAATGTATGGTAACAAAACTATTATTATGCTTTAATAAAATATTTTTAATGATATTATGATTTTTATTATTTTATGTAACCCGTAAATAAATATGTTTTTAATGAAAATGATAAAATTTCATGGTGGTCACAAAAAGCGAAAAAATAAATTAATTCATTTACATTACTATTTTATCTAAAGAATCATCCTCACACCTTATAAAAAATGATATCTAAGACTATAAAAACATCTATAATATCTTTAATAACATATAATTTCAGTTATATATAATTATTTTAATTTAACATGAACATTCATACTTGTATACAAGATAACTGATAATGAAAAATAAGAAAACAAACATTCCTGGAATGACAAAATTAAAATCTATAACTCATTAATATAAAAATAAATAAAAAAAATAAAATTATAATAAACCCATTAAATTTAGAAAAGGTTATGGTTTTTTAAATTATTTAATATAATTTTATTATAGACATTATTAATGTGATGAAATCATTCAAACATAAGGTAAGGGGATTCACAAACCCAACATCTTTTCTTTGGGTTATTCCATTTTCATAGAATATTTATGTGTGGATATTATTTTAATATTCCTAAAATATTCTTCCTTTATCCTTACCTTTTTTGTTTTGGGATATTAATACGTCTAATTTTATTATATGAGAAATATAATGATCTTACAAAACATCTCTTCTTTCAAAAAAACATTTTGACTCCTCTTGAGTGGTTTCTTATTCACTCAAAAATGATGAATCTTATAAAAAATATGTTTTCACATTTTCATCTATGAAACCCCTATTTATTAATTATTTAATAAATAATAATGAATCTAATTCCCTTATGTTGTTGACTTCGTGACTTTGATTGAATAATGTTCTAAATTTCATGCATAATTACGTAAATGTTATAATATGATAGGTGTCTTCGGAATTATATAGTGATCAAAAGCATTGGGTAATTTTATATATCCAATGAGATAATATAAAACATTCATGACCATGATTCTATATTTTTATCACAATTATGAGGTTATTATAATACACATATAATACACTTTAACATGATTCTAGATTTGTTCACAACTATGTATGGTATTTGAAAACTGAGACATGATGTTTCATTTTTATAGATTTCAAAATTCTGAGACATTACCAAATGCTTCCTATTTTGATTATGAAGATCATTATATTCTTATGTTGTTATGGTGATAATGATTTTTCTATCCCTTTTCGTACTGATTCATGTTCCTCATTTATCATCATACTGGGATTTTAGCTCACACCTTTCTTTGTTGTATATTCTCATCTGATTACTTGTACTATAGATAACATGGGATTTTAAAGATAGTGATGATATATATAAATAAATGTTTTCGTAATATTATGAATAGAAAATTTATTGTCTTAATTTTTTCATGAAACATAACATTTGGATCCTGATTTTGTAATGATATTAACATGTTCATCTTATAAATGATGTAATAGTTATATAAGAAAAGTTGGTTCACTATACTTTGTATCCAAGCATGGTTTAGTCAATTTTGGAATTAGTATTACATAAATTAGTGAAACCCCATTGTATGAGACTAATTATATTTAAAACATCAAGATTAATTGTTTTATAAAAATGATAAACATATGGATCAAAAAATATATGACTTTATTTTTAATTGCAAAAAGGAATAAATTATTTAGTCACTACTTGTTAACTTGTGTTTTTTTCAAACCTTTCCTTTTTTATGAAATAGCGGGAACCGAGAGAATGAAGGAAAACAACATGTGCGAGGTAATAGTTTCCAATTTCCTAAATTACATCCCTAATGCCATGGGAGGTGGAGATCAAAATCTCATGGAGATGCTTACCTAGCTATAGTAGGATTTGAAAACAAATCTGAATAATTTGGACTATCTTCCCTTACATAAGATAGACCAATTATATATTGAATCTGTTATGAGGAAATGACCTCTGATATTTGGTGGATATATTATCCATATGTTGTGGAATAGTGGGTTAACTCAATAGAGAATATATTTTTTGTGCTCCATTGTTATGAGATAGAGGATGTGACTCTAGTAATATATCATTTATATGGAGAGGATGATTATTTGTGGTCATTGATTAATAACACCAAGATAATGGAAGAAATTGAATATATGGAGTGGGGGTACATTAATAAATTATTTAATAATAACTATTTCGATATAATGATTAGAAAAAAGATAGGGATAGTATACATAGGGATGAAAAAAGGAAGATGAATCTATAACATCTTATGAATAAATTTCCATAGAGCATGGAAGGTACGCATCATGTTTTATTATTATGACTTTTGAAAAAATAGAGATATTATTAAGTGATTTAAAACTTATCCTTGGAAAGGAAATAACTATATGGGACTTTATGATTAATGAAGATGTTATTTGATCTTCACTCAAAGTGGAGATGTAGTTTGGATAATGGTCCCATTCCTTTGAAGCATAGAAATTAACGATGGATTTTCTTGATGGAGGATATAATAACAAAGGTGGAATGAAATATTAACCGATCACATGCTAAAAATATGGGAATAAAAAAGATATTACAAGTTCAATTTGATAGATAAATTCTATTACTGTGTGAGATAAGGATACCAAAATCATGGATATTGAAGAGACATGATGAAGCTAAACAATATGATGGATGAAAGGATAGAACCACCCATTGATCAATTATTCAACTTTAGAGAGAATTGTAACTATGAAATCTAGTGAACTTGAAAAAAAAATCCATTAGGGTAATCAACATCATCATCAACCAAATCTAAAAGAGAAAGGTAAATCTTATTTTGTTACTACTACTGAAGCGGAACAAAAAAACAAATTCGTACATGTTATACATTCTATTCACTCAAGAATGGAAAAAGTATTCTTTGATTTTGGTTCTATACATTTGTTTATATCTTTCATGTTTTATAGAACAATTGAATCAAAACCCAAATACATTGAAGTGGAGATATTCATAAGAACACCTAGTTTTGAGATCATTGAATCCCTAATATTGTACTCTTCTTCTATTGGCGTGTAGGGGAATATTCTTCAAGTTAATCTCATGATACTTACCTTGGTGGAATTCAATGATATATTGTGCACGGGTTGGATCTTGTTATATAGGGAACACATTAAATCCCAAAAAGGTGGAATATATTTTCAACTTCCAAAACATCCAATTCTCCTCTATAAATACATTTAATTCTGTGAATATCTATTGAAAAGTACCTCAATAGTGTGGGTGTTCATGCCTAGTGAATACGCAGACCAATGTCAAGTGGTTGAGTCAAAGGAAGGTATCAACATAGGGGAAATTACAATTCTGAGGGAATATATTGATGTATTTCCTGAATATTTTCTTGTTATTCCCTGACATCAAGCTGTATAGTTCTCAATAGAAGTCACACTCAAAGATACTCTTCTCTAAATATTCCCCAATGACATTTTCTTTGATCGAACTGGAGGAGTTAGAGAAGTAGTTGTAAGACAATTTGTAAAAAGGGTTCAAATTCTAGATTTCTTCTGCTTAGGGTGCGTCAGTGATCTTTGTAATGAATAATGATGGGTCAATGTGGATATGCATTGATTACTAGGAGCTCAATAATATATTAAATAACTATTATCCTCTTACAAGGATTAATGACTTTTTCAATTAAATCTGAGGGGCTCAAAACTTCTCAAAGTCGGATCATCATTTTGTATAAAATTAAATGAAGGGAAATAAGAAATATATTCTTAAAACTGCTTTTCGTACAAGGTATGTGCACTATGATTTCTTTGTGATTCACATCAAACCTACCAATGCCCCTAAAATATTCATAGATTTGATGAATATTATTTTGAAACTACCTCTACAAATTTGTGATATTTTTTCAGCTATGTTCTTATCTACTCCAAGAGAATGGATGAAAATTAATAACATATAATGATTGAGTTTGTGATATTAAGGAAGGAAAAATTATATTCTATATTTATAAAGTGTTAATTTAGGATTGAGCGAGTCACATTCTTACGACACATGATTATAACTAATGTAATTTTAGTGGACCATTAAAAATAGGGGAATTGAAGGAATGGAACATACCCACTAGTTTCATGGAAAATCCACATTTTTCATAAATTATCACGGTACTAATAACATTTTCTAAGAAATATCTCCCTATTTTCTAGAATGTTAACAAAGGTAACAATGATAGGGGAAAAGTATATTTGAATAGAATAATGTTCGATTGAAGAGTCTAATCACTACACCTATGCTCAAACTACCAATAATTTGATAAATTTTTAAGATATATAGTAATGATTGAAATAATTTCATCGGTTGTGTACTCATGTATAATGGTAATGTGATAACCTACTCCTCATGGTAGTTGAAAATCCATGAGATGAACTACCTAACACATGACCTAGAGTTAATTGTTTTGATCTTCTTTCTAAAGATTTTGTGTCAAAATATCTGTAGAGAGAAGTCTGACATATATACCAACCACAAAATATTCAAATATATATTCACATAGAAATAACTCAACATGTAGCAAATAATTTGCTTAGATCTAATCAAGGACTATGATTTCCCTATTTATTACAATCATGGAAAGGAAAAAAGAGGTATCTGATTCTCCTAGTATAAAAGAACATACTACTCTTTCCATGATGTAGTTTTTGAAAGTCCCTATCTTCATGGATATAAAATGGATGGATTTGGAAGTCATAATGGTAGGGAATACATTAGTCCTTTCCCATACGATTTCCCAACCATCTATCCAAGTGAATATTATAGAGGCTCAATGTGATAATATAGAGTTGCCAATAATGTGAATTTAATAAATAATTGAAAGATGCATGATTTACATATCGATGATGATATTTGGATTCAGGTTGGAATGAGACATTGTGTTCCTTAATCAACTATGATGAAATATTTGACAATTGATAATGCACATAGCTCATATTTCTCCAATTGACCTAGGAGTACTAAGGTGTGTTGTGATATTTGAGAACACTTCTATCAGGATAACATGAAAAAAGAAGATTGTAGTGTATATATCAGGGTGTTTAGTATCAAAACATTGTAACGAAATGTTATAGATGTCCAAATGGAAGATGAAAACATTTGTTATAGCCATATGGAATGGGAGAATATCACTAGGCAATTTTTCACATGTATCTTAAAGAAATCCAAAGGAAATAATGAGATATGGGTTCTTGGTTATTGAATCACCATGTCCTCCCACTTTATCTCTACTCAAGAATATATTTATATTGAAGAACCTTCCTTGATATATGCGAAGGAAGTGGTGAGCCTATATGGGGTTCCACCTTTGATAGTCTATAATCGTGATCTAAGGACCAAATCTAAATTAATGAGATTTATTCTACATTATTTGAGTTCTGAATTGAATTTCATCATAGCCAAACACCCCCAAACTGATGGAAATTATGAAAGGATTATTTAGACACTCGTGGAAATTCTAATAGAATTCTCAATGAAATTCAAAGGTGGATGGGATCAAAATATAACATTTTTTGAGTTATATTACAACAACATATTCTACTTGAGTAATCAGATGATCCCATATGAACCCTTATATGGGAGTATATGTTTAACTCCAACCTATTGGGATACTATTTTTGAACAGATGCTACTTGGACATGATCTTGTGCATGAGATAAAAGAGAAATTTCAAGTCATAAAAAACATATCAAAGATTCTCAATGATAGAAAATGGGTTTTGCTAACATCTATTGAAGGTACTTGGAGTTTGATGTGAAGGATAAAATCTTTGTTCGAATATCACCATTGAAAATAGTGATGTTGTTTGGAAATAAAGAGAACCATAGCACAAGGTACATTTTCCCCTTTAAAATCCTTGATTGCATAGTAGTTGTGGAATATCATCTTTCACTTCCACCAAATATGGGAAAAGTTTTTGTTGTGTATCAAGTATCCCTCTTCAAGAATCACATACCTGCCCCCTCAATATATGGAATCTGTATGTTGTAAAGCTAGAGAATGAATTATAATATGAAGAGAAACTAGTGAAGATCACGGATTATAGAGACAATGTCCTAAACAATAAGACAACTCACCTTGTCATATTTTTGTGGAGTAATCATATGTTTGACATGGTGACTTGGGAATAATAGGAGGAAATGAATGATAAGTACCCTCACTTACTCTCACTATAGTTTGTAAAAAAATCAAGGGTTAAATTTTAGAAGGGGTGGAAGAATGTAGTGGCACAACCTTTTGCCAATGTAAATTTTTTTCCATTATTATAATTATGTATTATGGTATAAAAACATACATAACATAGAAAAGACAATGAAATAATTATTATAATAAATGAAGAATGTAATAAGTGATATTTATTGAAATTAAAAACTTGTACCAATGGAATAGTAACCTGGCCATTGGAATAGTAAGATGAACATTAAGAATAAAAATACATCCAACAGAATATTATCCTCAGTAATGAAGGTATAAATAAAATTTAGTTATCTTATATATGAAAATATTATACAGTTATAGCACAATATAATTAAATAAATATTTTTAAAATGATAAATTATGCAATGGTATTTCTGAGGAAGATAAACGTTTATTTATGATTTTATATTTAATATAATTATTTAAAAAATTATTTTAATAAAATATTTTCCAAATTTAATATTTTGTTATATTATAATTATAAGATAATTCTATGAGACCATAATTATATTTTCAAAGTGTTATAAATTTGATTATAATATTAAAATAGGTATATTTTGAATAAATAATGATTCTAATTAAAAATTATATTTTCAATAATTAATATATTATTTTCATAAAATTTAGTCAATTAATAAATTATACATGTTGGAAATGGTTAGTGTTAATTTTTGGGATTTTTCTAAGAGATTGATTTTTTTAGTAGAGAAATTTGGTAATTTACCATGTTTAACAAATACAAGAATTATTGAGTCGTGGATGATGTATAGATTAGGTGAGAACAAATTATATTGACCCCTCCTTAACCATGTACTATATTTAGTCACAAGAATCATCACTGTTGATTATCTAGAGCCAAAATAATAAACTAATAATAAAATAATAATCCTCTTCTAAAAATTCCACCCCTCACTACCTCTTCACCTTACTCCATAAAAACAATCTTAATTCCTAAATTCCTCTCAATTAAATTCCTAAGACTCTTCCTCACATCCAATTGCTTCTGGTCTCAAAAAATACCAAACCGATGTTCCATAAGGAGGTTGTCAAAGAGACAACATTCAAGAGGTAAAACACTCAATGCTTCTCTTTTCATTTCATTTTTTGTAATACTAGCCTAAAATTAACTATTATAAATGGAAATGATAACTATATTATCTTATTTATAATTTTATTATATTTTTTTAAAATTGAATATCAATTTTCAAATATTTTCCCCTTTATTTTTTCTTAGAATGAAAACAATACAGGTGATGTGTCGATTCACTGCATTCATGAACAATGAGTTTTAATTTCCATTTACTACATTCCTGGATTCTCATAATACCATTATTATGGTTAAATAATATTTTATTATATATATTATAAGGTATATAATGTTATGGAACCATTGTATAAACATGATATTAAATAAAATTATATATATTTTTAAAGGTCATTAAAACCGTCAAACTAAATTAAATCATTTTAATTAACCTTTAACATAATAAATTATCATCATACCATATAAAAAACTATATATGATTCAATTTAAATTATATAATTTTATTAATAACATATTACATAAATTATACAGAATAATTCTCATTTTACATGAACCTTCTTACTTGTATAAAAGCGAACTGATCAAAAAAACCATGCAAAAGAACACTCTCAGAACAATAAAACTGATCTCCATAACACATTAACATAGACATAAAAGAACAAAATAAAATTATAATAAATCAAATAAATGTATAAAATTATTTTTATTTTTTAATTAATTATTCTAATTTAACATTAATGTATATTATAGTGATAAAATCATTTGGTCATAAGGTAAGGGGATTCTCAAAACCAACTCCTTTTCATTGGGTTATTCATCTTTCATAACAAATTTAGATGTGGATATTTCTTTAATCTTACTAAAATATAATTTGATTGTTCATAAGTTATATTTTATGGTTTATTCTTGTTTCCAATATTATTTTATGACAAATACAAATATTTTATAAAAATTCTTCATTCCAAAATGCACTCTAGCTACTCTCGAATTGATTCTTCCTTCACACGTGAATGAAGAATCTAATACAAATTTTTTTAACATTCCATTTTAGAATTCGATTTTTATTCAAAATTGGGGAATTCCTTTTTAAACTAATTTCCTTACATCAATTACTATAACATGTTGGCCGATATACATTTTATCCGGCATGCATGATTTTGTAAATGTAATGATATGACAGCTGCGCTATGAATTATATAGAACTCCAATGCATCGGGTAATGGGATGTCTCTTTTGATATTGTGAAATATTAATGAAGATGATTATATATTTATTTAAAATTATGTTTTTTTGATTATTCACATATGTTATTCATGAACTTGTTGTTGTCTTTTTCGCAACTATGTGTGGTATTTGACAATTAATACATGACATTTCATTTTTTTTCATTTCCACATTACATGTGTTTACCCAATGATTCCTCTCATGATTATGAAGATGATCATAATCTTATGTTATGATGATTATTCTCACTCATGTTGTACTGATTCATATTCCATATTAATCCTCCTAATGGGATTTAACTTGCCCCTCTCTTTGATTAATATCATCAAGTGATTACATGTACTAAGAGGAGCATTCCTTTTAAGGATAATGATATGGGGTCTAAATAAAATTGTATGTTTAATTTTGTTCAAATCATGTATAGTCATAATTTTCCCAAGACACTAAACCATTGTATCCTTCTTTTGTAATGATATTATGTTTTAAATCTTAATAATGTTTTAATAGTTATGTGAAAAAAGTACGGTTTCAATTCTAGTGACGATATTGGATTTCTTGAAATTGATAACTCTTATTTCCCAAATTATTTTAGGGGTGTTTCTTTATCTACTTTTTAGATTAATTCAGCAGTAGTGAGGATATAATTAAACTATAAGGCTGTAGCGGGAGGGTATGGTCCCACAAAATCCATTTTCCATACATTAAATGTATAGGAGTATCAGGGAGGATGTAAAAACTTCTACGGTTGATGGATGAAATTGTAATTCACGTAAATGGGATGAAATTTTTTGGGTAATTAGGTGTTATCTTATTTCATTAAAGGTTCTAAACATCCAATACTGTTAATTGGGTGAAATATCGTAGTTCTTAACCGGTGGGAACCAGAAGCACCAACATGGACTTATTTCAAAATGCAGATAGTCAATTATTCATCAATTCAATATAGGAGAATCATATCATAAACTCAATCATAGATTCCATTGTGATGTAATAGTATATCACATATAATGAAGTTGACTTCCCATCATCAAATTTTCTCTTTATTATTCATTTTTGATTGAAGTGTCCCACTCTAGAGATCTTCTAGGATGAGAATCATCCAAACATTCATAGGATTATCTAGTTGTGTGCTAGATTTTGGATGGTTTATATCATCCTTAATACTCTAAAAATGTTGATATCATTCTACCATGTGCAATGTTTATGACTATTTCATCAATATCCATGTCTCTTAAATCTGTAGTTTCATTTTCTAGTGTATTTTTCAAAGCATTCTATGATCATGGTACATGAGTCAATATTATCTACATGGAGAATTTAACTATCAATCCTTAGTCATATTCATGAAAGGGGACCATGTATTCTATTATGATATCATAATATCCATTGACTTGTTTGATTACAAAGTCGGAATAACCTTCATATGGGTTATTGGAATTTTCATTGAAAGTTCTAATCCTATAATGAGTCCCTGGTATACTTCCTCATTATTAATGATTACTTATGATTGTAGGAAATAATAAGAAATGGAATCCTTTGAAGTAGAAAAAATATTGACTACCATGCTTAATTTTTTGAGGCTAGGGTCTTCCAAACACATTCCTTTTGGGATTTTGAACACTCTATCAAAATAAATCTTCCATATTATGCGGGATTATTGGACATAAAATATTTATTCATCTATAAGTTTGGTATATTTAGGAATTAATTCTAATAAAGGGTGATCTGTGAAAAAATCTTTCAAATAATTCCACAAAATTTCTGTTTTCATAAGAACTTTATGTCCAATTACTATAGAGTAACCTCCCACAATTTAAAATATCTATTAAAAATAAGGAGGTTGACGATGTACTTTAGTGGGTCAGTTCAACAGACCAAGTACTCCTTATTATGAAAAAAGTAGTGCCTCAATTTCTAAACTAAAATGATTAATGCCAGATAATCTATCTTGTTATCAATACAAAAATTCTCAAAATCAATCAATTTACTACTGAGATAATAATGACATTTTCATTATTGATGACATTCTTTAATGAAACTATATCACCAAGTGATCTCTCAAAGTCTATCCTATATAAGATGATACTATTTCCTTTGACAGGATGTATTGTCACAGGTGGACTCAAAAAATAATTATTTTTTATATCTAATTTTTATTGACAGAAATCATTCCACCGATATTTGACCCTTTTTTCACTAACAAGGTTATGGGAAATCACTTTCTATCAAGATTCTCTATAAATAATTAAATGGGGTCAAGTAATACTTATAGTCCTCTAAAATATTTGAGCTTTCTTGGAGGTAACATTTCTATGATATAATTATTCTTTTCTTGATTGAATTTGATGCAAGAACTATATACTATAATAGTGAGAAATATTCCAGAGGTAACCCTAAATGTAGAGTTCAAGGGGGTTATTTTCAGTTGTTCTGTCGATTATTGTAGTAAATGGTATTGAGTTCAGAAATTTGAGTAGATAATTACCTATATTTTACAACCATATAATTGGAATAAAAATTGAAAACATTCTAAGAATTTGATTAAAGATTTGTTTCATGGAATTCATGTATATAGTGCTGAGATTTATTTAGCCAAAGGACAACACCAGATAGCAATATAATTATTGGGGTTCCCTAAGTGATGTGGCTTCGTCATCCTCAGGGTTCATTAAGATTTATTTAAACCTTGAGTAGCCATACAAGAGTGATATTTATTTATATCTAGATGTCACATGAATTATAAGTTATGTATTTAAATTCACAAGGCCATTGTTTATAAAGAGCTAGTTGATATCTCTGAAATATATGAAAACTCTTATTTTCCCATATTTCTTCATGGTTAGGAATATATTGGTGAGCAATTTCCAATGTTGAACATCAAAAATGAAATTTTATTTTATGAGTTTATAAAAATCAACTTCAATTTTACATGCATGAGTCAGATGTTCCCTTATAGTTGTCTACTTGTAGCCATGATGGTCTTTTGGAGGACCTAGGCAGCAGGTGGCCACATTAGTATTGAGGCATGTCATTTTTGTGTGATTCCATGAAAATTATTATTGATGATTCTTTAATATGGAGGTGTATTTTTCATTCTCCTTAATAACCATATCTATATTTAATAGTGTTGGTCTCAAATTTTTTTATTATCCCAGAATTTTCTGTCAATGTTTATAGACAATAGTAAAGACACACTCCTCAAATGATGGGGATTATCATTACAGTCCTCTTCCTCTTCCTCTTCCGCTTCTTCTTCCTCTTCCTCTTCCTATTCATATTCCTATTCCTCTTCTTATTACTCTTATTATTCCTCTTCATATTCCTCTTTCTATAGCTCTACATATTCCTTGTCCACTTCCTCTCCCTATTCTTCTAGGTCATCATTAGTGTGAATGAGTAATGAATGGGAATCTATAGAGTTAGTTGGATGATTCGTATTTATAAAGTTAAAGGGTAATAAATCTATATTCTCCAGTTATAATATGGTGATTTAGTCAATTAAGATAATGGTGATGGGGCCAACCAAATCCCTTGGAATAATGTTTGGCCATATCCACATGAAACATCTCTATTAATGGGTGGATTCTAGAACTCATTCGTACATTCAAAGTCATCTCTCATAACTGATATCATGAGGGTCGATGAGTACAAATCTAGTTCTAAACCCATAATCTCAATTCTATTGATTAGAATCACATACTCATCACTGGTATCATTGAATGGGTTATCCAGGGTCATTTCAAGATCATTAATTGTGATAACCTAAGAAACATCGTCATTTATGGGTTTCTTCATTTCTCTCTGATAAAATATAACATCTATATTTTGATCATCAAAATATTTAAATTAATATTTATTATTGAATAATGTATCAAATTTTCCATAAATTTAGTAATTTATTCCTTGGTTATATGATGAATGCATTGATAAATGTTGTTCTACTATGGCCATCCAAGAAAGACATTGAATTTTGTATCTTTTCAAATGAAAATGAATTTGAAATGGGAGACTAGGTCCCCAAATTTATATATGAACATTAGATGCCCAAGGGGATCTTGATAACACATCTAGTATCCTTAGAGTTTCATGGGTGAAGTATATAGGTTGGATTCACTATAACTGAACTGAATAAGTGTTCATATTGTAATGAGGGTGGCCATAGAACCATTATAAATGGAATCTCATCTGATGCCAACTTAATCTAGTCTTCCCAACACATACAAGGGATTAATTTGAACCTATATCCCAACAACCTTGTAATATTTTGTAATATATATCACAAAATTAAATTCTATTGTTTAAAAATATTCCATGTATACCTTAGTAGATGTGACCTCAACATTGAACTCTTGAGATCCTAGTGGAGCCTCTATAACTTCTTCCTAAAGATACATTGATAGATTAAAAGAATCCAAAATTGACAGATCCACTGGAACTGCATCCAAATGATTTAGGAAATGAATCTTATATGTTAAATTACTATTCCTTCTATATTTATTTTTTCCTAGTTTTTACACATTGAAGTGCATGAGGTAGATGTGTTGGGTCGATGAGAAATTTTTAGGTCACGTTTTATATTGTTGGAATTGTTTGATATGGCTTATCTTCAAGCTAGGGATAAAAAAATGCCTCACCCCTTCCAGTGCATCGTTAAAAAATAATGATTCCGAGAAGAATTTTATAAAAAAATTGTGGTGTTTTCCTATTCATTTTAAATTCAGTAATGTGATTTTTCACAAGTCTTTGTGGCATAGATCGATCAAATGGGGATGTGTCAGGAATATTGGGTTCGGCTATGGATACATCTTCCCCTACCTCATAAGCACCTATGGTATCTATTTCTAGTTCCCTTATTTAGTATAGGGGTCATGGATTACTAATAATACTCATCATTGGTGAATGTATCCATTAAATGAATGAAATTATTGGAACTATTGATCAATTCCTCCTTTGATGAGATTTTTTCAAGGCAAGGAAAACCTCATGGTACCAATGGTGGGGAGGAACCCATTCTCCCTGTATTAGGGATATAAAATCAAAAAAAATTGGCTATTTATTGGAATATTTATATGTTCATCATTTTATACACGAATTTCACCCCTTCATGTGTGTTTCTTCATTGGAGATCATCATTTCGAGGACTATAGTATCTGGGAAGCAAGCTATATCATAGAAGAATATAATTGGGAACCATTTGCTGGTATAACAATACTCAGAGAGTATAATGAATATATTTTATTGTTTTCACAATCATAAGAACTATGACATTTTCTTCACCCTTACTCCTAACTTCATTCTATACACATTTTTCTTCGATATTGGCCATAGAAACACATAACAATTATACCGATTGTTTTCCCAAAATAAGGTTCCCAAAATCAACCATATTTTCCTTGATGTATTTCAATCCAAAAATACTATATAATGCTCTCCAATAGTTTCTATAATGGTATGTAATCTGGATGATTATCAAAATTGGTTTGATTGGGACACTTGGGCTCTGACATTCTCAATAAATTATTTTTTTATGGCTTTTATTAAGTAATCGGGAACATCTTTTTCTATGAAAAAATAAAATTTGTTCTTAATGTATTCAAATGGGCACAATTTATACTCTTTTACCTCATAATAGTGGTGGTTTTGTTGCTAGTATTTTCATTATGGAAGATACGTTTTGCAAGGATGCATACGATTTATTACTAGACCTTCCAAAAGGATAATTTTGAAGTGAAATACACAGATTTAATTATTCTTGTTATATTTTCCCTATGAAAATGAATTTGATCTATATATATAGTTCATAAAATTGAAACCTCAAGCCTCCTTGAAAAAATAGAATGTTTTGAAAACCCATCTAGATACTTTATCTAGATTACTATATTTATTAACTCATCATAATGTTTTCTCAATAAAAAGATACAACAAATCATCTTGAAAAAGTTTCAAATTTAGATAGTAAGTAAAAAAATTCAACCGGGTGATAAAATCCGAGCCCCTATAATTTTCTCATTATTATTAATTTTATATGTGGATTAATGTTTTCTTCTATATCATATATTTAATTTATAATAGAAATATCATTGAAGATATTCCCCCCATTTTATTGATCGTTATAGTAAAATTGTGTACTAGAAAAAGTACAGTTCCTCTATGGTCTATGTGAAACACTTAATCATGGATAGCTATTAATGCCCAATAGTCCACATAATGGGACTACATTTCATAAAGAAGTTCATAATACATAGTTTTGGATCCCCAAACCTATTGAATGTAGGAAACATAGAATTACCAAAAAAATTGGGGTGAGTGTTGTGCCCACCCATTCAGGGTAAGTCTTCCTCTCCAATTTCACTAGTTCACATCAACCATCTATATCTTACAATCAGACTTCCAATGACTCAATTTTATAAAAAATATCTAGAGAAATGGTCGGATGAGCATGATCATGAAAAATAGAAACAATGGGTGGTATAGTTATGGATTCCCTACCAAGAGCTTTGGATGATAACCTACAAATGTTATCCAATAAGTATATGTCTAACATAAATTTGGTTGCAACCCTAATTGAGGTAATTCATGGTATATGTCTCATTGGTCTCTAGATATACCGTTTTTCAAATTCCTTCATCAACTAGAGGGTTTTTATCAAATTTTTTTGTTTAATGAATTCTTCTTGCTGAGGTATGTTGTCTATGAGAGAGAGATGATTCTCTACTTTAATTCCATACCAATTAAGGATATTTCCTCTAAGAAATTATGTATTATGTTCACCCACTTTTTCCAACTATAACTCATACAGATATAATATTTCCTCAACTGTGATAGGTTCAACCTCTTTGGGTGGTGGGTGAGATGTGGCCACACAATTAACCGTTTCATTGGTTGAGACTGACCATGAATTTTTTAGTGGAGAATTTGATTAAGTCTAAAAATTATTATCAAGCCTCTAGTTTCTGGTATATAGACATTGATTGGTCATTTCCATGTGGACAGTATTTTAGAAGGAAACATCCAACTACTATTACCCTATATTGGATTCTTGTTCGATCATACTAGTAGTGGTGGTGTTAATTATGATCAATGATTCATAAAGCATTTCAGGGCCTCTAATTATCACTAGAGTTATAGGGGGATTGGTTATTCTTATAATAACATCCAAGATATTTGTGATCTTCATGATCAGTTGTACTCCTCATGCATCACTTTTTCTTGCAACCACTTTGTGGTTTTATCACTACCTTCAAGGATTTCATTATACCTATATGGTGAAGGATTATTATGATGGAATCTCCTAATATTTTTGTCACACACGTGCCAAATGGGGATGTTGAGTCATGATATGAGATGAACTGGGAGGGTCCACGTTGTAGTTTTCCTCCTAAAATGGAAATGATTGATATCTATTGGGGAAGATTTTGAGGTAAAAATTACACATGTCCTATGTAGCGGGGTTCCCCTTCCTCTATTTTTTGGAAACCTGAAATAGGATTTAGTGGTTTATTTTGGTATGTTGTGGTAAATATTCTTCCCTCACTATGGGATAGGGTTTCCACCATATTGTTGTGGTCCTGACTAATGTCGTGGTTATTTTGTTGTTTTGAATATTCATTCGAACATGATTCAAGTACATTGTATAATATGTATATGAGAGATATGATTTGTAAGGGCTCAATTTTGTTTGATTATTTTCTATCCTTAAGATAGAATCCTTCTCAACCTTATCTGATCCATTATACATGAATTTCTCAATGGACAGCTCCCACCATGCCAGAAATTTCATTGATTTTTATGGTCAATTCTTACTGAGCAAGAAATATTTCATGAGTAGAAATCACTCCCCATATCTTACATGGACGGATGAAATTACATTATGACATCTTTGGTTGTATGTTTTAATCAGGTATTGGGGTGAAGTATAAGGATCTTTGTTTTACCCTTCAAATGATATGAATATTAGGTGTGGTGTTGATGGCCAGTATTTGTAACATTCGATGCATCATGACATGTGAATTGGATAACCTCCTATTATTTTTTTTTTCAGGAATCATGTAGCTGGGAGGGTATTTATGTAAATTATATAAGGAAGTTAATTGATTTCATTGAAATTATTTACATATAATTCATATGAAAAATAATCATTCATGTGGAAAATAGTTTTCCATTAGTTTAGTTGAATTTCTTGAAAACACATTTATAAAAAACTTCTTGAATTCTATATTTAGTTCTACGTAATAGAAAAATCATGAATTCTACATTGTCTTTGTCAAATTTATTCCCCATGAGAAATCAATCTTTTTCAAAATCTATAGAATAATCCTTTACCTAACCTGATAAAATATTTTGGTTCTAAAATTCCTTATTATAAGTAACAATATTTCGGGTAATCACTTTGTTTCGTAAGGGATAATATCCATGGGTTTTTTAGAGAATTATTTTTTCCTTGGTATGTCTTCCAGTTGAGATAGAACAGAACATTCCAATTATATGGAATCAGGCATGAGTAGGACAATATTCCCAATTTCATCATGATATTAAGGCTTTATCATAATTTATTTGGTAAGGTGGTGACATTATTATTAGAAAATTTTAGTATATAGGAAAAATTCATATAAAATTACATTATGGGGAGGAAGACCATCATAGCTTAACATCTGGTCATAGGTGGAGTTCTTGCGGTGTACACCCTGGGGAGGGTCTTCAATGTGTATGATTAAAAAGGTAGGAAATTCATTCTATATTACCTTCTAACCGAGTAAAGAGAATTATTGGTGCTCAATAAGAGAAGGGTTCTTAGGATAGTTTATATCAAGACCAAAAAACGTTTTTAATGGAAATAATCATGGTGTGGCCTCCATAGTTTCTAATTGATATTTTGTGGGTTTGGTATTCCAAATTGAAACTATTTTTGAGATAATGTAATGAAACAACATGATCCTTGGAAATCATATGTAGATATTGTATTTCCTAAAGAACACAATATCTTGGGGGGATGAGGATTGTTGGACTTCCCTTCAATTTTTTATTTCCTTTGGTGATATTTTTTTAGATATTTTCTATTGTATAGTTAGAGTCGTATGCTATAAAGAAAAACTATCATATATGGGGTTCTTGTCTGAGTATCTCTTCTGATTTTATTGGAATATAAAAACAAAATTCTATAATTTTTGATGGGATATATTTCTACACTGTATTTACCTTTGACGTGGATCAATAATATCATCTACAATGAGTGTACATGCCTGGTCCTGTTGTTCATTTATCATGTAATTTTGAACATCATGCAAGAAGGAAGTAAAATACATCTATTCCCCTGTGAACATCATATAGTATTCATGGGTCAATTGAAATGTAGAGGTAGGGTTTTATGAATGAACCTTAATTACTACTAATTTTATCTTTTTATCCTTGTAGACATGTATAATGTTGATAAGAATATGTGTCTATATTTCCATCATTTAAAAGATATAAGGGGATAATTTTCCACATGGAACATGAATACATGGCCATTCCATGGTTGTAGAAGGGGATAAATTTGTCCTCCTGTCCTCAATTTCATGTTGGTATATACTGAAAATCATCATATATTTGGACATGGATATATGTACACCCCCTGTTTTATATAGGTATGTGAGGGATGGTTTCTCTGGATGGTTCCAGCCTCTGTTAGTAAGCTTGTTTTTCATTAGGAAACATATGGGTGTACGTCTATGTTTCCAACACATCTTTTTGAATTGATTATCTAGAGGTAATATGGATTCATTTATGTTCCATGTAGGATCCATTTTAAAAATCATTAGTGGTGTTGAGGTGACTCCCCTGGAGACCTTTGTATCCTCCTAACTAAGGTAAGGGGGAATGTGTTGCATTTTGGGAATAGAATAACCAAAATAATTGAGATAGTAATGGGTTTCATCTTCCATTTGGCCACCATCCATAACTAAGTTGATTATTTGTAGGAATTAATATCTCTGAGTGGTCTCATAGTATCATCCATGGTTAAAGTTTACCATTTTGGTGGTACTCTTGAACTAGTACGTTCAACAAAAAACATTGGATAAGCTGGGTAAGTAATGGTATCCTCTAACCATCTGATGACCTAACATGTCCTATAACAAAATCATGTGTTTTTTTAGTAGGTATGAAACCATTGTATTTAAAAAGAGCTCTATAAAATGTTGTTATGTATATATATATAAAATAACGTAAATATTAATTAATTAAGCATCAAAATAAAAAATCCCGTGAATTTTTTTTTATCTTAATGGGTCCTTGTTTGGCCACTTTTATTTTATGAGATTATGAATGTTCTTGAAATGTGGTGAACACAAATATTTTGATTAATAAATTGGATAACATTGGGTTAAAAATATTACAAGAATTGGGGTCTGGTGATTGATTGTGGAGGGTTTGAGTATGGTGGAACAATCATTCATGTCGGGCTCACCATTTTTTTTTTCGATCCCATTCTGGGGTGAGTCAGTTACCATCAAAGTTTTTTAGTGGAACTAGAAGTAGAAAATAGTTATAACATCCATGACGGTTAATGGGAATTATTTCTAAAGTCAAGGGATCATTGTTGAAATTAACCGACAACACTTAAGAAATCACATTGGTTATGTTGATGGATGTTCGGGATCATCACACCCTTTTGAGGGGAATTATTACCAACTTTGGGACTCTCTTATAGATTTCATACATATTCATGAATCCCCTTTTTAAATTAAAAATATAGAATTTTTCACCAATGTGTATTAATAATAAATATACATGAGTGGATAGGAACCCATCATTATATATCTAAGGTTCTTCGTTGATGTAACTATCTATATATATCTGTGGATATCTATTAATAGAATAATATATACATATGTACATATTGGAGGTTACCCATCTTGGTTATGTTTTTTGTTTTGTGATTTTGTTTTTATTATTCATAATTAGGCACTTTAGAAATTTTCATCCTCTACGGAAATAGTAGTTGTTTTGATGTTGGGATTAGAACGTGATAGGGGATTCCTAAGTATTCATGTGAGAGAAATCTAAAAGAACCTATTTTAGTGCCACTTAACAAGAAACACCATACCTTTTGGGGTCATCTGAAATGGATAAGACCATACACTTTAACATCATACAATAAAGAAATAAAAATGGATGATTCATTGAAAATAATGATGTGAAACTTACAACTAAAGGATTCAAGGGACCTGTAAGGAATATAACCCTACGAATTGGATATAAACCTACAAAGAATGCAGCCCAATAAATATTATGGTGTGATTGGGGATCTAGGTATGACCCTCAAGGAGGATTATTATTTATCCTGTTTATATAGGAATAAAATCCTTCATAGTTACAATGGTTAGGGCTAACACCTATAGAGGATTCCCAAGCAGTTTATTTATCAGAAATATGTCTCTTTGATAGTTTTTTCTAGCATGTAATATAACCATTTAAGAATATAGTAGCATGATTTTGTGGATTACACCTATCATGACACCCAAGTGGGTATATTTGTTCTTTATGAGGACATGATATACAATAACAACTAATCCCAAATGAATATTGAATGGTGTGAGAAACATGTGGAAGTAAAAGATCTAGAATTATTTAAAATCTCTTCATCTACTAGTAGATAATGGAAATAGTATGGAAGATGGAGTGATATTTTTCATGAATGAGTAAGGTATTACTTACATGAGGTATTTAGTTTAAAATATACCTCCTCTGCTACCTTTTTAATTGATGGACGAGTGGAAGATTAGAGGGACATGAATAATAGATGTTATATACCAAACAAATAATCCATCGGCCACAATCCTTAAGGTTGGGATCCCTATTTCCAAGGGAATGTGTGATTGAGGAAATTTCAAGGATCCTGCCTACCATGGAGGTTAAATGACAGATTTCCATTACCATTGGAATGTATGATAGAAAGGTCATGATGGTATCCCATAGGCCTAGATCATGAATTAATGGATCATTTATAAGAGGTCTTAATGAAATCATTCCTATGTTTTGTTAGGTGGGATTTAAAGACATTTTCACAGTTCATGAAGGTTATAATATTGGTTTGAATGCAAAATGAAAATATAGAAGCAAGTATATAATTATAAAAGACCCTAAAGATACTAAATTCTACATATTTACTCTTTCTATGTTGGTTGGCAGATGAAAAAGTCCTCTACGATGGGAACTACTTTGTGGTGATCATCATTTGTAGGTGTAAGGGAACCCTTTACAGATGGCTATGTAGGTCTAATCACAATGATCTATTTATCGGGTCTCTCTCAAGGTATGGGGTATGTGAATAACTAGTTGGAGTCTTCTCTTGTCTTCTATATTTCCTATACATCATTCCCTTTATTTCGTTCAAAGATAATGTATTTATAGGAAATATAAATAAATATCTTCCCAAAATAGTTAGTTGTCTGCATAGTATAACTGACGCCATAGGATCGAGTAATAGTATCATTATCAATGACGGATTTTGTGGTTTGGGGGGTGGTAAGGGAACCACATCACAAAAAAATGAGAAATCATGTATGTTGTGGTGAAAATTAAGACTCAAGATGCAATCAAAAAAAAAATAATATATAGGGGATATATTTCACTTCCTACCCCTAAAAAATGTTATTTTTGTGGGTGGATTAACACCCATCTTCCAAAAAAATTGAAATTCAATTGTGGGTGTGTATCATTATGACCCAATATTTTAATATGATTTATTTTCATTTTTTATTGTTTCATACTGAACAAAGGACCCATATTGCATGTGAAATATGTGGGAGGGATGGGATCCTATATGGTTCTGGGTACTTTACTGATTCTAGAACCCTTGAATAGGTTATGAAATTTTAATTTGGGTTATTCAAAAATTCATAAGAGAATTAATATATTATTTATAGATTTTAACATGCCCAAAAAACTCATATAATAAAGATTATATTTATCCCCCTTCATCAAAATTTATAGATCTATCATATGAAAATCATGAAAAATTGGATCTTTTTTATCCTCGTCATATATAATATAGAATAGTCATTTTAAATTATATATTCTTCCACATTATCTATTTTCTAAGGGTGGTAAAGTATTGAGATTTCATAATCTATAATCATCTCTAACCATCTTCTCAAGTGAATATTCAGCTTCTTCTATATGAATATATACCTCAACCATTTTTTCAATATATATATATCACACTTTTCAATATAAAAATAATGACTCCAAGTCATCAATGCAAAAATTACCACTCCCATCATTGAATCATAGGTTGAGTAATTTTTCTCATGAACTATCAATTGGTTTTTCCCAAAGATATTACCATATCATTATGAATTGAGACACATTATAGTCCTTTTTTGACTTATCATTATAGATCAAAAACCATTCTTTACTATGGGGTAGTGTGAGCACAGATGCGGTGACTAACCTTTTCTTTATTTTATTGAAATTATATTCACATTCATCTTTCCACAAGAACATAAACCCCTTTTGAGTCAACTTGTTTATTAAATTAGATAGTCATCAGAAATATCTTACAAATAATTGGTAATATGAATCCATCTAAAGAATATTACATATTATAGTTATGTTGGTTGGTTTAATAAATTGATCAATAGATTCCATATATGAAGGATCCCTTTAAATACCATCAAAATATATTAAATTACCCATGAATCTTATTTTTTATCATAAATTAAGAACTGATATATATTACATAAGGTTTCCCCTTCCTCAATGAATTCTGCAAAATTCTCCAATTTTCCTCCTATAATTCTATTTACATAGAATATATAAGAATACCATCAATAAATAATACGATAATGTGATATATGAAATCTATAATGATTTCATTCATTAAATACTTTATGATAGTAGAAATAATTTATTTAATGAAATGGTATAAAAATTAATTCATAGATTCTATACCTTGTACAAATTGTTACCTTCGGTATATCTTCTTTTTTAACCCTAAATTGATGATATCTAGAAAAATGTTCAAACATATAAAAGTATTATGCTCGATGAATTTGATCACAAAACACATAAATAATGGGTAGATGATAATTTATATTGATATTTATGTATATAATTTTACAATAATCAATTCAAAGTCACATTAATCCATCATACATATTAATAAAAGGAATAGGTGCAACCCATGGTGATGAACTTGAGAAACTAAATAACTTTTCAAGATTATCCATTGTTTTATTCTTCATGTCTTGAAACTCAATCAGTTCTATTCTATATGAAGTCTTTTAAAAGGATGTATCACTATATATGTGTTCTATGGGAAACACACCTTCTTGACTTGGGTGAAGACAAATAAATTCTTCTAGAAATATATCAAAAAAATATTTAACAAAAGGAACATATTTGATGTTACATTTCCCTCCAACCATTTACGATAAATGTAATTCAAGGATAGAAATGAATAAAGAAGATATATAGGTTATTTTTTTGGACATTTGTATTTATCCTAACACTAATAAATAATAATGGGTTCATTTGGAATATGAAATGTCACATAACTTATTCAAAAATTAATATGTAATATATTTCAGGAAAAAAATACATTCATAGAAACTTATAAAATTCAACTAATGGGAGAATCACAATATTTTATGAATGCACATCCCAATAAAATTCAACTAGAGAATAACTATATACATTAGATGAGAGAGTACTTCCATTAGGTGTTTTGATAGCTAACTCAATATCTAATCATTGATCTAGTAATTCAATATGATTTTCCAATTTCATAGATATAAATGATTTGATAGAGCCTGAATAAAATAAGTCATTAGTTATTCTATAGTGATTTATATGTTCACCTTTCCCATTTTCATTCCCCTAACCAGCTTTATATTCATTATTTGATGATATTTTCCTTTTTATTTGTTATTAAGTGGTTTCTAGTATTGATCATCATCAAAACCCATTTTAGTCATACACTAGTTGGAATAATGACATTTCTATTTTCATTTGAATCATTGGAGAATAGTTCATTCATTAGATGGGGTTTTCTTTTCCTACTCACATTGACATGCATATTCGTCCCACTTTTTCATTAATGGGATTCATGAACCTCTATTTCTCCTTGAAAGAACATCTTTGTTCCATTTAATCAATTACCTATATGTGTTTTACCAAATCTATGCCATGTAGATAGATGTAATTACTTTCCACCATGTGATTTATTTGAGTTTTCATAAGACCTGATCTTAAATTTATTATCAAACCGAAAATAATAATGGGAATCTCCAATTTGCATTTCTACCATTTATAATGAGGATTACCCTCTAGCTTGTTACTTTGTGGGAAATATAGTTTTAGAGGTGTCTGAGGAAAGTCTAGAGGTGTTTGGGGGAGGAAGGATGGAGTTTGGAGGTGATTAGAGCAAAGGGGTGTGTTTCAGCAGTTGAAAGTAACACCTGAGTGTGGCACATTGTAAATAGCACCTGACAGTAGCACAATGGTTGTAGCATCTAACAGTATAACACTAGTGTTAGAATATGACTATAGTACACTAGATAGTATCACCATATGATAGTACATTATGGTAACATAATGAAGGTAGCACCTGATAGTAGAACCCTTATAGTAGAACATAATAGTAGAACACTAATGATAACACCTAATGTAAGAACACTAGTAGAAGAACCATATGGTAGAACATTGGTTATAGGATGTGAAAGTATCACGCTAGTAGTAGTGCATGATGGTAGCACCCTGGTAGCAACAATTGATAGTTTTACACTAATATTAGCACACTAATGATAGAACATTATAGTTTCACACTGGTGGTAGCACATAATGGTATCTTCAAACAGTATCACCCAAATGTATTGTGTTCCATATCTTCTAGAATTTCTAGTTTTTAACTATTGATATTTTATGAAAATGGTTATAAATCCTTAATTAAAGTAATCAAAAAAAAATTTAAATGAGGTTAATTATTTCATCCAATTACTAAGATTATGGATCCCTTTAAATAACTATACAGCATTGTTTTGGATATATCTACCATTGATGGTAAATTAAAACCATATTAAATCCTAGGGTTCAGATCATTTAATTCTAAAGTGGAGATATACCATTCATTCATTTATTCATGTTTTATTTTTAGATGAGATGCTCTATAGCATTTTTCTCTAGATTCATAAAACAATGATGTTGTTGTTGGTTCATGTTCCCTGTAATTTATTTACTCGTGTGTGTGTGCCTCCTATTTTTGGTGAATAAAATCATGTACTATTTCTTTCTTCCATGTATGGTTTTCTATTTTTTCTCATTTAATCGTATCATGTGGTATGGGTATATATATGTTATCTCTTGAGAAGATGGTTTCATCTTTTTTAATATTGATCAATTAATAATTTTTATAAAAATTAATGGGGAAATGGCCATGGATTACATTTTTTTCTTTATATTGATATTTATGATATTGAGTTTATCAGTTCTTATTGAACCACGAATATCATGGGTTCTGGGAGCCTTCGTTTTTCATTTATTTGTAGTTTTAGGGATCCCCTATTTTAGGATAGTTTTATATCACATTTAATTTAATTTTTTTAATCACTTATATATGGTTAATGAAATGGTTTTCCCTAGAAAAATAATGTTGTGTTAGAATACCCATAGTAGTGAAGTGGAGCATGATAAATACCCTTATATAATTCCAAAAAATGTTATGTGTTTTTTGTGTAATTTGTTGATGAAATTTTATGTTTGGTTTGGTTTTTTTATTTTGTGTACATCATATGTAGTGTATTTGTTGTGTGAGATATGATGGGATGATATGATGATATGGGTTTATTGCAGTGGAATGTTCCATAAAGTTGGAAATTGGGGAATGTGACTCTGGTGGAAGAAAGTGGTTGTGGCTGTGAAATGGTGGATTTGTGTGGGATTATTTGTATTAGTTTGATGTTGGAGTTATTTTTGGTATATTGTTTCATGTATATATTTTTGTGTTTGGTGTTCTATTTGATTCCTAGGTAGTCATGGAGTGAACCTTGCTAATATTGAATGAAATGCTTTAGTTTGGTATGGATAATTATAGAATAAATAGAAATAGATAGTGTGGTTTAAATTGTGGGATATCATATATAAAATTAATGGGATAGAAAATGTGTGATGAACTGGTTAATTCAGTTCAAATGGGTTGGTAATAGAAATATTGATATTTTCATGGATTTTAATGAGAAAAAGAAATGAGGATTGTGCATTGTGTCTTGTAGTGTTTTGTTATACATATAGAAAATTCAAAAAAAAAGTGGTAATATTTTGGGAAATTTAGGTATTTTTCTAAACCCATAAAATGGGCTTGTGTGTGTGGATTAAATATTTTTACATGTCTATTCTTTATGATTTCTTTATGTGTATCACTCGTATTGAAAACTATGTTCTGACGACCATTTATTCTCATATGGGGTGTTTTTTCCAGCATCCTAGTGATGAGGATAGATTGATGGATACATGATATGTTTCTCTCTATCTTCCATGAAATTAGATATTCATAAGATATGATAGTCATAGGTTTTTAAATGAAATAGGTAGTATCCCAGGTGTCTTTATGGTAGATGTAAATTGACAATGCTATTGGTGGTGGCTCATGTGTCTTCTGGGAAGATGTGTTGTGACTATTCCATGAGGTGATGGATCAAGTGTCTTCTGGTGAGATGTTATGTGAACGTTCAATGGAGTTGTGTCTGGTTTTCCTTTGAGATATATTTTATATTAATGTGAAATGCATTGGTGGACTAGGTTTCTTTAGGTGAGATTTGATATTAATGTGATGTGGGATGGATTATAGTGGGGGGTGTTCATTGTTGGAGGAGGTCATGATGATTATGTACTTCATGAACATGTTATCCTAGTACTCTTGTTATGGATGTGGATGTGGTGTGATATCCCATTATTCTTCATGTGATATGAGATATACCCAGGTTGTGGGTCTGCTAATGGTGGGGGTGTTCATGGTGGGAGGAGATAAAAATGATGGTGTAATTTATTTTCATGATACCCGACTACTCTGGTTATGGAAGTGGATATGATATGATGTCCCAATTGTCTTTCAGTGTGATGTGATGTGATTGTGTTGTGGGGTGGTGGTATATATTATATGAAAGGGATTGAAGCACTAGGATGTATGATGTTAGGGTGTGAGAGTAGTATCCCAATGAGAATGTGGTGTGGGTTGCAATCATCGATATTATTAATATTATATTATTTTAATTGGATTAATAATTTATTGATAGTGCCAATGTGAGAATTTGTTTGGTTAGTTAATTTTTTAGGGGTTGTAGGTTATGTTGTTTTTCCAATGGTACATTAGTTTTCTATTTTAAAATGTTCATAACAGCCCTTTTATATCCTACTGAGCATACGTGTATGCTCACCCCATGTATATAATACTTATTTTCAAGTTTCATTGAGGACATAATGGGCATTGTTTGATATTACAAGCTCATACATTTGGATTTATCAATGTGACATTTCCCTATCATTTATTTTAGGGATTCTATTAAGATACATTTATCTATATATTGTTTATTTACACATGCATTGTGGGATGATTTAGGGTTCTTTTATATTAATTCATGGGTTTTCTTTTTTATGAATCATCGTATCACATGATCATTTTTTCTTATCATGGCTAATTCCACCAATATCATGATTTTTTTTACTCTTAGTGCTAGTCTGAATCCTTTGGCCAACTGAAGGTGGTACAAGGTGGGTTAGTTATCTCACATTCTTCATTAACAGCATAACAGGGGATACTTAATATGGCTAGGGTCTTTAAAAATTTTAATGAGAGGTGGTGGCTGATTTATTTGATGGAGTTTTTAGTTAGGCACTGTGTGGAATACATGGGTCTATTGGGAAATAGTGTTAGTCAATCTTGGTACATGACATAGTCAAAGGATACTTGCAAGTACATGAGATTTTATGTCCACCCACGACCCAGTGCATATGCTAAATGATTATCAAATGATCAAGTTATGTGGACTTCTTTACGGGGTAGGGTCCTAGCAGAGTTACATACTATATGACTGATTCAACGTATGATTGAATGAGTTGGTTTCAAGAAGTTAAATTAATTAATTAAATAAACCATGAAATTTTATGTTTTCTTCTATGACCATGATCGTTTCATAGTTTCTAATAAAATATTTTTATTTTATGAATTAATAATATAATATGAAAGGAAAGTGTAAAAGGATTGATAACTGGCCTGAGTTTTTGGATTGTAGCTTTTTTTGAGGCTTTAAAGTGATGTTCCTTCCATGTTATAGCACAATCCATAATGAATTTAATTTTTCATCTTTTTTGAAAATGTATAAAATACCATATTTATTTTATAATTTCTGAAAGTTTTAGAGAATAATTCATATTGTATTTTGTTTGGAACAATTATTTAATTTTTGAAATTTTTATGTTGCATGTTACCCCATGATTATTTCACAAATGATATGATAAAATCAATTATTGTGAAACCACGATTATATGTATCATCAATGCCATTTGAGTTAATAATCAACTTTATCTTTTACATTCGAAATTTATTTTTATCTTTTTTAAAAACATTGTTCAAAAATTAGTTTTGGACATTTAAATTCTATTTTTTAAAAAACATCCTTCTAAATTTATTATTATTCCTTTTAAAATATAAATCATTATAATAATAATTTGATCATTCATTTTTGGAATGAGTTAAATTATTAGTATTAATGTAATCATATGTCATTAGAATGTGTTAAGTTGAATATGAAATCCCATTACATTTTTGAAGATATTCTTTTACCTTTTTTGATCTCATTTTCTTCAGGTCGTATTTTGGGGTCTTTTGGCATATTTTGTAAGTTTCTTTTCCAGCCAAAGGGATTGTTCAGGGTTGGCGAATAGTTAGAGAAAACAATCTGATTATCCCTAGAAAACCAAGAACATTTTTGTGAGCCACTATAATGGTATGAACATCTTGTAAAAACCATGTCGAAAACCACTAAAAATTGTTCAACCTATGATAGTTAGGATTTTTATGGTCGGAACATTATTTAAAAAATATTTGTTATCCTCAAAGAAAGAATTCACCCTAATACAATGGGTTTATAGTTAGGGAACATGGTTTGTATAATCGTTTGACCCCATCCAAAAAACCAGGCTTATAGGTTTTAATTCCTCTAAAAATTATTTTATAAAAAAAAACCCACCAGTTTTATTTTATAATCACCCCCATTTTCCCAAAAATATTTTTCCATCCTTAGGGGCTCAAAATGAGGTGTTATATCCTATCAAAACCATTTTTAGGGTGATTCAAAGTACTGATGGAAGATCTGATCCATATATGCTAAGTTGATATCCTCTCATGTGGTTTCTTATGAACTCTATTTCTCTCCTATTTATAGTTTGATAGATCATAATGTAAATGATTTATCTAATCCCAAATTTGTTGGATCTTTATTATAGGATGCACTACATAATCTCCTTCGCAGCATTATTCATTGGTGATCCCATTGCGGGTGTAGTCCTTGAACATGTGGTAAAAGGTAGGTAGTTCCATAATTATTTTCCCTATGATTGAAACCTTACTTTTATTTACTAAATTAAAATTATTTTTGGTTTTATTTAAAACCCTTATTTTTAACGGGTTTTATTTGAGATATGGAATCAAATAAATATTACTGAGGAAACACCATTTTTAGTGTAATTGAAATTTGGGGTGGATTTTTTGGAAAAATGATGGCTTGATTTTGCAATTAATATGATAAATTTATTTTTTTGAAACCATGAGAAAAATGTATTAAATTGAATCTTGATTTTAAATTAATGTACAGATGAGGTCATTTTTTGGTTTTGAAATAAGAATGTTATGTTTAAAAAAATGAAATTTTTTAATTTGAATTGATTTGAAATTTTTTATTCTTCCCATTTTTGGTTGATTGATTTCATGAAGAACTTGTTTTCATGGGTAATTAGATGTTACCTTGATTCCCTATAAATGGGCTGATGATGAAAACAGTAATGAAAAAAATGTGTTATGACTTTCCATGATTGGTTCCCATATTCAGGTGTATATTGACCATGATGGGTTCCCCTATTATGGTGTATTTTTTGTTTTCACACCCAACATTATCCAAAATAAACTTCTAGATGTGTGAGTATCCTATTAAATAAAAAATACCCTACCATGGGGCTGTATTACTTTTTGTCTTGTTGTGATTAATTTACTTGATTGTAAATGCCAATGATTTTGAAATGTTTTATTCATTCCAATTTATTTATATAACTATATTATATAAAATTTTTATTCAAGACAGATTTTATATTCCTTCTATATTTTTTATTATGAAATAATGTTTTCATTTAAAATATAAAAATTTAATGCCATTCCATTTTTTATTTTAACTGATGGAATTAATGGTAAATTTTTATTTTATTGATATGAAATACTTGGTAAGACTATACTGGGATTTATAACGCTCACCCTACCATTGCCTTCATTAATTTTTAAACATTCTTATTCTGGGTTTTAGAAAATGGAGATCTCCACTTGGAGGTTGTGGATTCTCACAATCCTTAGGCTAGAGGAGTGATGATGGTGGCCATCAGAGATGTTGTCCACTTGTTACACATGTTTTTCTGGAAGTATTTTCTAGATGAAATTATTATTTCTTCTAAGATGTTTTTCTATATATCCAAAAAACTTTTTACCTATTATTTTATGTTACTTCTCATTTTTGAGTGTTGAGAATGAATACTTGTATCTTTTATCACCCACTTTTTTTTGTTGTAATGTTGTAATTCCACATCACCAGAATCCCAATGTCTATGCCTTAATTTATTATGATAGCATGATTACAAAGAATCAAATCTCAAGGGTCTGATCAGTTTATTAATTTTGGTAAACCAGAAAAATACATGATAGCCATAATACATTGGGAAATAGGAAATATAATAACAAACATAATAAAATAAAATTAATAACATCCTTGAAAACTCATTCAACTAATTTTTCCTCATGCTTATGGAATGGAAATGAGATAAGGCTAAGTTAAAATGATTAGTATTGGTATTTAAAACAAAATAAGTAATTTATTAATGAGAAAAATGAAAATAGAAATTAAAATACCTGATCACACATTCCATCTATATTATAGGAGAAAGAAAAATAAATTTGGAACGGTATGTCACTCAAACACATGAAATTTAATTAATATCTTGAGAATTAAATGAATAGATAGATGATTTCAAAGGGAATATATCATGGATAAAAAATTAATGAGTCTATATGATGGAAATTCATAACTATTAGATTTAGTTTTTCTATAGTACCTAATACCTTTTACATCAAGACCTTTCGTGAGATGTTTTACAAAGTCCTTATTGAAACCCCTTTTGATTGGTCAAATGATTCCTCTCATTAGACTACTAATTCATCGATAGGATATTTTTAACTGGGACCCAAACATGAGATACATGTCTATATAATTCATCTCATATAGAATAATCAATTTAATTCATGAACAATGTTTCTTATCAAATATTTTTGTTGATTAAAAGATCTGAAATTTTCAATATTTACTAATATTAGAAATTATCTTCCAAATATTGAACCATGAATGAAAATTGTATATAGTTTAGGGAATTATTAAACCCATAAAATAAGTGTTTGTATATTTAATAAAATTTAATGTCTAATGGAAAATTGGTGTATGGAAGTGGTTGTTTCAAGATAAAGATAACAATCATAGAAGATATTGAGATTGTAAAGATAACTTTAACAACATGGAAAATTTCATATCAAAATTATTAGAGGAGATAATTCAATGTGAAGCATAGAATTCCAAGAAATATTATTTAATCATGATAAAAAATTGTAATATGTCAATTATATACTCCACATTAATTTATATTGGGGCATAATGACAAACATGTCTCAATGGAATCTAAATTAAGACGAAATACATTACCACTTGGTAAATTTCGAATTTATAATACCCATGAAAGAAATAACATTAAATGAAAATGTAAATATCATGAAATTAAATGTATTATTAATTTTAAATACAATTTGGGAATTATATACACACAAAACAATAAATAAGTTGTGAAAATGGTGTATGCCTCATAGAAATAGATATGAGACATGAATCCATTATCACATGATTTCATTTGATTATATTTACTTTAACCTCATGTATAATTGTATTAATAATGATATTATCTTCTACAAAAAACCATATTAATATATATGATATCATATAAGCTTGTTTTATAGAATATTATTTCTTGTTTGTTAAAAATTGTTCATTATTTTCATCATTTTAGGTGTTAATTTCCTTGTTTTTTGAGTATGACTCGATTTGTTATTTTTCATTCCTATTAAATATATCATTATTTCATAATACCCAAATTTTAAACAATTATTTAAATATTACATATATTTATTATATATTTATATAGAGTAATTCAAAATCATTTCAGATTGGAAAGAAAATACACCGTTCGTGGAGACGGCATGTCATACGTACACATGAACACTTCTTCCATTTTCTTATCATATTAAAATAAAGATGATCAAATGATATATATGTGTGTCTTATAATTACATTTTTTATATTAATTTATTATTTTTCACATTAATTAATTAAAACAAACTTCAATACATTCATTGTAATATGTGCCACAATCACATAGCTTTGAAGAGAAGGTAGTCCAAACATTCACAAACGATGTTATCGAATTCCCAAAAATATAAAATCATTAATTTATGTGATATATGTATGTTTAATAAGTATAAATACATCATAAATATCATATATATATATAATATAGATCCATAATTATTCCCAACCTTTAACGGTGGTAATAGAAGAACGAATGACATCAGTTCGTGTGGTGGTAGTCTGTTGTACACACAAACGATGATTATGTAACTCAATTGATAGAATTGTGTTTGAGTATAAGTCTTACCATTATCATGAAAACATCTAAATATATTTATTATACTAATTTTTTTATATAATCATCATATATAAATAATTTAATGTTTACATAATTAAATAATACAAAATTCCTTAGTGAAGAATGTTACCCCTTCTTTGGGTAATTCTTTTTGGATTATTCCAAAAAAGAAAACCTTTTATTTCCTTATTCTATAACTGGGGATTCTAGGATGATGTGAGGGACTTTTGGATGTTATTTGGATAGGATTTGGGAATGAAAAATGGCTTGATAGGTGTTAACAAGTGGGAGGGGTGAGTTTCTTTTTATAGTGGCGGAGGACTGGATTTCTAGTAAATATTGATGGGTAAAAACGTTTTAGAGGTATAACTTACATAAAGTTTCTAAAAATTTAAAAAATAATATATTAATGAAATTTTTTGGTAGATTAATGACATCAACACACAAAATAAGTTCATTTAGTAATGTTTTTCCTTAACTTCTATGTTTACAGAATTTTACCATTTTGGTTTTTAATAAGGCAATAAGTTTTCTTACATAACTAATTTAAACATTAATACTAAATTAAAGTGATATTTATAAGAGAATATTGAAAAATAAATTATAAATATTTTTTTATAATTTAGAAAATAAACATCCCATGTTTTTGGAAAATAATTTAAAAAAAAGTGCATGTAACGCGTAAAATAAATAATTTCACCCAAACCATACTAAAAATGTTTATAATATTTAGGGTAGAATGTGTTCTCTTAAAATATAAACTAGTACATTAATAGATAATAATTGATATTAATTTATATTTTCAAAAACATTCAAAATTTATTATTTTTACTAATGTAGACGCCGATAAATGATCAAGTGATAAAGATGGTTTCAAAACGACAAATCAAATTCATAATCGGATCCAGGGACCCTGTCTGGGGGGCTCGGTGGAGTCGTGCGGAGAAAATTCCTAAGTGAACAAAAAAATTATGCCCCACACAGAATGTGCCAGGATTCGGGAGAGTTCGGCGGTGTGGGCGTGAAATATTTCACGCCCCCACCCTATGTGATGGACATTTCATGTTGCCGCCCTCAGTGTGAAAATATTTTGCACCGACCTGCTTTCTGTGCACCTGGATTCCAATAAAGGGATGGAGACCCCTTCGGCTTCTGGGCTGTTGAATTTGAACTAACTCTCATGCACGACATTTGCCTTCTGCATGCCCAAAGATGACCTTCAGTTACGGTTCATTTCACACCAAGTCACTCAGAGGTCCACCTTCACGCGAGATCCCCTTGGATTAAGACAGAATTCAAATCCCATCAGGGTCTACCCCTTGCATTCAATCCATTCCACTTGCGTGTAGTCCTGCCAATTGCATGCGATTCCATTCAATTACCCACACCTTTGGGTATTGCAAACAATCCCATTCAATTGCATGCACCCCGGTCATTGCGCCCAGCCTCTCCCAATTGCACACAATTCGTACCCCTTGAACGTAATCCTTTCTAGTTGTGTGAATAACCATGGCCCCATTTACACGCGATCCTCAATGATTTCGCGCCTGGTTTGTTTTTTTGTGCAGGGCTGCTTATTTCGCATGCATGCCTCTACGGTTGCACGCTACAATACGGGACCCTGTTTCGCCTACTCCTTGGGCATACCTTTGTGTGTGTCCCCAATACTCTTCTTATGTATGCCATTTGTGGGTTCCCCGAATACCCTATCCATCCACATCATGCACCATTTTCCCACACGACCTTCGTGGATCGTACGAAGTAACTTCAAAGTCCCTTGGATGATTTGTCCCATTGAGTTTCTTCACCTTATGCTTCTTTTCATAGGCACTATAACGTCTATTGCATCTTCGTATATCCACGTTATTGTGGACCCCTCATTGGTTCATTCCATAACACCCCCCCCCCCATTAAAGCATTGTCGATGCCCTCCCTTCCATAAGGAGTAGTGGGTACCAGTTATGTATGTCCAAGGGGTGCAGAGCGCACCCACCTCGTCCGAGCTGTTGGACGTTAAACTGCCAAGTACCATCATCCTCAACACATTATGTTAAACTGTGTCCTCACCCCATGCTTCGCATGAAGGGTCCCCCACCTTGGACATTATCCATGCCCACTCATCTCCATGGGGATGATATCACACCTTACATGGGATGATATCCTCCTTATTGGAGTGGCATTTGTCCATGGTAAAGGGAAACAAAATTGTTGTAAGGCCCTAGCTTTTCTTTCCAGAGGCAGCATTCCTACTTCTCATTTCATCTTCAGTCCATAGGGACAATGAAGGGCATGGTGGGAAATGGTTCTTCTCTCTTCCTCAGTACGAAGTCCCTCTCCCTCTGCGCTTTGTCTCCCTCGGGCCTCCGTCATGGAGTAAGCCCTAACTTCTCGGGCTGCTAACCACACATAATCCCCTATTTTCTCTTTGGGTGGCTCCATGCGTAAGACCCACTCCATATCCCATGGATGCACCCTTCACAATGTGATCGGCAGGTGTCTTCAATCTCTTGTTTCTCACACTGAACATGTCTCGCGTGAGCTTAGAGCAAGCACCGACCATGACACAATACCTTGGTCTGCCTCAGAGTGTAAGCCTCATCCCTTTCCAATATATGAGGACATTGATCAATGTCATGTATTGGTACATAGGAATCCTCCATGAGGTTAAAGCCCAACAACCACACCTTGGGCCACCTCAGAGTGTAAGCCTCATACCATCCCGGACAACGAGGACTTAGATCCAAGTCATGACATGGTACGTATGAAGCCTCCATGAGGTTCAATCCCAACAACCACATCGTGGGCCTCCTCAGAGTGTATGCCCCATAACATTTAGAACAACAAGGACTTTCATCTATGTCAAGGAATGGTACGTAGGAAAGCCTCCATGAGGTTCAAGCCCAATAACCACAACTTGGGCCACCTTAGAGTGTAAGCCCCATACCATTCCGAACTACGGGGGACTTTGATCCATGTCAAGGCATGGTAAGTAGGAAGCCTCCACGAGTTTCAATCCCAAAAACTACACATTCGGCCTCCTCAGAGTGTAACCCCCATACCATCGCAAACTACGAGGACTTTGATCCATGTCAAGGCATAGTACGTAGGAAGCCCCCACGAGGTTCAACCCCAACAACCACACATTGGTCCGCCTCCAAGTGTAAGCCCCATACCATTACAAACTACGAGGACTTCGATCCATGCCAAGACATTGTATGTAGGAAGCCTCCATGAGGTTCAAGCCCAAATACCACACCTTGGACTGCATCAGAGTGTAATCCTCACACCATCCTGAATTACGGGGACTTTGATCCATGTCATGGAATGGTAAATAGGAAGCCTCCACGAGGTTCAATCACACCACCTGTTCGTTCCTTCACGTCAGGTTCACCCCCTTCCTACATGACGATACACTATATCCACCATTCCGAACTACGGGGACTTTGATCAATGTCAACACATGGTATGTTGGAAGCCTCCATGAGGTTCAATCCCCATAACCCACCATCTGGTCATTCCAACCATCCTCACATTGGTTCACCAACACCTTGGGCCGCATCATATTGTAAGCCCTATACCATCCTGAAGTATGAGGACTTTGATCCATGTCCAGGAATGGTACGTAGGAAGCCTCCACAGGGTTCAACCCACCACCCGATCATTCCTTCACCTCAGGTTCACTCCCCATCATGAATGAAGATAAACTGCATCCACCGTCTTGAACTATGAGGACATTGATCCACCTGAATGCATGTTATATAGGAAGCCTCCATGAGGTTCAATCCCACCATCCATCAAGACCCCAGGTCCACCTTCAAGTCTATTTACTGACCCCAGGGGCCGCCTTAGAGTGTAAGCCACAAATTCCACCTGAACTATGTAGGACTTTTTTCCCCTACCACGGGGATACGTAGGAATCCTTCTATGAGGTTTGAGTCTATAACTCATGTCTCATCCCAATCCCTCCATCGAGCCTATGTGTCTCGGGAATCTCATGACCCAACCTAGAGGTTCTATTTCATCTGGGTCGTATCCACGCACCCATTCTCATGTGTTGCCTCCCTAGGTATCGCGTCATCTCATCAAACTACACGGACATTGATTCCCTGCCACGAGGATATGTAGAGAATATCTTCAAGGCTCAATCCCAAAACCATCATCACCCCATGAAGGTTCTATCCCATTCACCATCCAATTCAAGGAACCTTCCATCACCCATCTTGATCCTCACCCGAGTTGCCACATCCCGGTGGAATCATGTCATTCCATTCCCTACACTATTAAACAACATTCGGGAAGCCTCCCACATGTTGTCCCCAATATCAGTGTTCCCTATAGGGGGTTCCTCCATCTGATCCACTCTAATTAGTGTTCTAATCAGTCCGATCCATCTCCACTAAACGTTAAACTCACGACATACCCTGTGTTAAACATGGGAAATTGATTCAATCCTCTGATGCATACCCATGTCATACAATTCCCCACATTCGATGTGGGATACTTGGGTCTTCCGCGCCCTCAAGAAGCCCTATAATAAGAGACAGAAGATAGACATGCTAATCCCCCAGCGTCAAGACATTCCAGTGGTGCCCAATGTGACAACTCCCCTAACTGAAGTTTGTTGTACTGACCGGACCCCTTTGAATGTCCTGACAGAAGCAGTGTAATTAACTGGTGTCCATGAAGATATGGCATCAGGAAGAGTTTCACGAACAATGTCTTAAATCTATGAGGGAGACCCGGACTAGGTGACAAGCTCCGAGGAGGAATCCAATAAAGAAAGAACTGACATCCCATCATCCTGTTTCGATTATGGAGAAGAGGTCCCTGAATAATGATCTGATGTCACCTACCTTTGGAAAGCTGGAATGTGGGGCAACAGCTATGCGTCCTCCCCATGATGGATGTGCGCGCCCTGATGAAATCATGGGAAATAGGTAATTTTTAAGATTTTAATGAAATCTTGTTTACAATAAATTAACATTAATATAAATTTTGACATTATTTACTTATTTTAAATTTAAATATATAAATCCAATGATGTAATTTGAATATATTAAGTTAATAACTTTTTTATATGATATATTCACTTAAAAATTAAGGGAATACAATAATTCCAAAAAATTACATCAATTTTAATATTTTATAATAACTTATTTTTTTGTAATGATTGACTATAAAATTACATTGTTGGAATTCCCTAAACATTTTAGGTTACGAATTCATGTATAAAAATTATTGATAAATTATTATGATAAAAGTGATAATTTTTCATTCAATAAAACAACTATAACTATACCTAGGTATTATTATTCCCTATCCCATATATTTGTAGATATTAACGGTAAGAAAAGTTCATTTTCTGTCCTTTTCATTAATTTACTAATTATATATTTAAATTTCCTGGAATAGTGATTCAAAAAGTCTTAAAATTTAATAATAAGGTTAAAAGGGTGGAAATATTTCCATAAAATGGGTATTCAACAAGTCTCTACGTCTATTTTCCACAAATATTAATGTTTAACAACTAAATACACTCATCATTACCTTATTCAATATAATTAATTTTAACTTCATTCACTAATTTTTATGGAAAAAAATTAAGGTCATTTAATTTGACTAAAAATAATATACTTATTATAACTAATTATATCCATTTTTATAAATTCAATTCATATTAGTGATAAATTTAAATTTAAATCTAACATCGTAGATGTGGTGACAAAGAGAGTTTTTAATGTTAAAATGTTCAAGTGTTTTTTACATTATGTTTAAATATGAAAAGGATTCCAATGACCTATATTGGATTAATATATATATAATTTATGAAAATAATCTTTAAAAACAATTTAAAATATAATTTTACATTTATAATTATTTAAACAAAAAATGCAGTTTTCATCAAAAATGTAGTATTTTTCACTATTTATCAAAAAAAAAACTGCTCAAAAATATTACCAATAATCACCTTAAACGGATTTTGAAATTACATATTCATAAATGGATTTTTTATAATTTTTTTAAATGGTCGATTTTTATTTAAAAAATAGGTGCTCCTTTTAAACGCGACAGAACTGTATTTAGAAAAATATATTTTTTTATACATGAAACATAATTTTTTTTCTATTCATTTTTTCTATCAAATATACTTGATAGATTTGAAAAAAATTATTTAATATATAATATTACAATATATATATCATTAACTATTTGCATGTTATATACACATCCAAGAATGGTCTTTCGTTCCTTACACACTATCGAAGGAACTCATTATTGTGTGTAACATAAGACAACATAGTGATGCATATAATTAATCCATAAAAATTAATTTAATATAAAAGAAATATATTTCAATGTCATGGGGTGATAAACTATCCCCACCTTAAATAAAATTTTCCCTCACAATTTAAATTTGATCGGGGTAATTATGGTATTGATATTTGAAAATACTATTATTTAAACTCACATTTTAAATAAGGTTAATAATAAGTATTAATAATAAGAGGGAAATAAAAAGTAGAAGTTCACCACTAAATTATGATTTAAAATAAAATAACATTAGTGGAAACTTTGACATTGAATAAATTTTTATCCTTAAATTTTTGATGGAGAGTGATAGATAACATGTTCATTTGCAAGTTTTTGATCCAAAATCATTGAAGCACTATTGTGAAAAAGGTAATTAATATTGTAAAAATGATAATAATAGGAATATTTAATTGTTTAAATAACTTTTTTCCTATATTTGAAGAATTATTTCACTATCTATGAATATATGTAAATATACTTACTTTATAAGTTATTATATTCAAAATCGTATCATTTTACCATGGCTTGAACTAGTTATACTTGTTTTTTATCATAGGTTGAATCATATGGTGAAGTATCAATATAATATCTAAAAACATATCCAATGTTCAACATAAACTATTTCATTAATGGATAACATTATTACAATTCCATGTTTTATAATCCAAAACATTAGAATTAATTTCCTTTTTGTTTATAGTATCTAATTTAATTTATCCATATCAATCATCTCTATATCCAAACATCATTCTCTCAACATCAGTAACATATTTAGGGTTATCCATCCTCTATCCGTCGGTTTCCCAAAATGGTTTGACTTTCTACTGGATCACATTTATTAGTACCATTCATCATAAGCTCTCAAATCCTTAATGAAATTGTATTATAGTTCCATCCTTAAATATTTCATAATTCGAATGATGATAACATCATCAATAAAATAATTTTACACCATATTTCATTGATAAAAATGTATAATTACATTAATCATTCCACTTTTCTTGTGTCAGTAGAATAAGATTGTCCATGAACCCTTATCTTATTTTGAGGTATATTTTCTTGATTCTTTGGTAATTTATTTTCATAGTGCACTCTATTATTTTAATTATAACACTTGACACCATCCTGTATATACTTCCCCTTTCTTTCATTTTTTTGGAGACTATTCTCTCCACAATAATAAAGAAATCTTAATCCCTTCATGAATTTCCTCGGGTGACTCTTTTCACAGTTATCACATGTTCAAAAAACCTTAATTCCAAGACTCCCTTTATCCATAATTTTTTATATAACCATATTATTCTCTTTTTTCCATAGAATAAATAATTCATATATAATTATTTATCTATCTTGATAGCACATCTAAAAAATTTTATTATATGAATAATGTTTTTTTAGACCAGTATCATTTTGAGACTTTTCCTATGACATTCAAAAAAGTGATCAATCTATCCCTCCATGTTATGTATGTAATATGTAGCTTAACTAAAAAACCTTGTAATTGTATCTTTATAATCTAAAACACTATGTTATGCCTTCTTCTTTAAGCAAGTAAACATTCTATTTATCTCAAATTTTCTCCTTAGGGAAATATTATTCAAAGATTGTTTACTTAAAGGCTTCCATTAAAGGATTTATATTTCTTCTCCCACATAATATTCTAGGTCAATAAACTATATTCATCTGAATTTCCATTAATAAAATACACTACAAGATTAAATTTTTCCTTTCCACCACATCTTAATTCCTTATATACCTTCTATAAATAATTAAACCATTTCTTACCTACCATTGGATCAGTATTGCCACTAAATGGAAGGGACCTCTATCACATAAATAGATCCAAAATTAGATAATTTCATTATAGATTTAGCTTCTCCATCTAGGAATGGTTAATTTTTATAATGTGATTATTTCTTCCTAATATATCCATAACATGATCAGATCTGATACCATCTATATGGGATTTATCATTAGGTAAACCTCTACATTAGTCATCAGTATTTATACTATTCTTCCTTGAATGTTCCATTTATAAAACTTTTCATTCACTATATTTGATCTTATCATTATCAAACTAATGTATAATCCCAATACTTTCAATGAGGCCCTGATTAGCAAATTTACCCGGAATCTCCTCACATCTTCTGATTATTCTATAGAGTTCATTGCTGGCAGTTTTATCTCATGGCTTTGGGAAGATTATCCTCACTATCTTTTATCCTCTGTTTGGCTGGCTTTGAAGTCTTCCTTTATTGGGTTTTCGGCTTCATCAAAATTGCTGGTCAGCAGGGACTCAATGCTGAATATATGGACCACTCCTTGGCATTCCAGACATATTCAACAGGATGTCCAGATCCCTTCTCACCTGTCAACTGCTCGGATTTCTTACCTGCAGGCTACCAGTCTGGGTTTATTAGAGTTCATTCCCCCTCATTTTAAATCTGAAATTCTCAATTATAGGTACATGGACTGTGAAACCTTTATTTGGGAACCGAGTAGCAATGGCATCCTTACCACTCAGGATATGTACAGATTCCTCTATAATGGGCAGACCCCTACTCCTCGGTGGCTGCTTGCATAAAGGACTTTCTTTATTCCGCCTTCTGTTTACTTTCATTTATGGAAAATCTAGAAACGAAGACTCCCAATCCACTGCACCCTTCAACGAGCTGGTTTCCACATTTCCTCGGCTTGTCCTGTCTGCCGAGCGGCTGTGGAATCTCTTGACCATCTTTTTTTCTCATGCTCCTTTGCTTACAGGCTTTGGAAATATATTCAAGATATGACTGGGTGTTGTTTGAATGTCACCTCACTGGATAATCTCCTCCAGTGTGCTACTTCAGCCCGATGCAGTGATCAGGTTAGAAATATTATTATGGTGGCAGTTTCCTCTTTGCTTGAGTTTATCTGGAGGGCTCATAATGATCAACTCTTTGAGGATACCACACCCACCTTTGTTTCTGGTGTTAGAGCTATTCACAGGGCTGTTTGTACTGCTTCTAAGATACAAACTGGGTGCATGCAAAATGGTTTGAATGAATTTATTGTCTTGAGGAACTTTTTTGTGAGCGGCAGACCTAGGAAACCATTGGTTCTAAAATATATCCAATGGATTCCTCCTATTCCTTCCTGGCTGAAAATCAATGTTGATGGTGCGGCGGCTGGGTCACCAGGACCTTCGCGTTGTGGCGGCGTCCTTCGTACATATCGGGGCTTTGTCAGAGGCTGCTTTTGTCATTATATTGGGCAGGGCTCTGCCATTGTAGCTGAGTTATGGGCGATGATCAAAGACATTAATTATGCTACCCATTTTGGCTGGAGATTTCTATGGCTGGAATCAGACTCTATGGTGGCAGTGGACATTCTCAAGAAGAGATACAGGAATTTTCATTGGGTTTTAATGCCTCATTGGATTGAATGTCTACGTCTTCTTGACTTTATTGTCATTGATGTGACTCATGCTTACAGGGAGGCCAATCAGGTCGCGGATGCTTTATTAAAGAAGGCCATTGAGGAGTCATGCTCGGAATGGTCCTTTGTTACTCCCGAGTGTTGTGCGCGCTTTATTGAGGATGATGCATGTGGGATGTTGTTCTCCCGTCTTTGAAAACCCCCCTTTTTATGCTTGTCTTTGTACTTTATTTTATTTAATAAAATTTGGTAGGGGTGGATCTCTGATTCACTCCTGGGCCTTTTGGTTATAATCCCAATACGAGTGAAATACATAATATAAGTAGAATATATAATCTTATAATCATAAACATGGTTTCTTTGGGGTGTTCTTATTTAATAATCCTTAATGTATATAATAGGGTTATATTCCAAAATATATGTTTTCCAAAATCTTGTTTCCAAGGAATCTACTAAACTTCCTTTAATACCAAATGTGATGCCCCGAAGCCAAAAATCCCAAAGTCGGTGCATTAATTTATTACATTGGTTTGATTACAATTAATAAAATCCTAAAGGACCGATTATTTTTTCATTTTTGGTAAACCATATTACATTTCTAATAACTATATTACATTGGGATGTACAAAATAAAACATGATAAAAATTAAAAATATGTTAAAAACATCCTTGAATGATCATTCAATAATTTTTATCTTCATATCCTGGGGAAACATAACAAAATACGGGTGAGCTAAAATGCTTGGTAGGGGTACGTACAATATAATTCAAAATGAATCAATGTTCATAATAAAATTGGTATGGTAAATAAATGATCACACATGCTATTTATATATTAGGATAAGGAATAATCAATATGAAATGTTATGTAACAAAAACACAAATCATTTATTCAAAATCTAAAACTGAAATACATCCATTTGTACAGTTAAAGACAAAATATAAAGGATAAATAAAAAATGAGTTTGAATGATGTATATACTTAATTAATGGTAATTTTGGGTCTTAGGTACATGACACATTTACCCTCAATACCTTTCAAAACAAGGATTATACACATACTACGTCAAACCCATCTGATTGGCCAAATGATTCTTCTCGTGAAACTATAGATGCATCAATGTTAAATTTATAAATGGGACCCACCCATGTCATACCTATCCAAAATAATTCCTCATATATCGAATATTCGATTTAATTCTTGAAAATACGCTTTATCAAAAAAAAATATTGAGTTAAAACTATGGATTTATCAATATTACCAAAGCTAATCAAATATCATCTGAATTTTGCATTGTATGTGAAAATTGTATACTGTTTGGGAAACAATTATAACCATACAATAAGATTATGAATATTTAAAATAAATTTAATTTCCAATGAAAAATGGTACTAAGGAAGAGGTATTTTCTAGAGAATGTTAAAAATCATAGAAGAAGGTGAGATTTTAAAGATAAATTTAACCACTTATTAATTTTCAAGACAAAGAAAATGGATGAGATAATATAAATTGAAACATATATTACAATTAAATATGAGGGAATCATTATATTAAAAGATAATGGTATACTATATAAAAAACATTAACATTAATTGGTGTGTGAAAACAAACAAGTATCCATGGAATGCATATTGAGACGAAATCCCTTACCACATAGTAACATTTGAGTTTTTTGCCCCATGAAAGAAATAACATAAAATTCAATTATAAATACCATGAGGATAAATTTAATCATGATATTAAATATAAAAGGGGTATTATATATGACACACAAAATAAATAATTGGTGGAAATGGTGTATGCCTCTAGGAAATAGAAGTAGGACAATATTTCCTTACCATATGCTTCATTTATATTAAATTTCTTTTATCCTCAGTTATAATGGTTTTAATTGTGTTATTAACTTATAAAATAACAATATTAATATTAATGATGTCATAAATGATCCTTTTATAACATATTATTAACCATTTATTAATAATATTTTATAATTTTCATCGTTTCAGATGATAATTTCCTTCTTTTTTTTGTTTGTATCGATTATTCATTTGTCATTTTTATTGAATAGATCGTGATTTAATAATAATAAGACTATATACCATGATTTAAATATGATATGTTTTATTATATATTTATTTATTCTAATTCATAAATAATAGAGATAGGAAATGAAATACACTGTTCACGAAGATGGTAGGTCATACATACACATAAATTTTGCTTCCAATTTCATGTCATATTAAAGGAAATAATATTAGAAGATATATATTTATATTATAACTATAGTATCTTATTAATGTCAAACTTATCTCAAATTTTAATTAAACACGTTCTTAATCCATTCCATGTAATGTTTGAACGAATCACAATGCTTTGGGGAGGCAGTAGTCCACACATCCAAAACTGTAATGGGTCGGGGTCTTGGGGTCTATTAATTAGTAAAAATGTTATGTTTAGGAGTTTGGGGTAGTCTAGGATGCTATCACAGCTTCTCGGTGAAGGTTAACGGTAGCCTTGGCCTACCGGTAGCTCGGTCTACCGGTAGCTCGGTCTACCGGTAGCTCTGTCTCCCAGTAGCTCGGTCTTCCGGTAACAGGCCTACCAGTATCTTGTCCTACCGGTAGCTCGGTCTACCGGTAGCTCGGTTTACCGATATATTGGTCTACCAGTAGCTTGGTGTACAGGTAGCTCGGCTTATATGTAGCCGCAGCTTACTGGTGGCACGGTCTACTGGTAGCTTTGGCCAACTGGTAGCTTGGCCTACTGGTAGCCTCAGCTTACCAGTGGCTCGGCCTACCGATAGAACTAGCCTACTGCTGACCACGGGTTTTCCCAGTGGAACCTCCTTTTGCACAAATTGGATTTTAAACCGTGTTTTGACCCCTTTAATCATGTTTTAAAGCACATTAATGCCCGTTTAAATTAAATGATTTGTGAGGTACCCCTTAAATAAAAAAAAATGAGGTGTGCCTCGGTTTAAACCACCCAGAAAGGCAAGGACACTTTAATGATGTGTGGGGGGTCCCAGCCACGTGGTCAACCTACGATCCTGCTCTTTGCATGGTTTCAATCCGTATCTTAACAGTCTGGGAGTACTGTATCTCAGCCCTTATTAGCCTTTATAACCTAAATTCTTATCCCTACATTTCTTTTCTCTATCATTATGCTCGGTGTACCCTTCCTCACGATGAGTCGTACCCCTATTGTGAGGCTTTCCTTTCACATTCCGTGGAGTTCCTGCCACTCCACTTTTCCAATTTCCATGTGAGGACTTACCGAAGATCCTTGATCATTAGGTAGGTTTTCACCTTCATCTCTGCATTCTATGTATCTTTTGGGGTGGGTATGCTATTGCTTCTATAGAATTGGGAGAACCAAACTTTAATGAAGATAATAAATTGATTCTAAGGAATGAAGGGGAGGGGTTTGATCGATGATGCTGCCCTATTTTTATCCTCTTTCATGATTAATGATTTCCGAATTATGTGGGCTTACACCTACTGAAAATCATGGTCATTGGTGGTCTTTCTCTGTGCATTAATAAACCCTTACCCTTTGTGATGCTCAAATGGCTTGTATTTTGTTTGTGAACTTTTTATGTGTAATGTAAATTTGTTAATTATTTATATTTGGCTCAATAAATTGAAAGCACCAGGATCAACTCCTTTTCTATGATAACCCCGGTTTAAGCCCACTTGAATTGAAATCATGGGGTATGTTAAATCTTTAAAATCTAAAAATACCTAATGAGTCTGCCTTGTGTTGGTGGTAGTGGTTTGGATGTTTTCACGGGCCGTTTTCAGGTGACCTTATGGTTTTCCTGGATAGGGGCTTAGATTGTTGAGGGTGTTGTGGGTGATGATGGGATCCTCTGTTTGTATCACAAATTTGGGTGGGACCCTCTGTTGTTGAGATACTGTTGGCTCCCGGATTTTTTGGGGACATGGGGCTATATCTTGGGGTTTTTTTGGTTCCAGTACTTCTTGGGATCTCCCTTATCCTTTTGTTGTTGTTACTTTTCAATATAACCGGGTTTGAATTATTAAATTGTTGTTTTCTGTAACTTTTTACCATGGTTTTTGATTTTTCAGTTATTTTCCCAGTAGTGCAGAAACTTATTTAGACATTATTCATGGCCAAGAAGACAAGGATTGGACAAAAGGGGGATTTGGTTTGGTGTGAGTTGTGACATGGGCTTGGGTGTTGTTCTCTTCTCTTGTGAATGAATAGTAAGGACAGTGTTATTTAGGCTATCTGAATAAAAACCTAGATTGGGTGAGTTCTTGTTACCTATACATATATTTGTAGTTTTTGTGTTTCTTATTCGCGCCCCATCCAAGTTAGGCACTTAGTGTCGAACACCCCCATTTCAATGGGGGGGGGGGGTGTTTTCCCAACACTTCTATTAGTAGTTGGTTATTAGCTCCTTTCTGCTCCCTTTCCCAGATAGCCCAAGTATCATCGGGCAGGCTGTGATAGCCTGAAGTCCATTATTAGCCCAAGAATCATTAGTCATGGTAGTGTGGTGGTTGGCCCAAGTGTGTGCTGGCAGGTGGTTTCCCAAGTGTCTTCGAGATGAGGCGCAAGTGTCTTCGGGCATGGCAGTAGTTCTTCTAGCCCAGGGGTCTTCATGCATGGTAGTGGTTGTTCTATCCTAGGTGTTTGTAAGTGTGGTTATGTGTGACAGTAGTGGCCCATTCTGCACTACTTGGGCTTAGGCATTCTTTGTTTACCTTGAAGATATGGCACCCGTGAGACGACCATGAGTTTTACGGGTGATTGAGGGCCAAGAGGTTGACTTGGTTGATCAGCAGAGGGAAGATCATGAGGAGCAGGATGACCAGTGGCAGAAGATGCTTCGAGCCTTCCAGCGACAGACCCTCAAGAAGTACGAGGGCAGCACCTCTATCATAAAGACAGAGGGCTGGCTAGAGGAGCTGGTGATAGCCTTCATCATGAACCAGGCCTCATCCGAGTACTGGGTTCCTTTGGCCGTCAGCCAGATGCAGGGAGCAGCGCAGCAGTGGTGGATGCTCTACCTGGGGGAGAGGCGAGAGGCTGAGGTGACATGGGCTGATTTTGTGAAGGAGTTTTGGGTGGAATTACTCTCTTCTTTGATGAAGGAAGAGAAGAGGTAGGAGCAAATCTCCCTCCAGCAAGGGAGAATGTCGGTAAGGGAGCTGGGGATCAAGTTCAACGATCTCCTCCTCTTTGCTCTGGACCTCTTTCCGGATGAGGAGTCTCATGCGAGACGTTTAGAGGAGGTGCTCTGACCTTCCCTCCAATACGTTGTCACCCACTTCACCTTGCCGACATACTTGGAGGTCCAGAAGAAGGAAAAGGTGGTGGAAAGGATGCACACGATGGGCGGTGTGTCATGAGAGGGGATTCGGCTAGGCCCGTCAAAGGGAAAGGCCGTTAGCACCTGACCTCTAGCATTGGGACCCTCTAGGTTCCGACCAGCAGGGAGCAGGCCGCAGCAGTTCTAGTTCCGGTCCCCCAGTCCTCACCCATTCCCATCGCGCCCAGGACCGAGGTGCTTTATCGGTGGGAGCCATGGACATTTCCAGAATCAGTTCCCAGACCAAGATCAGTACAAGTGTGGCAGACAGGCCTAGCACCCGCCTCAGCAGCAGCTTCCACCTAGGCCCTTCCAGCACCAATTGGGGTAGGGAGCTCCCGCTCCTCTGAGGGTAGATGATGTAGGGGGAGGCCGACCTCAGGGCGCTCCTCCAGGACCTCGACCGAGGAGTGGTCGGTGAGGCGGCCAACAGCTGAGGGGCAGAGGATATGGGCATGGACAGTTGAACGCCGTAGAGGCAGTAGTTCCAGAAGGACTGGAGGTTGTTCGAGGTACGATCATTTTGTCCAATAACATTGCTTACTCCTTGTTCGATACAGGAGCTTCACACTCTTTTATTGCACCCGGTCTGTCCCGTGCTCTAGGTCTAGATGTCGAGAGACATTTAGTTCCCCTGATGGTGAACACACCAGTTGGAGGTCAGACCGACTTGTTATATGTTTTTAGAGGATGCAGGCTGATGATAGGGCCACATCTATCAGTCATGGATCTACTACTACTACAGATACAGCCATACGATGTCATCCTAGGCATCGACGGGCTGTTCTCAGTGTGTTCCATCATCGAATGATTCTGAGGAAGGGTTGTGTTCTCAAACATGGGTGGCCGACATGTTACTTTAACTGATGAGTGGAGTGGCTAGAAGGGAAGCAGTCAATAGGAACCCCTCCTCTCCTTGTTAGCCGAGCAGTCAGTACAGTTAGCGGATGCTTAGATGGTGTATGTACCAGGGATCGTCAGTGAGTTTATGGACGCCTTCCCTAAGGAGGTGATGACTCTACCCCCTCGACATGATATCGAGTATGGGATAGACTTGCAGCCTGGTGCTCGTCTGATTTCGATGGCTCCCTACCGGATGGCGCCTTCGGAGCTACGGGAGTTTCAGATTTAGATTGACGATCTGATGAAGAAGGGTTTTGTTCGACCGAGTACGACACCGTGGGGTGATCCAATATTGTTCTCAAAGAAGGAATATGGTGGTCTGAGGTTGTTCATAGTCTATATGAGGATGAATCAGATAACGATCAAGAATCGCTATCCACTTCCGAGGATAGATGATCACTTTGACCAGTTGAAAGTGGCAGGATGGTTCTCGAAGATTGACCAACAGTCTGGATATCACCAGTTGAGGGTGAAGGAGGGAGATATCTCGAAGAAAGCCTTCAGGTGTAGATATGGGCACTTCGAGTTTTTATTCATGCCTTTCGGTGTTATGAACGCCCAAGCTGTGTTTATGGGGATTATGAACTTCATCTTCCAGAAGTACCTGGATCAGTTCATAGTTGTGTTCATCGACGACATCCTGGTCTATTTAAGATCAGAGGTGGACCACGTGGAGCATATAAGGACGGTTTTGGAGGACCTCCGACAGCACCAACTCTATGGGAAGTTGTCGAAATGCAAGTTCTAGACACAAGAAGTTAACTTAATTGGGCATGTAGTGTCCGAGAAAGGGGTAGTGGTGGGCCCATCAAAGGTTGAGGCGGTTGTTTCTTGGGAAGCACCCAAGAACGTGGTAGAGGTTCGTAGTTTCCTCGGGCTGGCAGGTTACTACCGAAGGTTCGAACCCCACTTCTCTTGATTTGTGGCGCCTTTGACATCCTTCACCAAGAAGGATCAGGTTTTCGTATGGAGTGAGCAGTGCGAGGCAGCCTTCAGCTATCCAAAGAAGAAATTGGTTAGTGCCCCAGTGCTGAGACTACCAGAAGAAGGGGCGGCGTATGAGGTGTTCTTTGATGCTTCGGGACAAGGTCTTGGATGTGTGTTGATGCAGAAACAATGGGTGATCTCTTATGGTTCTAGGTAGCTACGGCCTCATGAGTGTAATTATTCCACCCACGATCTGGAACTTGCAGCGGTCATTTTCACACTAAAGTTATGGTGGCAATACATCATCGTAGAACGATTTGTTGTATTCACGAATCATAAAATCTTGAGTAATGTCTTCTCCCTGTGGGACGTAAACTTACTGAAGTTAAGGTGGATGGAGTTCCTCTAGGATTACAACTTCAAGATTTCCTACACTTCATGAAAAGGGAATGTGGTGGCCAATGCTTCGAGTAGGAGGTCGCAGAAGGATGCGGTCCGAGAGTCGGCAGAGGCTTGGAAAGCGATGGAAGAGTTGGATGCCTTGCACCTAGATGCGAGGATGGATAGCGGTGGAGGTTCCCTATATCAGATGACAGTGCAGTCTTCTATTTTGCGGCAAGTGGAGGAGTCTCAGTGGGGAGACCCAGAGTGCGAAGGGATGTGTGACAGAGTTGACCCGGGCAATGCTTCAGAAGGGTGGATGGAGGATGGTCCGAACAGGATTCTTTTCTAAAGAAAGTTTTTTGTCCCCGAGGCGATGTGTGGCCTGGTTCTTAGTGAGTTCCGCAAATCACCCCTAGCGGTACACCCAGGAGTTTCCAAGCTGAACCAGGGACTGAGGAGACAACTTTGGTTGACCGGAGTAAAACGAGAAGTGGCAGAGTTTGTGGCCAAGTGCTTAGTGTGTCAGCAGGTAAAGGCTGAACACTGTGTTCCAAGCGGGTTATTGCAACCTTTAGATGTCCCTGAGTGGAAGTGGGATGACATCTCGATGGATTTCGTCACAGGGCTACCAAAGGTGCAAGGGGGTTGCGACACCATCTGGGTAGTGGTGGACCGCTTGACGAAGATGGATCACTTTATGGCGATTAAGGAGTCGATTGGAGTGGACGCACTAGCATGGAAGTATGTGGATGAGGTAGTGTGGTTGCATGGAGTTCCGAGTTCCATAGTCTCGGATAGGGATGCACGTTTTACCTCATGAGTCGGAAGGGGATTGCATCATGATTTTGGCACCCAGCTATGTCTTATCACTGCTTTCAACCCCCAGACAGATGGGCAGACAGAGTACACTATCCAAACCTTGGAGGACATGCTGCAGGTATGTATTATACACTTTGGGGGATCATTGGTGCGAAACTTGCCTCTGGTAGAGTTCACCTACAATGATAGCCATCACTCTACCATTAGCATGGCTCCATTCGAATCCCTATATAGAAGCCTGGGTTGCTCACCCGTGTGCTGGACTGAGGTTGGAGAAGCAGGTGTTCTTGGCCTGGAGGTTGTGTAGAGCATGACAGAGAAGGTTCATCTTATACAAGAAAGGATGGAGGCGGTTCACGACCGACAAAACTCATATGTCGATAATAGGAGGAGACCCTTGGAGTTCGAGGTCGGGGACCACATGTTCTTGAAGGTCTCCCCTCAGCGTGGACAGCGGAGGTTCGGAAGAAGATGTAAGCTTTCTCCTAGGTTCATCAAACCCATCAAAGTGTTACAGCTGGTTGGTGAAGTGGCTTTTTAGCTAGCTCTATCCCCACCACTACTGAGGATACACGATGTATTCCAAGTGTCCCAGCCTCGTTGATAACTACACGATGACCCCCACATTATCGATTGTGGAGAGTAAGATGTCGAAGATAATGCGACCATCATAGTACTACCAATCAAGATCGAGGATCGTAAGGAGAATGTGCTCTGTGGATGAAAAATCCCCTTGGTTCGTGTGTTGTGGACGCATGGTGGCCTGGAATAGAGTACATGGGAGTGGGAGGCCCAGTTACGCGTTCAATACCTAGAGCTGTTTTAACATCTTGTTTTTGTTCTAATCCTCAAGATATTGTACCTTGTGCTTCAATATATGGAATGCTTGTTTTTCTTAGCTATTAGATGATCTACTCCATGTTCTCTCTGTGTGTGTAAGAAAGTTTGATAATGGGAAAATCTGACTTCTAATCAGGAAACATTAATTTGGATGCGATTAAACCTGTGCGGGCGAGTGAGTGCTGCCCAAAGCGGATAATATCCTGACATGTATGAGGAGACTCCCTAACTCATGTGTTAGACTATGTGATCCTTGTGCTTTTTTTGAATGTTGTAGCTGATGAAATTTTGGTGAGTGTTCATGGATGTAGTAGGGGTTCTGTTCTAGCTTTGGAACAACTCAGGGGTTTGCCCCTGAGAAGAATCTTTAGAGGGTGGTTGTTCGGACACCACTTTTCTCCTTATGGTTTGTTCTTATATTCCCGGGGATCAGAATAGATTGAGAAGTATCTGATGTAATGTCTTGAGGTCTTGGGGTCTATTAATTATAAAAAATGTGATGTTTAGGTGTTCGGGGTAGTCTGGGAAGCTATCACAGCTTCTCGGTGAAGCTTAACGGTATCCGCGGCCTACCGGTAGCTCGGTCTACCGGTAGGTCGGTCTACCGGTAGCTCGGTCTACTGGTAGCTCGACCTACCAGTATAAGGCCAACCGGTATCTCGTCCTACTTGTAGCTCGGCCTACCGGTAGCACGGTCTACCGGTAGCTCGGACTACCAGTAGTTCGGTCTATCGGTAGCTCGACATACCGATAGCTCGGCCTACAGGTAGCTCGACGTACCATTAGCCGCGACTTACCGGTGGCTCGGTCTACCAGTAGCTTTGTCCAACCGGTTGCTTTGCCTATTGGCAGCCTTAGATTACTGGTGGCTCGGCCTACCTGTAGACCGAGCCTACTAGTTACCATGAGTTTTCCCAGTGGCGCCTCCTTTTGCGCAAATTGGCTTTTAAGCCGCGTTTTGACCCCATTAATCCTGTTTTAAAGCCCATTAATACCCGTTTAAATTAAATTTTTGGTGAGTTACCCCTTAAATGAAAAAAAACCATGAGGTGTGCGTCGGTTTAAACATCCCCGAAAGGCGGGGTCCCTTTAATGATGTGTGGGGTGTCCCAACCGCATGGTCAACCCACGATCCCACTCCTTACGTGGTTTCACTCTGTATCTTAACCGTCCGGGAGTGCTGTATCTCAGCCCTTATCAGCCTTTACAACCTAAATTCTTATCCCTATGTTTCTTTTCTCGATCATCCTGCTCGGATTACCCTTCCTCCCGACGAGTCGTACCTCTGTTGTGAGGCCTTCCTTTTGCATTCCGTGGAGTTCCTGCCACTCCTGTTTTCCAGTTTCCACTCGAGGACTTAACGTCAATCCTTGATCGTCAGGTAGGGTTTCACAATCGTCTCTTCTTTCTATGTATCTTGCAGGGTGGTTACGCTACTGCTTCTGTAGAATTGGGTGAACCAAACTTTAATGAATATAATAAATGGATTATAAAGAATGAAGCGGAGGGGTGTGATCGATGATGCTGCTCTGTTTTTATCCTCTTTCACGATTAAAGATTTTTGAATTGTGTGGGCTTACGCCTACTAAAAATCATGTCCATTGGTGGTCTTTCTCTGTGAATTAATAAACCCTTACCCCTTGTGATGTTCAAATGGCATGTATTTTTGCTGTGAAGTTCTTATGTGTAAAGTAAATTAGTTAATTACTTATATTTGGCTGAATAAATTGAAAGCAAGAGGATCAAAACCTTTTCTATGACAACCTCAATTTAATCCCACTGGAATTGAAATCATGGAGTGTGTTAAATCATATAAATCTGAAAATACCTGCTGAGTCTGCCTTGTGTTGGTGGTAGTGGTTTGGTTGTTTTCACGGGCCATTTGCGAGTGACCTTATGGTTTTCCTGGATAGGGGCTTAGATTGATGGGGGTGATGTGGGTGGGGATAGGATCCTCTTTTTGTATCACGAATTGGGGTGGGACCCTCTGTTATTGAGAAACCATTGGCTCATGGATTCTTTGGGGATAAGGGGCTGTATCTTGGGGTTTTCTTTGGTTCTAATACTTTGAGATATCTCCCTTATCCCTTTGTTGTTTTGACTTTGAAATAGAACCGGGTTTGAATGATTAAATTTATGTTAGCTGTAACTTTTTCCCTTGGTTTGTGCTTATGTTGTTAGTTTCCCAGTAGTGCAGAAACTTATTTAAACATTATTTCTGACCATGAAGACAAGGATGGGACAAAAGGGGGATTTGGTTTGGTGTGAGTTGTGACTTGGGCTTGGGTGATGTTCTCTTATCTTATGAATGAATAGTAAGGATAGTGTTCTTTAGGCTATCTGATGAAAAACCTATATTGGGTGAGTTCATTTTGCCTATACATATACTTGTAGTTTTTGTGTTTCTTATTCGCACCCCACCAAAGTTGAGCAATTAGTTCCGAACACCCCCATTTCATGGGGGAGGGTGTTTTTTCCAACACTTCTTTTAGTGGTTGGTTATTAGCTCCTTTCTGCTCCCTTTCCCGGATCGCCCAAGTATCTTAGGGCAGGCTGTGGTGGCCTGAAGTCCGTTATTAGCCTATGAATCTTCGGGTGGGGTAGTGTAGTGGTTGGTCCAGGTGTGTGCGGGCTGGTGTTTTCCCACGTATCTTCAGGATGAGGCCCAGGTGTCTTCAGGCATGGTAGTAGTTCTTCTATCCCAGGAGTCTTCATGCGTGGCAGTGGTTGTTCTTTACTAGGTGTTTATAGGCGTGGTTACATGTGACAGTTGTGGAACAGGTGTCTGCGGGAGGGTTAGTGGTTGTGGCCAAGGTGTTTGCGGGCGGGATGTGTGGTTGTGGCCCAGGTGTGTGCGGGCGGGGTATGGTAGTGGGATTGCAATGAGAATGGCGGGATTGGTTCGATGCAAAGGATGTCTTAAATAACCAGTGGGAATGTGGCGTGGTGTACCCAAACATCGATGTGATTTTACTATACATTACTTGACTTGCGTTATTTGGGTAGTGTGCCTTGGCGAGGCTTGGTTGGTTAGTTCCCTTGTTAGGTTCATGGTTATCTATTTTCTCACAGGGCATTAGTATGCCTCCCCACATGTGCTCGAGAGTCTTTGGTTTTTCCCTACTGAGTATACTTGTATGCTCACCCTATGTATATGAAATTGCATTTAGGTTTCTGAGAGGACTTCGGGGATCATTCTAGACCGTACTAGCTCAAACCTTGTGACAGATCATCGCAGTTGCTTTTGTTCTTTCTTTTGGTATTTTTCTTTGTAGTCTCCTTATACATTGTGGATTTTACTTTTGTAACATGCATTGGGAATGGTTCTTGGATTTACTTTAACTATCAGTTTGGTGTTGTGGGATTCACTATCTTATCTCCTGATCCTATTAAAAGAAAAAGGTTAATGCCTTCCATTTAGTGTGTGAATTTATAACCTTGGTGTTGGTCGGCACTCCAGGACCTATTGAAGGCGGGTTTCAGGGGTCATTATCTCTCCTTCAACTTAAAGAAGGAAGGGCCTGGAAATCATCTTACCCTTCCCTCCTTTTGGTGAAGGCGGGTCGTGACAAAAAAAGGTTATCGTATTCCCACAAAATGAAAAACATGAAGGTATTTGTTATATAATAATTATATAACAATAAATAAATCCTTAATATCATATATATATATATATATATATCAAATATAAACTATAAATCCATCAATATTATCAACCGTGAGTGGTGGTAATAGAAGAACAAATGATACCGGTTCCTGAGGCAGTAGTCCTCCATACACACGAATGATAATTTAATAACCCATTTGATGGAAGTGTGTGTGATTTTTGGTCTTAACCATAGGATAAAAACATATAATTATATTATTGATACTTCTGTTACTACATAATCATCATATATAATGATCTAAGGGTGTATAGAATGAAATAAACTAAACTGATCATTGAATAATGTTACCTTTGGTTTTGGTAACCCCATTCTTTTGGTGACAAATAATTCTTTAGATTGATTTATACCAAATGTGACGATTATAGTATTCTGTGAGGGGTGTTTGGAGATTTTTTTTGTTTCTGGATGAGACAAATGGATTAATATATGTGAATAAGTGGGAGGGGTGAGTCCTTTTATAGTGGATGAGGAGGGGAATTCTTTTAGTCATGAAAATGTAAACCCTATTGAGAAGCATCCCTTACACCATGATTAACAAAAATTGAAAAAAATTATTAACGCGAATTTATATTTAATAAAACATCTAAAACTCAAAAATAAGTGCATTATTATAATTTTATTCCATAACATTAAATTTTCCCCACTTTTACCATATGGATATTAGTGAAGAAACTATTTCTCTAATCTATGTAATTTAACCATTAAGACTAAATTAATGCGAGATTTATTAGAAAAAATAGACCTAATAAATTATAAATATGAAATATAATTTAAAAAAACTTCTGTGATTTGTAAATTAATTATAAAATAGGAGCATGTAAAGGGAAAACACATCTTTAACTCAATCTGTGCTAACAATGTTTTTACTAGTTAGGGTTAAATGTGTTCATTAATAAATATCAATAGGTCCATGAAAATAAAATATCTTATATTTTTCAATATTTAAATATAAACTATCATAATATAGGATTTTTAGTAATTTTAAATCCTTTAATAAAATATCATTTATTATAAAATAACATTAATATCAATTTTGAATAATTTAAATAATTTAAATTTTAAAATATCAATAAAATTATGGAATTTAAATATATTTAGTTTTAACCTATATAACATAGTATATTAATTTAAAAAGTCAATGTAAGGTACTAATTCAATAAATTTACGTTACTTTTAATTCGTTTAGCATCCTCCTTTTTTATTGACTAAATAATTACTACTTTGGTGTTACTTAAGAATTTTAAGTAACTAATTCATCTCATAAATTTATAAATAAATTACTATTATGAAAAAATATAATTTATAAATAATAATAATATTTATAGGCAAACTAAGGTTGTTTTTTTTCAATCCCCTAGATTTATATTTATTAATGGCAAAGATGGTTCATTTTTTTCTTTTTTATTACGTAACATATTATATAAGCCAGTTTTATTGATAAATGTCTCAAAATGTCGTCAAAATATACAATAAGGTTAAATGGGTCAAAATATGTCCATACAATGGGTATTAAACAAGTATCTAGGTTATTTTTTCATAAGGATTAATGTTTAACTACTAAATAGACTCATTTTTACCTTTGTCACTATAATTAATTTTAACTACATTCACAAATTTTTATGGTAAAAATATTAGTTGATCTTATTAGACTATAAATATTTTACTAATTATGAAAATTTATATCCATTTATTAATATTCAATTAATAGAAGTGGTAAAATTAAATTTAAAACTAATTACACAAACATTCCAAGAAAACTAGTTTTTAAAGATAAAATGTTCAGTTTAATGTTTTTTAAAATTATAAAACAATTTCAAAATAATTAAAATGAAATATATTGGATTTATCATTATATAATTGGTCAAATTTTACTTTAAAATTAGTTAAAAATACAATGTCATATCAATAAATATTTAAACAAAAAGTATTGTTTTTCAACTAAAACGCATTATTTTCTAGTATTCATCAAAAATTAAAATTTCCCATTAAAATACCAAAAAACTACAATAAGATAATTATGAAATTCCATATTAAAAATTAATAATCTTTTGACACATAAATTTCTTTATAGGGTCAAATATTGGTTTTAAAATAGATACACCATTAAATGGTGGCGAAACAACCTTTAGAAAAATACATCTTTGTATTAATAAAACTATTTTTGTTTGTATCATATGATTACCAAATATATTTAATGAATTTGAAAACATTTTATTGAATTTATAATATAATAATTTATATATAATAATTTCATTGGAAGTAATATACACATCTAATATTGGTATTGCATGTATTCTACTCTATTGAAGGAACATGGTATTGTGTGTAACACAAGACAACAACGTGTTGTGTATAAACCAATCAAAAAAATTAAATTTATTATAAATGGGAAATATTTTAAATTATTGGGGTGTTACAAAATCCATTCCTTCTTTGATCTTGTATGATGTCATGTGCTAGTCTCCAACCCATGGGAATGAAGAGCATCATTTGGGATATGATAGAACAAGATTGGGTATTAGGGTACCAGGGTATCTTGGGTATTCATAAAAAAGTGGTATCGGATGTACATGTTAAGAATATTTTTGTGATGTCAGTATATAGTTTGTTATGTCTTTATGGGTCATATGAGGGAGTTTCAAGTGAGTTCTTTACTAGAAAACCCCGTAATGAGGCTTAAGTCACCATGAGTGTTTGGGTAAAATATTTTTTAGGAATGTTTTGATCTGATTCCAGTATATTCCATAAATTTGATATGAGTTTTTTGAAATTATAATATTAAAAATATGGTCGATGGAATTGATATTTTTGTATTATTTTTTGTTGTATCCTTTTTTATGCTTTTAGTGTTGTCTATTGAGGTTATGTAGCATCATAACTTTATGAAGAAATGTGAATAGGCCATGGGAGGTTGCTACTAGTGAACCACGTCAAGAAAATCCTATTGTAGACCATAATCATATCATGATAGTGGGGTGTTCTCACCAAGTTCTAGGATATGCATCGACACTTGTTCCTTCTTATGATCCAGTTGTGGATCCTCAAAGGGAAAAATCTTAGGTTCATTCACAATAGTAAATTCACTAGAATACACCTTTAATGTATGGAAATAATAACCCTCAATAGGATGCGGACTTGTTGAAAAGGATAGAAATTCTTTTTATGTTCTTGTAAATTTCATATTCGAGTAAGGTAAAATGTGATTCATTTAAGCTATAAGGGTTCTATAGGAGATGTTGGGATTTAATGGGGGACAAAATTAACATGATATTTTTTAATGGAATGAATTTAGAGTTATTTTAAATGATTATTTTTATCTACAACAATTTGTCATAAAAAATCCAAGGAGTGTCTCAAACTGTAGTAGGGTGACATGACTATGACTCAATATACTACCTAATTTCAAAATAATTTTCTACTTTCTCTTAATGTGTTGAATAATGAGAAGTAGAAGGCATATATATTGGATATGGTTCTTCAACCTGACATATAATCTTGGGTTTTCCTATTAAAGTTTAATTCTTATACCAATGTGATGGATTGAGAGTTGATGGTGGATTTGTCATGCGTGGTAATTTGGGATTGATGGGCATTCATTTTCATATCGTTGCAATCTCTATGAGTTTCTCTAATGGAAAGATGAATCATGATGAGTCTCTTTCTTTTTGTATATGGGAGGCATATTTCAATCCTCTTGTCGAGATTTTAAGTGTCCCATTGACTAGGTTTTAGTGTGGTATGGTTGGGAATTTGAGACATGTGTGTAATAAGGTCCTGAATCTCTATAGTTCGTGTGGTCCCTTAAGACACCTAAATAAAGTTCTTCCTGTTCGTTTCAGATTTATGTAGTGGCATGGGATTATAAATTACAAAGAGCAAGAAATTCTAATAAGATTCATCAAGGTATAAGGGGTTCTAGCCACAAGAATCTTGAATTAATATTCTTCAGGAAGTGGAGGTATCTTCATTTGAAGCTGATATAGGTCCAATAACTGTGATTTGTACCATCATTATCGATAATATTGGGGACTTCTTAATTTGATACTATTCAGTCTCAATTTTTTATATAGACTCATATTTTGGTCACGATAAATTACCCTATAAAGATATTTTCATATATTGTTTATAACATCACTCCCATCTGAATGAAGATAGAGTAGGTAATCCATTGTCCTTCTTGTGTTTTCTCTATTTCATAGTTTGAGATTACCTATAATTTGATGTTTATTAACATGAAACCTCTTCACATCATCATTATAATAGATTATATGATTGATAATAAGGCACAAATTGAATTCTCTCTTTAATAGGTCTCCATTACATCACCTGATGTGATGTTCCTTATCTTTCATGCAGAATGAAACATAGGGTAAAGTGGATTCAGGCCATCTTTTCCAAAGTGGGTAAGGGTAATATCAGTGTTTTCTTTTTATTAGAGTTAGAATCTATGATTTATGATCTCCCTCCAATCGTCATTGAATTTATTGATTTTTACCCTTTTAATTTCTTTGACCTTCCAATTGTAAGAGAGGAAGAGTTCATTAATGATTTAGTACCTGATACTCAGCCAATAAATATTCCTTCATACCATATAGAACCAATAGAGGTGAAAGAGTAAAAGACCCAATTAAATGATCTGTTAGAGAAAGTAATCATACTACTAAGTGTCTCACCATTAGTGACACCTTCTCTATTTGTGAAGAATGATGATAAAACTCATTTCCTCTTTGATGATTACTAAATCCTCAATCGAGTTACTGTACGGAACAAGAATCTATTACCATGGATTGAGGAACTGTTTTCTCACTTGAAAGGTGAATATTAGTTCTCAAAGATTGATCATTGATCTGGTTGTCACTATCTTAGAAAAACATAAACTTACATTGAAAATACAGCCTTCAATAGTATGTATTTCCATCATGAGTATCATTTCAGTCCATTTAATCCATCCAATGATCCTAGAGTTTTAATGGCTTAATAGAACACGATATTTCATTACTACCATTACTATTTTGTAGTAGTATTTGTAGATTAAATCATGGTTTACTATAATAATGATGGGTTATGAGTGTCATTTGATGGAAATACTATAAATTGTGAGAGATCATAGTCTACACCTTGAAAAATTAATGTGTAATTTAAATATAAAAAAAATTGATTTTCTTGGAACATTTGGTTATGAAACATGGAACATTAGTCTATATTGAGAATGTGAAGGTTGTTATGGCATGGAAAACCCATGTAATTTTTTTTATGTATTAATATTATTAGGCTTGGAAGGGTATTACTATATGTTTTTTTAATATTTCTCAAAGCTACATGCTCCAATGACCACTGTAACATGGAAGGGAGTGATGTTATTATAGAATGAAATATATCATAGTTATTTTGTTGGGATAAAATGTATTTTGACTTCTTACACCTAGATTGACCCTTCCAGAGTCTAGGTAGTGCTATGTGGTCTTCTCTAATGCATCAGGTTCAATTTTGGGACGTGTTATTATGAAGGGTGACTAGGTGGAATCTTACATCTCAAGATATACTTGGATAAATGAAAATTATTATCCAACCCAAAATATTGAACTCACTTTTGTGATGCATTATCTTAATAGATTTTTGAATTACAACTGTAGATAAAGGTTTACTGTTTATTCCAACCAAACAAGATTGAGTTATGTCATCTCTCAAATATATTATAACATTAGTTATAAGTGTTGGGTAGAGTACTAGAAATTTTTTTAAATCAATATTGCCTACAACCTGGGGAAGGGAAATGTCATTGATAATGATTTGAGTAATAAATATACAATACAGACAATGAATGAGTCAACAATAGAGTGGAACATGATGGCCCTTTTTTCAAATCTAAATTTGGGAACCCATGAAGAGGAGGATGAGTTTGGCTAGGAAGGTGTACATTTGACCTCTACTCTTCTAGAGATCATTCTTTTAGAGAATCATCTTGATGCTTAATTTTTTATCATTATGGACTATCTTTATATTGGGGAGACCATAAATGAATGGAAGTTCTATTCTGAGGTAATCCTTTTTTTAGAATATATGTGCACGTTTTCTGATAATAAAGTTTGTAATGTGGTTTGTCCATAATTTCTAGTGGGTGCGGAACCCTAGCACCTAAAAGATGTTTTATAATATTCGACAATTATTTTGGTGGCCACATTTGTGATGGGACATCACTAAATTTTTTTCTCATTGTTGTACTTATCAGAGGGTCAAAGAAGAGCACCAATGGCCTTTTTTACATTATTAATCCACTTCCAATGATGAGATGAACGTCATACAAGATATTTGGGGGATTTGTTGTTGGGTTTCAATGTACCGCTAATTAAATGAATTCAATGTTGTTTACGATCAATTAGTTAATTTAATTGGATCACTACATACCCATTCATGATAAAACCATGCATCACTACTTGGTATGTCTTTATGTGTTTTATATTGTTATATTTGATGGATTTACATTTTATATAATCGACGATAGGGATCTATATTTTAAAACTCACTTTTAGAGAGATATTCGGGATGCACTGGAGTCTCATTTACATTTTATCATGACATTTAATCTTTAATCAGATGACTAGATAGAACAAAAAATATATATTCTTGACTACATTATTCATGCCTACATCCTCAAATCTGGTGGAGAGTTGAATGTACAATTGGGAATAGTTGAGTTTTATTATAATAATACTTACTAGTATATGATACTGGTGGCTCATTTTATGGGCATGTGTGGTTGGCCTTGTAAATATCCATTATCTAGGGTTGGGATTGGTGAAATTTCTTTAATTTGGGTGAGTTTTACCTAAAAAATGGAAGCAACGGTTTAGTGTATTTTTAGAGAATATTGATGGTATAGAGCACATAAAAATATTATATTTACCCTAATGATTGACCTTTGTATTTTTCAATTGGTGTCAATGTATTTTTGATAGGTTTTCCCAATTTGGTTCATCGATGGATTAGTAAATATGGGAAGCATACACCACCTTTTATGGGAGAATTTGAGTTTGTTGAGAATGTATAGAATTTGGTGTTCCCATTATCACTTATATCATAATTAATGTTGATAGATTTTGTGTTACATGTATCATACCTTTATAAATGTCTTTCAATCCAATATCATGTCTTGGGATTTTAGGAAATTTATGTTAAGACTAATTTGTCAATGACAAAGAATCTAGTAAGGATTATAGATTCTGAGATAAAGTTACTTCTTGAGAAGACGATACCATTGGTCTATGGGAATTTTCGACATGGTTCTAATTCACATGAGACTTCGGAGCATGTGGAATTGATGAGAGATAAGGGGCCGCATAACTTTGAAATGAAATATTTTTTTATAAGATTTATATGGATATAAAGTGTTTATGTAGGGGAGTTTATTATATAGTGTCACCTTCTTTTTGGTATTCGTTAACTATAGTTATTATCTCCTTTATGATGGTACTTATAGTGGGGTATTTCTTGGAGAATTTTAGGAAAATTTGAAATCCATGGGGCTATATATAATTTGTTCATAGTTAGGGAAAACCACACCATTTGGCCTTGTAAACCATACACCCTACTATTGGCCACTAGAAGGGGGAGCATGATTTTTCATAATTATGTATCTAGACCCTCCAAACTATGACACCTCATAGATGGATGGTTTTCATGGTTAACAAATGGATTGAAAAACCATACGCAATCCTAGTGAAAACCAAAACCCTTCTAGTTGGGGCCCACAATTAGGTCGTAAAAATTTTCTTACCACTCTAACCTACCATTAAAACCACTTGCACATGTTTTCAATCCTATGAATCTATTTCAAACATCATGGACCACTATTATTTGTTTCTAATCAAACCCATTCATCGTTAACATGTCTTCTTCGACTTTGGAAGCTCCTAAAACATATCTTCCCCCTCCCAAATCTTTTTTTTTGAATTAAACTACCGAGGGATGATCTTTTCCATCTATGGTAAGTGGATCTACTCTCCTATGGTTAAATTTGATATCTTGTTATCCCCTCCAAGGAATATGATATAAATGTTTCAAAAATTAGTTTTTAAATTGGTGTTCCATTAAACGTGATAAAATTACCCTTTAGAAAAATATCACTTTGATCATATAATGGGATTAATTCGTATTTTATTCCTATAAAATATATTTTATGTAATTAAAAAAATTATTGAATACATAATATACAAATTTTACTAATAAAATTCATAAAAAATGCATATTTATTTATTAAGATAAAATGGCGTTTGTACAGAGAAAAAATGTTTTCTTAGAAATGGAGTTTCTTTATTTTCAAATAGTTCATACTTTGAATAATAAATAATTTCTGAAAAATGATTCATTTTATATACATTTTAAATAATATTTTAAATTTTTGGTTAAACATATTCATAATTTCCATTCCAATGGATAGGTGCAAACAATAATAATATTTTAATGATATTATTAATAGTATATTGTAGATTGGTAAAACTCGGCCTTTCATATAATGAAATATATAAAAGAAACTCCAAATTCTGTGTAACATAAGAAAAACATAATTTTTTTTCTACTGAAATATAATCTATTATTTTTTTTATAGTAAAATATTAATTTTGTGTTGTGTGTGACACAAGACAAACTTATTTATTTCATATATCAAAAATATATATTCAATGTTTCCTGAAATGAATAATATCATATAGATTAAATTAATTTGAAAATAATATTTGAAAAAATCATAGGGTATTACATTCTACCCCCATTACAATTAAATTCTCTCTCAAAATTATCCTTGGTTATAAAAGAAATAATAGAAGAATTTCTATTACATAGAAACCCACATCGTTAAAATGAATATTAATATATAAATTAAAGGGGGAATGTTAGAAACATAATTGTCACCCAAAACAACTTATATGTAGGCTTCAATATAGGAGAACATAGTTGTGAAGTGAAAACATGGACATTTGGGAGAAACCTACCTATCAAGTTCTAATTGAGAGTGATATAGTTCATGGTCGAGAGAAGGTTAATAGTCATAATTCCCTAAACAAATGTGGCTGGAAAAAGTACATTAATATCATAAAAATGATGATAATAGGACAAAATATTATTTAATGAGAAATTTCATAATTTTGGATAATTTTAAAAATGAGATATAATTACTTGATGTCATTCTATTTCATATCCAACATCTCATTATCTAATTTCATCTTTATCTCTTACACAAAAAATAAACGTGAATTGGTTATTCCTAGAGAACTAAAGGATCATATGAACTATAAGAAGAATGATAATCAATTTCATCTATCATTATCTTTCATCATATAGAAATGTTTATCACAGGTTGTCCAATATGTATAAATCCTTATTAGTAGAGATAATACATAATCCGAATTTTAATTTAAACCATTCCATAAATATTTAAATTTATAACACTTCCAAAAGATGAAAATCCAATGAATTTGAGATAATTTCCCTAAGCTAATAAAAATCAACTTAATATACATCCCCCCATATATCATAAAGTTTTTCTTCACTGACACATTTCAAACGTGTGAATAACTTCATCATGTATTCTTTTGAAACAATGTAAAAAACTGGGATTGCTGTTAATCCTTATTGAAAAAATGAATCGATTATTATTTAAAAGATCAATGGATATATTCCATAAATCCAAAAAGGTTGTAGACATCATAAATTATTCCATATATTACTTCTTCAACAAATCCGTTATTAGTTTTAAGGATATAAATACTATCAAATTTACATTATCCATATCATCGTCACATAATTAATACTAAATATTTTTTTTCATACTCATGGTAATGTTAAAGGATACCTTCCCTTAATGTATGAAATTTATCAAATAAAGGTTTTCTAGGTTATAAGTAACATTTAAAATATTCTTCAATATCCAATAAAAACTACTACGAAAATCCATATATAAAACATTATTCACATTACAAAATCCTTGAATTAATACATCAGTCATTCCACCTCTTTTATAATCCATTTACTAAGATTCATTAACTTATTCCATAATATTCCATTCCTACAATATTAATTAAGAATCATGTATAATAAATTTAATATTGAATATAAATAAAGAATATTAGAAAATAAAATACCTTTCATGTGTCGCTCATGGACTCATCACCATCAGTATCGAGACCATTACTCCTATAACAATTCATATTTCCTTCATAAGATTTATCCTATGAAATTGATTTTAATAATTCCCATTCATTTCAAATTTGAAGAATTCAATGGTCAATGATACATTAGAGAAGCCACTATTCTAATCCATTACGTTAACTGAGCTTTTCATTTTCCCTTTGGAGTTACTTTCTTCATGTGCTTATATTGAAATAATTATTATTTTCCCATCATACATCCACTTGTAATATCTTGATAGGGACATAATTTCTTGGAAAGAAACCTATAAATCCATTAACAAAATTCTAGGACATTTTCCTATTCATTGATTCGTCCATAGACTTATCCTTAGAGACATCCCTCGAAATATCCTAATAAATATCCCTAGGGATATCACAAAAGTAATATCATCCTATTGTCAATAGGATAACTAAAAATTTCCTTTGATACCAACTATAGATACCCAATATTTACATACATGAATATTACGTCATTTTATATGAATATTCCACACATTATAAAGGTACAGTCCTCATTACTATAATATTTTGTTGTCTTTGGAAACATGGAAATATAATCTTCTATCTTGTTGAAATATCTTCAACATCTCCGATAAATAGCTTCCCCTTTAGTAATCGTACTTAAAACATTTCATCAAGACATGGGGAAAGGTAACATTAGAAATTTTCAATCTTAGATACTCAATATGGGAATACAAGATAGATGTGTAATAATAACATGAGAATAATTTTACAAAAATGTGATCATATCATTATTAAATCATATACTATGTATCAAATGTCATAATCACGAATCATGTATTACATATTGGTAGTTCATAAAACATGAATCATAATGGAATAAAGAGAATAAGCCATTAAATAATTACAAAATAATAAGATGTGGAATTATTTCAAAAACATAACAATATAAAATAATTTCTGTAGTATGAAAGGATTAATTGCAAGCACATATTAGTGTAATGAGTACACATTTCAAACCATGTTAGTAGTCATGGCTTCCTCACAAGTCCACATTACTAAACAAATTTTGTCACAGAACTGATTTAACTCCCCATTATAGCCATTATATATCATGAGGTAAAAATATAGAGAAAATTCATTAAACGGAGATATAGGTACCACACATCATGTAAGCTATAACTGGCTCAACTGGCATAGTCTAGGACAAAACCTCATATAAGATGTAATGGGATTACCTGTCGCTATCTGGGCTACAACTAATATTATTTGTAATGTTCTTATCCAATGTTATCTAGGTCACCCCCTCATATGAGATATAACCGGATTACCCAGTTCTATATGGGACACCCCTAATATAATACGTAATAGGAGTACCCATCGTTATCTAGGCCACCCCCTTATATAAGTTGTAACATGTTTTCCTAGTGCTTTTGGGGCCACCCACTGTATAAGAAATGTCCATGAACCCCAACATGAATTAAGAACAAATATCTTTCATATGATAAAAAAACACATAAAATAGTTATTCTTTCATAACCAAATTAACCCAAATAAAAATAATTGGTTTCATGTCAATCCATTTTTAAGTGATTATCTCCTTGAAATGAAATGGGTTTATTAAACATCATTCCTTTAAAACATAAACCATTCATGGAATGAATATGAATGGTATGCTTGGATCATATCACAATATGGAATATTTAAAACCATCATATGTAATATTATAAGGAAAATAATTTTTAAATGAATATTTAAAACATTTCTGGATGAAAATATACATTTTGTATTAGATAAACTCTTTTTAAAACATAACAACTTTTGAAAACATTTTTCTTTGAAAATAACCCTTAAAACCTATAATGAAATCCATAAAAAACAAATATAAACAATTTTTAAAAAATAAATTTTTTTTGAAATAAATTTACTTGAAAATTATATTGAAATTAAATTTAAAAATATTATTTAGAACATTTTTAGAAAAAACAGTTTTTTTAATAATACATATTTCCGATCGAAGATTGAAATAAATTCAAATTTTCATAAAAATACATTCTTAATTATTGTATGTAACATGTAGTGGTACAATGGTAATATTACATGAATATATCACTAATAACTATAGTAGAAGATAATTCATGATATCTCTTGAGATATGGATCAAAGTATTTCGTCAATGGAAGTATAATCGTAAACAATCCCAATAAATGATTACATTATAACAATAAACTACTACCACTTTGGTTAGTTTTAATAATGATCTCCATGGAGAAAAAAAATTAAATGAAAAATAAAATATCATGAGAATAATAATATTCATTATAAAACATGTAAAACGAATGTACATATACCTCATGAAATAATATATGTGCATTATTAAACTCATGAATAAAAAAGGTCTAGTCGATATAAAATTAAATTAACGGTTTGGTACCTTTTCAACTGTAAACCCCATGAAGAATAATTCCTAAAATTGATATTTAAATACCCATAAATTTAATGATAACAATTATATAATACATTCATGGGAATTAGATAAACCACAAAAAATATACAAGCTGTGAATATGGAATATATCTCATAGAAATAACAAGTGAGACTAGAAACACCCTTACTACTTCAGTAGCTTTTGAATCATGATCATAATTAACTAATAAAATCGATTAAAACATTTAATATCAAGAAGTAAATTAAATTCTGGATTTAACATTTCATCATGAATTATATACACCACATAAAACAAATTAGTGGTGAATATTTAATGTATCTCACAGATATAAAAAGTGAGATGAAATTTTCTTAACCTAAGTCTTGTATTTATTTATACACATTAAAACCTCATATATAATAAATATGAGTTAATTATAAATCATAAAAATAATATTTATATATATAATTCCATATGTGGTTTACTTATGACATTATATAAACTTTTTATTGACAATTCCATGTTAATGTTATGTTTTGGGTAATAACTGCTATGCATTTTATATGCATTTTTACATTTCAATCTTTGTACACATACTAATATTGTGATTTAATTATATACATAATTTTATACATGATATAGATGTAATATATATTTAGTATATATTTAGTATATAATTATTAATAATTATCTACAAAATATACAATGATTAATTTAAATTCATCGTTCATGAATATGGTGGGTCTTACGTAGGCATACATATAGTTTCTATTTTCATTTCATATTGAGAGAAATGTAGTTTATAATATATTTATATATTTGAATATATTATAATTACATTATAATTATAATTTTATATTCAATATATATTTTTATTATACCCATCATTAATACACACTACGCAAATCGTGATAGAATCACATCGCTTTGATGAGGCAGTAGTCTGTACTTCCACAAACAATGTTATAATATTCCCAAAAAATTGAAAGAACGGAAGTTCATTTTATATAATTAATATATAAAAATATATTATAATATATATCATATATATCATATTAAAAATTTATTTCCATCGCTATTAAAAACCATGATAGGTGGTAATGGAAGAATGAATGACATCGGTTCCTGAGGTTATAGTCCAACATACATTCGAACCATGACTGTGTATCCCATTTGATGAAATTTTATGTTAGTTTATGTCATACCCATAACATATTAATAATAAATTATATTTATTATATTGAATTTATTATAAAATATGGAATGAGAATAATTTAATTTTTTGGAGAAAGATATAAAAAATAGTACTCGTTGAAGAATGAAACCAGTTTTTGAGGTTACTCATTTTGTTTTACCCCAAGGGACTTCATTAAATTTATAAATGCGAAAATTTATACTTATAGGATTAATGGAGGTAATTTTAGAGCATATTTAGGAATGTTTATAATAGTACAATGGGCTTTATATGTGTGAATAAGTGAGGGGGTGGGTTCCCTTTTATAGTGGAAGAGTGGCGTTCTTGTAAATACAAATAGTGTAAACACTTTTAATAGGTTTTCCTTATGTAATATTCCCCACATAATAATCAATATTATATTAAAGTTATTATATGGTAGAAATATTTCCATCAAATTGATTTTGGATGTATTTTTAGGTTATTTTCCCATAATCTTTATGTTTACCCAATAAGTAATCTCATGTTTACATTAATCGCTGAACTTAATTTAAATTACATTCCCTAATAGTTTTTTAGAAAAAACTAATTGAACTTACAGGAAATTTTAAATAATTACTATTCCAAATATTGAATCCATTTTTTCAAATTCTAATCAGCTAATTAGAAAAAATAAATTTAGAATTTACCCCATTGATAAGACGAGGTGAAGAGTATTTAATAAGAAAATTTTCAATGTTTGAAATCATTTTATATACAATTTCAATGTAAAAATTTTACCAATGATGAATATTTGAATTATTTGTTTATAATATAACTAATTATACTTTAAAAAAATTAAAATATAATTTAATTACCCATATAACTTAGATGAAAAATCATTTTCAATTAAATTTCAGTATTTTCATGATTCATCAAAAAATGAAAAATATAAGAAAAATACAAAAAATCAGCCAAAGAATATTTTTTTATTCCAATTTCATAAATTATGTTCTTTTTTAATTTAAGAATTATAAAAGTTTCAAATATTATATTAAAAATATGTGCACCATTTTAATGTTTTAAGATTACCTTATAAGAAATACATATTTCGTTCATATAATTAGATTTATTCTTATCCTATGAGTATAAAATCTATTGGATGACTGATAAAAATTAAATTGAATATATAATATAAAAGTTTTATTAAAAAAATTCCACAGAAGTTTTTTATTTGACATCTTGAGATACAATTTTTTTATATATAGAAAATTAGTTATATTAGAAAATGAATATCTTTATTTTAAAATAGATCTTACTTCCTATTATAACAAATTAATAACCAAATGATTGTTTTCATATGCATGTTTAAATACATTTTTCACAATTTAGTAAATATTATTCTTAATTTATGTTCCAGTGGCTAGGTGGTAGCTAAAATAATAATTTAATAAAATTATAAATATTAAATTTTAGATTTGTAAAAAATTGGTCTTGCGTGTGATGCAAGTTATTAATCGAACTCAACCTTGTGTGTAACACGATGAAAAAAATAATGGTTTTTATATCATAATGTAACTGAAGGGTTTCATGTAGTAAAATATTAATTTTTTGTTGTCAGTATTGAAATCTCGAGATTGTTCTTTCATATTACACAAGAATTAATAAATGTTTAATCGAATATAGAATAACAAAAAGAATAAATTAATTTGATAACAATATTTCGCAAAATATCATAGTGTCACACACATCACCCCTTTAATCCATCTCACTACATCCATCATCTATAAGAATAAAATTTCTGAATATTAAAGAGATATAGTTCTATAATTTCTTCTCTCATAATTTGAGTAAAATAAAATGTGTTATCTATGATCCAAATTTATAGAAATAATTTTACTCCCTTCTATACAATTCTATTTGCATAAAAAATATGGAAGTAAATGTTCCTGAATTTTCATTCTTTTTAATCTAATATTTTTTCTAATTACACTTTTTCTCATAATTTTAGCATATGGTTATATGTCTTACTGATATCCCTTATCTCGTTTCACTTTCCGCCTACTATTTCTTATGATTTTTATTTTCCCTTTGATAGAAATGACGACTACCTTCCGAACAAAATTCTATTATAGAATCATCCTAAACATCCAAATTATTTTTCTCCTCATTCATAATATGATTTAAATTTCCTCAAATACAGAGTTACCTTTTGAAAGAAAATTACAGAAAATTAAAATCAGCACATCCAAATATTATAGAACTGAGCTATGGGTTATCATTTCCTATACTCATGTATCGGAATTCAAATCCACTAGTTTGATTTGAAATTTTATCATGTTGAAGTCATTGACATGATATTCTAAAAACATTACTTCTAAAATATTCATTTCAAATATTCCCATATCAGAAACACTTTTTTCATAGTGATAGTATTTTTATATATATCAGTGAGCATAGTCATGTGACCAATATTTATCATTAGATAATAGTTGTTAAAATACATTTTTCTATCTATAATAATTTTAATTACCACCAATATCATTCTAGTTAATATTTTCCCCTTCATATTTTTTATTACTTCTAGTTTCATCCCCATAAATAGACACTCAGGCTCTATCAAGTACAAATAATCTAAAATCTATATCCTCCACAGTCCAAATAATGAAATGTCGAACATGTCAATAGATATATTCCCTTATTCCAATTTCATTCCATCCTAAATATTAATCTACCAGGGAAATTAAAAGTGATATGAATAAGAAATCCTCTATATGATTGTTTCTGAACATCGATGCCACTTTTTATGCTAAGAATCCCATGTTTTAGAACATTCATTATGAAAACTCAGTAATGAAACTTCTTTCAAACATTCAAATACTATATACACCTATGTCCAATTTATGAATGATGTAGGTATACTCAGATTACCCATTCCAAGTATCATAGACCATAAGAAACTATATATAACACACATACATTTGGATGTACTAAATAGCTCATACTAATATCAAAAAAGGGGATTAAAACTGATTGAACATGATACTTCATCTTGATAGAAACAATACATATTTTATTAATAATTAATGAATAATATAATAACTCTATGATTACAAAATAAATAAGCTTAACCATCTAGGTAAGAAGCCACTAGCAAGTTACTATAGTGGATCACACACCCAGTATTCATGGATATCACTCCTGTTGATCAAAACCACCAACAAATAAACCAACTCAACATTTAATCCTTGTTAAAAATTTTAATCCACCCATATTATTCATAAATATCTTTTCAAAGAATGAATCTTTTTATTCTTATGAATTTGAATTATTTTCTCTTAGTTGTGTACAGATTCTACCAATGTCCTGCCTATTTCTTCTTATCGTAAACAAAGAAATAAAACTAGTCAATACTCATCCCAAAATGTTAGAAGATCTTCTAGGTAGAATGGCTCTGGAAGTAAACAAGATATGTCCTTCAAATCCATTTTCTAATGAATTTTCTTTTTTCTAATGGTTAGGATATCACAAAACATAAAACATTTATTATTATAAAATGATTCTTTAATACTCATCAACATAAGAATTTTTCTATGGATGAACCTAGTGCTCACTTATCTTCAAAATTGATGCACACTTTCTCTTATAATTATAATATTTTTGGAGCCTAAAATGAGGGCGCTTCAGGTGAACCCCTTTGGTTTTTTATCACTCCTCACTTCAAAATGTAAATATTTTCCATGTTTCAGAGTAGATGGTTAATTTTGATTTTTTCAGATCATTTGCACATTTTTTCAATGTAATATGATAAGAATTGATTCCATGATTATAAGACTACATTGGATTGACATTTATTTCTTATATAGAACTATTCATTATCCATGGTTTATGATTCATGACTTCAATTCCATCCTCACATCATGTGAAAAAATGGGACCAAATCACACTTCTATATTGTCCCGAGATTTCAAATCTTCGATCGAGGATAGTAATATTGTTGAAATCAACCTTATGGGTTCCAATTTAACTTGGTATAGAAGGCAATAAAATAGTATGGTAACTAATAAATTAGATAGATCTCAAATGAATGAATCTTCTTTGAAATAATGGAACACAATCTCTAGCATAACCCTTCCCAAGATGAGCATTGATCGTTATCCCATCCTTGTCGGTTTTCATATTAAAATCATGAAACATACTCTTCCTTTTAGATTTAATAATTCATGCTCTTTTGATCCTGAGTGTTCAAGCATTATGAATTTTTTTGGATGTCTATGAAACATCACAATGACTATTTATATTGTATTATCAAAATCAAACATCTCAAATAGTGTCTTAAAGGTTTGTTTCCTACTAAATTTAAACATATTGTCAATGACATTTCCCATTTTAAAAATGATCTTAGCCAACATCAAAAGGACAACACTAGTTCTGAATTCACTTCGGATCCTCAACATAAATTTAATACTTATTTGAAACATAAATTTTTTATTTACCAAAATGATAACTTGTCTAAGAAAGTCTTAAAAACTAGATGAATTTTAGATGGTGATAAGAATAGTAAATTTTACAATTATGTGAAAATAATCAAGAATGTCAGTAGACCTATCACTTTTCTAAGAGATAGAGTCAACCTCATTAACACTGAAAAAGGAATTTCAAATAATGTTTTCTATTATTTTGAAAATATTTTCAATTGTCATGATTCAATAAGGATATATTATCTAATGAAATTTTATTTCTGGTTAATGAGGAAGATATTTCTTGTCTCATATGAATTCATTTTGACCATGAAATCAAAGACACTATCTTTACTCTCAAAACAAACTATTCCCTAGGTCCTCATGGTTTCTATAATTGGTTGTATCAATAATTCTAGGAATTCATCAAATCTAATGCTTGAAAAATTATTAAAACGTTTTTTCCATTGGTCTACTACCCCATGGGTTGAATGCTCAATTTTACTCTATAATTCCCAAAGATATCAATGCCTTTGAGATTTATCTTTTTAGAACTATTTCTCTCATAACTTCCCTTTACAAAATTATCACCAAACTCATTTCCAATAGGCTCCCCAATATAATTAGTATAATTGTCTCATGGAATCAATTTGGATTTATCAATGGTAGGTAAATTCAAGATTGTGCGTTTCCTTCCTCTGAATATACTGAAACATTGAATAGTTCTACCAAAGGAGGAGATATTTCAATTAAACATGATATAAGAAAGTCCTATGATACAATTGACTGGAGTTTTATTTTTATTTGTGATTTATCGATTTGGTTTCAATGACTCCATCATTTTTAAAATTTATAATCTATTCAATTCATCTACTACTTCCATCCTTATTAATGGTTTTCCTAATGGTTAGTTTAAATTCACCATGGGAGTTAGGCAAGGTGACCCCTATTATCCATTCTTTTTTCTATTGTTTATGATTAGCTTACTAGATTACATTCTCACCTTATTGATCAGAATAAGATTAATCCTATTACGAATATTATAAAATGAAATGATCCCATGCATCACTTTAGTGTTGATGATATTATCCTTTTCCTACAATGGGATAAAAATAACACTCACAATCTAAAAAAGGACCTTTCACACTATGAGTATATCTCTGGTCAAAACATTAGTTGGAACAAATCCCTTTTTTTCTTTGGAAAAAATCCCCTATACTAGAAAGAGTTCCATTACCAATATTCTAAGTATTAAAGAAGGCTTCCTACCCTTCTCTTATCCTTGAGTACCTATTTTTTTGGGAAAGACTAAATATATTTATTTTTCCAACACTATGGACCAAACTCTCAATCATCTCTCCTGTAAGAATGGTAAATCCCTCTTTGTGGTTGGCAGAATATGTCTAGTTAAATCCACAATTTTCACTAAAATGGTCTAGTATTTGATGATCTACAAATTTCCTGATAGACTTTTTTTAAAAATTCTTCAACAAGAATTTTGTTTGGATCAAGTGTATCCTAGAAAGGAAACATATGGCCATCCCTTGGAAAAACTATTGTAAGCATTTGGAAAAAGCCATCCATGTAATTAAGAACCAAGATCTTTTTAATGAGTCCTTATAATATAGACTTACTTGGAACATCATTCAAAATAAATTTTACTCCATTTATTTTCTCTGAAACAATTTCCTAAATAAGAATATTAAGGTAAACATGATCTATATTAGCTCTTCTGTTTGGTCATCCATAAGGTAGGCCTTTTCTATCATCATAATTAACTCGATATGGATGGTTAGAAATGACTATTCTATGATTTTTTTGGTTAGGAATCTAGACTGGTACCACTTTAATCTCCATGTTACCACATAATAATTTACTAGAAACCACTAGTTGTATTAGTTGGGAGGTGTTAAATTATTAGACCTCTAACCTTAATGATAACATTATTCATGTCATTGATAATTACCCATATTCCAACTCAAATGACTTACATATTTGGGAAACTTATTATAATGGTGTTCATTATTAAAAAACAATCAAAACTTTCAAATTTTGGAGAACAATTTCAAATTGTATAAATAATTCTATAAGACAAGGATCAATCCCTTGAGGTTTACTCTTTCTTTCCATATTGTGTACAATAGAGTCCCCACTGATGTTTGTATTCAATATTTTCAGATTCAAATTTTCTCTAAATTTAACCTTTTTAATCAACATAGAGAAGATACTAACTATCTAATTTTGTCCTATGCTATAGATTCTACCCATTAAAACAATATTTTTGACATTTTTTATTGCATATGGCTTCTGATTGAATCTCTCATCTTGCAGTTAAAAGGTTGTGTGGAAATTGAAACTACTCCAAAAAATACAAAAATTTCATAGATGTTATTATGGAACATCTTCATGCGATCTGGTATGATAGGAATTCCCTCATTCATAGAAATTCCTCATTTAGATTAAATGAAGGTCAAGAGCGAATCCCCATTTCTGTTCTTGAAGATTCCTCAATTCTAAGGGATTGTTTTGGAAACTCTATCATAATCATTGAGATTGTTCGATGTATGTGGATTGACAATATCTATTAGCATTTTAGGCATACATTTGAAGGTTTCTAGAAAGAATTTCTCCCACGTTTTATTTAAGTGAAAGTGGACAGTAACTCTAAGGGAAATTCAAGTCCCTTTGGTTGGGGTGCTATCTTTAGGGACCACATTATGAAATGCCTTGGTTGTTTCTATGGAAGATGTGGAATCACCTCATCCCTGGAATCTACAATTTTGAGTGTGATACATGTTTTTTCCTTCTCCAAACAATAGGACTAGAACAATATTTTTATTTAAAGCGATTTGACCACAATTATCCAGGCCATGTGGAATGGAGTTCTGCATCTTTCTTGGCCACTTACAACACGATCGATGAATTGTATTCGCTCCTCTAGATTAGTTACTTTGTCACTCACACCTTCTGCGAAGCCAATAGGGTGGCAGATGGTATAGATAATATTGGACCTAACCAGTAAATAACTTGGATGGTTGACCTTATCAATGAACTTCATCCTTTTTATGATAATGATTGTAAAATGATTATGTCAATTATAATTTTTTAATACTCACTTTTTTATATAAAAAATGCATTTCAATCCTCCCATTATAGATCATATTTTCAAGAGTATCACCATTTGGAAGAAATTTTGATTTTTTATAAACAAATAATAACTAACCAAAAAAACTCATATAGATTATAATGGATAGATGATCCTCTTGGGAAAGAATATTATATTGTTATTGACATTATGGTAGCATGAAAGAATATACAAAGAGACTTTGGTGGGTAAATCGAAGATGGGGTAGCTATGGAAATATATTTTCATTTGTATAAGTGTATAATAAATTTTTTTAGATGGAATCTATTATAATGGGATGAATTGTAATGATTTAGTTTTAATATAGGTGTTGGTTTTCTGATTATTTTTGAATATTGTGTATAAAATCATGTTTAATAAAACAATATGATCTGTTGAAATTCAATTTTTAAAAGATAGAGTTATATTGTCTCAAAAGTCGACTTCGATAACACTACTAGTCCAGGACTGGGGTGTTGACCTTTGAGTTAGTGATTTTTTGGAATTAAAATATCAATGGTAAGATAATATCGTGTTTATTAGGGCTTCATCGTCAAGTAAAAGGGAATAGAAACTATTAATTGTGTTTTAGGATGTATTTGATTTTAATAACATTATATATGGGAAGGGGATACCAAGTGTTCTTCATTCATTCTATGTTTGAGGTAGATTATTTTTCACAATCATTTTTATAGTATTGGTGATCAAGTAAACAAAAACAAAAATGTCCTTAAATAATACAATTTCTCAATAAACAATACAAAAATATCATTAATTGATATTTTGTTTTATTAAAATGTATTAGGAAATTCTCTAATATTTCTATAAGTATTTTGGAGGTCACTCTATCTCACTTATATTGGTAAATAATGAGTTTGGATTGATGGTTTTAAATGAATCTTAAATGGTTTTGATGTGATTGATTTGGGAATTCATGAATGGTGTATGTGTGAATACAAATAGATTTACTACCTAAATATTTTTTAATACTCTAAGATTTATCCATGTTAAATTAGGTACTTAGAAAGTGTAATTTAAGTTGATCAACTCTGGGAATTACCAGGGTCTCATGACCATCCCGACCCTTTTTAATTATAAACCATATAGTTTATGTTTTTAAATGTGAATGATTTACACCTTTTTTAATAATGTAGAATAAGGAAATTAATATTTTCTTCCTATATGAGTGGGTTCCGACTCATTCAAGGTGTAATGAAAGCACTGACATTGTTACCTTATGATTTGTGTTTTTGAATGAGAAATCCAAATTTCAAGGAATTGGGAGTTTTAGTTGATTTCAAGGAAACAAGCAGTTCCTATTGATGTTCTTAATGAAATGTGGAGTTTATAATGTAAATTTAATAAAATAGATAGTATTCTAAAATAATGTCTTTGGGAGAAAATAAGGTATATAAATTTCATTTAAATGATAGATTTGATTTTTTTTATAGGGAAATTGATTTTTTTAATGATGTGAAATTATTATAGGGTTTTAATATCGATATATGAAAATGGTATATATATATATATATATAGGAAATAATTATAAAATTTTTCAAATATTATAAAAATTAAATGAAAAAAAACAATAATAAAATAGTAAAATATTTACACATTTTAAATATGTTTAAAAAATTTATAACAAACATGAATTGATGAATCCAAGACTCCATCTATATACACCAAAAATGTTAATCACTATTGTATTAGTGGTAAATACATTATTTTTATGTGATTTTAGTCACTCAACTATGGTATAAAGAATCATTGGTTAAGATAAAGACCCTTGATAACCACCAATATAAGAAAAACTAAGAAACTCTCTCAAATGAAGCAACTCTTTCATGGTTGAGATAAAATAGATAATAATAAGGGCCACATTTCATTTGAATAAATGGATTAAAGAATACACTAATAATGTAAATTTATATCTTAATGGGAATTAAATATTATCCAAGGAATCTAAATTAGTATAAAACTAAATTTGCTTTAATAAGTACCCTCTAGTGGCCATTTAATGTACAAAATAGACTATAAATTTAGTTTAAGTTCAAAACCACCATTTTATGTGTGTTAAAGACTCCTCCAAATTGGTTAAAGATATAAAAGTATGTTCTTAAATGTTCTATATAGGATGGGTTGTGTATTTTCCACATATAATAGGCCTTGGAAGCCCATTACTCAAAGTCCAAACCCAAATCTCATGTGGGCTCTTCCATTTCCTCATGATTATGTATAAGTAATATAAATATCTCACTATTTATATTATGACACAACATTTATTATTTAATTAAATAACTATTATTTAATTAAGTATTTTAAATTCCCAAATTGAAAATCATATTTATTTATAAAAATAACTATTATAATACTTGGTCTTGTGAAAATATTTTGTGGAATCCCGATTAGCATTATATTATATGTTACCCCCCAAAGAACCATTTTTATAGTTGTAAATATTTAGTATATTCATTAAAAATTATAGAATAATAGTGATATTTAACAACACATCAATGATACCAGACATACTAATTGCTTTCATGTGATCTAATGAACTACATGTCCATAAAGAAAATTCATTTTCCCTTAACATCGATATTAAAAACGACACATGGATGATGTCAATCCCATATATCTTATCTCTTTTTATCAATTACTATGTTGAATAAATAATATATAATTAAATATTTTTTTAATTATCTTGAAATTTCCCTGAATTTACTTAGAATAAAATATATTAATGGCCTTAATGTCATAACAATTCATATGAATAGATACATCATATCTGGGATAATAACATCCCGCTACATTATTAAGGTCATTCAAGACCACCTTACATTAAGAATAATTCTCATATATACTATTAAACCAAAAAAATTATTTTTTAATAATTATTAATCCAATTAGGATTATGTCAATATGTGTTGATAAAGGAAGTTTAGAAGAAGAATAGAGATCCAAATATAAAGAGTCAATATGTTTTGAATTTGATCTAATTGAATATCACATCTAAGCTTGATGTTGAATGTTCCATCATTTTTGATGAATTATAAATAACTATTAATAATATAGAAGAATAATCTAAGCCTTTTGTGGATTATTAGAAAACAAAATGTTTTAATTTTTACCATTTTTTCTATAGATATAGAGTTTTAAAGTGTATTTAATGCCATTATGTTTTCTATTATTGTTTCATACGTATGTTGGAAAAGGTGATTGAACAAAAATCATAATGTTTTTCTTAGTGTGAAGAAACCAAAACATTAAATTATAAATGATCTGATTTGGTAATAAACTATTGGAAATTTATATGGGATAGAGAGAGAAAACATATTTTCACATGTATTGAATCAGTTTGATCATAAGTATTAGAATGAATTATACCTTATTCAATAAATAAATACATGATTTATAACAAGGGATACACTTTCATACATCTCTGAGTTCTTTTCTATTTATTCTTTTAGAGAATTTGGTAAAAATTTACATTAAAAATTTAAAATTTCTACACTATTTAGATTTCTCCCATTAATTATTCATGTTAACTCACATATCATGATCTATTACATTATTAATGTTTCATCTTATCCTTTAGACCTTCTAAAATCCAAATTTTTTCTAATAGAAGATATTGTAAACATATCATGTTGGAAAATTATAAAATTTTCCTTACATTTACACTTATAATAACCCTTACAATAGAATAAACCAACCAGATATTTCTTATATCACTTAATAGAAACATATAACTTGAATACTTTGTCACATTACCCAATCCATTATAGAGATATATTAATATCACCTGTCATAAAAGACATTTCATGCTCACCATTCATTTATAAAAAAATTCAATTACCATATCACGAAAAAACACATATGGAATTTACTTTAATCATAAAAATCATTTTAAACAACCTTCAATCCCATAAGAAATAACACTTTCAGTTATCTCATAAATATGAGAAAATAATTTTGTTTTAATAGAAAAACATTCCTCAACTAAAAACTCACAAAATATTAAGACAATTAATTTCATTAAAAATATCCATGTAATATTTAAAATGAAGTTTTATAATGAATAACAACTATGATAGTTAGAAACGTTTTACAGAAAGAAGACATTATATAAAATTATTCTAGTACTTTTGTAAAGAAAATTTAAAATGAATCATAATGTAATGGAATAAAAATATTCCTTTTATAACCATTAAAATGAAAGCAAAAAGTTGTTGAAAATGGATTTCAAAAATAATTAATGTATAACTAATAAAATTAAAAAATATATCATATATATGTAGTAGAAATATTGGAAATTAATACATTAAAATCAGTTTTTAATGTAAAATCCCTTATCTAAAGTCTCACGGATTTTCAAACATTATCTGACTCCTTCTACTCGGATATATCCCTTTGTATTACCCCTTAATCGTTTTGTTATTAGTTTTATTATAAGATTAATACGTCTATGATATAGTTAGGCATTTTGGGAGAGAATTAGGTAGGTGTTGGTAGATGTAGAGTGCTAAAAAAGCGTGAGTAAGGGAGGAGAGGAGGTTCCCTTTTATAAGTGAGCAAATTAAAACTTTTTAAATTATTGAAAATTTTGAATAATATAATGTCTTATTAATGAAAAACTAGAACATAAATAAATAATATTATTATATATGTTTATAATAATCATAATATAATAATTCACTAAAAATTAAGATAAGAATTTGTGGCGTTACCACAAATATTTTAACTTAATTAACCTGAATTAACATTTACCATTGTGTCACATTTTTACCATGATTTATAATAATAATGAAAAAAATGAAATTTAAATCATAAAAAATATCATAACATTAATATTAAAAATATGGATTCTATATTTTATTATTTAACTTGTCTAATTAGTAGAAATTTCTATTATTATAGGTGTTCAAAATTCAATGCAATAAATGTTTTTAGAAAATTGTGTTTTTAAGTATAAAAATGTTTTTATACTAAAATAAAATATAATGTCTATTAAAATGGAATTATTTATAAAATGATTAATAAAATAGATCTTATATTACATTATAACAAGATAACAAATATAAAGGGGAATTAAAATTACTTGTCTTTTTGGAAAGAAATGATAGTTTTGCAAAAAATGAAATTTTTACTTTCCAATAACAAATAAATATTTTAAAAAAATACAAAAAATTAAATTCAAGAAATATTTAATATGAATATTCCAAAAATGATTTTAATTTTATAAAATTCAATTTCTGAAATAATAAAATTTAATATCTAAATAAAAACATGTAATTCATGGAAAAACATTTTAGTTAAAACACACAATTTCTTTTTCGATTGAAAAATTAAATAATGCCTTTTCTAAAACTATTATGAATATAAATCCAAAAATTTAATAAATAAAAATAAAAAAAATTATTTATTTCTATGAATACCTATTTTTTCATATTCTCCACCCAAAAAATGTTTTCTTCAGGATTTTATTCATTATTTAAACAAGTGAGGGTATTTTTTCCCTCATAGAATATTCTTATTCTCATGTTCCTTCTTCGATCATGTTATTTTTCCAAAAAACCATAACCTGGTAAATAAACTTCTTCCATATTACCATCTCTATATGATCCAATTATTGTTGTTTCCATTCACTATAAAAGATATTCTCATCTAATTTCTCATCTTTAGGGATAAAAACATGAGATTAATGTACTTATGTAGAAAATAAATATGAAGCATGTAATATACCTGAGAAATAATCAATGGAAGGAAAACTAATTGACTAATACCTCCAATTTCTTTATAATTTCATAGGTTCTAATGAATCATGGTTCAACCTACATTTTTTAACATGAAAATTTACAATACTCTAGTGAGATATTTTAATAGGTAAATGATCACCAACCTCAATTAGAAGTGTATTCAAGACTGAATGTTTCTATATACCTTAGGTGTGCCACCTCAAATTCGAGAGACTTACAATTACTAGTGGGGGTTTAGGGAGTTACCATGGGTATTCTATAACTCTTATATTAATGTGTTAAACAACAAGATAAATAACTAAGAATCATGAAAATTAGTAAACCATCAGGGTACATAGATAAATAAACATCAAACATTAATAATAAGAAATGTTGGGATAGGCATATAGTCACACATTATCAATCAACCATTGGGGCAATCACACATAAATAATAAATTAATGAAAATAAATTTATATTGAACTAATAGTGTCAGAGGATCTAATACATTCCATGGGCCAGACCTCATCCCAACCTATGAATACTGTCTGAGTTGCTCCATCACCATCATTACATCATGGGCCTTAGCTGAACCTGTACCTCTATCAGGTGAATGTTTACTTTAAAATCTACGTTCAATGGTATCTTTAGTAGGATGTAAGTACATTAATTAGTAGGGAATGACTATTATAGTCATGTAATAACATGTAATGTAGATATATGTGAAATTTATATGCTCTACTGAATAAGAAAATACAATAATTCAAGAAATGTAAATAAAAAATAACTTATTTGGCCAAATGTTGGAATTCCTATTAGGACGTAATGATGATAATTCAAATATAGTAACTATTTTTTATCATGGGGTCTGATACCTCAATCGACTATTTGTAATACAACCATTTTTCAGTTTTCTTAGAGAATGTCAAGATGAATGTGCCTACTAAGAAGGATATTTGACCAATGCCTACCAAATAATGGGAAATCTATAGAACAAATTAATATCATGGGTAATATACACATACTCATGGAATGAAAGCATTGCCAAGTTGGTGTAGTATACACATCCCTATAGACTTTATCAACCATCTCCATAACAATAATTTCAAGTAGAATTATACCCATCACGGGATCATCCTATGTACACATGCTTTTCTGAGGTAAAATACCCATCTCTAGGGGATACATACTTATACAAATATTGGTAGCATACCTATCCATATTGAATAATTAGGAACTTCTGTAAATATTCCCGTACCTATGGTAATAACATTGATTGGAAAAATAATGAATCTACCTAGGGCCCCCCATTATCCTAATGGATCAAGATGAAGCAAGTAATAAGAAATAAGTGTCCTAGACATACACCTAATCCACCTCATCCACCATATCTGTCATTGAAACAACTGTCACATTATATCTAATTTGACACCCAGATCTGTCTATACACATGACAATGTATCATTGGATCCCTATTAGGATTACCAAGAAACTCAGGTGCCATAGAACATCCACATTTTCTACTACACTTTGCACATATAACCACTAAGGGATAGTGTATAATTGAGAACCCACTGGGGAACCCCAGTCAATATAAAATGGATACACTCCTCTTTGATTCATCAGTCTTAATCTAATCTGTCGAGTTAACATCTATTACTTTAGGACAATATAACACTTAGCAACATTGTATAGTAATTGTGGTCGCAATGCCTCATAAAGGATGTTATTTACTAGAATGGTCAAGGGAGATGTTAAACTACCCATATCAGTGTATGTGGTTATCCTAGGTTGGTTTTATCACTTGACCATTCCATATCTCCTATGTTGTGTCTAAATAGGCCTGCTCACATAAGATGAGAGAGGGTTTCTAATATTTCACTCATCTCTAAAATCTCAATATCTCAATGGAACAGAACAATTTTTCTATGATCCATCTGATCATGTTCCACATTTTACACACTCACCTCTATGTTAGAGGTATATAAAGATCATATGAAAGGGATATCAAATATCATTAGATCTAGAATCACCTCTCAAGAGGCATGGAAGCCACCATGTATCTCAAATGTCTGACATGGACCTCTTGGTAAATCCATCTCAAATCACAACACTCCTCCTTTAAAATATATTTATGGACACCAACACTAGATTTTCTAAGTCTCCAAGATCCTAGTCCCTCCCATCAGGTGTTTATAAGTCACAATTCATTCTATATTCTAGGCATCGACCATCGATAGCCAAGGAATCAACCCATTGTACATGGAGAAATTTGGCCATGCCAATTTGGTAGGATCATCTATAGTTTCCTATAGTCCCATATAATTTTATTTAAAATAATAAATTTAATTTCATTAAATTATCTGGTGTAATCTCCCTAAATGGTGAGCCCAAACATCCAAATTCATTGTAACTTGACATCATAATGCATAGGGATATTATGTGAAACCACATATCTCTTTTAAAAATTGTCTATTTGTTTTACAATAGTCAAAAGATACTACCCATGCCAGTTCAATCCCCCAAAATGGTTGAATGGTCTTTGGCTATGCCCCCAAACTCATAACAAATACCCAAAATTGTCGAAAAATATAATTTTATACAATTTAAATTAATTTAAAAACATAACTCAATTTAAGAAATAATCACTAAATTTTTCATTGGAAACCTCATCACATTGGAACAAAATACCTATACCCACAAGTGGTCCCTTATGGCCCCATACATCAAACCGAGAAAAATCCCCAACCTATCCATCCAAAACCAAAACCTAATCATTTTAATAGTAATTAAAACCAATAGTAAACTGTTTAGTGAAACATACCTTTGTGAACATAGTAAAAGACAATAGTCAAGCATTGTATCAGGATGTCCTCTCCCTTGGATACATCAAATCCATATAGAAAACATGATATTTAAACATTATCTTGTGAAATATCCAAAAAAATACCTAAACCAAACCAATGAAAATGTATTATGAAATATGGATTGTATGGAATTGAAAATTGAGAGGATATTGTACTATGATCTATGAAAGAAAACTCTTAAGAACACATCCATAAATCATTCAAAAAAATAAAAGGGGAAGGATATCAGACCCTTTGGTAGTTAGTGTGACAAGGGATGGGAGAGGGATTTCACATTCACATAATTAAAGGGGTTGAAATTTAAATTCCCCTATTTAAATTCCACATGATAGCGCGTACTTACCCCAATCCTATCATGTAGCTATCTATAGTAGGAAAGTGGCTCTGGTAGACCCACTGGCTAGCTGATATAAAAACACTAGATAGACGATGGTGATACAATCCAACAAGGCTTCTTTTAACTGCCACCAAGTGTTTAGTGTCTTGTTGTATCCATGGATAAAACATCAATATCATCCCTTAATAAGGCCATTATGAACCCTGCAAGACACTTCTAGATCCCCATTTCATGTCTAAAACACCTCTTTTGAGGTTCTCTTACTCTTAGAAAATTACTCCGATGCCCAGTTCAAAATTCATTCTATTAAAAAAAATTACATAAAATTTCTTATGAATTCAAAAACATATCCATACGCATAGGATTTTAAAATATCATCATGAGAGAACTTATCATCATCAATAAGTCTCATCAAGAATTTTCTGTTAGTCACGACCTACTTGAGACACCAATTCCAAATTTAATGATTTTTTTATTTTCTTAAACACCCAACACGCCTTCAAAAAACATCATTAATATAAGGTGACAAAAAGGGAAAAAAATTGATAAACTCTAAATTTCATCATTGACACATTATGATAACGCTTTCCCATGCTCGTCTATCAGGAAGAACCCACAAGTATATATCCAAATGGTCATCCTATTTGTATTTCCACATAGTAGAGGAATTTTCTCATACCACAAAATTCCATTCAACATTACTATAAATCAGGGTAATTATCGAATGAAACACCCCTATCATGTTCTTATAGTTCTCTCTGTGTGTGTTTCCATCTGATTGCACCAGATAATTCATGTGAGAACTATGTGAGCACTTTTAATAATTCATATTTCAAAATTCTATGACATAATGGATGCACCTCCACCATCAAAGAATAACACAAGAATGTTGAATTTTACCGAAAATTCCAAGACATTTTCTGAAATGAATTGGTCTTCTCAAAAATGACACACACGATGTGGTTTTTACCTTACTACATCCAATTACATGTTGAAGCATCGGTCAAACCTCCTTTGGATGACATTCCTTTAAGAACACATAACTTCAAATTCTTAGGAACTTATAAATTGCATGATATTGATTCCCATGTCCCAATGAAATCCAATTATAGTTTAATCATTATCACTGAATCTCAAATTCTACCTTCATTTTTTTTCAATTTTTGTAACCTCCATTAGAATGAATGATGACCATATTATACTGTGATCATCAATATACATCTAATATGAAGTACCCATGGACCGTCCCAACTTATCTCAAGACAATAGACTATGCTCAGACTCTATCTGTGTCACATATGAATTAATACATGACACACACTAAGGAATCCTAGTGTGTTGAAATTAAATTATCCACCAACTTCATAATAAAATAATCATCTTCCAATTACAATTCCTACCTCTTAAAAACCTTTTGCATGTGGGTCATATTTCTAAATTCATTATCATGCTCCCCACCATAGAAGTGACCTATCTATCACCATACTGAACAAAATTCTTAACCATCACAGCCAACATGATATCCATTTTTGAATATAATGACTAGATTTTGATGAAACAACTCATACCTAAACTCCAAGGCATATAATTAAAAAACATCCATTCTTGAATCAAAGAACCCGCATCCGTGATAACCAAAAAATCAAATTTTTAGTGAGGTTCACTCCCTCAATTAGCTGATGGTGCATTATCCACAATATGGATTCCCTTAATAATCCTAAATTTTAACACTTGTTGGATCCCATATGACACATATGTCACTCCGCCCAAGCCACACACCCCATATTTTCAAAACTCACTTGAAAGCATGCCCACATAATTTCATCAAAACCATCGGTCCTAAACTATCACTCATTAACTCAATTATTTTAAACTTAATAGTGTCAGACGTATCTAGAAAATTCTACCTTATTATCACCTAGAAACAAGTAGTATTTCACTCCATTGCCTCCTATAAATTGAAACTAGAATAATGTTTTTTTAATTCATACACCACTAAAACATGGCCATGAACATCAACACAAACTAGGATACCTAGAATGCCTTTCTTATTTAACCTGATCACCCTTTCAACACTTTTTTAAAGGTCTGGCACCATACCTGTTGTAGTCACAAACACATGATTCTTGTAAATGAGAATCATTTTAAAACATGCGTGTATAACCATGAAATCAAAAAAAATCTAAATTAGATCTATGACAAAACGGTCAGGAACCTAAATGCTTCTATCCATTGAAGTCAGTCTTGATACTATGACACTCTAAGTGCCTCGCATCAAGGTGTTCTAGCACTAAAGTGTTATTTTTATTTAAAGGAAATGCATAATCATACCTACCCCATTATAATAGAACATGTTTTCATCAACTTCGACATGATAATCAAATTTTACTATATTCCTTGAAGGTACTAGTAAGATAGGTTAAACCATCTCACAAGATTCCCAAAAAGGAAAACTAAGAACCATGTTACCAAAAAATTGGCTTCATGAAAAAAGTCATCAGGTACCAACTCACTATATCAAGAGTCATATATCAAGGGTTATTGGGTCTACCACCTCCCCTAAATTTGTGTCCCTCAAAAATTCACCAAATCGTGATACATTATATATTTTTGTATGTCAACAAACCATATCCTCCAATGTGACTTTCCATACACTCATTGTTCTCATCAAACATAACCCAACATCACATGCCTAAAACCACCATTTTACTAAGGAATCAATCCTCTGTAAGTATATATTCATCAAACTACTCCCTAGATGATATCATCTCATTAAACATGGTCAACATACTACTATTTAATCAAATATATCCCATATTAAGTGATTCAAGCACGTGGTTTGGTAGAATAATATTTCATTTAATGTTATATAAGAAAATACCATATAGGTTATTACTGTCACATTAAATAAAAACATTAATATAATCACCTATAAGGGTTTCATTGTCACGGTATAAAATTATTGCATACCCACAATGGTAACTAAATGTCTCATCCACCAATAGATTGTACCACCCACCTTCTCATAGACTATCTTACTATAGATCCACAAGACTTGTCCTTAGAAATAAATACATATAATTGTATCCCCATCTAAGATGAATACCACACATTAATCATACTATAAAATTGTGTATGAGTAGTTGCTGAGACATTAAAAAACACGGCCTCCCAACAATGATAAAATAAAATATAGCCGAACATACATGTCTTGCATAAGCTATGTTCCAAATCATAATACATGAGATTCCACTAGCCTCCATGGAAAAAATCTGAAATCCAATAACTATATTATTTCCAATATGATAAAACATAAAAATGAAATTATAAAACCATTAACCTAAAACATGATGTGAATCAAACAAGGATAAAATCAGTCAACTGTAACATTCATAATCCGTAAAAACAAATCCATACCAAGAAATATGAACTTCTTAACGAAACATTGTTCATGACAAACTAGCACAGAACAAATCACATGATCCAAAACATTACTATATTTTTTAACTACCAATCCCAAAATAGTAAAAAATGAAAAAAAGGAATTGATACCACATTGTAATGTCCCGCCTCCCTAGAACACTAATTTTTTTCCAGACTAACAGTTACAATTTACCTCTGATGTTCCTCCATGAACTCCAAAGGATTCCAACTAGAAGTTTGGGTTTGCGTATGAACCATATGGGGATAATACCCCATATATCATAGTGTGAAATTATAATATTAATATCCAAACATAGTCCAAAATTTTAAACCATCATGGTATACTGATAAATAAAGATCCAAAAATAATAATAATAAATGTGGGGACATGAATATAATCACACATGCTTGATTACCCATTGGGATGATCAAATATAAATCATGTGATAAATGAAAACAAATGAGACCCAAATTAAAAGTCTTAGGTGATCCAATATAATCCTCGATTATCACCTCATCTTGACCACTGAATCACATATTCCTTAGATCGATCAGTTAATCATCATCCCCAGCATGACCTAAAATGACATCAAGTGAATGTATTCATGGGAAACCATGTGCAAAAGTTTCTTAAAAAATGTTTGAGTACCTAACTCTGTAGGTAACCACCAATTTAGACTCCCAATAACTATAAATCTAGTGATATTTTCACATTGTATTCTTTCTTGATTAAGAAAAAGACAACAATAATGGAAATTTAAATTATAAATAATTGTGTTGTTCAATTTAAGAATGTCCCTAACCATGTTATGATAACCACTCCAACATTGTAACCAGGGATGCTCCATGGGTTTCAGACCATGATAAACCCCACATTTTTCATTGAACTCCATGTTTTCTTAGAGCATGTCATTATGAATGTTCCTATTAATAACACCTTTTGGAAAATACTTGGGTAACCCTAGATGACACATAAATAACAATCCCACTAAATGTAATATAATCATCCTCATGACACATTGGTTCTTCCCTGTGGGGTTAATATACACATACTTGTGATAGAGATCAACGACCTTAGGTGATATACCATTTGAGGAAAATATACCAATACTAAGATCATCTAAAGATAAAATGCCTACTATGGATAATATAATCATCATTGTGGAACATGGTTATAGACAAACAAGGGTAATATATCCATCCACATTGAATAATTGGGAACCATAAAAAATATAACCATCCTTGGGCCAAGCACAATGACATGTAAAAGAAAAGGAATACCTAAGGGTATTCACCATTAGAGGGAACTATATATAAACAAGAAATAAATAATATATGGGGTCATCCTCTTTCATGAACCACCTAAGCCACCATAACCATATTAGATCCTAATGTAACTGGAATTATAAGGTGACACATTTAGTCATATCTACCCCCAACCAAGATTCATCAGATCCCCGTTAGGCTTACCAAGTTATTGTGGTCCCATAGAACACCCACATTATCCACTACCCATTTCATATATAACCAGTCAGTGTGGGCCTATCACTAGGAATCCACGAAGGCCCCTTTTATTGATACAATAGATAAGAACTCAAATTGGAGTCCTTATTCTTAATCTGGTCTATCAGGTTAACATGATTTACCTTAAGAAATTATATATCTTGGAAAAATTATAAGTTCACCATATCTGAAAGGCCTCCTAAAAGATGTCCCACACTAGGAAGGTGTAAATAGATGTCACATGGCCCATATCGAAGACAATTTTCATCCTAGGATACTCTAATCACTCAACCATCCATCTAATATAATTTCTACACACGTGGTCCTGGTTTCATCAGATAACAAAGGGCCATTATTTTTGCACATGTCTCAAAAAACATCACATATGATGGGAAGACATGTGCCCTCATAAGGTCCACCCAATTAGGGTCTTCTAATCCCACACTAAACTCCATCATGTAGGTGTATCAATAAACTTTTTAATGGATAACAAGTCTCATTATGTCTATATTTTCATATCACTAGGTCAGGAAGACACCAGGTATTCCAAAAGTCTCACATTCCCCACTTATTTAGTCTATCTCAAGAGGGTGAACTCCTACATCAAGATGGAATTATTGGAATCCAAAAAGGGGTATTCTAGTCCAAATAAAGCCTGATCAATTAAATTATAGTTCTATATGTTAGAATGTCTACTATAGGCATATCATCAACCATTGGTGTCCAAGGAATCAATCTAGTCAACTAGGACCAACATGACCTAGGCATATTGTTCAGCTTATCTAATGAATCTTATAGTCCTAACCATTTTGATTTAAATTAATAATATTAATTTTAATAAACCATTTCACATCATTAAACTAAAAATGTGAGTAAACTCAATTGACAGCCTCAATATCCACAATCATCATAACCAGATATCTTTAGTCAAAGGGCTAAAACGTGAGACCACCTACCTCTTTACAAGTTTTTATATTTATTTTTAGAAGTTCTTCATTGGATTCCAGGACATGTTCATTCCCCACTCTTCCCAAAGGGTCCTCTCTAGTACCCCTGGTATAGTAATTCAGGAAAATAGTTTCTACAAATTACATTTAATAAATTAAAATTAATTAAAAAATAAAATCAATGAAGATAATTTTGAAACCTTAAAAATAATTTCTCAATGTTGTAACTAAAAAAAACACCCATGATTGGTCCCTTTTAGACCATAGATATCATACCAATACAAACCTACAACCTATCACAGAAACAAAAATACAAATTCATTATATTTTTAATTAAAACCATTAATAAAATAGGAAGTTTAACATATAATTATCGAAATGGTGGATGAATGAATGGAGATGTTGTCCTAAGATGTCCACTCCCTAGGATGCATGAATGTGATAGTGTTTTCATGAAATTTCAAGTTGATTATGTTTTAATTTTCATTTATAGCATAGTTAGGACCTTATGTTTCTCTCAAGAACCATTTATGTTTTAAAGTGTGTATATTTTATAAAAATGACTAAAATGAGGGCTGCAGTTTTAAAAGTTATTCTATGTAAAACAACATATTAAAAGAGTTTAGTATTTGAAAATGAATTTTTATTTTAATGAAACTATAAAAATTATATGATCATTAATAAGTGACTACACCACATGAAATGTTACTTATTCTTAATTGATTAAAATGGTTTGGTGTAATATTTTTCATTAGAGTTAACTAGTATCATGGTTGTCCACAACGCCATTAAAATGATTCAAAAAAGACTAAACCATTACTGAAAAATAATGTCGTAAATATATATCATATAATCATTAAGTAAGGATTAGCATAGAATATTTAAATATAAAACATTTTGGAAAAAAATGGGATAAATTTTCCCTCAGGTCGAAACAACTCAAGTCATAAACGTAAAATTACACATTTATCGGTTATGAAACAAAAAATGTTTTTCAAAAAAAAAATTAATAAAAATTTAGAAACATTAAGAAGAAAAATTCTAAACTAAAATATACATAACCTAGAAAAGGATTATGTTTTTTAACTCCCTCTTAATTTCATTACCTCCCTTACATTGATAACCCACTTTTTAACCCACCATCAATAAGAGAAGGAATATCATGTCGAATTATAACTTCATCATAGAACATATTATGAGGATAAGAATATGTAGAAAGTAAAAAGTGGTGAGAGTAATACTTTGACACTCCAAATTGGAAGATTATTTCCCCCGAGTAATTAATTAAAATGGGTCTCCCAAGGTTCCAATTTATAAGAAATGTGGATGGCATTTCTGGGCACTCTTGATTTCAAAAATAAATATGATCATGGATTTTGGAAAGTAGAACACCATATAAAACATTGAGAAAAATTAAAAAGATATCTTCCCACTTCTTGAATTTGTCCAATGAGAATTTAGAATTATTTTTTATCAATAACGTAACAAATAGATAAAATACATAACTAACATTGAGACTATGAAAAATGAAAATTCTCTATAATGATGGCACATTTTGCACCTAAAAATGTACAAAGTGGTCTCCCTGATATTCTATAGTTATCTATCCCATATGGTTTTTTATTTTCCCACCAATTTTCATCCTAATTAGATGAAAAAATATATATTCATTTTGTATTTTAGTCCACATGTGTGGTTGGGATCTTTCCTAGATTGTCCTGTTATTTTTAATTTCATCATAGACTCCCCAAATAACCTCCTCCAATAATTTACTCATTATTAAAAGTAAAATATTCATTTTCAAAAGGGAAAAACATTAAATAATTTAATTAAATTTTAACTTCAATTTTGTTATTATATATTTAATTTAAAACAAAAAATCAGTTTAACATAGTGTTATAAGGGTGGAAATGAATAGTGTATCTCCATATAATCACACACCCACACCTAAATGTTTTCCTTGATGAGAAATGTCACATTTCAAAAAATGATGCATAAGATTTTATCCAATATTATTAATATTTAATATTAATCATAAATTATTTTCTTGGTAGCCTATTGAGAATAGAAAGAATCACACCAAAGAGTTATCCTTACTATGGATGGAAATTATTGTCTTGTAAAAATCATTGGATAAAAATTACATAATATAAAATATACTAGTATTATTAAATAATTCACTACTACAACATTTTATTATATCTCCAAGTGTATGTGAAAATAATTTCATTCAATTAATTTCACTTATTATCCAATAACTATATATTATTTTTTAAAATTTAGACCTTCAAGATTATTTCCCCCAAACCGTATCTAAATCCTTTATATTAAAATTTAAATTACCTAGTCACTTAAGAATATCAAGAAGTAAAACCATAATATGTCAAATAATATTTCCCCGTATTTATTAAATTTCATCACTCTACTCATTTTTATTTCTGGTTTTTTTTCTTTTTCTTCTTTTGACGGTGAGGAGGAGTAAAATAATATTTACACACATAGTTTAATCTATTGCAGTAGTAAAATAGATCTTAAAAAGAATATAGATATTGAAAATTCATTATTAAATTTTATGAAACATTTACCTATCAATATTTAACTTCAATTATGCATGAATTATTCAAACATCATGGTTGAGTGAAATGATATGTGGAGATGGTAAACTGCATCATTAAACTATTAAAAACTCATAGATAAGGTAACAATATATCAATGTTTTTATCAATAAAAAAGTTTTTTAGCAGTGAAAAATTACTAATTTTAGATAAAATTACCACTTTAATGTCAATTTGATTCCCAAAATCACATTCCATCAGTGAATAAAATTTTCATTAAATGTTAAAACAACTTGAAATGGGAGAATTAATAATTAATTTTTAATAATTTACATGATTGTATGACAATAAAAATAATCATTCTATTAAAATATTTAAAAAATATATATAGTGGGTGGGAAGTAAATATACATTGTACTAAATAAAAAAGTAAAAATAAGAAAGGAGATAGCCATAACTAATGAAATAACAAAAGTGGGTAAAATTAAAAATATGATGATGCAAGATAAAAAGATAATAATAATAAAAATAATGAAAATTCTACTTATTATAGAAATCCCCACCCCCCCCCCAACACACACAAACACAATTCTTGTTCAATGTACTCAATTTAATGACATAGAATATGGGATGGAAGGATAAGTCTTCCTAGGTTCCACAAGATGGTTGTTTCTTGAATGAGGATTTTCTATACTATGGAATCTAGAATGGTTTCATGAAAGTGATTCAAACACTTCCTATACAGAGTTATTTTTTTTCTGTTTCATCATTTTTAACCTACACAGCACCAAATGGTTTATCATTAGTAATAGTGTATAGGCTAAAATAGCACGAATAAAGATTACCTTGGTAATAATTCAACCCTTCAATGAAAATAATTAACTTCTAAAACTATGGAACTGATGATGGACGATAATGTCATGGTAAGCCTTGGTTATCTCCCTATATAAATGGGAGTTATAAAATGATTACCTTCGCATTTCCTCCAACTCCTAAATCATTATGTTCCTTTGATCACCGAGAGTAGAAAAAATTGAATTTAAATATTCAATGGCATAGTAATCCCTATGCACTATCTATACAAGGATATGACAACTCCTTTTGAAAAAAAATATGATAAGGTGACATGACAATATGTATTTTTAAGTTAAAACAGTAAGCCTAAAATTCATCACTAAGTTGATGACTCCAATTTTTTTGGGATGAACCAATTTTAAATAATTTTTGTGACTTATATATTTTGTGTAACTACTAGAACGTTTTTTGGGGTTCATATTTAGTTTAGACTCAGTACCCCACCCCATTTTAATGAAAAATTTATTTTATTCTTTATTTTTTAAATGAGAACCCTGGTCACTATTGGTGAACCTCAGAAATTAAAACCTATATAAAACTTATGTTATAAAAAATTCAACATATCTATATGAATTACCAATCCTTTTAAATCATTCTTCACACTATTTTAACACATGATATATTTTTGGAATAATGTACAAGTTTTAGAAAAAATTAGTAATTGATCCCATAAATGGAATTCCCCAAATATAAAAAGCTTCATGGAAAATAAAGGGTTGTCGAATAATATCACTAATTATAGAGAAAATCCATTTCATATGACAATTAAGACAAGAATTACATAAATCATAGGAAATCTAAAACAGCATTGGAAAAAATAGACAAAAATCGAGGTCATTGTGAGTGTTCTGTTGGGGACCAAAGTTGCCTCCATATGTAATGGTGTGATGAAAGAAATGGACAAACTAAAATTCACAATATAGAATTAAAGTCTGGAGGAATTGTTCACAACATGTGTTAAAATGTATGATATCATCCAAACTATACCCATGAGACTCATGATTCAAAGGATCATCTTGGTTTTTATTGAAATGATTGTGATTTTGATATGTTACCAAATAATTTACAATGTCATCATACTAACGATTATCATATTACACATGAAAAACTTTATTATTCGATAACATTCCATTAATGAGAGTACAAGTGGATGATTCAATGATTTAGGATATAAGGATCTTATGGATTTTTTCACCCACCACCATATCTACACTTTTTTATCCCTAATTTGTATGTCTAATTCCTGGAGGTAGATTATACACTGAATGATATATGGTTTGGATTATGTTTTCATAGAGAGCTACCAAAGGGTTGTATGGATAGAGAAAATAGTTACTTTAGACAGAAGTAGATATGACATGAATTTATATAAGGAAACATAGTGGAATGTAATTCATTTCATGTTATGCTATAGTTTATTTGGTTAGGGTCGAGTATGCATAACACATAAGCTATGAAATTGGAGCACGATGAACCCATTGTGATAAACCATTCCCTACATTATAGTTGTAGGTATCACACTTGCTCTCAAATAATATATCCCTCCATGGTGGTTGGATTACAAGGTGTGATGTGATCCTCTATTTTAATTTGTTAAAATCATTATGATAGTTTTTATCAAATAAAAGACCATTTTATTTTTTTGATTAATTGGGATAGGGAGAGGGAAATATTTTACTTAATTCATGAATGAGACAATGATAAAAATCAATCATGACATAAGAAGTATGACACATACAACATGTTTTTAGGGATTGTTAGGTAATAAATGATATCAACTTTTTATTATGTACTTGGATTCCATCCATAGAAATGACATGTCAATGTACTATATCCAACCACATCATGAAATGGGATTTCCCTTTATTTAATACAAGAATATCTTTAATATCTTAATTAAGGAATGAACCAAGACTACTCAAACACTCATATAAATAAGAACCAAAAATAGGGAATCATCCATGAATATATCCAAGAAATTCTACAAGTAATTAAAAAATATAACCATGAATTTCTAGAATGTACCTATATAATTTCACATACCAAATGTCATCATTCAATATGAAATTTTGGTAAAGGGGAAGTGAAAGAATATATTTTTACTGAACCTTAGGGGCAATGTTTATATGAAATTATCAATAATACCCATCAAGAAAATAGTAGTATGACTTCACTGCTAGCCTCCCTAGAATATAGTCAATGAATAATAATGGAAAATGGTATTTTTTTAGTGTGCTGATTTAGTCTATGATATTCCATACAGACATGCATACTATTCCACACATCATTTGGAACTAATTCATTAATCTAATCTTTGATTACTCTAATAATATTTTTCTCAGTAACATCCGACACTGGACTAACTCATTGTCATTTATGGATGCGTTTAATGATTCTAGTAGTCGAAAATTTTGTTACCTCATTTTGAAAAAGGTCAAGGATCTTTGGGATATGATATTTTTGTTCCTACCTAGCCAGTGTATCCTAATAATTTAATAATTTATGGTGTATTCAAATTGATGGGATAATATCAGTATTTTCTAATAGTATCTATCCCAATTCTTTTTTATACTCCCAAAATATTTAAGCAATCAAAATTTATGCTCTGAATGTTTTTTAACTAAAAATGATTATAGGAGGCATGTTTCTATTATCATGATATTAATATTTCTAATTTTCTGGTAGTGTTTTAAGGTCTAATTCAATTGGATTTTGGATTTATAGTTAGAAATTAGAAATATGGAGTCCCTAATATCTTCTAACAACTCAATGGTAACATCCTTGTATGACAAGTAAGATTTTACATGTAGAAAATTACCATCGACGGTCATTATATCCTCAATTCTCAAGAAATCGTCAATTAAAGACCATGCATTTTATTTTTATAAACCGTTACAATATTCAACGCATGATTTTCTCCCAATAATTTCTATTAATGATGAAAACTCATATGGGGGATCATGGGTAATGAAGAAAATTTTCTTCGGGGAAAATAAGTACATTAATAGAATTAATTGGATGAGTTGAATTTTATTTTGAGGGTTACTTCATTGAATCAAGGATGTTGAAGTGGATAATGTCACCAAAAAACTACTTAGATAATATCCCATTATGGAAATTAAATATGGTATTTCTGGTTTTTAAGAAATGAATCCCAATATAATTGGATGATGCAAATTAATCCTATCATCTTTCATTTTATGAAAATAAAAATTCATAGGAAAAAATAAATTTTAAAACCTTATAAGAATATCCTCTAATAGACTAGCGAGGTGTGAATTAAATTGGTTTTAAATTTTAATGAATATTAAATATGGATTCAATTCCACGACTTTCAATGAAGATAAAATTTTCTGAGTCCTCAAATTTATAGAATCACACGTATGAAACATATAATCTAAGAATAAATACTCTCATATACATCATGAAGTGGAGAATGATCCATTTTCTATGTATTTATTAGGAATTAATGGATCAATTAGCATACTGACTTAGCGTTTTATACATAAATATATCATCTTTTTAAAATAATATTCAGTACATTTCATAATCACATGAACATGGACAGTAATATTTTAGTGTCATTGGTGACATGGAACACAATCTTGTAATTTCTTGAAATATCTTCAAAATATCCCACAAATTTATTCTCAAATAGTAATCCACTTGTGTATACCCTACCAAAACCATTCTTCATAACCCGGGGAAGGAAACATATGAAAGGGTGCACTCATATCCTTAATAAAGGTTAATATAGGATATATCAACTTATGATTATATAAAAAATAAGACAAGAATAAGGGTATGGGATCAGGAATATAACATATTAAGTTCATACCCAACCAGTCTTAGATCATAAACTTGATTCCTATAATAAAACATTATAATCTTAGAAAACATGACCCATACGAGTGATAAATAACCTTAAATCAATCGTTAACCATAATCTTAATTCCTAAAAGTGTGCTAATATGGTAATTATAGAAAACAAATTTCACATGTGAAGGTAAACTTTCAATACCATCAATGTAGTAGATCTTGAATTATCACATATTTCCAATTACGGACCAAGATGCAACTCTTTTCGCATAGTCGATCTGTACTCACATATTTACCATAGAAAATCAATCACATCAACTTGTTTCCCATTATTATCCCATGATATATAATTTTTTTCCTAAATTATTGGAGGGAGATATAGGTCTCACTTGTATTGGTTATAACGAAACCAACATCCTTGGCTATAACATAACAAATATCACATCATGAAAATAATACATATGGGTAACATAAGATCATAAAAGATTTTCCATATTAGAACCCATGAAAAGAAATTGGTTTCATAACCATTTCATCAAAACATAACTTATGAAAATGAAACATGTCTCATAATCATTTACCCAATTCACCAATGGACATCTCATGGAAAATTAAGTGGTATTAATAATAATTTTACCATGGTATAACCCATGGTATAGATATTGGTTTCATACACATATTTCCATCATAAACATAAATCATTTAGAGAAATAATAATAATGGTTTCCTAGGATTATATCCTCTGTAAAGTATAGTTTACATCAATGGGTTTCAACATTTATGGAAGAGGATTTTCAAGTATTACGTCAAATGTTTTTTGAAAAAAATTGAATTTGCACTTTCAAAAACACTTTTCAATAAAAACAATTTTCAAAATCATTATAATTGAAAATAACATTGGGAACATATAACGGGAGCATTAAAAAAAAATTTAAAAATTTCATTAGAAAAATAACACATTCAATTTGGAAAAAAATTATTTCAATTTAAAAATCATATCGTTAAAACTAAAATTGAAAAATTAGAAGCTAATATTCAAAGGAAATAATGTTCATGGCTATGGTAAATTTAATTCACACCATTATATTTTCATGAAATGAACTTAAAACTCATACTGCATTGGTAATATTCAAAGGAAATAATGGTCAAAGGAAATAATGTTCACTTGAGTACATAGTGAGATTAAAATGAAGGTAAAACATTTATTCTCATGAAATAACTAGAGTGTAAAAAAATTCATGAGCTTATTATATGGTAGATCATTATATTTTATCATTAGATGCATAATTATTAACAATCCTGATAAACCATGAGATTGTAACTTAAAACTCATACCACATTGGTAATATTATATCGAAATCCCCATGAAATAAAAACATTAAATGAAACACATAATATCATTAAAGAATTATATTCATTATTTAACATGTAAAATGGGAATTATATATACCTCATAGAATAATATATGTCAGAACAATAACTTATGTCCCAAAGATGGACATTTGGGACAAAAAGGATCTTAATCATTTGGTAACATTGGAAGTGTAAACCCCATGAAAGAGATTTGATGATATTTATATTTAAATACTAAAAATATAAGTTTATAATCATAAAAAAACATTCATGTTATGTATATACACCACATAAAATAAAAATGTGTTGAATAAGGAATGTGTCTTACATAAAAATAAAAGTGATATGGAATCCCTTCTCTCAGGTGTCAACTTCCTTCATAATCATTCGAACCTCATGTATAAAAAATATGATTTTAATATAAATCTATAAAAAATATATATAATACCTTATATTTTTTCTTATGACTTTTTATTCCCATTAATTAACAATTCCATGTTAAAGTCCCATTTAAAAAAATAACTTCTTTTTTGTATGTTTTGCTTTTTATTTTTGATACTCTATTTTTTATAATAGTTAAATATTCATAAAAATGTTCAAAATTTTTTAAATATCATATATATTTAGTATATATGTATTTATAGTGATCCATAAATTTTATAGATATAAAATGGAATACATTATTCATGGAGATGATAGGTCATACGTACACATGAAAATTGTCTACATTTTTACAAAAGAAATAAAGAAAGGTAAATAATATATTACATTTAGAGAACCATTTTTTCATATATATTAAAAATGTTAATGTTTCATTTTTTGTCAATAGAGCATGTCCACCTAACATTTCAGAATGCACACTAGCATCTCTTCTTGTTGCCTTGAATTCTCAATTTGAAAAGGTGGGCAGCCTTCTTCACACTCAATGGTGATGTGTGCTCCATGATCCAGATGGGATGATGGTTTTTCGGTTTATCCATTATTTTATTTATACTTTTCACTCATCTCTTAGTCTAGGTCTCCCTCATATAGTTATGTTGTGTTTGTGGAACTCATTCTCGGGGCCATCTCCTAATGGACACTTAATTATGCTACATTCGTCTAGATATTCCAACCGGTCTTGATGGGGAGGCAACATTCACTTATGAGATTAGTCAGATTGGTCATTACTGGTATGCCCAGACAAAATAAAATTGGGTCACATTTTTCTTCCTCATAGTAGGGAATCTCATAGAGTCATCTTTAGGTGTGAATCCTAAGGCATCCATTTTCATTCACTTGGTATCTAATGCTGAAGGTGTATATCTTCCAAGACATTCCCCTTATGTATCCAATTTTTAGCATGTGGTAGCTAATGAAAAAGTCATATATCTTATAATGATTTCCCATAATGTATCCCATGATTCTCATGAGTTATAAATTTATACAGTTCAAATGTTTATCTTCTTGTGGATATGGAATGAGGCTGATTATAATGCACCATAGTGGCAGATCAAGGAGGTGCATCTCATAAAGCAAAGATGTCAGACCATAAAGGATAATCAGAACACAATTTTAGGTGGATCCAAGTGGTGCACCCCTAAAATGGGGATCCATGTTTTACCATTGGTTGGGATTGAACGTTAGATAAGCCTCCTACGTACCGTAATTCAGAAATAGTTATAAAAACACATGTTGCTCAATACCTCAGTTTAAGGTCGTGTGACCAGACCAGTCTATGTAGTTTATCATCATGTTGTAAGGATGCTCGTATAAAAAAATGAGAACCAATGAGAGGCATTGTGGGGATTATACATGGATTCTTCCTTTCACAATATTATTTCTCCTATTTGGATTTTTTGTCAGTCTTACACATGGTAACAATCCAAATGGGTAGCATGATATTACAAGTAAATGGAGACTTAAGGAAAATTAGGGTGTTTGTGGATGATGTTTTGGGTTTTTGTGGAATAAATGGAGTGTATAAAATAGTGTTCTTGTAAATTATACTGTCTACCTATATATACTAGTTAGTTGGTAATCAAATACCATGTATTTATAATGGGGGGAGTGGATTGAGTGGATGAAATGGTTGGGGCTTACGTATGGGAGCGACCCATTTGGGGGACATGGTGTAGTTGGGGATTACACACAGAATCTCCTTGTATAGAGAATACATGATTAGGGATTTATATGAGAGGGATTTCCATGGGTGGTGTATGGGTTTCATGGCTATTACTAACCTATAATACCACATGAGTCATTCTCAGTGTGAGAAAAAAGATGAATCAGTATCCCTAATGCTCACACTGTGAATGATGAGACAATGAGTGATATTGTGGGGATTAAACATGGTAGCTTCCCTGGTAGAATTTCGTTACATGATAGAATGATATCATTCAATATTAAAAAGTTATCATTCATTTTTAGTCTTACAGGGACCGTCATATTCTTATGGTATAGGGTGTGTGGGGATTATGTAGGAAAACTGCCAGGTATGAATGGTTTGTGTGGGGCTTAGGCATGGAAACCACTCTATGTCGATGTTCTATGTCATGTGGTGGGGGGAGGTGGCATCTCATTATGATAGTACATGGGAAATCAATTATTCATTTCATATTTTAATACTACAAATTAACATCATGTGATGAGGACATTCATTCTAGAACTTTTTATGTCACACACTGTGGACATGGGGGCTCACTCCACACCCCTAGGGCATACATAAATGGTGCTCATAAACCTTTATGAAGAGTATGGATTTAAATATTCAAAAACATAATTGTTTGGAGGAGTTTTTGATCACAAGTTCCACATTATAATTCCTATTATAAAAATCATGGGATATTACTGTAACTATACTGAGAATCAAATGTTATGACAACACATAAAATAGGGGATGTAACGTGAGGGACCATGAAATTTTTGTACATAATTTTGGAGAGTTGCATACAAGGAATGAGTTTTTTTTTGTGAATGAGGTGTTCATACACGTTTCTTTGACATATAGGAAATCCATGGATATTCATTAATGGGGTGTGTAGACGATAAGGGGTTATGTGTAGAGACAAGGCTTACGCATAATTTTAGATTTTTGCATGCAAGGTTGGGGTTGTTAATAGAAGGATGTCATGTGAAAACCTACTGTAGTTTGAAAGAGGTTGGGAGAGTATTACATAACTGTGTGTTCACTCAAGGTATGAACCACAAAGAACCTATTGGTCAAGATCTATAGTTAAAGGGGTCTATTTCTAATATTCTTTCATAGAATATCATTTTTACTTCCAACAGAGTGGTGTTTCAACTTTCATAGGATCACGCTGAATAATTGTGGGTGGTTTTTTTCTTATAACTGATATTTTCAGTAATAGTCTGTATGATTTAGGTTTTGGAAGTGTTCTTCTGTGAATCCATGTCCTTAACATTGGAGGAAGAGTCTAAAAGGTTTGGTTGACATCACATTTGGATCATAAGTGGTTATCAAACCTCCATGGTCCCTTGAACACATAAAATTAATCTTGTGTATGATTCCCTTGGTGTATCATAGAATATCCACTGAAAGGAAAGAGACTGCTATCTTATTTGGTTCAGACGATTCTTCCATGCGTATTTAAATCTTGTATGCAGGCCTCAAAACTTCTGTGTGCTTTCATTCTATTTCTTGGAATTTTTTTTCTAGTCAAATGATGGTTTTGGTTCACCCAAAGTGTACTATTTGTAGCTTAACAAGGAATTCAGTCCCCTTAGAATCTAATATTAATAGGGACTAGAAGGTTTTGATCTAAGGTAAATGTCGATGAAATGGGTTGATTCCCATGGATGTGCACAAAACTCACCAGCTTCTAAGTAAGATGATTTTAAAAGCATGAAATGATGGTTCTGTTCTTATAAAATAGAGTATTGGGTCTTTTATAGATCTTTGAGTATCCATGAAATATGAAATTTTCTATCGTGTGTGTATGGTCAATCCTTCTGCGTGAAAAAACAAGCTGTGATCACTTCTTTCATGCAACTCCTGCTTCATCTTTGATTTGGAATTTGTGAGAAATCAGAATTCTACACGAACACTTCCTGTTCCTGTGAGATATAAAACACCTTTTACAGTGAACCTTAAATATTTCATGCTCCATCCTTATGAAATTCAAACATAATCAAAATTTCTAATCAATAGGACATTCAGGGATTTATGATTTTGTTTCCGATTAAATTGATGAAAAGACTGGAAACCCTCAGATTCTTCAATCCATGAGGGTTTTATCAGACAACCAATTCATTATGGGCTTTTTAACTCATTCCTAGAATAATTAACCTTTGAGTGATTATCTCCTCTTCTGGAACATCTGGATTCTAGAAGAAGTTATCAAACTAGTGTTTGGGGTAGATTCACCCCAGACGCGGTTCACATGTGAAGATGGTCTTCATTATTGGAAGAACTTTTTTCATAGTCACACTTCCATAGATCAAAGTGATATCAGCATCTATGTGATGAAATGGTTAAATAAAACATTCATAGAGTATTATGAAAAGGCAGAATATTTCCCTACCCATTATGCTACTACATTTTATAGTAGTGTGAGGGACAACATCTTGGGCTGGAAGAAGTATGGGGACCTGAGGTTGGGTAAATAATTCACCAACGTATGGGTGTTGGGGTATTTGGTGATCTAAAAATGCTAGGTACATGGTGTAGAGCTACTCAACATCAGGGTATATGAATTAGTGTGGTCGTCACCATTCTATATTTACCATCAATAGGAGTTGGTGCCAGATCTCATCAATCGATAATCCCATGATACGAACACATTCCACCTCCTTCACGGGGAAGTTTGAATCAGTCTTTGGTGCATTCATTGTAATGGGGTAATTCCACTTGTGGGATTGAAATATGATGAGTTTCTCTTTTCAAATAATACCTAGATTAAATGTGAGAATAATCCTCTCTTAGTGAAATATATTTTTGATTCAGTAAGGGATAATCTGAAATTCAAAATCATAATCTAAAAGGATATTCTATTCAAGGCATGGTTCAACCTGTTCCTCAAGAAAGACATGAGGTTGAGGATGTATAGTGGAGGTAAATAGTGTATTCTCATATTATAGAGGTGGAGGAAAGATCATATTGATTCATCCTAGAAGATGGAAAATACCCAACATTGGGGTACATCATGGTAGGAGGATGGGACCTGTGGGTTCACTACACTTCATTCCATACTACTTCCCTGAGTGGGTGGCTACTGAAAATAATGGATATGGGGGTGGGAATACGTCCAACAAAATTACCAATATCAATAATCATAGATACTGGAAATAGGTTCAACTTCTTAGTTCCTGTGTTGGTCAGACTATAAAGTTTAATGGTCTGGGTCGTAAGGCGAAACACACCATGAAGGATATATGGGACATTTGAGCTTCTACAGGGATAGATTTCTAAAACCTCTTGGGACTAGGAATTCTTGAATGAAATCAGTCCTCTGAATTTCATTCTAAGGTTGTCCCTCTTAAAAATTATTGGAGTCTGGGCTATGACTGTTTCTGAGGATGAGATCATGGTTTGGATCTATAACCATTTGAATTTAAACTTCCACCCTTTTGAGACTCGGCTTTATCTAATGGGGGTACAACCTTCAATGTTCATGGTAGTAAAGGGATTACGTACAAATATACATAGGTGAATTTTTGGTTTCTCAAATTTATAGAATGTTTTACCGCAAGCTGTGCCTATAGTACCATTTTACAACGCAGTTTGGGTTTCATTAATGACCGGCAAAGATAATTTACATGGGGTTCCATGAAGATCGGCATCCCTATATCCTTCACTAACTTTGGTGAATACTGGTGACTATGGTCTCCTAAAAACCCATCATTATTTCAACATCCAACAATGACACTAGTCTGTTGACAAAATATACAAGCAACTGGGTGGTAGTATATTTGGAGGCAATTCTGTGAAAGTGTATTTGGGTAATCAAACCAGCAAGCAAGGAGACAGATAAATAGCGATGAAAATGGGATTCACCCCAATATTCAAGCCAGGAATCTAAGGTGGGTCATTGATTAGTCACTTAAAGTGGCTAATATTAATTGTTAATATCTTTATATTCATTGTTCCAAAGCCATAAACATTGTTTTTAGTGGATTACATAAATAGAACTTCATTTCTCATCAAAAATGCAATTCATGTTTAAAATGCAAATTTGGGCCCAATCATTCATTTTTTTGTTGACAATATTATATTCATTTTCTGAATTTTAAATTTTGGGATATGATTTATCAATTTGTTTGGAAAATTGTATCTTTTGGGTCCGCTGGATGAATCCCAAAGAAAGATGGATAATTTTGCGCCTGAAGGCAGAAACTTGCTGAAAAAAGCATAATGGGCATAAGGCCCATGAAACCAATGTGGGGCCCAGAAACCAAGCCCAATGAAGCTCAAATTTATACAGTGGAAATATAAAAATATGAGGATCATTTTATTCAACTTTTACCGGAGCTAATTCTGATGTTTTCAGGATGATAAAGGGATATGAAGATAAGATTTAAATGGTGGACCCGACATTAATGCACAGAAATCCGTCCCACCATTTCGACCATAACATTCAAACGGCTGAGCCAAAGGTCCTGATATTTTTGGAGAATCTAGAAGATACATTGAAGAAGATATTTAATATTTATGACACCTTCGGATTCGGCCATATGAAGTGTCAAACTCACACGTTAAAATGGAGGACGAATCTGGACAGTTTTCCGGGTCAACTTCGAAACGTCAATTTCCTTTTGATTATTCACCCTCATTTTGACTCTATTAATTATTGGGGGGGTGAATTAATTACTTGGGGATGGACCTAAGGCTCTTAATATGCCTATATGAGGAGCTATTGGTGAAGGTAATATGTGTGGAAATTTTTCTTATCATCTTTTGTTGCTTGTTTCATTGTAAGGTTATGCTTCAAAATTTCCTTTGTAATGTTTTCCATTTCCATGTAATTTTCTTTTTTGTATCTTTATGTTCTTAATCAAATTCGTTCTCTTCTATATTTTCCATTTCATTTATTAATACTTTATTATCACAAAGCACAGTGATATCTCTGTGTTGTTGTGAATTAGTTCACACATAGGTGTGAATTTCATTCACACACACGGAGGAGTGCTCGTTATTTTCGTGGTTTTAATTTCTTCAATCCAATTCTTGTTAGCCATCTTCCGCCCAACATTGAGAGTATACCATCAATGGAGGGCCAAACCCTTAATGGTTTGATCATAGGAGGATGCAAAGGCTGAATTGATTGTTATTTTATGAGTGAATTGTTGTTAATTGGATAATTAATTTAAGACATCCATTCTTCAGTTATTTCTACTCTTCATCTTTACTGTTTTTGAGCAAAATAAATTCAATTAAAAAATGACCATAAACCTCGGAGAGATCATGAATCTGGTTCTCTATGTGTATAGGGGATTAGTAATTGTGTTTAGTAAGCACCAAACCATAAAATGATGAAGGTAGTGTTATTTTTGAAGAATGGATTCATCAAGAATTAATAAAACCAAAATTGTTTAAAGAAGTAAAATTCATTCAATCCACCCCGAGCATAATCCTAGATCAACCCATTTTCATTAAATTGAATTCACATAGGTTTCTTAGTGTTTTTTTTAAACCATCAAAAATCGAACCCAAATTTGGCTACTTCAAAGCCCATCCCGCACCAAATCATAGCGTCTCAAGGTTACTTCTTCGGTCCCTGTGGATTCGATCCCTACTTGTACTTCAACGACCGCTTTTACCAGTAGGGTAAATTTGGGCACAACCAAATTTTGGCGCCGTTGTCGAGGACCAAGTAAGTTTCATAGACCAAAAACCTTCTTTTCTTACCCCCATTCTTCTATTCTCATACCAATTCTCTTATCTTTTCCCTTTCTTGCTTTTTTTTGGTGCATGTCCGCCTACACCCGCGATAACTCAAACAGATTAGTTAGGGTGGAGACTCCTAGGGATGGGGAGTCAAGCACTAAAAGAGGTATATTTCCTTTAGATCCAAATCTTCCTAATACTCCAAATTCAGACGTTGAGTTCGATACAATTTAGAATCTCCCACAAAACCAAATCATAAACCGGGGAGGGAACCAAAATAACGGGCAAGACCCTAACTTGGGAATTGTTGTAGACCCGACCATGAATGACTACCTCACACCAACCTGGACCAATGCACCCTCATGAATTAGGCATGATAACATAGGATATTCCCAATATGTTTTCAAACCCCATGTCTTGAACCACCTTCCAACCTTTCATGGGATGGAGTCTGAGATGCCTTACCTTCATGTTAAAGAATTTAATGACATTGTCGAAACCATGTGCCCACCAAATCAAATTGAATCTGCTAAAATGAGACTTTTCCCTGTTTCCCTTAAGGACTGAGCAAAGAATTTGTTAAACAATTTGAGACCAGCATCCATTCACTCTTGGGACCAACTTCAATGAGAATTTTATAAAAAATACTTCCCCCATCACAAAACAATTGCACTTAAAAAGAGCATACAAAACTTTTTTGAAAGAGAGGGAGAAACATTCAATGAAACATGGGAAAGGTTCAAGGACACATTAAACATGGTACCGCACCATGGTTTCTTAATCCCAGAACAATTGAGAATTTTCTATGAAGGGTTGGGTCCCGGAAACAAACAATTCATTGATATGATGTGTAATAGATCCTTCAAAAACAAAGCCTCAAATGATGCTTACGAGTATCTAGAAAATCTTTCTGAACAAAACCAAACAAGGGGAACATCCCCATACTATGAGAAGCCACCCAAATCTGGTGGAATGTACAATCTTGGAGAAGAAGAAATCCTTAGAGCAAAACTTGCTGCACTCACAAAGAAAGTTGAGGAGATTGATCTCAGGAAGGTCCACAAAACCCAAACTGTTGAGCTTGTATGTACAATTTGTGACAAGAATGACCATAAGACTGATAATTTCCCAACCATTCCTTCCATCAAGGATGTTATTTTAGGAGGACCACCAGAAGAAGTTAATGCAATGAACTTTCAAAATCCACAATTCACGAACACCTTCAATCCAAGGTATAATGACCATCCGGGCTTTTGTTGGAAGGACAATCAACAACCAACACAACAACAATGTATCAACCCATACCCTCAACAAAACTTTCAACCTCATAATCAGTTCCAACCACAACCGGTCCGATTCCAACATCCTCATGTCCAATATCAACAACCTATCCAACAACCAAAGTATCCTCCTGGGATAAACCCACAAGCTCAAGCACCAACCCAAAATGTTCCAAAAATCCTACTAGAACAACTATGCAAACAAATGGACAAAATGAACTCAGAATTCTCATCCATTAAACAAGAACTTCAAACTATAAAAATTGGAAAGGCACCCATGCCCACACAAGCCATTCCACAACAAACATCAAGGGGAGACACAAGTTTCACTCAAACAACTCACGAACAACTAAAGGCTGTGACAGTTTTAAGAAGTGGGAAATCAATTGAAAAACCTGAACAGATAAGTCAGAAACCATGTGAAGCTTCAAACTCTATTGAAAATTCAAATGAACTACAAGATAAAACTGAAGAAACTGATAATAATGTGAATGAAACAACACTTCAACAAACAACTCCACAATCTGCACCATTTCCTCAACGCATGAGGGGGGAAACCAAGCCTGAATTGAGTGAAACATTGAGGGAAATTTTCTCAAAAGTCAAGTTGAACATTCCCCTTCTTGATGCCATCCAAACCATACCTTCCTACTCAAAATACCTTAAGTACTTGTGCAATTTTAAAAAAAATCACATAAAAACCAAGTCCTTTTGGCCGCTAATGTGAGTACCACCATTCAAGGGACCATTCCTCCTAAGATGAAAGACCTAGGATTACCTTACATAAATGTTGAACTAGGAGAGAACAATGTTGTCAAAGCCTTGTGTGATCTAGGTGCTAGTGTGAACCTCATTTCCTATGCCGTGTACTATCAATTAGGGCTCGAAGAACTCCAACCCACGTCTATCACTATTCAACTTGCTGATCGTAGTGTTCGAGTTCCAAAGGGGATCTTAAAAGATGTTTTGGTGAAAGTTGAAAATACCATTTACCCAGCTGACTTCATTGTTCTGGACAATCACCCAAGCTTAGGTCCTAGGGAGCAAACCCCAATCATACTTGGTCATCCCTTCCTTGCAACAATCAACTCTGTAATCCGAGTCCGAAATGGGAACATGACCATCACCTTTGGGAACATGAGTATAGACTTGAACATCTACAATGACAACTCTCAAATTGTGGGTGATGAAGAGATCCATGAGGTTAATTGGATCGGTAGTGTTGATAATGAACTTAATGAACATCAAGGAGTTACCGAAGGATGGTTAATTCAAGAAGAAATTGATTTTCTTTATTCACATGAGGGAAATTTTCCTCCTTGGATTGAATCTCTTTCAAACAGCTCTATTGATAAATTTCTAGAATCACCAATCAATCATACCATGGTTGAAATCAATAACATTCAGTCCATATCCATTCATGACACTACTCTGGAAAATTTAGTGGATGAAAATTCTATTCACAAGGAACCAATTTTGTCAAGAAATATGAATAAAGAAACTAAGTTCAATACAAAGTCTCATCCATTCTTGGAAAGTCATTACCAATATGATCATGAATTTAAAGTCTTACTTTCACCACTAAAGTATGCTTTCTTAGGGGACAATCAATCCTTTCCTGTTGTCATTTCTTCCTCCCTTGAAGCCGATCATGAGAGGATTCTTCTAGATGTTCTTAGGAGACACAAGAAAGCCATTAGATGGACCCTATCTGATATCCCTGGGATTATCGCACTTATCGGGACTCATATAATTATTCTTGAATCTGAGTCAAAGCCATGTCGTCAACCTCAGAGGCGACTCAATCCTAATCTCATGGAAGTAGTGAGAAAAGAACTTTTGAAATTGTTAAAAGCTGGTATCATCTATCCTATAGCTAAGAGTGAGCGGGTTAGCCCAATCCATGTGGTTCCAAAGAAGAATGGAATCACAGTAATAACCAACAAGGATGGAGAGATGCTTCCAACAAGGGTCAGTAGTGGATGGAGAGTTTGTATTGACTATAGGATGCTCAACTCTTGTACCAAGAAAGACCATTTCCCCTTACCCTTTATTGATCAAGTCCTCGAGCGAGTGGCGAGTCATCAATTCTATTGCTTCCTAGATGGATTCTTAGGGTATAATCAAATCGAAGTCTCCTTAGAGGATCAAGGAAAAACAACCTTCACTAGTCCATTTGGCACTTTTTCCTTCAAGCGCATGCCCTTTGGGTTATGTAATGCCCCTGGTACCTTCTAGCGGTGCATGATGGAAATATTCTTGGATATGGTGGGGGATTTTTTAGAGGTGTTCATGGATGACTTCTCCGTCTTTGGGGATACTTTTGAGGGATGCCTTATAAATGTTGAAATGGTTTTGTCAAGGTGTGAGGATAAGAATCTCATACTAAATTGGGAAAAATGCCATTTCATGGTAAGGGAAGGACTTGTTCTAGGTCATCTGGTATCTGGTAGAGGGATTGAAGTTGATAAAGCTAAGGTTGACATCATTCGTCACCTTCCCTCTCCTAAAACTGTTAAGGAAGTGAGGTCCTTCTTAGGACATGCTAGTTTTTATAGAAGGTTCATTAGGAATTTCAGCTCTATTTCTCGACCACTTTGTGCTCTATTGGTAAAAGATGCTCCATTTTTATGGACAGAAAGCTGTGAGGAATAATTCTCTACACTCAAGTCATCTCTTATATCTCCACCTATCATGCAATCTCCAAATTGGAAACTTCCTTTCGAGCTCATGTGTGATGCAAGTGATTTTTCTGTAGGAGCAGTCTTAGGAAAACGGTGTAAAAAAACTCCACATGTCATTTCTTATGCAAGAAAATCTTTAAATGATGCACAAATAAACTACACCACCACTGATAAAGAGTTTCTTGCTGTTGTCTTTGACTTAGATAAATTCAGGTCTTATCTCTTAGGATCACCCATCATTGTCTTCACTGATCATTCAGCCCTAAAATACCTTTTCCAAAAACAAGATGCCAAGGCAAGATTGATTAGGTGGGTCCTTCTTCTTCAAGAGTTCGATTTAACCATTAAGGGTAAAAAGGGTGTTGAAAATATTATAGCTGATCACCTCTCTACGATGGAATTCAAAGACAACTCACACCACCTCTCTGTGTCTGATTCATTTCCTGATGAGCACCTCTATTCAGTGAGTGATTGCCCTTGGTATGCTGACATAGTAAACCATTTGGTGATGGGTGACCTTCCAAAATTCATGGGGACCCAAGCTAAGAAGAAATTCCTTTCTGATGTAAAACACTATGTGTTTGATGATCCTTACCTCTTCAAGTTCTGTCCTGATCAAATCATCAGGATATGTATTCCTGAGTCTGAGCAAGAGTCCATTCTAAAATTTTGTCATGGAGAGGCATGTGGAGGCCACATTTCTACAAAGAAAACCACTGCAAAGGTCCTCCAAAGTGGTTTATACTGGCCGAACCTCACTAAGGATTCCTTCCAATTCTGCAAAAGTTGTCCTCAGTGTCAGAAATTAGGATCCATTACCAAAAGGAATCAAATGCCCCTCACTCCCATTCTGGTCGTTGAAATCTTTGATTGTTAGGGAATTGATTTCATGGGACCCTTTCAAAACTCTAAGGGATACCTCTACATCCTCTTAGCTATTTATTATGTCTCAAAATGGGTTGAAGCCATTCCCAACAAGTCCAATGACCACCATGTTGTGATCCGATTTCTGAAAGAGTATATATTTTCTCGATTTGGAATTCCTAGGGCCATAATCAGTGATTGTGGAACCCATTTATGCAACCGCCCATTCTCTTCACTCATGTCTAAGTGTGGTATTACTCATAAAGTTTCCACTGCATACCATCCTCAAACCAACGGTCAAGCTGAGTTGGCAAATAGAGAAATTAAGCAAATTCTTGAAAAAACTGTCAATCCCTCTAAGAAAGATTGGTCTGAGAAACTCTTAGATTCCCATTGGGCATATCGAACTACTTTCAAAACTATCCTAGGCATGTCACCATATAGATTGGTTTATGGAAAATCATGTCATTTACCTGTTGAAATTGAGCATAAGGCCTTTTGGAAAATAAAAAAAATGATCTTTGACATTTATTTGGCTGAAACAAAAAGAAAATTAGATCTTAATGAACTCGAGGAACTTAGGGTGGAGGCTAATGAAAATTCAAGGATCAATAAATCAAAAGTTCAAGCCTACCAATCTAGGAATCTCAAAGTCAAACACTTTGAACTGGGAAAATTTGTGCTCTTGTATAGTTCAAAACTTCATATACACCCAGGAAAGCTAAGGTCCAGATGGTCGGGTCCATACCTAGTGCATCATGTGTACCCTCATGGGGAAATAGAGATTCATGATCCCACAAGTGGTCATGTCTTCAAAGTCAATGGTCATAGGTTAAAACCATTCATTGAATCATTCAATAAACAAGAAACCAAGGAGGAGTTAACTGAGCCAACATATGAACCAGAGAAAAATTGATAGATTTAGGGTACAAGTCGGGCTAACGACGTTAAACAAAAGCGCTGCACGGGAGGCAACCCGTGGTTTTCATGTTTCCAATCACTGTGAATCATCTTTTGTTTCCTTCTGCTTAATTTAGTTATTTTTTTTATATATAGACTGTTGACATGTTCTTCTTTTATGAGTAAGGATGGGTATGAAAGGGGAGTACCGTATTCATTCGTGTCACGCTGTGTGATCCCTGAGTAATACCTCACCCAGAAATTTAAAGAAGACAATGTATCATCAGTTAATTTTATTTATGTTTTTGTAGGATAAAAAAATTAGACTCTTCACCTGTTCTTCTGTTATGAGAATGGATGGGTATGAAAGGAGGGCATTGTATTCATCCGTGTCACGCGGTGTGATCCCTGAGTAATACCTTACCCAAAAATTTAAAAGAAGACAATGTATCATTAGTTTGATTTAATAAAAACATGAAAATGATGGTACTTGGAATTAAATAATCATTGTGTTGTTTTTTTTGTCTGCTTTGTCCTTCTTTTTATGGTTTAGGAACTATTTTGGGTGATACATGTTCAATCAAGGAGGTTCCTACATCCCCAAAGAGATCAAATAAGTAATTTGGAGCATCATGAACCTCATCTTTAAAAACCGTGTGAATTTGTTCCATGTTTTTCATTCTCAATTTCATCTTTGAACTCCTATCCTACCCACTTCTAACTTTTCTTTTCTTTAAACACTGGGGACAGTGTCATTCTAAGTTTGGGGGAGATAAAAATTGATTTTTTTTATTTTGTGAATAAAAACATGCATGAAATGAAAAATTCCATTAACCATAAACATGATAAACACACATTGCAAACTCTAAAATTGGATATCAAATAAATTTTGCATGCCTTGATTCTGATTTTAATGAAAGTTTAAGTTCATGAGCATAGTTTTTGGAAGGTGCGGTTGTCCGATGTGATTTTTCAATGGTTACAATTTCATCCTCTTAATAAAAATGCCACAATGCACGTCTACTGGATCGTGGGTGTAAATTTGAGTTCTTGGGTCCCTTTCATTACAACATAGGGTTCTGGGGTCACTTTTAGTTTAATTTGAGTATCCAAAAAAAACAAAAAAATTGACCACATAGAGCAATGTTTTGTCCAAATGTGTGGCGTCCGGCACTTGGGGATCGTGACTCCATAGTTGTCTTGCCTTGAGTTAGGCTTTATATCTCTATTGTAGAGCATGAAATTGACAATATGTGTGGCGTCCGGCACTTGGGGATCGTGACTCCATAGTTGTCTTGCCCAGAGTTAGTCTTTTCATATCTATTGTGGTTAAAAAAATAAAAAAAATCAAAAAAAGGGATACTCATCTTAAGGTTTAATGTGATTCCCACCTAGTGCTTCCATTTTTCCCCTTGAACAATAAAATGAGCCCCATATCTTTTATGATGCACAACATTTTATCACGCTTAATTGGAATTGGATGAAATGTGGCAATGAATATGAACAAAGGAATGGTCTTGGGCTTGGGATATGCTTATGGACCAAGCTTGTTTTAAATTATTTTGATGGGTTCCATAATTTTTTTTGGTATGAGGTCTTTGGGTGAGCAATGTGTATTAAAATGTGTTTGGAAAAGGGGATTTGAATTTCATATTTGTAATTTATTTTGCTTGGGACTAGAAAAACTCAAGTTGGGGGGTGTGATTAGTCAATAAAAGTGGCTAATATTAATTGTTAACATCATTATATTCATTGTTCCAAAGTCCATAAACATTGTTTTTAGTGCATTACATAAATAGAACTTCATTTCTCATCAAAAATGAAATTCATGTTTATAATGCAAATTTGGGCCCAATCAGTCATTTGTTTGTTGACAATATTATATTCATTTTATGAATTTTAAATTTTGGGATATTATTGATCACTTTGTTCGGAACATTTTATCTTTCAGGTCCGCTGGATGAATCCCAAAGGAAGATGGAGAATTTTGCGCCTGAAGGCAGAAACTTGCTGGAAAAAGCATAATGGGCCTAAGGCCCATCAAACCAATGTGGGGCCCAGAAACCAAGCCCAATGAAGCTCAAATTTATACAGTGGACAGATAAAAATATGAGATCATTTTATTCAACTGTGGTCGGAGCTAATTCTGATGTTTTCATGATGATAAAGGGATATGAAGTTAAGATTTAAACGGTGGACCCGACATTAATGCACAGAAATTCGTCCCACCATTTCGACCATAACATTCAAAAGGAGGAGCCAAATGTCCTGATATTTTGAGATCATCTATAAGACACATTGACGAATATATTATAAATTTATGACACCTACGGATTCGGCCATATGAAGTGTCAAACTCACACATCAAAATGGAGGACGAATCTGGACAGTTTTCCGGGTCAACTTCAAAACGTCAATTTCCTTTTGATTATTCACCCTAATTTTGACTTTATTAATTATTGGGGGGTGAATTAATTATTGGGGGATGGACCTAAGGCTCCTAATATGTCTATATAATTAGCTATTGGTGAAGGGAATAGGTGTGAAAATTTTTCTTATCATCTTTCGTTGCTTGTTTCATTGTAAGGTTATGCTTCAAAATTTCCTTTGTAATGTTTTCCATTTCCATGTAAGTTTCTTTTTTGTATCTTTATATTCTTAATCAACGTATTTCCCTCCTATATTTTCCATTACATTTATTAAAACATTATTATCACAAAGCACAATGATATCTCTGTATTGTTGTGAATTAGTTCACACATAGGTGTGAATTTAATTCACACACACGGAGGAGTGCTCGTTATTTTCGCGATTTTAATTTCTTAAATCCAATTCCTGTTAGCCATCTTCCGCCCACCATTGAGAGTATACCATCAATGGAGGGCTAAAACCTTAATTGGTTGATCATAGTAGGATACAAAGGCTGGATTGAAGGTTTTTTTTGAATGAATTGTTGTTAATTGGATAATTAATTTAAGACATCCATTCTTCAGTTATTTATACTCTTCATCTTTACTGTGTTTGAGAAAAATAAATTCAATTACTAAATGACCATATACCTTGGAGAGATCATGAATTTGGTTCTCTAAGTGTATACGGGATTAGTAATTATGTTTAGTAAGCACCAAACCATAAAATGATGAAGGTAGTGTTATTTTTTAAGAATGGATTCATCAAGAATTAATAAACCCAAAATTGTTTAAAGAAGTAAAATTAATTCAATCCACCCTGAGCATAATCCTAGATCAGCCCATTTTCATTAAATTGAATTCACATAGGTTTCTTAGTGTTTTTTTAAACCATCCAAAATCGAACCCAAATTTGGCTACTTCAAAGCCCATCTCGCACCAAATCATAGCATCTCAAGGTTACTTCTTCGGTCCATGTGGATTCGATCCCTACATGTACTTCAACGACCGATTTTACCAGTAGGGTAAATTTGGGCACAACCAGTCATGTTGGAACTGTGGTGGGGGGGGGGACATCACAAGGTGTGGTTTCACCCCCACCTCATATAGGGGACTAGTCTCGAAAGAGACCTTGGGTAGCGACAAAGAAGTCTCTTGGTAATAAGTTGATGTAGCTTATTCATCCAACTATTTATGTTGTCTTACATTCCATATGGTTGTCTGGGTGTAAATTTTGGAAGTCACTATCAGTAGAGGACATATTGAAAAAGATGAAGTGGTATGAAATTGAACATCCATATTTTGGGTGCATTCGGGTTGTGGGTAGGGTGTACTTGCATCATAGAAATGTGTACCTAATGTATATGGAAATTTATGCATTCCATTTGGGGAAATATGAAGCACCTCCACCCAAGTAAGAGTGATGGTTGGTCATGAATTGGATCAGGAGGATACACCAAATGAGAAAGAATCTGATGATGCCGATGATGAAGAGTCCAGTGATAAGGATTCTTGGGGGATATTGTCTTATCAAGGGATTCCCCTAGAATGTGGTGAGATATAGAACTCTACGGATGAGTTTTTCGAGTATCTAATGGTAATATTAACTTACTCTCATCTTTATTTGATCATTCCATTTAACTATTGAGATCCACTAACTATAAATTATCCTGTAATAGAGCATCTCAATAGTCATAATGGGGCTCCCACTACAAGTGTGTTAATAATTTCCAACATGCGTGGAGGAGAAAAAACTAGGGTTGAACCCAGGGCTGAGGTAGGTGGTGACCCATTCTAGGTTGAGGTAATCCGGGTGACATCTTCAGGGACTCAGTTCCTCCCCATCATCTATAGTGGACCACACACTGGTATACCCACGATGATACCCACTACTAGGGAGGTTCAATCCTGAATGTGGATCATCATTGAAATTCATCCCCCTCAATGTAATATCATATTTCAAATCATTAATCCATAATAATATTTTAATGGACCATTAGCATCAATGTGATTTCCTGTTCCATGAAACGTATTCCCAAACAATGTGAGGGGAACCATTTCTAGTTATTTAAATAACCAATGATGAAGGGTCTCCCATTGTTCAAGCTCCTTCCATCACTCGATATCTCAACCTATTTTTCATCATCTACAGTAATTATATTGTCTCAAAAATTCATACAAATCACTTAATAAAAAACTGAATGAGGCACCCTCATTCCAATAAATTCATGAGTGGTAGTTCGGTCAGAGAGATTATGAATCTGGGGTATCTAGGGAATCAGTTATGATGGTCATGTCATTTCTAGAGTAGTTGGTCATCCATGTTGACCAAGATTTGGTGGTTCTAGATGAACAGGTGGATACGACTGTGAATGATGTTACTGGTGGGATAGGATTTAAAGCTGGAAAGGGTGAATCTACCAAGGAATTATCAATTGAGGATGTCTTCCCTCTTGATCTGGAGCACAGACCATCAAAGGGTATAGCAGGGGAAGATCTTACAGCTGAACTGTTTATAGCATTTCCTCAGTATGAGCCCATTGATTCTAAAGAGTTAGAAGACTCTAGCCCTATTGAAACTGAATAAAATATCCTAATTAGATGTAGTATGTATAAATTCATACAAAACATCATCAAATAGACTCTATAAACACAACTATTAGATAGGATGGGTTTGCTTATCTATGGGTTCTATAACCTGTGCACTGGTGGGGTGGATTCCTGAGGTGTTCATACAACTATCCATGAATTTTGGGTTGAGTGGATATAGAAAGGAATCTAAAATCATTATGTCTCCTAGAATTAGAAAATGAATGAAAAAAATCACAAGATTTAGGTGGCTAACCAAAAGATCCAGTTCTCAAAAGAGAAAATGAATGAGAATACTTCCTTCATTGAAACTCAATCAGTAGTTATCATTCAACTGAGGGATTTGGTGGAGGAGTCAAGGAGTGGATAAGGAATGAGGTTAATTAAGTGGATGATATCTAGGATGAATGAGATCGAGCATAGATAAGATCCAATGATCATTTCCTGGTATTATAGTAGTTTTAAACAGAGGTTTGGTAGAAAAATCAAACCCTAGAGGCCGCACACCAATGTTTTGAGGACCTATACAATTCAATAAATAGTGTAGATTTTTAGGGGAAATTTTTCAAGGCTCATGAGAAGTTGTCACATGATGATTTCCCCAACTACTACCAACACATGATTTCTTACATTGAATATTTCATGTATATATGGAAATATTTATTTTTTCTTTTCAATTATTGTACCTCGATCATATTTTTAGACAACCAATAACCAATCCCTAAGCTCAAGTTGATCATGTCTAGTGTGTGAAAAAAGGTTGACCACATAATTTATCATTTTTATGATAGTGTTAGATAATCATTGAACACTAGGGGTCTAATATTATTGACTGACCAATTAGAGATTTTGGGCTGAGATATGTTGTGGTTCGAGAAAATGGCTCTTAGAATAGCCAATTTTGTTTTCGTACATGCACTAATTCATGAAAAATATATCTTGAAGGGAGATAGAATCTTTCTAAACAAACGGTAATGAGAAGATTGAATGATGATTACCAATATTAATAATTCAAGGAGAATTGAATGGTGATACATGATAAATACTAACCATGTTTGAAACACATCATCCATATCATTGGCTGGGAATGGGGAAAAATAAACAAGGTTGGACTGCTAACCATATTCGAAACATGGAACCTGTCTCAAATTGTTGTCAAAAATATTCTGGAATGTTGGCACATAAGGGTAGGTGATCCAAAAATGGCGTGAGACTAATCTATTAGTGGTTCCCTTCAGACATGTAATCATATGAGGATAAAATGGATGGGTACATGAAGTGTCTAAATTGTGTGATGGACCATTAAAATGAATTACCTCACACTTGGAACTACAGCACTACGTCATAGAACAAATTGGTGTAAGAATATTGTTCTGAACAAAAAAATCAATCTCGTCTTCCAAGGGAGCATTATCTCAGATACTAAGGGATAGTTGAAATTGTGAACAATGATGTAAATGAGTAGAACTAATGAAGAGGACCTCCTAAGTGAGGGCTTATGACATTTTCCATTTTTTAATGAAACTGAGGATGATAGACAATGATTTTTACATCATACGGTGAGGAATTCAATCACATAGTTTAACATCATATGGTAAGGAAAAAAATCATTTAACAGTTTAACGATATGTGATTAGGACTCATCTCATTTTTTAGTGCCTTACAATTGGGATATTTCACACATTTAATGGTTATACTTAATGTACCCTAATCAACATTTTAGAGTCATTTTGGATCAACTATAGGTTCATAGTTTAAGTTCATAAAGTTTTGTCCTAGATAATCGGTCTACCGAAGACGGTCATATGTGGCATAGTAGAGTGAAAATCCCAGCTTGAATGAGGGCCTAGGAGGCCCAATGTCACAACACACATTCCAAGTGAGGCTATTAGTTTATGTTCATGATGTTTGGTCCTATATTCCATTTGGCGTCGTGACCACATCAGTACACACCCCACTCGGACTCCTAATCCCATGTCATCCATGCTTGGTGTAGGAAACAAGGAATGGTACAGGGGGTGTACCTGACATGTGAGAACACACATTAGGGGAGATATAAAGGGTATAATTACATGATGACATCGGGGAGTGTAAAGGATATAAGTTGATACATCTAAGGTAATGACAATGGTGTGATTAGTAAATAAGGATCAACAATTGACCATGTTTGAAACATAGGGACCATGGACACACCAGTCAAGAATTGGGTGACAAAACATATGATCAACCATTTGTTATGTTCTAAACACCTGATCCATTGTTTTCTTCAAAATATCTATTTGGTCATTTGACATGGATGATATGTGAACCGAAAATGGAATGATAGAATCATTGTTACTTGGTGCATATGGATTTGAAGGATGATTGTAACCAAAACTGAGAATGACCCAAAGTATGGAATGTGTGGATTCAAATCCAGACATTCATCATTTTTTAAGCTCATATTTCATGGATCATAGGGTGACTATTAGTTTAGGGTATTAAAATTCATAACAAAGGGGGTGTCTTAAGTGGATGCTTTTATTTCAGTGTCAAGATGAAAAATATTTGAATGAGGTCCAAGGGGACCAACACCATATAACCCATTCCCCATGAGATTGGAATAAAAATAAATATAGCAATGTTTATACTATAACTGATGCTAAAGAGCTAATGTTTTGATGAATTTTTTGTTGGACCCCATTAAAATGAATATGGGAATCACTATGTTTCCCATATAGATGGGAATTAAGCCACATATAGTACTTGAAATCCCATAACATTTAATTTTATGATTTAAGGATAAAATGAACAAATGTGAAAGAAATGAAATTCTATAGTTCAACCCAAAATAGTTGATATTAGTGTCACATTTTACCTCATTTTAATGAGAATGAAGTCATACATGTTTCTCAAAGAAAATATCTCTACATAGGTATGATCCATAAATAGAGAGGGGCATTTTCTGGGGATGGATAGACTAGGATATAGAATCAAGGAATCACTATGAATCTTGTGAGGATAGGAATTGAGTCATACGTAATTCTTTAATGTGGCATGGTAGATGACCAATGTCAGGGGAAATTTCATCTTAGGTGAGAACATTATGATGTTGTGTAGTTTATTTACATATATCCAAGATGATGGTTGTTATGTATGTTATATTCATGAAACTAGTATGATAGATCTATGCAATTTATTTTCATGCTATTAAGATGTTATGGGCACTATTTAACAACATATTTCATTGGTGATAGGGAGATAGTGTTTGAAGGGGATGTTCATGGACCAAAAACTATAACATGATGTGAATGAGGACCAAAAGGCCCACACAACACAATACACTCCCAATAAAACATGCACATAGTTTAATTTCATGATTATTAGACATGAACCTTTAGTTCAAGGTCAAGGAGCTCATACCATATGATATTTATTATTTTATGATATTAAAGCTCAAACTAGGCACCTTGTATTACATAGTGTTCCTGGTAAATTGAATTTATAATATATAAAGACATACATATTGGACTATAAAGGATGCAAATACATTATGGTAATGTAACTTTTACCTTCAGAAAAGAGTTTTAGGTCTCATCGCCTAGACTATGGACTCTTAGTTTCTTGACATGGATTTTATTCCACGGGATCGGGGCTTCTAGAAATGGGTTATGTATTGTTTTCAGATAGAAAACCCCAATGTTAATGAGGACCAATGTAACGCCCCGACCCCGGCTACCCAGAGTCGGTGCATTACTACGTAACATTGGCATGATCACAAAATATCAAGTCTCGAAAGACCGATTAGTTTAGTAGCCTTGGAAACACTAGATACATTCATAAGTCTTTCATTACATCAAAAAGTAAACAAACTACAATAACATGGTCTTCATAGTCCACAATCATATCCCTTTCTGACTAGCCCTGCAGGTCATTCATAAAATACTTCTTCACATCCTGGAAAAATATTAAAACATTGAAAGGGGTGAGCTCAGATGCTCAGTAAGGATAACAATAATGTGGAAGCTTTCATAAATAAACATTAACATTTAAGGCAATGTATAACTAAAACAAAAGCCTTTTAAACTTAAACTTCAACGTAATATGGAAAAAGTAAAATGAGATAATGCCATTCACTTCTTCACATGGATATTCTACTGGTCGAATAATCACATGCAATATCAATAACCACTTTCATTATGAGGGAATGTATAATGCCAGACATTCTGAAACATTTTGTCAAGGCCTCGGCCAAGACGTCTAAAATGATTAAGGCCTTGGCCAAAACCATAAATCAAATTGGGAAAGGGCCTCGGCCAATTCCACGTCTAGTTGTCTCATGAGACCTACCGATGCATCGAGGAGCTATAGCAGGCTCCACCCGTCACTTATTAAGTCCAATACATTCCTCATATGAATAGGTTTAAACATATCATAAACCATAACATAATCATATCACATAAAACATGCATAAAGGAAACATAACATTTCCACATTTCAATCAAAAGATATCAATAAAACATATTGATATAATAAAAACTCTTTCAAAACCATTTTCAATACCAAAATAAAAGAAAGTTAAAACTTTGTATTTATTTTTCATTAAAAAAAATGATGGCCTGTAGAGGAAGCCGAAACTCAAATAATGGTCACGGCGGCGGAGAAGTCGTTGTCGCCGCATACGTATGACAAAAACATTCCCTTTTTTCATTTAGTAAATGCTTCGTATAAAAAAGATTCCTTTTGAATATATGTAAAAGTCAAAGGGGTTTATACACCATATAAAAGAAAGTTGTGTATAAAACCAAATATGTCTCCACGAAAGGAGATTGAGACGAAGTCCATAAAAAGATAATTTTTAAAATAAAATAGATCTATTATGTGTATTCACTATAGGTACACATAAAGAATACAAAATAAGACATAATAATATCATGACATAATTTGAAAGTAGGAGATTAACCAAAAGAATGGAAATTGGGTTAAGAAATTCCCTTTCCTTGTGTCCGACTTGACTCAACCGTTCTTTAACCTCCTGAATAATAAACTAGAGTTAATATCTACCTTATTAAGAATCATTTTCAATTTCATTATCCTTTTTATATCACTTATTACAATGTTATGAACATTATGTAATTATTTAAGTTAATAACGGTCGTTTTGTCGATCTTTGGTAACTTGAGTCAACAATAAACTTCTTATAATTACAAGTTGTTCATGTGGTAGAATATCCATTATATCCAGAATTATATTCATGATTTAGATGTCATATATATCATATATATCCAGTATATACATTCATTTATAATATTACGTAACATTTAGAGGTAAGAAATGAAATGCACCGTTCATGGAGACGGTAAGCCGTGCGTACGCATGAACGCTACTTTCATTTAAACTATATCATAATGATATAAATGTATAATATAATTCCAGTATAATATAGTGTATAATACCATTTACTCCATCCTTTATACATCCCACATATGGCATTAACGATTCAAATCACTTTGAGGGGGCGGTAGTCCGCACTTCCTAAAATGAAATTATCGCGTTTTACCCATAATGGAAATCATAAAGTATGCCATAAATGAGAAATACAGAAGCATAAGTAAAACATAAACATATTATATATCATATATAAAAATAGTGAAATCTTAATGGCCACCTTTGAAGGTGTTATATGAGTGTTGAACAATCATCGTTTCGTGAGGCAGAAATTCGCCATCCACAGAAACTGTATGTTCTTTAACCATTAGATGTAGGTGTGTGTAAGTGTAGCTCGAATACTTCTTATAAAAAAATCCTTGTATATTGATGATACTGGTTTTGTTACAAAAGAAATGAATAAAAAGAGTTTATGGGGTTGGAGAAGAAAAATAAAACAAAACAACATTAGAGAAGACGTTACCTCAAAATCGGGTAACTCTTTTTGATTTGAGCCAAAGGCTTCCTTGGGAATAGTTCTGCCCAATGTGAGGCTTCTAGGAGTAAGAGGGGGAAGTTGGGAGAGTATTTGGGCAGAGGTTGGCCGAGCCAAATGGTTTGAAATTGTAAATGAGGTTGGAGAGGTGGGGGCCTTTTATAAGTGGAGAGGAGGGACACTTTTGGAAAGATTGAAATGTTACATTATTTCACAATGCTTTTCGGATTCTAAAGGTCCCACACTTATATAATTAGAGTCTAAGGTGATAAGGTTTCGAAATATCCTCATACAATAGGCTTTGGACAAGTGTAAGCCTTGGATTTTGCATTATCTTCTCATTTTATTTAAGTCGTTAAATAATGAGGTCATCGCTGCATCATAATGATGTCATAAATAATTTAATTTATATAATGTCTAAAAATTATAAAAAAAATACTATGATGTAGGAAATCGTTTTATCTTTCTAATGAATATTTATAGTCAAAATTTGGACTTGTGTAACCCCACTTAAAAACTGTTTTAGTAAAATAACTCATGTTTGTGTCAATTTAATTTTAACATTAAATAAATATATATTAATGTCATTTTCCAACCAAAGTGGCTCCATGGGGACCCCAAGTTGACCCATGGGTTGTTTTGGTCGGCCATGACTCATCCAATAGGAGTAGGACAAGTGTCAAGCTCATCTCATATTATTAAAACATTATTTTTACCTTAAACTACACTAATTACCTCTAATCGCGATTAAGAACTTAAAAGTTACTATTCCCCAAAACATTATTTTGATCTCATTGAACCACATTTTACTTCTTAATGACAACCATTTATGTCGGATTTTTGAAAATCAAATCACAGAAGTGGTAATATTTCATTTAAATGAAAAATCAGTAATTTAACTACCACTTAGTGGTTTCACTATTCATAAAAAATTGAAGTTTTTCAGAACAAGGCCAAAATTTCACCCTACGCTATAATTGATATTCCGAATTCAAAAATGATGTATATTTTACAAAATTCCAAACATATAAGTTGCATTAATTAATTTTATAATTAATTCCCGCTGTTACGACAAATAGCGTGTTTTTAAGAAATAATTTATATCAAAAGATTGGAAATTGTTTATGTCCAATTTCAATGTTAAATTAATTCTAATGACCACCATTGGATAAAATGGTAAAATTATATTCTAATTATACCTTAAAACAACTAAATGGTATAACTTATCACTATAAATTATTTTTATTAAAAAAAGTTGTTTTATGTATTTTTAACTATTCATAAAAATTTGGAAGTTCTCAAAAAATTCAACATAGGCTAATTTCAATATTAGGAATACAAAAATGAAGTCCATTTTGAAATATAAAATTTCTATAAATTTAAAAGGTGGTTATTACTATTCATAATGGCTACTTTGATTAGTTGCGGTGTGTTAGAACTCGAACTTGCATACAATGCAAGCTATTGCATTACTGAAAGAGAGGCGTATCGTGGAAGCTCGGGGTGTTACATTCTCCCCTCCTTCAATAAATTGCATCCTCGCAATTTGAAATTTTTCTTTGAAAATAAAAGGTTGAAAAGAGAAAATACCTTTGAGGAAAACCCACATCGGAAATAAGGTTAATAAATATATAACATTAAAAGAAATCAAGATAAGTACAAAGGTCACCCGATATAGCCCATTCTAGGATTATATGAAAATATGGATATGGAGGAGAAACAAACCATCAAGGTCTGATGGAGAGTTATAGAAAACAGGATTAGGAGAAAGTTTAACCACAAGAAAATCACAAACTTGTGATTGGTTAAACGGTCATTGAATCCCCAGTTGGAAAAGTTAACCGACAACATTTTTTCTTTAAGTTACCTTTTATAATGTTGAGGAATTTATTTAGGAGATTTACTAAGAACGTAAGGGAATATACATACTTGTTATGTATACTTTCATTCGTTAATAAATTTTTCCACAAACCCAACTTTTACTCCAAATGGTAACGGAACTCAAAAATATTCTATTTATCCTAATAGTATAAGGTTCAAAATGTTAACACATACCATTTAGATTAGTAAAACTATTTTGTAATAACCAAGGACTTCCTGTAGGCTAGTGGTAGGAAATAAAGGCTTGTCGCACTATGGTTGTGGGTTCGATTCTTGCAGCTTTGTCCGACGCGACGGGTTATTCCCCACCCTGCAGGTTGTCCCTTTTCTAAAACTATAGTATTATAATATTCCAAAAATAATCTTCAGAAATTCTTTAATTTTAAGCAATACTATCCATGGTTTAACATAATCCATTCCAACCTTAATAGTTATCCAAAATACCTCCGTCCAGACTTTCTCTAAAAGGTCTCTAAATTCCATAATCAATTGTAACATTAGATTCCCCAAACAAAGAAAAGTTTCTCTTATTGTCACATACTAAAAATATGATTACCTTAATCATATTAAAACCTTACTGAAATCAACAAGTACTGCAGTACAATACATATATATATATATATCACATTATTCTTATAACCAGAATATAATCCTTGAGTCCAAAAGCACCAATACATTAATTATTCCGCTTCAACTGTAGTCACTGCATAAGATTGGCCTTGATCCCTTGGCCTTTTCTGAGGTAAGTTTCCTTGACGCTTAGGACATTCATTTGCATAATGCCATGTTTCCCTACAATTGTAGCATTTAACTTTGACAGCCTCTTTCTTTCCCTTGCAATCACGAGCCTGGTGACCCTTTTCTCCACATTTATAACAAACTCCCATTCCCTTTAGGCAAGTACCAGGGTGATTCTTCCCACAATTATCACATACTGGAAAATCCTTCTTTCCCTTTTTCCCTTTATCTGTCTCTTGTTCCACCGTTCTCTTCTTCTCTTGCTTTACTTTGTTGTCATAAGACTTAGAGAATTCCTTTTCTGTCTTGATAGCACACGAGACAATATCTTCGTATGATGAGAAGGATTGTGATACTAAAGCTCGACGGATAAATGGTTTTAACCCATCAAAGAAACGATCAATCTTACTCCTTGGGTTACGTATATAATCGGCAGCATGCCTCGCTAACCTTGTAAAGTTAGCCTCATACTTTGCAACATTCTCATCCTCCTTCTGCCTCAAACTCAGAAATTGCCTTTCCATATCTGCTCGATGGTCACGAAAAAAATATTTTTCTAAAAATAGATCTTTGAACTCCCTCCATTCCATATTCGATACGTCATCATCTTCCTTTGTGTTTTGAATTAGTGACCACCATTGATCGGCATCTCCAGTGAGGCGGTAAACTGCCATGACAACCTTCTCCCTTTCACTACTCCCCAAGGCATGGAATATTTTCTCTAAGGAATTTATCTATTGCTCAGATACTATAAGATTTGTACTCCCATTGAAGGTTGGTGTTTGTTGCCTCATGAAACGGTCTAGCATTGATCCTCCACGTTGCGGATCAGGGTGCTCCATACGAGTAAGGTTATTATTCATAACCTTCGTGAGTTGTCCCAGTACGGTGAGAAGCTGATCAGCACCAGTTGTATCTCCAGATCCACAATAATTATCTTGAGTAGGAGGGCAATCCCTACACGGAGTTCGTGCATTGATACGGTTTCCATTCCTTCCACTAGGCGCCATTTCTAAACAATGGCATAAACTAGATTAGTTTATGAATCAAAATACATAATTCCATACTTGTTAAACACTTTACATAAATTGAACTAATTATGGATATAATCCATAATTATAAAAATGTTTTCTTTTAGGAAGTATATACTCGTAACCCTTCATAGTGGTTTGTAAAGAAAATGGGAATTATCCAAAGCATATCCCCCGGGAGTGTCGTAACCAAGAGTGCAGCAAGGCCCGTTGTCGTGCACCAGTTCCCGTTTGAGTCTAGCACAAAGTGGTGTTTTCGGGTTTTACCCCTAGGTACATCTGTGCCAGAGCCGCCTCTACCTGCTCGTATCCAGACAGGGATGTATTGCTCGGAAAACTCACAACATCTCTACAATACCAAAATTCTAGGAAGTTCTTCTATACTAATCCTCAAAGTCTATTTTTGGGCTATGTGCTCTAATCAGAGTTTATCTAAATCTAGCTTCCAAGGTTAGTACTAAACTGCCTCTGATACCAACTGTAACGCCCTGACCCCGGCTACCCAGAGTCGGTGCATTACTACGTAACATTGGCATGATCACAAAAGATCAAGTCTCGAAAGACCGATTAGTTTAGTAGCCTTGGAAACACTAGATACATTCATAAGTCTTTCATTACATCAAAAAGTAAACAAACTACAATAACATGGTCTTCATAGTCCACAATCATATCCCTTTCTGACTACCCCTGCAGGTCATTCATAAAATACTTCTTCACATCCTGGAAAAATATTAAAACATTGAAAGGGGTGAGCTCAGATGCTCAGTAAGGATAACAATAATGCGGAAGCTTTCATAAATAAACATTAACATTTAAGGCAATGTATAACTAAAACAAAAGCCTTTTAAACTTGAACTTCAACATAATATGAAAAAAGTATAATGAGATAATGCCATTCACTTCTTCACATTGATATTCTACTGGTCGAATAATCACATGCAATATCAATAACCACTTTCATAATGAGGGAATGTATAATGCCAGACATTCTGAAACATTTTGTCAAGGCCTCGGCCAAGACGTCTAAAATGATTAAGGCCTCGGCCAAAACCATAAATCAAATTGGGAAAGGGCCTCGGCCAATTCCACATCTAGTTGTCTCATGAGACCTACCGATGCATCGAGGAGCTATAGCAGGCTCCACCCGTCACTTATTAAGTCTAATACATTCCTCATATGAATAGGTTTAAACAAATCATAAACCATAACATAATCATATCACATAAAACATGCATAAAGGAACCATAACATTTCCACATTTCAATCACAAGATATCAATAAAACATATTGATATAATAAAAACTCTTTCAAAACCATTTTCAATACCAAAATAAAAGAAAGTTAAAACTTTGTATTTATTTTTCATTAAAAAAATGATGTCTTGTAGAGGAAGCCGAAACTCAAATAATGGTCATGGCGGCGGAGAAGTCGTTGTCACCGCATACGTACGACAAAAACATTCCCTTTTTTCGTTTAGTAAACGCTTCGTATAAAAAAGATTCCTTTTGAATATATGTAAAAGTCAAAGGGGTTTATACACCATATAAAAGAAAGTTGTGTATAAAACCAAATATGTCTCAAAGAAAGGAGATTGAGACGAAGTCCATAAAAAGATTATTTTTAAAATAAAATAGATCTATTATGTGTATTCAATATAGGTACACATAAAGAATACAAAATAAGACATAATAATATCATGACATAATTTGAAAGTAGGAGATTAACCCAAAGAATGGAAATTGGGTTAAGAAATTCCCTTACCTTGTGTCCGACTTGACTCAACCATTCTTTAACCTCCTGAATAATAAACTAGAGTTAATATCTACCTTATTAAGAATTATTTTCAATTTCATTATCCTTTTAATATCACTTATTACAATGTTATGATCATTATGTAATTATTTAAGTTAATAACGGTCGTTTTGTCGATCTTTGGTAACTTGAGTCAACAATAAACTTCTTATAATTACAAGTTGTTCATGTGGTAGAATATCCATTATATACAGAATTATATTCATGATTTAGATGTCATATATATCATATATATCCATTATATACATTCATTTATAATATTACGTAACATTTAGAGGTAAGAAATGAAATGCACCGTTCATGGAGACGGCAAGCCGTACGTACGCATGAACGCTACTTTCATTTAAACTAAATCATAATGATATAAATGTATAATATAATTCCAGTACAATATAGTGTATAATACCATTTACTCCATCCTTTATACATCCCACATATGGCATTAACGATTCAAATCACTTTGAGGGGGCGGTAGTCCGCACTTCCTAAAATGAAATTATCGCGTTTTACCCATAATGGAAATCATAAAGTATGCCATAAATGAGAAATACAGAAGCATAAGTAAAAAATAAACATATTATATATCATATATAAAAATAGTGAAATCTTAATGGCCACCTTTGAAGGTGTTATATGAGTGTTGAACAATCATCGTTTCGTGAGGCAGAAATTCGCCATCCACAGAAACCGTATGTTCTTTAACCATTAGATGTAGGTGTGTGTAAGTGTAGCTCGAATCCTTCTTATAACAAAATCCTTGTATATTGAGGATACTGGTGTTGTTACAAAAGAAATGAATAAAAAGAGTATAGGGGGTTGGAGAAGAAAAATAAAACAAAACAACATTAGAGAAGACGTTACCTCAAAATCGGGTAACTCTTTTTGATTTGAGCCAAAGGCTTCCTTGGGAATAGTTCTGCCCAATGTGAGGCTTCTAGGAGTAAGAGGGGGAAGTTGGGAGAGTATTTGGGCAGAGGTTGGCTGAGCAAAATGGCTTGAAAGTGTAAATTATGTGGGAGAGGTGGGGGCCTGTTATAAGTGGAGAGGAGGGACACTTTTGGAAAGATTGAAATGTTACATTATTTCACAATGCTTTTAGGATTCTAAAGGTCCCACACTTATATAATTAGAGTCTAAGGTGATAAGGTTTCGAAATCTCCTCATCCAATAGGCTTTGGACAAGTGTAAGCCTTGGATTTTGCATTATCTTCTCATTTTATTTAAGTCGTTAAATAATGAGGTCATCACTGCATCATAATGATGTCATAAATAATTTACTTTATTTAATGTCTAAAAATTATAAAAAAAATACTATGATGTAGGAAATATTTTTATCTTTCTAATGAATATTTATAGTCAAAATTTGGACTTGTGTAACCCCACTTAAAAACTGTTTTAGTAAAATAACTCATGTTTGTGTCAATTTAATTTTAACATTAAATAAATATATATTAATGTCATTTTCCAACCAAAGTGGCTCCATGGGGACCCCAAGTTGACCCATGGGTTGTTTTGGTCGGCCATGACTCATCCAATAGGAGTAGGACAAGTGTCAAGCTCATCTCATATTATTAAAACATTATTTTTACCTTAAACTACACTAATTACCTCTAATCGCGATTAAGAACTTAAAAGTTACTATTCACCAAAACATTATTTTGATCTCATTGAACCACATTTTACTTCTTAATGACAACCATGTATGTCGGATTTTTGAAAATCAAATCACAGAAGTGGTAATATTTCATTTAAATGAAAAATCAGTAATTTAACTACCACTTAGTGGTTTCACTATTCATAAAAAATTGAAGTTTTTCAGAACAAGGCCAAAATTTCACCCTACGCTATAATTGATATTCCGAATTCAAAAATGATGTATATTTTACAAAATTCCAAACATATAAGTTGCATTAATTAATTTTATAATTAATTCCCGCTGTTACGACAAATTGCGTGTTTTTAAGAAACAATTTATATCAAAAGATTGACAATTGTTTATGTCCAATTTCAATGTTAAATTAATTCTAATGACCACCATTGGATAAAATGGTAAAAATATATTCTAATTATACCTTAAAACCACTAAATGGTATAACTTATCACTATAAATTATTTTTATTAAAAAAAGTTGTTTTATGTATTTTTAACTATTCATAAAAATTTGGAAGTTCTCAAAAAAATTCAACATAGGCTAATTTCAATATTAGGAATACAAAAATGAAGTCCATTTTGAAATATAAAATTTCTATAAATTTAAAAGGTGGTTATTACTATTCATAACGGCTACTTTGATTAGTTGCGGTGTGTTAGAACTTGAACTTGCGTACAATGCAAGCTATTGCATTACTGAAAGAGAGGCGTATCGTGGAAGCTCGGGGTGTTACATTCTCCCCTCCTTCAATAAATTGCGTCCTCGCAATTTGAAATTTTTCTTTGAAAATAAAAGGTTGAAAAGAGAAAATACCTTTGAGGAAAACCCACATCGGAAATAAGGTTAATAAATATATAACATTAAAAGAAAGCAAGATAAGTACAAAGGTCACCCGATATAGCCCATTCTAGGATTATATGAAAATATGGATATGGAGGAGAAACAAACCATCAAGGTCTGATGGAGAGTTATAGAAAACATGATTAGGAGAAAGTTTAACCACAAGAAAATCACAAACTTGTGATTGGTTAAACGTTCATTGAATCCCCAGTTGGAAAAGTTAACCGACAACATTTTTGTTTTAAGTTACCTTTTATAATGTTGAGGAATTTATTTAGGAGATTTACTAAGAACGTAAGGGAATATACATACTTGTTATGTATACTTTCATTCGTTAATAAATTTTTCCACAAACCCAACTTTTACTCCAAATGGTAACGGAACTCAAAAATATTCTATTTATCCTAATTGTATAAGGTTCAAAATGTTAACACATACCATTTAGATTAGTAAAACTATTTTGTAATAACCAGGGACTTCCTGTAGGCTAGTGGTAGGAAATAAAGGCTTGTCGCACTATGGTTGTGGGTTCGATTCCTGCAGCTTTGTCCGACGCGACGGGTTATTCCCCACCCTGCAGGTTGTCCTTTTCCTAAAACTATAGTATTATAATATTCCAAAAATAATCTTTAGAAATTCTTTAATTTTAAGCAATACTATACATGGTTTAACATAATCCATTCCAACCTTAATAGTTATCCAAAATACCTCCATCCAGACTTTCTCTAAAAGGTCTCTAAATTCCAAAATCAATTGTAACATCAGATTCCCCAAACAAAGAAAAGTTTCTCTTATTGTCACATACTAAAAATATGATTACCTTAATCATATTAAAACCTTACTGAAATCAACAAGTACTGCAGTACAATCCATATATATATATATCACATTATTCTTATAACCAGAATATAATCCTTGAGTCCAAAAGCACCAATACATTAATTATTCTGCTTCAACTGTAGTCACTGCATAAGATTGGCCTTGATCCCTTGGCCTTTTCTGAGGTAAGTTTCCTTGACGCTTAGGACATTCATTTGCATAATGCCATGTTTCCCTACAATTGTAGCATTCAACTTTGACAGCCTCTTTCTTTCCCTTGCAATCACGAGCCTGGTGACCCTTTTCTCCACATTTATAACAAACTCCCATTTCCTTTAGGCAAGTACCAGGGTGAATCTTCCCACAATTATCACATACTGGAAAATCCTTCTTTCCCTTTTTCCCTTTATCTGTCTCTTGTTCCACCATTCTCTTCTTCTCTTGCTTTACTTTGTTGTCATAAGACTTAGAGAATTCCTTTTCTGTCTTGATAGCACACGAGAAAATATCTTCGTATGATGAGAAGGATTGTGATACTAAAGCTCGACGGAGAAATGGTTTTAACCCATCAAGGAAACGATCAATCTTACTCCTTGGGTTATGTATATAATCGGCAGCATGCCTCGCTAAACTTGTAAAGTTAGCCTCATACTTTGCAACATTCTAATCCTCCTTCTGCCTCAAACTCAGAAATTGCCTTTCTATATCTGCTCGATGGTCACGAAGAAAATATTTTTCTAAAAATAGATATTTTAACTCCCTCCATTCCATATTCGATACGTCATCATCTTCCTTTGTGTTTTGAATTATTGACCACCATTGATCGGCATCTCCAGTGAGGCGGTAAACTGCCATGACAACCTTCTCCCTTTCACTACTCCCCAAGGCATGGAATATTTTCTCTAAGGAATTTATCTATTGCTCAGCTTTTATAAGATTTGTACTACCATTGAAGGTTGGTGTTTGTTGCCTCATGAAACGGTCTAGCATTGATCCTCCACGTTGCGGATCAGGGTGCTCCATACGAGTAAGGTTATTATTCATAACCTGCGTGAGTTGTCCCAGTACGGTGAGAAGCTGATCAGCACCAGTTGTATCTCCATATCCACAATAATTATCTTGAGCAGGAGGGAAATCCCTACACGGAGTTCGTGCATTGATACGGTTTCCATTCCTTCCACTAGGCGCCATTTCTAAACAATGGCATAAACTAGATTAGTTTATGAATCAAAATACATAATTCCACACCTGTTAAACACTTTACATAAATTGAACTAATTATGGATATAATCCATAATTATAAAAATGTTTTCTTTGAGGAAGTATATACTCGTAACCCTTCATAGTGGTTTGTAAAGAAAATGGGAATTATCCAAAGCATATCCCCCGGGAGTGTCGTAACCAAGAGTGCAGCAAGGCCCGTTGTCGTGCACCAGTTCCCGTTTGAGTCTAGCACAAAGTGGTGTTTTCGGGTTTTACCCCTAGGTACATCTGTGCCAGAGCCGCCTCTACCTGCTCGTATCCAGACAGGGATGTATTGCTCGGAAAACTCACAACATCTCTACAATACCAAAATTCTAGGAAGTTCTTCTATACTAATCCTCAAAGTCTATCTTTGGGCTATGTGCTCTAATCAGAGTTTATCTAAATCTAGCTTCCAAGGTTAGTACTAAACTGCCTCTGATACCAACTGTAACGCCCCGACCCCGGCTACCCAGAGTCGGTGCATTACTACGTAACATTGGCATGATCACAAAAGATCAAGTCTCGAAAGACCGATTAGTTTAGTAGCCTTGGAAACACTAGATACATTCATAAGTCTTTCATTACATCAAAAAGTAAACAAAATACAATAACATGGTCTTCATTGTCCACAATCATATCCCTTTCTGACTACCCCTGCAGGTCATTCATAAAATACTTCTTCACATCCTGGAAAAATATTAAAACATTGAAAGGGGTGAGCTCAGATGCTCAGTAAGGATAACAATAATGCGGAAGCTTTCATAAATAAACATTAACATTTAAGGCAATGTATAACTAAAACAAAAGCCTTTTAAACTTGAACTTCAACATAATATGGAAAAAGTATAATGAGATAATGCCATTCACTTCTTCACATGGATATTCTACTGGTCGAATAATCACATGCAATATCAATAACCACTTTCATAATGAGGGAATGTATAATGCCAGACATTCTGAAACATTTTGTCAAGGCCTCGGCCAAGACGTCTAAAATGATTAAGGCCTCGGCCAAAACCATAAATCAAATTGGGAAAGGGCCTCGGCCAATTCCACATCTAGTTGTCTCATGAGACCTACCGATGCATCGAGGAGCTATAGCAGGCTCCACCCGTCACTTATTAAGTCCAATACATTCCTCATATGAATAGGTTTAAACATATCATAAACCATAACATAATCATATCTCATAAAACATGCATAAAGGAAACATAACATTTCCACATTTCAATCACAAGATATCAATAAAACATATTGATATAATAAAAACTCTTTCAAAACCATTTTCAATACCAAAATAAAAGAAAGTTAAAACTCTGTATTTATTTTTCATTAAAAAAAATGATGGCTTGTAGAGGAAGCCGAAACTCAAATAATGGTCACGGCGGCGGAGAAGTCGTTGTCGCCGCATACGTACGACAAAAACATTCCCTTTTTTCGTTTAGTAAACGCTTCGTATAAAAAATATTCCTTTTGAATATATGTAAAAGTCAAAGGGGTTTATACACCATATAAAAGAAAGTTGTGTATAAAACCAACTATGTCTCAAAGAAAGGAGATTGAGACGAAGTCCATAAAAAGATTATTTTTAAAATAAAATAGATCTATTATGTGTATTCAATATAGGTACACATAAAGAATACAAAATAAGACATAATAATATCATGACATAATTTGAAAGTAGGAGATTAACCCAAAGAATGGAAATTGGGTTAAGAAATTCCCTTACCTTGTGTCCGACTTGACTCAACCGTTCTTTAACCTCCTGAATAATAAACTAGAGTTAATATCTACCTTATTAAGAATTATTTTCAATTTCATTATCCTTTTTATATCAGTTATTACAATGTTATGATCATTATGTAATTATTTAAGTTAATAACGGTCGTTTTGTCGATCTTTGGTAACTTGAGTCAACAATAAACTTCTTATAATTACAAGTTGTTCATGTGGTAGAATATCCATTATATCCAGAATTATATTCATGATTTAGATGTCATATATATCATATATATCCAGTATATACATTCATTTATAATATTACGTAACATTTAGAGGTAAGAAATGAAATGCACCGTTCATGGAGACGGTAAGCCGTATGTACGCATGAACGCTACTTTCATTTAAACTAAATCATAATGATATAAATGTATAATATAATTCCAGTATAATATAGTGTATAATACCATTTACTCCATCCTTTATACATCCCACATATGGCATTAACGATTCAAATCACTTTGAGGGGGCGGTAGTCCGCACTTCTTAAAATGAAATTATCGCGTTTTACCCATAATGGAAATCATAAAGTATGCCATAAATGAGAAATACAGAAGCATAAGTAAAACATAAACATATTATATATCATATATAAAAATAGTTAAATCTTAATGGCCACCTTTGAAGGTGTTATATGAGTGTTGAACAATCATCATTTCGTGAGGCAGAAATTCGCCATCCACAGAAACCGTATGTTCTTTAACCATTAGATGTAGGTGTGTGTAAGTGTAGCTCGAATCCTTCTTATAACAAAATCCTTGTATATTGAGGATACTGGTGTTGTTACAAACGAAATGAATAAAAAGAGTTTAGGGGGTTGGAGAAGAAAAATAAAACAAAACAACATTAGAGAAGACGTTACCTCAAAATCGGGTAACTCTTTTTGATTTGAGCCAAAGGCTTCCTTGGAAATAGTTCTGCCCAATGTGAGGCTTCTAGGAGTAAGAGGGGGAAGTTGGGAGAGTATTTGGGCAGAGGTTGGCCGAGCCAAATGGCTTGAAAGTGTAAATGAGGTGGGAGAGGTGGGGGCCTTTTATAAGTGGAGAGGAGGGTCACTTTTGGAAAGATTGAAATGTTACATTATTTCACAATGCTTTTCGGATTCTAAAGGTCCCACACTTATATAATTCGAGTCTAAGGTGATAAGGTTTCGAAATCGCCTCATCCAATAGGCTTTGGACAAGTGTAAGCCTTGGATTTTGCATTATCTTCTCATTTTATTTAAGTCGTTAAATAATGAGGTCATCGCTGCATCATAATGATGTCATAAATAATTTACTTTATATAATGTCTAAAAATTATAAAAAAATACTATGATGTAGGAAATCTTTTTATCTTTCTAATGAATATTTATAGTCAAAATTTGGACTTCTGTATCCCCACTTAAAAACTGTTTTAGTAAAATAACTCATGTTTGTGTCAATTTAATTTTAACATTAAATAGATATATATTAATGTCATTTTCCAACCAAAGTGGCTCCATGGGGACCCCAAGTTGACCCATGGGTTTTTTTGGTCGGCCATGACTCATCCAATATGAGTAGGACAAGTGTCAAGCTCATCTCATATTATTAAAACATTATTTTTACCTTAAACTACACTAATTACCTCTAATCGCGATTAAGAACTTAAAAGTTACTATTCACCAAAACAATATTTTGATCTCATTGAACCACATTTTACTTCTTAATGACAACCATGTATGTCGGATTTTTGAAAATCAAATCACAGAAGTGGTAATATTTCATTTAAATGAAAAATCAGTAATTTAACTACCACTTAGTGGTTTCACTATTCATAAAAAATTGATGTTTTTCAGAACAAGGCCAAAATTTCACCCTACGCTATAATTGATATTCCGAATTCAAAAATGATGTATATTTTACAAAATTCCAAACATATAAGTTGCATTAATAAATTTTATAATTAATTCCCGCTGTTACGACAAATAGCGTGTTTTTAAGAAACAATTTATATCAAAAGATTGGCAATTGTTTATGTCCAATTTCAATGTTAAATTAATTCTAATGACCACCATTGGATAAAATGGTAAAAATATATTCTAATTATACCTTAAAACCACTAAATGGTATAACATATCACTATAAATTATTTTTATTAAAAAAAGTTGTTTTATGTATTTTTAACTATTCATAAAAATTTTGAAGTTCTCAAAAAAATTCAACATAGGCTAATTTCAATATTAGGAATACAAAAATGAAGTCCATTTTGAAATATAAAATTTCTATAAATTTAAAAGGTGGTTATTACTATTCATAACGGCTACTTTGATTAGTTGCGGTGTGTTAGAACTCGAACTTGGGTACAATGCAAGCTATCGCATTACTGAAAGAGAGGCGTATCGTGGATGCTCGGGGTGTTACATTCTCCCCTCCTTCAATAAATTGCGTCCTCGCAATTTGAAATTTTTCTTTGAAAATAAAAGGTTGAAAAGAGAAAATACCTTTGAGGAAAACCCACATCGGAAATAAGGTTAATAAATATATAACATTAAAAGAAAGCAAGATAAGTACAAAGGTCACCCGATATAGCCCATTCTAGGATTATATGAAAATATGGATATGGAGGAGAAACAAACCATCAAGGTCTGATGGAGAGTTATAGAAAACAGGATTAGGAGAATGTTTAACCACAAGAAAATCACAAACTTGTGATTGGTTAAACGGTCATTGAATCCCCAGTTGGAAAAGTTAACCGACAACATTTTTGTTTTAAGTTACCTTTTATAATGTTGAGGAATTTATTTAGGAGATTTACTAAGAACGTAAGGGAATATACATACTTGTTATGTATACTTTCATTCGTTAATAAATTTTTCCACAAACCCATCTTTTACTCCAAATGGTAACGGAACTCAAAAATATTCTATTTATCCTAATTGTATAAGGTTCAAAATGTTAACACATACCATTTAGATTAGTAAAACTATTTTGTAATAACCAGGGACTTCCTGTAGGCTAGTGGTAGGAAATAAAGGCTTGTCGCACTATGGTTGTGGGTTCGATTCCTACAGCTTTGTCCGACGCGACGGGTTATTCCCCACCCTGCAGGTTGTCCTTTTCCTAAAACTATAGTATTATAATATTCCAAAAATAATCTTCAGAAATTCTTTAATTTTAAGCAATACTATCCATGGTTTAACATAATCCATTCCAACCTTAATAGTTATCCAAAATACCTCCGTCCAGACTTTCTCTAAAAGGTCTCTAAATTCCAAAATCAATTGTAACATCAGATTCCCCAAACAAAGAAAAGTTTCTCTTATTTTCACATACTAAAAATATGATTACCTTAATCATATTAAAACCTTACTGAAATCAACAAGTACTGCAGTACAATCCATATATATATATATCACATTATTCTTATAACCAGAATATAATCCTTGAGTCCAAAAGCACCAATACATTAATTATTCCACTTCAACTGTAGTCACAGCATAAGATTTGCCTTGATCCCTTGGCCTTTTCTGAGGTAAGTTTCCTTGACGCTTAGGACATTCATTTGCATAATGCCATGTTTCCCTACAATTGTAGCATTCAACTTTGACAGCCTCTTTCTTTCCCTTGCAATCACGAGCCTGGTGACCCTTTTCTCCACATTTATAACAAACTCCCATTCCCTTTAGGCAAGTACCAGGGTGATTCTTCCCACAATTATCACATACTGGAAAATCCTTCTTTCCCTTTTTCCCTTTATCTGTCTCTTGTTCCACCGTTCTCTTCTTCTCTTGCATTGCTTTGTTGTCATAAGACTTAGAGAATTCCTTTTCTGTCTTGATAGCACACGAGACAATATCTTCGTATGATGAGAAGGATTGTGATAATAAAGCTCGACGGAGAAATGGTTTTAACCCATCAATGAAACTATCAATCTTACTCCTTGGGTTACGTATATAATCGGCAGCATGCCTCGCTAACCTTGTAAAGTTAGCCTCATACTTTGCAACATTCTCATCCTCCTTCTGCCTCAAACTCAGAAATTGCCTTTCCATATCTGCTCGATGGTCACGAAGAAAATATTTTTCTAAAAATAGATCTTTGAACTCCCTCCATTCCATATTCGATACGTCATCATCTTCCTTTGTGTTTTGAATTAGTGACCACCATTGATCGGCATCTCCAGTGAGGCGGTAAACTGCCATGACAACCTTCTCCCTTTCACTACTCCCCAAGGCATGGAATATTTTCTCTAAAGAATTTATCTATTGCTCAGCTATTATAAGATTTTTACTCCCATTGAAGGTTGGTGTTTGTTGCCTCATGAAACGGTCTAGCATTGATCCTCCACGTTGCGGATCAGGGTGCTCCATACGAGTAAGGTTATTATTCATAACCTGCGTGAGTTGTCCCAGTACGGTGATAAGCTGATCAGCACCAGTTGTATCTCCAGATCCACAATAATTATCTTGAGCAGGAGGGCAATCCCTACATGGAGTTCGTGCATTGATACGGTTTCCATTCCTTCCACTAGGCGCCATTTCTAAACAATGGCATAAACTAGATTAGTTTATGAATCAAAATACATAATTCCATACTTGTTAAACACTTTACATAAATTGAACTAATTATGGATATAATCCATAATTATAAAAATGTTTTCTTTGAGGAAGTATATACTCGTAACCCTTCATAGTGGTTTGTAAAGAAAATGGGAATTATCCAAAGCATATCCATCGGGAGTGTCGTAACCAAGAGTGCAGAAAGGCCCGTTGTCGTGCACTAGTTCCCGTTAGAGTCTAGAACAAAGTGGTGTTTTCGGGTTTTACCCCTAGGTACATCTGTGCCAGAGCCGCCTCTACCTGCTCGTATCCAGACAGGGATGTATTGCTCGGAAAACACACAACATCTCTACAATACCAAAATTCTAGGAAGTTCTTCTATACTAATCCTCAAAGTCTATCTTTGGGCTATGTGCTCTAATCAGAGTTTATCTAAATCTAGCTTCCAAGGTTAGTACTAAACTGCCTCTGATACCAACTGTAACGCCTGACCCCGGCTACCCAGAGTCGGTGCATTACTACGTAACATTGGCATGATCACAAAAGATCAAGTCTCAAAAGACCGATTAGTTTAGTAGCCTTGGAAACACTAGATACATTCATAAGTCTTTCATTACATCAAAAAGTAAACAAACTACAATAACATGGTCTTCATAGTCCACAATCATATCCCTTTCTGACTACCCCTACAGGTCATTCATAAAATACTTCTTCACATCCTGGAAAAATATTAAAACATTGAAAGGGGTGAGCTCAGATGCTCAGTAAGGATAACAATAATGCGGAAGCTTTCATAAATAAACATTAACATTTAAGGCAATGTATAACTAAAACAAAAGCCTTTTAAACTTGAACTTCAACATAATATGGGAAAAGTATAATGAGATAATTCCATTCACTTCTTCACATGGATATTCTACTGGTCGAATAATCACATGCAATATCAATAACCACTTTCATAATGAGGGAATGTATAATGCCAGACATTCTGAAACATTTTGTCAAGGCCTCGGCCAAGACGTCTAAAATGATTAAGGCCTCGGACAAAACCATAAATCAAATTGGGAAAGGGCCTCGGCCAATTCCACATCTAGTTGTCTCATGAGACCTACCGATGCATCGAGGAGCTATAGCAGGCTCCACCCGTCACTTATTAAGTCCAATACATTCCTCATATGAATAGGTTTAAACATATCATAAACCATAACATAATCATATCACATAAAACATGCATAAAGGAAACATAACATTTCCACATTTCAATCACAAGATATCAATAAAACATATTGATATAATAAAAACTCTTTCAAAACCATCTTCAATACCAAAATAAAAGAAAGTTAAAACTTTGTATTTATTTTTCATTAAAAAAAATGATGGCTTGTAGAGGAAGCCGAAACTCAAATAATGGTCACGGTGGCGGAGAAGTCGTTGTCGCCGCATACGTACGACAAAAACATTCCCTTTTTTCGTTTAGTAAACGCTTCGTATAAAAAATATTCCTTTTGAATATATGTAAAAGTCAAAGGGGTTTATACACCATATAAAAGAAAGTTGTGTATAAAACCAAATATGTCTCAAAGAAAGGAGATTGAGACGAAGTCCATAAAAAGATTATTTTTAAAATAAAATAGATCTATTATGTTTATTCAATATAGGTACACATAAAGAATACAAAATAAGACATAATAATATCATGACATAATTTGAAAGTAGGAGATTAACCCAAAGAATGGAAATTGGGTTAAGAAATTCCCTTACCTTGTGTCCGACTTGACTCAACCGTTCTTTAACCTCCTGAATAATAAACTAGAGTTAATATCTACCTTATTAAGAATTATTTTCAATTTCATTATCCTTTTTATATCAGTTATTACAATGTTATGATCATTATGTAATTATTTAAGTTAATAACGGTCGTTTTGTCGATCTTTGGTAACTTGAGTCAACAATAAACTTCTTATAATTACAAGTTGTTCATGTGGTAGAATATCCATTATATCAAGAATTATATTCATGATTTAGATGTCATATATATCATATATATCCAGTATATACATTCATTTATAATATTACGTAACATTTAGAGGTAAGAAATGAAATGCACCGTTCATGGAGACGGTAAGCCGTACGTACGCATGAACGCTACTTTCATTTAAACTAAATCATAATGATATAAATGTATAATATAATTCCAGTATAATATAGTGTATAATACCATTTACTCCATCCTTTATACATCCCACATATGGCATTAACGATTCAAATCACTTTGAGGGGGCGGTAGTCCGCACTTCCTAAAATGAAATTATCGCGTTTTACCCATAATGGAAATCATAAAGTATGCCATAAATGAGAAATACAGAAGCATAAGTAAAACATAAACATATTATATATCATATATAAAAATAGTGACATCTTAATGGCCCCCTTTGAAGGTGTTATATGAGTGTTGAACAATCATCGTTTCGTGAGGCAGAAATTCGCCATCCACAGAAACCGTATGTTCTTTAACCATTAGATGTAGGTGTGTGTAAGTGTAGCTCGAATACTTCTTATAACAACATCCTTGTATATTTAGGATACTGGTGTTGTTACAAAAGAAATGAATAAAAAGAGTTTAGGGGGTTGGAGAAGAAAAATAAAACAAAACAACATTAGAGAAGACGTTACCTCAAAATTGGGTAACTCTTTTTGATTTGAGCCAAAGGCTTCCTTGGGAAGAGTTATGCCGAAAGTGAGGCTTCTAGGAGTAATAGGGGTAAGTTGGGAGAGTATTTGGGCAGAGGTTGGCCGATCCAAATGGCTTGAAAGTGTAAATGAGTTGGGAGAGGTGGGGGCCTTTTATATGTGGAGAGGAGGGGCACTTTTGGAAAGATTGAAATGTTACATTATTTCACAATTCTTTTCGGATTCTAAAGGTCCAAAACTTATATAATTCGAGTCTATGGTGATACGGTTTCGAAATATTCTCATCCAATAGGCTTTGGACAAGTGTATGCCATTGGATTTTGCATTATCTTCTCATTTTATTTAAATCGTTAAATAATGATGTCATCGCTGCATCATAATGATGTCATAAATAATTTAATTTATTTAATTTATAAAAATTATAAAAAAACTACTATGATGTAGGAAATCTTTTTAGCTTTCTAATGAATATTTATAGTCAAAATTTGGACTTGTTTAACCCCACTTAAAAACTGTTTTAGTAAAATAACTCATGTTTGTGTCAATTTAATTTTAACATTAAATAAATATATATTAATGTCATTTTCCAACCAAAGTGGCTCCATGGGGTCCCCAAGTTGACCCATGGGTTTTCATGGTCGGCCATGACTCATCCAATAGGAGTAGTACAAGTGTCAAGCTCATCTCATATTATTAAAACATTATTTTTACCTTAAACTACACTAATTACCTCTAATCGCGATTAAGAACTTAAAAGTTACTATTCACCAAAAAATTATTTTGATCTCATTGAACCACATTTTACTTCTTAATAACAACCATGTATGTCGGATTTTTGAAAATCAAATCACAGAAGTGGTAATATTTCATTTAAATGAAAAATCAGTGTTTTAACTACCACTTAGTGGTTTCACTATTCATCAAAAATTGAAGTTTTTCAGAACAAGGCCAAAATTTCACCCTAAGCTATAATTGATATTCCAAATTCAAAAATGATGTCTATTTTACAAAATTCCAAACATATAAGTTTCATTAATTAATTTTATAATTAATTCCCACTGTTACGACAAATAGAGTGTTTTTAAGAAACAATTTATATCAAAAGATTGGCAATTGTTTATGTCCAATTTCAATGTTAAATTAATTCTAATGACCACCATTGGATAAAATGGTAAAAATATATTCTAATTATACCTTAAAACCACTAAATAGTATAACTTATCACTATAAATTATTTTGATTAAAAAAGTTGTTTTAAGTATTTTTCACTATTCATAAAAATTTGGAAGTTCTCAAAAAAATTCAACATAGGCTAATTTCAATATTGGGAATACAAAAATGAAGTCCATTTTGAAATATAAAATTTCTATAAATTTAAAAGGTGGTTATTACTATTCATAACGGCTACTTTGATTAGTTGCGGTGTGTTAGAACTCGAACTTGCGTACAATGCAAGCTATTGCATTACTGAAAGAGAGGCGTATCGTGGAAGCTCGGGGTGTTACAACCAACGGGTCCAAATGATACATCACTCATTTTTAAGGACTATATAAATTTTAGAGACGTGATTTTTGGACAGTGGTTCTTAGTATAATGATATAGTGTTCAAAAAAGAGAGGGGAATTGATTCATAAGAATGTGCTTAGGGTGAAGGAGTAAAAAGACCTAGTGTGAATGAGGTCCTTAGAGAGGCCTACACTAAAAAACACAACCAAAATAGAACTGGCATAAATTTTAATGTAATGATTCTTGGATTTGGGCTATGTAGTTTAAAGTCATACAAGTCTGACAATATGGGTCTTACATGATGTACTTCTTGAGAAACTTAACATTTGGTGGATGTTTAATGTGCTCTCCATCTACATTGAACAAATAGTATATTCCATTCGGATAGACCTTGGGAATTATGTAGGTCCTTCCCACTTGAGCTCTAACATTGGAGGATTCCTATCAACTATCATCGTCATCCTGAATTCCAACACTATATCACCCTGGAGGAAGGAGTTGATGTAAACCTTCTTCATACAATGATCTTTCTATCTCGTTTTGGTGCCTCTCTCGATTATTCAAGGTATGGAACCTATTTACATTAATGGATTCTAGCCCATCTAAATAGACTACATCCATTATGTTTAGACATCTGTTCGACATGTATTAAACTAAATCTCAATGTGTAAGACTACCTCTATTTCATACACCAAGGAATATAGAGTCACTTGTGTGGAATATCAAGTTGTTGTACGATAATCCAAGAGATAATTAGGGAGAAGTCATGACCAAATTTTCATATTATGGCCCACCATCTTCGGTATAATATTATACTATCTTTTTGGACACCTCAATATGATGATTTTCCAAGGCATGATAGGGATATGTATGGATGGAATCTATGTTTTACGTGGATGAAAACCTATTTAGCTCGGCTTCCCAAAAGTTGGTTTCATTGTCGGTGAGAATGGAATTAAGGAATCAGAATTGATTAATGATATTAGAGCTCACAAATTTGACAATTGATCAGGCCCTGGCTTCTTTAATAGGAATCTATTCTTCCCAATTGAAAAATAAATCTATCATTTATAGAATGAAACATCATTGATGATCTATTGATGTTGTATATGGTCCCACGAAATCAATCCCATACAAAGAAAAGGGCCAAAAATACTTTCTAGTACAAAGGGGATCTGGTGGTCAATGAAAATAGTAGGCATGAATCTGAAATGCATGACTCCTCTCTATGAACTCGATGCAATCATGGACCATGGTGGGGAAAAAGTATCCCAATATTATTATCTATTAGGAGATCTTAAACCCTACCTAATGAGCACCATAGGATCCAGTATGAACTTCCTTCATAACATAGGTAATATCAAATCATATAATGCAACAGAGGATAATTCCTTCCAAATCGCATCTTTAGAATGTCTGATAAAGGTTAGGCTCACATTAGAGGGTGAAATTTTTCACACATCGGTGAATTATCTCATGTTTGGCTCTATATAGTAGGATAGTGACATGATAGAGATACTCAAGAAAATAGGTTGTATAATTAGTGGTTTCTTTAGCTATAGTGGGGTCAAGAGGTCCCAACATAAAATCATTGGTGGTCAGACAGTTTACCTTTTGGTTGTCATCATCGTCCAGAAATAAGGGAGTGATGACCCTTCGCTGTTCTACATGAATAAATAGGACATTTGTTTCTAGATTTATATGGGAGGTAGCTATGATGTCTATGGTGTTATATTGATTGTTCTATGGCTGGGTAAAATGATTCACCTCAGTATGAGAAGGGATCTGAACCATCATCGGGCATGTGTGATCTTGAAAGGGTACATGATTAGGCTTCCTTATGATATAATCACCATTTATTTTATTTACCACTATCCCAGTGTCTCTATTCACATTAAACTGTGTAATGTCAATCTAAATGGCCATCTTAAGACATGTAATGAGATCATCAAACTCTATCTCACTGTTGGTGAAGCCTTCCGACTGTAGGAATGAGTAGATAATAATAGCCTACATTGGATTGATGAAGATGATCCCAATGCCTACTTAACTGAACATAAGATCATTGATCCTTCTACACGTTGGGATTCATAAGGAACCCCTGAAATTTATCTTCTGGCACATCAAGTACAGGTCCAATAAAAGGATAAACACATCTGGGAAATAATCATAGAGAGGTAATTTTTTAATGTATGGATGGGCTGCCACAAAGATGGTTAACACTTGAACCTTGAAGGATTTCTATGGAATGAAACTGATGTTGAACTAATGAAGATTCATTTCCCAACATTACATATGTACCTTAAAAATTAGGTTATTCTGGATATAAATTAATGGATCTACATGATATGCCAACTGTATCTTGTGATGCATCCAATAATGCAACAAATTATAAACATGGAAAACCAACATGATGTATCTCTTCCCGATAGGATAGTATATGGACTTTGTTCTGAGGAGCATGTGACTAAGATAATATAAGTTTTTATTTATCCCTTTTTTTTCTTATGAGTTAGTATGGTGTTGATAGACTATTATAGTGTGACCACATAAAAGAAAAATGGATTTCCATAGATGGGTGGCATAAAATCTAGGGGATTAAATATATATTTATAAATGTCCTCAAATGCGGTTTGGAACTCCTCATCTTGCTGGTAGATGGTACCTTTCTTCATGATCCTGAAGAAAGGCTTACATGTTTCTTATAGATTCATGATGAATCATTGTGTGTACGCTAAGTGGCCTTGAAGGCCTTAGAGAACCGAGAGGTTTATCGGATTAGGCATCTAGCAGATAGACTTAATCTTATTTGTGGAGAATTTGATGCCTCTATATCTGATGAAGAAACTGAGAAACAACCCAGAGGTTACCTTTAATTAACTCTTCAATATGTTCAATAACATCTTCTATGAATGATGGAAGCCAAACATTTTCTTAATATCTATGAGATGGTCCTAATGCTGGTGGTATTTGACCAAGAAAATCATCCAATTAGATTTCTTCTAGATTCATGAGGATCTGCTTGTATATGTGGTGTATGGATTTCTTATAAGTTCCTCCTACATTCTTTATGTGCAATGAAATTTCCTAGTAGCATATGTTCACTTTCTATGCTCTGAAGGTGGTAGAATCTTCATCTTCAGGGGCCATATGTGTAACATCCCAAGTAAATAAAGAATATGAAATATTCATATTTATTAATATTTCTGAATTAAATATTTATTTTTCTTTAAAGGGGATTCTATGTTTGATGGTGTACCCAATATGCAACAACAATTTTCTTTTAAATCTTATGTTGCACATAATGTTGAGTCATACTGAAAAATAATATAATAATAATATTTTAAATGGTAGTTAATGACTATACATTATATTGGCGGGAATGAAGATAACTAACTAAAATATTATTATACACTTTCGTTAAATTTTTTTACATTTATACAATAAAATTTAGATGCTTAAAATTTTAATGAATCTAATTTTAAACATAAATACTCTAATATTCATTAAAATTTTGATTTATCGCCTTTTGATGGAGAAACATTTTTAAATCTAGTTTTTGTAACCTTTATATGTTATATTAGGAAAAAAAAATTTTATTTAGAATTCGGACATCTAAAATTACTTTGGATGATATTTTGGCATTTTTCTGATAAAGATCATTTTTAATGAATAGTAAAAAATACTGCATTTTAATTCCGAACACACTTTTTTATATAATTTTTTTATATGGATAGATTATATTTTTAAATTGTTTTAAAGTGTAATTAGATTGTATTTTTACCATTTAATCCAATTTTGTTTTTTGGAAGTAATTTTACTATGCAATTGGACATAAACAAGTGTCAATCTTTTAATAGTTATTATTTCTTAAAAACATGCTTTTTGTTTTGACATCAAAAATTAATTTTAAATTAATTAATGAAACTTAAATGTTTTGAATTTGGTAAAATAGATAACATTTTTGAATTAGGATTATCAAATATAGCTTAGGCCTAATTTTTGAATTTTTATGAAAACCATCAATTTTTTATGAATAGTGAAAACACAGAGTAGTAGTCAAAAAACAGACTTTTTCATTTAAATGAAATTTTACCGATTCTATGAATTGAATTTAGAAAATGTTACATACATGATTTCTATGAGTAAATAAAATGTGGTTAAATAAGATGAAAATAATTTTTAGTGAATAGTAATTTATGACTTTTATTTACCACAGTTAAAGGTAAATAGGGTAATTCAAGGTGAAAATAATATTATAATAATATAAAATTACCTTAACACTTGTCCTAACCTTATTGGATGAGCCCTGTCTGACAAATAAAATCCTTGGGTGTGATTTTTGGCCTTTTAAAGCCATTTGGGTAAGATAACGACATTAATAACTTTTTATTTAAAGTAAAAATAAAAATATCATAAACATGTATTGTTTTTCTAAAACAATATAATGTGGGTTTATATAAATGATATATTTGACTATAAATATTAATTAGAAAGATAAACCAATTTACTACATCATGGTATGTTATTTATAATTTTTACACATCAATAAATAAAATTATTTATGACACAATAATGATGCAGTGTTTACATCATTAATGAATGATTTTAAAAAATAATATTATAAAAACTAAAACAATATCCAAAAACTATCCAGTTTTTATTGTATGATTTTATTTTGAACAAGATTCATTTTATCTCAGACTTTAATATGTTTTTTACATTTATAAATCTAAAATCATTGTATAATAAAATAATATTTTGAAACTTTCCTAAAGATCCCTTATTCCCATTATAAAAATCCCTCACATTTAACCCATTACTCACACCTCTCAAGCCCCTTGGATCATCCAAACTCAGACCAAATAATCTCTAAAGATACTTATCTTCTTCCTAAAATCCTTACCTTATTCATAAGGATCTTCAAGAAATCCTTATGCTTCAAACCAAAGGGTGTTACCGGATTTAAAGGTAACGTCTTCTCTTAAGTTCATTTATTTAATTTTTCTTCTCAAACCCCCTAAACTCTTTTTATTACTTTACATTATAAAAACATAATTATCCTAAATATAATTAGTTTTTTATATGAGAATTATTAGACATTCACTTATAGACACCTCTGTCTAATGGGTAAAGAACATACTTTTTCTGTGGACGGCGAACTACTGCATCACGAAACAATGATTATTTAATATTATCCTACCACCTCGTATGGTGGTAATTAATATGGAAATGTATTTACATGTGATATATATTATATTTATATTGTCCTTATACTTATGTATTTTTCATTTATATCATTCGTTTATCCTTTCCATAATGAGTAAATATGATAATTTCATTTGAGGAAGTGTGGACTACCGCCCCCTTAAAGTGATATGACTCGTTCATTAAATACATGGAACATATAAAGGATGTAATTAATGAAATTATTTATTATATTATACTGGAATTATAATATACTTATTTATCAATATGTTTAAATTCCCCTAAATATGAAATATAAACGAAAATAGCATTCATGCGTACGTATGGCTTACTGTCTCCATGAACGGTGCATTTCATTTCATAACTCCAAATGTTATGTACTATTATAAATACATATATATACTGAATATATAAGATATATATGATATCTAAATCATATATATCATTCTGTAGATAATGGACTTTTGACCCCATGAACAACTTGTAATTATAAGTTTATTTTTTACTCATGTACCAAATATTGACAAAACAACCCTTTTAAATTAAATGATTTAATAAAGTTTATAACATGGTAATATGTAATATAAAAGGAATAATAAACTCTAAAAAGGTTCTTAATAAAGTATGAATTAACTTTATTTTATTATTATGGAGATTCAATAACGAACGGGTCAAGTCGGACACGAGTTAAGGGAGTTATTATCTTACATTTAATTACATGAGATTTCCATTATTCGCCACTTATTTATTTCATGTGGTGTATTGTGTACATAAATTTGATATATATTAGCATTGTTCCCTTTATATTCATGGTATTATGTGATTCATTTAGGGGTTATTAACTATTCATCATATAACTTTATTTATTACAACGTCGTAGGGGGTTTTCATATCACTTTTTTCTCCATGAGATAAATGCTATATTGCTACTATTTCCTTTTGTGTAGTGTTTTTACTTACCATGATTGTATTAATTATGTAATATAATATAATTTATGGATATTTTCATCTTCATTGTATAATCCTTCTTTCATGAGGTGTATGTCTCGTAAATTACCATATCAATAAGAGAATTGTTCACCGTACTCTTTTAGTCAAATAATTTTTTTATGTCATGTATTTTAATTTACTTTTTCTTATGATATGATTTTTTATTATATATCCTTGTTGCTGTAAATTTTATTTCCATGTGATGATATTCTATTTTCTCTCTCATCAACTCATTTTCTGAATTTTAAACCGATATTGTTAGGCTTTCGAGCTTCTATGAGAAAACTTCTTTAACCGAATTTCAATTCTTTGGGTTAAACATCTACTTTTTGATTATGCCATGCTATGAATATGTGTTAATTACATCCTCTTGTTTTAAACATAATATCCACTTATATTGGGTGAATTATTATTCATCAAACATAATTATGTCATTGATTATGTCTTAATCTACGGATATGATCTTTTCAAGGGGCTTTTTCTCAATTTACATTCCATAAAGACTTATTTGTTGTTTTAAACCAATTCACATTTATAAGTTTTATATACTTCACATTGACATATTATATCATGAATCTCATTATTCCCATGATATGATAAGCTTTGATTAATGTTATTCTTCAATTATTTCTATTCAAGCGTCACTCATTTGGTTAGGAAATCTTTAACTAAATTATCGATTAAAATGTATTAAAGATTAATTCTTCTATATATATCACATTAATGTCCATGTTTTATAAATGTGTTTAAGGATGTATTTATATTTACATGAATGTTTTCAAAATAAAATTTCTTTCAAAAGCGTCAAAGTGGTGTGGGACAATTTGGTTCAAAAATCACATTATAAAATGATTTAAATAGTTTTAAAAATAGTTTGATAATGCATTTTTTATTTCAATATCTTGATATGATATATTGTGATTGGAATGTGGAACTGTTATCTTTACTCTATGATTGTGTTATGTGTTTTAATTATTTTATGGTTATTGGGCATTATTTCCATATACAGGTGGTTCTGTGATAAACCTAGGGCTGGTGAGCCTAAGATAGCTCTTTAATGCATCGAGTAACGTGACATAGTTAATGTGAATGTTTCTCCTAATAGATTTAGGGAATATACTATGATGGGTATTCCAAATGTTACTCCCTATGTAGCTGTGAAAGATAAAATGTAACTATGTTATGTATGACACATGTTTCCTTTATGATATATGATTTCTATGTATTATTCATAAATCCTGTGATTTTATAAGGTATGTTATGATTAAAAAGTATGGGTCCTTAATATGTATTTATTGATGTGCTAATGTTTTCTTTCCTTATTTTATAACCCTTAATGAGATTTTTATGCTCGCCCCAAATTTTGAAATGTTTTTCACATGAATTGAAGATGAATATGGTCTATGATGCGATTAATGAAAAGTCATGCTATCTAAAACATGAAACTAGAAAAAAAAATCATGCCTTTATTTTATGAAAAAAGGAAACTGAGTAGATGTTTCAACTTGGTAATTTTTTATATGTAATAGTTATGTCCTAATTCACTAATGCTCTAAACCTGAAAATATCTTCAATGTGAATTATTCACTTAATTCATGATTAAGTAATGTCTAAGTCCATATCCTTATAGTTGGTAACAAAGGTCGGTTTAGATATCTTTAGAGGTTATGGTGTTATTTAAGCATAAGTGACATAACCATAATGGTTAGAATATTAGACAGAGTCATAGTTATTTTAGAGGTGATAAATGGTTATTACATTTTGGGGTGAAAAATGAAAGGTATTAGATAACCTTTGAGGATAAAATATCTTATGGTTATTTTTGAGGAATTTGTATCTTTTTTTTTTGAATTTTATGAAATTATATAATTTTTGAAAATGGGCAACATGCTAACCATGTGACAACCCGTAATGTCAAACAAAGCTACAGGACTCGAACCCCCAACCAATGTGCGATTGGGATTTATCACCTACCATTGGACATTGTGAAGTCCCTGGTTAGTATGACTAATTCTTTTTAGTTAAATGATTTTATGTATCAAGATTAAGATGATTTGGGATCTTATGTTTTATCAAATGGATATCCTTTGTATAGGAAAATTATTTGTTGATTAATTGATAAAGGTTATTTTGGAAGACATTCAATCTTTTGGGAACTATATATACATAATAAAAATAGAATAATATGGGATTTAATTTGTGGAGTAATGGTTGAAATATTATTTCGGAACAATCTATATTTATTTTGGACATAACGTGATTTGGTTTATTTATAGAAGTTATTAACCTACCATAGAGTATATTTGATTCGGTTAATCACACTTTATTATGAGACTTTAAGAGTAGTAGATGTTTTTGGAGATAAATGATAAGACATACAGTGCAATACTATTTGAATAAATCCTTCAGAGTTTTTGGTCTCAATATTAGTTTGGATTATTTTGAATAATTTTAAGGAAAACTGTATATTGAATGGTCTTTTTTGAAAATTGGGTACTTTTGTTGAATTTTGGAGATTAATAGTAGTATATCTTTTTATAAAGGATAATACTTTTGTGGATTATCTGATCTTGTATTATCCAATTTTGGTTTTGGAAAATTTATAAAGATAGGGGAAATATATAATTCATCTTTCATGGAGTATGTGATTCTCTAGAAGTTGATTCTTGCACTTTTTATGTGACCTTGTCATCTTGATTACTCTTCATTTGGAGAAAAGATGAGTTTGTGGTAGAAATTTTGTAAATGATTAAAGTTTACATGTCATGTAAGTATGTTTCATTATATTCTTATTCAATATCATAAATAAATTCCCCAACAATATAAAAATTAATTTAAAAAAACATTATTTGTTTAATTTTATCACTCTGCATCAGAACTTGACACTTAGATTCTCCTCCATATCCATGTTTTCATTGAATCCTATTATGGGTTATCTCAGGTGACCATTGTACTTATATTTATATATTTTAATTTGATAGAATTATTCACACTTTTTCTAATGTGGAGCTTTCAATGATGTTTCCCAGCCCATTTTTAAAATTGTGAGAACACAATTTCCATAAGGGGGGAAGGATGTAACATCCAATGTAAATAAAAAATATGACATTTTTTATTTATTTTTATTTTTGAATTAAATATTTATTTTTCCCTAATGTTTGATGGCGTACCTGATAAGCAATAATATGTTTCTATTAAATCTTTCGTTGCACACAACGTTGAGTCATACCAAAAAATAATAGTATAATATTATTTTAAATGGTAGTTAATGCCTAGTTGTTGTATTGGGGGGAATGAATAAAACTAACTAAAATACAAATATACATGTTTCTTAAATGTTTTTAAATTTATCCAATAAAATATAGAGGCTTAAAATTTGAATGAATTTTATTTTTATCATAAATACTCTAATATTCATTAAAATGTCAATTTACTGCCTTTTGATGGCGAACCATTTTTGAATATATTTTTTGTCACTTTTATATGTTCTATTTATCAAAACAAAATTATTCTTTAGAATCAGGACATCAAAATTTACTTTGGATTGAATTTTGGTTTTTTCTAATAAAGTTCATTTTTAATGAATAGTGAAAAATAATGCATTTTAATTCAAAACAACCATTTTATCTAAATTATTTATATGGTTAAATTATCTTTTTAAATGGTTTTAAAGTTTAATTAGATTATATTTTTACCATTTAATCAAATTTTGGTAATTGGATGTAATTTCACTTTGAAATTTGACATAAACAACTGTCAATCTTTTGATAGTTATTATTTCTTAAAACATATTTTTTGTTTTGACAATGAGAATTAATTTTAAATTAATTAATGAAATGTATATGTTTTGAATTTTTTAAAATAGACATCATTTTTGGATTTGAAATATCAAATATATCTTAGGATTAAAGATTGGTATTTTTCTGAAAACCTTCAATTTTTGTTGAATAGTGAAAACACTATAAAGTAGTTAAAAAAACCAAATTTGTCATTTAAATTAAATTTTACTGATTCTATGAATTGAATTTCAAAAATCCAACATAAATTATTTTTATCAGTAAGTAAAATTTGGTTCAATAACATGGAAATAATTGTTTTTGAATAATAACTTTTGACTTTTATTTACCACGGTTAAAGGTAAATAGTGTAATTCAAGGTAAAAATAATATTATAATAATATAAAATTACCTTAACACTTTTCCTAAACTTACTGGAAGAGTCATGGACGACCAATACAATCCTTGGGTGATATTTATGGCCTTTTAAATCCATTTGGGTATGATAAAGACATTAATAACATTTTATTTAAAGTAAAAATAAAAATATCATAAACATGTTTTTTTTTCTAATAAAATTTTAATGTGGGGTTATATAATTGATATATTTTATTATAATTTTTAATTAGAAAGATTAAAATATTTCCTACATCATGGTATTTTATTTATAATATTTAGACATCAAATAAATAAAATTATTTATGACAAAATAAGCATGCAGTATTTACCTCATTAATGAATGATTTGAAAAAATAGGATTATAAAAATTGAAAACAAATATCCAAAATCCTTCCAATTCTAATTGGATGATTTTATTTCGAACAAGAGTCATTTTATATTATAATTTAATAAGTCTTGGTCCTTTATAAAAGAAAAATCATTACATACTAAAATAATATTTTTAAACTTAATTAAAGAGCCCCTCCCCCTTTTCTATAAATCCACCGACTCTAACTCATTACTTACACCTATAAAGCCCCTTGTCTCACCCAAACTCTGACCAAATAAACTCTCAATATCCCTATATTAATCCTAGAAGCCTTATCTTAGGCATAAAGAACTTCCGTAAATCCTTTTGGTTCAAACCAAATGGATTTACCTGACTTAAAGGTAACGTCTTCTCATAAGTTCTTTTTTTTATTTTACTTCTCCAACCCCATAGACTCTTCTTATTCCTTTATTTCATAACAAAACCAGTATCCTCAATATTATTTTTTTATATGAGATTTATTTGATGTAAAATTATGCACACCTCTGTTTAATGGGTAAATTACATACTTTTTCTGTGGATGACGAACTACTACATTAAGAAATGATGATTGTTCAATATTATCCTACCGCCTCTTATGGTGGCCATTAAGATGGAACTGTATTTACATGTGATATATATTATGTTTATATTGTCTTTATATGTATGTATTTTTCATTTATATCATACCTTTATGGCTTCCATAATGGGTAAATACGATAATTTCATTTGAGGAAGTGCGGACTACCACCCCCTCAAAGTGATATGAATTGTTCATGCCATATGTGGAACATATAAAGGATAGAATTAATTAAATTATATATTATATTATACCATAATTATAATATACCTATGTATAATTATGTTTTCATTCTACTAAATAGGAAATATAAATTAAAGTAGCTTTCTTACGTACATACGGCTTACCGTCTCCATGAACGCTGCATTTAATTTCATACCTAAAAATGTTTTGTACTATTATATATATATGAATATAATTCATATATAGGTTATATATGATATATAAATCATGAATATCATTCTGTAGATAATTTAATTTTTACCAAATGAACCACTTGTAATTATAAGAAGTTCATTTTTAACTCAAGTGCCAAATATTGACAAAAGGGCCATTATTAAATTAAATGATTGCATAATGTTTATAACATGGTAATATTTTATATAAATTGAATAATTAACTTTAAAATGTTTATTAAGCATTTATGAATTAACATTATTTTATTATTCAGAAGATTAAATAATGAACTGGCCAAGTAAGACATGAGGTAAGGGGTTTTTTATCTCACTTTTAATTCCATGATATTTCCATTATTCACCACTTATTTACTTCATGTGGTGTATAGTGTAATGAAATTTGATATATATTATCGTAATTCTATTTATATTCATTATATTTTGTGATTTGTTTTTTTATTAACTTTTGGTCATACGACTCGATTGATTATAGCATGGTAAGGGGTTTTCATTTAACTTTTTATTCCAGTGAGAATAATTTTATATTTCCACTATTTCCTTTTGTGTGGTGTATGCACTTCCCATGAATGTATTAATTTTGTAATGTACTAGTATTTATGGGTACCTCCATTTTCATTTTATGTTCCTTCCTGGGGTGTATGGTTCATAGGTTACCGAATCAGTAAGAGAACCTTTCACTATACTCTTTTAGTCAAAGAATTATTTTATGTCACGTATCTTAATTTCCATTTTTTTATGATAGGATATGTTCTTCCATATCCATATTTCTATAAATTTTATATCCATCTGAGGAGATAACCTTTTCTCTCTCATCAACTCATTTTCTAAATTTTAAAGCAACACCATTAGGCTATCGAGTTTCTGTAAGAGAACTTCTTAACCCAATTTCAATTCTTTGGGTTAAACTTATAATTTTTTATTATGGCATGATATGAATATGTGATAATGTCCTCTAATTGTTTTAAACATAATATCCACTTATATTGGGTGTATTCATATTCATCACACATAATTATTTCATTGATTTTTTCTCAATCTTTGGATATGATCTTTTCAAGGGGCTTTGTCTCAATTTATATTCCATTTAGACTTATTTTTTGTTATACACCAATTAACATTTATATGGTGTATATACTGACCTTTTACATATTATATCATGAATCTCATTATTATCATGATATTATAATATTTGATTAATGTAATTCCTCAATTATTTGTATTCAAGCGTCTCTAATTTGGTTAGGAACTGTAACTAAAATATCATTTTAAATGTTTTAATGTTTTATTATTTTAAATCATTCACATTACAATCCATGTTTTAAACATGGTTATAAGGACCTATTTATATGGACAATAATGTTTTGAAATTTAATTTTTTTTAAAAGCCTCAAAGTGTTATCAGACACTTTGATTCAAAAATCTCCTTATTAAATGTTTTAAATGGTTTTGAAAATGGGTTGATAAAGAACTTTTTATTTCAATGTCTTGATATGATATATTGTTATTGGATTGTGGAAATTTTATCTTTCCTTTATTCTTGTGTTATGTGTTATGATTATTTTATTATTATTCGGCATTGTTTAGGAATATGGGTGGTTCTTTGATAAACCTAGGGCAGGTGAGCCAGAGATAGCTCTCCAATGAATTGGGTAACGTGACGGAGGAAACTATGAATGTTTCTCCTAAGAAATTTAATTAATATACTATGATGGGTATTCCTAATTTAACTCCCTAGGTAGTTCTGAAAGCTACAATGGAAGTATGTTATGTGTGCCACAAGATACCTTTATGATTTATGATTTTTGTGTATTATTCATAAATATTTTGATTTTATAAAGTATGTTATGATTAAAAAGTATGGTTACATTGATTTGTATTAATTGATGGGATAATGTTTTAATTCATTATTTTATAGCCCTTACTAATCATTTTATGCTAATCCCAGGTTTTGAGAAAAATTTCATCGGACTTAAAGATGAATAGGGTCAAGGATTGGATCAAGAAAAGTCATGTTATCCAAAACATGGAACTAGGCAAGTTTCTTTTTTTACGAGTTTTTATTTTATGAAAACATAAAGTAAACTGATCAGAAGTGTCTACATTGTAATTTTTGAGATTTAATAGTTATGGCCTAATTCTCTAAAGCTCTAAACCTAAATATATCATCAATGTGAATTATTCACATAATTCAAGATTATGTAATGTTTATGGTTGTGTCATTATAATATGGATCTAGTTGTACTAATAATATCCATTCATGAAAGAGTTATCTTAAAACCCATTTGTGGAATCGATTAACAACTCTATCAATGATAGGGGGAATCATCCTTTGGGAAATTATATTTGGGATCACAGAATTCGATAGAGACACTTGTCGGCTAGTTCTTCTTCCGGACTAGAACGATGATGGCTAGACACATGGGGTACTAAACTTCTTTTAAGAGGATGGATTTTATAGACTTATCAAATTATTCTTAAAACATAGAACCATGAGAAGGGTTCATTATTCTGGAGGATTCTTGAACCCATGATGACTCACCAGAAGACCATGGCGGTTGACAATGACCTGTAGATATATTCATAGAATCACATCATCACCTTAGGTGAATACATCACGATGTTGCTTCATAAAATATACGTACTTTTTTTTATCTGGATCCATGGATACCCAGATCAGTGTTATCCTTAGATCTATCTCAGAACCATGGTTCACCTGAACTAGCTCATAAAATGTTGTGGAGACTCCCTCTTCAAATGTTGGAGGATCATATTCTAGATCATCTTCGTCGTCTGAGTTCGGGGAATCAATGGGATGAGATGGCTCTTCCTGTTTGAAGGATTCAAGGGGAATACCAGTGCCTTATTGTTTAGATACCAAAGCATTAATACTGGGTTCATACTTTTTTTAAACCATTGAGACATATTTTGTCATATAAATTTCATCATTTCTTCAACCATGAGAACTATTCTTGATGTCAAGTAATGGTGATGGGTCAGTTTCTCATGGTTCTGCCAAGACCGATGAAACTGGGGAGTATGATGTACGGTGGTAACAATGGGTCAAACATCTCAATATCTCATAGGGGTATGGAATTCTGGTATCACATGATCCATCATGTGTTGTAGTAAGAGGTAATATTATGATGTTCTTTGTACCTAGGTATGTAGCACAGATTCCACCATGGAATGAAAAAGCAGTTCCACATGTTTAGTGACGTAGTTTACGGCCGATGAATTGGGAGGAAGAAATAATCATCGAAGTCCTTCCATGGTCTTTCTACAATGGTGGTGTTTACAACTTTATTGGTACAAACCTTATTGTACTTTCTTTTAAAATAGATGTTGTCCATATATCGGGATTCACGGGAGTTGGAGCAAGACACAATACCTCGGATCTTGCATACTCCAATATTGATGGAGTACATGAGGCATTGGTGATATGAGGAAGGAAATAAAGCATAAAAATGAAGCCTGGTCCAACCCATCAATGTATTTTAGGAGGTATCCTATTATAGAACCATGAATTCAGTGTTTCATACTAAAACAATGAATTGTTTCATCAAATAGATATACAACACAGTCATTGATCGATCCTATAATAACCATGAATATTAAGGTGAAAGGTGCTAAACATGCCTTCAATCAGTCATAGCCAACCTATTTCTTGGGTTAGGACGAAATTTGTCACCAAACTTATGTCCACTAAATAGAATAGAACATCCATTCTATTTAACAAGATGGTGATTTACATCATGTGAACGTTCCCCAACCCGAGGTATCCATCGTCTGCTCTTAATAATGAAATTTTGGCTTGACCAACTTCCTTCTATACCTCCAAATAATAGATGGTTTATATTAACTATTCCTCTACATAAAATTGGATGGTTTTTTTCAAAGAAACTGTGAGAGCCTCGTGCATTTTTTCAAACAAGGGGAGGGCCTCAAGGATCGAGATTTCCAGAGGAATGCAGGAGAGGTGCCTCAGTGCATCGTACATCCAGGCCAAAATCACATTTCATCCCACATGGTGTTTCTCTTTCATAGGTTGAATGGTGGAAAATACTCTAAGAACCACTAGAATCCGTATTGTGCTAGAAATATCCTGAATCTAATCAAAACACCCATACAGAACCACCACTGGTTGATTTTCGGATGCATGAGGCCTTATCTTTTGATAGAGGTGACCAATCAAGGTGTAGTCATGAATGTTCTTCCTGTTCAATTACTATGGTTAGGGTGGAAGTGATTCTAATAGAATGGGTTTGGAGGACTGTGCTATTAGAGGTCTATACAAAACCTATTTTTTGGTCTATGAAGCATGCACATCCTAGCTTGATGCATTTCCCTGATCATTCTGGTAGTTTTCATGTCAATACCATCTTTGAAGGTATCGACTCGAGACTGTCATAGGGATATCCTAAAACTCATTATAATCAAAACCCAAGATGTGATCTAACAATTCGATGATATTCACAGAGGCATACTCTTGATCATCATAACATGAGTCTTCTAATGCTAGGAAGACTCTCAAAACTATTCTCATGTTTGGAGGAATGAAGTCACTGAGGGTGGGACACAACATCATCACTAGTGGGGGACTTTTCATTCCCTTTAACCAGTGACTTCTTCTTTTCAGATAGGTGTAATTCTTAGAGGTGGATTCAGAATTGGAATCCAGAAAAGGGGTAGGGACTTATAGATGTTTGGCCTAGCCGAATTGGGCACAAATGACACCATAGGCATGAGAAACTGTATTTTGAGCCTACTATTCATCATAGTTTTTAGTCCTATGGTTAGAAACATTTTTCCATTCACCATAACCTTCAATGTCGCCATCAGGTTCGGTGGATATATGTGCTACCTGTATCAGTACAAGGCTCAACTTATCCACACTACTGTCCAATTTTTCCAAAAGACAATCTTGAACAAATATCACTACTTGATGTTATATCCATGGATATTTTGGTAATGGTTGTGGTTAGGTTGATCATTGATATTGTCCTTATGGGGATTCTTGATCTCTTGAAGGTTTAGAAACCCCTTCTATCAAGGAACTAAATAAATAACTAAGAACTTGTGACTCCATAATGGAGTAGATTCACTTCTCTTATCTAGGATGGGAACTCTAGAAGCCTATCCCAGATGAGGTTATGGATCCTGATGTGTACCTGTATCCACATTATATTACCTATGTGGTGGTTCTTCATTAGTAGTTGCCTACTGAATCTACACTAGGAAAGGATTATTGTGATGAGGCTACTCCAATATATGAGGCTACGCTTGGTACAAATCTACTTGCAATAACTATAGTGGCTCCGACCCTCCCACCTACACTACAGTGGTAGATTATTCCTTGGAGTCTCTTCTTACAGGTGCTTGAAGAGTTAATGGATGTGCCTTCATATACTGCTGCAAGGCTTCCTCAGGGAACTGAGCCTTATCAAATAAATAATAAAAATGCACATGGTAAATTTTGAGTGATGAGGGTAGGGACCAACTCAATATTGATGTTCCCCATATACATCCTTATAATCTTCTTGTGATTTAGTGCAATATCGAGGGAATATATGAGGCCCTTCCACCGAGTGACAAAGTCTATGAAACTCTCATATAGTAGTTTACTTCACTTGAAGAGGTTACCAATGGTTTTTTAAATATATTGGAGATTAAATGGTAGAGAAATTCATTACAGGGGTCATCCAGACCTGTAATGGACCAAATGGGTAGTTGGATGTACAAATATAATGTAGGGCCTTCCAGTGATAGAAAAAAACATCAGATCATTATGGCCTCCTAATTCACATGGGTTCCCAACATTGTCTTTCACCTTGATATAAATTTGGGTAGATATTTTATTGTGTTACATATCATGTTATAGGGGTGAATGGTTGGATTCCTAAAATCCTAGGGTGCTCACATATAATCCACCCACACTGGATATGTCTTACCATAAAGTGGGATTGTCGCATGTCTCATCTCAAGGTCTTTGAGTTAAGAAATAGAGAGCTTATATGATCATCCAGGAGAGGGTTCTTATCTTATTGAGGATCCTTGACCACCAGTGCATTGATAGGATCATTAAAATTGAATGTAGGCTTGGAAGCATGTGGTGTGTCCTGTGGAGTAGTTTAATCTTGAGAAAACATGGCCATGAATACCATGGTCATTTTCCATATACTATGGCATCTACCCTCTCAGGATATCGGGTTCACTAGTATTGATTGTGAGAAAATGGATGAGAATGACTTGTTGATACCCAGCTTCTCTAGTAGAGGAGGAACAAAATACTATCATGGATCACCATAATCCGGGTGTCTCTTAGAAAGGATCCCATTATTTATCCTCTTATGATCTATGACCGATTATTCTAAGGTAGTGATAGTGAGACTTACCTCCATCTTATTTGCAACATCAGACTAGTCGAAGGGCTTGGAGGTCTCGATCTGCTATTTTCACTTGTTGGTGTCCTGATCATTGGGCAATGAAATAGATGGATCTTTAAGGCAATGATCCAAAATTTTCCAGAAAGTGATGATACTTGTATAAGGGGCCACCTAATACTAATATTCCCCATGGGGTGGGTTCTCTCAATCAAAACATGCACCAGTGTCCCCTTCCATGAATATCTCATGGACGACCGTGTTCACCATGACATTACCTAGGGAATATCCTCAATATCACTAGGAAAATTTTGATTATGTGGGATCGATCTGAAGTGAAGTGTAGTGTACTAACCCCATCCAATGATATGTACATACGGAGATGCCTTCTCAATTATTGTACGGAGTATTGTGAAGATCTAGATGCATCATTTTTGGAGGATCTTGTGGTAGCCAGTAGATGCATGGTGATGAGAAACTGGGAGTGTTGCGAACTAAATCATGTGACACTATCAATCAATGTCATAAATGGTTTCCCAGATCTATAGGTAGACCATCTAACATTCTATGAGGTGAAAAAAAATTCATCTAGATGGTCTAGAGGAAACACATGACATTGTCCAATGTGAGGGACTCTATGATTTAATTGTTAGGAACTGCATTAGGCCTAAAAGACAACTAAAAATGATTGGCAGCCGGATTATCCCACATGATATATTATATAAAAGTAGGTACCAACACTTTATTATCCAAAGCATCAATCACTGATGTCCATGAAACTAGAGGTTGAACATATGTGGATCACTATAGTCTTGGACTGGCCGGTGGAAGTTCCACTAAGTTACTCTATTTTTTTCTGCATGTTGGGTTATCTCTATAGGGCAGTTCCAGCCACATTATTATGTCCTTAGAGGACTGGGTGTTTACCACTACCTAATGTGTGAGGGTAGTAGTAGTCATTTTTTGGTTTACCAGATGCTCTTATTCTATCAATATCAATAATAACTCTCTATGATATTAGGTAGAGGTACAGAATGATACTAGTGGTTCCAGATTTGACTACATTGTGAGACCCTATAGGGGACCCAAATTTCTCTCCACCTACCAGCAACTATGGAGGGATTCTTGGATTGTTTTGATCTTGAATTTATGGATAGTGAACAATACATTCCTTTATTCTACCCTAGACTCTGATATAGATGACTTTAGGTAAGTTTCCATCATTGAATCACACACTTCCACAAAATCTGAGAAGTGAACAGGTTTGAAAATGATTTGGCACTTCCTAATATTTTTTTCGGCGGTGGTAGTTCGATTTTCTACCATGCGATGGTTATTCCGGGTAGGTATGATTATTAAAACGGATAGAATGTACTTTCTTGTGGATATTAGTGTTTGGATAACCTTCTCTATGTTCATTGAGGTACAAGGAGGGAATATGCATCAGTTGTCATTGGAATAGGGAGGACCTATGGTTGGTATTTTTAAGAGTTTGGGACCTCTACTCTGGTTGTTGAAATATTAAGGAGGACCTATTTTTTAGTCACCAATAACATATGGAGGACCCCCCATGTTGATTTTGAGAGTGTGTAGGACCTACACATTAGTGGGTTAAAGTGAAATAAGGGCCTTGGAATTAATCAGAACTGAAGCGGGGAGGTCCTTAGATTCATCTAGGAATGAAGAGAGGAGGACCTTCATGATAATAGAATTCTTAACATGATGGAATTTTGTACGCCGTAGCATATGAATAGGAAGGACCTCCACACTGGATGTTGATGATGCAGGGAGGGTATCCACTTTGACTGATGCTGGTAACATGGGGAAGATCTCCATGTCGATTTGGTGTTTTTTGAGGGCCTCCTCTTTGGTTATTGATAGTATGGGTAGGCCCCCTGACTAGATCTATTAGTCATAGGTAAACCTATAATAGATTCGGATGATACCAAAAGATGATAAAGTCAAACCATCCTTCTTTTAGGGAAACTATGGTCTCAATCCAAACTGGGTACTAATATGTCCCTCCTCTACAGTGGAAGTGATCTTTCAAAATGCAATGAGGGGGAATAGACATTAGGGATATTGTATATGATGCCCATCGATGGGAATCCTCTAGATCATGAGCATGACACTAGCATCAGGTCATTTAGATCAGGGATGATAGGGAAGGGTAATAGTATACATGTTCCTTGGCCAGGAGGACTGGTCACTATTGATATTTATGGGGCCTGGTGGGAGCCCTCCTTGGGAGCTCCCAGGTTGTAGTCACACCAAGGGTGTCTTAGGAATCCCATACCTCTATGTTGTAGTGGTTATATTAGTAGTATATCTATGTGGAGAGGATCCTAAAGAGGTTCATTATTGGAGTGGGGTGTAGTGACTCCCTGGGCGACCAATGGGGCGGTTGTGTCGATGAGGATAAAATGCCTCCATGTCCTGGTCAGCCATCTTCCTTGTGGGAATGACCGGTCAACTCATACCAGAGTAAGATAGAATTTATCACCCTCCTATGAGTGATCTACTGATGTGATATGGAACATGGTCACTTATAATTAGGAAGCATGAATGGTGTCATAATATAGATTGAGTTTTGTGGGATTACCATATTTACATTTCTTCTAGCCCTGTATCAGTATGCATTGGTCTATTGTTTTCAAGTAGCATGGGTCATAGAAATCTGTAATATCCAATTACTAGAACAAATACTATGAAAGAATTATCCAATGCCCCAACATCATCCATTATTCCATTTTCAGAGATAGAGATCCCTACGGATGATGTCACAGACTAGAATTCCCAAAGTTTATCTACCCCAATTTCTGGTCAGATTCATGTTAGTCCCACTATTTGGTTAGTGGGTCCTAGAGCCATATAGCATGATCTAGTTACATTATAATATATTGATTCCTAAAATGATACTAGTCCCCAAATGTTTTAGAATAGTTTCATGTTAGGTTCACCATGTTTGTTTTTTATTCTTTCTCTAGTGTGTGGCCACGTTGCACATCTAATTAAATAGTCATGCTATTTCTTATTTCCTCACATTCCCACTTTCCAAAGGTGGGTGGATTCTCTCTCATTCAACGGTGTTGTTTTCTCCATGACTAAAATGGGATTATGCGATTTTAGTTTCACCTTCCATGGATACCCCCAAGAACTCATCACCTATTCAAAGTCTCTCTCATAAAGTTAGGTCATTTTTTGGGAACTCATTCTTGGATCCATCACTTTGTGGACTCTAGTTAATTGGGTTGATTTTTTTTGGACATTCCATGGGTTCATTAAAGGGAAGAATCATTTTTGCATGAGATTTGTAAAGTTATGAATCAATGGAATGTCTAGATGCTATGAATATTGTTCACATGTATTCTTCCTCATCATAGAGGCATATTTTGTTGGAGAACCCAAGTAATCCTACATCATTCATGGGGTATCTGACACTAAAGGTGTATATCTTCCAAGGATTTAACCTTCTTCATCCCAGTTTTAGCATGAGGTAGCTAATACCAAAGGATATATCATATAAGGATTTCCTCTATGGCATCCCATGCTTAGCATGAGGTAGAAATATTAGATGATTTGTGAGTTTAATGTCTTTTAGAGACAGAATATGGTTGATAAAAACAACATATGGAGGATGATCAAGGTGGTGTATCTCATAAAATGAAATGTCTCATCGTGAAGGTTAATCAAAACATCCTTTGATGTGGATCCGAGAGGCGTATCAATAAGAGGAGGCACCAAGTTTTACCATTGTTTGTGATAGAACCTCATAGAGTCATCCTACATAACCATCTTATAAGATAGGGATAAAACCCCATGTAGTTAGATGTAGTATTTTATGTTCATGTGACATGACCGGTCTATGTATTTTATCATCATGAAGTAAGGATGCTCGCATCATGGAAGGATTGATGATGAGGGATGGGGTAGGGATTAACCATTGAATATTCCATTCATAAGAGGGTTTATATTTTTTGGATTTTGTGTGGGTCTTCAACTTGGGAGCTTCTTATTTATGTGTAATGGTCATATCCTGACATGAAGACCATGAAAAATGAGGGTGGATGGGGATTATGTGATGGGTTTTGAGTGGTATGGATGGAGTTGATGAAATGGTGGTTTTGGACCTCATATAGGCATCCTATGAATCCCAGTTAGTTAGGAATCAAATCCCACATAGTTCATAGAGGGTGACTGGATGGATTATATTAAATGGTTGGGGCTTATGAATGGGAGCATCCCATTTTGGGGACATGTTGTGTTTGGGGATTATGCATTCAAGTTGCTCGTAAATATCATGTATGATTAGGGATTACTCCATGGGGGATTCTGGAGGAATGTCTGTGGGTTTCCTGGATGTTACTAACCTCTAAGCCCACATAAGTCGTGCTCAGTTTGAGATACAAGTGTATGCAATAGACCAGATGGCCACATCATGAAAGATGCGTCATCGAGTGATGGTGTTGGGCTTATGCATAGAAGCTACCTAGGGTGGATGTAATTCCCTATGAGGAGTCTCTCATTCCATGTGAGTGAAATATCCTTCCTTTTTACTCATACATGATGCTAATATTCTTATGGAAGTGGTCTGTGGGGAATACACATGGAACATGTCTGGTATGGAAGGTATGTGTGGAGATTACCCATAGAAGCTACCCGGTGTGGAAGGCATATGCCGTGTGGTGGGAGGAGTCATCATCCCATGATAAGAGTATATGTGAAATCCTATGTGAATTTTATGGGGTAAGACTATAGTTTAACATCATTTTCTAAGGAAGTTGGTGTTTGGAATTTTTACGTCATGTAGTGAGGACGTGGTGGATTCACTCCTCCCATCGAGGGCTCTCATAACATCCACTCATGCACCTCTAGGAGCTGTATGTCTTTAGAAATGTCAAATGGAAACCATGTGAAGGAGTTTTCCAACACATCTCGTCATTTTCATACCTATTTTGAGAATAAACCAGCATTATTGTACCTATGCAGTGAAGAAAAATGTATGGAAATGCATGAACATGGGGTATAAGGGATGACTCCCAAGGGACCATGAAATTTTGGTGTACAAACATATAATTGTCTGCACAAGAGGTGCACTTAAATAATAGGGGTTCTATTCAAGATGTGGTCAAACATGTTTCATTGAAATAATTGAAAGGCATTGAGCTTCAAGAAAGGGGTGTGTGTATAACAAGGGCATTATTCTCATGGCTAAGGCTTGTGTGAAAATTTGAAGTGTTGCATAAAATCTCGAGGCTTCACAAAGGAGGATGCTTTAGACACACCAAAATTAAGATAAATGATGTTGGGAAAGGATTACACAACTATGTTCCCACCCAAGGTATGACCCACAAGAATCCTTTACTTCATGAACTCTACTTTGTGGATTCCATTATTTTCGTGTTGTCATGGATGATCAATCATATGTGCATTTGAGTGGTAGTTCAACATCCATAGGATCACCATGAAGAAGTGGAGGTGGCCTTATTCTTATGGATAATATCTTTAGTGATGGAATGGATGATTTGGGTCGCAGAAGAGGTTTTTCAAGCATATTTACCCATATCCAGGGCGGACAAGTGCTGAAGGTTTTTTTGACATCACATGTGGCTTGTAAGAGGATTTTTCACCATTATACTACCTTTCACACAACAAATAAATCATGCATTTTCCTACCTTGGAGGCTTGATTAATCTCTATGAAAGGGCCGAAATTGATGTAATATTTGGTGTGCATGAGTCTTTTGAAGGGATATGAATATTTCATTCATTCCTTGAAACTTGTGGGTTTATTATTTTTCTCTCTTGGAATATTTGATTGAGTAAAATGATGGATTTGGTTCACCCAAAGCTGATTGTTTGTTTATTTTTATGGAATTAAGAAAAAATATTCCAATAAAACCATACTTATTACCTTAAATGTAATATGTTAACAGACCACATCACTTCATGGGGTGGTAGTCTTCTATACACACAAATGACGTTATCATATTCCCACGTAAGGTAAGGTAAGAAGGAACATGTGATATCATGATTTCATAAGAATAATAGTACCGTAAATATAATATATAAACAATAAGTTCATCATTATATCCATTTCTAAGATTTGGATATATAAAACCAAAAACATTGGTTCACGAGGAGGTAGTCCATAATACACACAAATGATGATTTTGTAACTCCTTTACTGGAAGAGGAGAAGGATTTAAGTTATTAAAATTACATAATAACATCACAATATATTTGAAATATACTGATTTTATTATATAATAATGTTTTAATAAGAATTTTATGTATCTGAAATAAGAATTAAAATAAAATTCTCTGTTAGGGACATTACCTCTTCTTCAGACAACGTCTTCTAGTTTGCATTAAAATTATTTATAGGTTGGATTTATGACCAAAATAAGGTTTATTTGATTATATGATGGAAGTAAGAAAGTGATTTGGTAAAATATTCTCAAAAAAAAATTACATTTGATGTTTTAGAGGAGTCAATAGTGGGTGGTCTTTTATAAGTGAGGTGAGTGGAACACTTGAAATTTTTGAAATAAAAATATATACACAGGTTTTTCACAAGCGCCAAGAATCCAAAATGGTCCATTTAAACTAGAATACATAAGGTCCAAATATGTCCATAACATTGGGTTTTTACATCTTTTGGATCATTTTTAATCCTTATTGTTTTAGTTTAACCCCCATTAAACCCATTTTTACCTTAACCATTGTAATTTTTTTTTACTATTTTTACAATTTATTATGGTGAAAATGTAGGTTAATATAATAGATAGTTCAATTTATTCTGATTTCACATATAGAGTTCATTTTCCTAAATTCTATCGACAAAATTAGAAACTATTAAATTATAATTAATCTAAAATACAATAGAAAAGTAGTTATCCAAAGAGAAAATGTTCAAAAGTTTTAAGAAAATAATTTTTAAAATTCAATATGAATTTTATTCCAAAGACCAAAATTGGATTGTTAGTTATATATAATTAACTAATTCTACCTTTAAACACATCTGAAATAAAATATTATGTTTCAAAATTCATGAAATATGATAATTCTTAACAAAAACTAGAGTTTTCTCTATTCATAGAATATTTTATCTTCTTAGAAAATTATATAAAATTCACTCTAATATAATTTTTACATGTTGATTTCAAAAATTCATTTCATTTTTTCAAATTAATTTTCTAAAAGTTAAAAATATTGAAATAAGTGCACAAAATGTGACAAAACTACTTTTTAGAAAAATATTATTCTTAAGCATAAAAGTGGACTTATTCTTATCTCTTGTTTTGAAAACATAGAAGATGAATTTTATAAAAATTATTTAATAAAAAATATATAAATTTCATTGAAATCATTCGCTAGACATGATTAATTTTGTTCATTATGATAAAACATGCTTCTATGTAAAAAAATATCCTTCCATAAAAATATTCCCATTACTTTAAAATGGTTTTTATTATCATTTCTAATTCTAGTAAAGTAGTCATCAATTAATTCATTATATATAAAGTGAAAACCATATATTTTTATAATTTAGTTAATCTTATACATACATTCCATTACAATGACTAGGTGATAACTATCATATTAATTAAAAAAATTAATAGTATGTCATTATTCTATTAAAATATATGATGCATGTTTCTTAGGAAGATATCATTGTTTTTTGTATCACAAAATATCAAAAGAATTAAATTTATTTGAAAAAAAAATAAAAAAATATTAAGGTGTTACATCCCCCACCCCCAATGAATTTATCCCTTGAAATTCACCACATTGTTACCGAAAACTAAGAATAATTCTTCCATATTACATTTGTAGGTTCCCATGTAGCTTCCTCAAGCTATTGATTTTTTAATAAAACAATGACCTGGTGAATGGCCTTGTATCATAAAAATTTCTGTGTGTGATCCAGAATCTCAAATGGATTACTCCTTATAAGAAATATCAAGCTCTAGTTGTATGAACTCTAAGTTCAGTATATGTGTAGTATTAGTTATGTACTTCCCCCGGAGAGGTATATGGAACTCATTTTGAACTTGAGACAGTATTAGTGGGAGCTCCAAAATATAAGATACATTCCTAATAAAACCAATTATTTCAAAGGGACTGATATAACTAGGTCTTTGATTTCACTTCTCTCTTCAATGGAGAAATTAATATACATACCTTCTCATTAACTTACAATTCTATACAATGTCTAATATTATCAACATAATGTTTTCATCCTTTTGTTGTCCTTACATGTCGTTGAACAGATCTAACCTTACTTGTCATCCCAAAACCTTCCTTAGGACCCAATAACATTCTTTTTGCAACATCATTCCAATATAATAGAGTTCTGCATTTCATTCCATAAATATCTTCATAAGGATCAATCAATTTTTTTGACTCACATATATTATTTTATAAAAACTCAACTACAGTATGGTGATGAAACCAACCACCATTGAAATCCAAAGAATACGATCTTTTCATATCCTATAGGGTTTGAATTGTTCTATTGGACCGGCTCTCTACTTGAGGATGATATGTAGTGTTGCAACTCAACTCCATATCAATATATTTCTAAAGTCTTCACAAAAACATTATGGTAATCTTTACATCCTAATAATATTAAAATTAATGTGGTACTCAATAAAAACATACAACTTAATTAATATGTATTTTTTCAAGAGGACCGAGAGGTAAATCTTCTCTTAAAACGATGTATTGTGATGTTATCATAACGTGATCAACAATAACACATAATTATCTTATAATAAAAGATACGATAAACCCTAAATCTTCATAGTACCTTTAATAATATTCTCATATAGTGTAAATGAATTCCCCATAAATAACTCTACCACTAAAACATATAAAACATCAAAGGGTTGTATTGTCATTAATGTCTCTTAAAATATACTTAATATTGATAAACCCCTATTACACAATATATAAAAATATATGTTCATGACTTAAAAAATATGATCAACCTTAAACTCATAAACATAAAATGGTATCAATAACTCTTATGTTAGTCTTAAATGGAGATATATAGACTTCCAAAATTTAATTCACTCTTTATTATATATATAAGTTCTTATCATATAAAAAACATTTTCATTAGAATATTAGGTTAATCCTTGTATCAAAACAATATAAAATGTGATTTCAATATTTTGTAATCCTTTTAGAGGGAGAAGATAACATGAAATTTAATGAAATGATGAACAATAATATATTCATAGCGCTCATTCATACAAAATAAAACATGAAATTCCCATCAAAGGATGGGAGGAGAATTGTTACATAATTATGGTGATTCACTTTATCGTTTGTGATTTTATAATATTTCCCTTTTCCCTTTTTTATAGGTTTTTATTTATTATCATTTACATTATCCCGTGGATTGGGCCATTTTTTCCTATAATTACAAAACTCCTTTCACTTGAATCACTTGGTGTGGGAGGTGAATTATTTTGAGTCCCCCTCTCCTTCATTTAATTAACCAATATATTAATTTAATTTTGACAATAAAGGGATTCATGACCCACAATTAAACATTTAAATCACCTCTTAGTTCTATTCATGAAATTCTCTTGAAACATCTTCCCTAATTTCTAGCATTAAGATGGATGGAATTTCTTTCCTTCATATGAGTTGTTAGGATAATGGATATTTTTTTCATATAAAACCCATTAAAATGGTTGGAATATCCAATTTCCATTTATATATTCAGTTCACATAGATTTTATTTGTAACACCCCAATATTTCAGAGTATATTGCCTCTTTCAAGTAATTCAATAGCTTTCACTACAAGCAATATCGATTTCCAGCACACCATGCCTTACCAAACTAGTTGTTCAAAATGAGGTTATGATTAGTATTAAAAAAAATTTCAATTTTATATAATACATATAATTTTATAATCTATATTATGTGCTTTTTAGACATAATATAAGAACACATTCATTTTTTCAGATAAAAGAAGTATTTTTCAAGACATGCAATTTTAAGGCCCTTTAATGGCAACCCCTTTTAAAAATACAATATTTGACACTTTTATATGTTAAATATTACAAAATAAACTTCTTCTCTAGAAGCGGGACATAAAAATTTATTTTGGATAAATTTTCGGTATTTTTTTTATTACTTAAATATTTTGATGAATAGTGAAAAATACTATATTTTAATTTAAAACAATTTTTATGCCAAATAATTTATAGTGTTAAATTATAAATTGGAGTGGTTTTAAAGTATAATTAGATTATATTTTTATAATTTAATAAAATTTTTCCAATTGGAAGTAATTTTACATTTAAATTGGACATAAAAACACACTAATCTTTTGATAGTTTTTACTCCACAAAAATATGATTTTTGGTTTTGACAATGAGATTTAATTTTAAACTAATTAATGTAAATTATATGATTTAAATTTGGTAAAATAAACATCATTTTTTGAATTTAGAATATAAAAATTATCTTATGATGATTTTTTTGTATTTTTTTGAAAACATTCAATTTTTGATGAATATTGAAAAACATTGTGTTATTGTTTAATACCGATTTTTTATTTAAAAAAATATTTTTAGTAAAAATTTATTTTAAATTCATAATAGAAACATAATACCTAAATTAGTCCAATTTAATTCATTGGAGTCATTTTAAAATAAGATTAGACATATAAAAATTTATTGAGCTTCTAAATGTCTTTTACCCACCTTCTAGGCACATTTAAAAATTTTAATAAAATGTAATTTGACCACATGTGTGATTTGAATTTAAAAAATTTGAGAGACACGGTTGATATCTGTTTATAAAATTGTATTCAATATGATGAAAATAATTTTTTGGTGAATAGTAACTTTGGAATTATATTTACCACGGTTAAAAGTAAATTGAATAAAAAAAGTAAAAATTTATATTTTAATTACACTAACATATGTCCTAATTCTATTTGAAAATGTTATTTCGATGTAAATAAACCGTAGGAATAAAATATGATCCATTTTGATCCACTTGTACTAGATTTTGACATTTATTATTTTTTTATTTAAAGAATAGTTAGAAGTGTTAAATTCAAATTTTAATAACTAATACATTTTTAATATAGGGTTATACATAATATAATTTTGATTATCAATATTAATTATAAATAAAAAATTATTTCCTACATCATGGTAATTTATTAATAATTTTTAGTCATTAAATAATTAAATTTATTTATGACACATTGATGAGGCTGCATTTACCTTATTAATTAAAGGCTAAAATAATTGATGTTATAAATATTAAAATAAATATAAATTGAGACTTTTGATGGATTAAACGAATTTTATAGGTAAATATGACATTATAGGGTTTATTACATGAATTATTTTCGATGTAATCAAGTTGTAATGACTTTCAAAAAACCCAAATACTAAATAGTGTCAAAATTGAAAAAAAATTGTTTTTAAAATAGATACTATATTAATAAATGTTATAATAATTATAGAAATATAATGTTCAGCCAAAGGACTTACATAATAATAGATATGTCATTAATGAACCACTTGAGGTTCTCGTGGCATTTTATCATTTGTTTGTTAACCATGTAATATTAAAATAAAATAAGACATGGTAAAATTTATACAATTTAACTAAGAGTTAAATCTAAAAGATAAGATTGACATAGTGACCAAAACTTGTATAAAACATATTGTTTAAGAGGATTTAGACCCATCCCCACCTTAGCGTTGAAATAAATCCATTTGGAGTAATTATAAACCGAAAATGGTTTTATAATAAAATAATGTTTCAAGTTTTCCCAAAAGTGTCCCTCACATCTCTTATAAAAGGGTACATCCACTTCTCTCAAAATCACACCTCCGAAGCCATTTCTATCATCCAAAACATACTCAAATATCCACCCTACTACCCTAAATTCTTCCTACATGCCTTAATTTGATCATAAATCCATCCTATGGATCCCTTTTGTTTAAATAAAAAAGGATCACCAGAATGAGAGGTGATTATTTCATTACTCATTCCATGTACTTTTCTCCTTCAACTTCCTCTTTCTTTGTTGTTTCCAAACCAAAATAATAAATCTAGTAGCTTATACATAATTAGATGTTATTATATATATGGTAAAACCATATTAATTATTCTATCCATCCTATTAGTGATAAAGTCTCCGTACATGCGTACGTACGGATTACCGTCTCCACGTTGTGTTGTAGTTTGTTATTCAACGCTTCATTATTTTGATGGGTATAATAATCAGAATAATTGATGTAAATAATAAATATAACATGTTAATTGTTCTGTATATATAATATACCCTCTAATTAAATACTATTTCACCCTTAATAGAATGGTATCGTCACTCATGCTTGTGTACGGATTACCGTCTCCACGATGCAATGAGATTCATTTCCACGTTCACCATTTAATGGTGATTATAAAAATATATATTATTAATAATATATAATATATGACATAATAATTCTAATGGATATATATATATATATAAAAATATTTACATATATCTCATTCACATACTTCCTTTCAATACGATATGAAAATGGAAATGACGTTTATGCGTACGTAAGGACTACTGTCTCCATGAACGGTGTTTCCATTTCTTATAACTATCTATTATACATATTTTTAATCTGCATATATATGATAGAAAAATAATTTTTTATATTCTGGAAGAATGTAAATCATGATCTATGTTATAAGATCAAGAATAAAAATTTAGAACATGTACGACAAAGAAGGCGATTATTACCTGAAATGTTACATTAACATGGAAATTTTTATTAAATGGGTTGTATAAAGTAGTAAATGAATCATATATGATATCATAAATATTAATATGGTTCTGGTATAATTTAGTTACATACTATGGTCATTATAGAGAAGTTTAAACATACCCTCGTCTAAAAGAAAGTACCAGGTAAGTGTTAATTCATCAACTTCATTATTATCCGAGATTGTTTATATGTAAGTATTTACCAGGAAATATTTATCATCCATGTCCATGGCTCATAAAAATATTTTTAAAATGAGTCTTTTATGGTTTTATGGAATGTAATATTTAACTAGATCATCATTTTAATTTTATTAATGATTTATTTTTTAAAATCTATTTAATTAATGTTCATGTTTTCAAAAATGAATTTAATGATTTATTCATATAGACATAATTGTTTTAAAATGTATATTCTTTTAAAAAGTTTCAAAGTGGTACGAGACACTTTTAATCAAAAATATCTTTTAAATGACGTCCTTTGCAAATTGATATTTTTTAAAATTCTTTCATGAAAAATGGATATTTCTCACAAAGGGGTTTACTGATTATTTTCAACTATGTCAATATCCTTTTTGGATATTATTCTTGATTGAGGTTGATTTATTATGAATAAAATATTCAATATCATATTGAATGAGTTATGATTTTTCTAACTATGAATGTACTATTTTTATACCATTCATGATTTAGTGATAAATTATTGACATTTCTTATGTTGGTATTTATATGAATGTTTATGTTAGGTTTCAACATTTCCTTATGAGGAATGTATTGGACTTAGTAAGTGACGGGTAGAGCCCACTATACTTCCTCGATGCATCTGTAAGTCTAATTAGAGAAATTAGTGTCTTGGAATAAGGCCTTGACAAAATATTTATTTGTAGTCTTGGCATGAGGCCTTGACTATTCGGTTATGATGTCTGACATTATTCATTCCCTCATTATGAAATTAGTTAGTACATGTGATTATTCGACTAGTGGAATATCCATATGAATGATTATACAGTAATTTTATATTTATTTTTCCCACATTATTTTCATGATTATGTTTAAGAAGGTTGTTCTTTTTATTACACATATTTCATTAAAAGTTTATAGCTTCCACTGAATTATTTAACTTTACTGAGAATCTGAGCTCACCTCATTCTTAAATTTTATTTTACTAGGATTCCATGGAGTGGATTATGTTTTATATGAAGGATTAAAAAATAATAATAATAGAATTCTCAAAGGATTATCTGTGTTATATTTTATGTTATAAATTGTAATGTAATTTTCATGTATGTAATCTATTTTCCAAGACTGGTAAACTGATTGGTCCTTCGGGACTTGATTCCTTGTAATCATGCCAATGTATTAAAATAATGCACTGGATATGGGATTCGAGTTTTGGGGCGTTATAGTTGGTTTCAGAGAAAGTTTAGAACAACCATGGAAATAGATTTAGATAAACAATGATTTTAGAACACTACCATAAGATTTACTTTGAGGATTATTATATGGGAACTTCCTAGAATTTTTCTAATGTAGAGATTTTGTGAATTTTCCAAGAAATACATCCCTATCTGTATACGAGCATGTAGAGGTTGTTCTGGTACAGATGTATCTCGGGGTAAAACCCAAAAACAATGCTTTGAACTATAATTGAATTGGAAAGGGTGCACGATAATGTGCCTTACTACACTCTTGGTTATGAATATCATGGGGGATATGCTTAGGATAATTCACATTTTATTTACAAACCATTATGAAGGATTTAGGAGTAAATATGTCAGCAAAGAAACCATTTTTATGATTATGGTACAAGATGTGTGAAAATATTCAATTAATGATGAGAATTTTTCATATTTTTAGATTATAAATTATGACATGATCTAACCAATTGTATGTCGCCCATTGAAAATGGCACCCTATAGAAGGAATGAGAACATTAAAATATTCCTGATCCAAATAGTTAGAAGGGTCATATAATTCATGGTCTTAATCCAACATTTATGTGGAAAATAGTCTCCCATGTATTCTCATCATATGAAGAAATATTATTTTGTGTTAATAAGATAAGTAAAGAATTCTCTGAGTCATATGGATTTGAAGGGAATCTAGAGAATAATTGGATGGTATAGAAAAATATGGATAAAGGGAAAAGGAGTTAGAAGGATTTTCCCATATGTGATAACTATGGAAAGAATCACCCTGGGAAGTGCTAGAAAGGAATGGGGGTTTGTTATAAGTGTGGAGAAAATAAGGACATTATGTTCATGATTTCAAGGGTAAGAAAAAGGTTTCAAATTTACAATTCTTCATTAACAAGGATTTGGGACGATAAGTGAATCAATGTCCAAATCATTGGAGTATGCCCCAAATGATGTTATTGGTTAATAATCAGGTTAGGATACTACCATAAATAAAGATTCTTTACTAGTGTTCATATGTTTTTATTAAATAATTGTGTCATTTGAATATTTTATTAATTACTTACAAGTTATAAGAGTTATAGTATATATAAGGGTTGTAATGTAGTACTATTTCATTAAGGATTTGAGATTGTGTTGTACCATGAAAAGTGACTCAATAACAGGATAAACTTATTTGGAAAATATATGGTTGAGAGAAAGATAAACCTTAAAATATTCTTGCGGCAAAGGTAATGATTTTGGAATAAGATAAAATTAAGTCAAATAAAGTATATTATATTTTATTGATTACCATGGAACTAATTAAAGGTTTGTTTATTCCATCACTTTTGGAGATTATAAAATTTGTTAATTTAAGGAGTATATCCAGTATTCTATGATTATAGAAGGTATAAGGATGTTCATACCTATTAAAATAAGGTTTTATGGTAATTTAGGTTGTTAACATGTTTTAATAGAATACATGATAAAGGTATTCATGTGTTGTTATGTGATAAAAGAGATCTATATTATGTTATGTTTACCTTCCTTAAATATTTTGGACAGTGGTTTTGGACAGAAGTATTTTGGATAATTCTGAAGGTTGGAATGGATTACGTTGGACATTGGATACTATTGTATATGGTTAAAAAATCTTAAGATTATTTTTGGATAGTAATAAAATGGAAAACCCGGAGGTCGGGCGATAACCCGTCTTCGGCAAGGCTGCGATACATGAACATGCAACCTAAGGGCGACATGGGTGCATCACCTACCACTAGCCTACATGATGTCATGGATTGAATAATTTAGTTTTCTATAAATGTCTAACAGAATAATTATAAATACAATTAGGATAAGTATAATATTTTTGAGTTATATTATCTTTTGGAGTGAAATATGAGTTTGTGGTAGAAATCGGTTGATGGATGCAACTCTACTTTTCAAGTGTTTTTTTTTCATATTCAATAAATAAATTAATTCTTAAACATAGGGAAAGGATATCAAATCCAAAAATTTGTTATCCAAATACCTTCTGTTTTTTTGAACCGATAATATATTAACTCAGCATAAATTTATGGCCTGAAATCCCTCAATTTTCCATTTATTGTTCACTTGTTTTTTATTTAACATTTTAATCACTCACTTTAAATATTTATGGTTTCCCTCCAATTATGTGTCTATAATTTCCACCAATGTTCTTTTATTTAGAACCCTAAATTTTTGGTGACTTTTGGATTTCCCTTTCCCCCTTTTTAATACTAAATTTTAATAACCCTTTTTTCGATGTGGGTTTTCCACAATGGTATTTTCTTTTATAAACCATTTATTTTCGAAGAGAAATTTCAAATTGTGAGGACTCAATTTATTGAAGGATTTGAGAGTATAATTCTCCAATATTTCATATTACATTATCTCTTTAAAGTAATTCAATAGTTTTCACTACACGCAACACCGTGTTCGAGTGCAGCACAAATTACGAAACTACCCGTTCAAAAAGTGGTTTAAAATAGTATTAACTACCTTTTGAATTTTATATACTCCATATAATATTATAAATCATATTATTTTTTTATACATAATATAAGAACAAATTTATTTTTTCAGATAATGTAGTATTTTTAAAAAAATGCAATTTTACCACATTTTAATAGCGATCCCTTTTTAAATACAATATTTGAAACTTTTATGTATTCAATTTTACATAATAAACTTCTTATATAAAATTGGGGAATAAAACATTATTTGGATAAACTTTTGGTGTTTTTCTGATAACTTTATTATTTTTATGAATAGTGAAAAATAATAAATGATTATTGAAAACATCTTTTTTGAGAAAACAATTTATAGTGAAAATTATAAATTTGAATGGTTTTCAACTATAATTAGATTATATTTTTATCATTTAATACAATTTTGTACATTGGAAGTAATTTTACATTTAATTTGAATATAAACACATATCAATCTTTTGATTGTTTTTACTTTTCAAAAACCCGGTTTTTGGTTTTGACAATGGGAATTAATTTTAAATTAATTATTGTAAATTAAATGTTATAAATTTGGTAAAATAGATTTCATTTTTGAATTTGGAATATCAAAATTCACTTAGGATGATTTTTTGGTATTTTTCTAAAAACATTCAATTTTTTGATGAATAGTGAAAAACAATACGTTGTTATTTAAAACAGACATTTTGTTTAAATAATTATTTTTAATTAAAATTTATTTTAAATTAAAAATATATATATAATACCTATATTATTATAATTTAATTCAGTGGCGTCATTTTATAATATGTTTAGACATATAAAATTTTATTGAACATTTTAACGTGTTTTACCCACTTTCTAGGCACATTTGAAATTTTGCATAAAACATAATATTATCATTTATGTGATTTGAATTTCAAAAATATTAGAGAAAATTTGGACATATGTAAGTAAAATATTGTTCAGTTGGATGAAAATAATATTGGTCGAATAATAACTTTTGAATTTTATTTACCACGATTAAAAGTAAGTAGGGTAATTAAAGGTAAAAATGATACTGTAATTACCCTAACACATTTCCTAATTATTTTGGATAAATGTATTTCAACCTAAATAAACCATATAAACAAAATATTATCCTTTCTAATCTACATGGATTAGATTAAGGCATTTATTATTATTTTATTTAAAGAAGAGTTAAAATTATTAAATTCAAATTTTAAAAACTAAAACATTTTTAATTTAGGGCTATACATAAGATAATTTCGATTATAAATATTCATTAAAAATATAAAATCATTTCCTACATCGTGGTATTTTATTTATAATTTTTATACATTAAATAATTAAATTTATGTGTGACATAATGATGATGAAATAATGTTTTTTTAAATGCTTGGGGGCAAAGACTCATTTATTATTAAATCAAATAAAATACCTCTTTGAACTGGGTAGTGGGAGACCCATTACAAATCCCAAAGACTCAGTGGGAATTTAGCCCATAACATGGCTTGTATGCCCAAATTTTTTTCCCAAATCTCATTCTGTGAATAGTACTGCTACAGTTCTCACCAGTTATTGTACCACACACTACCTGCTACTACTACAGTGCTCTGCCGCTGCTACAGTGCTGGTTGCTGCTATAATAAGTTATAGTACTGCTACAGTGCCTTATTCCCAATGGGCATTCAACCCCCATCATTCATTTCAGATTATAGGTTTCTTACCACTAAGCCAAACCCCACCTTCAATTATGATGCAGTAATTACCTTATTAATGAAGGGCTAAAATAATTGATGTTATAAATATTAAAATAAATGTAAATTGGAACTTTTTATGTATTGAAAAACTTTTATTGGTTAATAATATATGTTATGGTTGATTCAATGATTTTTTTTCAAAGAAATAATGTTTTTATGACCTTCACAAAAAACAAAATACTAAATAGTGTCAATATTGATATAAATGAGTTTTAAAAAATATTATATTATTAAAAAATATAATAATTCTAAAAATATAAGGTTCATCTAAAGGACATATATAATGATATCTATGTCATTGATGAACCACTTGATGTTCTCATGACATTTTATTGTTATTTTATTGACCATGTAAAAAAATACAAAAAGACAATGTTAAAGTTAAACAATTTAACAAGGAGTTAAATCTAAAAGATAAGGTTAATATAGTGACCTAAACATATATAAAACAAATTGGTTGAGATTATTTCGACCCATCCCAAACATATCCTAGAAATAAATCCATTTGAATCCATTATATACCGATAATTATTTCATAATAAAATTATATTTCATGTTTTTACTAAAGTGACCCCCACATCTCTTACAAAAGAGTACTTCCACTTATCTCAAAATCACACCTCCAACACTATTTGGCTTGGCCGACCCCTACTCAAATATCCTCCCAACTAACCACACTTCATCTAAGAGGACTTAATTTGATCACAATGCCATCCTATGGAGACCTTTTGTTCAAATAAAAATGAATCACTCGTAGGAAATGTTATAATTTTATCACCTCATTCAAAGCTCCTTTCTTCTTACACATCCTATTTCTTTGTTGTTTCCATGAAAAAATAATAAATCTAGTACCTTATATATACTCAGATGTTATTGTAAATATGTTACATCCATATTCATCACTCTATCCATCCTATGAATGACAAATTCACTATACATGTGTACGTATAGCTTATCATCTCCACATTGTGGTGTAGTTTCCTATTCAACACTTCATTATTTGGATGGGGTATAATAATGAGTATAATTGATGTAAATAATAATTATAACATGTTAATGATTATTTATATAAAATATACCATCCAATTATATATTATTTCACAATAAATAGAATTATATCATCGCTCGTGCGTACGTACGTCTTACCGTCTCAAAGACGCAATGCGATTCATTTCCTCGTTCACCATTTAACTATGATTATAAAATTATATATTATTAATAATTATGTAATATATTAAAAAAATCTATTCGAAATATATACATATATATATATGTGTATGTCTTTAAATATATCTCATTCACTTACTTCTGTTCAATATGATATGAAAACGAAAATGGCGTTCATGCGTACGTACGGACTACCGTCTCCATGAATTGTGTTACCATTTCATATATCTATGTATTATACATATTTATAATCTATATATATATGATATATAAATAATGATTTATATAAAGAAGTATGTAAATCATGATCTAAGTGATACAATCAAGACTAACAAGTTAAAACATGTATGATAAAGAAAGCAATTATTACCGGAAATGCTACATTAACATGGAAATTATTATTAAATGGGTAGTATAACAAAATAAATGAATCATATATGATATCATCAATATTAATATGGTTCTGGTATAATATAATAACATATTTTGGTCATTATATAGGAGGTTAAACGTACCCTCGACTAATGTAAAGTACAAGGTGAGGGTTAATTCCTCAATCTTATTATTATCCGAGATTGTTATATAGACGTATTTAATGGAACATATTTATCATCCATGTCCATGTTTCATACAAATAATTTCAAAAATAATTTTCTATTTTTTATCAAAGGTAATATTTAATAATAGCATCATTTTAAATGCTCTAAAGATTTATTTTTCTAAATCTATTTCATTAATGTCCATGTTTTCAAAATTGATTTTAAAGATTTATTCATATGGACATAATTATTTTAAAATGTTAATTCATTTCAAGAGTTTCAAAGTGTTATAGGACACTCTTATTGGAAAATATCTTTTAAATGAATTCCTTTATAAATTGTGACACTGTTAAATGCTTTCATGAAAAAAAATGATATTTTAATCAAAGGGTTTTAATGATTATTTTCAACTATGTCTACATACTTTACGGATATTATTCTTCATTGAGGATGATTTATTAGGATTTAAATATTGAATATTGTATTGAATGAGTTTTGATTTTTCTGACGTTGAATGTTCAATTTTTATACCATTTATGATTTATGGATAATGTATTGATATTTAGTGTACTATTTTTAATATGAATGTGTATGTTATGTTTCAACATTTTCATATGAGGAATGAATTGTACTGAGTAAGAAACGGGTGTAGCCAGATATGGTTCCTCAATGCATCGGTAGGTCTCATGAGAAAAATTAGTGCCTTGTCACAAGGCCTTGACAAAATATTTATTTGTAATCTTATCTCAAGGCCTTGACTATGTGGTTATGATGTCCATGATTATTCATTCCCTTATTTTGAAAATAGTTATTATATGTGATTATTTGACTACTAGAATATCCATGTGAATGTTTTTATGGTAATGTATGATTTATTTTTTCTGCATTATGTTTAATATTATGTTTAAAAAGGCTGTTGTTTTTATTAAACATATTGCATTAAAACTTTATAGCTTCTGCTAAAATATTTACCTTTATTGAGCATCTGAGATCACCCCTTTCTTATGTTTTACTTTCCCAGGATTATATGAAGTGTATAATGTTTTATATATAGGTTTAATCTAGAATAATAATAGACTTATCAAAATATTATCTATGTTTTATTTTATGTTAGGAATGGTACTATGAATTTCATGTATGTAATCTATTTTCCAAGACTACTAAATTGATCAGTCCTTCGGGACATTATTGCTTGTAATCATAACAATTTATTAAAATTATGCACTGGATCTGGGATTCTTTAGTCAGGGCATTACATACTTCTTCGTAGATACTAAATTATCTAATAGAGAAGGCCTTTTGAAAATTTGGTTTCAGGCTACAAAATAATCGATCAAAATTTCTTTCATGAAATATTATTGAACAATAATTTTACATTGAAAATATTTTAAAATCGTCTCCATATGTACCAATATATTCATCATAATTTTTCTGAATCTTAAGTAATTAGTTCTCCATATATTTTTTGTAAAATACCAAAGAATTTCTTACTGAGAAATATCCCCTTAAACTCATATCATCCCATAGATTAAATTTCTTCTTGTTCCCTCATGTACATAATAAGAGTCCACCGCTAATCTAATTCACATTCCAAATGAAAAAAATCAAAAATTAATTTTTCATGATCAGAATAGTAATAATTGTAAAATTACCCATCATTGGTACTGATCTCTTATAGATAATCTTGTGGATCATTAGAACCACTATGATAATTCATGTGTTTCCTTATGAAGGACTCAATAGAACATTGTTCCCTCCTTTGATAATATTTAATTTCAACATGATTCCTACCTTGAGAGATTTTTTGAGCAAAGTAATAATTTTTTTTATTCTATCTCCCATAATTATTGGTTTCTTGGAAAAAAAATCATTGTAGTGTCTATCACACTCATCAATAAGATGTTATCTTCAAGATCAAACCATTTAATTATGCCAAAAATCATAGATTTAGAAATAATAATCATAATGGAAAATAATATAATCATGAAAAAACAATTATATGGTGTCTAAATCATGGTACCTTATTTTTAATCTGGGACACAATTGGTGTATCCTTAATAATTCACAGTCATTTTGTAAATATTATATGATGGTTCAAAAAGTTTTTATGAATATCCAATGTAAATCCCCAAGAAGTTTCAGACCATGCATGTAGCAAGGCCTGTTTTCATGCTGTAAGTGATGATCAAGTCTTACTCCATACACCCTTTTCATATTTATTACCCCTATCATCCCCTATACACAAGACACATCTACTTGTAGTATCCAGATATAGATGTAATTTTTTAGAAACCCCTTTCTAAATCCTTCAACAAAATTCCATTATATTTTCCTATACATTGAATCATCCTTATAATTATCCTTATAGATATACCTTGATATATACTTAGGAATATCCCTTGACATCTGAATAATGTTTTTCTACTCCTAATCTACAAGGATTTACCAAATATTACATTTGATACCAACTATTGAGACACATGATTCCATACATAACTATCATGTCTTTTTAGAATAATATTAAATACATTTCATAAACTCATACCAGAGGACCATGATAGTTTGTTTTAATTTGAGACCAGAAGGACAATATTATTATTTTATTAACAATATTCAATATCTCCCACAAAGATATTTTCACATAGTACACCACTCTAGAAGACCCTTTCTCATAATTTCTTCATAGACTGGGGAAGGAAACATAATAAATGGTTATCTAGGATTCGTAGTAAGGGAAAACATTATATATACCAATCTAATCATGTGAAATAATAAGATACGAATAAGGTTATATGACCAAGAACATAGCATAGTAAATTCATAACTTGTATGTCTTAGATCACAAGAATCATTCATGGAATATGACATTATCATTTCAGAAAAAATATTCTGTAAGAGTGATAAATCATCATAAATCAATCTTTAGCTATATGTTCACCTCATTAAAGAATGTCACATTCAGGTAAATAGAAGAAAACTCATATGTAATGGTATACAACTAAGTTAGTCAACATATTTGATAAATTCCTATCACATATTTCCCATTATGTAATAGGATTCACCTATTACCCATAGTGGATTAGGATGAAAATATTTCCCATACAAGATCAAGCACATAGATGTGTTTCCAGTTTTCATCTCATGAGATTAAAATACTTACCAAATGCATTGGAGATATATATTGTTCAATCCCACATTTGTTATAATGTAACCACCTTCCTTGATTATAATGTAACAACCACCATTTAATGAAAATAATATATATGTGTTCCACAAGATCATAAATCATTCATCATATTATAACCCATGAAAATAAATTGGATTCATTAACATTTCATCATAACATAACCTATTGAAAAGAAATAGGTTTCATAATCATATCCTTATTTAAACAAAGCAAAATCTTGGGAAACAAAAAGAATGTGTCATACAAATTTTATCCGGGTATAACCCATGGAACAAAAATAAGTTTCAAAAACATCTTGTCATTATAAATATAAACCATTCCTAGAAAGATTCGTAATGGTGTCCATGGATAATATAACCATGAATGCAGATTTACATAAAAGGATGTCATATTAGATGAAAATTTATTTTGAAATACTAATTAGAATATATATTGAGAAAAATAGTCGATCCACTTTTTTAAAAAAAATAAAACATTAAAAATTTTACAATAATTTCCTTTGAAAAGAACATTGGAATCATATAATGATGTTTTAAAATTTATTTGAAATATTTATTGAGGAAAATATCCATTATTATATAAAAAACACTTTTAAAAACATTTAAATAATTTTTATTGAAAATATCCTTAAATTATTTTAATTTAATCTTCAAACCAAATAATAGTCATGACGGTGGGAAATTATATTCATTTCATACATGTTAAATAAAATATTCCATTCAAATTTTCAATAAAAGATAAACATCAATTATTTGGATAATTAAATGAAGGTTACATTATAAAAAAAATTAAAAATAAAAACATAGTTAAATATGTAATAAAAAATCACTTGAATAATATTTAAAACATTTTTGAAAAAATTTATGGAAGAGATGGTTTTAGAAGAAAACAGTTTTTCGATCGAAGAGAGATATATAGATGATTTTTCATAAAAACAACATTTTGAACTCCTCGTTACATAAATAGAATAAAATGAAGGGAAAACATGTATTCTATTTGAATTAAAAAAGTATAATGAATTTAATTAGTTTCTTGAGAAATATCTTATAAGATTTCTTCATTGAAAACAGAAGTATAAATAATCCTGATAAATGTATAGATTTTAACATAAAACTCTTTGTGATTTGGAATCATTGAAACATTATCTCCATGAAAGAATAAAATTATATAAAACATATAATATAATAGAAATAATTATGTTAATGATATAAAATTTTAATGTGGTTTTATATATAGTTCATAGAATTAGATTGGTGTGTAAAATAACTTTTGTCCCAAAGTAAGCAATTTGAGATTAAAAATATTTCCCTTACCAATTTTGAATCACTAAAAATGTAATACTCATGAATTTGATATCATAAAATGGATATATAATTCCCAAAATATTTAGTTATAATAATCATAATATAAATTCATTGTAAAAATACACACCACATAAAAGATACATGTGCTTAATATTTCATTTATCTCATAGAAAAATAAACGTGAGACATAAAACCCTTTCCTTAAGTCTAAAATTTATTCATATTACTTATAAAGTCATGAATAATAAATATAGGTTTATGATAAATATTTCAAATAATTATAATTATATATATAAAGCCATATATGATTTATTTCGGACATTTTATTTCCCTTTTATTAACAATTACTTTTTAATGTCATGTTTCAGGAAATAACAAATTTTTTCATGTATTTTTTTATTTTTTATTTTTTTTATTTTTAGTTTGATAACATTTAAATAGAATAAATATTTAAAAAAATTATACAAATATCATATATATTCAGTATATATGAATTTATATTGATTTATAAAAGTTATAGAGAGAAAATGAAATACATCGTTCATGGAGACGGTTGGCCATATGTATGCATGAATGTTGTTTTGTTTTTCTCAAAATGAAATAAATAAATAAAAGGTAACTAATATTTAGAATTAAAATTTTTTTTCATATATATAACTTATGTTCATTAAAAACATCATTATTACCATTATTTTAAATTTTGAATAAGTTACTTCTCTTCGCGAGGTGGTACTTTGCTGAACATATGAACGACGTTTTTATATTCCAATAGAATAGAAGGTATAAATTAAAATTATTTTTAATGATTAAATAAGACTAATAATAAAATAAATATAATATATATATATATATGAAAAATAAATAAATCATCATACTTATCATTTAGAGGTGGTGAGGGAAAATGAATGAGATTAAATATCGAGGTGGTAGTCCGTCGTACACACGAGTGATGATTTCATAACAACATTGATGAAAGGGGGGAAGGATTTAGGTTATTATATTAACATAATAAAATATTATTATATGGAATATACTTTGGTTATTATTTAATAATGTTTTTAAAATAATTTATGGTTGTGGAGTACATAAAATAATATGCTCAGTTAGCGATGTTGCATCTTCATCGGACACCATCTTTTGGTCTTCTCCAAAACATTGATTATGATAGATTTATGAAAAAAATAATTATTTTAGGATGATAATAGGTAATTAAGTTTGTTATTTTGGTAGGTATTATATGATTCAAATTCTTTCTGATGTATGAATAAGATAGGAGAAGGGGTGGCCTTTTACAAGTTATGTGAGTTACACACATGAAATATTTTAAATGAAAATGGGGTACCCACATATTTAAAGGGAATAAAGTCTCTAAAATGGTCCATTATCAATAAAAAATAAGATATATGATCTACATATGTATATAATTTTGGTTTTTACATTCTTTGGGTCATTTTTAGCCCTTTTAATTTCGGTTTAACCCCCTAGAAAACATATTTTTACCTTACCCATGGTAAATAATTTGAAATGTTTTTATTATTCATTATTTCAAAAAACAATTGGCATTATTATATAATATAATTTATTATGAATCCAAATATTGAATACATCTTCATAATTCCATTGATATAATTGGGAGATTTTAATTTAAAATTAATCTTAGAGACACCATGAGAAATTGATTTTCTAAATAGAAAATATTCAAATGTTTACAAAGTTTTTATATTAAAATTCAGTAATATATTTTTTCAAAAGGGATAAATTATATATTAAGATAGATAATTTAACTCATTTTACCTTTAAAACTATCCTAAAACAATTTTTTTATTTTTAAATGTTTTAAAATAAATGTGAAATCTGAAAAGACACAATTTCTTTCACTACAAATAGAAAAATTTAACTTATTTTAATATTATGAAAAACTCGGATTAAGATAATTATTACATGATGATTTAAAAAATTAATTTCATTTTTTCAAATAAATTTTCTAAAAGAGGAAATAATTAATATTAAAATATGTGTGTAAAAGGACATAAAAGTGTTTTTTAGAAAAATACATTTTTTAAGTATAAAAAGGGATTTATTGTTATCTATTTACAGAAAACACATAAGATGAATGTTGAATATTTTATTGAATATATAATATATGAATTTGATTAATATAATTACGCAAAATCGATCTATATAATTTATTGAGATAAAACCCATTTCTACAAATAAATATATTTTTTAAAATAATAAAACCTTTATTTTCAAATGTTTTTTATTTTAATTTCTAATTATTTTTCAACCAAAATTCATCACATATACATATATAAACCATATATTTGTATAATTAATTAATCCTTTTCATACACACCATTATAATTATTCAGTGATGAAAATTATATTAAATAATGATATTTTAATAGTATGTCACATTCTGTATAAACTCGGTGTTGCGTATAACGTATGATAAACTCAGTGTTTTGTGTAACATAAAATAACAAAAATATAAAATTTATTCGAAAAAATATTTTGACAAATATTAGGGTGTTATAATCATTAATGAGACATTCCTCCCTAGGGTCTCTTTTTTATCACATCTATGTCACCTTTTGTGTGTAAACATTTATTTTAGAAGCTTGGTGTTTCATTGAATTTTCTTCATGAAATCAATAAATGGTGCGTTGTCCTGTGCTTTTTTATAGTTTCCAAGATTTCATTTTAAAGTTAATTTTTTTCTATTTCATTTTTTCGGAGTCCATTTAGTGAAGTAGATGTGAAATTTTTTTGATTGACAGTTTCTAAAAAGATAATCTCTTTCCTTTATTGGTGTTTATATCAATACAAAGATTTTATTCATTCGAATCTTGTGAGATGGTGGGATTGGTGGTATCCTTAGGAGGGTATGACTCTAATAGAGAGTTCATTTATATTTTAGGTTGGATTTTACTATAAAAATTGATGAAACTAGAATTCATATTTTCCCTAGGGATGACTAGTGGTTAATAAAGTAGTTTACCCAACCCTTAACATTGGATTTCACCCACAGAGTAGCAAAAATCACCTCATTCAATTTTAGGTCTTTTTTGGATTCCTAGGTAATTTATTGGAATTTGATATTATTTTAGACCATTTATTTAATTATTTATTCTTTTCTTGGATTAGGTTGTGGATATGTTTGTTGGAAATGACTTTGTAATTGATGGGGGTGTTGGGTGGTGGTGGTGGATGACTACTCTTCCCCAAGTGGTTTAATAATTATCAAGGTGGTTCGAATACCCCCTTTATAATATTATTAGTTATATTTCCACCAATATTTAGATGGCATGAATTCATCTATCTTAACAGGATGGTTAAAGGGACAACCTGGGAATATTTATTCACAAATCTCATAAGGTTCTCTCAATTAAGGGAATTTATCAGAGTAGTGGGTGTCAGAACCATTAATACCCCAATGAATAGGAGGAGGAGGTTGGTATTTCCGTTGAGAGAGATTAATTTAATAGAACATGGTACTTAAAAAATTAAACATTATATCGAACTTATTCTCAATCGTGGAATATTTCACCACATAGACACCTAAAATGGGTACACTATAGCTTGAGCTGAATTGTTGCATGTTTTCTACGATGTTTTTTATGAAAGACTATACAATGATTAGGGTCATCTCTACTAGGGAACCACTTATAAAAAACAAGAAATATGATAAAATCGATTAGAATTAAACATTCATAAAAGTATTTATTAACTATTAACCACATGTTTGGTGGTGTGGATAGCTTTAACCTTCCATTTTAATAGGTCATCTTTGGGATATTCTCAAAACTGAGAGTGGTGAATCAGCGTTGAAAACTTTTATGAATTTATAAATTATTATCTCTTTAACTCATAAAAATTTTATTATATTTATTCTCTTGATCTATTTTACTTATCATATGTATGTATATTAATGCAATTGAATGTGGTACATGATATTTTAACAAGGTTTACTACTCAATTAGAGTAGATATTTCTTGTTGGATATGATGATGACCTGAACATGGATTCATCACTAAAATAAGAGATACCAAATACTTTGGTGTTGGAATAAAACAATAACTATCCATGTGTGAGTCCCTACAATATAAGTGTAGGGAGAAAAATCATGTTCCTTGGACAGGTGATATCTTTATCCAAATTGTAACACCTTGCTAAAACATTACACTACTTCTAAAGGCAGTCTTCAACATGTTATTTATGTAATTTGTAACACAGAAAAATTCAAACAATAAATGAGAATTTCTTTCAGTTTCACTGTTCTACTTTATTTTTTAATTCCTTGTAATTTAATTTGTTACTTTAATAGCAGAACCGGAGAAACATTTTTTCTACTTCATAAAAGAAAAATCAAAGCTATTCAATATTCCTTCTTCTCTAATTTCATCTAAAACCTATCTATATGATGAAAAATTTTATTTTAATATACAATATTTCCATCCAATAATGCTAATATAGTGACTAGTCATTCATTTCCATTTTCTTCTGCCTTTCTTTATATACTCATTTCATTTTTTTTGTTACGTTAGGTCCTTCTATTACCCCCTTCTCAATATGGTACTCTACTCTGGAAACATCAACCCAAATAAGAATAGATATTATACTTTGTGGATGGAACATTCTTACTCCAAAAATTATATATCACCTCATCACTTCTACACATATAAATATTGATCTAAAAAAATCTCCATATTGTTGAAACCCTTTATATAGGTTCACTTTTACAGTAACCCAAATATATCTCCCCTCAGAACTCAATCTTTAATTTTAATCATTTCCTTAATTTCCATTTCAATAGAACAGTTTACATTTCATCTAGAATAAATGAAATGTTAAAAAACATCATGGAGATTCTTTAATAATAAAATAATCACAAAATAAATTTATTATTATTGAACTTTTAAACCATCATCTCATCATTTTCATCTTAAAAACGATATAAATTTTATAAATTTCATTGAAAATTATGTCTGGAACATATTCATAACATATCTTCAATCTAGTGAAATATTTGGATGGTCTTCCTTCATTACATCATAAGAACATCTTGGAAAATTTCAAAAGAAACTTACTCTAACTATTGAAATTCTCCAAAATATATTTTTTCAATAACATATATTTTCTGATGACTCTGTTTGATATTACCTTTGAAATTTGATTCAAAAACAAATCATGGGGAAAATCTTCCATCCATTGGGTTCACATATGTTTCATATTATTTTTAGGTTCATTGAATCCTTGAAGATGTACTATATTTATTTTATCTGAATACTACTTAAAACTATGTATATTTAATTTTTAATACTCAAAATGATGAATTTATAATACCTTTTCATGTAAAATCATCTAGAAAAATCTATCCAATGAAATTGTTCAAAAACCCCAAAAACCTCTCTCTAATAATCTTTCATGGAAACTATTGTTCAATGAATGTTACATAGAAATATTTTCATGTTAAAATTGTTTTTAATGTTATGTCTAGTTCCAATAGTCTAGAAATTAATTCTAGTGAAAAATCATTGGATTATTCATCTTAATTTATCAAGATTTTTTGGGATTCTAATCTATTTGATGGATCTTTCTTTATTTTTTCACTTCCATTCAAATATTTAGATTTTTTTAAATTTAAATGTTCTTCTTAAAATATACTAGAATTGATCCTTTCATAATCCATCACCCTTTAAAAATATAAACTTCAAACAGTGTGTTGAAATATCTTTTCATACAAACAATCTCTCTGTAAATCTTCCTCCAGTAGTTTTACTCCAATCATTAATGGTTCGTAAAATAAATGAGACATTTAAAGACTTCATTCCTAGATGAATTATTCTTCCAATTTAAACTTCTTAACCACCATGTTTAAACAAATATATTTTATATCTTTATCCTTGTACAAGCCTATCCAAAGTCCTTTGTACAATTATTCATACAAAATAAAATCAGATCTTCAAAATATTTTAGAACATGAGTTCTTCTGCAACTAAAAATAATTAAAATAAAAACATTTCACAACCAATCATTAATATCTAATTTAAACATAGAGGATTAAAATATCTCCCAAAATTGTATCCTATGGAATTTTTATATTTGGTAAAAGAAGAACACTTCACGTGGTATCAACTGAAATTATTCATGTGATCATTTTCTAGCCGATGACAATATAAACATAATTAGTAAATAATTACATATCATCCCATCTAATAAACTCAATCCACTAGACTCTTTCCAATTTCCTATACATTCTCCATCCATTCAGCTTCAAATTTATTAAGGAAACACTCTTTAATGAAACGTCATTCAATATTACAAAAAATATTTATATGAATCTTTATCCATTAAACATAACAATCTTTTTAAGAACACCCCTTAAGGAAATGTTTATAATGTTGATAAAAGATGTGATCCTCCAACATACATATAACATCTAGTAAGAATTAAGAATATCTCAACAAAGATCATAATTTGAACTCAATTTATTAAAAATAACATCATTATGATATTAATACTAGAGTTATTTCTTTGTTCTTTATCCAAGAAACACCTTTGTTACTAATCATGGTAACCTAAACAGAATATTCCCACAACTTCTTCAAAATATTGAAATTGATGAAATATGTCCATTTCACCAAAAACCATTGAAAAAATAAAACTCATAAATAAATGAGCCTCTTTAATCTAACCTTTTGTATTTTCTGGAAAATAACTTCAATGTTCTTTCAAAATGAATAGGTAAATATGTTAGCCATCAACTTCTTTCTCTAAACATTACATTTCCAAAAATTTGTTTCAATTTCTCATCCCTTTATTAATAAGGAATAAAAATATCATGGGTTAATAATATCATATATTTCTTAAGAAATTATTCATCCATCATTTCACTCTATATCTGTTTGATCTAAACATTGTATAGAAACTAAAAGGTTATGATTTAAAAAACAATGGTGTCCCTTACTAACTGATCCTGACACCACATGGAATGAAAACTCAGAAACATGTCCTCTAGGGTTTCCCACATTACTTCTTGGATGAAGAATATTAAATGAGATATGAATAATGTTTAATAAAAATCATCCTCAGAATACTTCACTCACTTTAATAAATATATAAAAAACACTAAACTGTAATTTGTATGATATGTTCCTGTAGAAAACATTAGTAATTTCACTTTTCTTATGAAATTGAGTAATCAAATTATTCCCCATCTGTCTCAAGTTTGTTATTTTTTTTAACAAATAATGAGTGATTAAAAATAATACATTTTCTAAAGAGATGATATTTCATAAATTTCATGAATAATCATATTGGTATGAGATCCCAATTCTTGTAGCAAATTCATATTTTTTTAAACATATATCTATCAAAGAGACTTTTCAGAAAATATTCATAGTGATGAATCTCTTCAAAATATGTGACTTGAATAATTCTTGTTGGGAAATCACTAAGATGAATCTTTCTATGTGTTTTTTCTAGACATTTGAAAATTCCTATATATCTTAACTAAGGTTGGCCGCTTGCTATTAATTTCTATTGAAAAAACCTAGGAAAAATTCAATAATGGAATCTTTCATATCTTGGATAACAAAATTTGGTATCCACCCTTCCTATTTAGGTTCTCCCCTAAGTACATTCTTCACGTTAAATTTCATGTATGTATATAGGATATATAAAAGACACAAATTAAAAGAATAAGGAGGATATTTATTACTTTTCAATGGTAAAAACATGGTTGAGATTTTTTTTCTCAACCAATTTCCCCTATTTCCATTATTCTTCATAATTTCAAATATAAACTTTAATTTTGATCAAGGTTGTGTGGATCCCATAAAATCTTCAATTTTCTTGGACGTGAACATTCATGGAACAATATATTCTAAGGAACTTGTATCGCCTTGTGAAATATTTAACATAATTAAGAACAATTCATGTTCAAGAATTTTTATAGAACAATTTTTTAGAGTGTGTACATCCATGTTTCACCTCACACATTGATCTTCTTTATATTCAAATTGAAAATTTTATTTCCCTTTTTCACTAGAATTTGATTTTGATTCTTTCAGTTTCTTTATTCTTCCCATATCTTCTATCCAGATAACTAACATTACACTAGGAACATTGGCAACAATATTGGAGTTTCCACATGACTTCTTCTGAGTACCATCCTTCTTTGTAGTTATTTTTTGATGTTACCCTTTTCTTAACTTTCTATTATTTATAATCCTAGAGTTTCTCTGCCATATTAATTGAAATATTCTTAGGATAAATTTTCATTACAAAATTCTTCTTCTTACTTCCCAATGATGCTTCTTATTTTTTAACCAAATTATGTGGACATATTATCCTATCACATTTTGATTTGTGTTGAGATGAACATGAACCAGGATTTTTTTACAATATTTTCTAACATCATATTTATTTTAAAACTTTGAAATTTTGTTTTAGGTTTTCAGATTATTCTTACACTGTGGATGTTGATCTTTTAGCTCTAACTCTCTCTCCATGACATAGGACTCCTTTAAAATTTTGAGTATTGGGGATTTTTACAAATATATAATCCACAATGCAAAAATAAATTTCATCACAAACGTTGTCCCATAAACCATGATATTCATATTTCATATGTATATCATTTTCTGGCCGTCATCATATTCTTTTGGGATCTTTAGGGGGAATCAGCTTCTACACTATCATTATTATCCACCATGGTCATAGTGCTAGGCCTATTCTCTCCCTTATTCATATATACATGAATATATTATTTTATAAAATGAAATATTCAAGAAAATATATTTAAAAACATTATTATAATATGGTATTCATAGTACATATTTCTTCACAGTTGTTAAGGATGGATCACTAAATAAATAATGATCATATTATAAAAAAATGAGGTTTTACAACCATTTCCTCCAATGAACAATTAGTAGAAGAAGAATGAATCTAATTCTATTTTTAATACTCAATATATGTCTTTTAAAGACTTTACAACTTAACTTACAATTATATACATTTCATATTGTATGTGTTTTTCAGTTCTCCAGTCATAATCACATTTTATTGTCAAAATTTCTTCATTCTTTCAAATTCTTCTTCGTATAACATAATATTATTTTGTATGAAATATTCAGGTTCCTTAAATTTTTTAATTTCCATTCTAATTTAATAACCATTAAATAAAATATGTTTTTTTAATGGTTCTTCAAGTGTGGGGATCATTTCTCTTAGTGTCTTCATAACTATATATTTCAACTCAACTTCCTTGATCTATTGGATTTCAAATTTTTTGAAACTTATTTTTAGCTCCACTTTTCTTGTTTCAAAGGATTTAACTTATCTAGAGAGAATTATACATTCTAGAAATTTACATTATAAAAATTTCTCCATGTCATTTTATTCTTCTTCCTTCTGGGTGAGATCTTCTTACATATTCTGAAATACACCACACACAAGCTAGATTTTTTCTTTTTGAACAAAATGTAGAATATATCATAAGATATGAATTGATATATCTTGGGATGCTATTGATTTATAATCATCACTACTTATTCAAGGATATTCTTCTTCATAATAGTTTATACATGAATTTTCACATACCTTACAAGATTCACATGAAGTGTGAATGGTTTCCTTATACATTTTTGAAACATGATCCACATGCTCTTCACTTTCCAAGCCTAATATATCTTCTTTTCTACCATGGAAGGTAAAAAAATTTACATACAATTCATTAGGAAAGTGGGATAACATCTTTATATTTATATTCCCTTTCATTATCATATTTATCACTATCTTATTAGATATAAAACTCTACTCATAGAAAATTGAATAATGAAAAAAATTATAATTCATTTTTAACATGTGAAAGAAACTCATATTTTTAAAACAAAATTAATTTAATATATAGAATAAAATAGAGGTGAAAATTGGTTTTGATACCAATTATTAGGTCTAATTTGGGATATATTAAACAGTGAGAGGGGGTGAATCAATTCTGGGATATTTTTGTGAATTTATAGCTTTGTATCACATTAACTCTAAAACCAATAGGGTTCTGGGTTCCCTTATTATATTTTCCATATCATATAAAATTATATAATATAATTTAAATGTGAAACATGATATTTATACAAGGATCACTACTAAATTTGAGTAGTTATACCTTACCTCATATTGTGATTACCAATACATGGATTGCACACTATAATAAGTGATACCCTATATAGTTCAGTGGAATGAAAATAATCCTTATCCATGTCTGAGCCCATACACATTGTGATCTATATAGAAACAATATTCTTCCCTAGACTAGAGATATCATATTCCAACATTAATCTCTTCAATATATCCTTATACTACCTCTAAATATATTCATTACCTTTTTATTTAGGTAATTTGTATCACCAAGAAACAATTCCACCAAATAATTAATATATTGGATTTGATAGTGATACTTTGTTCTACACATTCTAATTCTTCACATTGTTACTTTTACAAAAGTAGACAAGAAAATTTCTTACTCATTCTAAATAGGAAAATAAGAATTTCTCAATCTTTCTCTTCTTCTTATTCTTCTATTAAAAACTATTATATCCTATGTTTCATCTAAATTTTATGTATATTATGTCTATATGATTATTATTTTCTAGTTATAATTCATCCACATACATTTTATTCACCCATTATTCATCTAGTGTTTTAGTTACACATGGGGCTTTAGTTCTGACTATTTCCCATACTACTCTCAGTCTTCCTCTATCAAAATATCAATCCAAACCCTTATAGTTCTTATGATTTGTTTTTGAAACTTTATAATTGTTAAAATTCATTTTCACTTTAGCTCACATGTATTTATGAATACAATAAAACACACATATCAATACAGTTTGAACCCTATATATTTGTGAACTTCCACGGGGACCCAAACTAATTTTCCCACCAAACTAAATAATAATTTTTAACTTCCCAATAATTTTTATTTTTTTATAAAATATATCTCATTTCTTCATCTACATTAAATATGTTAACAAACTTCCTCAAAAATCCATAATATTTCAAGAATGAAAAACTCCTTTTGTGATTATTGGAACTTTGAATGATTATCTCAACATTATTATGTAAAAAAAATTATAAAAATTGTATTGTTATTTGAATGTTCTATGTATAATATATTCATAACATATCATATTTTTTGTGAAAGTTTCATCTTGTAATACCTAATTACTTCATGGTAACAACTCAAAATATTTCACAATATACTTCCTCTTACCGGTGAAATGCTTCACAAAAATTTTATTTGAAAAATTATTTGATATGATACCTCATTTTGATCATCCCATATAAATTTTATTTAGCACACTTTCATGGGGACGTTCTTTCATATATGTGGATAACATTTCTTTTTTTATTTTTCCTTGTTCCATTTAATCCACAGAGATCATGCCTACTTATTATTTATATAATCATAATAAAAACATTCCATATGACTTAGTAATACTCATTTTGTGTCTTTATAAAACATTCTCTAATGGTATTGTCTAGGGAAATCTATTTAATGAAATTGTTTAGAAACCCCAACAACCACTATCTGATCATTTTATATGGAAACTACGTTATGATGAAATTTTGTCAATAATATTTATCCAATAACTTCATAAAGAAATATATGTATTGTTCCACTACAAATATATATTAGTTTAGTGAAACATATATGAATCTTCCATCTAACTTCATCATGATGGCTTTTTCATTTCTCATCATTTTGAGGGAGCTTTCAGTATTTATTTCACTTATTTGTATTTTTTAGTATTTTCTTTACATGATAGTTCTTAATCTGATAGGATTGAACTTATACCATCATAATATAACTTTCCATTCCAATATAAAACTTCATATAGTTAGAATAATAACTTTTCATACAGTATATCTTTCTAAAACTCTTCCTCTATCTCTTTCACTCGAAGCATTGATTTATTTTAACATTGACTAAACTCTTAAATATTTCTATAATAGTGGACTTCACTATCTTGTTAAAAATTATTCAAAAACTCATTTATCTCCTTTATTTAACATCTTGATCTCTGTACATGATTGTCCAATATAATTTGTACAATTATTCTTCCAAACATCACCAACTCTCCAACCTATTAGGAACCAAAGTTCTACTGCCACTAAATATCCTTATAATAAAAACATTGCATATTCAATCCTCAATCTCCACTTTTAACATAACTAGTTAAATTATATACTTGAATTACATCCTCATAGAATAGTGATATTTGATCAAAAAGAACAATTACTTAGTATCAACTGAAATTATTCATCTGATCATTGTATGTATGATTTCATTATAAAATTAATTTGTTAAATTATTTCTCAAATTATTTTCTAATAGACTTGGTCCGTTGTCCTATGTATGATCATATGTATTGTCCACAACCATTTAGATTTAAACTTTTTATGTAATTAATCATTAAGGAAACTTCTTCTATTCTATTAACTATCATTCGTAAGAAAACATTGTTCATTCTATATAGAAATGTTCTTAAAGAAATATGCTTGAGAAAAATTCTATAATATCAATAAAAAATATTCTCTTTCAATAAACATAGTACATGTGGTAGACATTAAGTATTTCTCAACAAACATCACATCTTAAACACAAAGACATCAAAATAACTTACATGATATTAGAATACTTGAGTTATTACTTTATTCTTCATCTAAGATAAATATTTTTTACTAATCTTGGGAACATTATCCCAACATTATTATAAATTTTCCATCAAAATATTGACATAAAAAATATTTCTATTTCATTGAAATCAATAACAGAAAATAAAACACATCCACAATGTGGGATATTATCCGTTTAAATCATTCCAAATATTAATGAAGTGTTTCCTCTTTTGATTGTCTTCTTCCATAAATTTCATTCCACCGAGTTATAGTTATGGATGCTGGGAGGTTTATTTCATTAAAAATATGTTTCATGTCTGACCAGCCTCTAATTGGGTAGTTAACTAAATACAATAAATCTTTTTTTTTGTATTTTATAGAAAATATAAAGTAAACAATATCTATGTTTTTCTTTTTTCATGCACATTTTTAGATTTTAGGGTTGAAAACATAGTGTAAAATTCATCTAAATGATTATGTGAGGCTTCTCTAGAAACTCCTTGAAATATTGGTAATACATGAATTAGACTAGATTTTAGTTCAATGATTGGCTCTTCACTATGTAACTGAATATATCCAATTTAGATATCAAAATCATTTAATGTAAGATCTCTAAGTGTTCAGTTATTTTCTACCATTTTTTAAACGTTAATTTTACTTTTTATTATAGTTTTTCAAGAATATATTCTAGATATGTATCGTTTTGTAGTGAGTCATCCATCAAAGCATTTCTATGTGTTTCTTGATGTCAATCACATTAGATACTTTTTCATTTAGGTTTGAAATGATATAGTTCACTCTGAGTATAACACATCATGAATAGAAGATACAAACGAAAAAGAGCTTATATCATCACTTAAATGTATAATCCAAAGATATAAATAAAAAAAATATTTAGACACTTCTTCTAAAAATGCAAAATAAAAAAACCCTCCTTGAAAATGATGCCAAAATTTGTCTATATTATTATGACTTGAAAAAAAAATTTAATGTTTAATTATAGAAAATTTAATACCTTAGTTAATCTCTCAAGAATTTTTAATGGTTTAAAGTGTGTATATTTAATAAAAAATTACTAAAATATGGTGTTGTTTTGAAAATATTTTTAATTAAGAAAAAATAATTACTGAATTTAATAGTTGAAAATATTAGTGTATTTTGAAAAATATATTATAATTATATGATTATTTAAAATTCAATACCCCACTTGAAAAGTTCCTTGTTCTTTATTTATTAAAATTGTTTGGGGTAATCCTTTGGTTGAGCGTTCACTACGATCTTGATTACCCACAAAGACTTTAAAATAATACAGATAGGACTAAACCATGACATAATATTCATATACTCATGTTATAGCATATATTATGTCTTTAAAGTTTTAAAAAGAACACTAAAATCTCCATTTTTCGATAGAATATGATACTTTTGTTTTCCTATAAGAATAGAAAATCACCCAATTAAAATTGCACACAAATCGATTAAGAAATTAAAAGTGTTTCAATTGAATTCATTAAAAAGAGATAAGATACATCTAAAAGTAAAATTCAAAACCAAAATTAAAGAAAACCAAAATATAATTATGTTTTGGAAGTCCTTTTTAAAATGTGTAACTACCCTACAAAAATCATCCACTATTTATCCCGCCTCTAATGGGAGGAGGATGTTTTTTGTGGAACTCCAACTTCATCATTGATTTACCTATGAGTATAAATAACATGAGATCATCCAAAAGAGTCATAAGATACCATAAAATCATAAAATTTTAATAAACTTTCCCCTATTCTGAAATTCAAAATGTGTACCCAAGGATATATTTTATAGGCAATGTGGAATGTGGTTTCGGTCACCTTGAATTTTTAGTACAAGTTGGCTCGTGGGTTTGTGAAATACAGAAACCTTGTCTCACATTTTATAAAAAAACAAAAATGGTTTCTATCCTCTGAAACATCTATATAACAAATATGGATTTATTTAGATGCCCACAACCAAATATATGGCCGAATTTCAGAAGTGAACTCACAAGAGTGACCTATGAAGATTAACTCCAATAAAATCATATTTTTGGCCTCAAAATTTATTAATTTATCTCCCTATATATCTAGAGAAATATAGACAACATGGTTTTTAATTATTCATTTTTCACCCTAATAGGATGCATGAATTATTTTTTGTGTGTATTTTATTCCACATGGAATCTTGGACTCTTGTACATTTTGTGCTATTATGTTAGAATATCATCATGGACTCCCAAATTACCTCCTCCTATAGTTTACTAATTAATAAATTAAAATTTACCTTTTTTAGAATGAAAATATTTAAACATCCATTAAATATGATGTGAATTTATTATTTATATTTTTCCTTCATAATTAAAATCAATTTAACATAATGGTTTAATGGTGGAAATGAAAAGTGAGTCCCTGAATGATTTGAACACCTTGTTAAAATTCGTATTTTCACCATTATCTAGTATAATAAATGTAAAATACATAAAAACCCAGTATAAAATAATTTCTAAATTAAGGAACGGTGGAATAGAAGAAATATATCTACTCATACATTAATTATCTGAAGAAACCACCCATAAACAGCACCCCAATTCATGGGGAAAAAGAAATGGGAATGGAGAGGCTTCCCTCAGACCATATGCACAATAAAGGAGGATTAGAGGGGATTCAATGAATAAAATTCTAGGGGGTGTAAATATAAATACCACATATTTAAATGCTAACAACTAGTCACTTATTTATAACTCTATATCCAGTAGCCACCTAGAGTTTTCAAGTAAATCTTGTCAGCCCATTAGCTGGCCTGTATAAGGACATAGATGAGTTGGTGGCCTGTTTCAGCCAAGGCCATCATCTGTCTCAACCCATATTTATTCCCTTCTAATCCACTCAGGAAACATCATGAACCTTATTTCACATATAAAACTACTCATTTGAGGTGTTCCCTCTTAAAATTTGTTCAAATCCCATTTCAAATTTTATATCGTTCAATATTTTTTAAAAATTAATTTCCTTCCAAATTATGAAACGAATTTTACATGTGAGGTTTTATGGAAATCATCCTTAAATTTAAATTTATAAGAACCCTTATAATGGAATCACCTAACTCTGTAATTATCAAAACTCTTATGAGTAACTTATAACTATTACGCTTTATCACTTTACCCAATGTATTGGGGAGAAATATTTTTCTCAAACATCATTAGAGCTATTTAAGGCTCACCCATTATTCATATAAAATTTCTTAGAACCGTATCATGATTAATAAACATATAATATAATTTAATCATAAAACCCATTTGAATGGGAATTCATGATTATAAGAAATAACACATTCAGTAATCTCTTTAAAATAGAAAAAAAAATTCCTTATAAAAAAATCAAACTAATATTTCAAAAAATATTTAGGGAAGATTATTATTTAGAAATAAACATAAAATATTGTAAAGTTATATTGATAATGAACAAATACTATGAAATTGGAAAAATGGTCAAAATATTAATGATTAAAAAACTATCTTCTTGGACATTGGTAAAAAAATCTAAATTACCTGTATTGTAAATGTTAAAAACATTAATTTTTAAATTTTTAGAAAGAATGTAAAAAGTATTTAAATGTGATTTTTAAAAATATTTTGTGTATAAATAAGAAAAAAAATAGGATTATTTTTCTAAACATTGACATATAGTATAATGATTTGAAAGGGATAGTTTAAAATATGTTTTTAAAAAACATTATATATATTATGTCTCATCTAGAATTGCAAATTCTCTATCTCCTTCTACTTGTATAACTCCTTGTGGATTAAACCTTATGCCTTATATTACTGGTACACATATATAGATTTTTAGGATATATTTTTATAGGTATTGTCCATGCTATAGGGATCAAAATATTTAAGGAAGGGAAAAAATAAGGTTCCCATTTATAAGTAAGGGGAGTGGAACTCCTATAATTATTCAAGGTTTTAATATATTACAAAGTATTATTTATGGAAATGTGGATCATAAAATGCTCATATTAAATGTTATGGTGATAAGGGTGTGAATAGCATGATCCAATACAAATTAATATAATATTTATCGGTAGTATCACTTAGATATTTCATTGATTAACCTAGTTTTTCATTTACTATAATGAAAAATATTTACCATAGTTATTATTGATAATAAAAATAAATAAATTTTCCAAATTACTAAATTTTATACTACTAATTAAAAATATTTTACCAATTTTTAAATATTTAATGATTATTAGTTTATTCATTTACATTTAATTTTAGTCTCTAAATCATAATGAAAACTTTATTTTAGAAAAAACAATTAATCATAGAAATAAAAATATACCAAAATAAAAAAACATTATTGATTCTTGTGGAATTATTTAAATAATGTTTAATAAAATAAATCTATGTTATTATAAATCTAGATAAAAAATAGAATAGGATACTTCTATTACTTTTTTTAGGATAAGAAATCATTATTTTCCAAAAATATTAATATTCGCCTATTTAATCAAAATGAAATATTTTTAGAAATTTCCAATGAATTAATCCTCAAATAAATTTGATATTTGGATTATAAAAATTAGCTCAAAATTATAAAATTCAATTTCTAAAATCAATAAATTTTACATATAAATAAAATAATGTAACACAAACTAATAAATGTAGTTAAAAAATTATTCCATTTTTAATTAAAATATTATATAAATTTCCTTATAAAACTAAGATTGATATGAAAATATAAAATGAATACTTATTAATCATATTATTGATTTATTTTGTGGATAATCAGTGTTCCCACAGGGCTTTGAGATTATTTTATTAAATATAGTTAAGAATTGTAGGGGATAATGAGAAACCATTATTGGATTATTAAGAATGAATCTACTATAATTAATAAAAAATATCTGTTAGATGATGGATGAAAATGACTAAAATTGAAGCAAAAATTTTTCAAGTAGTTGATATTAATATATTTAAACAAGTGGAGAGCACATTATCTTCAAGATGGTTTGGATATTATGTTGAATAGTTTTTGGACTATTTAATATGTTTACAAAGTCATTTAGGTCATCTGAGATGATATGGAGTGACTAGTGAATCTCATGTTATACATTAAGATTTTATGAGTATATTGGAATGAGTTATAAAAATTAAAAAAATATTTATATTTTGAAAAGTGAAAATTCTCTATATATTAGGATATTCTGGATTATAGAAAAAAAAATTTCAAAGCCTTGAACTTTATATTCTTATACATTAGGGTTCCTCTACCTGAATTTTTTTTAGAAAAACCAGAGGGGGTTATAAGGATCCCAGACTTTTACACATATCATTACATGATTTTAAGTGTAATTAAACCTGAAATTAAAAGGCAAGGATCTTAAGGTCTAGTGTCATAGATATTAGGTACATAATTAATCATCATGAAACTAAAATAAAATAATGTTTTTAATCTTCATAATGTGATCCTAACTCCATTTATACCTTATACCAATATAGAACTACCTGTGGAATACATGAATAAAAGGGATGAGATAGAATCCCAATAGGGTAATAAGAATAGGAATAAAACATAGAACATGGGTCAGAAGACAAAACACGATGACATAAAGGAATGGAGCATGAATAAACATAAAGAATATTAACATTAATAATAAGGGGACATATAAACATGAAATCATAGGAATGTGGAAACATCTTATAACATGAAATTAACATGAGTCAAGGCTATCTTCCAAGACATGGTGGTAATGTCCCATAAAGGAATTAGGTTCACTCCATATCAGAACATGACTTTCATGAGACTAAAAATTATCCAATTCATTCGAGTTATATTTGTGTTCATCCATTATAAAATTTTTATGAATATGTGTTCCATATTAAGAATCATACATATGAAATAAAACATAAACAAAATGTTACACATAGAAATAATTGGTTAATATAATCATGTCAAAAGGCATAACAAAAGGAAATGCCATGATATACCCTAAAATAATTGATTTAAAAAATATATGGACATTTATATGGTATGTTAGGAATATATAATGATTTTTTATGTCAAAATTATGTTAAAAAATGTAAAAATAGTGTTTAGTAAAATGTTGATATAGCAAATTTTAGTTTTATTCGAGGAAAATATTAAGGATTTCTTAAAGAGGAAAAGTAATATTTTTTTGTAAACCCCCAAAATGAAAAAGGAGAATTTTTCATGAAAAAATGAGTGACTTTAGAAAAATAATTCTTTATAAAAACATATTATGGATGGTTCTTAAATGTGGGTAAGATGTCAGGAAATTCCATTTAATCAAGCTTGTTCGTAGAGATGAATTTAAAAGGGAACAATTATAAAACATGTATTTCCCTCTAAAAGAAGTATCATATCATCTAGATAAATTATTTTGGAACATATAAAAATAATTTATAATAACTAAAAAAATCATGAAACATTTTATTGGCGTAAATAGAGAGAACTAGTAACCTGAAGGGAAAAAATGGATGTTTGGATAGAATTCCATACCAAAAGCCCAAACTGGTTCAACACTTGGTCTTATTATCCAAGATAATCAAGCTAAATCCATTAATTACTTAATATCAAAATTTTATGTATTTATTTGATTTATTTTATTTTTTATGTTCATTTATTTCCATTTTGGTGCATTATAATATCTAATTTCATCATTTGGGAGTATTCATTTCAATATTTTTCATGATTTGTTTACTTATTTACTTGTATGGAAAATCATTCAATGTGGGGGAAATTGTATAGAATTGAAATTAAATGTAATTAATGATCTTAAATAGTTTCAATTGTTATTATATATAATTTTCAAAAATTACTTGTGGATGAATCATTAGATACATAGTTAAAGATAATCATTTGGGTTGATTTAGGTAGTTTTCAACCTTAAAGAACTTGTCTTCATTTTTCTTTGAGGATTATGTTAATATGTTAGTTACAGAAGACAAAAATTCTTATAAAAAGTTTAAAATCATTATAAAACACAATAATTTTTTTAATACCATCAATTTAGGAGGTAATGGAAAAAGAAATTTTTTTTCATCCATAAAGGTGATAAATTAAAACCTCAGAAACGATATTTTCATTTTCAGTATCAAAGAAATAAGAGAATATGATTGATTATGGATTGTTAAATTAGCATAGTAGCATTCTAGTATGTTTATGGTATATTATTTATCACACCATATTAATGATGGGAGTTTATAAATGAATAAGAAAAGGAAATAACTTGAAAATAAATTAAATGAAAAGATTAGGGATTTTACAACTTGAATTCTTCTTCGTTGAGAACTTCCACAGGGAAATGTTTTTTACATTTGATTAGAACAATGGGATTTTGGAAGTGATGTAGGGGCTTGGGACGTGAATTGAGAATAATTTGGATAAGTCCCAAAGATTTAGAGGTGTGAAAAGTATATGTGGTGAGGGGTTTTATTTATAGTGTAGGGGAAGAGTGTTTTCTTATTATTTTATTCACTAGTTTATTATTCTTCTCCAAGATAATAAATAATGATGATTACAAAAAAAACAATATATTAAACAATGAAGTATAATTCATTATTATGGTTCTCAAATCAGTAATGACTCAAGGAATAGTTAATTTAACTTATAATGTATTTATACGAAAATTAGTGTACTTTACTACTCATAATAAATTCAACTATTTTAAAAAATACCCAAAAATTCACCCTATCAATTTTTTGTCCTTTACAAATAAAAATTGAAAATAATTTTTTTAAATAATTTTATAAATAAGATCTTTTTTATTTTTAATAAATATAATCATTTAATTGTAAAATAATAATTTTAAAATTATAACCAATTTTGTAACACTTTGAAAATTAATTAAGATATCATAAAATTATTATATAATCAGAAGATAAAAAATTATTTATTTATGAAATCATTTTATTGGAAAATATTTTCTTTTAAATTATTAACTTAATCATAAAATTATAATGAAATATTTATGACTTTCAAAAATACCTCCACCTGATTAATTATTTCTAAACCACTTATTTACTTATAATATTATATGATTATATCAAATTTTCATTTTTAAGATGCCTAGATAATATTAATAGTATCATGGGTGAGGTTACTATTTTATTTGGTTGATTTACTATTCATATGGGGCATATAAGTTTTGGAAAGGGAAATTTACAATTTCATTGGTATAGATTTCATAACTTCTAAAAATATCTATTATTTCACTCATTATTCATTAATAATGTTTTTATTTTGTTATTAATGTAATTTTTCTTGATTTATACTATATGAAATAACGATAGTAACGCAAATTCCATTGATATAATTTCTTGTTTTTACATTCTTCTCCACATATGAAATTTGGCCAATGAAATTTCTCCTTTAATTCTATGTTGTAAGAAGGTTTGGGTAATTAAACTTCCTCACTTCCTCAGTTTCCTATGTGGGATCTTCATAATTATGGTTCTGCTATAGTGCATTTATCAGGTGAGTGGTTTTGATATGTAGAACATTATCTCTATGATCTGAGATCTTCACTTGATTCTCCTCAAAAAAGAGATTGTTTTCAACTGTACCAAATATGAATTTAGTACATATGAGGAATCTAGTATTTACAAGTTCAGGAGGGATATATGAAATTCATTATGTACATGATACATGGTTGTTGGAAGTGTTTATCGATAGGCCATACCTCCTTCACAATCAAGAATCATGAAGCGGTCAATGTACCTGGAACATATCTTTCCTTTCTTTCCAAATCTCATGATCCTCTTCCATAGAGATATGTGGAGGAATACCATGTATCCAAACATAAACTCAAGGTCACTTTGATGATTTTATGCGTAGATATTTTTTCAAATTTGGTCTTCCTTGATGTGCTACTAAATAGTTTTCACCGTATCCACCATTGCATTGACCATTTCATGTCCTTGAATCTTACGTTCACATAATTCATCCCAGATTCATGTTGTTCTATATATTTAATCATAAAGGGATTCATATAGATCCATTTGGATATTGGTGTGGAAACTATTTCTATTGGTGAATTTGTGCAGCAGAAGTTGTTTTCCCCATCCTCCATTGATGTCTATTAAACATGCACTCATGATGTCTTTCATTGTCTAAACAGATCCCTGAGATTGCACATCATTTTATGGAAGATATGTTCTACTGAAGTTGAGCTCAGTGTTTAGAGAATGTTGGAGACTTTTCTAGAACATGGAGGTGAATCTTCGATCTCTATAGAATATGTCATATTGTAGTACCCCATAAATCCTTACCACTTCTTTGATATCAATCTATGCCAGTTGATTTGTTGAGAAGTCCTATCAAATTGTGATAAAGTGATATATATTTGTGAGATCATCCACAACAACCAATATAGTTTTTTTCCACTGTATGTATTTGTAAATCCAGTGAAAAAGTATATGGTGATGTTTTCCTATTTCCATGTTGGTATGGTAAATAGTTGAATAATCCCCTTAAACTTTTACCTTTAATCCTTCACTTGTTTAAATACCAAGAACTTTGATGTATATTCAACAATATCCTTCTTCGTATTGTCCCTCCCATAGTGCTCTCAGATATATCAATATAACATTGTCATCCTAGATTGGATAGAGAAGGTTGAGCTAGGAGAACCATTCAGAAGCTCCTTCTCTATATCTGGATTGGATTGTATATTGAATCATCACCAAATTGTCAAATATCCTTCCTCAACCATTTTTAACTCTAATCATTTCTTATTACTCATTCATTCCACCTTCTTCTGAATTTTTAAATCACTTCTTTGAGCATCATTGATTTTCTAAATGACAGGTGGTTGATAAATAATTTGATATTGGATGGATGGTGTTCCTTAATGATTCCCATGTCCATCCTTTATAAATATAAAAATATTGCATCATTATAAATTCTAATCATTGATAAATAAATGTGATCCATTCTACTTAGAGTATCTTTCTCCTAATTTACCTTACCAGGATGGTAATGGATTGAGTAGTGATAATATTTAATGGGCTCTAACTATATTTACCAACACATATTAAGATTAATTTATGTGCATATATATTTGGGACACTTTGGATGAGTATATATCTCACACTTATCCCTATAGAGATAATTTTTCCATTTTTTCAATGCAAAGATCACATCTGCCTACTTCAGATCAGGCATGTGATATTTTTTCTCATGAATTATCAACTTGTTAGAGGCATAAGCAGTCACATTATCATTTTTCATTATTAAGAAACCTAATACCATATTTGAAGCATCTATTTACACCACAAAGAGTTCTTCACTTATTGGTAGTGTGAGAACTACTGTAGTGATAATTCTTTTTCAACTCTTTAAATTATTATTCAGAATCACTAGTCCGGATAATATTTTATCCATATTGAGTTAGTGTGGTTTGGGGGTTCAAAAATCAAGATAATTTCTTTATAAATAATTTTTAAAACGCATCTAGTCTATGGAAATTGTGGATCTCTATTATAGATGTTGGCACGATCAACTATTAAATTTCCATTATCTTGGAAGGGTCCATAGATATCCATTTTCTTGTGATTACATTCCCCAAGAGCGATACATTCTCCATCCATAACTCAATTTTTCAATACATTTCATATATATTCTCCCTTCATAATGTTTTTATATTAGTAATCAAATGATCCTTAGGTTCCTCCTTTATCATGAATTATTTCAGTATATCTTTAATAAAGACTACTAGAAATATCTCAAGGAAATCTATAAAGACTATATTCATTATGTCCATTAAAATTACTGGGGATTTAGTGATTCCAAAGGGAATCACTATGAACTCATTGTGTCCATAACTTGTATGAATGGTTGCCTTTGAAATATCTTCCTTCCTGAACATTAACGGGTGATATGTCGACCAAAGGTCCAGCATAAAGAAATAATTAACCCTATGTAGCTGATCAAACAAGTATTCTATCCATGTGAGGGGATACTAGTTCTTTATCATGACTTTTTTTGAGGTCATGATAATCAATACAGACATGCATTGATCTATCCTTCTTCTAGATGATGAAGACTTGAGCACCCCATGGTGAAGCACTTGGGTATATAAAACCATTTTCAAGATTCTCCTTTAACGAATAATTTTGTTCTTAAAGCTTAATAGTTGATATTTTATATTGTTTCCTTGATATAGGTAGAAATCTGGGAATAAGTTCAATTAATAATGTGGGATTTAAATAATGAATCACTGTTGGAAACAGAGGATATACCCATGGATTTTTTCCAACGGTTTATGAAAACCATTGGAATAGGGGTCTTTACCCAACAGTTTCAATGAACCATTGGGATAGAGTAATTTAGATGAGTTTTACCTAACGGTTATACAAAACTATTGGTAAATATTTCCATTTCCAATGGTTATATGGAACCGTTGGGAGATGTGAGGATTTAGGAAGCCTTTTCCAGCTGTTTTAAAGAAATTTTGGTAAAGATTAACTTTCCCAACAGTTTTTTAAAAATATTGGGAACTTTTTCCCCAAAAATTATCACCAGTCCCAATCCCATGTCCGCCGGATTACAGACCTAAATTGCGATACAGAGAGCTCTCCCCCTCAATAAATTCTTCCACCCTTCAACCAGATCGTTGTTTTGTTCTACACTTCAAATCTATAATTGGTACCGTTGGTTCAATGTTTTCCTTCTTTTTTTTATTTATTTTTTTATTTGACCTAAACCAGAGGTCTGTGCACTATGGTATAACCAAGAATTATAATTTTATTTGTTTTTTGATTTTTTTATACACTTCAACTATTTCATCATGTTGATGATCTTTTAATTTTCCAACTATAATATAGTTGTATTTTCATTAGTAGATATTATCTTATATTCCATGGGGACAAGATACCCAATAGAATTTTTGAGACCCTTTACTTTTATGATGATATGATGAGTGTATGATAATTGAGTTTTGGTGTAGACCCTTATGACTGGAGATTCTATTGACACATGGTGCTTAATCTATCAACATTTCACTGTGATATTTCAATAGGATTGATAAAAAATAATTTAGTATCATTCTTAATATAACTATGTTATAATTCACCAAAACTAGGAGTATATAATTAGACCACTTGTTAATATTTAAATGTCAAAAGATGTGTCTCATAGTCTATATCAAGAGTGCAGTCATTAGAACCTGGTCAAAATTCATTAGAAATGGATTAAATCATATTGATTGTGATGGAGGAAAACTTATTCTCATTCTTGGGATGTGATATATTTTGGGAAGATGGTTAACATCACAATGTTTTGTTGGTTTAGTGATTATTGAACCAATTAATGGGATGGTTCCCATTGTACAGTTTAGTGCATCATTTCCCAGTATATCATTTTATAGGTTAGTGCTTGTTTGATCAATTAATGGGGTTTCACCCATCGAACAATTTTATGGTGTGATTAACATTCATTATCATTTTAGATAATGGTCGAGAGATATTTTGTTTGTTCCATGGGATTGTGAAATAGAGTTTTCCATTCATTAGTAGTCCATTCTAGATAATAGTTTATGTTTGGTCTTCCCAATGGTTTTGTTAAACAATTGAAAATAAAAAATTTTAAAGACCCAATTTAGGGCTCCTCATCCCCCGACCTCTGCCTCCCAACCCCCTCCCCCCTCCCCGATCTCAATCTCCTCTCGACCTTGGCCTCCACCTCCCAGTCCCCTCCCTCTCCTCCAGTGGTGTTCCCCTTTCCCTCTCGACCCCTCTCCGATGATGACATCTTCCCTCCCCTCTCGACTTTCAGAGTTTTCCCCCCTCCCATTTGGTCTCCCACTCCGGGAGACATCCCCCTCCCATCAATATCCTCCTTCGACATCCCCCGACCCCCTCTCCAGTCGTGCGCGAGACACCCCATGGCCGAACACCCCGCAGGACATCCCCCCTCTCGGATCCTTCTCCTCCTGCAAGGGATTTTGATCGGTATTTCCAGGTAAGAATTAGTCTTCTTTTTTAAAAAATGAGGCAACAAGGAATGCATTGTTAGGTTTATAGTTAGGATAACGATTCGTATTAGTCATGAATTTTCAATAGTTTTGGTTAGTAGTCAACTCATAGTTTGGTGAATTATTGGGTAAATGATAGTAATGCCATGTAATTCCATGTAATTCCATGTTATTTTTTGTGGATTCATATATATTATAATATTGTTATTCTGAGATATTTTAATGATATTAATGTCATGTAATTTCTACATGCTTGATTTTGTGATAAATTCTGTACGCCATTTTGATGGCTTGAATTGTGTCTTTTGGCTAGCTTGGTAGCCTGGGATCTTTCCATGACCATGATGACATGAGATGTTTATCCAGTGGAGTGTAATATTATAAATGAATTTCCCTGTACTATATTCCTTTCTTGATATATCTCTCTTAAAATGGCCTGGGAGAGAACATGTGCTCCTTATTAAGGATTCATGGATGTACTCCCACGCTTGGGTGGTTATACCACGACCCATCGAGGGAGATGATTTAGTTTTATGGGAAAGGGATTATTGAGTGGTTTATTATATTCCTAAGATAAATCACACGAAGACTCTTGGCATTATAATGCCAATCTCTCTGACAATACACAATACCCACACTTGCATCTCATCCTTCATCTCCTTAGTTGAACTCTAGAATCATTATTTGGAGTAAAACCTTTCATAATACAATTTATATACATAGAGGGACCATCCCACTCTAAGAACCTACTAATATTCCAATCCATCCTCATAATTATTTCCTCATAAAATGCTTGATGTACAATTTCCACACCTATCACAACAAGGCCCAAACCTCTTAGGAATATTTTACTTGATCTAAATCCTCATCTTTAATGACATCAATCACATTAAAGCGAATAAATATCAACTGAACCCTATATTACAATAATTATTCATGTGGACAGGCCCCATGAGAACATGATAAGATCTAAAACCGTAAATAATAATTCCAAATACATTCATAATTTTTAAATAAATATCTCATGTGTAAACATAAAAACCAAGAATAATAAGACCTCATCCCTTGTATCGAACAAAACCAATCTAAGTTGAAACTCATGATAAATTGATTATATACCATTAAGAGGAAGAGTAATTGTTAATTAATAGTAATGTATTATTTGATAGTATCATTTTGAAACATTGATCTGTTTCCCCTTTGCTTGCAAGATCATGATTTGACAGATGGGCCACTATGGAACTTATATGTTGGGCGGTGATAGGTATAGTCATAGGAGACAGGTATGTTTTAGTTTAGTTTTTATTTTATATTCTTTATCGCATTGGTCACTTAGATCTTTGACTGCTTTCTATGGACAGAGGTTTGTTATATTCTCTGAAGGGGGTCAAAAGGAGTTAAGATTGATTTTGTCCACCGGCTTTGATCCGAGGCAATATTCTATGTCGCGGTCATGCAGCGGTAACATCGTGGTCACGCCGCGGTCACACCACGGTAATGTTGTGATTTGGCCATGCTACTAGATGAAACCCCACGGCAGTTCGCAGACCTGTCGGAATTCTATGTATGATTCCAAGATAGAGTTTTAGATAAGTTACCCACCCATAGTTAATGGGGAGGGAGGCTGCAGCTAGAATTTTTTCCCTCTTCCTCCCACTCCCTGCACTAATGAATTGAAGATGTTTCCCCACAGATGACATTAGACCGGGCCAACACGCCGCAATCACATCGCGGCCACGCCGCGGTCATGCTGCCGTCATGTCGCGGTCACGCCATGGTTACACCATGGTAATGTCGTGATTTGGCTCTACTCTAGGACTACACCCTGCGGCGGTTTACAGTCCTATTGGAATTCGATGTACGATACCTAGATATAGTTTTAGATACCATACCCACCCATAGTTAATGGGGAGGGACGTGCCGGACGAAATGTTGACATGATTCCTCCCGCTCCCTTCACTCCTGGAAGGAAGATGCTTCCCCGCAGATGTTGCTGGACCAGGCCAACACAACGCGGTCACACCGTTGTCACGCCGCGATCACGCTGCGGTCACGCCTCGGTCACACTGCGGTCACACCGTGGTAATGTCGTGATTTGGCCCTGCTCTAGGATGACACCCCGCGACAGTTTGCAGTCCTGTTGGATTTCGATGTATGATACATAGATAGAGTTTTAGATAAATTACCCACCCTTAGTTAATGGGGAGGGAGTTGATGGCCGAAATGTTGCCCCACTTCCTCCAACTCCCTTCACTCCTGGCCGGAAGATGACGACCCACAGATGTCACTGGACGTGGCCAACATGCCGCAGTCATGCCGCGGTCACACTGCGGTCACACCGCGGTCACGCCACGGTCACACTGCGGTCACGCCACGGTCCCACCGCAGTAACACAGTGGTCACAACATGGTCACACCATGGTAATGTTGTGATATTTCCTTTCTCTAGGATGACACCCCACGACGGTTCACAGCACTGTCAGAATTCGATGTATGATACCTAGATATAGTTTTAGATACATTACACACCCATAGCTAATGGGGAGGTAGGCGATGGTCGGAATGTTTCGCCACTTCCTCCCACTCCATTCACTCCAGTACAGATGATGATGACCCATAAATGTCACTATACTAGGCCAACACGTCGAGGTCATGCTGCGGTCACGCCGCGGTCACGCCGCAGTCACGTCGCGGTCACGCTGCGGTAATGGCGTGATTTTGCCTGGATCTAAGATGAAACACCATGGCGGTCTATAGTCCTATCAAAATTCAATGTATGATATCGAGATAGAGCTTCAGATACATTACCCAACCTCTTTCCTGGACCATGCCTAAATCCGAGGCACGATGTGGCTGGCACCACTCAAAGTGTTTCACTTTTATTTGAAATGGTAAACATTTTAAGTGAAAACAACAATTAGTATATGTAAAACTGAAAAAATGAATTCGGATTGTGTTGATTCATCAAAAAAAATCCATGGGTCATTTGTGACATGTACAACCCAACCCCGCCTCAATCCAAGGTACAGTGTGCCCGGTACCACTCAAAGTGTCTTTATACTGTTTAAAATGGATACTCTTTAAATAAAAAAAACTGGCATATGAAAAACTGACAAAACGCATTCGTATTGTGTTAATATTTTAATAAAATGATACATGGGTCATTTTTGATGTGTACGAGTCAACCCCACCTCAATCTGAGGCGTGATGTGGCCAACACCACTCAAAGTGTCTCTCTTTTGTTTCAAAAGGACATAATTTTATGTGAATACAACAACTGACATACGGAAAACTGACCAAAGGCATTCAGATTCTGTTGAAAACTTAGTAAAAAGATCCATGGGTCATATGTGATGTGTACGAGTCAACCCTTCCTCAATATGAAGTCCAGTGTGGCTGACACCACTAAAAGTGAATCTCTTTTATTTAAATTGAAAATCATTTTAAGTAAATATAACAACTGACATACAGAAAACTGACCAAACATATTCAGATTCTATTGAAACATTAGGAAAACGATTCATGGGTCATATGTGACTTTCAAGAGTCAACTATGCCTCAATCTGAGGGCTGATGTGGCCGACAACACTCAAATTGTCTCACTTTTATTTGAAATGGACAAGATTTTAAGTGAAAACAACAACTGGCATATAGAAAACTGACCAAATGTAGTCAGATTATGTTGAAATGTTAGAAAAATGATCCATGGGTCATATGTGACATTGATGAGTCAACCTCACTTAAATCTAAATGTTGGTGTGGCCAACAGCACTCAAACTGTCTCACTTTTATTTGAAATGGACAATATTTTAAGTGAAATCAACAACTAGCATAAGGAAAACTGACCAAACACATTCGGATTTTTTTGATAAATTAGGAAAATGATCCATGGGTCATTTGTGAAGTGTAAGAGACAACCCCGCATAAATATGTGGTCTAGTGTGGCTGACACCACTCAAGCTATCTCACTTTTATTTGAAATGTACAAAATTTTAAGTGAAAACAACAACTGGCATACATAAAACTGACCAAAAGCATTTGGGTTCTATTGAAACCTTATTAAAACAATCCATGGGTCATATGTGACATGTAGTAGTCAAACCTTCCATAATCTGAAGGCCAGTGTGGCCAGCACCACTCAAAATGTCTCGCTTTTATTTGAAATGGAAAGGACTTTAAGTGAAAACAACAACTGGCATATAGAAAACTGACCAAACGCATTTATAGTGTGTTGATACTTTAGGAAAACGATCCATGGGTCATTTGAGACATGTATGAGTCAACCCCGCCTCCTTAAAAGCCAAGGTGTGGCCGGAACCACTCAAAGTGTCTCTCTTTTGTATCAAAAGGACATCATTTTAAGTGAATACAACAACTGACTTATAGAAAACCAACCAAACGCATTTGGAATCTGTTTAAACTTTATTAAAATGATCCCTAGGTCCTATGAGACATGTACAAGTCAACCCTGACTCAATTATAAAGCCGGTGTGGCTAGAACCACTCAAACTGTCTCACTTTTAGTTGAAATGGATAGGATTTTCTGTGAAAATGACAACTTGCATACGGAAAGCCGACCAAACGCATTCGGAAGGTGATGATATTTTAGGAAAATGATCCATGGGTAATTTTTGACATTTAAAACTCAACACCACCTCAATCCAAGTCACGGTGTGTCTGGAACCCCTCACAGTTTCTCTCTTTTGTTTAAAATGGACATCACTTGAAGTGAAAACAACAACTGACATAAGGAAAACCAACCAAATGCTTTTGGATTCTATTTAAACTTTAGAAAAACTATCCATGGGTCATATATGATGAGTAAAAGTCAAACTAGCCTAATGATGAAGGACTTTGAGGCCAGAACAACTCAAAATGTATCTCTTTTGTTTAAAATGGACTTCATTTTAAGTGAAAACAACAAGTGATATACGGAAAACAAACCAAATGAACATAGATTCTATTGAAACATTAGGAAAAAAATACGTGGGTCATATGTGACATGTAAATGTCAACCATATATCCATCCAAGGGCCGGTGTGGCAGACACTATTAAAATTGTCTCACTTTTATTTGAAAAAGATATGATTTTAAGTGAAAAAAACAACTGGCATACAAGAAAAATTACGAAACACATTCTGATTTTGTTGATACATTAGTAAAACAATCCACGGGTCATTTGTGACATGTAAGAGTCAACCTATTTTCAATCTAAGGTGTGGTGGGGCCAACACAAATCATATTGTCTCTCGTTTGTTTAAAATGGACATCATTTTATGTGAAAACAACAACTAACATACGGAAAACTGACCAAACTCATTAGGATTCTATTGAAACTTTCGAAAAATGATCCATGGATCATATGTGATGTGTAAGAGTCGAATATACTTGAATATGAGTGCTGGTGTGGATGTCACCATTCAAACTATCTCACAAAAATTTGAAATGGACAAGATTTTAAGTGAAAACAACAACTAGGATAAGGAAAACTAACCAAGTGCATTCGGATTGTGTTGATACTTTAGAAAATGATCCGTGGGACATTTGTGACATGTAAGAGTCAACCCCACCTCAATCTAAAGCGCATTGTGGCCAACACCACTTAAAGTGTCTCTCTTTTGTTTATAATGGACATCATTTTAAGTGAAAACAACAACTGACATACGGAAAACCGACCAAATGCATTTAGAGTCGGTTGAAACATTTGGAAAACGATCAATTATACATATGTGACTTGTAAGAGTAAACCCCGCCTCAATCTGAGAGATGGTGTGGCTAACAATACTCAAGATTTCTCACCTTTATTTGAAATGGACAATATTTTAAGTGAAAACAAAAATTGACATACGAAAAACTGACCAAAGGCATTCGGATTCTATTGAAAATTTAAAACAACAATCCATGGGTCATATGTGACATGTAAGAGTGTACCTCACCTCAATCCGAGGTGTGGTGTGGCCGGAACCACTCAAAGTGTCCACCATTATTTGAAATGGAAAACATTTTAAGGGAAAAAACAACTGACATACGGAAAACTAACCAAACACATTCTGATTCTACTAACACATTATGAAAACAAGTCATGAGTTATATTTAACTTGTATGAGTCAACCCCACTTCAATCTGAGGCATGGTGTGGCCGGTATCACTCTAAGTGTATACTTTTATTTTAAAATGAACATCATTTTATGTAAAAAAAACTGGTTTACAGAAAACCGACCAAACATACTTTGATTGTGTTGATACCTTATTTTGGGGTTATTAACTTCTAATTTCTGAATTCAATCATGTGTGTGTGTTATATAAAATGAAATTTTGTATGTATTCTTAATTGTGTATTACCTAGACCCTTAGACAACCCCACCCCCGTGAACAGCCCCTCACCCCTGGACACCCCCACCCCCTGGACACACCCAACCCCTTCAATGTCATATTATATATGTGTTATATATAATTCATAATTCTGTATGCAACATAATTAATTTTTTATGTGTTATTGATTCATAATTCAGAATTCATTACATAATTCATTCTGCATGTATTCAATTAAGAATTCAATTATGAATTCTATATTTCATAGGGTAATTGGGTGCATATACATGATTATAATTGTGGTACCTTCCATGGTTATAATAGTATCCTGTTTTATGTGCTTTTTTATGCTATAGCAGGCATTTTTGTTGCTGTTAATAGTGTATTAGGGTGTGTAGTTGAGTGTGCAGTGGAGGATTTTAGGTGGCTAGTCTGTCAAATTATGGTAATACACTATACCAATGGTTTAGTGAACTGTTTTTATAGTATTGTACATATTTTTACTAACGGTTTTAGTAAACCGTTGGTAAAACATGTAAATACTCCTATATACCAATGGTTATTTAAACCATTGGTAAAACATGAATACAATTCAAGTATTGCCAACGGTTTGTAAAACCGTTGGGAATACTATGATTACACTACATTTCCCAACAGTTAAACAAAAACCATTGATAATGGGCTACTGCCACGCCTTACTTGCCAATAGTTTTCCAAAACATTGGTATATATTATACTAATGGTTTCGCAGCCTTTACCAACGGTTTGAATCCTTTGGTAAAGTCATAATTTCTAGTAGTGAATGTAAAATCTCAATATACAAGACGGGCGGTAAATTGTATCCTTTAAAAATTACTTTGTAACATTTAATGTTGATATAAAACATTCTATGTTTAAAAAAGTAAAATAATGTATATTCACAACAACACTTAGTTCTACAAACTTTCTAGGTTCTTGAAATATCGTTCCAAAAATGAAACATAAAAAAGGTTAAAAGGACAAAGATTCTACCTTAAAGTGTATAGAATCTTATTAATTAGAGTATACAAGTACAAGAAATAGTAAGATAGTTATACATCCTTGTTAATCAAAATGTGGTGGAAAATAAACTTGAAACAATACGAGTAAGAAGTATTAAATTTTTTAACCCAAATAGTTGGGTATCCAATAACCCTTGATAAAGGCCCCTTGATTTAAACTTTCCATAAAGTATGTCTTACCCACACCAAGGTAAGCCCTCTATATGAATATCAGAGTCTGTCTTGATATCCCCGAAAGCCCTTGATCTTCAAGGTATTCGACACCTCTTCCTTCGATATCAAGGATATTCCTAAAACTATAAGGTAGTCGACACCTCTGTCTTCTTATCCCCAAAAGACCTCAATTATATAATGAAACAATCAGAGTTTCATGAAGAAAGATGAATAAGAAGTTCAGTACGCATATAGCATGAGTGTCTCTCTCTCTCTAGAAATCACTATAGCAGCATGTAATCTATAGATTGATTGACCAATAATGATCTTGTTCAAATGAGATCATATTTATAGGAACTTCCTCAATGGTCAACTCCCTCCTCTAATGGTCATATTTTCCCTTGAATCTTGGTGGGACCTGTACACATGTCATTCAAACAATGTTTAGTGAGAAATAGAATACACTAAATCATTTCATATATTTATAAAATGTCAGAGAAATATAGTTGCTCAACCAAATCAAATTTTCTAGAGTCTAAGGAAAATAATGTTTAGATTCTACAAAAATAAACATTCAGGGTCTATATTACATGGATATTCAGATTTTGTTTTTCATGGAATTTGTAATCAAGATTATTTAGATTTTAAAGTCTGAATTCTAATTAATTCGAATAATGAATTATATGGAATTTAGAACCTAAATTCTAATGAATTTGGAACCTGGATTCAGAGGAATTTGGAACCTGAATTCAGAGGAATTCTAAATGTGAATTCTGAGGAACTCAGAACCTGAATTCTGAGGAATTCGGACCCTGAATTCTATGGAATTCTGATCCTTAATTATAAGTAATTCGGATCCTGAATTTGAGGGAATTCAGAATTGGAATTTTAGGGAATTCAGAATCTGAATTTCAGTTAATTCAGAATCTGAATTTTAGAGAATTCGAAATCTGAATTTCATAGATTTCGGAATCTGAATTTCAAAGAATTTGGAATCTTAATTTCAGAGAATTTGGAATCATAATTTCAGAGAATTCAGAATCCAATTTTCATAGAATTCAGAATCTGAATTGAGAACCTAAAAATGAAAAAAAACTATATCTAAGTATTTATAGGATTCTAGGGTTTTAGATATGAATCCAAATTTAACACTTAGGAATAAAAATAGTTATATTTTAGAGAAACTAAAACATGAACCATGAAAGAAAGGGTAATGAAAAAATTTCCTTAGGGAGAGAAAATTTTCCCTAATAAGATAAGTATTAATGGGAATAACATTTTCCTTGAGATAGAGTGTTTGTGATTTTCAAAACATAAAAGAATGGAAAGGTTATAAGGAGACCATATTGACTCAACAATCTTCCACCTTATAGAAATAAAAAACATCACTACTAAAAATAATATAATGACCTAAAATTAATATGGTCTATGAAAATAAAAACGTGTCTCCCTTTACTTATGGATCAATTTGAATACGACTAACTCCCCCTTAGGCTTTGGAATCACTAAGGATTGTATTATTGATTTCCTGAATGAAATTTTTCATTGTCTTGTATATGAAAATATTCTTTGATGAGAACTTTCCCATAGATGAACTATCCCATACTTAGAGAAATATCTTTGTATTATTTTTATCAATCCCTTCTCCCCCTTTCTGGTTTTAGAAAGAAACAGAGGGAAAGAAAGAAAATATTTGTGCCTCAAACATTAGTACTAATCAACCACAAACAAAATATATAAAGAGAAACCAAAATTTCATTAATGTTAAAAGAATTTGTAAAAGAAAAATTACAACAAAAGAACAAAATGGAGAGATATTATCCTTCTTTCTCCTTGGAAAAAAGCTTCTTCATAAGGTTTTTCAGCTTCATGAGCTCCTTGTGATCCTATTATGCTTTCCTCAGTAACTGATCCTGATCATCACTTTTCTTCTCTAAGACTAGAATTTTTTCTTCTTATGCCTTTAGAATTTCTGCATGATATTTCAATGGTTCTTCTTGTTTGACAAGATTCTATTCTATCTAAATTCTGAGATCCCTTCCCCTTTTCCAATTCATGTCTACAAATTTAATCTTTCCATTCAGATCCTTAACTTCTTACTTCTAGGAAGTCTATTCTAGGGTTAAATTTTCCTTAAAACTATTTGTAATATCTTTGATCTTCCAATATTAATTATTAAATGCATCCGTGAAATTATAATGGAATTCATCAAAGATTCTCATTTCTTTTGTTCTCTTCTTTGACCAGCTTATCATCTTCTTGCAGGATCTTTTATGAGCCTCATAACCAAGGTGGAAGGTCTTGAAATATTCCTCAAGTGCAACACATTTTTCCATCACCATGGAAACAAAATCCGACTTCTGATTTATCATATGTTGATACATCTGGTGTCTTGAGTCGATGCTTGGAAATAAAGGAATAGTTCCCACCAGCTTCTTCAAAGACTGAACAACAAAATAATGCCTTAGGGAAGATGATTTTAATTCTAATTTTTTGGTTGGTGAGGATTCATTTTCTATATCCTCAACATTCCTCTTTGATCAAGCACCAACTTCTTTCTTCTTTACTACAGATTTACAAGGTGTATCTACTAGCACCTTCTTTCCCTTTTCTCCTCTCATAATTTTGTCTTGTTCTTTGGGAGATTCAACGTCTCTATCAGATAGCTAAACAATCATGTCTTCCTCAACATCCTCTTTCTAGGCATCATCCACTAGATCTTCTAGAGAAATGAAATCATGATTACTTCTTCTATCATCTTCTGGCTTGTTTACATCTTCTTCACCCTTCTCGTCTTTATTTCTCTACCTTTTCAAAATTCTTAGTAGTCGTTTCCTTCAATGGTTTTGCCTCAGTAGGGTCCAAGACAAACATAGGCTCACCATCCATCCTGTTATTCTTTTCTTCTCTCCACTTGGCCACTACTTCATCAGGATAATATTTTTGCATCTTCGTCTTCGGTGGTACTGACTTACTTTCCTTAGCAATAACAGTTTTTCCTTTTCCTTTCATCTCCTTACACTTTCTCTTCCTTTAATCATTCTTAGAGGTTTCAGCCACTTCCACCTTTATTGACAAGGTTTATACTTCTTCTTCAGAGAGATCATAAAATTCTTATGATTCCCTAAAAAACCATTTTCATTCTACTGAGGTTACCATCACTCAACATCATCACTTTTTAATTTCTGATCTTGGAACTATAATGAATTTTGAAGGATTCTAAACACAAAACTATGATTTTTAAGAAAATATCCAGATACCAGATAATCTGAGACTTCATATTTACAATCATGATATTTTCAATTGTCACCATGATATACATGACCATGTTTATCTTCCTGAGGTTTACCAAGAAATAAAATATATATCACTCTTCTGCAGAGTATCCTTATCCCCTTTCCTTGGAATTTTTAAACCATGAACCCACAACTGAAGAATCTGAAGGTCCATAGACAGATAAACAATCTTCAGAGTCTTCACTCCTTTCAATCAAATGCATTCTATAGGATTTTCCTTATCAAAATATCCTAATACATTATATACGTTATGAGTAAAAAATTAAGCTTCCCCATTATAATAAATTCCAATAAGACTTGCTACCTTGTATTATGAAAGAGAGTAGGTATTTTGATAACACTTGAATAAAAATTTATCTATCCCTCCTTCAATGAAAATGATTACTATTTCATATAACTCTACCATCAACTCTAGATAAACTGGATCATATTCTCTTGGTTTCGACACACATACACTCTCCCAACCTTTCATCTTGACATTCTTAGATATAATGTAATCGTACTTGTCGAGGAATTTCTGATCAACTAACCTTTCTTGGTAAATCTTTCACTCGTAGATCTCTTAAACAATTGACATATCATTTCGAGGAGAGGCTTCAGCAGACATTCAGAACTGAGGAAACATTGAAGAATCCAAACGACCTTAAAATTTAGAGGCAGAGCTTCTGCATGGAAAATCATGAAAAACTGTCATTGGAAAACCATCAGGGGGGATATATATAGGCGATTGTAGTGACGGTTCAACTTCTATTGTTGATCCAATGGATGAAAAAAAAAACAGATAAAATCTGATGGTTGACATGATAACTGAAGAAGGATTTTGATAGATTTTGATCTTTTGAGGTTTTTAAGAACAAAATTCGGATTTAAATAAATGTGAATCCGAAAAAGATTGTTAAATAAGATAAAAAACATGTAAAAAAGATTATTTCAGAAACTTAGGAAAGAAAACAAACCTCTCGGATTTCTAGTAATATTATTCATAATGAGGAACAATTCTTCCTGAATAACTTTAGATTATGAAAATTTTAGACAACAAAAACATTACTATGATAAATTTGACTATGAAAAATTTGACTACAAACAATTTGACTACGAAAAATTTTCATTATGAACAATTTGATTACAGAAATATTTGACTACGAAAAACATTTATTACAAAAAAAATTTATTAAAAAAAATTTGACTATGAAAAATTTTGACTAACAGGGAAATGTACTCCCCCTATGAAAAGAAGTTAGTTATTGTAAGAAGATAGGTTTTAACAATAAGTTAATATGGAAGATTACCTTATGGTTATCATTCATAAATTGTGTTTAATATATTCAAGTCTATTGGAAGGTAAAAATTTTGTGAAATTTTTTGCAAGTTGATCTTGCATTCCAATAAATTGAGGAATGATATCACCTTTTTGTGTGAGATCCCTAAGAAATTGATGCATATTATCTATGTGTTTTGCATGAGAGTGGTGCAAAAAGTTTTTACTTAATGAAATGCTACTAGTATTATCAAAAAAAATTTCTATTTTGGTAAAACTCATACCACATTATTTGAGTGTGTGTTTCATCCACAATACTTGAGCACAAAAACTTCCAACTGCTACATATTAAGCTTTAGCAGTGGATAGTGATATTAAATGTTTCTTTTTGTATGACAAAGAAACTAATTAATCTTCTAATAAATGATAAGTTCCAAATGTACTTTTCCTATCCATCCTATATCCACCAAAGTTAGAATCCAAAAATCTTTTTAAAATGAAATCATTTCTAGAAGTATAAAAGATTCCTAAATCCATGGTTCCCTTTATGTAGTGAAAAATCCTTTCAACTAACTTTAAATGATTTTTTTAGGATTGTAATTATATCTTGCACATAAACATATTGAAAACATTAGATATGGATGGCTAGATATCAAGTAAAGTAGACTTCCTATCATACCTCTAAATAATGTTTGATCCACTGGTTTCCAAGCATCATCAAGATCCATTGAGGTTGAGGTACCAATGGCGGTACTTATACTCGTAGTATTGTCATATCCATACTTTTTTAGATGATATTTAATATACTTATGTTGGGATATATAAATTCCTTCTAGTTTTTTAGAAATTTGAAAACCGAGGAAAAATGGTAACTCACCCATCATACTCATTTAAAATTCCAATTTCATTAGATCCTCAATATAATCAGTTAAAGATTGTTGAGTTAAACCAAATATAATGTCATCAACATAGATTTTAGCAATCAAAACAAATTTATTATCTTTCATTATAAAAAGGGTTGGATCACCATTTCCTGTAACATAATTGTTTTGTAACAAAAATCCTATAATTCTATCATACCATGATCTAGGGGCTTGTTTAAGACCATATAAAGCATTGGTATGTTTGAAAATATGTTCATGATGTTTTGTATCTTCAAAAATAGGAGGCTGTTCAACAAAATTTCTTCATGAACATAACCATTAAGGAATGCACATTTAACATCCATTTGAAAAAGTAAGAAATTAAATAATGTTGCCAAGACAAGTCCAATACTAATAGATTCAATTCTATCTATTGGAGCCTAGGATACTTCATAGTCTATTCCTTATGGTTCATAATATACTTTAGCAAACAATCTATCTTTACTTATTAATATTATTCCATTTTCATCACACTTCTTTCTGAAGACCCATTTAACTCCAATAATGGATGTTTCCTTAGGCCATTCAACCAAGGTCTAGACATTATTCCTTTCAAATTCATTTATCTCATCTTGAATATCTTTTATCCAATCATCATCACCTAAAGCTTCAATAATGATTTGAGCACTTAATTGAGAAAGGAATGCAAGATGTTCTACTTCAATTCTTAAGGAACTTCTAGTCCTCATAGTTTGATTTACATCACCAAGGATACTATCACTGGGATGATTCTTATGAACCAACTGATTTGGGATTTGTAAAACCTGTTCATCATCATATGGTAGGATGTCATTTGGGGTAAATGCTTTAGAAACATTTTCTTGAAAATTTTCCTTATCAGAAGGACCTTCAATTAAGGGTTGATAATCAGTTTTTGAAAACGCATTTGAAGATGTCAGTTGAGGTTGATTAAAAACAAGAGGATCATTTTCATCAAATTTAACTCGAACTGTTTCTTCAACAATACAATTATTTTTATTGAAAACTCTATAAACCTTAGAAGTTGTGGAGTAGCCTAAGAAAATTCCTTTATAATACGTTGGTGTGAATTTATGTAAATTATCTATAGTATTCCAAATGAATACTTTACAACCAAATTCCTTGAAGTAGGATAGTCAATGTTTTCTACCATTCCATAACTGATAAGGGGTTTTATTAAGAAATGGTGTAATCAAAACTCGATTTATAGTATACCAAGCAGTACTGACATCTTCAACCCAAAAATGGTTGGATATCTAATATTATCTCAACATGGATCTAGTTATCTCCTTAAAAAATTCTATTTCTTCTTTCAAAAACACTATTCTATTGGGGAATCCTTAGTGTTGAGAAGTTGTTAGTAATTCCTTTTTTACTCAAAAAATGCATCAAAATCAGAATTTGGAAATTCTCCTCCATGATCACTATGAATAGTTACCAAAGGAAGATTTTTCTCATTTTAAACTTGGGAACTAAATATTCTGAAATAAGAAAAACCATCAGATATCTTTTCTCGAAAATAGACCCATTTAAATATAGTGTAATCATCAACTATGAAAAACACATAATATTTGCCTCAAATGCTTCCAGTTTGTGTTGGGCCAAAAAGATCCATATGCACCAACTATAATGCATCAGTATTTAAGACTTCACTGACTAATTTAAAACGTGATTTATGTTTCCTTCCATATTTACAAGGATAAAAAACATTTGAAGAATCAAATATATGCTCTGGTAGATCCTAACATAGTTTTTCCTCGAGAGTTTTCATAGTTTCCTAAGGTTACAGGGTCTTAACCATCTATGCCATAACCAAGAATGATCTTCCATTGCACTAAGACACGGTAGATATTGGCTCCTATGGTCTTATAAGATTAGTGTTGTAACACCCCAAGCTTCAATGGTATGCTTCTCTTTGAATAATGCAATAGCGTGTGTTGTACGCAACATCGAGTTCTAACACACCACAACCAATAAAACTAGCCGTTATGAATTTTAATACCCACTTTTTGAAATTTATAAATTTTATTTTTCAAAATGGACTTCATTTTTGGATTTGGAATATCGAAATTATCCTAGGGTGACGTTTTGGTATTTTTCTGAAAAACTTCATTTTTTGATGAATAGTAAAATCACCAAGTGGTAGTTAAAAAACCGAATTTTTCATAAAACATAGTTTTACCGCTTCTGTGAGTGGAATTTCAAAAATCCAAGAGACATGGTTAATATCAAGGAGTAAATGTGGTTCAATGGTATAAAAACAATTTTTGGGGAATAGTAACTTTTTACTTTTTTTTACCACAGTTAAAAGTAAATAGGGTAATTAAAGGTATAAATGATTATAATATTACCCTAACACATGTCCTAATTATATTGGACAAGTTTATATCGACCAAAAATAACCTTAGAAATAAAATATTATCATTTAGATCCACATGGATTAGATTAGGACATTTATTATTATTTAATTCAAAGAAGAGTGAAAAGAGTTAACATCAAGGTTTATTTACTAAAACATTTCTAATATAGGGTTACACATAAGATAAATTTAATTATAAATATTCGTTATAAATATAGAAATATTTCCTACATAATGATATTTTATTTATAATTTTTAGACATTATATAATTTATTTGATTTATGACACAATGATGATGTTGTAATTACCATAATAGTAAAAAAATTAAAATATTTCATATTATAAATACCCAAATAAATATAATATGAGACTTTTTATGAATTAAAATAATTTTTTAGGTTAATATTACATGTTAGGAATGATTTAATTAACGTTTTTCGAAGTAATCATTCTGTTATGATTTTCACAAATATCAATTTTCCAAATAGTGTCAAAATTGACATAAAAGAGTTTTTAAAACAAATATTATATTATTAATTTATATTCAATTCCTAAAAATCTAAGGATCAGAAAAGAGACTTATATCATGATATTTGTATCATTAATGTACCACTTTGGGGTCTCTTGGAGGTATATAGTAAGTTTATTAACTATATAATATAAAATTACAAAGTGACATGGTAAGTGTCAAACTAATTAACTAAGAGTTAAAACTAAAAGATAATGTTAATATAATGACCCAAACCTGTCTAAATTCTATTGGTTGAGTGGTTTTCGACCCATCCCCACCTTATCCTTTAAATAATCCACTTTTTATCCATTAAAAACCGAATATTAATTTATTATAAAATAATATTTATAGCTTTTCCAAAGGTTCCCCTCACCCCTCTTATAAAAGGGCACTCCCCCTTCTCATTAATTCACACCATAATATCATTTTGGTTGTCCAACCCCTGCCCAAATACACTCTCAAATTTCCTCACTTTATCCTAGAGTCCTTCCTTTAGTCAAAAAGCCAACCTATGGATCCCTTTTGATCAAATCAAAAGGAAGAACCCGAAGAAGAGGTAATCTTTTCACCACCCTATTTCAAGTTCCTTTCTTCTTCAAATTCTTCGTTCTTTCCCATTCCAAAATAATTACTCATGTATCTTATATATACTGTGATATTATTATAGATATGGTACAACCATATTCATTATTCTATCCATCCTTTGAATAACATGTAACCATACGTGCGTACGTACGGCTTACCGTCTCCACGTCGTGGTGTAATTGTTATTCAATAAATTATTAATTGGATGGGTATAATAATGATTTTTAATTCATGTAAATAATAAATATAACATGATAATGAATCATTATATATGATATACCATCCAATTAAATATTATTTTAATATAAAAAGAATGATATTGTTGCTCGTGCGTACGTATGGACTACCGTCTCCATGAACGCAATGAGATTCATTCTCTATCATATCCATTCAAGTATAATTCTCATTTGATGATTAATAATAATGTTTATGGACTTAATATCATTCTGGATATGAGTAAGATACAACCTATCCATAAAAAAACAAGGCTTACATAACAACACATATAAAAGAAAATGAGAATGTTAACACCCAAAACGTTGATAATTCTATAATATTATTAACAAAGCAATGTTAAAAGATCATATATGATATCGTATTAATATATATGATTCTTGTATAATTTAATAACAATTATTTGACCATTATAAAGGAGGTTAACCTACCCCAGCCAAGAAAAAGTACATGGAAAGGGTTTATTTCGCAATCTCTTCTCAATCCGAGGTTGTTTATACGTAATAATCTACTTGGACTTCTTTATCATCCACATCCATGTTTCTTAAATATGCATTTCAAAACATTTTTACTATTTACTAGAATACAGGTTAAAGTTATTTATACCCTTGTTGACTTTTATTAGTCATTTATAAAGGAATCTTTCCATCGTTTTCCAAACAAGGTACTTTTTAAAATTTTCGACAGAATTATGGTAAGAATGTTTTTTTAACTTATACGGCGGGTGCAGCTATTTTCCGCCGTTATAAAATCGTCGAAGCTTCCCTTAAAATCTTATAAGAATATTTTCAATGAAAATATTTTATTTTATAAATATACGACTTGTAAATAATTTCAAAATAGAAAGAGATATTTCTCAAAAAAGAGTTTTGATTTCATCTATGTCAACATCCTTTGATGGATTTTACGCTTATTTGAAGTTGATTTATTATGAAACAAAAATTCTATATTGTATTGAAGGTTTTGTGATATGTTTGACTATGGATGTGTTATTTTTATACCATTCAGGGTTTGTGGAAGAATTATTTACATTTCATATGGTAGTTTTATTACAAATGTTTATGTTATGTTTAACCTTTTTCATATGGGAATGCATTGGACTTAATATGTGATGGGTGGAGCCCGCTGTAGCTCCTCGATGCATCGGTTGATCTCATGAGACAAACTAGTGTCTGGGCACAAGGCCATAACAAATTATTTTTTTTAGTCTTGGCACAAGGCCTTGGCTATATGGTTATGATAGTCTGGCATTATGCATTCCATCATTATGAATGTGGTTATTGATATTGCATGTGATTATTCGATTAGTATAATATCCATGTGAATAAGTAAATGGAATTATTTCATTTTATTTTTTCCATACTATGTGGAAGTTCAAGTTTAAAAGGGTTTTGTTTTAGTTATACATTTCCTTAAATGTTTATTCTTATTTATGAATGTTTCCGCTATATTGTTATCCTTACTGGGCATTTGAGCTCACCCCTTTTCTATGTTTTATTTTTCCAAGGATGTGAAGAAGTAATTTATGAATGACCTGCAGGGATAGTATGAGGGGATAAGAGTGTGGACTATGGAGACTATATTGTTGTATTTTTCATTTTATGATGTAATGTAAACTTTATTAATGTATCTTGTTATTCCAGGTCTACTAAACTAATCGGTCTTTCGACACTTGATCTTTCTTGTGATCATACCAATGTTATGTAATAATGCACTGACTCTGGGTAACTGGGGTCGGGGTGTTACAGTTGGTATCAGAGGGAGGTTAGTACAAACCTTGGAAACTAGATTTAGATAAACTCTTGTTAGAGCACATAGACCTAAGATGGACTTTGAGGATTAGTATAGAATAACTTCCTAGAATTTTGGTATTATAGAGATTTTGTGAGTTTTCTGAGCAATACATCCCTGTCTGGATACGAGTAGGTTGAGGCGGCTCTTTCACATATGTACCAAGGGGTAAAAACACGAAAAGACCGCTTTGAGCTGGACTCGAACGGGAACTGGTGCATGACAACGGGCCTTGCTGCACTCTTGGTTACTCCACTCCCGGGGGATATGCTTAGGATAACACTCATTTTATTTAATAATCGTTATAAAGGGTTTATGATTATATACTTCCTCAAAGAAAACATTTTTTTTATTATGGATTATATCCATAAATAGATAAATTTATGTTAAGTGTTTCATAAGTATGGAATTATGTATTTGGATTCATAAAATGATCTAGTTTATGCCATTGTTTTGAAATGGCGCCTAGTGGAAGAAATGGAAACTGTATCAATGCACGCACTCCATGTAGGGATTTCCCTCATGCTCAAGATAATTATAGTGGAGCTGGTGATGCAACTGGTGTTGATCAACTATTCACCATACTGGGACAACTCACTTAGGTTATGAATAATAACCTTACCCGTATGGAGCACCCTGATCCACAACAAGGAGGATCAATGTTAGATCACTTAATATGGAAATAACCACCAACATTCAATGGGAGTACAAATCCATTAGTAGCTGAGCAATGGATAAGTTCCCTAGAGAAAATATTTCAGGCTTTGGGAAGTTGTGAAAGGGAAAAAGTTATCATGGCAGTTTACCACCTCACTGGAGATGCTGATCAATGGTGGTCATTGATTCAAAACATGAAGGAAGATGATGAAGTATCAAATATGGAATGGAGGGAGTTCAAAGATCTATTTTTAGAAAAATACTTTCCTCATGACCATCGAGCAGATATGGAAAGGCAAGTTCTGAGTCTGAGACAAAAGAAGGATGAGAATGTCGCAAAGTATGAGGCTAAATTTACAAGGTTAGCAAGGTATGCTGGAGATTATATACGTAACCCAAGAAGTAAGATAGATCATTTCATTTATGGGTTAAATCCATCTCTCCTTCGAGCATTAGTCTCAAAATCCTTCTCGTCGTACAAATACATTGTCTCGTGTGCTATCAAGACAGAGAAGAAATTCTCTTAGTCATATGACTTTAAAGAAAAGCAAGAGAAGAAGAGATCTACTGATCAATATGGGAATGGAAATAAAGGGAAGAAGGGAAAAGTTGAATATCCATCCTACATTAAATGTGGGAATAAACTCCCCGGTACTTGCTTAAAAAAACGGGAATCTGTTACAAGTGTGGTGAAAAGGCCACCAAGCTCATGATTGTAGGGGGAAGATGGAAGCTACCGATGTCCAAGGCTATAATTGCAGGGAGATGGGACATTATGCAAATGAATGTCCTAAGCGTTAGGGGAACTTACCTCAGAAAAGGCCAAGGGATCAAGGCCAAGATTATGCTATCACTACTGCTGAGGTAGAAGCTCTGAAAACGTGGTGGAAGGTAATTTAGTGGTTTCCTCAAGTTTAGTAAATGCATCATTTGATTCTGGATCATAGAATTGTTTCATATATTCCCAGTTTTCTATGAAAATTATATATTTCCAATTTGATTTAACAAGGGAGTGTTCAGTTAAAACTCATAAGGGAAGTAGCATTGCAACAAAATTTTGTGAATCAGTCACCATTAGAGAACATAAATGTTCTTTATCTGTTGATTTCATCATCATACCAATGATTGAGTTTGATATAATCCTAGGTATGGACTGGATTTTGAACCATGATGCGAATATTTATTGTAAGAAGAAAGAGGTTACGATTTTTGATGATGATGATAAGGAACACCTTATCTTTAGAGCAGAATCATCACCACCAAATTCTTATCTAGATTCACCCCCAGTAGCTCAACTAAATTCAATTATTGGGGTGGAAGAGAATGAAATGATTGTGGGTGAGGAAAGGAATGTTCAAATAAATGATGTACCTGTTGTGAAAGAATATGTTGATGTGTTTCTGGAAGATTTACCTGGAAATCCTCCAGAACGAGAAGTTGAATTTTCCATTGATTTAATTCCTGGATCAAGGCCTATATCGAAGACCCCTTATAGAATGGCCACTATAGAATTAGTTGAACTAATGAAATAGCTAGCGGAATTGAGTAATAAGGGATTTTTTTGCCCAAGTGTTTATCATGGGGATCCCCTGTTCTTTTTCTTAAAAAGAAAGATGGATCTATGAGGTTATTTATCGACTACAGGGAGTTGAATGCTATAACAATAAAGAACAAGTATCCCTTACCATCATTTGAGTGTGAAGAAGGAAGACATTCTAAAGACAGTATTTTGAACTAGGTACGGGCATTACGAGTTTACAGTAATGCCTTTTGGATGGACTAATGCACCCTTTGTATTCATAGATCTGATGAATAGAGTTTTCAAGGAATATATCGATGAAATTATTGTGGTATTTTTTGATGATATCTTGGTATACTCCAAAAGCTATGATGATCATGAAAATCACTTGTGCATTATCGTGAAGACTTTGAGAAGACATGAATTATATGAGAAGTTTAGCAAGTGTGAATTCTGGATTCAAGAGATTTATTTTCATAGCCATATTGTCTCTAAAGATGGAATCTCTGTTGATCCTTCTAAGACCATGGAAATCCAATAATGGCATGCACTGACGAGTATAACTGAGGTATGTAGTTTTATTGGTTTAGCATGTTATTATCACCGTTTTGTCCAGAATTTTTTCCGGTTGGCTAACCCATTAACAAAACTCACACGTAAAGGGGTTAAATTTGATTGGACAAAAGAGTGTAAAGAATGTTTCGAATAACTGAAGAGAAGATTGGGCAATGCTCCTATATTAACTCTACCATCGGGGAATGATGGGTTATTTATTTATAGTGATGCATCGAAGAAAGGACTTGGTTGTGTCCTTATACAATAATGATAGGGTTATTTCCTATGCATCAGGACAGTTGAAAATTCATGAACAAGACTACCCTACTCATGATCTCGAGTTAGCAGCTCTGATATTTACTATGAAGATATGGAGGCACTACCTCTACAGTGAAAAATGTGAGATTTATACTGATCACAAGAGTTTGAAGTATATTTTCTCACAAAATGAAATCAACATGTGGCAAAGGAGATGGCTTGAATTACTCAAGGATTATGATTGTACGATACACTACCACCTGGGGAAAGCAAACAAGGTGGAAGATGCTTTGAGCAGAAAATACCATGGAGTTTTGAACAATATCAAAATTGAAAGGGATCCAATTTTCATGTATCTAATGAAGATGGACATGGGAATAACCAAGGAAGGTAAAACATCAATTCTATTTCAAATGGTTTCCAATCCATCTTAACTAGAAAGGATTAAGAGTTATCAGACCGATGATGAAGAATTTCAAAATAAGATTAAAGCTGTGAATGAAGGGAGATTGAGAGACTTTGTGTATGAAGAAGGAATTTGGAAATTCGGGAAGAGGCTTTGTGTTCCCGATATGCCTGATCTCAAAAGGGAATTGCTAGATGATGCCCATAGTTCCAATTTCTCAATACACCCTGGGAGCACCAAAACATATATAGATTTGAAGGAACATTTTTTGTGGGACAACCTGAAGAGGGAGATTGTCGATTTTGTGTCAAAATGTATGGTTTGTCAACAAGTGAATGCTGGAAGGCAACAACCTAGTGGAGTATTGAAACATCTTCCCATACTTGAGTGGAAATGGGATAATATCACGATGGACTTTGTCATGGTACTACCAAAGACTCCTAGAAGGAACGATGAAATATGGGTTATTATTGATCGTCTTACCATGTTTGCACATTTTCATGCTATAAGAGAAGATCTACCCCTGGAATGCCTAGCAAGACTATATATTGATGAAGTTGTGAGACTTCATGGAATACCCCTATCGATTGTTTCTGATCGTGATCCCTGTTTTACTTCAAGATTCTAGAAAAGTCTTCAGAAACCCTTTGATACTGAACATCATTTGAGCACTGCCTACCACCCTCAAACATATGGACAATCAGAATGAACTATTCAAACCTTAGAAGACATGTTGAGATCCTACTCACTTGACTTTCAGGGTATGTGGGATCAATATTTACCTCTGGTAGAATTTTCCTATAATAATAGCTTTCATTCGAGTATTCAGATGGCACCATATAAAGCGTTATACAGAAATAGATGTCACACACCAACCTGTTGGGATGAAGTTGGTGAAAGAAAACTTGTAGTCCCAGAACTAGTGTAGGAAATGATTGAAAAGGTTAAGGTAATCCAAAACCATATCAAAGTAGCTCAAAGTAGGCAGAAGAGCTATGCCGATAATCAAAGGAAGGATTTGGAATTTCAAGTCTGTGATCATGTTTTCCTGATGGTATCTCCATGGAAGGGAGTCATACGTTTTGGTAAGAAATTCAGTCCCAGGTACATCGGACCTTTCAAAATTCTAGAATGAATTGGGGCTGTAGCTTACCATTTGGAAATGCCGCCAAATCTCTCCCAAGTTCATGATGTGTTCCATGTATCACTATTGAGGAAATACATGCATGACCCAATGCATGTACTCACCTATGATGAATTAGAACTGGAACCCGATCTGTCTTATTGCGAATAGCCTGTCAAGATTATTGATATGAGAGAAAAAGTACTGAGAAACCGGACGACTCGTTTGGTAAAAGTCTTGTGGAGAAACCATAAAATGGAAGAGACAACGTGGGAACCCGTGGAACTTATGATGAAGAACCACGAGAGTCTTTTCATGCGGTAGTATTCTAGAAATTTTGAGGATGAAATTATTTGAAGTAGGGTATAATGTAACACCCCAAGCTTCTATGGTATGCTTCTCTTTGAATAATGCAATAGCGTGTGTTGTACGCAACATCGAATTCTAACACACCACAACCAATCAAACTAGCCGTTATGAATAGTAAAACCCAATTTTTGAAATTTATAAATTTTATTTTTCAAAATGGACTTCATTTTTGGATTCGGAATATTGAAATTATCCTATGGTGATTTTTTGGTATTTTTCTGGAAAACTTCATTTTTTGATGAATAGTGAAACCACTAAGTGGTAGTTAAAAAAACTGAATTTTTCATAAAACTTAATTTTACCGCTTTTGTGAGTGAAATTTCGAAAATCAGAGAGACACAGTTAATATCAAGGAGTAAAATTTGGTTCAATGAGATGAAAATAATTTTTGTGAATAGTAACTTTTTACTTTTATTTACCACGGTTAAAAGTAAATCGGGTAATTAAGGGTAAAAATGATGTTAATATTACCCGAACACATGTCCTAATTCAATTAGAAAATAGTATCTCGACCAATAAAAACCTTAGAAATAAAATATTATCATTTAGGTCCACTTGGATTACATTAGGACATTTATTATTATTTAATTCAATGAATAGTTAAAAGAGTTAAAATCAATGTTTATTTACTAAAACATTTTTAATATAGGGTTACACATAAGATAAATTCAATTATAAATATTCATTAGAAAGATAAAAATATTTCATACATAATGATATTTTATTTATAATTTTTAGACATTAAATAATTTATTTTATTTATGACACAATGATGATGCAGTAATTACCATAATAGTGAAAAATTAAATTAATTGATATTATAAATACACAAATAAATATAATTTGAGACTTTTTAAGAATTACGCTAATTTTCTAGGTGAATATTACATGTTAGGAATGATTTAATTAACTTTTTTTGACGTAATCATTCTGTTGTGATTTTCACAAATATCAATTTTCCAAATAGTGTCAAAATTGATATAAAAGGGGTTTTAAAACAAATATTATATTAATTATTGATATTCAATTCATAATAATTTAAGGTTTCGTCCAAGAGACTTATATAATGATAGTTTTATCATTAATGGACCACTTGGGGGTCTCTTGGATGTATATAGTAAGTTTATTAACAGTATAATATAAAAATAAAAGTGACGTGGTAAGTGTCAAACTAATTAACTTAGAGTTAAAACTAAAATATAAGGTTAATATAATGACCAAAACCTGTCTAAATTATTTTGGTTGAGTGGTTTCGACCCATCCCCATCTTAACCTTTAAATAATTCACTTTGGAGCCATTAGAAACCGAATTTGAATTTATTATAAAATAATATTTCTAGCTTTTCCAAAGGTGCCCCTCATTCCTCTTATAAAAGGAAACTCTCCCTTCTCATTAATTCACACCTTCAAAGCCTTTTGGTTCGGAAAAACCCTGACCAAATACTCTCTCAACATCCCTCAATTCATCCTAGAGGCCTTCCTTTAGTCTAATATCCATCCTAAAGAGCCCTTTTGATCAAATCAAAATGATGAACCTGAAGAAGAGGTAATGTTTCCACACCCTCTTTCAAGTTCCTTTCTTCTTCAACTTCTTCTTTCATTAACATTCTAAAATAATAACTCCAGTATCTTATATATACTATGATGTTAATATAAATATTTTACAACCATATTAATTATTCTATCCATCCTTTGAATAAAATTTCACCACACGTGCATATGTACGGCTTACCCTCTCCACGTCGTGGTGTAATTGTTATTCAATAAATTATTATTTGGATGGGTATAATAATGATGTGTAATTCATGTAAATAATAAATATAACATGATAATGATTCTGTATATATGATATACCATCCAATTAAATATTATTTTATTATCAACAGAATGATATTGTCGCTCATGTGTACGTACGGACGACCGTCTCCACGAACGCGATGAGATTCATTCTCCATCGTATCCATTCAAGTCTAATTATCATTTGAAGATTAATAATAATGTTTAAGGACTTAATATCATTCTTGATATGAGTAAGATACAACCTATCAATAACAAACATGGCTTACATAAAAAAACATATAAAAGAAAACGAGTATTCTTAACACCCGAAATGGCGATAATTCTAAAATATTATTAACAATGCAATGTTAAAAGATCATATATGATATCATATTAAAATATATGATTCTTGTATAATTTAATAACAATTATTTTACCATTATACATGATTTTAACCTACCCCAACCAAGTAAAAGTACAGGGTAAGGGTTTATTTCACAATCTCTTCATTATCCGAGGTTGTTAATACATAATAATCTACTGGGACTTCTTTATCATCCACATCCATGTTTCTTAAAAATATATTTTAAAACATTTTTACAATTTACTAGAATATGGGTTAAATTAATTTATGCCCTTTTTTACTTTTATAAGTGTTTTATAAAGGAACGTTTCCGTCGTTTTCCAAACAAGGTCCTTTTTATCCTTTTCGACAGAATTAAGGTACGAATGTTTTTTTAACTCATATGGCGGGTGTGGCTATTTTCCACCGTTATAAAATCGTCGAAGCTTCCATTACAAGATTATAAGAATATTTTCAAATAAAATGTTTTATTTTATAAATATATGACTCTTAAATGATTTCAATATAGAAAGAGATATTTCTCTAAAAAGAGTTTTGATTTCATCTATTTCAACATCCTTTAATGGATTTTATGCTTATTTGAAGTTGATTTATTATGATACAAAACTTTTATATTTTATTGAAGGTTTTGTAATATTTTTGACTATGGATGTGTTATTTTTATACCATTCATGGTTTATGGATGAAGTATTTACATTTCGTATGCTAGTTTTAATACGAATGTTTATGTTATGTTTAAACCTTTTCATATGGGAATGAATTGGACTTAATATGTGATGGGTGGAACCCGCTATAGCTCCTTGATGCATCGGTTGGTCTCATGAGACAAACTAGTGTCTTGGAACAAGGCCTTGACAAAATATTATTTGTAATTTTGGCACGAGTCCTTGGCTATGTGGTTATGATAGTCTTGCATTATGCATTCCGTCATTATGAAAGTGGTTATTTATATTGCATGTGATTATTTGATTAGTAGAATATCCATGTGAATAAGTAAATGGCATTATTTCATTTCATTTTTGTCATACTATGTTGATGATCAAGTTTAAAAGGATTTTTTATTAATTATATATTTCATTAAATGTTTGTTCTTATTTATGAATGATTTCGCTATATTGTTATCCTTGCTAGGAATTTGAGATCACCCCTTTTCTATGTTTTATTTTTCACAGGATGTGAAGAAGTAATTTATGAATAACCTGCAGGGATATTATGAGGGGATAAGAGTGTGGACTGTAGATACTATATTGTTGTAGTTTTCATTTGATGATGTAATTTAATCTTTATTAATGTATCTAGTTATTCCAAGGATACTAAACTAATTGGTCTTTAGAGACTTGATCTTTCTTGTGATCATGCCAATGTTATGTAATAATGCACCGACTCTGGGTAACTAGGGTTGGGGAGTTAAAAGTGTATAAACATTATCTTGCCTATGGCAAGAATGATTAAACTCTTCCTTGGAATTGTTTACTAAACACTTATCATTCCAAAAATTCACAACGTAACCTTAATCACATAACTATCTTATGCTAATAAGTTTGTGCTAAATTCCATTAACACATAAAACATTCGAAATCAATGTTTTTCCAAGAAGAACAATATTACCAATACCAATAATTTCTCCCTCATCATTATCTCTAAAATTTAATTTTCTTCCTTTCATCTTGATTATCTGTACAAAGAAGTCTTTGTTACTAGTCATGTTTTGGGAAAATCCATTATCCATGTACCATGTATTTCTATTGGTACTAACTTTCTATTCCTAAAAAAATGTGTTATACTTTCCAAATCAAAAATTTCATGGATCTGAAAAATCAGAAAAGAAAAATTTTAGGAATCCACATTTTCATAGAATAATATGCTTTATGAAAACCTAAAGACTGGGCATTGTTTAAAGAACAATTTTTTCCAAATGCCCACCACACTGACACTTAGTTCAGAATAGAGCACATTGAAGAACAAAATATTTGTTACTAAAAACCATTTTGGAATTAGTATAACCAAATCTATAATTATTCCTTAGAGGTCGAATTTAGGAATACATCTTATCAAAATTTTCCTTACCTATAGTAACATTTGACAAACACTTTCTCATGTAAAATATTTTTGAAATTAGTTTAATAACTATGTTTTTATCCTAAAAAACATTAGGATTAATACTAGAATTATTCTCTGAAATATTTTTCATGGAAATTACTTTTTCAATATCCTTAGAAAGTTTACCCTTCTCAGAATTAACTTCATCAACGGTTTTGGAAATATTTTGAAAATCATAAATTTTATTATAAAGATCTTTAGAATGATCTGATACTTTTTTAATGAGAATATAAATTCCAGAATATTCTTTATCAATATTTTTCATGACATTAGAATTTTCATTCTCAAGAATCATATCAAACCTAGAAACTTATGTATAAGTAAGTAAAGTATTATCTTCATCAGATAAAGATTATCCATCTGAATATTCCCATTATATACTATCAATATAAATAGAATGAAAGGATATAATGGTTATAGATTCAGAATTGTGTACCTTGGAAATTAAATAATGATTTTTAATATGTAATCTGGCAATGAAACCAAGATTTTTCTGAGCAAGAGATTCATACTCTGAGGATTCATCAGAAGAGTCTCCACCACAGGCACTCAAGTTGTCATTAGCTTTCAAAACATTCTTATCTTTAGATTTTTAGTACTTCTTTCTATTTCTATTTGAATTATTTTCCTTTATATCCTTTCTCTTAATCATAGGACAATCGGGCCTTATATGCCCTTCTCATTTGAATTTATAACAATTAACTTTAGAATCTTTCATGGCATCTCTTTCATTAATATTATATCTATACTAAAAGTCTTTATTCCCAACTATCTTGTTCATCCTTCGAGCAAGATTAGCTTGTTCATTCTGTGAATTTTCACTTTCACTATATTTAGATAAAATAATGACCTTCTTAGACTTGAATCTAGTAACCATTTTGGGATTCGTTGCTTTAGTAGTAGTAAAGGCCACACTTCCATTGCCATTCTTTTTTTATTCAAATCAACATCTCTTTTCATTCTCGTCTCATGTTGGAGAAGAGTTCCAAAAATCTCATCAAGAGTAATCTAAGATACATTCCTATTCTCATCAATAGTTATTCTCTTAAATTCCCACTCATTAGGAATGATGTCTATAATCTTTTCCACAAGTGACTCATCATATAAACCTTTCTCACCCATGGATTTTAAACTATTATAAATAGTCATAATCCTTTGTTTTACCATGCACACTGGTTCTCCATAAGGAAATAGAAATACATGATATTCTGTTCAAAGCATGGCTCTTCTAGTTTCTATAACATTGGATGTACCAAAATGAGTAACCTTTAATTTCTTCCAAATAAAATTTGCATCATCACAGAAAGAAATATCGATTTATATATTCCAAATCATAGAACACATCAATATGTTTCCTACCCAGTAGTTTAGTTGATATTCTGACTTTTCATTATTAGTAAAACATATCACTTCCGTATCAATAATATTGTAATCTCTAGTAATCATAAAAATGTTGTCCACTCAAGTATTTATAACAAAATTCTTCATATTTTATCTCAAATATTCATAATCATTCCCCAAAAATACGTGTTCTAGTAGGATTTGGATTATCAATCAAACCAACAATCAATCCTTCCATCTCAATGAAAATATCATTCAATAGAAAATTGTTAATAATAAAAGTTTTAAATAAGGATAAGAATCTTGAGCAAGAAAAATATAGAACAATGAATTCTTTAGCACAAAAACATATATGTGAATATAAGTATTTCAGAGACCTCCTCTAATACCAATTGTAGGATTGAAATAATGAATGTAATTGCTCAATATACAATAGGGGTGAATTGTATCCTTCAAAAATTCCTTTGTAAATTTTAATGTTGATATAAAACTTTCATTGTTTAAATATGTTAAACAAGGTAAATTCACAGGACCTATTTGTTCTAAAAACATTCTATGTTCTAGAAATATTGTTCTAGAAATTAAACTTAAGAAAAATGTACAGAAAAAAATATTCTACCTTAAAGTGTATAGAATCTTATTAATCAGAGTATAGAAGCACAAGAAATTATAAGATAGTTATACTTTCTTTATCAATCAAAATATAGTGGGAAATAAATTTGACAAAATAAAAGTAACAAGTGTAAAATCTTTTAACCCAATGATTATGGTATCCAACAACCTTGGATAAAGGTCCCTTGATTAATACTTTCAGGAAAGTATGTCTTACCCACACTCGGGTAGTCCCTTGATATGAATATTGGAGTCTGTCTTGCTATCCATTCAAGGCCTCAAACTTCATGGTAGTAAAATCCTCTAGCTTCCTTATCAAGAATGTCCTCCAACTATAAGGTAGTCGACACCTCTTTCTTCTTATCCCCAGAAGCCCTTGATTGTACACATCAAAAATTGGAGTCACATGAAGAAGTCTGAACGAGAAGTTCATTACACACAAGGCATGAGAGTCTATCTCTCTAGAAATCATTTCATCCGCATGTAATCTCTAGATTGATCAACCAGTAATGAGCTCATTCAAATGGGCTCCTATTTATAGGCACTTAACCAACGGTCGGCTCCCTCCTCCAATGGTAATATTTTTTCATGAATTTTAGAGGGACCTGTACACATGTCACTCAAACAATGGTTAGTTAGAAACAGAATGCATGATATCATTTGAGAACTGTAACAAAGGTATGAAAAATATGGTTCCTTAATCAAATACAATTTTCCTGAGTCCAAGGAAAATTATGTTCGGAGTATATGAAAATAAAAATTCATATTCTATATTACATGGATATTAGGATTCTGTTTTTTATGGAATTCGGAAACATAATTCTATAGATTTCAAAGTCTCAATTCTAATGAATTCGGAGACTAAATTATAAGGAATTCTAAACCTGAATTCTAAGGAATTCAAACCTGAATTTTGAGGAATTCAGAACCTGAATTCTGAGTAATTCATAACTTGAATTCTGAGGAATTTGGAACCTGAATTCTGAGGAATTCAGAACCAGAATTATGAGTAATCTGGAACCTTAATTCTGAGGAATTCGGAACCTAAATTCTCAGAAACTCGGAAACTAAATTATGAGGAATTAGGAACCGGAATTCTGAGGAATTCAGAACATGGATTCTGAGGAATTTGGAACATGAATTCTTAGGAATTTGGAAGCATAATTTCATAGAATTCAGAATCTGAATTTCAGAGATTTCAAAATCTGAATTTTAGAGAATTCAGAATCTAAATTTTAGAGAATTCAGAATCTGAATTACAGTGAATTCAGAATCAGAATTTCAGAGAATTCAGAATCATAATTTCTGAGAATTTGGAATCTGAGTTTTAGAAAATTCAGAATCTGAATTTTAGAGAATTCAGAATCTGAATTTCAAAGAATTCAGAATATGAATTTCAAAGAATTCGAAATCATAATTTTTGAGAATTCGAAAGTGGAATTTCAGAGAATTTGGAATCTGAATTCCAAACCTAAAAATATAAAACACTATATCTAAGTATTTATAGGATTCCATAGTTTTAGATATGAATCCGAATTTTACATTTAGGAATAAAAAGATTTAGAGTTTAGAGAAACTAAAACATGAACAATGAATACAAAGGTAAGGAAGAAATTTCCATGGAGAAGGAAAATTTTCCTTAATAAGATAAATCTTATTCGGAATAATATTTTCCTTTTCGTATAGTATTTGTAATTTTTAAAACATATAGGCATGGAAAGTTCATATGGAAACCTTACTAACACAATTGATAACTCAACCTCTCAATTTATAGGAAGACTGGGAAACTCTTCAGGGAACCCATCAGTGAAGTCCCTCACAATGGGAAAGTATTTGAGCTTGATTTCCTCCATTGTCTTAATCATTTGAGCTAGATATGATTTCTCCCAAGGCAACATTACCCACAATTGAGATGATGATTCTGAATGAGATTCATCCTCCTCCCCACAGATGTATAGAATTGGGAGATTCTTCTCGATGATAAGGGTGATCTCCATTTCCAAAAATTTGATATTAGATTTGTATAACGATATCCAATCCATGCCCAATATAGCGTCAAACTTTACCAAAGGTATTACGATAATATTTTATGGGAGGATCATTCCACAAACATTAACCGATGAGGAGTTATAAACTCTGGATGAAATAATCTCCCCCATTTAATATACTCATAGATAACTCAACCTCTAAATTTTGAGGCGGTGATTGAATAGTTCTACTAAACCTACAAGATATGAAAAAATGTGAGGAACCAAAATCAAATAGTACATTCACAACTCTTGATTTATTAATCATTGTACTTATCACTATATCATTTTGGGGTTCCACCTCAGTAGTAGGGATAGAAAAGTTTATTACATGTTTCCTTTTTGGTTGTTGTGGTTGATGTTTGTCTACAAAAACCATTGTCTTAGAGAAACAACTCAAAAAATTCCGATGTGACTTGCAAATGAAACACTACCCTAATGGCTATGTGTTGATCTAAAACATTCTTTCTTCTTCTGCATTAGTGGAATTTTTCATATCCCTTCTTCATTTATTTTCTATATTACCTTATCTTTCAGATTTTCAGCATATCTTGGTTCCCTTTATGCGGTTTTCAGGATTCCTATTCCCACACTTTTGACACATGGGATGTTGAGTCTTCATTCCATCATGGGATTAATCTGTTGATCCACATATTAAACTCTATTTTTTTCTTTTTTTCAACAGATACATGAGACTAAAGAGATTATATGATATCCATTTCAATGTTAATGGAACTATAAACTATATTCTCACAACTGTTGATTTATTAAATCACCAATACTTTTCAAAGACTCGTTATTTAGTTCACTAAATAAGTGATCAATGTTGATTTCAGTGTTCATGAAAATGTGGGGGGAGTCTCTTTCAAGCCTTTTAAAGTTTTCATTGTATGCCCCAATAGATTCATCAACCTTGTTCTTCCATCCGATTAATTCCCTTTCTATATTGACTAAATATTAAATTTTAATTATTTAAACACTTTTAAGGGAAAAGTGAGAAACCATGAGTCAAACTAAAAAAGAAATGAAAAATACATTTAAGAACAATTAGAGACTACTATAATTAATGTCCCAAAACATTTTCCATGATTTTTTGGTTACCTAAGTTTCTCGTTAATCCCTTATCAGATCTTCAAAATGAAAGGCCAACGTGTCCCATGACAGGATGTACTCTTTGATGTTGATCTTCCCACTATTGAAATCCTCAACATGAATCAATTCTTCCTTGTTTATCCTAGTATATTTCTCCTCATTGATTTTCTTCCTCAATGACCTCTCCATCATTCTAAAAGCATTCTCTTTAATAGAATTAAGGGATAAAACCTGCTCCACCACTTATTCTTCTGATCTCATAAGCAATTCCAAGGATTTCTCAATCACATTACCTAACATTGGCTACTAGAAGAAAACATCACTATCTGTCTGCTAAGATTTCAAGTTATTTGCTAATGATGCCTCCTTTGGAGGTGGAAAAAAGGAGTAATTCATCCTATCATTATAGATGCCCTTCTGACTCCTATTTCCCCTAGGTTGAAAGACTCACCTACCAGAACCTCTTCCTCTACTTTTCTTGCACTAGTATCACTCTCGGATACTATTTTTCTATATATTGATGGCCTGACTAGATCATCTGCAACCTCATGGACCAGTTCCCCAATTGTAAGCTATTGAACATTATTACCCAATTCAAGGAATTATACCTCCCTACTAGGATATTTCTTAATGCCTCTCCCTTGGCACACCACCTTCGCATATGATGCTCCCAAAGGAGTCCTGGGAGGTACCTCATTCACATATGCTTCTCATTCACTAACAAGTTCAACTCCTTCCAATATAGCATGAACTATTTCAATTGAACATATATCACATTCTATCACAGCTTGAGATGAATTTGTTGACCTTTGCATCCCATGGTGAGATGCATCATTAGAATCAATGAAAAAACCCAATCCCACAACATTTCCCTGAGTTACTTCACTGAAATTCGAAGTAGCATAAATCTAGATAATCTGACAAGGAAATAATACACCCCTCTTTATAGAAGGTACATTTCACTCAGCATTTAAACCCCCACCACTATAAACATACATCCCAATATTGGATTTCACCAATTCTTTTTCTAATGGAACATGAACAGACTCCCTGGGGGCACTCAGATCACACATCAATCAATTATTGGGACTAAAGGGATCCCCCATCAGATGTTGGTGATGTGATCCATCCTACACACAAGGCCATAATTATTTTTCACTGCCTCCACACCTAGATAAAGACACAATGTGTCCCAATTTATAAAAAATGCAAAAAAATCAATCCCATGACTCATAGAACACATGTTTTCTACAATGATATTCCTCATCCCACTATAATCTAAAAAAACTCAGAAGTCATTCTCAGAGTTTCCACATCCACTCAAACTCACATAAATACTTGGTGACAGAGAGCTCTCAATCTATTGTAAAATAATAAAAATATATGCATGAGGTTCCCTAACATTATCAAAATAGAAGGGTTTCGAAACAAAAGTATGCATTGAGGAAAAATTACATAGATCACAACTGAGTAGGAGTCACGCTTCATGTGGAAGGTGTAAGACCATATAAATAAAAATAACTGAGATCCATTGCAGGTACGGGGTGCACTGGATCAGGCCTCAATCAAATCATCCTCCAATTTGAACTGAATCATAATCTTCTTGTTGTCAATAAAACTCAAAATCACTCTCTCCTATAGAACCCAGTTTCCAAAACCAAATCTGTCAAACACATCCAATGAAGGTCGTATCTGCTTAATCTATGCAATCAGTATAAGATTCAGAAGAGCTCTGACCACGTAGAATTTCGAAGTAGAGATCTTGAGGATAGGTTTTCCATTGAATAAATCTGGTACCTTAGGGAAAGTAGAGATTGGATGGAATTAAGGAAGGAGGTCAGGGTTGGATAATGGAGTGAAGATCATGGAAGTCTCAAACTTAAAGTACATCAGATCCCCCCCCCCCTCATCTGAGGACAGATCATGTAATGACCCTATAAGTCTCATTGTCTTGAGAGTGTAATGATTCATTACATGTCCTTAAGAGACATCCCCAAGGTGCAAAAGGCCGGCAATAAAAGCTAAACGGTTTCAAACTAGTGGGGGATGATTTACCCTTTTTTGAACATTCCACAAAACCAACAACCAAAACCAAACTAAACACCTAAATGATGCATGATAAAAACTCAGAAAACTCAACCATTTGTTTATCAAGAACCAATGAATAGTACCACGGTGGAAACCAACACTAAAACATCAGAGTAAATAGCTGAAAGACTAACTCAAAGACTTCAGGACGACAACCCAACTCAATGCTCCACATGCTCAAAGATCCAACCTCACGAACCAGCCACTGTATCAGAAATAAGTGCTCTAAACTTGTGACACTTTACCTTTTCCAACGTCCCAATATATGACATCTGAAAAAGCATTAATGTTCCAAAGTAGGGGGTGAGTAATGAAACTCAGTAGGTTTTCCCCGATGACTTCCCAACCCATGCCTATAGGATAAAAAATGTTCGCACATTTATATAAAACAATTTATATAAAACGATTCCACAAATAGTTCACAATATAACAAGTTCCATGTCAAAACCATTTTCAAACAAAACCCATCTTTCTCAAGAAAAGAAATTAAGCAATGTATCCAATACCATTCACATTTCCATCTAGAACATTCATTCCATTTCATCAATCCACATAACCAAACATGCTTGCAACCTGGACCTCCCTATACTTGCGAGTGGTGAGTTATCCTTCTATTAAGCTATCAATTAGTGGGCTACCTTGATGGAGGTACTTCACAACATTATCTATCACAACCTATAGATGCGGGTACTTCTCGCCCTTATCCATCCTAATGCATATGAACACACACCACAACCCATGCAATCCATGCCCAAAACCAAGTGTGTTCAAAACATTTCAATAAAGCATTCCCCTTTTATTGAAAATCCCTTTTTCCTGCAACCCATTTTTCAAATCCAAAGAAACCATATTTTAAAATCACTTTTTTAAAATCAAGGAAACAAAATGCTTTGCACAACCATTCTTTCAATTTCCAAAATTTCATAAAAACCCATAAATCATCACTAAAGAAATTTTATAACATGTTTTTCACGACAAGTTCACAAACAAAACCAAGTGATTAAATCAATTTGAACTAAGCTTCCAAGTTTTAAGAAAGAGGAATTGAGAGTGAAGCCACCTACCTCAACAAATTGGGCAAAACCAAACCACAGACGAAGAACGCACAAGAACACCAGGTCAAAACTCCAAAAACCCTCCTTAGATCTCATCTCATAACACAACCAAAACCAAAACAAGTCATATTTGGCATATAGACCCTTAGAACTACCCATAATAGGCGTAGATATAAGAAAACCAGAGAAGAGGAGAATTATATCTAAGTAAATCTAAGAAAAAGATCAAGAACGATCACATACCTTAAGAATCTGGCTTTGATTCACCAAGAGAAGCTTTCAGATCACCTACGGAATTCTTGGGAGAAGACTTACAACCTCCAAGGGAGAGTAATCCCCAGTTTGGGCCAGTTAGGAGGTTTAAACAAGGAAAATAAATGCAAATTGTGTTAGATCCACATTTTTAGGATCTAACTTTATGTGACCGCACGGTTAGTCCGCACGGTTGGGATGCATGGTTAGACCAACCATGCACTGACCATACAGAAGCCACTACCTCCAAGACCCACTATGCATAGTTCAGCTGCACAGCTAGACAAACTGTTCGCCGACCGTGAGACTTCCCCATTTCCCCTAAACATCAATCCAAGTTCTCCTGACTCTCCTATTCAACACCCTTAACTTTAAAACCATGAAAAGAATGAAGAAAGGGGTTACATAACAGAAACCGGGGGTACTAAATTCTCCCCACCATTGGCCTTTTTGTCCTCAGAATGTAGAAAATCCATTGACTGACTGAAAGGGTTCTGTCCACTGTTCCTTCATTTCATTCTCGAGTTCTCAAGTCTCTTCCTGAATCTGACCATGTGGTCACAAAACCCGCACTAGGCCGATGCTTTTTCCACACAAGACTTTATCCTTCCTGTCCACAATCCACAGTGGGATTTGTAACAATGAAGCATCCGGTTGTAGGTCAATTTGATCCCATCTGATCACATGGTCAGGATCAGGATGATATTTCTTAAACTGAGATACATGGAACACATTATGTATGACACTGAACCGTGGTGGTAATGCCAACCGATATGCCACCTCTCTAACCTCTTCCAGTATCTAAAAAGGGCCTATATATCGATGAGAAAATTTCCATACTTTCCAAAACAACGTTTTCCAATCCTTGGAGATATTCTCAAAAAGACGTTACCACTCACTACAAACGACAATGGTCTTCGACGGTGATATGCATAAGATTTCTGATGACTCTGGTCCGTCTCCATCCTCTTTATAATCAACTGAATATTCTCCGTTTTTTCTTTGACAAGGCTCAGCCCAACTAGTGATGTTTTACCAGTTTCCACCCAACATAGTGGAGAACGACAAGGACACCCATACAATGCATCAAACTGAGCCATGTGTATCGAGGCTTGATAGTTGTTATTGTATAAGAACTACAATAAGGGTATATGATCCTCCCATGATCCACCAATATACATTAAACAATCCCAAAACATGTCTTCCAACATCTGTATCTTCCGCTCGGATTTCCCATCTGTCTGAGGATGATACGCCATACTCATAGTCAACTGAGTTCTAAGGGCTTGTTGTAAGAATTTCCAGAAATGATGTGTGAACCTCAGATCTCTATCTGAGACGAGAGACAATGGTACCCCATGTCTCTTTACCACTTCTTGGATATATATTTTTGAAAGATCTTCCACCGTATGAGTTTCAGGAATCAGGATGAAATTGTCTGACTTGGTTAGACGATACACTATCACCCAAATGGAATCATGTTTGGGGACCGTTCATGGAAGACCTATAAAAAAATCCATTACTATCTGCTCCCATTTCCATACAGGGATTGGTAATGGATATAATATACCGGCTGGTCTCTGATGATCTGCTTTAACCTGCTAACAAGGTAAGCATCGCGAGACGAATTCGGCCACCTTCTTTTTCATTCCTCTCCACCAAAATTGCACCTTTAGCGCCTTATACATCTTTTGTATACCTGGATGTACAGCCCATCTCAAATGGTGGTAAGCATAAATGAGTTCTTCATGAAAAACCATAGCCACAACCATTCGATCTCTAAAACACAAAACCGAACCCGCTTCCAGTTTCCAGCCATCAATGGTCTCCCCTCCATTGAGTTTTGAACTCATTTTCAGAGATTCCACATCAGATGTTTGTGCCTCTCTTACTATCTCCACCAAATCAGGGACAAGTGTAGCTGAAAAGAAAACACCAAGATCACCTCGACTTTCACATTCCACATGCATTTCATCTAAGACCGACATCAACTGCCATTCATCTGAAGCTTCTTTGTCCAAATGAGCATATGACTTTCTGCTTAATGAATCAGACACCGAATTTCCCTTACCAGGTGTATACATCAAGTCAAAATCAAACATTTGAAGGTACTCCATCCATCTACTCTGCCTCATATTCAAATATCGTTGTGAGAAAATGTGTTTCAGGCTTTTGTGATCTGTAAACACAGTCAACTTCTGACCAATGAGGTAATGATGCCAAGTCTTTAAGGCATGGACAGCTACAGCTAACTCTAAATTGTTTGTTGGGTAATTCTTCCCATGCACCCTCAACTTCCTTGAACCATAAGCAACAACATGGTTTCCTTGCATGAGAACATAACCCAATCCTTTTCCCAAAGCATCACAATACACCACATACCCCTGTCTTGATTCTGGAAAAATCAAGATGGGTGTTGATGTAAGGCGAACTTTTATCTCTTGAAAAGATCTCTAACATTCCTCAGCCCATTTACATGTACTTTTCTTCATTTTCAATGCTTTCATAGGCGAAGCTCATCATGATAAGTCATGAAAAAAGTGTCGGTGATAACCAGGTAGACCAAGAAAACATCGTATTTCAAATACATTCTTCAGTGGTTTCCAAGAAAGAACGGCTTCTATCATTTCTGGATCAACTGAAACAACTTTCTTAGAAATGATATGGCCTAGAAAACATACCTCTTGTATCCAAAAATCACACTTTGATAATTTGGCATACAACTAATGGTTCCTTAAGATTTCCAACATTATCGTTAAGTGTTTCTCATGCTCAGATCTTGTTCTTGAATACACCAATATGTCATCCCAAACACCACAAAAAATGAATCTAGATATGGCTTAAATATCCGATTCATCAAAGCCATGAAGACTGCTGGTGCATTCGTATGACCAAAAGGCATGACTACATATTCGTAGTGGCCATATCTACTTCTGAAGGCTATCTTCAGAATATCCTCCTTCCGAACTTGCAACTGGTGATATCCTGACCATAAGTCAATTTTGGAGAACCACTGAGCTCCCCACAAATGATCAAATAGGTCATCAATGCATGAAAGTGGATATCTTTTCTTTTATCGTAACTTGGTTAAGTTTATGATAATCCACACATATCCTCAAAGTTCCATCTGATTTCTTTACAAACAAAACTGGTGGTGCCCATGAAGACATGCTTGGACAAATAAAACATTTTCATTCTATCTCCTCTAACTGCACCATCAATTCCTTTAAATTCATCGGTGCCATCCTATAAGATGGAAGTGAGATAGGACTGGTCCTCGGAAGGAGATCAATCGTAAACTCCACTTCTGTTACAGGTGGTAACCCTGAGAAATTTTCAGGAAAAACATCAGAAAATTGATCCACCACAGCTGGAAAAATATTTTTCGTGATCTCTTCCAATGATGCCAAAGTCAACACTAACAATTGGTAAGAGATCATTCCCACCATTGGTGCCAACAAGCTATTTTCTTCTTTCTTTACTATCCTCTCTCCTCTGAATAGATGGTCGATGTTGTCCTTAGTCGTGAAACTAACCGTTCTCCTATAACAGTCGATGTGAGCCTTAAACCTCGTCAACAAATCCATACCGAAGATTATATCATAGGCATCCATATCAAGGATATAAAAATCTCATTTCAGCTCAACTCCCTCAACATTTATAGAACATTCTCTACACATGAAGGATTGACATTCTCTTTCACCCAGAAGAGTTTGTTGTTTCCAAACAGAAGGCATCATTTCCAGTTTTAAGTTCAGCAAATCAGAAATACGAGAAGCAGGAAAGAAATGTGATGCTCTAGTATCAAACAACACTTGCATGAGGGTAGAATTCAAAAGAACTGTACTACTCACCGTAGATGGTCCAGCCTAATCATCGACCATCATTTTCTCAACTGCATACAATTTCTTCATCGCTGCACTATTCTCCTAGTTTCCTTGTTGAGATTTCCCTGGTTGGGGGGTCATAGTATTCATGGAATCACAATAACTTGCTCTATTCTACTGGGGAGACTGATTTTGTTTTCCTCGCCCTGTCGAAGCATAAGATGATTTCGACGCCTGGGAAGTGCCATGTGCACCCAACCTGGGAGAACTGCGACAATATCATTGAAGATGCCCCATATTCTTGTAATTGTGGCATGATCTCGGTGGTGCTATACATTCTCGTTTGATGTGATCAGTCGATCCACATTGAAAGCAACATGTGTTTCTCTGGGTTCGTGGAAGAAGGTTGACTGATCCTGTTGTCTGGTTCTGATTCTTACTCCCACCTTGGAAGTAGGTGTCCCTCTTCCACTTTTTTACAACATTAATGTTCCCACCCATTCCCATGGGTATCATCATGCTTCCTCCTATCGATCTCGAGAAATCACGTTCAGCAACTGTTGCTCTGTTCACCATCTCTGTATAATCCATAATACAGAGCACTGTAATCTTTGATTGAATCTCCTTCCTTAGCCCCAATTCGAAGATGTGTGCCTTCAAAGAAGCACTTGCAGCAACCTTTGGTGCAAAAGGAAATAAATTTATGAACGTGGCCACATACACTATGACAGAGAGGCTGTCTTGTTTCAAGCTGAAGAAGTCCATCATTTTCAGGATCTTGAATGCGTGAGGATATAATTGTTTGTTAAACAATTCTTCAAAATCCTCCCATGTAAGGCCTTCATCCAATTTAGCCCACACTTCTAAATTCCACCTTTGAAATGGAAGATCCTCGAGAATATACGTCTCCAGCTTTACTTTTAGTTCTAATGGTGTGCCGATAAAATCGAATATATGATTCATCCTGCTTAGCCACACCTCCTCCTTCTCGGGTATAGCATCACCCTGAAAGATGGGTGGATTCTGCTTCTAGAATAGGACGAAATGGTCTACATGCCTTGACTCATCCCTCCGATTCCATGTGTCTACACCCTGGTACGCTTGAATGATACTCTGAACCATCTCTTGGAACACATGTGGTTCAGGTGCAACAACATTCTCCACAGCTTCTTCGGGTTGCTTTCTACGACGCCTAATGGGTCCCATTTTCTATACAAACAACGCATGCTGTTAGTCTCACTTCATAGCAACTGATGTCTTAGCATTTCAATATATATTACACCCCTATCACAACATCAATTTCCAACCATTTCTAAAATAGATCTTTTCTTTTTTTTGAAAATCAATCTATTTTCAAAATACATCATCCATTATCATTTCAAAATTGTTCATTTGAAAACATGCTTAAAATTTTCAGAAATCATGCTCTTGCATCAAACCATAATCCATTTCTCAGAATGATTTATGCAATACTAGTGGGAATTCATTCCTCTATAATTCATGTCATGCTCATCTCATTGGCTAAACCCATGAAAATGTGATTTCCAACATTCTAGAAGTGTATCCAAATCAATTATGTACCCCAAACCCTGGTAATTTTATGTTTAGAATAAACGAGTTAGCTATGTCCTTTTATGCTATACATTTCAAGTTCCAACAATCCTACTCCTGTCTAAGATGACCACCCAAGTAATAGACAAGAATGAATTTCAACTCCAAGACCATGAACATCGATGACTACTTGTTAGGCAAGGACTGAACAAGCTGATACCATTTGTAATAACCCCCCAATTTTCATTGGCTTGAGAGTGTAACGATTCATTACTTGGCCTTAAGCGACATCCCCAAGGTGCCAAAGGCTGGCAATAAATGCCGATGTGTGTCAAACAAGTGGCGGACAATTTGCCATTTTTTTTGAACATTACCCAAAACCAACAACCATAATAAAACAAAACAACTAAATAATGCATGATAAAAACTCAAAAAACTCAACCATTTGTTTATCAAGAACCAAGGAAGAGTACCATAGAAAAATCCAACACTAAAACATCAGAGTAAATAGCTGAAATACTAACTCAAAGACTACAATACAATAACCCAATTCCATGCTCCACAAGCTCCAAGCTCCAACATCACGAACCAGCCAAAGTATCACAAAGCAGTGCTCTAAACATGTGACACTTTACCTTTTCCAACGTACCGGTATATGACATATGCAAAAGCACCAACGTTCCAAAGTAGGGGGTGAGTAATGAAACCCAGTAGGATTTCCCTGATGACTTCCCAACCCATGCCTCTAGGATAAACTAGGTTAACACATTTATATAAAACTATTTATATAAAAAATTCCACAAACAGTTCACAATATAACAAGTTCCATGTCAAAACCATTTTCCAACAAACCCCATCTTTCTCAAGAAAAGAAATCAAGAAATGTTCCCAATTCCATTCAAATTTCCATCTGGCACATTCGTTCCATTTCACCAAACCACACAACCAACCATGCATGCAACCTAGACCTCCTGATACTCGCTAGTGGTGAGTTTTCCTTCCATTAAGCCTTCACTTAGTGGACTACCTTGACGGGGGTACGTCACGACCTTATCCTTCCCAACCAATTGATGTGGGGACTTCTCACCCTTATCCATCCCAATGCATATGAACACACACCACAGCCCATGAAATTCAGGCCCAAAACCAAGTGTGTTCAAAACTTGTCAATAATGAATTCCCCTTTTATTGAAAACCACTTTTTCCCACAACCCATTTTCCAAATCCAACAAAACCATATTTTAAAATCACTATTTTAAAATCAAGGAAACAGAATACTTTGCACAACCATTCTTTAAATTTCCACAAATTCATCAAAACCCATAAATCATCACTAAAGAAGATTTATAACATGTTTTTAACCACATGTTCACAATAAAAACCTTGTGATTAAATCAATTTGAACTAATCCTTCAAGTTCTAAGAAACAGGAATTGAGAGTGAAGCCACCTACCTCAACAAATTGGGCAAAAACAAACCACAGACGAAGAACACACAATAACACCGGGTCAAAACTCCAAAAAACCCTCCTTAGATCTCTTCTCCTAAAACAAACAAGACCAAATATTGTCATATATGGCATCCACACTTTTATATCTACCCATAACGGGTGTAGATCTAAGAAAACGAGAGAAGAGGAGAAGTAGATCTATGTAGATCTATGAAACCAATCAAGAACGATCATATAACTTCAGAATCCGGCTTTTATTCGCCAAGATAAGCTTTCAAGTCACCTCCGAAACGCTTGGGAGAAGTCTTCCAACCTTCAAGGGAGCGTAATCCAGAGTTAGGGCCTCTTAGGAGGTTTAAACAACGAAATTAAAGGCAAAACGAGTTAGATCCACAATTTTAGGATCTAACCTTAAGTAACTGCACGGTTAGTCCGCACAGTTTGACAAACCGTGCGCTAACCGTGCGTTAGCTTCTGCCTCGGCCATCCTTCACGCATGTTTTGGCCGCACGGTTAGACAAATTGTGTGTTTACCATACAGAAGCCACTGCCTCCAAGACCCACTGCGCACGGTTTGGCCGCACGATTAGACAAACCATGTGCCGACCGGGTGACTTCCCCATTACCTCCGAACATCAATCCAAGTTCTCCCGACTCTCCCATTCAACACCCTTAACATTAAAACCATGAAAATCATCATGAAAGGTGTTACATACTAGAAATAGGGGGTAATACGGATCAGGTCGAAGGCCATTTTCATCACAGAATATGAGTGTTCATCACACAACCTCTCACCATCTCCTCCATTACTTGTATTAATCCCTTTTCAATATTGAGATGGAGGGTCCAGAAAATATATTTTTATGATATATTCCCATTACATGGAACAAATTTTCCCCTTGGACTTTGTGTTATTGATTAGTGTCCACCCCTGGTCAGCTTACCTATTAAAATGATAAATTTTCAGTTCAACATTCTCTTCTTCTAAGAACTAAAGGACGAAGAATATATTCTCAAGGGTGTTAATACCTTCTATGTGGAGGGGATCATAAAATCCACTAAACATGGGAGGCCCTTTCTTCCTAAAGGATTATACATTATCTTTCTCTTTTATATGGGACTGATGTAGTTCCACACGATTCATGTTATTATTCATAACTTGAGCCAGCAGTGCAAGTACTATCATAATGCTTTGAACATCCTTCCCATCATATTTGGAATTTTTTTAGGGAAATCATAAAATTTCCTATCACATTCATTTTTGGGAACATTTGCTTCTATTTCCCACCATTAACTAAAAAAATGCAACTATGGGGCTTGAATAATTAGAGAATAAACATGTAAAAATAATATTTGAATATAAAAGGATAATTTTCTGAAGGAATAGTATATCCTAACTTTTGATTATTAGGTTTAAATCTAGTTTATCCATGAACTATTTCTTAACATATACTATGATGGGATTTTCCCCATAATAATGGGTTATAATGAGCTTATTAATTTACAAAATCATATCCCCTGGGAATGTCAAACTGGGTGCACATTATGGCCAATTTTTCTGTACCAAGTTACCCTAATTCATGCTTGGGACACCTTTTTGGAGTTGTTCCACCTAGGTACATCTGTTCCAAAACCACATCCACTTGTTGAATCCAGACATGCATATATATTTTTGATTAACCACATACTCTATACTTACCAAAATTTTGAGATGTTTTCTTATACTTAGTCTTATCCCTAAGGTTTTAGATATAGTTTCCTATATCTAATCCCGAAAATAACTAAACGTTTCTTCTAATACCAACTATATCAACCCTATCCATTCACACATATTATTACAAGATTTTGAGCCTAATTAAACATAATGTTATAAACTAATGATCATAAAGACAAGTGTCTTGAAGATTAGGTACAAAATTAAACATCTTGAAACCTGAATAAGAAAATATTTTATTTAATCATAATATTGAGATCCGACATCTATTTTACCCTTATATAGACATAGGATAATCTCTGGAATACATGAACAAAAGTAATGATCTAAAAAGACCAGTGAGGGAAAATTTATAGGAATAAAACACAACAAATGGGTTATAAGACATAAATTGATGACATAAAGGCATGGATCATGATTAAACTTAAGGAATTATGACATCTATAACATGTATTACATGGTAACATATTACCATGAATTAATTGGAATGTTTATTATCAAATTATATGATATTAACAAGAGTCAAGGCTGCCTTCTAAGACATGGTAGAAAGAGTTCGATAAGGGATTCAGGTTAACTCACTGTCCAACATGAGGTCTCATGAGACTACACATTACCCAATGCATTAGAGAGATATCAGGGAACACCCATCATAACATGTTCATGAATATGTGTCTCTCGTGAAAAATCATACATAAGGCATCAAACATAAACATAGTGGTTACCTATAGAGAGAATTGGGTATCACAATCATGTTAAAAGATGTAACAAAAGAGAATATAACAGATGTGTCCAGGAATGAATTGATTCAAAACATACATGGACATTAATGAGGTAAGTTAGTCATATATAATGATAAATGATGTCAAAATGAAGTGAAAACATGTAAAAGATTGTTTAGGAATCTTTTAAAAAAATACATTTTAGTGCAGTTTAAGGAAAATATTAGAGGGTACTTACAGAAGAAAAGGTATAATTTTTTATAAAACCTTACAAATGAACCATAATATTTTTTGATTAAAAAATTAGTGATTTTTTAAAAATAATTTTTTCTTAAAATAGATTATCGATGTGACTAAAAATGGGTAAGAAAATGGGATATTCCATTTAAATGGGCTTTCTTATAAGTAATAACGGAGATGTGAACCATTCTAAAACTTGTATTTCTCGATAAATGAGGGATGATATGAAATTGATACATGATTTCAGAACATATAAACATAATACTGAATAAATACACAAAAATAATATAATATTTCATTGGGGTAATGAGAGGGAATGACTAACTCGGAAGAAATAATTTGAGATTCTGATAGAATCCCTTATCTTATGTCTGAAACGGTACTTCGCTTGATCTTAATGTCGTAGATGATAAAATTAAATCAATTAATTAGTTAATTAAGAAACCTTTATACATGTATTATATTTACTATAATTTTATTATGTGTATTTACGACCATTTTGATGTTTTATAAGATATAATTTCATCATTTGGGAGTGTTCATTTCCAAGTTTTTCATGAAAGGTTAACTTGTTTACATGCATAGAAAATAATATAAAGTGGTGTTAATTATCTAGAATTGAAATTATATATTATTAATGATATTAAATTGGTTAAATTGGTCTTATAAATCATTTATTAATATGAAATGAGGATGAATGATTAGATATATAGTTATAGATAATTGTTTGGGTTGATTTTGGCTATTTCCGACCATAACTAACTTGTATTGTTTTATAATTTAGTATTATTGAAATATTTTATATCCATAACATAAAACAGGTAATAATAAATATTTTAGAATATATTTTTTGGAACTCCTCTCATGTTTTAAGCATGTTTTAATGATCACAAATCATATATGTTCTGTAAAGCTTGTTAAACATAATTAATATATCTAAAATCATGTCTACAAATGATTAGTTTCTTTATTCCATAAGTAATTATTATAAGACATTTTTTATAATAATGTTCTATTATGAATGATTAAGTTGAATTAATTCTATGAATATCACTATTTATGCATGTGTACAGAAATTTGGCTAATTCTGAGAAACCATGAGTCTGCCACCGGTTGTGTTTTCTGTCAAAGGATCTAGAAACCGTGACCATCCAGACACCCTAACTATCTAGACTACATGGCCTTCTAGATACTATAACCATACAGACACCGTGACGATCCATACACCATAACCACTAAGACTTTATGACCATCCAGACGCCGTGACAATCCAGACACCGTGACCATCCAGAAACTGTGACCATTCAGACATAGTAACCATCCAGTAACTATAACGATCCAAATGATGTGAACATATAGACACCATTTAGAACTATGTTTCAAGTAGAAAAAATTTCATGGAGACACAATTTACAGATAGACTGTGACACTGTTTCTTAATCTGTTTTTTTTTTCATTTTTCAATTTGATTTCTTACGGTCATATTTGAAGCTTTTAAATGCACTAACTTATTTAATGTTTCTTTGTAGACATGTCACCTAACAGTACGAGGTAAAAGGTGCAGAATACATGCATCATGTAGGTCCCAACACATGCTTTCAAATAATACAAATAACAACATACACATAAGAAAGAAGACACTACTATGGCGACAAAAATGTAACAGAAAAAATAAGTGTGTGCACAATAAAAAAGAATCACGAGCATTCATCCAACCTGACACTGCTGAAGAACACATGAAGAATAATCGAATACTAGAGTCAAGAAAATTATCACTCTATAAACTTTGCAAAGAACACAATCCCGATCTAGGTGACTTATGATACTCTATTTTCTACAACAGGACTCGATTTCTGCATCTGCTTCATCCTAGAAGACCAGAGATGTATATACTAACAATCAGAGCACTTCTAAACTTATCTCTGCATTTTTGCTATGTTGTGTATTATTTTTATCTATCATCCAGTGTGGGTGTCATTATAAAAACATGCACTATCTCATGTATAAAACTGAAGGATTCAATATATCCTTTCTCTTACATCATTTTACACTTATGTATTCCCACAGATTAGTGTGGAAGAGGTCCCTATGTGACTTGTTAGTTCATACCCATTTAAACTATGGAAGAGGTCGTGTGACCTGGACAATCATCTATTCTATTGTTAACCCCGATCATGGCTGTGGATTAAATTTATTTATATAAACTTCTTGGTGGCAGGTGATCACTATGTGGAGTGGATTAGGTATCGGATTGAGACCGAACCACTTGGTTTGTATCTGATATGTTCTTTATATTAATGTTCTATGTTTTACTTTTAAAATCAGAAATTAGAATATTTAATTTTATATTTAATCTTGGGATAATGTTATAATTGTTTTTTCTTTATTATAATTTCTCCAAAAGTAATGTTAATAACTGATATTATGATTACTGAGAATTAATCAATCTTCTAAGAAGTTTTTTAAACAATAAAACTTTCATAAACATATATACTTGATTGATTGGGCTGTATTTAAATATATTTAGAAACATTTTTAAGAATACTTTTTATAAAGAAAGATTTAATAGATACTAAATTTAGCCCCTCTTGAGTACTCTACTCCGACCAACAATTGTTGTCAGAGGATAGTTTTTAAAGACTCAGTTTTTTACCATATTCAACAGCCATTATAGTTATACTTTAATGATTTTTAAAGGTTTTTTAATTATAAATTTTTATCTCTTTTATAGTATTTCTTTATTTTGGATAATATATTGCAAGGTGATGCAACAAACAGACCACCATTCTTTAATGGAACCAATTATGCTCAATGATTAAACAAAACAAAAATGAATTTGAAAAGTATGAGATTTGAAATATGGTATTTAATTATAGATGAATATAATATTTTTTCTACTGATAGAATCACTTGGGATGAACCTACGAAAATTACCTACAATAACAATTGAAAAGCTATGAATGCTTTATACTGCTCTTTAGGAGATCAAGAATTTAATACGATCTCTACATCTAAAATTGCCCATGAAATTTGGGATACCTTGTCTGTTTCACATGAAGGAACATCTAGTGCGAATGAAGTGAGAATTAATACTTTTACTATTAAATATGATAACTTTAAAATGAAACTTGAAGTTCCTATTTTTGACATGTATCCCAGGTTCAACAAAATTGTCGACACAAATATTTCTCTTATGAGAGAAGTCATTTCAAAAGAAAAAATCACGAGGATTCTCAAATGTATCCCTGAAATATGGAGAGGAACCCCTATATCTATTAGAGAGTCATGAAACATCATCATGTGACCTATAAAAGAACCCATTGGAAAACTGATGATGTATGAATAGGAGTTAAAAGTTAACAAAGAAGTGGAGGATGAACCCAGAAGAAAATAGGTAGCGTTCAATACCACCACTTCTAAATACAAAGAGAAAAGAAATTTGGAAGATTCTAAATAGAGTTCCAATAGTGAACAATCATCACCTGATAGTGATGAGGAGATGGCTCAACAAGTCGGAAGGCTTAAGATATTTTACAATAAGAATAAATTTTTCAAAAATCCTAACTTCTAGGGAAGATATGATCATAATTGAAGTTGGATAAAAGATTGGAAAAGAAGTGACAAGTCTGATGAGATTATTTGATATGAATGTGAATTAAAAGGACGAATCAAGGCTAATTGTCCCAATCTCAAGTACAAAAAGAGATTTACTGATAAATATAGAATGTATAAAAAGGAAATGAATGCAACATGGTGTGCTTCTGAGGATAGTTCATGTGACTCAAAATCTTCACATGATGAACAATCTAACAAATCCAATATGTGTTTTATGAAAAACACATCTAAGGTAACACAAGAATCTTCTATATATAGTGCCTATTAATCTAGAGATGAGATTGAATATGAAAATATGTCTAAGGAAGAATTATTTGAGTACTATAATATGCTCAAAGATACATGCAATGATCTAAAAGATAAATAAAAGTATTTAAATAAAATGTATGCTCATACCTCAACTTTTAAAAGTAAACTCACTGTATAAAAGCCAAAAAATTCTCATTTACTCAAAGAGAATAAGGAACTAAAATTATCTAATAAGAAATTGAAAAATGATCTTGAAATGTTTACTAATGGTAATGATACCAAGGTACAAATTCTAGGTAAACCTATTTCTCCTAAATATACTACTTGCATTGGCTATCAAACTGTTAAAAGAAATTTTGGAAGAACTAATTTTGCTTCTAAATCTTGAACTTATAGATTTACACCCAGTTCTGGGAAACATTCAGCGAGTTCAAGTTATTATACACTCTCTATTGTTTCATGTTTTCTAGACCAAATAGAGTTTATTTTTAAACTACATAACACAATTCATATAGTAAACCTATTGGAAAATGTGGGTTCCTAAGGCACTAGTCACTAATATTACTGGACCCAAAAAATTATGGGTACCAAAATCTATTTTATTTTACTATTTTGTACAAAAGTATCTTAAAGAGTTTCTGTAAAAGATTATGGTGCATGGAAAGTGGGTGTTCAAGACACATGACAGGAGACTATTAATGCTTCAAGAACATAATACATATTGATGGAGGACATGTCACCTTTGGGGATAATACCAAAGGAAAAATTATTGTCCTTATCTAAATCGGTAACTCTAAATCAGTTTTTATTTCCAAAGTACTTTTTATTGATGGATAGAAATATAATATGCTTATTATTCCAGAATAATGTGATGATGGATTTCATAAAAAAATATTAAAATGATTCTTGAAATGTTATTAATTCAAAAAATTAATTAGTATTTTCTGCATTATGAAATGAAACTGTATATTCTGTTAACTTTTATTATTTAACTTCTCAAACTGATTCATGTTTTATTGTGTTTTACAATGAATCTGGGATTTGGCATAGGACACTAGGACACTGCAACAGTCACTCCCTTAGAATATTAACTAGAAAAATCTTAGTCAATGACCAACCCAAACATGAGTTTTCAAAAGATAATGTGTTTAATCCATGTCAAAAGGGAAAGAAACTCAACATTTTCTTTCAAAACAAAGAAAGAAGTATCAACTTCTCCACATCTCATACTGATTCACATGGATTTTTTTGGACCATCTAGAGTTTCTAGAATAAATGGGAAGAACTATGTTTATATTCTTGTATATATCATTTCTAGATGAACTTGGACTTTCTTTCTGGCTCAAAAAAGTGAAGCCTGATCTCATTTAACCAAATATTCCAAAGCTATAGAAAATTTTAGTGGAATTTGAATTAAATCCTTAAGAAGTGATCATGGCAGTGAGTTTGAAAATCAAGAGTTTGAATCCTTTTTCTCACAAAATGGCTATAGTAAAAATTTCTCTACCCCTAGAACACCTCAACATAATTGAGTTGTACAAAGAAGAAATAGAACCCTGCATGAGATTTCTAGGACCATGCTTAGTGAATATGACTTATCTATTTACTTTTGGGCTGAAGTTATAAATACAACATGTTGTATTATCAATAGAGTATTGATTCGACCTATTCCTAAAAGAACTACATATGAGTTGTGGAACAATAAAAAACCCAAAGATAGCTACATCAATGTACTTTGTTGCAAATTCTATAACCTTAATAATTAAAAAATATTGAAAAAATTTCCTCCAAGAGTGACGAAGGAATCTTTTTTGGATATTCAATTTCTAGTAAAGCCTATAGAGTGTTTAATAAAAGAAGAAAATGTGTGGAAGGATTTGTACATGTCAAATTTGATGAAACAGATCCACCTAAGTCTAAGACCACTCTAGATGTAACGCCCCGACCCCAGTGACCCAGAGTCAGTGCATTATTACATAACATTGGCATGATCACAAGAATGATCAAATCTCGAAATACCGATTGGTTTAGTAGCCTTGTAAACAGTAGATATATTCATTAATTTTTACATTACATTATAAAAATGAAAACTACAACAATATAGTCTCCATATTCCACACTCATATCCCCACATACTATCCCTGTAGGTCATTCATAAATTACTTCTTCACATCCTGGGAAAAATAAAACATTGAAAAGGGGTGACCTCAAATGCCCAGTAAGGATAACAATATAGAGGAAACTTTCATAAATAAGAATAAACATTTAAGGAAATGTATAAATAGAACAAAAGCCTTTTAAACTAGAACTTTAACATAGTATGGAAAAAGTAAAATCAAATAATGCCATTTACTTATTCACATGGATATTCTACTAATCGAATAATCACATGCAATATCAATAACCACTTTCATAATGATGGAATGCATAATTCCAGACATCATAACCACATAGCCAAGGCCTCGTGCCAAGACTACAAATATGATTTTGTCAATGCCTTGTGCCAAGACACTAGATTGTCTCATGAGACCTACCGATGCTTCGAGGAGCTATAGTGGGCTCCACCCATCACTTACTAAGCCCAATGAATTCCCATATGAAAAGGTTTAAACATAACATAATCATTTGTATTAAAACTAGCATACAAAATGTCAATACTTTCTCCATAAACCATGAATGGTATAAAAATATTTCATCCACAGTAAAACATATCACACAACCATCAATACAATACAAAAGTTTTGTATCATAATTAATCAACTTCAAATAAGCTTAAAATCCATCAAAGGATGTTGACATAGATGAAATCAAAACTATTTGAGATAAATATATCTTTTCTCGAAATCATTGAAATGTCACACATTTATAAAGGAAGTAATTTAAACGAGATTTTTGAATCGAAGTGTCCCATACCACTTTGAAACTTTTTAAAGGAAATATCATTTCAAAAACTTCATGTCCATATAAATAAATCCTTAAAATCATTTTGAAAACTGGACATTAATTAAAAAGTTCTAGAAATAGACATCTTTAAAAATTTTAAAATTATGATCTTGATAAAGAGTACCTTTCACAAATTCTTAAAATATTAATTTTGAAATCATTTAAAAGTCACATAATTATAAAATAAAACATTTACATTGAAAATATACCTATAATCTTGTAAGAGAAGCTTTGACGATTTTATAATGGCGGAAAATATCCACACCCGCTGTATAAGTTAAAAAAACATTCTTACCTTAAATTTTTCAAAAAGGATAAAAGTGCCTTGTCTGGAAAATGATGGAAAGATTCTTTTAAAAACACAAAAGGGTATAAATGACTTTAACCCATTATCTAGTAAATATTAAAAATGTTTTTAAATATATTTTTAAGGAACATGGATGTGGATGATAAAAAGATCCCAGTAGATAATTACGTATAAACAACCTCGGATAACGAAGAGATTGTGAAATAAACCCTTACCTTATACTTTTCATTGGTTGGGGGTAGGTTAATCTCCTGTATAATTATGAAATAATTGTTATTACATTATACAAGAATCATATACCTTAATATTTATTTGTTAATAATATCTTAGTATTATTGTTGTTTCGGGTGTTAACTTACTCGTTTTATTTTATATGTTTTGTTACGTAAGCCATTTTTGTAATGGATGGGTTGTATCTTAATCATATCCAGAATGATATCAAGTCCCTAGATACTATTATTAATAATCATATGAGAATTATACTTGAATGGATACGATGGAGAATGAATCTCATCGCGTTCGTGGTTACGGCAATCCGTACGTACGCACGAGCGACAATATCATTCTTTTGATATTAAAATAATATATAATTGGATGGTATATCATATATAAAGAATAATTATCATGTTATATTTGTTATTTACATGATTTACACATCATTATTATATTCATCCAAATAATAATTTATTGAATAACAATTACACCACGACGTGGAGACGGTAAGTCGTACGTATGCACGTATGGTGACATGTTATTCAAAGGATAGATAGAATACTGAATATGGTTGTACCATATTTATAATAACATCAAATTATATATATGATACTATAGTTATTATTTTATAATGGTAACAACAAAGGAAGAGGAAGTGGAAGAAGAATGGAACTTGAAAATGGGTGGAGAAATCATTACCTCTTCTTCGGGTTCTTCCTTTTGATTTGATCAAAAGGGCTCCTTAGGTTGTCTTTCTGATCAAATTAAGCCCTCTAGGTTGTATTGAGGGATGTTGAGAGAGTATTTGGTCAGGTTTTTGCCGAACCAAAAGTCTTTGATGGTGTGATGTAATGAGAAGGGGAAGTGCCCTATTATAAGAGGGGTGAGGGGCACCTTTGGAAAAGCAAGAAATATTAATTTATAATAAATTCATATTCAGTTTCTAATGGCTCCAAAGTTGATTATTTAAATTTTAAGGTGGGTATGGGTCGAAAACCATTCATCCAATATAATTTAGACAGGTTTGGGTTACTATATTAACCTTATCTTTAAGTATTAACTCTAAGTTTATTAGTTTCACTTTTACAATGTCTCTTTGTATTTTATATTATATGGTTAATAAACATACTATATACATCCAAGTGACCCCCAAGTGGTCCATTAATGATACACCTATCATGATATAATTCTTTTGGCCGAACCTTAGATTTTTAGGAATTTAATATCAATTAATAATATAATATTTGTTTTAAACACTCTTTTATGTCAATTTTGACACTATTCAATAATTGATTTTTGTGAAACTCATAACAGAATGATTACTTCGAAAAAAGTCCATTAAATCAATATTAATATGTCATATTAACCTAAAAAATTAGTGTAATTCAATAAAAGTCTCAAATTATATTTATTTGGGAATTTATAATATCAATTATTTTAATTTTTCACTATTATGGTAATTACTGCATCATCATTGTATCATAAATAAATTAAATTATTTAAAGTCTAAAAATTATATATAAAATACCATTATGTAGGAAATCGTTTTAGCTTTATAATTAATATTTATAGTCTAGAATCCAACATATATAACCCTATGTAAAAATTGTTTTTCTAAAAGATATATGCTTGTGTCATTTTTGTATTCATTTTAACTTAATTAAAATAAAGTGTCTCTATCACTTAAAAGTGGCACCATGGGGTCCAAAAATCGACCCAAAGATGCCTATGGACGAACTTGTATCAACAAATAAAGTTCGGACGCGTTTTAGGGTAATTGTTTTATTATTATAATATATATTTTTAACCCTTATTTACTGGATTTACCCTTTAACCATGCTAAATAAAATATTTTCCGAAGTAATTATTCAAAATCTCTAAAAATAAAAGTTACCTATTTACATAATTTGAACATCCTGATTCCAAATATTGATTCCATTTTTCCAAATTCAAAACACAGAAATGTCAGAAATTAATATAAAATTAATTCCCGTTGTCAAAATAAAAAGCGTGTTTTTAAGATATAATAACTATCAAAAGATTGATACTTGTTTATGTTCGGTTTAATTGTGAAATTATGTCCAATGACCAACATTGTATTAAATTGTAAAAATATATTCTAAATATACTTTAAAACCACTCAAATTCATAATTTATCAATATAAATTATTTCGATTAAAAAAGTTGTTTTTAATTAAAATTTAGTAATTTTCACTATTCATCAAAATGTTAAAGTTATCCAAAAAGTACCAAAATTTCACCTTAGGCTAAATTCAATATTCTGAATCCAAAAATGAAGTCCATTTTGAAATATAATATATATATAAATTCAAAAAGTAGGTATTACTATTCATAACAGCTAGTTTGATTAGTTATGGTGTGTGTTAGAACTTGAAGTTGCGTACAACACACGCTACTGTATTATTCAAAGGAAAGCATACTGTGGAATCTTGGGATAATTCATTTTAAATTTTTAATGTCCCCATTTAGTCAAAAAGTTTAAAATATTGTATTTAAAAAGGGTTCACTATTAATAGATGGTAAAAGTGCAATACTGAATATTAATTTGTTCTTATATTATGTCTAAGAAACCCATATATGGATTCTAAAATTATAAGTATTATATAAAGCTTAAAATTTAGTTAATAATATTCATTACCTATTTTGAATGGCTTGTTTGGTAAGTCATGGTGCGCTTGAACTTGTTGTTGCGTGTAGTTCAAGTTATTGAATTATTTTGATGAAATAACACACTATGAAATCTTGTGGTGTTACATTATCCCCTCCTTCAATAAATTAAGTCCTCGCAATTTGAAATTGTTCTTCGAAAATAAAAGGATTAAAATAGAAAATATCTTTGTGGGAAATACCACATAAGAAATTGGGTTACTAAAATTTAGTCTTAATATGAGGAAAAGAGAAATGAAAGGGTCACCACCAAATTATGATCTCGATTAAGAGAACATTGGTGGAAATTAGAGACATATAATTGGAGGAAAAACGTAAATATTTATAGGTAGTGATTGAGGTCATCAATCACAAACAAGTGTAAAATTGAGGTCCTTAAATATATCAATCTATGATAATTTGAAATACCATCAGTTCAAAAAAAACATAGGGTATTAGGATAACACATTTTTGGTTTTAGGATTCCTTAAATAAAGTATAAGAAATGATTTCATCATAGAATAATAGAAGAAGAAAAATATATTCTTGACAAGAAGAGTTCCATACTTTAACTAATTTCTACCACAAACTCATCTTTCACTCTAAAAGATAATAGAATGTAAAAAATATTCTATTTACCCTATTCTTATAGGGTTCCAAAAAAAGAATTTATAATTAATCTACCAGATCTTTAAAAAAACTACATTATTTAATCTTGGACATCAAGTGGGTCAGTGGTAGGTGATACACCCTTGTCGCCCTTCAGTTGTGGGTTAAAGTCTCGCAGCCTTGCCGGACGCGACGGGTTGTCGCCCGACCTCCGGCTTGTCCTTTTATGGCAATCCAAAATAATCCAAACTAGAACTTTCCAAAATACTTTAGTCCAAAAATGAAGATCCTTTTTTCTGCGTAATAACATGTGAACACCTTCATCATGTATTCTTTTAAAATACTGCAACATCCTGAATTACCATAAAACCTTATTGATTACATTCATGATCCCTTATTCCTTAAATAAAAATAGATATACTCATTCAATCAAAAAATGTTCTAAACCCCAACAATGATGGAATATAGAAATCATTAATCAGTTTCAAGGTAGTCAAGAATATCCAATATAATTTATCCAAATCAATCATGTATTATTCTAAAATCACTACCTCGGTATCAGAACAATATTATGGTTTATCATTCTCTCAACCATATATTTTCAAAAAATTTATCCTGCTATTGAGTCACTTTTCTTTTTTCCACACAATCTCAAGTCCATCATGAAATAGTACTGCAGTACAATCCTTATATAATCCATAATTATTATAAAAAGTACATTGTTGACACAACACTCAAATGAAATAATCAACAGAAGAACTCTAATCGTTCCTCTTCATCTATGGTAGTATCATAACTTGATTATTATCCAATAGCATCATTTGCAGCATAGTCTGATGACTGGGACATAGGTTCGCGTAGTGTCCAAACACCTTGCAAATGAAGAATTGTAAATTTGAAACCATTTTCTTACCCTTGAAGTCACGTACTTTGTTCCCTTTTCCTCCACACTTATAACAAACTCCCATTCCTTTCAGGCAAGTTCCAGGGTGTTTCTTCCCACAGTTATCACATATAGGGAAATTCTTCTTTTCCCTCATCCATTTATCCATCTTTCTCTCTTCCATCCTTTTCTTCTCTTGCTTACCTTCAAATCCATAGGACTCAGTAAACTCTTTAGTTATCTTATCCACCCATGATTCTATTTCTTCATATGATGATAAAACGTGGGAGAATATTTCCCTTCTAACTGATGTCTTAATACCATGAAAGACATGATCCTTCTTACTCTTTGGATCATACGTATTACTCGAGTTCACATTCCTTCTACTGGGCACCATTTCAATACAATAACATAAACTAGGTCAGTTTATGAATTGTAATAAATAATTCCTAATGAAAATTGAACAGTTTATAGATATAATCCATAATCATAAAAAATGGTTTCTTTGAGTAAGTATGTACTCATGAGCCATTCATAATGGTTTGTCAATAAAATGAGAAATATCCTAAGCATATCCCCCGGGAGTGTCGTAACCAAGAGTGCTGCAAGGCACGTTGTCGTGCACCAGTTCCCGTTCGAGTCTATCTCAAAGCGGTGTTTTTAGGTTTTACCCCTAGGTACATCTGTGCCAGAGCCACCTCTACCTACTCGTATCCAGACAGGGATGTATTTCTCGGAAAACTCACAAAATCTCTACAATACCAAAATTCTAGGAAGTTCTTCTATACTAATCCTCAATGTTCATCTTAGGTCTACGTGCTCTAATCAGAGTTTATCTAAATCTAGCTTCCAAGGTTTGTACTAAACTTCCTCTGATACCAACTGTAACGCCCCGACCCCAGTGACCCAGAGTCGGTGAATTATTACATAACATTGGCATGATCACAAGAAAGATTGAATCTCAAAAGACTGATTGGTTTAGTATCCTGGGAAACACTAGATATATTCATAAAGTTTTACATTACATCATAAAAATCAAAACTACAACAATATAGACTTCATATTCCACACTCATATCCCTACATACTATCCCTACAGGTCATTCATAAATTACTTCTTCACATCCTGGGAAAAATAAAACATAGAAAAGGGGTGAGCTCAAATGCCCAGTAAGGATAACAATATAGAGGAAACTTTCATAAATAAGAATAAACATTTAAGGCAATGTATAACTAGAACAAAAGCCTTTTAAACTTGAACTTTAACATAGTATAGAAAAAGTAAAATCAAATAATGCCATTTACTTATTCACATGGATATTCTACTAATAGAATAATCACATGAAATATCAATAACCACTTTCATAATGATGGAATGCATAATTCCAGACTATCATAACCACACAGGCAAGGCCTCGTGCCAAGATTACAAATAATATTTTGCCAAGGCCTTGTGCCAAGACACAAGTTTGTCTCATGAGACCTACCGATGCATTGAGGAGCTATAGTGGGCTCCACCCGTCACTTACTAAGTCCAATGCATTCCCATATGAAAATATTTAAACATAACATAAACATTCGTATTAAAACTAGCATATGAAATGTCAATACTTTCTCTATAAACCATGAATGGTATAAAAATAACACATCCACATTAAAACATATCACAAAACCATCAATACAATAAAAAAGTTTTGTATCATAATAAATCAACTTCAAATAAGCTTAAAATCCATCAAAGGATGTTGACATAGATGAAATCAAAACTATTTGAGAGAAATATATCTTTTCTCGAAATCATTGAAAAGTCACATATTTATAAAGGAAGTAATTTAAAAGAGATTTTTGAATCAAACTATACCATACCACTTTGAAACTATTGAAAAGAAATATCATTTCAAAAACATCATGTCCATATAAATAAATCCTTAAAATCATTTTGAAAACATGGGAATTAATTAAAAAGATTTAGAAAGATAAATCTTTAAAACTTTTAAAATTTTGATCTTGATAAAGAGTACCTTTCAAATATTCTTAAAATATTCATTTTAAATCATTTAAAACTCACATAATTATAAAATAAAACATTTACTTTGAAAATATTCTTATAAACTTGTAAAGTAAGCTTTGATGATTTTATAACGGCGGAAAATAGCCGCACCCGCTGTATAAGTTAAAAAAACATTCTTACATTAAATTTGACGAAAAGGTTAAAAGTTCCTTGTTTGGAAAATGACGGAATGATTCCTTTAAAAACACATAAGGTTATAAATGACTTTAACCCATTATCTATTAAATAGTAAAAATGTTTTTAAATACATTTTTAAGGAACATGGATGTGGATGATAATGAGATCCCAGTAGATAATTACGTATAAACAACCTCGGATAACGAAGAGATTGTGAAATAAACCCTTACCTTATACATTTCCTTGGTTGGGGGTAGGTTAACCTCCTCTATAATGGTGAAATAATTGTTATTAAATAATACAAGAATCATATACATTAATATTGATTTGTTAATAATATCTTAGTATTATCATTGTTTTGGGTGTTAACTTACTCGTTTTCTTTTATATGTTTTGTTACGTAAGCCATGTTTGTAATGGATAGGTTGTATCATAATAATATCCAGAAGGATATCAAGTCCTTAGATACTATTATTAATCATCATATGAGAATTACACTTGAATGGATACGATGGAGAATGAATCTCATCGCGTTCGTGGAGACGGTAATCTGTACGTACGCACGAGCGACAATATCATTCTTTTGATGTTAAAATAATATATAATTGGATTTTATATAATATATAAAGAATAATTATCATGTTATATTTATTATTTACATTATTTACACATCATTATTATACTCATCCAAATAATAATTTATTGAATAACAATTACACCATGACGTGGAGACGGTAAGCCGTACGTACACACGTATGGTGACATGTTATTCAAAGGATGGATAGAATACTAAATATGTTTGTACCATATTTATAATAAAATCACAGTATATATATGATACTGGATTTATTATTTTAGAATGGTAACAACAAAGGAAGAGGATGTGGAAGAAGAAAGGAACATGAAAAAGGTGGTGAAATCATTATCTCTTCTTCGGGTTCTTCCTTTTGATTTGATCAAAAGGGATCATTAGGTTGGCTTTCTGATAAAATTAAGACCTCTAGGTTGTAGTGAGTTATGTTGAGAGAGTATTTTGTCAGGTGTTGGCCGATCCAAATGTCTTTGAATCTATGAAGTAATGAGAAGGGGTAGTGCCCTTTTATAAGAGGGGTGAGGGGCACCTTTGGAAAAGCTAGAAATATTAATTTATAATAAATTCATATTTGGTTTATAATGGCTCCAAAGTTGATTATTTAAATGTTAAGGTGGTTATGGGTCGAAATCCATTCATCTAATAGAATTTATATAGGTTTGGGTTACTATATTAACCTTATCTTTAAGTATTAACTCTAAGTTAATTAGTTTCACTTTTACAATGTCTCTTTGTATTTTTATATTATATGGTTATTAAACTTACTATATACATCCAAGAGACCCCCAAGTAGACCATTAATGATAAACCTATCATTATATAAGTCTCTTGGCCGAACCTTAGATTTTTAAAAATTTAATATCAATTAATAATATAATATTTGTTTTAAAAACTCTTTTATGTCAATTCTGACACTATTCAATAATTGATTTTTGTGAAACTCATAATAGAATGATTACTTCGAACAAAGTAAATTAAATAAATACGAATATGTCATATTAACCTACAAAATTAGTTTAATTCAATAAAAGTCTCAAATTATATTTATTTGGGTACTTATAATATCAATTATTTTAATTTTTCACTATTATGGTAATTACTGCATCATCATTGTGTCCTTAATAAATTAAATTATTTAATGTCTAAAAATTATATATAAAATACCATTATGTAGGAAGTCGTTTTAGCATTCTAATGAATTTTATAGACGAGAATCCAACATATATAACCCTATGTAAAAATTGTTTTTTCTAAAAGATATATGCTGGTGTCATTTTTGTATTCATTTTAACTTAATTAAAATAAAGTGTCCCTATCACTTACAAGTGGCACCATGGGGTCCCCAAATCGACCCAAGGATACCTATGGTCGATCTTGTATCAACCAATAAGGTTAGGACACGTTTTCGGGTAATTTTTTATTATTATAATATATATTTTTAACCCTTATTTACCGGATTTACCCTTTAACCATGATAAATAAAATATTTACTAAAGTAATTATTCAAAATGTCTAAAAATAAAAGTTACCTATTTACACTATTTCAACATCCTGATTCAAAATATGGAATCCATTTTTTGAAATTCAAAACACATAAGTGGGAGAAATTAATTTAAAATTAATTCCCGCTGCCAAAACAAAAAGCGTGTTTTTAAGATATAATAACTATCAAAAGATTGATACTTGTCTATGTTCAGTTTAATTGTGAAATTATGTCCAATGACCAAAATTGTATTAAATGGTAAAAATATATTCTAAATATACTTTAAAACCACTCAAATTCATAATTTATCAATATAAATTATTTCGATTAAAAAAGTTGTTTTTAATTAAAATTTAGTAATTTTCACTATTCATCAAAATATTAAAGTTATCCAAAAAGTACCAAAATTTCACCTTAGGATAAATTAGATATTCCAAATCCAAAAATGAAGTCCATTTTGAAATATAAAATATATATAATTTCAAAAAGTATGTATTACTATTCATAACGGCTAGTTTGATTAGTTATGGTGTGTGTTAGATCTCAAAGTTGCGTACAACACACGCTGCTATATTATTCATAGGAAAGCGTACCGTGGAAGCATGGGATGTTTCATTTTAAATTTTTGATGTCCCCATTTAGTCAAAAAGTTTAAAATATTGTATTTAAAAAGGGTTCACTATTAAAATTTGGTAAAAGTGCAATACTAAAAATGTATTTGTTCTTACATTATGTCTAAAAAACTCATAATATGGATTCTAAAATTATAAAGATTATAGAAAGTTTAAAATTTAGTTAATACTATTCATTACCTCTTTTGAACAGCTTGTTTGGTAAGTCATGGTGTGCTTGAACTTGGTGTTGCGTGTAGTGCAAGTTATTGATTTATTTTGATGAAATAACACACTATGAAATCTTGGGGTGTTACACTAGAAAACCTAGATGGATGATGTATCAAATATGGAAATTAATTCAAAATCTCCTAACCATCATTTAATGGAATCTATGAAAACCTCATGTTCTATAAATACATTATATTCTTGTCACAATGAAACTAAACCTATTAATGAACCTAAACCTATTAATGAACCTGAAATCACCAGTCCTTCATTTTCTAGAGGTATTAGAACTCTTAAGAACCATACTTTTGATGTCGTTATGGGAGACTTAGACAAATGAACTCAAACTAGAGCTTCTCATAGAAATTAGGTTGAACATAAAGACTTATTGTAACGACATGATAATAAAAACATTATTAATGTTATCAATGATGAATTTTGGGTGATGTTTATGCAATAAGAACTTAGTCAGTTTGAAATGAACAATGTTTGGAAACTGGCTGACAAACCCAAAGACACATTCACCAAAGGCACTAAATCAGTGTTTAGAAATAAGGTAAATGAAGCTAGTAACGTAGTTAGAAACAAGGATACATTGGTTGCACAAGGCTATAGTAAATAATAAGGAATTGACTATGAAGAGACCTTTTCACCAATAGTGAGTGTTGAAACCATTAGAATTCTGCTTGCTTATACTGCACATATGAATTTCAAACTATATAAAATGGATGTAAAATGTGAATTTCTAAATGGTTATATAGATGAGGATGTTTTTGTTATAAAAACCCATAGTTTTTTAAAAACTTATTTTCCAAACTACATTTTTAATGTATCAAAAGTCGTATACGGTTTAAAAGAAGCTCCATTATCTTAGTATGATAGATTATGTACTTTTCGTATTTCCAATGGTTTTCAAAAAGGAATAGCTAATAATGCACTTTTTATATAAAGAATTTACAATTATGGTTTAGAAGTGAAAATATATGTAGATGAAATTTTCTATGAATATTCAAAAAAATATTTATTTATTGAATTTTATAAAATGTTACAAAACAAATTCGAAATGAGTCTAATAGATGAACTCAAAATCATTCTTGGATTTCAAATCATTCAAAAAAATGATGGTATTATTTTAAATCAATGTAAATATACTAGAGGTCTTCTAAAAGATTTTGGACAGGATAGCACTAAAAGAAGTGACACTCCAATTAGTACTTCATGTAAGTTGGATCTTGATGAAGATGAAAAATCTGTTGATTAAACCACATATAGAGGAATGATTGGAAGTTTACTCTACTTGACTACTAGCTGACCTGACATTATGTTCAGTGTGTGTATGTGTGCTCTATTTCAAGAAAAACCTATGGAATATCATTTAAATGTTGTTAATAGAATTTTGAAATACCTCAAGAATACACCCAATCTAGGTCTATTCTATCCTAGAAGAAAATAATTTGAGTTAGTGAGTTATTCTGATACTGACTTCGGTAGATGAAAGTTAGATAGAAAAAGAACCTCTGGAACATGTCACTTTTTAGGAAAGTCACTAGTATCATGGTGTAGTAAGAAACAAGACATTTTTCCATTATCTACTATAGAAGCTAAATACATAGCTGGTGGCAGTTGTTGTGTACAAATTTTGTGGATGAAACACACATTACTAGATTACGGATATCAATTCAGGCATGTACCTATAAATTGTGACAATACAAGTGCTGTTAACATCTCAAAAAATCATGTTTCACACTCTAGGACAAAACACCTTGATGTATGACATAACATTTGGAGAGTTCATTATCAAAAAGCGATATCACATTGGGATTCATTGGAAATGAATATCATCTTGCTGACATATTCACAAACCACTAAATTCTGAAAGAATAGATTACATCATACATGAATTGGGTATGATAAATCATAATTAGTAATTATATTGTTTCAAATTTTATAGTTTCACAAGTCAGTATCTTGAGAGTATTGTTTTACTCTAAAGGATCAATATTTTTACCATCTTAAGAGTTACTGTTTCATGTTTATAGTCTCAGAGTTACAGTTTCTTGGTTACTGTCTAGAACTTACTGTCTCAAATAATACTGTCGTGCAGTTTAGAAATCACATTATTACAGTCTCACCATGAAAGTTGATTACGACCTCACTATAAAGATGTTTTATTTTTTATTTATACATTATAACCAGTATTGCGGAAATTCATTATTTTATTCATTTTACATTCTCGTGCTTTTGATCCTGCAAAACTTGATATCACTAAATGATAAAATAAAAGAACTTTCACTCGTTAGTTACCAGAGCTCTCTTCTCTCAAACCATAACCCCTCTTTCAACCCTTCTCTCTCTCGAAACTTTGGGGAATTGTTAGGATGAATCACCCATCGTTGTCAACTCCTAAGAAGCATAGTTCAAAGAAGAACTTGAAAATCACACCGAAGTTATCACTTGATGGCCTACTGAATCCGAATATGGTGAACATAGTACTGGTACCTGCAAAGGAGATATGACCTAAGTGGATTCTGTCAATTAATTATTTGGTATTGAAAATGATAACTAATCAAAGATGTCTAGATTAGTTCACACAGGAGGATAGGCCTATTTACCCAAAGCATGTTGCACAGTTTTATTTGTTTGTTCAAATCTCTTTGGATTCTGAAGATGGATATATTGTGTGGAGTTGGATCAACAGTCAGATTTGTAACCTTTTCTTCGAGGTTATGGAATGCATGCCTTAGGATACCTCATGTGGGTATTTTTGAGGAATAACAGAGGGGTCCTCTACCTCCGAGTGAGTTTTGTGTTTTGGAAAAATCTTTGAGAAGTTTAACAGGGAATGAAACTAAGAGGAGACCATTGCTGCTGAGCTAGATGGTGAATATAAACTCTTTTTTACGTTTGTTCAGAATTTGATTAGCCCTAGAAAAGGTTATTTTTTTGTACTCAAGTATGAGGATGTATTTTTTATGCATCCCATGAAAAATGGACATATGATCACCTATGAAACTCTGTCACAAACCATATGTGTGAGTTGATCAAAACAACCTCCAAGTCAACCTTCCTATTTTATTAAAGTCATATCTCAGTTATGCTTCATACAAAGGGATTGGTTGGACCAGATGAAGAATCCATTACGGATTATGAGTTCTACCTTTTGAAATTTATATTAAAGAGAATGAAAATCAATTGGAATCTATGGATAAAAGTGTGGGTGGAAGATAGTGATAGTGTTTATGAAATGTTTAATCATGTGGAACACCCTTGAAGACATAAGGATATTTCTGATCCTAGTTTGGGACCAGGTGAGATGGTTGATTATTCTGACAAAGAAAAAGAAGAAGAGGTTTTTATACCTTCAAAAGAAAATTTTCTTGATAAAGAAGACAGTACATATGATCCTCAAATCATAATTGAGAAGGAAATTCCTATTCTTGCTTATGTTGTTGATCTATAAGAACAACTTTCTTCCAAATAAGAATCATTTTCTAAGCTATGTAAAAGGGATGTTGTAGAAGACAGTATAGAAGAAGATATTTCTTTTGTGAATGAAACTACTCTTAAGGAACACCCAGAAGAACAAGTTGTTCCAGATGTTTTTCAAGCTGCTAAAGAGAGAATAGAGAAAGACTTTCAGTTGTCTAGGAAGGAAATAGGTGATTAAATTAAGGATGAATTCGTGGAAATAGATCAAGGATCTAAATCTCTCAGTCTTGAGAAAGATGCACCTATTGAGTTGGAGCATCCCCCAATCTGAAATCTGTTGAAGTCCCTGATATGATTGATCCAATCTTAGTTAATACATGGTATAAATTCCCCAGTTATTTTGATGTGACTGATTCTCAGGAAGTCATAGTTATAGGAATTTATCTGTCTACTATGTCTCATTTGATACTGGCATCTGCACCTAAAGCTATCTCTACCAAAGAAACTGTGCATGTAATAGCTTCTATTCTTAAACCCTCACATGAACCTCCATATCTAGTGAATAGAGATGATATGAATGCTTTTTTAGGTACCCTATTGGAGGGAGTTAAGAAACTCATGAATACCCAACCATCTACAGTAACAAATATATGTGATAAAGATGCTTCCCTATTGTTGGAAAAAGTCATATGGCTGGTTCAACCCAAGATTCATCCTGATATTCATGAAGTCGAAGTTGAGAGTAAACTACTTGGTGATGTAGTCAAGACTCTCAGTGGTATGGTTAAAGATATGCCGAGAATGACAACCTCAAGAACAGAACCTGTTTCTTATCCTATTGAGGATATTTTTAGTCAGACCCCACATGAAGTAGCCTCACTGATTTAACCCGATCAAAATTCCTTAGCTGAGAAGGTAGCTGAAAGAAACAAGAAGATTGTTCAAGAGATGTATGAGCTTGTTATTGGTCTTAACAAGTTAACTGGTGAGTATAAGGGTTGTCTCCAGAAAGTTCTTAGTCAACTAAAATTCCTTACCTTAGTGGTCACTTCTTATCGTACTTCTGAATAATCATCTCAACCTTCTTTAGACATGATCTTCCCCAAATAGTTGTCAAATAAGAACATCAATCTGTGCTTAGTTGATTTCACAAGGAATCCCTATCTTATGTTATCAGGAATAGTAACAGAGTTATTGATTTTGTTTGAATTCGTTCCATGATTTAAAATGATGCTTAGCACAAAATTTCTAAGAAGGTGGACTTCTACTTCAATAGGATATTCTTTAAGAATTAAATGACCAACCACTTCATATACCTTGTGGAGAATCTGAGGATTCCTCCGGTTACTGATAGTTTCAAAACTTATGTCCAAAAGATGAAAGATTTTACTTTTTTGTTGGATAATTTTATAAAGAACAAAGATGACTTTGAGAAATCCATGCAGTATGGTGGTGAAATCATTTCTAGCTTCTTCAAGATTTGGAGAATTTACCATCATGTCCATAGTAATGCCATTGTTTCTCCTGTAGTGGCACCCCTAAGATCTGGTTTTCCCACCTTCTCATCCTATTCCCTTGCCCCCAAATCTATGTGTGTCTCTCAAGCTCTGAGTTAGATCAGGCCTGTAATCCTTGATCAACAGTTTCCTCAGTCTTCCACTACACCTACCTTGGCCCCATCTATTTTGAAGGACTCCCTTTACCTTCTCTGTCCACTATTTAACCACCTTCCTCCATTTCTACCTCTAATCTTATGGCTTCTCCATCTGATGATGCAGCCATGGGAAAGTAGAATACAATCCAGTGCTAAAGAACAGGTACTAGTATATTTTGATAGGGATTTTTTATGTATTCGTGTTACTTACTGTTTGTACTAAAACACTTTATCAATCTAATGCATTGTGCACTTTTATTGTTTCTTCTTATTTAATCTTTTTGATAATCTCAAAAGGGGGTGAAATATGTATTCTATATGCACTAAATACACATTAAAGAAGATACACGTCACCTAAGAATAAATCTCTGACTCACATGATTTGTGATCATCCAAAAGGGGGGGATTGTTGGACTCCTCACTTTTTAGTCATGTTTTATTGATCACATACCATATACATTCTGTAAACCCTGTTAATCCTATTTAGTCTATCTAAAATCATTTTTATAGATGATTAGTTTCTTTATTCATTAAGTAATTATTTTAAACCATTTTTCATATAATAACGTTATCTTATGAATGATTGTGTTTAATTAATTCTTTGAATATTACTATTTAAGTATGTGTACAAAAATTTTACTAAGTCTAAGAAATCGTGAGTCTTCCACCGGTTGTGTTTTTCTAGAAAAGGATCCAGACATTGTGACCATCCAGAAACTGTAACCATATAGAAACTGTGACCATCCATACACCTTATCCATCTAGACACCACGCCCATCTAGACACCGTATCCATCCAGAAAACATGACTATCCATGTATCGTGACTATCCAGACACTATGACCATCCCGAAACTGTTAACATCCTTACATAATAACCATCCAAACACCGTAACTATCCAGACACCATGAACATCCAGACAACGTTTCATAAAGACACTATTTATAACACCATTTCATGGAGACACCGTTTCATGGAGACACCGTTTATAGAAATAGTGTGACACAATTTCATAATCTATTTTTTGTTTTTCAATTTGATTTCTAACTATCATATTTGAAGCTTTTAAATGCACTAACTTAATTAAAGATTCATTGTAGACATGTCACGTGACAGTATAAGGTACGAGGTGCAGAATACATGTATCATGTCTGTAACGAACCATTGTTTTTCAATGTAAATTCCCTTCATATAATTATGTAATAAAAGAACATCAAAACACAATATTATGAACTACTAAGTGATAAGTGACCTTTAAACATAAGTTTTTCACTTCTGTATTTGGAATTTTGAGAATCTGACATTCACGGTTGTGTTCAAGATGATTTTTGGAGTCTAATAAAATAAAAAAATTGTGAATAGTAACCAAACCTTATGAATGGTAACATACCCTTATGAATAGTGATATCCCCTAATTAATAGTAATCTTAACTATGATAGTATAAAAATAATATTCAAGTGAAAGTATGATGTACCAATATCTTATAATGAGTAAATGAATGTTTTAAAACAGTTTTTTAGTAATAAAACATGATTTTAAATAAATATTAAATTAATCATATTTAGAAAATTATTTTTGAAAAATGGACTTCATTTTTGGATTCTAAATGTCAAAAAATTGTTGGGGTGAATTTTTGGGATTTTTCTGAAATACTATAATTTTTATGAATAGTGAAATACCGTAATTTACAAAAATAAGCTAAATAAGCTAATTATAGAGTCATGTGTGTTGTTCTGATGATGTAAGCCCACCTGTTTTGGTATGACATGATAAAATTACTAGTATTGGTTATTAAATTCTCACTATTCCTTATCATAGAGGAAATTAATAAACTAATGAATTTTATATTAAGGAAACCCCTCTCTCCTCCACTATAAAAACACCTTTCACACCCTCATTTCCTCACACCTCTCAAGCTTCGAGCCTTCTCAAAACTCTACCCAAACATCTTCAATTGACCCTCTCCCCTGTTCAAGAGCTGTTGGTATCATCAAAAGACCAATCCTAGCTTCCTTAAGCAGAATCTCAATAGGGGGATTTAAGAGGTAATTTCTCTCCCTCTTCTCCTTTAATTTCCTTTCAAGTTCATGTTCATTTCATGATCTCTCTCCACCCATCTTCATCCAAATGGTATTGTAACTCTATTATTATGAATATAATTGAATGTTATGATGCTAATCAGATATTCTATCATCAAACCCCCTTTCCCTCTTCCTTTTGTTTATTTCAGAGAACGTTGTTTTTGAGGTGTTAATTTATCACCTTCAAGAACGACATGTTTTCTTCATCCATTTCTACATTCAGAGCGGGTGATGAAACAATTTTTATGGTTGAACCAGAATATGTTATATGTATTATGTTCTAATTAATGTTCTGGAACTGACTTATGTACATATTACTAAGTGATAAATAAAAACAAGTTCATTGTAATCAAAAAACTGCCCAAATTAACCCAAACATTCGTTATTGAATATTTATCTAATGATTCATCCACATTGTATATAATATAACTCATTATAAGATCATTTTAAATTTTTTAATGTCAGTAATAACTTGTAATATTAGTTCTGGATGTTTACCCTTATTCTTCCCAAACTTCAATTTAAGAATACAAGTGAACCACTCATGAAAACCATAAAAACAAACATTCCCGAATAAATTTTTTAAACTCTATAACTCATCCAAAGGCACATAAAATCACTTAATGGAACCATAATGAACCATATTAATGTAAAAAAGGTTTTTTATTTCTAAATAATGAATATAATGTCATTATATAGGACATTAAAGAGATGGAAGCATTCAGATACAAGGTTAGGGGAAATTCTCGAACCCAACTTTCATCCTTCAGGTTCTCCATCTTTCAATCCATTTTTCAAATGGTTACTCCATAAAAATCATTTGTTCATCATTTTATTTCCTTATCTAGGATATACATCTTTACCACTATTGTTTGTGTCAAACAAAATGTTTTCCAAAAGAACATTTCTTTTAAGAACTCACCTTTTACTTCTCATTCAAGGTTGATGGTTCTTGTATCAAGTATGTTATTCACTCTTTGTTTTGGGAACCCAAAGATTGTGAATGTGTTCTTATGTGATGAAAATAATTCGTTACATGGGTTAGTTATGTTCATTATTGATATATTTTCTATGTGGAATGGAAGATAATGATAATATTATGAGGTGACGGGTGTTCCCGGAATTATATAGCGCAATATGAATGTTTGAATGTGACTGGTGCACCCAGAATTATACAATTATTCAATGAATTGGGTAAAGTGATGAATCTCATGAGTAAATGTGAAATTATGTGTGAACAAGTTGCTAGATTGGTTCACAAGTATGTGTGGTATTTAACCACAAGGACATGATGTTTCATTTTTTATGCATTGCCAGATTTCAAGTCTTATATTTATGCTTCCTATCGTGTTCATGATCTTTTTCCCATGATATGATTATGCTAACCCCATGCTATATTGTTATTTTATATACTCTTACTAGGATTCTTTCTCACCCCCTTTTGATTTATATCCTCAGGTATCTACATGTACTAAAGATAGGACAAGTGCCAATAAGAAGCTAGAGAAAAATAAATTAAATAAATGTTTATGCTTATTGTTTTAATTGTTATGTATGGTCCTAGTTTTCCCAAGACACTAAACATTTAGATCCTCTATGCGTAATACTATCATGTTGTTTATCTTTAAAATTATGTAATAGTAATGTAAGAAAAGTTTGGGTCGTTATAGTTGGTATCAGAGAAACGGTTTAGTTAATTTTGGAATTAGGATTAGTGAACCGTAGAGAAAACCTATATCATGAGACAAATTACAAATATTCACACATGAATATTTACATAGGGATCCCATATGTTATGCTTTTAGTATAAATTTTTCATGTTAATAAGTTATTTATTCATGACTTGTTTACTTATGTTTTTTTCTAACCTTTTCTATTTTAGAAAATGGTGGGAACCAGGAGAAATCAGGCCAACAACTCGTGCAAGGTCCAATGCAATGATTTCTTGAATGACATCCCCAATGATTTGGGAGGTGGAGTTCATAACTTTATGGTGATTCATACCCAATTTTCTCCTATCATGAACAATAACCATAATAATGGGGAACATCATCCTCCAACAAAGAGGGGTCAACTGGCTATCGAATGTTTTATGTGGTAGCGACCACTGACATTTAGTGGATCCTCTGATCCACTAATTATAGAACAATGGGTCAACTCCATAGAGAAGATCTTTTGTGTTCTTCACTATTCTGAGATGGAGAAGGTCACCCTACCCATTTATCATCTAGATGGAGAAGCCGATCAATGGTGGGATTTGATTAAGAACATCAAGCCAAGGGAGGATATTGAAGAGATCGAATGGGAATACTATAAAATAATGTTTCTTAACAATTATTTCCCAAGAACTCTTCGCACTAAGATGGAGAGAGAATTCATAGAGCTCAAGAAAGAAGAAGGAGAATCTGTCACAACCTATGAAGAGAATTTCACAAGGCATTCAAGGTGTTCTTTGGGTTTTGTTACCAACAATGATAGAAAAATTGATGGATCCTTCAGTGGATTATAACCACACCTTTGGAAGGCTTTTGCAATTCTAGACATTGGGAGTTATGAAGAAGTTTTTCGATGTTCCCTCAAAGTGGAGATAGAGTTTTGAGAATAGTCCCATTGCTATGGGGATAAGAAACGTAAGATAGAGTTTCAAGGTGGAGGATATAATGACAAAAGTGGGAAGAACACTCAACGACCCACATGCCAAAAATGTGGGATGTTGCACCATGGGAACTGTCTCAAAGGGACGGGGAAATTGTTCAAGTATGGGAAAGAAGGAAACTATGCTCAAGAGTGTCGAGAAGACACGAAAAGGAAAGAGAATGTAGCCGATGAAAGGAGAAAACCACTCATGGTTCAATGCTACAACTATAGGGAGCTAGGGGTATAAGAAACGAAAGATGGAGTTTCAAGGTGGAGGATATAATGACAAAAGTGGGAAGAACACTCAACGACCCACATGCCAAAAATGTGGGATGTTGCACCATGGGAACTGTCTCAAAAGGGACAGGGAAATTATATAAGTATGGGAAAGAAGGACACTATGCTCAAGAGTGTCGAGAAGACATGAAAAGGAAAGATAATGTAGCCGATGAAATTAGAAAACTAATCATGGTTCAATGCTAAAACTATAGGGAGCTTGGGCACTATGAAAACCAGTGCACTAAACCTCGAGTTCTCGAGGGTAATTAGTGTCAGTAGCCACCAAATCCAAAGAAACAAGGGAATGCTTATTCCATCACTACTGCAGAGGTGGAGCATGATAATGAAGTCGTACAAGGTATACTTCCTATTCACTCAACAATGGAAAAAGTCTTACTTGATTCTAGTTATATGCATTCCTTTATATCTTTCATGTTTTATAGAACTATAGAATTGAATCCCCAAAACCTTGAAGAAGAGACATATGTAAAAATACCAAGTGGTGAAATCATTTCAACCCAAGTATTAGACTCTCCTCATGTTGGCATATGTGGGAAGATTCTTCCAAAAAATCTTGTAATACTTCCCTTGGTGGAATTCGATGCTACAATGGGAATGGATTGGCTCTTGTTATATAGAGCACATATCAACTGTCGAGAAAATAAAATATCTTTTCATATTACGAACTATCCCATGCTACTCCAAAAATTCAAGGAAGATCATGAATCTCCTTTGAAAAATCCTTCAATGGTGTGGGTGTTGATTCCCTATGATTAATCATACCTCTCCCAAATGGTTGAGTTGAAGGAAAGTGCCAACCATGAGGAAATACCCATCGTGAGGGAATAAAACGATGTATTTCCCAAAGAGTTACCCAGAAATCCCCTAGATCATGAGGTTGATTTCTCAATTGACCTCATACCCGGATCTACTCCGATGTCGAAGTGTCCCTATAGGATTGCTCCTATCGAACTGGAGGATTTAATGAAGTATCTTCAAGAGAATCAGGAAAAAGGGTTCATATTCCCTAGTGTATCACCTTGGGGTGCACTCGTTCTCTTTGTAAAGTAGGAGGATGGAACAATTCAGCTGTGTATCGATTATCAAGAACTGCACAAGATCACCTTAAAGAAAAAGAGTCATCTTCCAAGGATTGACGACTTGTTCGATCACTTAAGAGGATCTAAATAATTCCCAAAGATGGATCTCTCTTCTGGATATCATTAGGTAAAGGTGAAGCAGGAAGATGTTCAGAAGACTGCCTTCCGAACAAGGTATGGGCACTATGAGTTTTTGGTGATGCCCTTTGGACTTACTAATGCCCCTGCAATCTTCATGGATTTGATGAAGAGAGTCTTTAGACACTAACTCAGCAAATTAGTGGTCGTGTTTATTGATTATATTATCATATACTCCAAGAGAAAGGAGGAACATGAAGAACACTTAAGACTTGTGTTGGCGACATTGAGAAAGGTGAAGTTGTATGCCATGTTCAGAAATTGTGACTTTTGGATGAAGCAAGTCATGTTATTGGGACATGTTATCATAAGTGGGGGAATTTCTTTGGATCCACAAAAAACAACGATGATTGAGGAATGGCCCAGGACCTCTAGTTTCACAGAAATCTGTAGTTTTCTTGGATTAGATGGGTACTACCGATGTTTTGTGAGAAACTTCTTCGAGATTTTCAGACCTGCTAACTAAGTTAACAAGGAAAGGGGTAAAGTATGTCGGGATGGAAGAATGTGGGGTAATCTTCATGGAGCTAAATAGAAGGATGATCACTGCACCTATACTCTCACTACCTAAAAGTGGAGAATGTTTTGTGATATACAATGATGCTTCAATGAAAGGCTTGGGTTGTGTACTTATGCAAAATGAAAATGTGATAGCTTACACCTCACTACAGTTGAATATCTATGTGCAGAACTACCCGACACATGATCCTAAGTTGGTAGTAGTGATTTTTTCCTTGAAAATCTAGCGACACTACCTTTATGGTGAGAAGTGTGAGAAATACACTGACCAATAGATCCTAAAGTATATATTCCCACAAAAGGAGCTCAACATGCATCAAAGGAGATGGTTAGAGCTAATCAAGTATTACAATTTCTCTATTAAATATCATCCTAGGAAGGCGAACAAAGTAGTTGATGCTCTCGGCAGAAATGAACCTACTACTCTATCCATGCTGCGGATTGAGAAAGACCAGATCTTCTTGGATATGCCGAGAATGGGTTTGGAAATCATAAGGTCAGGGGATACATCGTACCTTTCCCAAATTATTGCGCAACAATCCATCCATGATAGGATTAGGGAATCACAAATGGATGATGTGGATATAAAAATGAGGGTGAATGTAGTAAAGGAAGGGAAGCATATAGAGTTCCATATCGACGATGATGGTGTGATTCGGTTTAGTACACGGCTTTGTGTGCCTTCATCACACGGAATAAAGAAGAAACTATTGGATAATGCCCATAGCTCAACTTTATCTATCCATCCTCGGAGTACCAAGATGTACTATGATCTCTGAGAACACTTCTAGTGGGATAACATAAAGAAGGATATTGCATAATATATATCAAGGTTCTTGGTAGGTCAGCAAGTTAAAGATGAGCGAAAAAAGTCCAACGGTATGATTCATCCATTGCATATACCCTTGTGGAAACGAGAAAATGTTACTATTGACTTTGTCATGGGTCTTCCGAAGATGTCGAAAGGAAATAATGTGATATGGTTTGTGGTTGAACGACTCACCAAGAATTACCATTTTATCGCTATTCGGGAAGATCTCTCCCATGAATAACATGAAAAGATATATGTGAAGGTAGTGGTGAGACTGCATGGTGTTCCGCTCTCAATTGCCTCTGGCCATGATCCATGGTTCACATCTAATTTCAGGATGAGCCTTCAACGTGAATTGAACACTAAATTAAATATCAGCATGACCTATCACCCCCAAACTGATGGCCAGTCTAAAAGAACTATTTAAACGCTTGACGTAATGCTAAGAGCCTACTCTCTAGAATTAAAATGTTGATGGGATCAGAATCTCCCATTGGTTGAGTTCTCATACAACAATAGCTTCCACTTTAGTATTTAGATTGATCTATATGAAGCTCTGTATGGAAAGTGATGTTGAACTAAATCCTTTTGTGATGAAGTTGGAGAAAGAAACCTACTTGGACCTGATCTTGTTCAAGAGATGACAGAGAAGGTTCAAGTCATCCAGAAACACATCAAAGATGCTCAAATTCATGAAAAGAGCTATGCTGACAACTGTCGAAGGTACATGGAGTTCGACATTAGAGATAATGTCTTCCTTCAAATATCTCCATGGAAGAGAGTCATGTGATTCATGAAGAAAGGGAAGATAAGCCCAAGGTATATTCGCCCCTTTCAGATCATTGACTACATAAGAGCCGTGACCTATCATCTTGCACTTCCACTGAATATGGCTCACATTCATGATGTGTTTTATGTATCACTACTGAGGAAGTACATACCAGACCCCTCACATGTACTAAACATAGAGGTGGTGCAGCCTAAAGATGATCTCTCCTATGAGGAGCAGCCGGTACAAATTCTGTATCGAAGAGATAAGGTTCTACACAACAATACAACCCATCTTGTCAATGTGTTGTGGAGGAAACATAATTTTGAGGAAGCATCTTGTGAACCAGAAGAGGAAATGAAGGAGAAACACCCTCACTAGTTTGTGTAAATTGAAATTTCAGGGCTAAAATTTCTTAAGGGGGGAATAATATAAAGACCCAAATTTTTTCAATGGAAATTCCATTCTTATAATTATGTCATATAATAAAATGAAAACACAACATAATGAAATAATAATTGATAAGTTAACTTTAAACATAAGTTTGTCAGTTCTATGTTTGAAATTTTGAAAATCTGACATACACGGTGGTGTTGAAGATGTTTTTTGGAGTCTAGTAAAACAAAAATAATTTTTGGTGAATAGTATCCTACCCTTATGAATAGTAACATACCCTTATGAATAGTGATATACCCTAATTAATAGTAACCTTACCTATGTTAGTATAAAAAATATTCAATTGAAATTATGATGTACAAATATTTTAGAATAAGGAAATGGATATTTTAAAATTGTTTTTAGTAATAAACCATTATTTTAATTAAATATTAAATTAATAATATTTAGAAAATTATTTTTGAAAAATGGACTTCATTTTTGGATTCTAAATGTCGAAAAATGGTTGGGGAAAATTTTTGTGATTTTTCTGAAGTACTTGAATTTTTGGTGAATAGTTGCATACCGTAATTTATAAAAATAAGCTAAATAAGCTAATTATAGAGTCATGTTTGATGTTCTACTGATGTAAGCCCACTTGGTTTGGTATCACATGATACAATTACTATTCTTTTTCATTAAATAATCACTATTACATGTCTTAGGGGAAATTAATAATGTAATGAATTTTATATTAAGGAAACCCATCTCCCCTCCACTATAAAAACCACCCTTCACAACCTCATTTCCTCACACCTCTCAAACTCCAAGCCTTCTCTAAACTCTACCCAAAAATCTTCCCCAGAACCTATCCCACGTTCAAGAGCTATTGGTATCCTCAAAAGACCTAGCCTGGATTCCTTATGGAAAATCTCAAGAGGAGGATTTAAGAGGTAATTTCTCACCCTCTTCGCCTTTAATTTCCTTTCATGTTCAGGTTCATATCTTGATCTCTCCCCACCTATCATCATCCAAATGTTTTTGTAACTCCAGTATTATGCATATAATATAATTTTATTATGCTAATGGGATATTCTATCATCAAACCCCATTTCCCACTTCCTTTTATTTTATTAAAGAGAACGTTGTTCATGAGGTGTTAATTTATCACCTTCAAGAACGACATGTTTTATTCTTCCATTTCTACCTTCAGATCTGGTCATTAAACCATTTTTATGGTTGAACCAGAATATTATATATGTATTATGTCCTATTTAATGTTCTGGAACTGACTTATGTACATATTACTAAGTGATAAATTAAAACAAGTTCATTGTGATCGAAAAACCGACCAAATTAACCCAAACAATCTTCATTAATATAACTCATTAGAAAATCATTTTAAATTATGTAATTTCATTAATAACATGTAATATTATTTATGTATGTTTACCCATGTTCTACCCAAACTTCAATTTAATAATACAAGTGAACCACTGAAGAAAAACATAAAAACAAACATTTCTGAATAATGTTTTTAAACTCTATAATTCATCCAAAGGCACATAAAATCACTTAATGAAACCATAATGAACCATATTAAATTAAAAAATGTTTTGGATTTATAATTAATGAATATAATGTCATTATAAAGGACATTAATGATAAGGAATCATTCATATACAAGGTGAGGGGAAATTATCAAACCCAACATCATCCTTCGGGTTCTCCCTCTTTCACTCCATTTTTATATGGTTAGTTCTTAAAATTCATTTGTTTATCATTGTATTTCCTTATCTAGGATATAAATTTTTACCAATATTGATTGTGTCAAACAAAATGTCTTCCAAAAGAAATCTTCTTTTAAGAGATCACCTTTTACTTCTCATTCATGGTTAATGATTCTAGTATCAAGTATGTTATTCCCTCTTCATTTTGGGAACCCAATGTTCATGAATGTGTTCTTATGAGACAAAACCCATTGCTTACATGGGTTATTTATGTTCATTACTGATATATGTTATATGTGGAATGCAAGATAATGATAATATTATGAGGTGATGGGTGCACCTAGAATTATATAGCCCAATATGAATGTTTGAATGTGACAGGTGCGCCCGGAATTATACAATGCTCCAATGCATTAGGTAAAGTGATGAATCTCATGAGTAAATGTGAAATTATGTGTGAACAAGATACTAGATTTTTTCACAAGTATGAGTGGTATTTAACCATTAAGGCATGATGATTCATTTTTTATACATTTCTACATTTCATGTCTTATATTTATGCTTCCTCTCATGTTCCTGATCTTTTTCCCATGTTATGATTATGATCACCCCATGCTATATTGTTCTTATCTATCCTCTTACTAGGATTCTATCTCACCCCCTTATGATGTATATCCTCATGTAGCTACATGTACTAAGGAGAGGACAAGTTCCAATAAGAATCTAAAGAATAATAAATTAAATAAATATTTATGCTTGATGTTGTAATTGTTATGTATGGTCCTTGTTTTCCCAAGACACTAAACCTTTGGATCCTCTATGTGTAATAATATTATGTTTCTTATCAATAAAATTTTGTAATAGTAATGTAAGAAAAGGTTGGGTCATTATACTGTCATCCCCAACACATGAATTCAATGAATAAAAAGAATAGCATGGTCGGAAGAAAAAATACATGACTGTAGAAATGACAGTGTAACAGAAAAAACAAGTGTCTTCACAATAAAAAAGAATCACGAGCATTCATGTAACCCGACACTACTGAAGAACACACAAAGCATAATCTAATCCTAAAGTAGAGAACATTATCTCTCTATCAACTCCATGAAGAACGCGATCCTGATCTAGCTGACTTATGATACTCTGTTATCTACAAGAGGACTTGATTTCTGCATCGGCTTCATCCCAGATGACCAGAGCTGCATAGACTAACACTCAAAGAACTTCTAACCTTATCTCATTATTTATGATCTGTATTGTATTAATATTATCTTTCGAGAAGTGTATGTGTGTCTATATAAAAACACGCACTGTCACCTGCATCAAACTAAATGATAAATGATATCCTTTCCCTTACATTGTTTTACAATTTTGTATTCCCAAGGATAAGTGTGGAAGACGTCCATGTGTGACTTTATAGTTCATACCCATGAAGAATTTTGGAAGAGGTCATGTGACCTGGACACTATTATGTACTGTTGTTAACCCCAATCCAGGGTGGGGATCAAGTTTATGTAAATAAACTGCATGGTGGAAGGTGATCACCAAGTGGAGTGGATTAGGTCTCAGCTTGAGACTGAACCACTTGTTTTATATCCGTTGTGTTGTTTATTTTAGTGTTCTCTATTTTACTGTTTAATTCAAAAATCACCATATTTACTTTTATAGTTAATCTTGGAATGAAATTATAATTATTTTTCTTTATTATAATATCTTAAATAGAATTATTAATAATTTATTTTAAGATTACTAAGAATTAATCTATATTATATGAAGTAATTTATAAATTCAAACTTTCATAACTATATAACCATGATTGACTGGGTTGTATTTAAATTTATTGGGGAACCTTTTTAAGAATATTTTTTAAATAGAATGTTTTAATACATACTCAATTCACCCCCCCTCTTGAAAACTCTACTCTGACCACCATTTTTCAACCACAGAAATTTTTTCAAGACTATATTAGATGGAGGTAATGTAAAATGAAAATTTTTTCATCCTTGAAGGTGATAAATTAACACATCGCAGATAATGTTTTCATTTTTAGAAAAAAAGGAATAGGAGAAAAGGTTTCATTATGGAATTTTACTTCAGCATAATAACATTGAAATATATTTAAGGTACTATATTTATTAAAAAATTTGGATGAGGGGAGGTGAGGAAATAATAAAAAAAGAAACGATCTTGAAAATTAATTAAAAGAAAGGATAAAGGATTTTACTACTCGAATTCCTCCTCCATAAAAACCTCCTTAGGGATTTTTTTCTATTGATGAGAAAAAGGTATCATAGATGGTGGTGAGGGGTTTGGGAAGTGATTTAAGCATTATTTGGACTACGATCAAAGATTTAGAGGTGTGATGAGAAGAGGTGGTGAGGGGTGGTATTTATAGTGGAGGAGAAAAGTGTTTTCTCATTATTTTATTCATTATTTTCTAATTTTTCCTCAAGAAAAAATTACTGATGATTACCTGAATAAATAAAGTATAAAAGATAAATTTAATCTGAGATTATGGTTCCTAAATCAATAATGTTTCATGGAATAATAAATTCACATTATAATGTATATATACTGCAAATTGTTGTATTTCACTATTCACCAAAAATTAAAATATTTTAAAAAAACTCAATAATTAAACCTAACAATTTTTTATTTAAAAAAAGAACACGATTTTATTATAATAATTTTCTAAATATGAGAAATTTAATTTTTAATTAAAATCATAATTAACTTGGAAAAAACCAATTTTAAAATTATAACTGATTTTGTAACACTTTGAAAATTTAGCTAAGGTCCCAAAAAATTATCATATAATAATAAGATAACAAAATAATAATTTATGAAAAAATTTTATGGAATAACATTTGCTTATAAATTATTAACTTAATAATAAAATGTTAATTAAATATATGACTTATAAAAATACATACACTTAATTATTGATTTTTAAACCATTTATTTACCTATAATTAGATGTAATTATATCATATTTTCATTTATAAGATGCCTAAATTTTATTTATAATTTTAAGGGTGAGGGTACTATTCTATTGGATTGTTTACAATTCTTACGGGTTAAATTACTTTTCAGATGATAAAGTTACTATTTCATCAATATAGGTTCTTTAACTTTTAGAAATAACACTTATTTCATTCATTATTCATTTATAATGTTTATATTGTGTTCTTAAAGCGATTTTTTTATTTATAATATATGAAACAATTATATGAATGGAATTTCCATTGATATAATTTCTTGTTTTTATAGAGGTCGTGTAATATGTATGGGTCCCTTTACAAAAACGTGAATTTGGAATACTTTTGAACACCTATAAGATATAGAATATTAACCAAAACTAGGAAATTTTATGAGTGTTAAAGCACTATATGATATATAAGGGATTGATTTTAAAGATTTAGTAAAGTCTTAGGGAGATCACTTAGAGATGTATATTATTCTTAGAACAAACAATATAGCAAAGTATAGAACTACACTAAGATATGTTTGGGTAAAAGGAGTTATAGATTTAGAATTTCAAAAAGTATGGAACTTCCCCACCATACATAAGTATTGGTTTAATTAAGAAATTAGAAAAATTATTTAGATCCCTCTTATATATATGGGTTGTCAGATACTTGATATTTGGAAAAGTATTGAGTATCTCTATATTAAATAATTGTTGTTGGAGGGAATGAAATTCCAAAAGTGCACAAGACACTATGATATGAAAGAGCTTGGAAAAGTACTCGAAAATTGTAAATGTAATAAAGACACACTACATGATACATGATGGGTTATCAATTTTATAAAAAATGTGATATTTTTGAAAATAATTTTTCTGAAGGATAATTAATTAGATTTCAATATGTTTTGATGTTCATCAAATATTAAATGTCATGATTTGTTTAGTATTTTTTGATTCAATAAATCGGTTCAAGTGAAGAATAAGATAATAGATGATCATTATATAAAGAATTATATGAATTTCATTCAAGATGAATATGGCTCTAACATTTGCGATATTGTCAAACTGTGAAGAAAATGATCACACCATGAAGCAATATAAAGATGAATGACAGGCCATGTTGTATCTGTTGTATGATATGTCATCACAACATAAATAGGAGGCCACATTGTGATGTGTGGTGAAGATAATTTCATATGATAGATTCTTTATATGGAGTAATTTCTTGGATATTAGGCACAACACTAAAATCAGTTAATAAACTTGGTATCTCTATTTCTAGAGATTTCATGATGAAATCATGGGAAAACCTAAATAGATAGCATTGTTAGGGATTCATTCCCACGATGATATGACTATTGAATGCTTTTATGTATACATAGAATTAAAGGATTGTGGATATTGATTAATTATGAAGGAATGAAAACATTTTCATTTTGGAGGAAAATGGGGAATAAAAGTTCAAGAATAACGGTTTTTTAAATAAAGATATGATGACCAATATTAAATTTAGAATAAATCTATCCAAAAAATACGGTGAAATTATATTTATTCAGATTTGTGTAAATAATATTCAAGTGAAATAGAAAATATGAAAACAATAATGATAAAATAATAAAAATTGAAAGACAAAAATAGAGATAAAGAAGAGAGAGAATCCTGAAACTAAATATACTATAGTATATATTAAGTATTGAGGAAAAGGATAAAGATGTGAGTGAACCAAGACAAAAAATTTAGTGATAAATATTCTTATGAAAGACAAAAAAAAACCTAGTTTCCATAATGTATACTTTTTGTGTTGAATAAAAAGGTGCTCCAATGATTTTTAATAAGACATAATTATTATGCATTGAAGAAGATGAATAATCATAACACAAATAGATTTTAATTGATTCGGTTGATTAACAATTAGGATAAAGAATTGGAATATTGATATGGTTAGACTATGATATTTGTATGTCTGAATATCTTATTGATAATCACAACCTATGATATCCTTATATCCTACAGACTAAATAAATATGAGATAACCCATTAATTATTATTTTAGAAGAAACCTTAGATATTTATTCACATTAAAGAAATATATTAGACTTCCTAGGTTATTGGGGAGTTGATATTACATTTGATTAAGTTAGAGAGGATTACATTGAATCGTTTATTTTTTTTGGAAGTCCAATTTGGTTTTAGATACCAAAAAATGAAATTTAATTCTTTTAGTATACATATTTGGTCTTGGAATACTTTTTCATGGATATACTCTTTCACAAGAAACGTATAGATAATAAAATAGGAGTTGTGTGTGTTTTTTGATAATAATAATCACACACTAGGGATGTAGTAATCCACACTAGTTGTTAACTCTGTTATCAAATCCATGTGTGCCTTGTTTTTAACTAATTTATTCTACATTATTTTATACTGAATTTTATTTGAGAGGGTGAGTGAGATATATTCATTGAATAAGTTAAGTGGTAGGGGGTTCCAAATATGACCATACCTGATTAACTAGAACCAACCAGATTGGGTTGGTTTGGGTTGGGTTGGGTTTCATATTGTATATGGGTGGGTTGGTTTAAGTTTGGTCGGTCAGGTCATGGGTTAGAAAAATAATAATAGATCATGACCCATCCAACTTAATAAATCAATAATTTATTTACCTTCTGGGTTAATCTATTTGATGATGTGTTTATGGAATTTTTTAAATGAAAATTTCATAAAATTTTGAATTATTATTTTTTGGGGTCATTATTTTGTTTGTAATTTTAATATTTTAAATTTTCTAATTGTGTGTAATTTTAATTTCATTTATATTTTTAGATTTTCTGTAGGTTTTTTTATTATTTTAATTTACTTAACCCGACATGATAGACCCAACACATCCTTGTCCAGCTTGATTCTATTAAAGTTAGGTCATTTCAAAAAAAATATGACATGATCAAACCATTTTGGATTGGTTGAGGTGTAAAGGATTCCCAAAAGCAACCCAACCCAACCTGTCCCACAGATAGCTCTATGTAGTGTTAAAAGAGAGGGGGAAAGTATTTAATTGGTAAAATATCATCCATAATGATTAACCCCCCCCCCCCCCCACAACCACCACCTCTACTACTCATGGGGGTGCATCAATCCTGGTGGAACAAAAATTGGAAAAAGAATATATTTCAATCACTGATTAGATTCTAAGCTTTTTTATGTTTCATATTTTCTAGACATTATTAGGAATTAATCATGATTTATATATTTGACGAAGTTTTTTATACTTATGTTTTGAATTATATATCTTCTTATTTTAATATATATATATATAATAAAGAGTTTCAAATGATAAAGAAGTTGTCCCTCCTATGTAAGGGGGATTAAAAACTAACTAATACATGTTTGAATATTGCTGATCTTAAATCAGTCAAAGATATTTAATATTTGATTCCGAAATACATTATAGATAAAATAGATAACATTTATATATCATGTATTACATAAAATTACATGAATAATTGGAAACTAATATTTCTTTTCAAGTTCCTCCATTTTATGAACCAAAAACAAGTGAGGGAGTCATCTTTATGAAGACCCGAAAAATGAAGCATATGATGAATCATGTTCTTACATAGTGGAAATACTATAAGATTTGACTAAACATATATTATATTTTAGGTTTGTCACTTTAAAATTTATTAAGAAGGAGGTAATCCACACTGATGAAAATTCTGATTTGGAGGAAAATTCATCACCAAAAAATTAACTGCTTTGAAAAAATTGCACAAAACAAGTAGTGGCCAAAGGTAGAAGGAATTTATATCATGAATAAAAATTCAATAGATTTTATAGGTATTTTTTCAAATAAACCCAATATAAATAATAAGTTTTAAAAGTTCTTGATAAAATGTACCATGCATTAGATGAAAATCAAAATATTTGCATTAATTTAAAAAATTCTCAACTTGAAATCAAATCCAATAACATAAAAGAGTTTGACTATTAATGGAAAAAAAATAAATATATTTTTGATAATATTAAAATTTAATATAAATATAGATTAAATCCATTAAAGTATGATAGAAATACCCTCAATATAAAGTACCTTAAATTATTGGTTAAACATGCAAATCTTGAAGGGAAATAAGTTGAGTATTCACAATCAATTGATAAAATAACTGCAATAATGAACACTTTATAAGAGATTATTTATGATAAAATTACTTTATCCAATGTAAATAATATTTTATAATAATATAATGATCAATATATTATTAGTTTAAACAAAAAGTATCATTTTTTTAATAATATTAATTTCTGTAATGTTATTTTTCAAAATATTGGAGTTTTTAAATAAAAATATAATCAAATTTCAATTTGAAATAATTGTGAGAAACTAACAACTATTTATATGGTGGATGTTATCATGTGTAGGATAGTTGTTTCTGACAAAAATCATAGATAGAGGATAATTGTGAGCATAGTTTTTTTGGGTACTTCTGGTGATGTAAAATATTTTAGCATAAGGGTATTGACTATTGGAATAATTTTTCAACCTTAATAAATCAACAACTATAATCTCAATTGGGTTAAAATAACAAGTTAATAAAAGTAAATAAAATAGGATAGAAATTTATTTACATCAAATAGGTTTGGATTCGTGGAGAAATTATATAGAATATGAAATAAAAGTGGTAATTTTAATGTTTCATTCAATTCAAAATCATCCAAGCATCATCCAAAATCAATAGACTGGAGAAGTCCACATTATCTGATGATAAAGAATATATTTTTTTAAAAGATATAATTATTTAGGGTTTGAGAAAAATAAGAATAATGAATAATGTGTTTCTAATAATATTAAGATGGATTCCCCACTAGGAATGTTAATTTATTCCTATTATAAAACAAAAGGAAACAATATCTATTTTTAAACAATGTATGCATACCGATATTGATGGATGAAAGGTTAAGAAACAAATAATATAATCAACCCATGAAGAAAATAAAAGTATTGTTTTCATGGAATAAATCTATGGGGAGGAATGAATAGTTGTTTTGAAGTTACTAAAAGGAATTAACCTAAGTCTAATGAGAAACAATGTGGAAAATCCAATAAATTTGACTATTTTCCTAAGGATTGTATGATCATATAGCCAACTCAATTGGAAATGGATGAAAATATAGATAATGAACAAATGAATGTAATTTTAAGTGGACAAAACATACCCCATATGAAGATATACAATTTCATATGAGGTTTTCCAAAGGTGATGACCAAAGAGTTCATGAGATACAATGGAGGAGGTCAAATAAAACAACTTATGTCTCAAAGGACTATTTTACCATTCTAAAAAATAATAAGAAATGTTAAATAATATGAACCTACCATAAATAATTTCATTTTCATTATTTAAAAAACTAAGTAAATGAATTCCAAAATATTATTTTTTTGAAAGAATCAAGGAAACAATGATTACCAAAGAAAAAAATACATTGATAATAAAAATTAAAACATAAATAGTTCTTTCAAGCATGGCATAAGAAAAATTAAGTATATTGGTTGATAATATTTTTTAAAACTTTTTTCTCTCATTATGGATAAAATAATTTCATCCTTATTTCAATAAATATTGTGTTATATAGGGAATTTAAGGTGATACATGATTAGGGGGACTAGGAAAATTGAGCAATTTCAATAACTACTCAATAATTTTTGAAATTCCCCATCTTGGAAATGATCTCAATATCTGGAATCTATAATACTACTTGATAAAGTGATCAACAATGATAAATTGAAGCTATAAATTATCCCTTTCTGTAATGATGTTTGAAAATCTTATATAACATTATATTTTATTAAATAATGAATTCAATAAATTACAATAAATGATGTCATCAAAACTTATTATTTCACATTCTCTCATCCCTTTTTCATGAATCTATTTTGATTTTAATGGGAAGAAATTATTTTTTTAACGACACGAAAATGGATAAATTTCCAGGTGGATTTTTTAATCTAAAACTACTTGTTATGTTTAATTTTTATAATCTATGTCTTTATATTAAAAAAGGAACTCAAGATGAAATAATAACAACATAATATATTCAATAATTGGAAAATCCTAAAATTATTTTTGAATTAAATTTTTTATGGATTTTTTTATTATCCCTCACACTCTATACATTAATAATTACTCAAATTTACTAGGAGTTGAATAATTAATGTCAATTTACTCAAAAATAATTAGTACCAACCTCTCTAAGTTTCTTTTAATTTATTTTTAATAAGGATGATAGGTATGAAAATGAAAAAAAATTAGAATTCATTGTCTATATTACTATTTCTCACAAATCCAAAGGGGGTATTTTTTCTCACTTAGTGCTTGTCAAATTTTCTTTCAATGATAATAAATTCATTAATCATGTTAAAAATATATATTCAGAATTGTAGACTACAAAAATTATTGAGTTCGTACAAAAAGTTATGAATAGGTTTCAGATTTGAAAAATATTTAGATCACATTAAATCATGAAGTTGTATGTTCACTCGTGCTTAATCTATGATAGTGAATTCTCAATAATAGGGAAGAATAAATTGAGCAGTAATAATGAAATATTGTAAAGGAAGACAGTTTAGTTTCTTCCATTTTATATGATAGAGGATAATCAAATTGAGATATCTACTATTCGAGTTATTGATGATGATGCATTTCAAAGTTTCAAAAGGTAATGAAATAAAAAGGTTTAAATGATTTTCAGTTAGAAGAAACACTAAATGATATGTAATGGTTAATAAATATTCGATAAATAAATCAAAATTTCTAAAAGAAATCAAAAAACACTAAATGATATGTAAAGGTTAATAAATATTCGATAAATCTATATTTTTTTAATGCCCCGACCCCAGTTACCCATAGCTACTCCATTATTTTAATACGTTGGCATGATTACAAGGAATGAAGTGTTGAAGGAATGATCAGTTTAGCAGTCTCAGAAAATAGATTACATACATGAATGTTACATTACACTTTATAAAATATAATAAATAAAAAATAATACTTTGAGAATACCATTATTCCCTTAGCATAACCTTGTATATTAATCATAATACACTTCTTGATGTCCTGGGAAAATAAAACATAAGAAGGGGGTGAGCTCAGATGCTTAGTAATGGTAAATAATTTAGCTGAAGCTATAAACATTTAAATCCAGATGTGTAATAAAAACAACAGCCTTTTAAACATAAAATTGAACATAATATAGTAAAAAATAAATCAAACATTACCATATAAACATGCACATGGATATTCTACTAGTAGAATAATCACACGTAATAACGAATTTTATAATGTGGGAATGCATAATGTCGGACATCATAACCACATAGTCAAGGCCTCGTGCCAAGACTACAAATAATTTTTTTTTCAAGGTCTTATTCCAAGACACTAGTTTGTATCATGAGACCTATAGATGCATAGAGAATCTATATTGGTCTCCACCCATCACTTATTAAGTCTAATGCATTCCTCATATGAAAATGATGAAACATAACATAAAAATTCATATTAAAACTAGCCTAGGAAATGTCAATATTTTATCCATAAACCATGAATGGTATAAAAATTGTGCATCCACAGTCAAACATATCATAACACATTCAATACAATATAGAAGAATGTGTTATAATAAATCAACCTCAATCCATAATAATATATACTAAAGGATGTTGACATAGTTTAAAATGATCAGTGAAACTCTTTGTGAGAAATATCCCTTTTGTGAAATCATTTACAAGTCACTCATTTGTAAAGGAAGTAATTTAAAATATAATTTTGAAACAATTATTCCCATAACACTTTGAAATTTTGAAACGAATTAACATTTTAAAACAATCAAGTCTAAATAAATAAATCCTTAAAATCTATTTTAAAACATTGATATTAATTTAAAATATTTCAAAAATAAATCATTAAAACATTTAAAATATTGATCTTGGTAAATATTACCCTCCAAAAAAACATATAATATTCATTTTGAAATAATTTTTATAAAACAAGGACATGGATTATAAAAATTTCCTAGTATATACTTACACATAAACAATCTCAGAAAATAATGTGGTGGAGGAATTAACCATTACCTGGTACTTTCCATTGGTCGAAGGTACGTTTAACCTCTAATATAATGACCATGGTATGATATTAAATTATAAAATAACAATATTCATATTTATGATATCATACTTGATTCATTTATGGCTGTATACTACCCATTTAATAATAATTTCTATGTTAAAATAACATTTAGGGTAATAATCGCTTTCTTTATCACACTTTTTTTAACTACTTATTCTTGATCGTATAACTTATGTCATGATTTAATTGATTACATAATATGAAACATTAATTATGTATCATAGATATTAAGAATATATGTATGTATAATAGATTTATATATGAAATGGAAAAAATCTTTTATGAAGATGGTAGGTCGTACGCATGCATAAACGTTGTTTCTTTTTTCATATCATGTTGAACAGAAGTAAGTGAATGAGATATATGTATATACATGTATATATATATATATATCCAGTATAATTATTATGCCATATATTAAATAATAATTAATAATATATATTTATAATTATCATTGAAAAGTGAACGTGGAAATGAATCTTATTACATCGTGGAGATGGTAAGTCCTACGTACGCACAAGCGATGATATCATTATATTGATGGTGAAATCATATGTAATTGGATTTTATATCTTATATAAAAAATAATTAATATGTTATATTTATTATTTACATAAATTATACTCATTAGTATACTCATACAAATAATGAAGTGTTGAATAACAAACTACACCATGACGTGGAAAGGTAAGCCGTATGTACGCACGTATGCTGACTTGGTCAATCATAGAATGGATAAAATATTGAATATAGTTGTACCATATTTATAAAAACATCTAATTATGTAGAATATACTGGATTTATTTTTTCAGTAAGGATAAAACAAAGAAAGAGGAAGTGGAAGAAGAAAATAACTTTGAAAGATGTGATTATGTAATTATCTCTTCTTTGTGTTCTTCATTTTGATTTGATCAAAATGGCTCCTTCGGTTGGATTATGGTTAAATTAAGGCCTATATGTTCAATTTAGGGTACTTGGGAGGATATTTGGGTAGAGTTTGGCTGATACAAATGGCTTTGAAGGTGTAAAATTATGATAAGGGGAAGAACCATTTTATTAGAGAGGTGGGGGTCACTTTAGGAAAAGCTTAAAATATTATTTTATTATAAAGTAATTTTGAATTTATAAGTTATAAAAATAGATTTATTTCTAGGATAAATTTTTTATGAGTCGTAATCCTCTCAACCAATTGGTTTTATACAAGTTTAGGTCACCATATTAAACTTATAGTTTACATTTAACTCTTAGTTAAATAGATTAACTTTTACAATGGATTCTTGTATTTTTATATTAAATGGTTAATAAACAAACAATGAAATGTCAATTAAACCTTAATTTGTTTTTTAAATCCATTTCTATCATTATATTAGTCTTTTTGATGAACCTTATATTTTTAGGAATATTATATCATTTAATAATATAATATTTCGTTTAAAAATCATTTATGTCCATTTTGACACTATATAGTATTTGGTTTTTGTGAAAGTCAAAAAAACATGATTACTTTGAAAAAAAATAAATTAAATCAACTATAACATGTCACATTAACCTATAAATTTTGTGTAAGGAATCAAGTTTCTCAATTTACATTTATTTTTAAATTTATAATATCAATTATTTTAATCATTCATTAATAAGGTAATTACATCATTATTATTGTGTCCTAAATAAATTTAATTATATAATGTCAAAAAATTATAAATAAAATACCATGATATAGGAAATAATTTTATATTTATAATGAATAATTATAGTTGAATTTAAATTATGCATAGCCCTATATTAAAAATGGTTTAGTTATTAAACATTAAATTTCAAACTTTTAACTATTCTTTAAATAAAATTATAATAAATGCACTAATATATTATAAGAGGACCAAAAGGAAAAACTTTTATTCTGAAGCTTTATTTTGTCTAAATAAACTTAAAAAAATAGAAATAGGACCTGTTTTGGGGTAATATTAATATTATTTTTACTTCTAATTACCTTATTTACATTTAACCGTGGTAAATAAAATTCACAAGTTACAATTCAAAAAATATTATTTTCATCTTCTTAATCTACATTTTACGTACTGATGGAAACTTTTCCTCTCAAGTTTTTGAAATTCTATTCATAAAAGTGGTAAAATTGCATATTATGCAAGTTTTCAAATGTGCCTAGAAGGTGGGTAAAAAGACATTAAAATGGTTTAATAAATTTTTTTATATATAATATTATTATAAAATGACTTCAATGATTTACATTATACTAATATATGTATTATGAAACTATTTTAAGATAATCATTCAATTAAATATAATTATTTTAAAGAAAACGTTGGTTTTTATGTACTATGCAGTATTTTCACAATTCATCAAAAATTGAATGTTTTCAGAAAAATAAAAAAATTTAATCTAATATAATTTTGATATTCTGAATTCAAAAATAATTTCTGTTTTACCAAATTCACAATATATAAGTTTCATTAGTTAATTTTAAATTAATTCCCACATTACAAACTAGAAAGTGGGTTTTTTAGAAGTATAAACAATTAAAAGATTGTTATCTGTTTATGTCAAATTTAAGTGTTAAATTACTTACAATGACAAAAATTGGATTAAATGATAAAAATATAATCAAATTATACTTCAAAACCATTGAAATGTATAATTTAACAATATAAATTATTTTTATAAAAAATTTGTTTTCAATTAAAATTAAATATTTTTCACTATTCGTAAAAATATTAAAGCTATTAGAAAAACACGAATAATTTCTCCAAACTAAATTTTTATTTCATGATTCAAAAGAATAAGTTTCTTTTGTCAAATTGAAGATATAAATGTGTCATATATTTGATTTAAAATGATTCTCTATTAAAAGGTACTAAAATTGCATTTTTTTTAAACACTAATTTAATCTGAAAAATTGTATTTTTTAAACACTATTAATAACTATTTTTTAAATATCTAGTTTGGTAAGTCATGTTGTGCTTGAACTCAGTGTTTCATGTGGCGCAATCTATTGAATTAATTTAAAGATATAACATATTATGAAATCATGGGGTGTTACATTCTCTCCTCCTTCAATAAATTTAATCCTTGCAATTTGAAACTATTTTTCAAAAATAAAATATCGAAAATTGAAAATACATTTTTGGAAAACCCACATCGAAAATTCAGTTACTAAAATTTAGTCTTAATAAGAGGGAAAATGAAAATTGAAAAGGTCACCATCAAATTAGATTTTTGAATAGAAGATCATTGGTGGAAATTATAGAAGTATAATTGGAGGAAAAACACAAATATTTAAAGGGATTGATTGATTTAATTAATCACAAAATAGTGAACTATAAAGGAAAAAATTGAGGGTCTCAAAGCCATAAATCTATGATGACTTAAAATATCATTGTTTCAATAAAACATAAGGCCTTGGGATGAATTTTTTTTAGAAACTTTATTTTTTAAAGTGGAGGGATTAATTTACTATCGAGATAAGAACTCAAGAAAACATACTTGATTTAATTACCTGTCTTAATCATAATCTTATCATTTGGATGTGCTTTGATATATTTTCACATCATCCCTTATACAAGGAAATGAATGTTCAAAAATGATTTTTTTATGCCTAATTTTCATTTGATAAATCATAAGGTCCACAATTATTTCCTTAATCCTCTATATATTGTCTTAAATAATAAAGTTTAAGTCACAGTATAGAATAAATTATACCTTAACCTCATACAAATTATCAAGTGCTCAACTTCCTCCATTCCAACCTTTAGACTTATCCAAAAATACACAGGTCCAGACTCAACGTATAAAAATTTATATGGGAGGTAAACAGAATGAAGATATATTTTTTCACATAATAACATGTGAATACCTTCATCGTCTATTTTCTTAAAACATGGTAAAACCCTGAATAACAATAAAACCTTATTTAATACGTTCATACTCCCTTATTCCTTATAGAATACTGGATATACTCGTTAAATCCAAAAAAAAATTAAAATCCAACAATTATGGAATAAACAAATAATTCATTACTTCCAAGGTAGTAAATAATATCCAATATACTTTATCCAACTCAATTATATCTTATTCCAAAACCATTATCTATGTTTTAGAAACAAATTAAGGGTTGTGTTTCCCCCAACCATATATTTTCCAAAATTTTTAACTTGAAACTGTGTCACATTACTTGGTACCATAAAATCTCAAATCCTTAATGAAAACATAGTGCAGTACAATACTTATATACTTTATAATTCTTATAAATTGTACTCAAATGAAATAATTATATAATAACAACTTAAGAACACTAATCATTCCTCTACATATGTAGTTGTATCATAACTTGATTATTATCAAATAGCATCATTAGGTGTATACTCTGATGATCGGGACACTGATTCTAGTAGTGCCACAAATCCTTGCAGATAGATCATTGTTCTTTTGAAACATGTTTCATACCCTTTTAATCACATATTTGGTCTCCATTGTTTCCAAACATATATCAAACTCTCATTTCCTTCATGCATTTACCAAGTTAATTATTTCCATAGTTATAACATCTAGGAAAATCATTCTTTCCCTTCTTCGCTTTATCCATATTTTTATCTTCCATCCTTTTCTTCTGTTTATTCACTTCAAAGCCTTAGGAGTCAAAGAATTCATTAATTTCTTATTAAGAGATGATTTTATTTCTTCATATGACGAGAATACAAGGGAGGCTATTTCCCTTCGAAATGTTGGATTAAGTCCATGAAAGATATGTTCATTCTTACTCTTCGGATGATGAATATTTTTGGATTTAATATTCCATATACTAGGTGACATTTTTAAATGGATAAAAACACTAGGTTAGATTGTATCAAAATTTGTAATCTAAAAACTAGAAGAATTATCAGCATTAATTAAATAATTTCACACATCTATTTTCATAATCATAATAATGGTTTTTTTGGTGACATATTTACTCATAAATGCTTCATAATTGTTAGTAATGGAAATTTGAATTATCCTAAGCATATCCCCTGGGACGGTCACAACCAAGAGTACAAGAATACTCGATGTCGTGCAACAGTTCCCATTTGAGTGTAGCTAAAAGTGGTGCTTTCATTTTTTATCCCTAGATACATCTATAGCAGATCCACCTCTACCTACTCATATCAATACATGGATGTATTTATTTGAAAGCTCACATAATATCTTGGTTACCAAAACTTTTGGATGTTCTTATATATTAATCCTCAATTTCTATCATATGGTAGTGTTATCTAATCAAAGATTTTCTAAATTTAGTTTCCAAGGATTGTACTAAAAATCATATGATTCCAACTATAACTCCCCAACCCTAGTTACCCGAAGACAATGCAATCTTTTAATAGATTGGCATGATTACAAGAAATCAAGTCCTGAAGGACCGATCAGTTCTGTAGTCTCAGAAAATAGATTATATACAAGAATGTTACATTATACTTTCTAATATACAACATAGCTTAAATAATCCTTTGAGAATGCCATTATGTCCTTAGTGTGACCCTGCATATTAATCATAATACACTTCTTGGAATACTGGAAAATAATACATAATAAATGGGTGATCATAGATGCTTAGTAAGGGTATATAATTTAGCGGAAACTAAAAACATTTAATTAAATATGTGTAATTAAAAAAACATCCATTTGAGAATAAAAGTGAACATAATATGGAAAAAGTAAATCTAACATTACCATATAAACATGGACATGGATATTCTACTATTATAAAAATCAAATGTAATAACCGATTTCTTAACAAGGGAATGTATAATGTCGGACATCATAAAAACATATTCAAGACCTCTTTCCAAGGCTACTAATAGTTTTTTTTCAAGGCCCTATTCCAAGACAATATTTTGTATCATGAGACCTAATTATGCATCATGGAGCTATAGCAGGCTCCACTAGTCATTTACTAAGTCCCATGCATTACTTATATTAAAATGCTAAAACATAACATAATATTTCGTATTAAAAATAGCATACGAAATATAAATACTTTAACCATTGACCATGAATAGTATAAAAATAGCACATCCATAGTCAAACATATCATAACTCATTCAATATGATAGAGAATATTTTAATATAATAAATCAACCTCATTCAAGAATAATATCCAACAAAGGATGTTGACATAGTTGAAAATGATCAGTAAAACTCTTTGAGAGAAATATCCCTTTTTATGAAATTAGTTAAAAGTTTTGTATTTATAAATGAATTCATTTAAAATATATTTTTTAACAAAATTTTCCAATTGCACTTTTAAAATTTTAAAGTAATTATCATTTTTAAACAATTGTGTCTATATAAATAAATCCTTAAATCTTTTTTAAAACATTGGCAATAATTAAAAAGATTTAGAAAAAAATCATTAAAACATTTAAATTGATGGTCTTGAAAAATATTTCCTTCCAAAAAAACCATAAAATATTTATTTTGAAATAAAATTTATGAAACATTGACATGAATGATAAAAATGTCCCAATAAATACTTACACATAGAAATATCGAATTATAATGAGATTGCGGAATTAACTCTTACCTTGTACGTTCCTTTGGTCAAGGGTATGTTAAAACCCCTGTATAATGACCATAATATGTTATTAATTTATAACAGAACCATATTAATATTTATGATATCCTACTTGATCCATTTATGTCTTTAAAATACCCATTTAATAATAATATCTATGATAAAATAACATTTCGAGTAGTAATCACTTTCTTTATCATACATGATTTAACTTGTTATTTGGGATCATATAAATTATATCATGATTTAATTGATTCTTGAATATAAAACATTATTTATGTTTCATATATATTCATAATATAATTATATATAACAGATTTATATACGATATGGAAAACAACATTTATTGAGATGGTATGTTGTACATACGCATAAACGTCGTTTTCGTTTTCATAAAGTGTTGAACAGAAGTAAGTGAAGGTTATATATTTAAATATATATATATATATATATATATATTTCCAATAGAATTATTAATTTATATGTTACATACATATTAATAATATAAATTAATAATTATCGTTGAATGGTAAACGTGGAAATGAATCGCATCGTGTTGTGGAGACGGTAAGTCGTACGTATGCACGAGCAATGATATCATTCTATTTATTGTGAAATCATATGTAATTGGATGTTATATCATATATAAATAATAATTAACATGATATATTTATTATTTTAAAAAAAATATTTATTATTATACCCATTCAAATAGTGAAGTGTTGAATAACCAACTACACTATGACGTAGAGACGGTAAGCCGCATGTACACACGTATGGTGACTTTTTCATTCACAAGATGGAATTAATAATGAATATAGTTGTACAATATTTATAATAAAATCTCATAATTTAGAAGGTACTAGAGTTATTATTTTTGTATGGAGATAACAAATAAAGAGGATGTGGAAGAAGAAAATAAATTTGAAAGAGGTGATGAAGTAATTACCTCTTATTTGGGTTTTTCCTTTTGATTTGATCAAATTGGATCCTTAGGTTGGATTTTGATAAAAGTATGGACTATAGGTTTAATTGAGGGTATTTGGTAGGATATTTAAGCGGGATGTTTCTGGGAAAAATGGATTTGGAGGTGTGAAATTAAGAGAATGGGAAGTACCCTTTTATAAGAGAGATGGAGGTCACTATAGGAAAAGCTTGAAATATTATTTTATTATAAAATCATTTTCCATTAATAATGGCTCCAATTGTATTTATTTTGAGTCTAAGGTAAGGATGAGTCTAAATCCTCTCAACCAATGGGTTTTAGACAAGTTTAGGTCACCATATTAACCGTATCTGTTATATTTACCTCTTAGTTAAATAGTTTAATTTTTTCAATGTCTTTTTTTTTAATATTACATGGTTAATAAACATACAATAAAATGCCAGGAAAACCTCAAGTTGTTTATTAATGAAATATCTATCATTATATAAGTCCTTTGAAAAAACCTTAGATTTATAGAAATACTATATCATTTAATATTATATTATTTGTTTTAAAAACTCATTTATGTCAGTTTTGACACTATTTAGTTTTTGGTTTTTCTGAAAATCAAAAAAACATGATTACTTCGAACAAAATAAATTAAATCAACCCTAACAATTCATATTAACCTAGAAATTTTTTGGAATGCATCAAAAGACTCAATTTAAATTTATTTTGATATTTATAATAACAATTATTTTAATTTATCATTTATAAGGTAATTACTACATCATCATTGTGTCTTAAATAAATTTAATGATATAATGTATAAAAATTATAAATATAATTACATGATATTATAAATCTATTTATATTTCTAAAGAATTTTTATAGTATAATTTATCTTATGTATAAATCTATTTTAAAAATGGTTTACTTGTTAAATTTTAAATTTAACACTTTTAACTCTCCATTAAATAAAATAAAAATAATTGTACTAATCTAATCCAAGTGGACCAAAAGGATAATATTTTATTTATATGGTTGATTTTGGTCTAAAAACACTTATCCAATATAATTAATACATGTTTTGGGGTAATATTAATATTATTTTTAGCTTTAATTTCCTTATTTACTTTTAACAGTGGTAAACAAATTCAAAAGTTACTATTCACCAAAAATTATTTTCATACTATTGAATCAAATTTTACTTATGGATGTTAATCATGTCTCTCATATTTTTAAAATTCAATTCAGTGAATCGGTAGAATTAGGTTTTATGTAAATTTGAAAATGTTCCTAGAAGGTGGGTAAAAAGACGTTAAAATGGTTCAATAAATTTTTTTATATCTAATAATATTATAAAATGATTCTAGTGGCTTACATTTTACTAATATATGTATTATGTATCTATTTTAAGATAAAATTTTAATTAAAAATAATTATTTACTTGGAAAATTTAGTTTTTATGTACTATGTTGTATTTTTCACAATTCATCATAAATTAAAAGAAAAAATACCAAAAAATCACCCTAATTTAATTTTGATACTCCAAATTCCAAAATTATTTATATTTTAACAAATTCAAAAAATATAAGTTGCATTATTTAATATAAAATTAATACTTCTTGTCAAAACTGTAAAGCAGGTTTTTTAGAAATAAAAACATTCATAAAAATTGATTTGTGTTTTTGTCCAATTTAATTGTAAGATTACTTCCAATGACCAAAATTGGATTAAATGATAAAAATATATTCTAATTATACATCAAAACCATTCAAATGTATAATTTTAAAATAAAATTTTTTTTTATTAAAAATGTTGTTTTCAATTTAAATTTAGTGTTTTTCCTTATTCATCAAAATTTGAAAGTTATCAGGAAAACACCAAAAATTCATCCTATCAAAATTTTTATTTCCATATTGTAAAAAAGAAGTTTATTTTGTCAAATTTAATATATAAAAGTGTCAAATATTGGATTTAAACAGGGTTATTCATTAAAAGGCTGTAAAATTGCATATTTTGATAAACACTTCTTTTATCTGAAAAATTGGATTTGTTCATATATTATGTCTAAAAACACACAATATAGATGTTAAAATTATATAGTTTATATAAAATTCAAAATTCATTTAATATTATTCATAACCGGTTTTTAAAAAGGATTTTTGCTAAGTCATTCTATGCTCGAACTTTGTGTGGCATGTGGCGCAAGCTACATTAAAGTGATAACGTATTATGGAATCCTGTGGTGTTACAATTGTCACAAATTATTTTTCTAAAGGAAAATAATTAAATTATGATGATGTTTTATTATTATTTGAAGCTTAAAAATAAAAATTCTTTCCTGGGTAAGCCATGGTTAAAGGAATTGGTTTCAGGGATGAAAAATTGATAATATGAGTTATCTCAAATTTTAATGGAGATGACCATGCCATTAAGAATTATTTGATTTAAGTCTATCCTAATATAGTTAGGATATTTGAGATGTAGAAAAATTTTTAATAAAATATCACCCCCTGAATAAATATTAGGATTAAAGAGATGCCTTGTTGGGTATATAATTTGATTTTTAGTCGCACAATGAAGAAGATTCCATGCTATGATGTGTGAAGAGACATCCATTGGGGAGATTCCTCAAATATAATTCAGGAACAACATAGAAATGATTTAATAAAATCATTCCTTACATGCCTGGAAATTCCATGTTGAGACCCTATAAACAATTTAGAGGTCATATTTTGATAGATTCCTTTGTGTCCTAAAAAATCACTACAGATTTCCATGAATGTGTGGTATTCAAGGTTTTAGTTATTTAGAATTTATAAAGGAATGAAACCCGGATAGTTCAGAGAGATATTATGTAAGAAAAGTTTTTGAATCAATTTAGTTTAAATGAATATTTCTTTACTAGATTTTAATTAATAATTTTTCTGTTACAAATTTAGGTGAACTTATAAATATTAATTTTTATAGAAAACATAGTCACATGATCTGGAAATGATGAAATTGAGAATAATAAAATATTAAGAATAAAAATTGAGAGAGATGAACCTAGTAATATATACACTATTTTTTATCATTAGTATTAAGTATATAGGGAATAATATTAGAGAATAGATTTTAAAATACTACAGAGAAATCTATATATTAAAGAGAAAATTAACCCTAATATCATATTGTATAATTTGTGGAAAAAACAATGAGTTCAAATGCTTCAATGAAATACATAATCCCAATACATTGAAGAATATGAATAATAAGAAGATATTAAAACAATTCAAGGTTCTGTATATTTTCATTTAGGTAGAGAAGAAGAATAGTGAGGAGGTTAGACAATGATATTTGAATATTATAAGATCTGATAGAGAAATAATGCCTATTATATCCTTATATTGATAGGACTGAAGAAGTGTAAGATATCCCAGTGAGTATTGTATTGGAGGAAAGCCTTTATAATTTTATACCTTGAAAAAGGATATCAAACCTTGTTAATCTATTCAAGACTCAATCCTAATAATGATCAACATTAAGTAGAGTATAATAAAATTTAGATTTCTTTGGATGTCATTATTGATGATACATCCTAAAGAGAAATGTTGCTACATAAATTTTATCTAATTGAAGAATGATATATGGGTTACAATATATACAACATCTTTAGCATGTTCTAAATAATAAAAGAGGTGTTGTGTGGTCTTGGGATAATAGTCACCACATATTGAGGATGCATTCGTCTTCATTGGAGTTATACTCCATTATAAAATCATAGTGTTCCTTGTATTTTTTTCATTTTAATGATACACTACATGAAAATAGTGTTTTAGCGGTGGGTGTTTCGTGGCAGTTTTTAAAACTGCCACGAAAAAATTGCAGATAATTATTTTTTAAAAATATTTTTTCTTTTTTTTAAAAATACCATCTAAAAAATTAATTTTTCAAGGGTTGTATTTAAAAAAAAACCGCTGTTAAATAGAGGTTGTTTTTTGAAAATTGTCGCAAAATTTAAGAAAAACCAATTAAGAAAATTAAAAAAGTATTAATTATTAATTAATTATAAAGTATTATTTATTATTATTTATATTTTTATTATTTACAATCTAATATATTATATTATTTATAATTTTAAATATTTATATGGTTTCAATTAATTAATATATATAACTATTATTTAATAATATATTTAAACTGTAAACAAATCTTCAATAAGTAAAAGAACAAACTTCGAGAGAAAATGAACTTAACATATGATCTAAGAGTCCATTTCAGCTCTACAACCAGTCAAATCAAAGATTATCAAATGAGAAAAAACCAAGTGAGATTTAAATCATTTGATAATCAAAGAAAAAATATATATATTAAAAAATCAAGAGTCGAAAATCAAACTCGAACTTCAAATGATGATAACTTTTAATCTGTGTGTCTGTTTGGGCTCTACCACATATCAAATCAAAGCCTGTGACAGGATCTGCACCCCTTATATCTATTACAAACTCTATAGTATTTTACCTGTTTCTATTCTACCATAAAAACCCAGAAGGCCTCTGAATCAGAGGTTTTAGTTACAGACATTGATTTCTTAAAATTCATACGATTATAACTTTCGATCCATGTGTCTGTTCGGCTTGTACCACATATCATATCAAAACTCTTTTCACGATCTTCAATTTGAGAGGTTGTGGCACTGGAAAATGTTTCTTGGATCATATTTTATTGTCATTTCAGTGTTTTTAGGGTTTTCAGAGGTTCTTAAAGTTGTATGATTTCTTTAATTAATTATTTTGTTGTTTATTTGTTTATTTTTTATTTATTTATTGAATAATTAATTAATTAATTACTAATTATTTAATTATTATTTATCAAACTATTATTTATTTATTTATTTATTTATTTATTTATTTATTTATTATATTGTTATTATGTACACATTAATTATAAATTTTCCTAAATTTATTAATTAATTAATTTTTATTTATTAATTATTAGTTTATTATTCATTAATTATTTATTTATTTATTCATTATTAATTATTTATTAATTAATTATGAACTATTAATTAATTTATTATTATTTATTAATTATAAATTACTAATTATTAGTTTTTACTTATTATTTATTAATAATTAATAATTATTTATTTGTCTCTTTATTTATTTATGTATTTATTTATTTATTAATCATTATTTCTTTTTTATTTATTCTTTATTCTTTATTTTTTATTTTTTATTCTTTATTTATAATTTACTAAATATTAATTTTTTATTAGTTTGTTATTCATTTGTCATTTATTATTTATTTATTATTAATTGATTAACTATTAATTAAATATTAATTAATTATTAATTAACTATTAATATTGAATATTTCATATTTCATATTAAATATTAAAATTAAAATATTAATTCTTAATTAAGAATTATTAATTTTATAATTATCAATTATCAATTATTAGTTATTATTAATTTATTAATTAATTATTATTTAAATAATTATTTATTTATTTATTTATTATTTATTTATTTATTATTTATTCTTTCTTATTTATTATTTATTGTTTATTATTTATAATTTATTATTTATTAATTTATTTTTAATTTACTAAATGTTAATTTATTATTCATTTATTATTAATTTATTATTAATTTATTTTTTTATGCAATATTAATTATTTATTAATTATTTATTATTTTTTAATTGTTTATTTATTTATTATTTATTAATTATTTACAAATTTATAAATATAAATTCTTAATTCTTAATTATTAGTTCTTAATGATCAGTTATTAATTATTAATTATTAATTATTAATTGTATATTATTTATTATTTATTACTTATTATTTACTCTTTACTATTTATTATTTATTATATATTATTTATTATTTATTCGTTATTATTTATTTTTTTATTTATTTATCTATTATTTGCTAATTTATTTTTAATTTGTTATTTATTTATCATATATTAAATTATTTTTAAATTAATTTATTATTCATACATTTCTTATATATATTATATGTTATTTGTTATATTTTATATTTTATATTTTATATATTATATATTATCTATTATCTATTATTTATTATCTACTATCAATTATATATTATGTATTATATATTATGTGTTAGATATTATGTCTTATATATTACGTATTATATATTATATATTATATATTATGTATTATATATTATATATTATCTATTATGTATTATATAGTATCTATTATATATTATATATTATATATTATATATTATCTATTATCTATTATATATTATGTATTATTTATTATCTATTATCAATTATATATTATCTAATATATATTTTGAAAATAAAAAAAATTACGAAAATAAAAAAATACTAATATAAATTACTAATATAAAAAAAATAATGACATAAAAAATTAAAAAACTTAAAAAAATTAAAAAATCTAAAATTTTTTTAAAAAAATTAAAAAAATTAAAAACAATTTAGTGATGGTTTAAACCACCGCTAAAAACCCACCGTTAATAATTTCTAGACAAACAATTTAGCGGAGGTTTTCCAAAACCACCGTAGAACAATTTCGTGATGGTTTAAACCGCTGCTAAACGAAAAAAACCACCACTAAATACTAATTTTGGTGTATGGTTATATGTATGATAGCTAACGTATATTTTGGAGAGAGTGCGAGATATATTCACTGAATTGGTGTAGCGGTGAAAGAGAGTGAATCTAACCTGGAAGAGAGCATTGACTATATTGAATATACTATGTTTGATAGTGTTTACTAAGCGATATTCAATAGACTCTCACCTTAATAGAGATATACATCATTCACTAGAACCCTCACATGCTATGAGTGGACCCTTTATACACTAAAGTTGTGCTAGTAACTTCTCCAATGAAGACAAATGAATAAACAAGCAAGAAAAGTGCTTCGGATTACATTATACATAATCACACTCACACCAACAAGATGATCTCATCGTTTATATAGTCTCCCTTCATTTAATGAAGTGACTCACGGTTCAGCTACTAATGATATGTAACCGACATGAAATATCATAATTCATTGTCATTGGTATTTCATAAATTTTGAAGGCTTTAATGATTTAACATTCTATAAATGAATCTTCTTAATAATTCATAACCCTGAAAAAAATTTGGATGATGTGAAAAAATCTTGAGTACCTTATATCCCATATCAAAATCTAACAACACTATAATACCATATAAAGTTGCATATTTATGCCTCTAATGACATTGTTATGTCACAGCCTCTGATATTTATCCCATATATATTAATACTTATGATATGGATGATTCATACACTACACCCATTAAAATTTTAGTATACTTCCAAAAATATCCAACATGTACTAAAATTCAATAAGGAATTTATGAAAAACATCACAAATCATTTTGAATCCAACTGAACTACTTTGGATGTGATCTAGTAAACTCTATTCATTTTTTGATCAAAATCATTACCCAAAATTCAATCCTAATTATGATGTCTAATTATGTAACCATATGGCCCTTTATGGACATGTAAACAAAATATAAAATCATAATTTAACAGATATAATAAATATAACTCCCTAAGATTTTGTGAAATATTATTTTCAAATTAATTTAAGATTTTTGATATTTTTTATTTCACACAACATTGAATATAGAATTTTTGATATAAAAGCATTATGTTCGGCATGAAATATACGCGACATGAAGATAATATTACAATACATACACGAATTATATTATCTTTTAGTACACAAAAAACTATGTTTGGGCTTGTGTAACAGATTATATCAAGTCCATTTGATAGCTTCTCTTACATTCAATATATAGTTTTACTGAACATTAATATAAAAGTAATAATAATATTCAAATATTGTTATAATTACCATATTTCCATTTAAATGGATTATATGAAATAGATAGAAAAAATTATGAAACTATGTTTTAAAAAGGTATATAAAATTAATCATTTAGTTGTCAGTTAGTTAGAAATGAAATTAATAACTATTTAAGAATAAAGAAATTTATTTTCTAAGAAAAATATTTTTCTATGTAAAAAAACTATTTAATATCCAATAAATTTAAAAACTACTTTTGATTATTTTTTTAAAAAAATTTATCATTTAAAAAAAATTATTCTTATCCAATATATTTTATATGAATAAGAAAAAAATATTTCATATTTTATGAATAAGAATGTAGTATTTTTATAACAGGAAATTTTACATCCTTTTAAATGAGTTCCCATTTGAAATATTATCGTTGGAACTTTTCTAGTATTTATATGAAAGAATAAACATAATTTCAGAAACATTACTATCAAAATTTACATTGGTTTAATTTCTGTTATTTTTTTGATAAGTTTCTTTTTTTGATGAATAGTGAAAAAATCTTAATTTTATTTCAAAACTGCTTTTTCATGTAATTTATTTATATAGTAAAATTAAACATTAAATTGGTTTAAAAGTATATTTAGATCAATTTTAAATAAATTAATCCAATTTAAGACATTATAAACAATTTATCATTTAAATTGCGTATAAAAACATTTCAAACAATTGATCTTTTTAAACATAAAAACCAATCATATCATCCCATCTACGAGATTTGTTATTATTTTATTTATGAATCTTACTAATTCAGAATTTGGAAAATATATATCAAATATTTTTAATAACCAAATTATAATTTATAATATTTTTTTTTTCAAAAAAATATTAGTGAAAGTAATTAGAATTAATTACCGGGATTATGGTGAAAATGAGCATAATTAATGATTAATGCTAGATAATAAGGGGGAAATTTTCCCATCGTTTATTTAAAAAATAATTTTATAGCCATATTTATACCATTACATCTATAAGTATATATAATGGTCTATTTTTAACCTTTTGGGGAAATTAGAATATGTGGAGCATACAATTATTTTCAAGAAATCCCAATGTGTCATTTTCCCCAATTATAAAAGGTATCCTATCACCCCCCCTCTCTTCACACCTCTCAAGCCATTTTTTCACAAAACCATACCAAAAACCCCTATAAACTCCCTTATATTAATCCTAGTGGCACCACGTTTTTCATAAATAAATCCAAGGACTCCGTTTTGTAAAAACCAAAATGAGTTACCCAAATAAGAGTTAACATCCTTCCACAAGATCTTTTATTTTATTTTTATTCTCCACCAACTAAAATATTCATATTAAATGATTAAAAAATAAAACTAGTATCCTAAATATATTAATATATTAACATTTATTCCTACACTCACACACAGTCCCATCAAATTGCATGCATGATCATCAACTTTGTGGATAAAGGACTACCGCCTCACGAACTTATGTCATTCGTTCTTCCATTTCCACATTTCAAGGTTGGGAATAATAAAGGAATTTATATATTTTTTATTTTATATATGATATTTATTATAAATTTATTTTTGTTAAATTTTATATAAAAAATACATACATGCTTCCCATTTTCTATAAATATGATAACTTCATTTGTGGATGCATGGACTTCTGCCAACTCAATTCGATGGATTCAGTCACATTTTATATATAATGTAATGTGGATGATTTTAGTGAAAATATATGATATATATGAAAACAAAATTCTAATTTAATGATATTATATATATATACCAATATTTCCTTTACTTTCATTCATTTAATACAACAATAAAATGGAATCAACGTTCATGCGTACGTTTGGCCTACTATCTCCATGAACAGTGTATTCCATTTCCTATTTATATTTTTAATATATTATTATAAAAATTATTTAATGAATATATATGATATTTATATCATTTTTTACATTTTGGAAATAAGTAAATCATCATCTAAGTAAGAGGATCAAGATTAAAATGTCAAATCATATACGAAAAAACAAAGCGACTATTACCTAAAACCTAACTGTATCCCAAAAGTGTTGATAAAGGGGTAATATAGAGTAACAATAAAATAATATATGGTATTATATATGATAATATGGTTCTTTGGTAGATTATTAACAAAATTATACTTATTATATATAATTTTTTAATGTGTGTAATGAAATTCAGGACTTATGTTAAGAGTTTTCCCTTCACACATTAATTTATGTGAGACTTATGCCTTATTCAAAACTCATTTATTTTATACGGTGTATATACTTACCATTAATGTATTATATGTTTATTATAATTAAATTTTTGGGTTTTGACATATCAAATTTATGATATTTCTATCATGGGGTTTATTGTTCAAAAGTAACCAAATCATAAAAGTATTTTTTGTCACAATTCATGCTATATTATGAACTTATATTTTTATATGGGGTGTATATACTCCCCTAGACATGTTATATTAAGAATCAAATTATTTTCATGATATTTTAAGATTAATGTATATTTATTCCTTAATTATTCTTAGTATTCAAGTTTACCGAATTATTAAGAGTTTATTGCTACAATCTCATCGTTTATTGATATTTTGTACGATAATGATTCCATTAATGAAATATTATGAAATATATCTCATAAATGATCATTATATTTATTATTATATGGTGTTTCATGATATCATATAGTATTTGTACAATTTTTTCTACTCTATGGTACTTAAGATAATTAAGAAAGTGTTTTCAATAAAATATAACCTTTTTTCTCTCTTTAGTTGGAAAATTATTTTATTCCAAAACTAGGTTTTTTAAAAATGTTTTCATGAAAAAAAATTGAAAAAATTTTATCTCATTTTCAGGGAACATGATTTCAAAAAAATTTATCTTGTTAAAAGTATTTTAAATGATTTTAAAATATTCCTTTATAAGTCTTCATGTTTATTTTCAGTGGAAAATGTTTTCAAAATGTTATTTGCATAAAAAATAATTTTTCAAATTGGAAAATATATTAAACTCAATAAAAATTTTAAATTATTATTAGTTCTTACATTATATGTTTCCAATGTAGTTCTCAAGGAAAATTATTTTCAAAATGTTATGTTTTTTAAAAAATTGATTTGAAATGAAAAGTTATGTTCCATGTGATTTTTGAAAAAACTCCTCCATATAAGATTAATTCCATTGATATAGTCTATGATTTACTACATATATGATACAAGGATATCATTGGTATTATTTCTCAGACTGGTTTTTCTTACATCATGATGTTTATAGAAGCCATTTCTTTTCTATAGTTAAAACATGTTTAGAAGATATTGTTAAGAAACCCATTTATTTTTCTACTAATTAATCCCATTTTTAGTAGATTAACATGAATCCCATTTATTTTTTATTGTAAAATTATTTTATAAATTAATATTTTTTAATGTGTATTTTTGATGATATAATAGGTCTTTGTTATTTATTCGTGTTGTGGTTCATAGACATGGGTTATACGATGTGGTGGCTCATATTGAATCTGGCAGGACTATTACTTCTTATATGATGGGGTGGCTTAGATAGAGTTTGGTAATACCATTATAGCTTATATGGTCGAGTGTCCCAGATAGCACAAGGTAATCCCATTATATCTTATATTATGGGGTGGCCATGATAGTGTTGGGTGATCCCATTAAAACATACATAATGGGTGGAACTTATATAACCCCCAATACATTTCGTATTGATTTTTAACTCATAAGATAATGATGCGAAACATTTAATCAGATTTATAAAAAAAGGTAAATAGGTGTGTCCTTATAAAAAATAGGAAACAGGTGTGTCCTCATCCACTATGGGAAGAAGTGGATACCCAATCCACTATGGAAAGATGGGGAAACTCGATCCCATATAAAGAAATGACTATGACAAGGGGTGGTAGTGGTGGTGTGACCCGACCATTATGTGTAGTCCCCATGAGGTTCCATAATAAGTTTATTAAATGAGCCTCGACATATAGGGATTTATTTTTATATGTTAGCCCGATTACATGTTAATAATATTTTCTATTGACATGTTTTCATGACTATACATTTATGTGAGGGTTTGATTTCATGTACTTAACATAATGATTGATCCTGATTCTATTCACACACATTCAAAATGTTATATGATTATTATTATTCCATGGGTCTATTTTTTATTCTTATTTTATGCTCTCATGGAGTATGCTCTTTATTCCCTTATGATTCATGTTTCTTGAACTGTGTATCATTATTCCAGGGCTCGTGTATTTAATCATTGATATGTGGGTTATGATATTCAAATGTTATTCTCATGATATAATACCCTTATTTTTATGTTATACTTATGTATCTTTATTATTTACCCTAAATGGGCATCTGATCTCACCCTTTCCTATTTTTCATTTCCCTAGTTTGTGAAGAAATGTTTTAAGTAGGAGTACTAAAGGGGGATGATCAATATAGAATATGTTGAGGATTGTTCACCAAATCTGAAAATTTGTTCCTAGTTTCCAATGACACTAAACTATTATGGTACTCGGATATTTATTTTGGTAATATTCTAAATATTCATCTAAAATGATGAAATATTTGTGTATCTTAAGCATTGGTTACTATAGTTAGTATCAAATGAAATGTTTACTCAACCTTTGGAATCTAGGATGCCAAAACATTGGGGATATAACTAGGGATATTTATAAGGATATATATAGGGATTCCTCTAATTATAAACCTAAGTTGTTATAGATTTAAAAGTATTTGAACTCATTTTGGCTTCCTAAAAGAAATTTTTCGTGATTATCTGGTATTCTACTATGATATGTGTTTCTCACACTAGGATTTCTAGTCTTATCCAATCATGGGAACTAGAATGAAATGGCTTAACATTGAATGTTTTAGATGTGGAAAGTATGTTAATTATACAATTGATGTCCTATGTGGAAATATCATGAACAAAATGAGAAATGTTGTACAAGTATTGGTTTTATTGCTAACGATAAAGATACCACAAATGACATGTGAATTGTATGGGATGTTCTGCATTTATTGTTGTACATTAAAAATAATAAGCATTATTACATTGATGTTTAGGAACCTTAATATGTGATTTATATTTCATATTCAATTAAAGAGGTATTAAATCAATAGGTAGATGATACCTGAGTAATGGTCTAAGAATAATGTTTGATGATTGGAGTGTATATGTTTTCAAATTCAAAGATTTTTTTATATTAATCATGAAGTATATAAGGATTTTTTATAGAATATATTCTTTTAGTATTTTCAATAGTCTTTTAAAAGATACTGATGAACTATAGAATTGATTTAATAGAAAGGTGATATTTTTATTAAGGTAATGTAACCTTTAATGTGTTCAATATGGTGATATGTTTTTTGTTTATCTTGGATAAAGAGATGATTTATTTGGATAAAGTAAATTAGATAGTATTTATATCCTCATAACATATAAAGTATTTTTTTTCAAAGTAGTCTATGTCATCATGGATGAAATTTATAACTTATTGGATTTAAGGAATATATCCACTAATATTTTAAATAAGGAAGAAGTCATGTTTTTTTGAAAATATTCATGGTAATTCAGGTTATTACCATGTATTGATAGAATATATTATGAGAGTATTCACATGTTTAGAATGAGAAAACCAACAGATACTTTATGATATATGGGGGATCAATGTTAATGTCACACCCCGAACTCAGATACTTATTTATTTAATTCTGTTCTTGTTCTTGGAGCTTTCCAGTTGAGGGTCGGGTAGATACCCGGTTAGAATTTTTGAGTTTTGGAAGTTCAGGTGGGTTTTTGGCTTGCGCACGGGCACCACAAGGTTAGTTGAAACCATGCGGATGTTTTAGTATTTTTTCAGATACTACCACACAGTTTGCGCATAGTCACACAAAATGTGTTGGTCGGTTGAGTGGTCAATTACTTTTTAGGAAAAGGTAATAGCACAGCTTGTGTGTGGTTTAGTAGACCGTGTAGAAAAACAGTGTGGTCATGCAAGATCATTATAATATTAAAAACCCATATCTCTATACCTTTTATCCCCAAATAAATATCTCCTCTCCATGGTCATTTATGGCACATGAAAGGGTTCTTAACCCTCTCTTTATTGCCTATCCTCCCTCCATAGATCAATATCTAAGCATCCAATGTATGTTTCTTAGTGTTTTAGAACCTCATTTTTTATTTCTTCCATTCTTCCATGATTTCTAGGGTTTCATTCTGGGTTTTCCATTTTATATGAACCCTAATGGCTACTGTTTATGTTTGGATCTATTTTCATAATGCCTAGGATGTGAGGATGGTCTCCATGTTGTTCTCTTCAATCTCCGATAGATTTGTTACATCCACACCCCATTAAGGGAGGTGAGTTAATTATTTTTCTTTTCTTTACATCCCATTAATGCTTGGGCTCTCTTAATAAATTTATAAACATAATTTGCACACTCATGGAATATTTGTTTAGTTATTTTTTATGTTTTAGTACATGTATAATTTATTAAAATTAGATTTCAAAGATGTCCTTCACAAATTCCTATGTATCTATTCCTCTACTGTGTTCTATAAAATGTACATCGTGCCTTTAAAGTAGAAATAAACATTGTTGTGATATTTGAAGTTGATGTATTTCGGTAAATTATTTCTAATTTATAATGTGGAGTGATGTTTCATTTAGATGTATTATAATGTCTTGATATTCATAGTGAAATGTTTTTTTGATGAATTTTCATTGTTTGTCAAATGGTTGTTTATGTTTATTTTGTTATGTCAGATTTGTTGGGTTCGATGAAAGTGGAAGTAGTATTTTGAAAATTCTTTCAAAAATGTTTTGATTGAAACATGGAGGGTTCCATTTGATAGTGGCATATAAATGGGTGTACGGAGTGCATGCATGGATATGCATTCAAATGAAAATTGTACTCTAAGATGCTTTTCTTTTAAATTTTTCCTCATATTTCCTACTCCAAACCTTTTTATACCAATGGTACCCTGTTTTTCAAATGATAATGTCTTGCTTCAAGTAATTTCTAAATGCGACTTCAAATGTTTTTCTTAATGGTTTGGCTCATTTGGCCTCAAAGCATGTTTTAGTGAAAGATTGAATAGGGTAAAGGGATATTTGGAAACTGAGACATTTTTTGGTGATTGTTTGTTGTAAATGATGTTTAGGAATGTGCTTTCTGGAATTATCAATTCACATTGTTCGAAAAAGGGTTTTTCAATGTTTTGGTATATGAATTTGGGTGTGTAAAGTTAAAGGCATGTTTGTTAATTTGTGTGTTTCTAAAGAATGATTAAATGTTTATATGATGTGACGGCCGGGTCGGAGCCTTCATTGATGTGATATGTATATATAGTGGTAAATCGTATTTGGAACTTACATCTATAGGTTATCATATACGTGTTGTTTTTTTGGGGGGTAGGTAAGTGTGGTGACAACAGGTAAGATGTGTCATGTGTGTGGGGGCCTACTACTTTCACATTATAATATCAACATGGGTTCCAGGGCCTATTTTAGAGGATTGAGTGATGGCTTCTTATTAGTCTACATTATATGGGTTGTTACCCCTAGATTAGTTGAGATTTCAGGTGGGTTGGGCCATTGTATTGGATAGTTGAGGGCATCCAGTTGGTTATAGACTAGGAAGCTTCACCATACGCCGAAAGGTGGTTCCTAACCATGTATGTCCAGGGATTTCTCATGGCAGGTTTAGGAAATGTAGTTCTTACTAAATTGTATGTGAGTGTTTACATAAATTTTCAAAAATTTTTATCTTGAACTTCTTATTTATTTTTAGCGTATCCTAGTATATGTTTTTCTTGGAACGTGGTTTAGGTTTGGGTTCCCAAAATGTTAAACTGTTTTGAACTAATGAAAAAGTGTCTTGTGCTATTTTGGAATTGAGGAAGTTTTGTTGTTTATTTTAAATTATAAAAACCTAATCTCATAATTTTATTTTAAATTAGTGTTACTGGACTTCATTGGGAAAGGAAACACATGGATTTTATAGTGACTACCTACTAAGATCTAAATCACGCACCCAACTTGTACCTTTCGGTGTCGGTAGACCCAAACTGTTTGACAGTCACTATTCTTTTTTAGGATCTTGGTTAGTCTGATCATCATTTTAATAGGTTATTATAGGATTTTGGTGACCTTGAGGTCACATGGAGGTCGCATTGGTAGGGTGTTTCATTTATAGTTTTGTTCTCAGTTTTGTATTTAGTTTTGGTTTTTCCAATTGTATTTTGTATCTTTATATATTTGTATGTTTATTGAGATAAATTTATTATTATATTTTTGAAGTGTTAAATTTATATTATTGGTCCCTTTTAATTATGGGAAAATTTGGAACCTAATAATGTTTTGATGCCCAACACTAGTTTCCAGCTTGTGGGGATCAAAAGCAACCATCAGGTCGTAGTATGGACCAAGTTAGGTCTCTAGTAGACTAAAATATTGGGATGGTTCATGAAAAAACGTCATCAAAGTGGGCCCTTTTTTATTTGGTGTGTCAATTAGTTGATGATTAATATTTTCTCTGATCAGGACGTAGGTTATGGGTTTTTTCCTTATAACCACCACTCTTGACGTGACCTTAGTTACTAGGGGTAGTTTGAGATTTGAGTCTTTTGTCATTATTTTGATAGAGAAATGAAAATGGAGGGGAGCCGGTGTTTTGTAGTGATCTCACATGGAGTAGTGATCCATTTGGAGTTTTATTACATGGTTCATGGTCCTCATACTGTTATTTCTTTCATGTGGCATGGTCAACTACCATGTCACTAAGATAGGCATAGACACTATTTTTTTCATTATGGTGGTTTGGTGCGAGTTGTGTCTTTTTTTGGTCTTGATTGGTGTTGGTTGGTTTTTAAAATGAAAAAAAATTGAAATTGAAATTATTTCATTTAAATGGTTTCATATTAGTAAAAATCAGTTTTATGGGAAACATTTTTTGGAATGTGAATTTGTTGATTCCATGGATTTAGATAATAAAATGGTAATCGTGACATACGGTACCCTTATGTTGGTTTTCATATGTGTGGGAAGGTATGAAAAGTGAAGGTTGGAAAATATGGATCGAAAAATAGGAACACATGTGTGATAGTTCATTGGATTCCATTGGGTTGTTTTTGAAATCAAAGGCCAGGCCTTGTTCTTCCAAAGTGATTTTGGAAGAGTAAAATGATTCAAGAAATTTGTTTTTTTAGAATGTGGGTTTTGTTTTGTGAGAAGTGGGTTTCGGTTTTTGGAAAGTGTCATTGGAAGAATGATGTTTTGAAATTTAAATTAAAATGGTAGTTTTTAAAAATACAACTTTGGGTAGTGCATGTATGTGTTTGTCTTTAGAGACTGTTGTCATTTTCTCAAAGTGTTCTTTGGTATCATTTTTTATGTTGATTCATGTTTTGATCTTCTCATGTTGATCAGGATATGACACCTAGAAAGGTCCCCAAAATTTATAATGATTCATGCCCAGTTTTTGGTTCTCCATGGTTTTTTCCTTTTCTTCATGGTGATTGAGTTCCTTTAGAGTCAGCAATGTGGCTTCAGAAATTAGATTGCGTCTTTTGGTTTTTGGGAACTCTCGAAGCTGTTAGGGTCTGCATTGTTCTAGAATTATTTGAGCATCAATCATTAGATGAATCAGAGTTGTCTTCTCCTCCATCAATGTGATTTGGGATGATGTGGGATGTTTTCATGACGTTATTCTTATGATGGTGTATACCCGAGGTGGTGAGGATGGAGAAAATGGAAGAGCTCATGGGTATTCAGCAAGACCAACATACATTAGATGCCTATGTTGACTACTTCAAGGATATGGTTTCCTTTTTTCTGGAGATGGAATCATAAGATCTAGTGAAGCCTTATCCTTAACTTGGTGGTCTTAATCAAAACATCAAGGAGCAGGCCTCTCTTCTTAGTACATTTTATTGGATAATTTATTGGATGATGTGTTTTAAGATGAGTTGGTTTCCAAAGTTCATGTTGTTGGATGTATTATGTGTCTTGATTCTTGATAAGAATCCTTATATGGAGAGGAGTGAATCCTAGAGGATCTTATATCTTAAGAGTCTTCCTTATTTTTGTTTGCCTATAGATCGTCTGACTATTCACTTATGCGCCATCGGTATAGCCAGTTCAGGAATTAAAAGCCATTTTGTTACATTTCCTTGAATAACTTCCATTATTGTGGTAATTAGGGTAATTTGGAGAAGTTATGTAGTAGGAATTTCTCAAAAATGTGTTCTCTTCTGAGGATGGTGGAACCTAACTATGAGGTAAAAGATGATTCAGTCATCAGGGCTCCAGCCACAGGCCTCAGAGTGAATCTTGCATACATTCATATGTTCTTAGGTGTGCGTAAAACCTTGGCTCAGTGATTATCTTCTATGTTGAGATAGATTCATTTTAAGTTTCCTTTTTTTTAGTTTTATTTCAGTTGTAAGTTCATCTTTCAACAATAAAAATAGGGTGAATATCAGCTTTTTACTCAAAGTAGTTGTGCTTATCTGAATGTGGCTGTTTGAATCGTTAATTTTTTTAAAGTTTTATTAACCCTTGTGTGAGATTGGTTTAATTTAGGTTAGTGATCTCTTTGAAGTGCATGAGTTATTTGGAATTAATGGATAGTGTTTCCAGTTTTGGTTTAAGTTCTTTTTTGGGTTCCCCCAAGTGTTGGGGGTACAATTTGTGTGCGAGAGTTTCAGTGCTGGTTGGGAATTTCTGCATCCCAGTATCTAGGTTTATCTACTTTCCTTTTAGTGGGGTTTTCCATTATGTCTTTGCAGTTTGGCCTGGTTTTTGTAGGGAAATTGGATGACATATGTGTTTAGAGTTCTTGTGTTATATGGCATGGGGTAGAGTGGTTGGCAGTTCCCATGTGGGTGTTGTCATATTGGGGGTCTCAATGTTGTCTATATTAGCTGAGCTCTTGTGATGGGTAGACCCACCTATTTACTCCCCTCATTCATATGTTTTTTTTCCTTGTCGATTGGTTAGTTGTGACTAGTGGTGTGAATAGCTACCCTATGATGTGAGGATTCCCTCAGTTTTTATTGTTTGTGGACTCATGTTTTGGTTATGTTTATGATTGATGAATTTGTGGGGGAGATATTTTATATGTTTTGGATAATTGTAACACCCCAACCTCAGATACTTATTTATTTTATTCTTTTCTTGGTCTTTTATCTTTCCAGATGAGCTTCGGGTTGAGACCCAATTAAAATTTTTTAGTTTTTGGTTGTTTGGGTGGGATTTTGTCTTGTGCACTGGCATTGTAATGTTATTATAAATCATCCAAATCATCATAGGTACCCGTGAAACATGTTCTGGGTTATTGGAAAAATATACCACAACATTGTCGTATGGTCGCACAAACTATGTGGCTTGTTCATGTTGTCGGTTCCTGCTCAGGTAGAGGCTACCGCACAGTTGGCTCATGATTTATTAAACCACGCGAACAAAACATGTAACATCCCATGTAAATAAATAATATGAAATTTTCATATTTATTAATATATTTGAATTAAATATTAATTTTACTTTAAAGGGGATGCTATTTTCGATGTCGTACCTGATACGCAACAATATGTTTCTTTGAAATCTTACGTTGAACACTAATGATATAATAATATTATTTTAAATGGTAGTAAATTCCTAGCAATTTTAATTCTAGGGATGAATATGAATAACTAAAAAATGATTATACATGTTTGTTAAATGTTTTTACAATTATCCAATAAAATTTATAGGATTAAAATGTGAATGAATCCAATTTTAAGCACAAATAGTCTAATATTTATTAAAATGTAAATTTACTGTCTTTTCAGGGTGAACCATTTTTAAATCTATTTTTGAAACTTTTATATGTTCTATTTGACAAAATAATATTCTTATTTAGAATCAAGACATCAAAATTTACTTTTGATTAAATTTTCAAATTTTTCTGATAATGTTCATTTTTTATGAGTAGTGAAAAATATTTTATTTTAATTCAAAACTGCCTTTTAATCTAATTTATTTATATTATTAGATTATGTTTTTAATTTGATTTAAAGTGTAACTAGATTATGTTTTTACCATATTATCTAATATTGGTCAATGGAAGTAATTTCACTTTTCAATTAGGCATAAACAAGTGTCAATATTTTAATAATTATTATTTCTTAAAAACACACTTTTTGTTTGGACAAGAGGAATTAATTTTAAAATAATTTCTGCAACATTTTTGTTTCGAATTCTGAAAAATTAATTCCATATTTTTATTTATGAGGTCCAATTTTTTTTTGAATAGTTAACTTTTATTTTTATACATTATAAATATTTACTTCAGTAAATATTTTATTTACCATGGTTAAGGGGTAAATATAGTAATTAAGGGTAAAAAAATGTTATTATAATAATATTTAATTACACTAACATGTGTCATTATCCTATTGGATGATACATTTCTGAATAGGGGCATACTTTGGTCGATTTTGGGAGCCCATGGAGTCACTTGGGAGTGATAAAGATACTTTATATTAATTAATTTAATGTTAAGAAAAAAATGACATAAAAATATATATTTCAGTAAATAGATTTGTACACAAATTTATATAAGTTATATCTTAGACAATAAATAAGAATTTGAAAGCTAAAATTATTTCATATATCATGGTATTTTATTTATACTTTTTATACAACAAATTAATAAAATTATTTATGACCTAATGATGATGGAGTGGTTACCATATTAATGAATGATTTAAATAAATGAGATTATAAAATTTTAAAAATATCCAAAAACTATCAAATTTTTATTGGTTGATTTTATTTCTAATAATACTCCTCATATGTTGAACAATATTCATCTCAATCACCTTTCATTGAGGAATATTTTGATATATACATGACATTATTTTATACAGTGTATAAACTCCATTGAATTTTCATTTCATTCTAATTGAATCTTTTTTCTATGAAGTGTTTTACTAAATAACCAAAAGGATTGTTTCATTTTATCATACGCGGTGATAAATACCTTTCCACTTCCAAGATTTTAATTCTATATTTGGATTCCTTAACAAGGTGTAATGTTTTTAAAAGGAAAATAAACACCATATACTCTTTTATGTGTTTTGGTATTGAAAGTGGTTTTGGTAATGGATTGGTTATGTCAATATATTTAAATGATATATGGTGATTGACTTGTGAAAATGTTATTTTTTTATTTTTGTTTCATGTATTTTTTATGGTTCGTGGGAATTATTTATGTATATGGGTGGTTTTATGATAATCCTATGGCAGGTGAGCCCGATATAGCTCTCCAATGCATTGGGTAACATGACAGAGGTAAGCAGTAATGTTTCTCCTAAGAAATTTAAAAAATACACTGAGATGTGTATTCCTAATGTAACTTCATATGTAGCTATGATATCTACAATGTAAGAATGGTATGGATGCCACAAGTTACCTTTAATATTTATGATTTATGATTACTATGTATTATTTATAAATATTATGATTTCATGAGGTATGTAAAAGATATTATGCTTGGTTTGTATTGATGTACCAATGTTTTATTTCTTTGTTTTACAATCCTTACGGAGATTTTTATGACCATCCCAAATTTTGAATTGTTTTTCAGAGGACTTAAAGATGAATAGTGTCAAGGATGGGATCAAGGAAAATTCATGCTGTCTAAAGCATGGAACTAGACATGACTCTTTTTTTTAAGAGTTTTTATTTTATAAAAAAATGGATACTGAGTATAAGTGTATACTTTGTAATATTTGAGACATAATGTATAAGTTATGACCTAATTCAATAAATCTATAAACCTAAAAAGATCTGTAATGTTCATTATTAACTTAATTCAAGATTATATAATGTTTAAGGTCGGGTCCTTATAATTGGTATTAGAGGTCGGTTTAGACAACTTTAAAGGTTAGGATATTGTTAAATTAATATCCATAAACTATTTTTCACTTATTGTAAGATTGAAATGTTGTAGAATTTAAATATTACCATATTTCTTTGCCTAAGTTATTTCGGTGTTCAGAATGGTTCTCTGTAGAGGAAACATATCAGCTATGATGGGATGACATAAGAAGGAAGACAACCTTCCAAATCAGAAACATGAGATTGTCAAAATCAGAAAATAACATTTTGTTGTAGTGATGGCACAAGTTAATCAGGATATAAATGGTGGTGTCATCCATGCACAAGATCAGCCAGATCCACCGTAGAGGAACATGTTAATAGTGGAGTATTTCATGTGGCAACTTCCCTCGTCATTCAAAAGATGATCTGAACATGTTCTAGATGAAGGGTAGATTAAGGAACTGAAAAAATATTTTTTATGTCATGGGGTGTTTAGAACATCAAAAGATTAGTCTTTTTATTTACTGTTTTGAAAGTGTAGTCAATTAGTAGTGGTCTATGGTGAAACATATCAGGGATAGTGAGGAGATTGATGCTCTAGATCCAAATAAATTTAAAGGTATGTTTCTTGAAAAATATTTTGATATGGTGGTTCTTCATTTGTTAGAAAAACAATTCTTGGAATTGAGGAATAAGGATGAATCAATAGTTGCTTATGAAGAAAAAATCACTCGACTGGAAAGGTATGCTCTAAATTTCATATGAGATTATGATAGTAAAATCACTCATTTTTTACTCTGGATTAAAGACAATTTATGAAAGGTATTTAGCTTCATGTGAGTTCAAAAGTTATGACAAAATTTTTCTATGGGAAGCGGAGGTGGAAATGGAGTTCTGTGATGATTAGGTATTCTTTGAAAAACTACAGAATAAGAGGTCAATGTGGAAGATGAAAGGGAAGAACTCTTCAAAAAATTCTGATGTTAAGAAACATAAGATTACAGTTTGTGAAACTTTTGGTAAAAATCATGCTAGGGAATGTCTTTTTAATTATGGTAAGTGCTACCGGTGTGGTAAAATGGGGCATAAGGTTCATAACTGCATTGAATAGATCAGGATAATGGTAAGACAAAATCATATTTCCAGGAAGTAAAATGTTTTTACTGTAATGAAATTTTTCATTATTTAAATTAGTATCCAAATAAGAACTCAACTAAGGGAAAGCAGCAGGACTACAAGCATAAAGGGATTTACAAATCCTTTGAAACTATTTTTGAAGATGTTAGTACATAAAATAAAGTAGTATCATGTACACTATTTGTTTGTTCATATTATGCCAACATTTTATTTGATTCAGGGTCTATACATTATTTCATTTCATAGAAATTTTCTAGTAATTTGGGAATTCAATATCAAGATATGAATCCTAAACATATGGTAGAAACACTAGGAGGAAATTTCAAGATAAAAATAAATTATAAGAACCATATTGTCCTTTTGTGTGGAAAGAATCTACCTGCAAACATTATTGGTTTTCCTTTATTAGAGTTTGATGTCATTTTGGGTATGGATTGGCTTTCCATTTATCATGCAATTATTGACTGCATAGCTAAAGAGGATTCTTTTCAAAAATAATTTTATTTTGTGTACAGGAATAAACCCTTACTTATGATACCATATCAGGAAGCTGAGAAACTTGTAAAATATGGAAATTAATGTTACCTAGCACATATTATTGAAAATAAATGAACTATTTAGATAAATTATGTGCCACTATAAAATGAGTAACATGATTTTTTTCCTGATGAGTTTCCTGGAATTAAACCTGATCGAAAATCTAAATTTAATGTCGAAACAGTTGTTGATGCTAATCCAATTTCAAAACCCTCTTATCTTATGGCTAAAATTGAACTTTTATAGAAAAAGAATCAATTTCATCAGTTATTGGATAAGGGTTTCATTCAACCTACCACATCAACATGTGCTTCTCATGTATTATATTTTTAAAATAAATATGGTTCAATGATACTTTACATTGATTATAAATAATTAAATAACATCACTATTAAGAACAAGTATCCTTTGCCTCATATTGATGATTTGTTTTATCATCTCCAAGGAGCTCAGTACTTTTCGAAGATTGACTTGAGGTTGTGGGTACCATCAATTGATAGTAAAGGAAGCATACATTCCTAAGACTGTGTTTTGTACTATATATGGCCATTACGGAAATCTGTTTTGACATTCATTTGACATATCACATAATTTTAATGACCTATTATGGAATTAAATATTCTAATTGACCTTATCATTGTAACTGGAGAAAATATTTCTTCCTAGTCAATCATGAATTTTTATAAAAATTCCATCCACTAAATAATTTTTATATAAATACACTCTTTCATGCATGTAATTTTTCCTTTCTAAAACCCACTTGCACACTATGGGTCATAACACTTCTAGTAAATCCTACAAGTTCAAAACTTGGTTTGTGTAAATGGATTTAATCTTATATTAGATGGTATTTAACCATTCTAATATTTAAAAAAATCATTATAATCTCAGGTTGAAGCATGTTTTTCCTCTATGGACATTACGTTAACATCATTTACCATAATATTCCATATCTTTCAGGCTCCTGAAAAATCCTACAAGGCCTTCTAGTTTCTTAGGTTAGCTTAGTCGAATCTTCTTCCACAACTTTTTTAAAATCGGCTCAAATTTCATCTCAACAATAAATATTTTTTATTGATATTAAACATATCCATGATTAAATTCCCTCTCATTGATTCCCTAAAAATTTCTCCTTATCAAAGAAGACGCCACATTGATCCATAAATATTTTTTTTTCAATAGGACTATTAAAGTAATATCTCATAGTATATTGGGGAAAACCAAAAAAATTATTTATTTTAGGGATAATTTAATTAGAATCCAAACATCATAAATATTATTTATAACACTAAATCACTATAGAATAAAAATTATCACACTTATAAGTCCATATCTCGTATAGTATATTTTTGACAACATTATATAGAATGCAATTAAGTAGGAAGGAAAATGATTCTAGAACATATCCCTATAATTATTTAGGAATATTACACCATCAAAAAAATTATTAAGCCATTTTCAATAAAGCATGATTCCTCTTATCAGATACAACATTCCATTGTGGTGTTCTATGAGGATTTATTTGTTAAATAATCCCACAATCTTCTTAATGGTCATTGGATTCCTAGATCAGGTATTCACCACCTTGATGTAATGTTAGAAATATGATAGATTTTTATAACTGATTTTATACTTCATTCTAAAGCACTTTTAACTTTCAAAAAGTTTAAATATTTAGATTCATTACACACACATAATTATACATACTAAATTCATTAGTAAAGGTTATAATGTACCTATAACCACAACATTCTAGAGTACTCATTGGTCCACATGAATCACTGTATATAAGATCCAAAATCCACTATACCATTATTCTTTTCAACTAAAATGTGACTTGGTATTTTTTATTAATAAAAAACACTCACAGCTATAAAATTATTTATAATTTAATCATTCCAATAATTTATCACTATGTAATCTTAGAATTTGTTTCTCATTTATAGGCCCAAGAAGGCAATGTCAAAGGTGATTGTGATTATATTAAACCATAACCTTATTATTCTATATTTTTTTATTATATTACGTATTTATATAATATATAAACCATTTAACATATTCCAAATGACCTAGAATATTTCAATCATTTATATAGAAAAAATAATTTTCAAAATAATTTTAAAACAAAATCATCTTATGAAAAGAAGATATGTAGATCAAATTATTATTTATGGAAGGATCTCAATAATAAATTTAAAAATAAATAAAAAATATAATATGTACTTATATATCAAAGGACTTGATCTCAAATGTAGAAACTCCTTTTCCATCGCCAATATAATATCTACATAACCTTTTTCAATTATTTTTTCTTTATTAGTCTATGTTTGTTAGAAAAATTTCTGATGCACAAGTGATACAAACAACCCTTGAGTGAAAATTATAGAAATTAATTTTTATAAATTTATCCTCTCTATAGTTAAAATTATTCTATTTATGAACACTTATTAACATTATTTACCAATCTACTAATATTTTATAACTCATACCCATAATATACCTCAATGTAATTATCTTAGTGCATTCCATAATATAAAAACGATATATCTCTATGGGTGAGTCTCATATTTAATTTATTTTCATTAATGACTTTTTATAATGAAACTCGAATTAAATTGATGACCTTAAACATCATATTCATTTAATGAACCACCAACCACATTTCATCATGAACTATTTTAGTTATAAAAGTAAATAAATCATAATTATCTCTTATAGTCAATCATTTTAATCATTCCATATGAAACTCTTGGGTAGTTAAATAGAAAACTCTTTATTCAAATCGATTATAGGGATACACTCCACATTATTCCTCTTGTATTTTATGGGTTTTGGTTTTTTATGAAAAATATAACCCAAGGATAACATCAAATATAATCACCTAATAGTTAGGGTTCCTGTATAATATGCTTGTCTTATACCATATAATTCATGGGAACTTAATGTTTAAGGTCACCCATACTCAATGATTGAGGTATTCACAACTATTTTTCATTAAATATAATCCCACACATAGTATTTAATGGATTTTATTTTATAGTACCTCTAATTTAATAAACATTTCATGCATATCAGATTGATAACTATTTCATCACATGAAATATTTATGATCTCGTCGTGTATTACATTATATATTAGTAGTTATAATGATTTTGTTTTGAACCGCAATTATATCCACCGAATTTATATGTTTAATCCATATTAATGTGTACAAAACTACATTACTCATAGTTTCTGTTACTTTACCAATGATAGAATCCAAAAACAACTACACATATCCCAATTAATCCCATGCATAAGGTATATGAAACTATTTACATTTAAAGGACTAAAATTATATGAAATTGAAAATATCCACATGAGTATGGTTGGATCCATAGATAGACAACACCCAATTTTCTTAAAAAAATTAATCCTTTATGACATTGAGAAGTCTGAGCCAAAGTTCATCTACCAATGGATACTTTACTTAAGATAGATTTCAATCTCACCACAAATGTATCACATAATATATATATATATATACACACATAATATTCATCCTCAAAATTAAAGCTAATAACTACAATACCAATAGAATTCATTGTAAATGAAAAGTATTATTACATTATCATTTCTATAATGTAATGTATTCCATTAGAATTTTATAAGAAATAATTATTAATATAAATTAAATAATACACAATATTCACATTTTATAAACAATTGATTAACAATAATATTTTAAAGGAATAAATAAGTAAATAATCATTTTATTAACTTAATTAACATGATATACTAATATAAATATTTAATATTTAAATTAAGAAATAAACTAATCTATTTTTAATACCAATTTACTTTTATATAAAATTTATATGTCAATATAATTTTAGCCAAAAATATTAAATTTTCATTATTTTCAGAAAATATCATATTTTATGGTATACAGAGGGTATTTTATTACATAAATAATGATTGATTTTGATGCTTATGATAAGTTATATAATGATCTATCGGTATCTTTTCTCAATGAGAATAATTCCAATGACCATGGTGCCAATTTGTGATGAAATTGGAAGCCTTGAATGAGTTTGGACTACCCAATCAAGGTGTCATTATAAGTCGTTTTGTTAATAGATATTTCCAATTAGAGAAACACCATGGAAATTTATATGGAATTGAGTTTTTGTCATTATAATAAGTCAATATATTCCATTAGATATAATTTTAGATCCATTCATATGTGGACTAGTATCTCAATTGATGCCACAACTATATTGAGATCCTATTTTTTGTTAAATGATAGAACAGATGGTTGATGATGATGTGGATTATATTACTGAGTGGAATATAATATTTTTATGTTAATATTTTAGAATTTATATGACATGTTTTTATATTCAATAAGATTTAGAAGATGATTTCTGTGGATTATAATGACTACTAGATATTTTATCTTTTTTAATAATAAGTAAATGGTAGCTAAAAAGTTTTTTACTAAGTATTATAATATGGTAAAGATTTATATAAAATAAATGAGAAGCATTGATAATGTTTGAAGAATTGTTATTGTTGGTTAAGGTAGCGGAAGATCCATTTAATGAATCTATGGAGTATTTATTCAATGCACAATATCTATTATTATTTTAATATTGATTGAACTTTATTTGATGTTTTTCCAAATTGATTTAAAGTTATTGATATGTTTAGAGGATTTTTGGGGATGTTTTGAAAATTATGTATGTTTTTAATTTTTTGATAAAATGGAATAGTCAGAAACCTTATACCTAATATGAAATGATTTATCAAAATAACAATTTAACAAAGTAAAAAAATGAGATGTAATAGATAAATATACTTAGAGTGCAAGAGATTTGGAAAAGTTTTTATTATTTCATTTTAATATGTAAAACATTACTGATGATATGTAATTTTCTTCTAAATGTAATATTTTTTGAAAGTATGGAACTCTAGTTACACTAGGATACATAATTTTTTCTAGAATTGAGAAATTAAAAAAGTGTAAAGAAAACTAAGATATGTAAGAGTCTCAAATTTGGATGATTTGGTAATTTCCTAGGAAACTCTATATAATATGTAAGTGTTAGGTTGGGATAGTGTTGATGAAGATTGGGTCACAAGAGGGGGTGAATTGTGTACATCAAAAACATTAATAAATTCATAAATCCTCTCTTTTTAGGAAGTGAACCTTTATATCTCTCTTAAATATGATTGAGTAGTAGAAATAAATCAAGGATAGTAAGAAAGTGTTATATAGTGGTTCAGGGAAAAAATATCCCCTCGTCCACTCCACCAACTCTAAAATCCATCAGCTTAGTGATTTTCACTAGGAGGTCCACTTATTTGGAGAACTAAAAACAAAAACAACTAACTACAAGCAGTTTTAAACATACAAGGACTTTATAGGACCTTATGGTTTTGTATAAGGAACCATAAATCAATAAATTAGTATAGTAAGCTAAAATTCTACTATGACTATGTTCGGGCATCCAAAACACCAATAAATCAAAATAGATTGATTTTTTGATGAAAATAGGTTGTACTTTATAGTTTCAGTAGTAACTAACAAATTTATTAAGATCTTCAATATCTCACAATAGAAAATAAGTCTTCAACGTTTCACCGGCTTTCATTGAACAACAACAATGAAAAAACTATATAGATTTTTAAACATGTATGTCTCCAAAGTGTATCTCCAAACAATTATTCTACGATATTCCAAAAGAATATTTAATAATAATAAATATTAGTAGTGACATCAATATCAATGATTTACTCAAATATTAAAAACATTTATGTCTCCAAAGTGTTTTTGTGAAGGCAATGACAAACTTTTTGTATTTCAATCAAATCTTTTCCTTATGTATATCTCTTATCTCTTTTTCGATGAAGAATGTTTAAATATTTATACGGTAGCTAAATTTTCTCCATATCAAAGTACCTCAAAAAAACATTGAATAATAAATCATTTATATTTGAATTCAAAATCATTCAATAGATTCATAACTTCTTTTAAGAATATAAACATTTTACTCCCTTGAATATGAACCTTTAAAAAATAAAAATGAACCATTTAATTGGTCGTAAAATAGATCTAAATAGATATTTACTTCTATTTGAACTATTTTATAAATATCATATAATATCATAGATTTAAAACTCCATCATTTTATAGTCAAATGTAGGGATCCACCAAGTGAAGACAAATATCCAAATTTAGGGTTGAAAACGTACAGTTGATCACTAAAGTTAGGTTGATATACCATATGTTTATTTAACCAAATATAGGGTTCCTTGTAGATTTAGGGATTATTGTCCATACATCCCATTATTATAGGATATGTGATCCATATTTCCTATTTGAAACATAATGTTTTTGAACCATATGTTACGTTTACAAAAGTAGGGTATGAACAATGTCTCCATAATTTGTTTAAATCACAACCAAAATAATTTACAAAATATTTAATTCTAATCAATGACATGAATATATTTCAAAAATTAATATTCTAATGAATAATATATTCTTGAAATTGACATCTAAGAAAATTCATTAGTAACATAAATGTTGGTGTTTCTGAGCATAAAAATTGGAAAGAAATTGAAGAACTATTTGAATTAACACATGATAAACAATATCCCTCGATTTTATGATCAGGATACCCACAAAATAATATATAAAAAGGTAAATAAAAATTTTATAAGAAGAAATTTTCTTAACCTCATATTAAAAAACATATATCTTTTAACAACATTTCTTTGAGAATATAAATTTCTCCTAAAAGTGTTTTATAATTTCAATGATTTATACTAGAAAACATTTTTGGAATTTTCAAATCAATCACTTTTTGGTTTAGTGAGAACCTTACATGCTATCCCATAGAACACCATGAAAATGATGCATAAGAAGGATGGTTAAGGAGCCACATCGAATATCGACCTGCCCCAAAAGACACAGAGGGACCACATCAGGCCCCGAGCAACCGTCCCTTCACCGCCCTGCACATGCACCTGTCACCCATCCCTCATGCTTAGATGCAGCGATGTTTGCCTCCACAACCATGCCAGAGTCCACCAAAGAAGTGATTTATAGAAAAAACACCAATGGGTCCTGTACACCCTCTACCACAAACCTGAAGATATCCTCAAAATCCTACTTGAGTTGTGATCCCAACACACCCCATCCCATAATCGCACCTCGGGACTACCGGTGTGCATGGTAGGCCCCCATGATGGAATCCAATGAATGGAAACACTGAATAAAACATAACTAGACAAAGCATCACAAAAACAAAAATCCAAAACACATTCACGATGGAGGATGACCAATCAGGATATCTTCATCAGTAGCACTCTAGAACTACAGGTCATTTGAGAGGGGAAATGGTACCAAAACAGAATGCTAGACTGGATGGAATGAGAGTAGTACTGGTAAGGGGATGATGCCAGCTATGATTTTTCCTGAGGCCACCTCATGTGACTACATTATAACCTGGAAAGAAGATGATGTACCTTCTAAGTCTGACCCTAATGTGACCATTCACCACAAAATAAGAATGAGAATCGATGGAGAAAATGATATGTGCCATCGAAGAAAAAACAAGTGAGTCCATCATGAGATCCAGAGAGAAGACCTGCAAACCAAATTTTTTAGAGGAGGTTGAATGAAATTGAAGGTTGATAATGCTTCGAAGGATATTCCATCTCGTGAACCATGGAGTAGTCGACACCACATCACACCACCACCGCACGACCCAACCCTCTACCATAAAATTCTTAAGAGGTGGAGAGGTGATATGGGATGGAGGGATAATAATGGAAGAAGAAAACACTAATCCACTAAGAGTGGTGGAATGGAAAACCCTATATCATTGAGGGGATATCTTCTGTGACTCCCCTTACAGGCTCCTGAATAATCATTTGAAAAACTTATCATTTATCTATAAATTACCCCCCCCCCCCATTATCTATTTATGTAATTTCTCTTACAGAAAACATCTTCCCCATTATAAGGATAAAAACATATCCAACATCTCCAAAATGAGGACAAATATGTAATCTAAAACTATAAACATCTTACCATTTTTAAAATCAAAAATATAAGAGTAAAAATGTAGTTAAAATAAACACCCTTAGAATTCTTACTTCCTTCAAAAAGTTGATTTAAATTCAAGGTGTACATGAATTATTAAATTAGTAAAATTAAAATTTTCTAAAAACTCCCCCTACATCATATCATATAGTACAATCAATGAATAAAATCATTTTTATAGAAATAAAATACTTATCAATTAAATTTCATGATAAATATTTTAAATAAAACTATTTTTTTCATTCAATAATAAGCGAATTTATATTACGAGATAATCTAATATTGAGTTCATTCTTCTGTAGTATTACTTTATAAAAGTTTATAAATAATTTAATAAACAACCTTTACTACATTAATTCAATAAATAAATTATATTAAAAATAATATATAATGATAAATTTAAATAAACAATCTAATATAAAAAATGTAGAGTTAAGAAGGAATAGACAGTTCATTTGAACTTTCTAAATGTTGAACATTTTCACATAATGTATATAAAACGCTTGATTATTTTCTAATATTATTTGAAATTTTTTTTTCTTTGACATGAAGATGTTTACCTCCATTCAACTATGAACAATTTTATCTTATCAAGATCTAGATTAGTAACATCTTCTCCTCTGAGTAACTGCATTAGACTTAGCATTTTTTCTATAAAATATTCAATGTATTATTTTGAGATCTAATTATCATTCACATTATGATATTATATTTTTAATGAATAAAATATAATTTTTGATACAAATTATTTCTATAGATATTCATAAATCATTCTTGAATCATTAAGATTGTCTTATAACTTCAGTTTTTCACCAATCAAGGTGTTGAATATGAATATAAGATTACATAAGACATTTGAGATGTAGAGACTTCCAGTTCTTCTTGAATATGAACTTCCTTATTTATTTCAGATAAGTTTTCAAATGAATCATTAATATATAAAACCGATGGATCTTTTAACAAATCAAATGGTTTACCTTGTTTCCTTTTATGAGAACGATTTTCTTCTGAACTTGAAGTATATGACCACTTCATCATGATGTGATTTGTTTTTAGAAGTATTTGTAAAAGATATTTTAAATAATATGTATTAAAATATTAAATTATTTTAGGAAAATATTAATATGTTTTTAATGAGAAAACAAAAAAAATTTCGCACATTACATAGGACACATAACATTCTCAAGCTGAAAATTATATAATTATCATTAGATATTATAATTTTTGAAAAGACGTATTGCATATTAAAAGTTTTTTAGTTAAATAAAAAAATAAAAAAAATTATATATGAAATTTAAATATTTTAATAGGTTTAGTGATGGAAAATATAATCTCTTATATAATAAGTATTTTATTCTATAATGAATTAAATCAAAGTATTAGATAATTTAAATTCTTAATAAATCAAAAAATATATTCTAATATTTTATTAAAAGAATAAAGAAGCGTATTTATGAAATTATAAGAGATATCAATATCTTTATATATATATAAAAGTTAATTCAGTAGAATTATATAAATATAAAAATTAAATACATCATGGAACAATGATTTTAGTATTGAGGATGTTTTGATAACAAACTACATTAGAGTAGATCATGCATTTGTGATTGATATTTTCATATACTAAATAGACAATCACTTCTTGATTTAATAAAGTATCTCAATGGTGTATTATTGAAAATAATCAAATAACAGTCACTTTTTGCACCCATGTGATTTTGGTTCTACCAGTGTTAGAAATTAAATTTTTAGGTATAAAAACTAGTATATTTTTAGTAAGAATTATAAAATATTAGTTAAACAATTCTTTCGAAAAATTTACATTCATAACAATTTAAATATAACAATTCATAAATCATAAGTAATTCATATAATTTTCCATTAATTTCATAATAAAACCATTTAATAGTAGACATGTTTTTCTATTTAAACTATGAATAAAATATTTTTTATATAATTTCAGTCTTTTACCATTACATCTTATTCTAAGTTTACCTTTTTAAATTTTACATTCACCAAAGATATGATCTAAATATTTTTTTCTTTTTATTATCATACTTGAATAATGATTTAATGTGCCAATTTCAACCAAGAGTTCTTTAATCTTAGCTTTATGAAGATCACATGAGTTTTTTAGAAGAATAAAATTTTAAATATATAATTTTTTATGATATTTTTTTCTCTAATAGAATAGTGTCATAATATTTTCTAATTTAAATATGTTTAATCATTAAGGATTAAAAATTTTCTTATATAATAAAGAAATAATTATTTAATTCACATAAAAAAGTATTTCAGAACTATATTTTTGATAGTATGAATATTGTATGTCATTAGTATGAGACATAAGATATATGATTTGCCTATTATGATTAGTCTTAGAATATGTAGACGATTCATCATCTAAACCAGAGGAATTACTCTAGGTGGAATTCATGATTTTTTCCCTTTCTCTTTTAATCTAATTTCTTGTGATCTTTGAGTAAAAGAAACCTATCATTTGTATGCCTTTTTTCTTTTCATTTACAACATCTATTTTTATTAGTCCCTTTATTTGTCTTATTGTATATTTTTTCAACTATTTTAGCTAGATATGAAAATTATTCATCAATATATGAATGAATTGAATCAACTAATTTGTCCATAGTTGTTTTTATATCAAATTCTTAATGATTGATATGATTTTATCTTTATCTTATTTCTCAGATTCATACATTATAAATTCCCAATAAATGTATTTATATATAATTTTTTTACTTATTTTGATTGATGTATAGCATCTGATATTCCATTAATCTTATAAAGTTGTACTCTACATATTTTAATGCTCAATCAGATTAAGAAATTGGATTTTCTTAAATATTAACATTATTGATCAATATTTGTTAATCTTCAATTAATTTGAGTGATATTATCATCCTTGAACATTCAAAAAGTATCAAACATTAGTTTTATATTAGTGTACCCTATTGTTCTAATATTTTTAGTTCCCTCATTGTAAACAGAAATTGTCCAAAACATAACACATGTAGTAGTACATTGAGATACTTGATCAAACTCATTGGTTCCTAAACTATAGACAATAACATTCCTTGATTTTGAATTGAGATCATATTTTGTTCAATGATCACCATTAAATCATAAAAATCATTCATAAGAATGTCATAATTCTTAACAACCTTTAATTAAACCCTTATTCCAATATTTTTCAAATAAATAATAATACTTGTTCTCCAGCATCCATAACTATCTCCATTAATGTAAGGAACATGGATAATCAATATACCTTCTCTAGAATCAACCATTACAAGATGTCCATGTCTAATTTTTTAAATCATCCTAGTTAGATATAGAAAATATTCTTGATTATTCATAGTATCACCAACAGCTACAGAAGATTCCATTAAGAGCGCTAGAATAGGCCTTTATAAGTGCTAAAAATTGCTGATAATTGGAGAGCGGTTAAAATCTTGAAGATTTTGTCAACTCTAAAAAAAGTGTCATGAAAGGGCCCTTTAAAAACACTTATTTTAGCACTCTTAAAGGGGGTGAAAAATTCATGGAAATCTATGAACCTGACCCTTTATCAATGCTTCAATGACTCCTTTAATAGTGTTCCTGCCACCTATATTAGTACATTTCACCCCCACCACCCCTTTTATCAGCACTTTGTGAATTTTCAACCTCATGCATGCCTACCTGGATTCAAACATTTCACCACACCTTCAAATATGGAATTATTTTACCACTACTCCATGTTGCTTTTTTGTCTATTTAATGAAATTTCTATATATATATATATATTATTCATGTATTTATATATATTTTTAACATAACATTTATACAACATTTATGTGGGGGTGATATATATATATATATACTTATGTTTTTTTAAAATATTATACATTATATTCATTTATATTTACTATAATATAATATAAATATATATCTATTTATTAATATAGACATATATGTATATATAATAATTATGAATATAAATAAATAATGTTAAAAATAATTAGATATTGTTTTAAATAAATTTTTAGAATTTGTATTGATTAACTTATATTAAATAAATCTTTACGTAAATATCTTGATATGTGAATTTATATGAGTGACTTACTATAATAAAATATAAGAAAACATATATATATTTATTAATAAAAAAATCATTGTGAAAAAAATGGTAAAATTACACAACCATAATATCAATATTAATGTAATACCTTGGAATAAATTCAGTCTCCACAAAAAAAGGCAATTATACCCCCTTAAATGAGGCTGGAAATCAATCAAATGTTAAAACATTAGAGTACCCTGACTAAAAACATAGTTTTAGAGGCTTTTAGGCCTTATATCATCTAAAAACGTGTTATACGATTACCTATGTCACTAAGGGCATAGAGATCATCATATGATTCGATTAGATATGTGGTAGAGCTCAAACAGACACCCAAATCAAATGTTATGTTCATTTGATGTTTAGGTTCCGTTTTCAAATTATTTTTGATCTTTTATTAATTTTTTAATTTTTTTTATATTCTAATTTATATTAAATGACTATTACTCGATAATAATAATAATATTATTTATTAAACATATTTTCTAAATATTTTTCAAGTCATTTTCACAAAATATATTATATATATTAAGTGTAAATTCCTATTCTAAAACATATTTTAAAAAATAGATATTATATTTATATCAATATAAATATATTTATACATTAATATATCATTTTTAATGAAATATATATTTTTTAAGTATATCATTATTAGAACTACTGAAAAACACTATTAAAGGGCAGTCTTTTCTGTGCTTCTAAAAAGGTGGATATACCCCCCCTATCAATGCTTTTTTAGCATTGTTAAATCCCCCTTTAACATTACTTTTTATAGCTCAAAAAAATGTGTTCTTTGATAGCACTTTTACTTAGTGTTGTTAAATCCCTTGCACTGCATAATCCCAATTTTTTAGTAGAGACCACCTTTAATATTTCTTATTAATGATAATGTTATTGTTTATTAGTAAAAGATGATATAATATTCCATGTATTTCCAGTATGAAGTATATAGTAATATAAAACAACCCTATATATTACCTATTGATATCAGATATAGTCAAAGCTAATTATCATGAATAAAATATATGAATAGAAATATGCTTTTGATACATCTTGTTAGATCAGGATGTTGATGATGAAGACAAAGACCCAAGAGGTGGGGTTAATTTTCTACTTCAAAACTTTGATATATTCATACCACCTCCCTTATTATGAAGAAAACCATTCCTTCTCTCTTAAATATGACTGACCGGTGGAAATAAATAATGAAAAAAACACATTGATGTATATTGGTTCATGGTACAATGATCCCATAGTCCACTCCAACAATTCCCTACTCCATGATCGTGGTGAGTTTCTCTAGAAGGTCCTCTTATTTAGAGACCTCCAAACCATAATAAATTTAGTGCAGGAAGCTGACACCTTGTAATGATTTTATAGGGCCTTATGGTTATTTTATAAGCAAAAGTACATCCGTATCTTTGTACATGAAGTTGACACTTTATAAAGAGTATGTTCATCCCTTCAAAACACCAATAAATCTATAGATATTGATTTTGTTGATAAAACACTTTATACTTCAAAATTTGAGTAGCAACTGGAAATTTATTTTGATCTTCAATAATTAAAAATAGTAAATATATCTTCAATGTTTGATAGGCTTTGTTCAAATAGTAAAAATGGAAACAGCAGACATATATTTAAACTTGTAAGTCTCCAAAGTGTATCTCTAACCAATACTTCCTATATCTTGTTGAAGAAGATGTAACAATAAGATGCATTAGTAGTGACATGAAAATAGTCAGTCGATCAGATAAATGAAAACATATATGTCTCCAAAGTGTAGCTTTGAAGAAAATGACACACTTTTTTGTATTTCAAATTTGTTTTTCTCTTAGGTATATCTCCTCTCACTTTTCTGATAAAGAATATATCAATATTTATTTTGAATTTTGAACAGATCTAGGAAAAACCAGATCCAAAAATATCACAATATAAATCATGAATATTTTAGTTCAAAAACATTCAATAGATTTATAACTTCCCATAAAAATATAAAATATTTACTTTGTTGAATAAAATCCTTTAAAATAATGATGAAGAGACTTTAAATCGGTCATAAAATATCTTTTAATAGATATTTTCTTCTATTGAAACTATTGAATAAATCTCGAGTAATATCGTAGATTAAAAACTCTGTCATTGAATAGTCAAATGTAGGGTAACTTCATGTGATAAAAAACTCCAAACGTTGGGTTGAAAATGTATGGTTGATTACCAAAATAGGTTTTATGTACCATATATTTGTTTCCCACAATATAGGGTTCCATAAAGACATAGGGTTGATTTTCCATACTTTCCATCAGTGTAGAGTATATGATTCAAATGTTCTATTTCAAATGTAGGGTTTTTGAACCATACAATACACTTATAAACATAGGGTGTGAATAATATTTCTAGAAAACATTTAAAACATGTCCAGAATACTTCAAAAATATTTCTCATGGATCAATGATTGAATATATTCCCATAATAAATATTCTTATGAATATCATATTCATGAAATTCACATAAAAAAATATTTAGTCGTAACATATATGTGGGTGTTTGTGAGAATCAAAACCAAAAAGAAATTAATGAAATTTTTTAATCAATACATGATCAAGAGTAATGAAACCCAAAGGGAACGAAATATAGAAAATTTTCTAAGACTAAACAATATGACATATAAAGAGTTTTCTAGTTTAATATGATCTAGAAACATTTTCTGTTCTATTGTGATGTGTGGAATTTCACTAGTTATCTAAAAATGTGTGATTCCCAAAAAGAATTAAATTAAAGGAGGTCAAATATCATGAGACAAATGTTTTCTATAAAGCATAAATATTATAATGAATGTTTGAGTAATTTATTATTATAGAAACTAGTTTGGGTTATCAATAAAGAAGAAGAAGAATTGAATATTCATCATGAAAAGGAAGATCACACCATGAAGTAGCTTGTAGATAAAACATGAGACTAAAATGGATTTGTTATTTGAGATTTTTTCATTTCATGAGGATATGGCCACACCATGGTACGTGATAAATAAAAAGATATAGAGGTCATTACTCATGATTTTTTTTGAAATCAAGGAATAATTTTAGAAGAAGTTATAATACTATATAACATTGTGGTAGGAGAAGCTATAAAACATCCATGAAATAACCTAAACATGTTTACATCCTGAGGAATTCCTTCATTAATGAATGGATCACTATAAGTAATCTTGTATACAATGATATTATATTTATTATGATCATTAAGGATGTTAAAGGATATAAATTAAGATGATTTTGGGATATTTTGAAGAAGAACATGTCAAGAATCAAGGAGGATATCATGGAGGCCTCTCGGCTAGTAATCATAAATTTATTACTAATAATTATGTTAGATATACGAGATTGATTATAATAGATATTTAAAGTTATGAGAATAAAGGTTTTTCATATTCTCAAATGTGAAAAGTAATTTTTATAAATTTTTTGAGTATATAAGAATAGAATGAGAAAATGATAGTGATTGAGGAGAGAGATCCATCCTTACTACCACATTACATATCCAATGTGTTGAAGAATAAAGAGTTCCAATACTATCGATAAATATTTCTTCCTTTTACTGTAATGAAAAATAAGAAAGATAGATAGAGATATTAACATTACTTATATGTATTATCATTTAGTATGGAGAAGATGAAGTCAGAATACCAGCCTATGATATTATTATATCATAAGATCTGATTAAGAATCTAATCTTACAAAACATTTATATCATAATATTTTATTCTATAATTCCCATATATCATATGGTTAGAGGTATCCCTTGATATTGTTTCAAAATTAAGAAGAATATTGGAAATTTTTTTGCCTTAAAAGGACTGGTGTTTTCATGATGATCATTATTCATAAAAGAGCCATCAAAAACTTGAATTTTGAAAAGGGAGTCCTGATTGATACCATAGACTTAAAATAACAAGTTGGATAATGAATTATACCACTTGCGTGTTAGGATTATAGGTTTCCTGGTCATTCCCCTATGGTGGATTCATCTTGATAAAAAAATAAAAGATATATGTGAGTGGTGTAATAATCATCATAAATCAGGGAAGTAGTTGACCACCTTGGAAATGAACGTAATTAACAAACTTTTTTGTGTTTTGTTGTTTATTTTATTATTTTATTATATACGTACAATCCAATGGAGAAATGAGAAAAGGATATTGTGATCCACTCACTAAATAGGTGCATAGGTAAGAGAGGGGAAATATTTTAACAGATAAAAATTAAATCACACTGTTTCACCCCCCCCCCATGCAGTGTATTATCCCTAATAGAAAAAACCAATTATCTAATAAAATAGAAAAAATAATAATACAAATAAGTAAATGAATAATTCATTTAAATTAATTTTTTATCACTTGTGACCCTAGTTTTGAGATGCTAAATTGAATTGGTTGAATCATTTGTGGGGATATATGATTGAGTAGTCTTCCTTATATTTTTAATGTTTGATCATGAATTAAATTTTTAGATTAAACCCTGATCTTTAACCCCTTTTGTTTTTTAATTAATACCACTAACCATATTCCACATTTTAAACCCTTAAAAGTCCTTATAAATGAAAACTACTTATTTAAAACGTGTGTGATGACGTTATGATTTGATTAAGTATATGGTATTAATATCTTGATTTTTATTTGTGAATAAAATTACATAGTTTTAACACTAGATACATTAATATTATAAATTCTACTAAATATTTGTTTTTTCGTTATACATTTTCTTATAAATTAAATTTAACATGATTAAATGTGAGAAAAAAATGAAAACTGATTTTATAAATGATACATGATGAATATCATTTTTCATATAATCTTATAATTTCTGTCACATTCAATTCAGGACTTGAATTTCAGTTAGTTGAATGATTTTACCAAATATTCCAAAGGATAAAGTGTAGTGGTGTGATCATGTAGAAAATTATCATATGTTTCTATGTTTATACTATTAATTTAAATTATTTAGATCTTTTATCCCATTATTTAATATTTTTTCATTTAAATATGAATTTTCAACCATTATTTGAAAATAAATTAAAAATTAATATTTTGTTATTATTTGAAATTCACGCATAAGGAGAGTAGTTTCGTATTTTCGGATGGTTCCAATAGTTAGTCAAAGCAGTTAGTACTGTTCCCAATAATGATTTCCCATCAACTTATTATGATTAATTCTAAGTAATAAGTCAATAGTAATCCCATAATCTAGGAAGAAAACATCATCACATATAATTTAAAGTTAATTTATAATAAATATTATTACCTTGCCTTTTATTTCTTTCATCATTATCAATTTTTTTACCTATAATTAGTTTACCATCATTGAATCATAGTATTCTATAGTTTAATCACTCTAATGGTGATCTAAACATGCTCTATGAACCTCATAACACTACTATACAAATCACGAAGTACTAGTGTAGATGACTCTAATGATTTTTTCATTCTTCATTGATCCCAGAATAATTATTTCATGGTTAAATAATTCTTTTGGTTCTCTCAAATATTGAATAGGGGGAGGAGGATTCTAATTCTTCATTGTCGAGAGTGTTATAGAAAATTTTCACTCCATTATTAAGAGAATATATAGACAGGATGATTTATTCACAAGAACATATAACCCGAGAATATGATATGACTAGATATTTATAGAGGTATGTGATATAGTGAAATAATTACCCAAAGGTACATATTATTCTCTTAATCCCCAACAAGGATAATTTTTAAATAATAATAACATTATTATTATTTCCTTCACATTTTAAAAACCTGGAAATAAATAAATATCATCACTTTCAAAAATAAATAAATATTTATTTTGATGATTTTCAATATATCATTCATAGTATACCCTTAACTTCCTTAGTATTTCCTTCTCAAAATTTGATGATCCCATAATAATGAATATTTATTATAAAAAATAAATATCACTACATTATTATATAAATAAATAAATAAATATTATATTCACTAAATTAGTGAATAAATTATTATTAAATATTGAACTAAGATATTTATTCTCTCTAATAATTTGTGTCTAAATATATGTCATCAATATAACCAAATAAATATTAATTCTAAAAACTAGGTTATAATATTATATTTTAATATTATATATATATATATATATATATATATTCATTAACATTATGGATACGCTTAGTGTGTAACCCTCTAGCCCATTTCTCAATGTATTTAAGACAAAGATTCCTATTATCCAAGACTATCATCTAAAAACATGACTAAGAATCCATAGAGAATTGTTTTAATGTCATAGTGAAAAAAAGATCATATGAAAACTCACTATGTAATATAATCCCTTCACCATGAAATCACTATCACAAATTTTCCATCACTTGTTTCGTTGTCCTATACTCCAGGATCACTTTCATTCACTTTCAAAAAATGAACTCACATATATAACATCCATTTATATGGAAATAATATTTATCCCTATAAAATGTCTTTATTAATATAATTCTATTAAAAAATTGAGAAAAAAATATTTTCATTAATTATTCATTAATTTCATGTCACTCATGATGCACCCAACATATATTACTTCATTGCAAGCATATGTCATCATGGATTTGTGAAATGAATCAAAGTATAAAACATGTGATGTACATTTATAATAATATTGAATTATATGGATATTTACACAAATTCATATATAAGAACATGAAATGTCACATATAACATGTGTATTTTCTATTGGTGGTTCTGTTCTGATAACCATATCTATAAATAATTACCAAGGGTTAACATCATGAGATAAAGTATAAATTTCTTATGAGCCTTCTACCCATGATAACATGTATCATATGTGTCCTGTATGATGATATCATATGGACATAAATATATATTTGATAATATTATCAATGAACATAAAGGTTCTCATAATTTTATAGAAATACTATGACCTTTTTATCTGACAGATACTCCAAGGACATTATCACATTGATTTCACATAGAGGAATGATAATCATGTGATATTATTTTTATGAATATTTAATACCATGAGTATATCAGTAATTAAAAGTAATTTTTTCTTAGGAACTAAACCCAATATAATCATACTATAACAAGAGACAACTATTAACTATACAACTAGTTATCCTCAAATGATAAACATGATTCTCTAAAGGTATTATTATAGTTTCTGAGCCCAACATGTTTTTGCCTCTTCTTTTTACTATGAACTCATCTATTTTACATAATACCTTAAGAGATTATATCACTATGTATACACCATTTTTTCTCTTCTATCCCTAACATGTTAGACAATACCATTATTAAAATCTCATCATCAAATGATTATACATTAATATCTTGGTACACTTAAAAAAACTAGATCTATTATTTTCTAAACTCAATTTTGATGCTTTATTAGAAGATACAATATAATCGATCTATGTAGAAATAGAATCCACTAGATGTAATAGATTTTAAATTTCATATTACCATAGCGTCACTATGATGGTATATCACTGTGGTATAAGATAATAATATTTTTATATACCCTTGATAACTAGTACTATTGTTTCTCAACCTACCAATAACTCCTCCAATTTTACTTTTTCATGCATTGTAGAATAGTTCTATATTCTAACCTTTTAGTTACCTGAGTTATGTTTGATATTTGAACTTTATTCCTTATATATAAGAAATATTATACATAAATACACATCAATTAAAGAGATATAGATTCAAAAAATAATATTAGTAATCTTATAGTCTTTATTCAAAAGAATACCATTTTACATTGACAAAAATTCAACTGAATTATTCCATATTGTATTTTTCAATACTATTTCAACATGTGTATCGTGAAATAGATTAAGAAACACTAATGATTTATACTACTATATCATGTTCCATGGAACTTAGGTTACAACAGAATTCATTCATGGATAAATTAACCTTATTCTTAAATAATCATAAGACAAATCTTATATATTCCACGTGATTGTAAAACATATCTATTAAGGAAGACTATAGTATTCCCACTAAACCCTTGTAGCCATTAGGTAAGCATTTGTTCAAAAATAAATATGATCATTATAATTTATTTCTATACATAAATGGATCTTGGAAACATCTCATTACTTATCTAAACTCATTGATTTTTCAAATAATTTTGGTCAAATGATATAAAAATATTCAATAAGTTTTCATCATTGGAATATGGCCTTGAAATATGATGCCCAATATAAATATAACAAGATGTTTCTATGAAAATTTTAATTCTAATGGATTTTTATATGATAATTTTTATAAGTTTTTTTCATATAATTTTTAAAAACATATATTAAACCTTTAGTAATTAGTTTATCTTTTTTAGTTACTATCATTTATTATCCATGTACAGTTTCTCTTGAATTCTTACTAATAGCATTACATCAATTGGAAAAATGTCCATCATAAAAAAAACTCAATTTTACTATAAAAAATCCATTTTTATTCATTTCAATGTGTAAACCATAGCTATAATCTACTTAATAATCCAACTATGAAACATTATTATTAAGAATAATATATAACCTACCATGATAAGTATAAAAAAACCTTTATGTTTTTATCTATAAAGACCTATAAATTCCATATAATTTTTTTTCATAAATTATTTTGGAATTTTACCAGTCTGCAAAAATTGACAGCACTTGATTCTGAGGCCCGGTGTGCCCGGAAAGGAATTTTGAACTTTTTTAAGTTACGTTCAGTAAACGTGTAAGATAAAATTTCAAAATTTTGAACCAGTGCTCAGAATTGGAATATGGGGGAACTATTGAACTCGCAGCACTGTGTTTCACTTAAGGGAGGCTTAACTTCAACTATAGTAGATTGGGGGGAAAATATATTCTTATGGACTTTTTGAAATAATAATAAAATAACATAAAAATGTTATTTTATTTTTATACCACCCCTTGAGCGATGGTGGAGGGCACCATAGAGATGGTGGATCATTTAATGATGTATATTAAATGACCGATTACATATTGGTTGTGTAACCACTCTTAATTTAATTAATAAGATTCATTAAACACACTAATTAAAGAACAATTAACTTAAAAAAGAGTTAAAATCTTATCTCCTCATTTTTAATTATTCAAACGTTGGAAAAAAAGGGTATTGGTGGATCATGGTCAAAGCTTTGATGAAGAACAAAAGAACAAACATTCCTCCAATGAAGAATGGAGGCTTGAATGACATCATTGGAGGAATTGATCTGGGATCGACGAATGCCAATGACTTCAACGAACTCAGATTCTCCTTCCACAACTGTGAAATCTCCTCCAAATCTGAGGTAGGGGTTTTTTATGTTTAATTTCAATATAATTTTTTTCTTTTCCTCACTCTTGAAAAAAAATTAAGAATGCGGATCAACCAAAATTATTAGATTCGCGATTTGTATGAAACTGTGGGTGGCTGTTGCGGGAAAACATTGAATGGGGTTAATATTTAGCTAAGTGATGTTTTATTTACTACCCACTTGATATGATGCTAATGCGAAGGGTGTGGGATAAATTAACAAGGCCTAAAACCTCTACTACATTGTATGTTTCGTGTTCTTTGGGGGAAGATTTCCAAAAAAATGGAATCTTGAATCCTGTAACCACGTAGTGACGGTAGCATCCTGAGAGGCCCATAGAAACGTCTAGAAGGAAAAATTGACCACTACAGTTCACCCGGTGGCCCACAGAAGCCCCGAAAATGAGGCACCGGTGCGGCGGCACTAGCAACCGGTGCGAGCATGTGATGGCGATGACCGACAGTCATTTCCCGGAGAGGGAGACGGCACCCCTAGGCGTCACGGCATGCAGCGGTGGCACACCGTCTCGCACCACAGATAGAAACGGCTACTTCAAGCCGTAGTAGTGGGGACCCACGCCCCTCGTGTCCTACTATCATGGGGTGGATCAACATGGTTCCACTGATTGAATAAACTCATATAGCTCAAGTTGTTCTGGAAGGGGGTATGCCACCTTGCTGGCGGACCGCGGCATCCACCGGGTCAGGACACCCGGCAAGCCGAGCCTGTGGCCCAGCCAGTTCAGGTTGGGCCAGGCCCATGTTGGGTCAGATCTAGACCTATTCGGGTCAACCTTAACTGGTTCGGGGCAGTTTGGGTCGGCCCAACAGGTTTGGTTCAGTCTGACTGGGTCGTGGCCCAGATACTCTTAAAAGGTCATATCTCACAAACTAGAAATCTATTTGATGAAATTTCTATAGCACTAGAGTCCTTAGAATAATATGGTCCTTTTGAAATAATCCACCTGAGTTTTGGATAAAGTTGGATTATGGCCGGGTTAGATCGAACTCGAATCTTACCGGGCCATCGTTACTAAAATTCTTATAACTCACAGACCAGGCGTCTGTTTGTCACACCGTCTATCGTGTTGGAATCCTTAAGACATGGAGATCCATTATGTTACTAAATTTTTGAATTTTTTTGTATTTAAAGAATGACCTATATCTTGAGGATAATATTTTACATAACTCAAGCGCACCGAGTGCGGGGAATCATATGGATGGTTGTCAATTGAAGAGTGATCTTGTGTGGATCAGCATCATAGAAACCCTGTATGGATCAGTATCATAGAGAGCCTATATGGATTAGAATCATTGAGACCTTGTATGAATCACCATCATAGATACCCTGTGTGGATCATCATTCTAGCGACCCCGTGTCGATCAGCATGCTAGCGCCCTTGTGTGGATCAGCATCATAGTGACACTGTGTGGATCAGCATCATAACGACCCTGTGTGGATCAGCATTCTAGCAACCCTATGTAGATAAGAAGTGTACAAGCCAATGAGGACTAGCCTTAATGTGGTCCATCGTTGATCAGCAACATATGACACTGTGCGGATCAAGAATGGAATAACTTCTTTGTGGTTTAGTTCTGGAACTTCCTAACATAATAAAATGATATAGATTATGACTAATCATCTTTATTATAGAAATCTTAGTTTTAAATTCCATGTGTGAGATATCTCTTATGTGTGATTCTGATTGAGGTCATGATTTTTTATTTTTCTTATGTGGAATTCTGGGAGACCTTTGAGGGTCTTAGGGTCCCTACTAGGTATTGTTATTCTTACCCCTCCACAGGCTTCACCCGAACGTTGTTGTGTCTTGTACAGATGATGAGCAGTTTGGTTAAGACTTTAGGGATCTAGGATCACGTGGTACACATCAGTGACTGGTTGATTTGGATATCTGTGGAGAAGAGTTATACTTACCTTTCAGGTATTATTCGTGGTGGTCAATCTCATAAGTTGTTTTCTATTCTAGTTTCATTTTTTTAGTTGGTCTTGTATTCCGATGACATTAATTTTTGTACACAATTTTACTACATCAGTTCTACTACGTGGTTTGGATTTTGTAAGGTTCTTAGTCTGTGTGTTTTCAGGTTTAAAGGAACTACATTCCCACTTTTTGGAATATGCCTTTCCGGTGCCAGTCTCCAACCACTGACCTATAGAATGCGGGCTTGGGTAGTCAAGGCAGGGGCCCTGGGGGATGGGTTGTGGGAAAGTGTTATCAAAGGATTCGGTTCTTCCAAAGAACTAAAACTCTGATTTTTCAAATAGAGAAATAGTGTTATGTGTTTTGAGTGAGGATTTTAGTTCAAGGAGTCTAATGTTAGTGCGGAAGAAAAAATTTCCATACACCATGATCGTAAATTCTGATTTCTGACTCGGTGCATGAAAATACATATTGTGTGTGTTTTAGAAATGTTTTAATTTTTATCTCTTTTATGTCAAATCACCAGGTATAAATTATTGACTATGGCTGACCTGTTTCTTTTTAGGATGACACCACATAGAGAGTAATCCTGGATGCTAGAGAGAATTCATGATGATGGATCACCAAGTGACTAGGCTTTGGCGTAGGGTCCTCTTATAGTGATATCACCTTCAGATGGTGCACCATCAGCACTCATACCCATTGGGAAGTGGTTTCTACCAGCCCCACAGGAAGATGGTGCATGTGACTGAGAGCATTGTATGAGTTCTAGTGGTATAGGCCTCCTAGATTTTGTGGCGAGACAGATCCACGGATAGCTGAGGACTGGCTGGATGTTGTGGCTAGAGTTTTCTACATAGTTGTGACACCATCAGAGTAGATGGTGATCCTACCTTCTGGTATTTTTCAGGGAACGGTAGGTAGATGGTGGAACCTCACGCTCCAGCTACTCGAAGAGGTGACCATAACCTAGAGAGACATTGTGGGCCTCTTCAGGGCGGAGTTCATTCCAGTGACTCTACGCTCTCTGCATATTCTAGATATTCTATACTTATAATAGGGAAGACTGACAGTAGCTCAGTACTCAGCGAGATTCACTAACCTATTACGATACAATACCAATATGGTATGAGATCCTTTCTTGAGGGAATGGACCTTTGAGTAGCATCTACAGCGATAGATCAGTTCATTGATGATATTACTCAATATCTTGAAACATGATGGAGTACTCAAGTGAATTTTATTAGGGTAGATCTTCTTAGCTAAGAAGGAACATATGGTGAGAGCCACCATCAGATGACAGGTTGCCGAGTCATCTACAACAATCAGTAGGCAGATGACACAGAGGTCCAAGATGACTAGACCTTCTAGTGGACGATGCCAAGACATAGGGTCATAGGTGCAAAGCTCACGAGGTCGAGCAGGCCAGCATAGGAGAATATTGTGCTTCACATGCAGCGAGCATGTCCATATGGTTTGTGATTGCCCAACCTGCCATACCAACGATCAGTAAAAGGTTGAGGGACTGTCGAGGAAGGGGCCTAGATTTGAGTGGGGAGGTCCGTAGGGAGGAAGACGTGGGAGAGAAGCATGTTGTGTAGTAGGTGGTGGGATACAATTTGAGGTTCTACCACCACCACCTCCAGGGGCTCCACCATGACCTGAGGGAGCAGGCAGACATGGACAGGCACATCTTCAAGTAGGTGAGCCCTACAACCACGGTTCTCTAGAGATTATTCTTGGTATGATCTATGTATACTCCACCCTAGATGTAGTACTTATAGACACATTTTCCAGTCACTCTTTCTTTTCCATGTCTCTTGAATGAAGCTCGAATATTCTTGTAGATACATTATTTCGATCCTTATGATTAGAGTCTCCTATAAGAGAGTATTCGATGGTCACATATTGGTTCCGGCAATGTGATATTATTCTAGGAGGTGAGAGCTTTAGCTGGGATCACCTATTAGAAGCATTGGGGCCTTACGTTGTCATTTTGGGTATGGACTGGTTATCCATGGTCCATGATCAGATTGATTGTTTTAGGCACAAAGTGTGGTGTGTCTATGTGGATGGTATCAGGTTTTCCTTCACCAGATAGAAGGGAACAATTGTATATCTGGATGGACTTTCCCAAAGGAGGGTTCATCCAATCACTCATTAGTTGGCTAGTCTTACCCTCGAAGAAGTTGATGATAGGGGTCGGAGCTATCCTGTAATGGTCGACCAGAATGCTAATTTCTTTCCTGAAGAAGTTATGGGACTACCTCCTCGTAGAGAGGTATACTTTTATATCGATATATACCCTAGGAAGACACTGATATATACACTAGCATATCGGATGGCTACCATGGAATTTCGTGATTTGAGGGTATAGTTGGAAGACTTGCAAGGAAAGGGGTTCGTAAGTCCCAGATTTTCTCCATGGGCAGCCCTGATTTTTTTTCCCATGAATGAATATGGAATTTTGAGGCTTTTCATGGACTATCAGTGCCAAACCTAGCTGACTGTGAAGAACAAGTATCCACTGCCGAGGATTGATGATTTCTTTGACCAACTGAAGGGAGCTCGATGGTTTTTGAAGATAGACCGCAGATCGGGCTATGATCATCTTGGACTAAAACATGAGGACATACCGAAGATGGCCTTCAAATGTCGATATGGACACTATGAGTTCTTGGTGATGACTTTTTGCATGACCAACGCCATAGCAGTATTCATGGCACTCATGAACAAAATCTTCTAGCCACACCTCAATTGCTTCATGGTGGTATTCATTGAAGTCATTTTGATATACTCAATGTTGGATTAGGATCATGATATACATCTGAAGATAGTTCTAGACACACTTCAAGAGCACCAACTCTATGGAAAGCTCTCGAAGTGCCAATTCATTATACGGGAGGTCCACTTTCTAGAAGATGCTATATCAGAGGCTGGAGTTGTAGTGGATCCGGAAAAGATATAGGTAGTGATTTCATGGTAGCCACGCATGAGTGTGATCATGTTTTGGAGTTTCTTGGGATTGTTTGGGTACTACCAGAGATTAGTACCTAACATATCTAGGGTAGCGACACCCTTGATTGCCTTTACAAAAAAGGACAGCCTTTCATATGGATAGAGAAGTGCTAGCAGAGTTTCCAGGAGCTGAGACAGAGACTAACGAGTGCCCCCTTCTTGAGACTAACAGAAAAGGGCATTGGGTATGTATTCTACTAAAACATATTAGGGAGCAGAATAGGTTGTTTCCTAATGCAGCAGAGAGCAGTGATCACCTACGTCTCATGACAGTTGAGACAGAATGAGCAGAACTACGCTACACTTAAATTGGAGTTTGCAGCTATGGTCTTTACACAGAAGATGTAGTAGCACTACATGATGGGTGAATGGTATACAGTTTACTCCAATCACATGAGTCTCAGGTATATATTCTTACAGAATCACCTTTACCTGAGTCACAAGTGGGGGCAAGAGTTCCTCGAGGACTTCGACTTTGAGTTAGTCTACACTCTTGGGAAGGGGAACGTAGTAGAAAACACACTCACCAGGAGTTCTGGTCTATAGTTGTTGAGTGATGTGATAGATTAGCTAGCCGAGTTGTAGTTATACATCATGGATAGTAATGGATCATCTTACCTTTAGTTTTTGACAGTTACTCCCCCACTCTTTCAGTGAGTCAGGGAGACACTGCTTGGGGACATAGACTGTGATGCCTAAAATGATTAGATATCCTCAAGACAGTCTCCTGATGGATTTTTTGAAGGTGGGGAGAACTTCATCCTCCTTAGAGGACACACTATGGTATTAGTGAGGCTATGGGGGGAGTTGTTGAGGGAGTTCCATACATCCTGTTTAGTTCTAAATCCTAGTGTGGCGAAGATGTACCGGGACCTCTAGTGTCAGTACTAGGGGCCATGGACGTAGAAAGCAGTGGTAGAGTTCGTTTCATGATGCCTCAGTTGTCAGCAAGTGAGGCTGACCATCAGGTTCCAGTTCTCTTAGCACATCCACTGGAGGTACTGAAGTGGAAGTGGTATGGTATATCCATGGACTTTGTGAATGGGATACAACATATGTCCAGTGGCCATGATTCCATCTGGGTGATCGTTGAATGACTCACCATGTCAGCCCACTTCGTACCCATTTGAGAGTAGGGATCAATGGAGAAATTGGGACGCCTCTACATACAACAGATTGTATGAATTCATGGGGTTCCATAGACGATCATCTCAGATCCCAACACTCATTTGACATCTTGTTTTTTGGATGGGATTACCAGAGGCATTCGGGACTCTGCTACGTTTGATCACTTCCTTCTATCCTCAAACAGATGTTCAGATGGATCAGACCATACAAACACTTGAGGAAATGATTCATGCTTTTGTCCTTGACATTGGTCGTAGTTGGGAGGACCACCTTCCACTATTTTAGTTCTCTTACAGCAACATTTATCACTCCACCGTTGTCATGGCTCCGTTTGAGGCCCTGTACGGGCGACCTTGCAGGTCACCACTATGATGGACAGACCCAGGGGTGTTAGGACTTATGGTTCCATAGTTGGTACAATATACCACATAGAAGGGGCAGATCATCCAAGAGAGGATGAATACGGCAAATATCAAGAATATGTCTTATGTCGACAGGAGATGGATACCCTTTTAGTTTGAGGATGGAGACAATGTGTTCCAAAGGGTTCTCACCCCGACAAGGATTATGAAGGTTTGTCCATGGAGACAAGCTATCTTCGAGGTTCATTGGGCCATTATATATCCTAAAAAGAGTAGGAGAGGTGGTGTACCATCTAGATCTTCCCCACACAGATTCACTAGGTGCATAATGTTTTCCATGTGTCATAACTAAGGAGGTACGTGCATGATCTATCACATGTTATAGACTAGGATGAGTAGGACATCAATGATGGGGTGACATTTTCAGAGTTACTGGTGAAGATAGATGATTGGAAAGATAGTTTCCTTCATGGGTAGTTTATTCCTCTGTTGTGAGTTTGGTGTTAGTATAGGAACCTCCAGGAGAGAACATGGGAGTGGGTGGCTCAGATGCATACTCATTACCCTCATTTTTTTCCCTAGTTTTGTTGTAGATTTAATTGAAGAAAATCTCTAAGTTGGGGATAATGTAAAATCATATATATTCCACATAATTTTTTTTTAAATTATTTTGGACTATTACAAGTTTCTGAAAATTAACGGTGCTTGATTTCGGCCCCCAGTCTTCCCGGAACGGAATTTAGACCATTTTAAGGTACTTTCAATAAATGTGCGGGTGGGGATCTCAAAATTTTTAACTGATTCTCAGAATTGGAATATGAGGGAACCATTGAACTCGTAGCGCTGGGTTTCTCTTAATAGAGGCATAACTTCGACCATAGTAGGTTGGGAGAAAAATATATTTTTAAGCACCTTTGAAAGAATAATAAAATAACATAAAAATGATGTTTTATTTTTCTACTACCTATTGAGTGTAGGTGTAGGGGACCCTAGAGATGGTCAGGAATTTAATGAGGGATATTAAATTCTCAGTTACAGATAGGTTGTATAACCACTAATCATTTAATTAATAAGATTAACTAAACACACCAATTAAAGAAACATTAATTTAAAGGAGAGTTCAACTCTTAACTCCTGCTTTTTAATTATTTAAACATTGAAAAAAATAGGATTGGTGGATCATGGGATAATCCTTGATGAATAACCGAAGAATAGACTTTCCTCCAACAAAGAACATAGGCTTGATAGAGGTCGTTGGAGGAATCGATCAGGGATTGATGAAGGATGATGACTTCAATGAACATAGATTCTCCTTCCACAACTGCGACATCTCCTCTGAATCTGAGGTCGGGGTTGTTTATTTTTAAGGTCTAGTGAATTTTTTTATTTTCCTAATTTCATACATGATGAGAATTATTTTCCATTAAATACAATTAATTACTATTTTTATTGTTGTTGGATACTCAAACTAATATTTTTATCATTACTAAATGGTTGGAACCAAGATTGGTTTTTTGAACAATGAATGTGATGAATAGTGTAACGATTCTCCTCATGATAAACTATCTGATATGGGATCTATAATTTGAAACCTTATTATTATTCGTAATAATAAATCATGAATTATTTTTAACAACTTGAACCTAGGTTAATTTTTTAATGATCTTAATAAGAGAAAAATGAAATTTCATGAATGTTCATTGATAAAGACCATGGAGGGATTAATATTTGTCTTTATACATGCCATGAATGTGGGAAAATTCAACCAATTAAATGTATCAATGGAATATGAAGATGTTTTTATGTGTGATAAAGGAGTGTATAAATAAACTAATTTTAGATGAAAAATTAATTGTTTATTTTAGGGAAAGTAATTTCATCGTAAGGTAACATTAATAGTTCAAGGTATTAGGTGTGGGTAATATTGTAATTATTTGATTAAATTCCCTAATCCAAGTTCAAACCCTTAAACCATATAAGTGTATATTATATGTGAATCACTAATGTGGAAAATTATAGTTACGGAATGCATATCCTCCACTCCAGAGTTTGGTATATCATGTTAATGTTTCGAGAAATTTTCCCTAAGTAAAATTTATTTCTTTTTATTTAGTTTGATTTGATATTATTTTTAACATTGATCATCTCTCTATATATGGATCCCTTATATATTGATAAAATATGGAAATTACATTTAACAAACTGAATCAACCTATAATATTCAATTGCTATGTAGATTAATATTAACATCCAATAGAATTTATTTCCATTGAATGGGTCTTATTACCTATTCATGAGGGTTATTTATCTCAAATTGTTTAAGAGAAACTAAACATTGACTATATTTTTATTGTCTAGTAATATTATAATGTAATTCCTAAAGAAATTATCAATATTCCCATATACTATGATGTTGATCTTTAAAATTAATTTATACCTATTGTTATTCCTATTTCAAAGACACCATATAGAATGATCAGGATTGAGTTATAGAAATTGATGATTAAACTCCAAGATAATCTAGAAAATGGATTCATACACCCAAGTAAATCACCATGGGGTTCACCTATTCGTTTTTATAAGAATAAATATGGGACAATGATCCTTTCCATTGGTTATTTAGAACAGAACAATATCACAATCAAGAACATATATCCCCTTCTATTTATTGATGTCTTATTTGATCAACTGCATGGATGTCAATACATTTCTAAGGTTGACCTTTTTTCTGGATAACATTAATTGTGGGTAAAAAAGGAGGATATAACCACATTATCCTTTTGTATGAGGTATGGTCATTAGGTTTTTAATGTGATTTAAATTGGAATGAATAATTCTCCTACTATCTTTATGGATTTAACGAATAGATTTTTTAGTGATTACCTTTATTATTTTTTGGTGGCCTTTATAGATTATGTTATTATATATTTGAAGAGAAAAGAAGATAATAAGGATGATTCAATTATTTTTTTGAAGACCTTGAGGAGGAATAATTTTTATAATAAATTTATCAAGTCTAAATTGTGGATATAGATGGTCACATTCTCAGGTTATATAATCTCAAGTGATGTTAAATCAGTGAATCATTAAAATATATAAGTACATATGAAATTGACCAGACTAACCATGGGGACCAAGAAATATAGTTTTCATGGGATTGATGAATACAATTAATTATTTTTCTAATATTTCTCATAGCTATCTATTCCCATAAATTTTTGAAAAAGAATATAGGTATGTTACATCAGATATATGAATTTTTGGAAAATTTAAATTAGATACAAATATGGTTGTTCAGTATACCAGTTATCAAATTACCTTACATTTGATAAGGGTTGGGATAGATAGTGATGCATAAAATAAGGTAATGGGATGCATTATTGTTCATAATTATACAGGGATTTTTTATGCCTTGTTCTAATTTAAACATCATGAGTGAAATTATCCAACTTGTGATTTAGTGTTTGAGGTGGTCATTTTTTAATTGAAAATATGGAGGCATTATCATTATAGTAGAAAATATGTTTTATATATATATCACAAAATATTGACATTTATATTCACATAGAAAGAGTTAAATATACTCAAAATGTGATGGTTGGAGTTGATAAATGATTATGACTGCTCATTACAATACCACATTGGGAAGGCAAACAAGGTCGTTGATTCCCTATGTCATAAGGTCCTTGGTTGTTTTTTCATGATGAAGATTGAAAGAGTTCCAATACTTATGGATTTTTAGTTGATAGATAATAAAATGCAAAATTAAGGTAAAAGATCATATCTTTATTTTATTAATGGTCATTCATTCATCCATGTGGGGATTAAAGAGGCATAGAAATAATATGTGAAACTGAAGAGGAATATGATTAATTTTAGTGAATTCAACCATGTTTCTAATAGAATGATGATGTTAATCTAATTAATGTTTCCCTAATAGCCTAGAGCTAGTGTCTTCTCTGTTACGTTTCACTAGATATAAGTGATTACATACAAAAGTACAAAAAGGATTAGTTTTATTGGTAAATGAGATATATATTTGTTTCCCATTTTTTATTTTATTACTCAAATTATGACATAATATTGTTTTTTAGAATATCATTATTCCCAACATCATATCCTTGCATATCATTCTTAGTACACATACTGGATTCCTAGGAGATTGAAAAACATAATGGTGGGCTCAAATGAACAGTAAGGGTTAAGTATAGTGAAAGCTATTATGAATCAATAAGAATAATAATCATTTCAAAGTAAATATGTGAACCCAAATTCCATTTAAATAATATTACTATCATGATTAGTTAAGGAATAATCAATAGGTAAATTAAAATAGTTGAACACATATTCTATTAAATGAATAACATGAATTTCATGAATAAATAAGGAATAATAAATATGGTAAGGTGACTAATTGAAAGCACGTGAAATTTAATCAATAACCTGACTAGAATGAATAGATAAGTCATAATTAATTTTTCATTGTAAATAATTAAAAATTGGTTCCATTTAATTATTAAGTGAGAATGAAATTCATTTATAGATAATATCACTGATAAAAATCAATAAATTTATAATGTGGTAAATTCATAATTATTGGATTACATGATCCCTGTGATCATTATACCTATACCATAAATACCTTTCAAAATATGGTTTAAAACTACTGGTATACACCCATTTAATTTTATCATAATGATTCTCTTTATGAGACTACAAATCCATCGATGATCTATATAATTTCATGCCACACCCATCACTAAATGCCCAAATCATTACCCATATATTAAATAATCTATTTAATTCATCAATGATATTCCATGTCGAAGAATATAAGAATTGAGTAAATAACACATATCAATAAATATTTCCCCATTTGATCAAATAACATTCAAAGTAAACACCATATTTAATACTGGTATACAGTTTATGAAATAATCATATACATGATTCCAAGAATATGTATAACCATGAATTAAAAAATTATTCATCCTGAATAAATAGGTATTCTTGTTTAATACATCAATGGGGTAGTATATACACCACATAAATGTAAATAGGTGCATATTAAAAAAATGTCTCAATAGAATGGAAAATGATACAAAATGCCTTATAATGATCATAATTTTGACGTTAGAATTAATAAATGAATAGATTATGTGTATGAAATGTAAATACACATAGAAAATTTTGAAATAAAAAAGTAATATTGTCAAAAGTTTTTACATTCATAATGTTATATTATTGAAGACAATGAAGAAGTAATATTACCCAATGAATATAAAATGTGTTGTAAAATTCTTTAACACTAGGTAATTTCCATTAAAAACACCCTATAAACTAATTACAATTACAAATTCAATTACCAAGAAATATGAATTATTCCTTGTAAAAAAATTTAAAAGGGAATTATTTTCTAAATATTAAAGAAACTATGCACATAATAATAGAATATGCCTCATTAAAGGGAAATTTAGATGAAGTCTCTTACGTTATGCTTCCATTTGGTTGAATGTTACTTAACCTCCAGTATAATTTTTTAAATCATGGAATAAATTTATACCATAATCATATTAATTTTTATAATATCATATATGTTCTTATTAAAACATCTTATTGCATGTGTTTTATTGATCTCTCGTTATTTTCATTGTTTCAGGTGTTAATTACCTTATGTTATCATTTGTTTTTTCATGAATGTTACTATTATTATGTATAGTATATTATTATATAATCTCAATAATTATATTAATTTTATAAATATAACAATTTTCATTATATTCATTTTTATAATAATTATTGAAATTTTAACAGGGAGAATAGATGGCATAGCTTTCTGAAGATGGTAGGTTGTATGTACACACGAGCGACATTATCATTGCCTTAACTAGTAAAAGTGTAAGTAATTTGGTGATATATTAATTTTAAATAATAAATTTAATGTCTTATATATCACATATATTCATTAAATACCTCATTATTACATTCTATGTAAGCATAAGTGAAAAATGAATCACATTGCTTCAGGAGGCAGTAGTCCTCCAAACACGTTAGTCATGTTGTCATAATTTAAACTGAAATGAATTTAAGAATATATATAGGATATTATAATTAAATAATTATAAAAATATATTGAATATCATATAGATGTGTTAAATCTATCATTATATCCATAATTGAAAGGTGGTTATAGAAACTAAGTAACATCAGTTTGTGAGGCGGCTGTCCACCGTACACACGATCGATTGTAACATTTACCATTTAATGGACTATGAGATGGATTTATTTAATTAAATTAATATAATAACATATTCATATATGTAATATACTTATGTTTTTATATAAAAAATTTTTAATAATATTTTATGGAGGTGGAATAATAAACAAAATAAAAAAATATCATTTAAGAACATTACCTCTTCTTTGAATGACCACTTTAGGTTTGCACCTCAATCATTAATTGGATGAATCTATATCCATTAAAGGGATATATTTTGTTTATATGTGATTAATTATGTTATTTTAGAATTAATATTAAAAAAAATGGAATTTTTAGTGTTAATATTGAATGATAGGGGGTGTCCTTTTATATGTGGTAGAGAGGACAGCCATGGACTTTTGGAAGGGATTCAGTTACATCAAAATTTTGACATGAAAAGACTCAAAAATGGGCCTTTATTGAACTATAGTGGTTATAGTGTCTAAATATGTCCATAAAATGATATTTTTATATGTTTATATGTCATTTTAACCATTATATTTTTAGTTTAACCCACTGGTGTATCATTTTTTATATTAACTATAATAATGAATATTTACTTCTTTTACTATTCAAGATGGTCAAAAATTAAGTTGAAATTATTATATAATATAAATTATTATTTTTTAAAATATTTAAAGAAATTTCCAAAATTCAATTCACATAAGTGCATGAACCCAATTTCAAATTATACCCATAGATGCGATGAAAAAAGAGGGTTTGCAGGGTGAAAATTATCATAAGTGTATAAGATTTTAATAACTAAATTAAATAAAAAATTTATTAAACAGACGTAAATTAGTTATATTTTAATATATTTTTCTAATTTTACATTAAACCTAATTTAAAGTTTATTTAACTTTGTATATTTTTAAAATTAAAATATAGTTTTCAATAAAAATCAATAGTTTCACTAATCATCAAAAAATGAATCTTTTCTGGAAAATATCAAAACATTACCATCATAAATATATTGATATTTTGATTTCAAATATTAATTTAATATCATAAAATAATGTTTTAAAATTTTCACAAATTAATTCTATAATATTTTCTAAAGATGTGACCAAAATGTTTTCTTTAAAAAAATACAGTTTTTTAGAAAAAAAAAATTTCTTTTGGAATGATTATTATTTTTATTTATAATAAATACCTAACAATTATATTCACAATTTAGTTATTATTATATATAACCACTGATTTAATGTCTATTTATAATTTTATACTATATTATGGTTCATTTATGCTCAAGGCTCAGTGTTCCACAAGTTGCAAAAGGGATTTAATTTTTAAAAAAAATTAGGGGTTCATTAAGCTTGGTGTTGCATGTCACTTATGCTATAAAATAAAAAATTTGAAATTTATAATCGAATTGTGTTACATTCTACACACCTTAACAAAATTTCATCCTATAAATTTGATCATGTTCTTATAAATCATGGATTTTATATTTTATAATTTCATTCTCAAAACCCCGCGTCGTAAATACAGTTAATAAAATATCATCTTAATTTGAGAGAAATTAAAGTACATAGGTCAATGGTATAACACATAAATATGTTTCTAAGTAGTATAACAATAGTTTCAAGTGAATATATAGACATACGAAAAATCATAAATATTTATAGAGTGATAAAGGTCATTGATCACAATAACTTGAATGATTAATGGAAAATTAAGGATATAAAAACCATAAATCTATGATTATTCAAAAAATAATTTGATTGATTGAATATTAAAGAAATACGATAGAATTTCAGATTCAAGATCCTTTTTTGTAAGTTTGAGTAATTATTTTACTCTATAATAATACAATGTAATATACTTGCTTGATATATTTCTATTTCTTAAGCATTATTTAATCCTCTGGTTATACCTCAATCAATTCCCAATTCATCACATACTCCATGAAATTAATATCAAAAAATTAAATATTTATTCTTGAAGCATCAAAATATAATTTTAATGGATCATATGATCCGTAAAAAAGTAATACTTCATTCATTATGCCTCTCGATTTTTTCTAAAAACAATATAGTTGTCACATGTTATCCATTATAATATATTAGTCTCTAAACCACAATAGTAACACTACTAGTTAATAATTAATAATTATTCATAAAATAGTTTAAGTATAATCAATTAAATATTATCCAAAAAATCACATAGGCCAGTGGGAGGTTCTAAAACCATTGTCACCCTTCACTTATATGTTCAATTCCTATAGCCTTCATCGGATGTAATGGGTTTCCCTTTTCTGACAATATTTTATTATAATTTTGATAACATTACCAATGTTTAGTAAACCATAATTACCTCAATATTAAATATTATATAATCATTAAATGGTTCCAATAACTTTAAACTTATTCCCACTAATTTAGGGAAAATATCCTTCCATAATTTTTTTTAATATAACAAATACATAATCAATGGGTTGTATTTCCATAAATTTATCTACAAATATACATAATATTATTAGACACCCATTACATAAAAACTAAAAGGGGGTATTTAATACATTAAACATATTATAAATCATAAACATAAAAAAAATTATTCTATCTATATATATTAATTTATTGAATACATATAAGATTCTAATTTTTGACACAATCCTTAGATATATCATTATTCATATAACCAAATTATCATTAGTAAAAATAATTAAACAATATAATTCAATAATTTAAATATATAAATATAAATACAATTTTTGTCACGACCCGTCCTCGGGACCTGTGTCGTGACTACCCCAAGCCCACGTCCCATAGGCCAGGGGCTGGCGACTAGTACCAAGGCGAAAATCCCAACAAAAGGGGGAAGGCATTGCCTTTATAAAGTAAACAAACACCACAGAGTAAGAAAGCAAAAGTATACACTAAGTAAAACTGAGTAAAATAGTAAGTGCGAAAAGTAAATGGGTCAGATATACAAACCCAAACTGAAGGTAAAATACAAATGGAAAGAAAGTACAGCAACTGAAAGTAAAGTAGCAACGTCGAGCCATCCACTGGAAGTCCCACCTGCAGGGTGGGTACAGATAGCCTCTTCAGCTCCTCAAGTCCAGCCAGCTGCTCTGTGTATGTCCCGCCCAGTGGTCCACCTCTAGTTACCGACATGCTCTATGAGCCTCACCCACGATCAGCGTTGCCCTTCATCTTCATCCAACACAACGCAGTGCGGGCATAGCCCGTGCAGGGGTGAGTATACGCTACTCAGTAGGGACCCCGAGACCCCCGAAGGTCTCCCAAAATCCACAAAGGATAATCCGCAAAGGAAAAATAAAATCATGAAGTAACATCCAACACTACTTAGGTATATGCCCATACATATACCTAAGTCATCAATTCCAGTTCGGCTCCAACATCCAATCCCAAGTTCGATCACATCCACACAGGATAGTATAGCCCAATCCACACAGGATAACACAACCCAATCCAAAGAGGAAAACAAGTCAATCATATCGAAGATATTGATTGGAAGTCAAGACTCAGCTCACACAGGTATACTTTTTCGTAAGGTGGTAGAGATGATCAGATATAGCCACTGATTCATCTAACATGGGACCCACATAGGATACTAAACTAGCTAAGGTGTCGGACCCACATAGGATACAGACCAGCTACTCTTCCAGACCCATGTAGGATAGCAAGAACAGAGTCAAACACTGCCAGACCCACGTAGGATAAAAGAACAGTAGTCATCGCCATCGAACCTACAGAGGATTTTAGTACGGTCTTCATCGCTGTCGAATCCACAGAGGATTTCAGTATAGTCATCATTACTAACGAACCCACAGAGGATTTCAGTGTAGTCGTCATCGCTACCAAACCCACAGAGGATTTCAGTGCAGTCGTCATCGCTGCTGAACCCACTGAGGATTTCAGGGCTGTCGTCATCGCTGCCGAACCCACTGAGGATTTCAGTGCAGTCATCATCGTCGTCACAGTCGTAGCCAGCTCTAGGGTTCCCGCACACAGCATGCTCGATTCAGGGAGGGTCCGCTCCACGAGCCGGGGGGGTCGATACATCAACTGACACGTATTCCGGATTTGATGTATCACAAAGTTTTGTCTCAACAAAAGGAACTTAACGCGATAGACGTCGCGTCAATCAGCCGCCCGGTCTGAGAGTTATTGGCTTTTTCATTCTCGGGGCCCGGTTGATTTTTAAGTCAGATCCAACCCGAGTGCACTCCAATTGCATCCAAACCTCGAGCGGAGTAATCCAAAATGTCCGTCTCACTGTGAGGAAACCATCAAAGTCGATAGAATGTCAATCGGACGTCTGGAGCTCAAGTTATAATCGTTTCCGCTCCGAGGGCCCAGTTGGTTTTGTGTTCGAACCAACCCGACTATACACAAAGCTCTCTGAAACCTTTAGTTTAATATACTTAGATGACCGTATCTATCCAAGGATCTCATTGCAACTGACGGTGCATCGATCAAAGGTCATTAGCCCAATATACGGGCATTTGAACGGAATTGTCTGAAAATAGGGGGGTTTAGGCCCGAACCGACTAGGCCCAAGACCCCCTGGGTCGGCCCGAACTGGGTCGACCCGAACCGGGTCCAGGTTCGGCCCGTTAGGGCGCAGCCCGGCCCGGCCCAACCGGCATGGCCCGGCCCCGCCGGCGCTGGCCGAGCTGCCGCGGAAAGGGGGGGTGCTGCCCCCCTGTTTTGAAACTGTGGCCCCCATGTGGGGGCCGCTCTCTCTTCCAATCAGGGGTTACGACCCCCGGTTTTTGGATCTAGCCGGCTAAAACGGCCGGCCAGGGTGTCATGCGAGACCATCCGGTCCCACCCCCTGTGCACCGGCCGCCCTCTCCTGCTCCGCCACATCCAAAGGTTGTGGCCTTGGTCCGACCGGCGGGGCGTGACGGCGCTGCGCCATTTTCACTGTGGCCTGACTCCGGTCGCGGCTTCGTTTAGCCTCTATGGCACCACGCGACGGCGCCATGCTTCTTCGCCCCTTCCTCTTTCTTTTTCGTAGTGTCATTGCACCGCGCTGCCTTTGCTCGTGCCGCAACAAGTACAACATCAAATGGAGTGGAGGGTCGGCCATGTTCGTGCAGTTCGACCTCCTCCCATTATGACGATAACAGGCGGCCATAAAATAAAGATGAAGAACGAAAAAGAAAAAATCCATGAACATCAAGTTAACCCCTACCTCGATGATGTCGTCGAACGAGGTTCATCGAGTGAAAAGGACATCCTGGAAGACGACGTTGCGGAAGACGACATCAAGGATTGATGCTTCGTAAGCATCGTTGGCGTTCCCCGAAGAAGGTGTCTCTCTCCATCTATGGAGAATAGAGAAAATGGCATGGCGATTCCCTAGCGGTGATGGGGTTCTTCGCCGAAGACTCGACATTCTTCGTGTTCTTCGACGAGGAAGAAGATAATTCTCAAGAGCGCAAGAGTCCTCTCTTTCCTTTCGCACTACGAATTAACCCCCAATAAAATAAGTCATGTTTTATTTTATTATCACTCATGCATGCCATTAATTGGTAATTCAAAATCAAATCTCATTCAATTAATTGACTTAATTGAAGAGCGTTTAATATCCAAATTAATTTTGAGGGTTGACATGGAATTTAAAAGGGGTGCGGGTGAATTACATATTAAATGCACAAGAGGGAGGTTAAAAAGGGATTTGAAGGGGAGGGGCTCGTGTGGGCCCCACTTCACTAATATCCTACCTAGTGCAGTTAGGATATTAGTGGATCCCACTCCAACCACCAAGCATAGGTTTAATCTACCTAGAATAGAAATAAAAATTATAGCACAATATTTTATTTCATTCTTTAGTTAACCCATTTTTTTAATAACCTCACTCGAGCAACACAACTCCGGAAAAGATGTTCCTAATCAATTATTAGCGCCGTGATTCCATCGGTGCCCTCAGATTTTGATTCTGAGCATCGGTTCAAACGTTAGAAAAACCCGTCGTTCGTTCACTGAACGTACACGAGCTAAACTTCGAGAAAAAATGGTTCCGAGCACACCGGGCCTTGGAATCAGGTGCCTTCAGAAACTGCGTACTCGTAAAATCCCAAAGAAAATTCGGAAAAAAATTTCCCTTGAAATTTACTGGTCTTTACATTACTCCCACCTCAGGGCTTTGCATCCCCGTAAAAATACATCAAAAACTAGGGGAAGAAATGAGGGTACTGATCACGCATCTGAGCCTCCCACTCCCAAGTGCTCTCTTGGAGGATCCCGTGCTGCCATCTGATGTGCACTAGAGGTATCAACCGTCCACGTAGGACCCGCTCCTGTCAATCCTCGATCTCCACCGGGACCTCCGCAAATGTTTCCCCATAGTCAATGTCCAACTCCCCATGATCGATGATATGCATCAGATCGTGCACGTATATCCTCAGCTGATATACTTGGAAGACGTCGTGCACCCAGTGCAACTGAGGTTGTTGATCTAGGCGGTAAGCCACCTCGCCTATCCTGCTGAGGACCTGGAATGGTCTGATGAAGCACGGAGATAACTTTCTGCCCCATCCAAATCTCCGTAATCCACGTCGATGTGAGACCCACCAGAAGACATGGTCTCCATCTTCGAACTCTAGTGGTCTCTCCCTCCTGTCAGCATAAGACTTCTTGCTGGCTCTGAGTTATCCTCATCTGCTCCTGGGTGACCTGGACCTTCTCTGTCGTGGAATAGACCATCTTTGGTCCCACAATTGTTGACTCCCAATGGACTGTCCAGCATAGAGGTTATTTGCTAGGTCGGCCATACAATTCCTCGTATGGTTCCATCCTGATGGTGGAGTGGTAGCTGTTGTTGTATGCGAACTCCACCAAAGGTAGGTGGTCCTCCCAACTGCGACCAAAGTCGAGGACACATGCACAGAGCATGTCCTCAAGAGTCTGAATGGTCCTCTCCATCTGACCATCCGTCTGAAGGTAAAAGGCGGTGCTCAGATGTAGCTGCATCCCGAATGCCTCCTGCATCCCCTTCCAAAGCAGGGAAGTAAAGTGAGCATCTCGATCGGAGATGATAGATGATGGAACACCATGAAATCGTACAATCTCTTGAACATATAGACGTCCCAATCTCTATACTGATCCCCGCTCTCTGATGGGTAAGAAGTGGGCCAACTTGGTGAGTCAGTCAACAATCACCCAAATGGAGTCGTGACCTCTAGAAGTGTGTGGAAGTCTAGTCACGAAATCCATATATATCCCATCCCACTTCCACTCCGGGACCTCCAAGGGTTGTACCAAGACTGCTAGTACCTGGTGCTCTGCCTTCACCTGCTGACAGGTGACGAATCGAGAAACAAACTCAGCTACAACCTTCTTCATACCCGGCCACCAGTGCTGTCATCTGAGATCCTGGTATAGCTTTTCCACTCCTGGATGTACGGCTAAAGGGGAAGTGTGAAACTCTCTCAGCACCTCCTCCTATAAAGCAGCTGGTACCATGGTATGTCCTCTGAAAAGGATGATATGCTCTCCTCCCATATAGAATCTATTAGGTGTCTGTCCTGAGCATATCTGTGCATGCCACGTCTCAGAGTCAACGTCCCCACACTGAGCCTCTCAGACCCACTAATGAAGTGGAGGAGTGACTATGAGTGGCTAAAGAAAGGCCACTCAATCTCTATTCACGAAGGATATCTGCAAAGCGGCTAGCAGCTCCATCACCTCCCCGAGTAGCTGAATGCCCATCCTCCTACTGAGAGCATTAGATACTACATTCCCCTTTCTAGGAGTATAGACTATCTCAATGTCATAGTCCTGGAGGAACTCGATCCATCACCGTTGTCTTAGATTCAGGTCCTTCTGTGAGAAGATGTACCAGAGACTCTGGTGGTCAGAGTAGACTGTAAAGCGCTCCCCCATCAGGTAGTGTCGCCACATCTTCAGAGCGAAGACCACTGATGCTAACTCCAGGTCATGGGTAGCGTAGTTTTTCTCATGCTGCCTTAACTGGAATGATCCATAGGCGATCACTTCCATCTCTGACATCAGGACACATCCATGTCCGGTCCCTGATGCATCACAGTAGACTTTGTACCCCACTCCCTCTTCCGGTATCCTCAAGATAGGTGCGCTAGTCAATCTCTGTCTCAGCTCCTGGAAGCTCTACTGACATCTGTCTGACCACACGAAGGGTTTCCCCTTCTTCGTCAAAGCTGAGAGTGGTGTCGCAACCTTGTAATAGTCTGGCACAAATCTCTGGTAGTACCCAGCTAGACCCAAGAAACTCTGCACCCCCGTCACGCTCATGGGTGGCTCCCAAGCTAGCACTGCCTCGATCTTCACAGGATCCACCGCAACTCCCGCCTCAGAGATGACATGTCCTACGAAGTGGACCTCATGTAACTAGAAATGACACTTCTAGAGACTACAATAAAGCTGGTGCTCTCAGAGTGTGTCCAGTACAACCCGCAAGTGGTAGGCATGCTCCTCCTCAGTGGTCGAGTATATCAATATGTCGTCGATGAAGACCACGACAAATCGATCGAGGTATGGCTGAAAGATCCTGTTCATGAGACCCATGAACACTGCTGGATCATTGGTCACGCCGAAAGGAATAACCAATAACTCATAGTGGCCATACTGACATTTGAAGGTCGTCTTCTGCACATTCTCATCTCGAACTCTGAGCAGATGATAGCCTGACCTGAGCTCTATCTTTGAGAACCACCATGCCCCACTTGAGTTGATCAAAGAGGTGGCCAATCCTCAGTAGTTGATACTTTTTCCTCATGGTCACCTGGTTCAGGCGACGATAGTTGACACATAGTCGTAAGCTCTCGTCCGCCTTCTTGGAAAACAATATCGGGGAAGCCCTGGGTGAAACACTGGGTCGGATGAATCCCTTGACCTGGAAGTCCTCCAGATGTACTTGTAGCTCTTGAAGCCCAACAGTAGCAATCTGATATGATGTAGTGTATATCGGGACTGTCCTAGTGTACAGGCCAATATAAAATTCTATCTCTCTGTGAGGAGGTAGTCTTGGAACGTCATTAGAAAAAACGTCTGCATACTATTCCACCACTACAGGAAAACTCGGACTCCGCACGTCAGCTGCTCCTAAGATGAGGCTAGCCAACTAATGAGTGATGGGATGTCCTCTCCTCTGCATGAGTCCATCCTACGCTGTAAAGGCTCCCTTCTCGCCGGTGATGGTGAACCTACTCCCATCGGTGGATACACACCCTACCTTGCGCCTAATACAGTCGATCTTAGCATGTACTATAGATATCCAATACATGCACAAGATTATGTCGTAAGGCCTCGACGACACTACAAGAAGATCCCAGCCGAATCTCTCACCTCCTAGAGTAAGCTCACACCGCCGGCACCTGTGCGTAATAGTCGATTCTGCTCCCGTAGGAGTCTCTAGCCGTAAGGATTGAGCCAACGGCTCCGTCGGAATCTCCGAGATCCGAACAACGGCAGCAAAAATAAAAGAATGACTTGAAATTGTGTCTATAATAACTACATCAAGGGTGGAGTAGACACAGATAGAACCTCGAATCATCGCCCACCACCTGCTGAGCCTGTCTCTGCCCACCAGCTCCCTGTGGTTGGGGTGGGCCTCCTGTTGGTGGTGGTGGTAAAGCCTCAAAGCATCGCCCACCACCTACTGCTCATCCAGCTCCCCTGCCTCGTCTGTCTGCTCTCGGAAGACCGCCACGGTCGACCCTCTTCCCCTGCCTAAGTGGCCCCTCAACCGTCTGCTACTCCTCTGCATGGCAGGTCGGGCAGTCATGAGCCATGTGGCCTTGCCCACCGCATGCATAGCACTGCCTGCTCCTTTGAAGGTTGGCTCTGCTCCGTGTGCCCCACACCTCTAAGCCAGTGTTCTGAGTTCATCTGCCTGATGGTCCAGTCCTCCTGGACCCCTGTGACATCCGTTGACTGCCAGCTGCAAACGACTCTGCTACGTGCCGCCCTGCGGTAGGTCTCGCTGCTGGCGTAGGCTCACCAAGAAAGATCTCTATGTGAAGAGATCACTCCAGTACTCATGCCAGTGTCGGAATGATGAGGGAGATCATCGATGCCCTGATCTCATGCCTCAGTTCCTGATCGATGGTCTGGGCCCAGAAGAATCGGTCTCGTACCATGTCCGTCGAATAGCGCGAGAGATCGATAAATCTCACCGAGTACTGGACGACTGTCATGCTGCCCTGCAGCAACTGTAGAAGCTCCTGGATGCTCGCCACACAGAGGGTGGTTGGGACGAACTCCGAGAGAAAGAGGCTCTCAATGTCCGTCCAGAGGAGAGATTCCTTATCGTGCGCCTGGAGCATCAAGATCAACCATCTTCCTACTGCCGCATGCAGGATGCTCGCTTCAAGGATCACTATGAGGTCAGTTGTTGTCCCCACTAACCTGAAAACTCGAACTACAACCTCCTTCCAATCCTCGGCTACCTGAGGGTCCATCTCCCCGTAGAAACATGGTGGTCTCTGATGGTGAAACGTGTGCAGTGCACTAAGGCGACGTTCAATCTCAGCGGCTAGAGGTGGTGGCATCAGTGGCTCGGTGGGTAGAGGTACAGCCTGTGCCTCCGCTGAAAAAGGGCCATACACCGAGGCCTCATCGCTCGGTGGGCTATCGTCTCGCACAAAGCTTGGAACCCTAGCTAGCTGCCGTCGTGGAGCCATCCTGAAAAGAAACAGGTGCTCTATGGTCAAACAGTATACTTGGTGAGATGACAAAAAGTAGTCACGAATAAAACTTTTGAAACACACATGAAATCAATGTTTTCGTGCATTGAGTCAAAAATCAGAGGTCAGGGTCATAGTGTACGGATTCGTCGGCCGCCGCATCAACACTGGACTCCCTGGACTGATAACCACACTCAATACCCTTAACACAATTTCTTCACATAGAATAAATATCAGAGTCCTATGTTATGCGGTAGAACCAAACTCCTCTGAAACCAATTTGTCACGACCCGTCCTCAGGACCCATTCCGTGACTACCCCAAGCCCGCCTCCCATAGGCCAGGGGCTGGCGACTAGCACCACGATGTAAATCCCAACAAAAAGGGGAAGTAATTGCCTATATAAAGTAAACAAACACCACAGAGTAAGCAAGAAACAGTATACACTAAGTAAAACTTAGTACAATAGAAAGTGCAGAAAGTAAATGGGCCAAAATACAAACCCAAAATGAAGGTAAAGTACAACTGGAAAGAAAGTACAGCAACTGAAAGTAAAGCAGCAACGTCGATCCGTCCACTGGAAGTCCCACCTGAAGGGTGTGTACAGATAGACTTCTCAGCTCCTCGGGTCCAGCCGTCCACTCCGTGTACGTCCCGCCCAGTGGTCCACCTCCAGGTACCAACTTGCTCCATGAACCTCAACCACGATCAGCGATGTCCGTTGTCTACATCCAACAGCACAACGTAGGGCTGGCATAGCCCGTACAGGGGTCAGTATACGCTACTCAGTAGGGACCCCGAGACCCCCAAAGGTCTCCCAAAATCCACAAAGGATAATCCACAAAGAAAAGATACAATCACGAAGTAACATCCAACACTACTTAGGTATATGCCCATACATATACCTAAGTCATCAATTCCAGTTTTGCTCCAACATCCTAGCCCAAGATTGATCACGTCCACACAGGATAGTACAACCCAATCCACACAGGATAATATAACCCAATCCACATAGGAAAGCAAGTCAATCATATCGAAGATAATGATTGGATGTCAATACTCAACTAACATAGGTATAATTCTTCGTAAGGTGATAGAGATGATCAGATATAGCCACTGATTCATCTAAGCTAGGACCCACGTAGGATACTAAACCAACTAAGCTGTCAGACCCACATAGGATACAGACCATCTACTCTGCCAGACCCATGTAGGATAGCAAGATTAGTGTCAAACTCTGCCAGACCCACGTAGGATACAAGAACAGTAGTCATCGTGGTCGAACCCACGGAGTATTTCAGTACGGTCTTCATCGCTGCCAAACCCACGGAGGATTTTAGTGCAGTCGTCATCTCTGCCGAACCCATGGAGGATTTCAGGGCAGTGGTCATCACTGCCAAACCCACGGAGGATTTCAGGGAAGTCATCATCGCTGTCGAACCCACGGAGGATTTCAGTGCAGTCGTCATCGCTTCAGAACCCATGAAGGATTTTAGTGCATTTGTCATCGCTGCCGAACCCATGGAGGATTTTAGTGCAGTCCTCATTGTCGTCGCAGTCGCAGCCAGCTCTAGTGTTCCCACACATAGAATGCTCGATTCCAGGAGGGCCACTCCATGAGCCAAGGTGGGGTCGATACATAAACTGACACGTAGTCCATGGTTGATGTATCCCAAAGATCTGTCTCAACAAAAGGAACTCAATGCGACAGACGGCACATCAATCGGACGCCCGGTCTGAGAGTTATTGGCCTTTTCGTTCCAGGGGCGCGGTTGGTTTTTAAGTCAAACCAACCCGAGCGCACTCCAAATACATCCAAACCTCGAGTAGAGTAATCCAAAAGTTCCGTCTCACTATGAGAAAACCAAAAAAGTCGACGGCACATCAATCGGACGTTCGGAGCTCATGTTATAAGCATTTCTGCTCCGAGGGCACGGTTGGTTTCGTGTTCGTACCAACCCGGCCGTACACAAAGCTCTCCAAAACCATGAGTGTAATATACCTAAACTACCACCACAATCCAAGTATCTCATCGCAACTAACGGTGCGTCGATTGGAGGTCTGTAGCCCAAGATAGGGGCGTTTGAACAGAATTGTCCGAAAATAGGGGGTTTTGGGCCCGGACCGACCAGACCCAAGACCCCCTTGGTTGGCCTGAACCAGTTCGACCCGAATCGGGTATGGGTCCGGCCCATTAGGGCACAGCTCAGCCCAATCGGTGCGGCTCAGCCCCGCCAGCGTGGCCCGTCCCGGCCTGGGCGATCGGTTGGCCTCGCGAGGGCGCGGCCTGCATGGCCAGCTCGGTGCTGGCCGAGCCGCCGCGGAAGGGGGGACACGTTGCCCCCCTGTTTTGAAACCGTGGCCCCCAAGTGGGGGATTCTCCCTTTTCCAGCCAGGGGTTACTACCCCCGGTTTATGGATCTGGCCAGCCAAAACGGCCGGCCAGGGTGTTGCGCGGGACCAGCCGGTCCCGCACCCAGTGCACCGGCGGTAGGTGGCTCCAGCCACCCTCTCCTGCTCCGCCGTGGCCCGCCCTGGCCGCGACCCTTCGTGGTTTTCTGGCATGGCACGATGGCGTCGTGCCCTTTTCACCATGGCCCCACTCTGGCCGCAGCTTCCTTTGGCCTCAACGGCGCGGCGCGACGGCGCCATGCTTCTTCGCCCGTTCCTCTTGTTTCTGTGTCGTGCCGTTGCACCGCGCAACCTTTTCTCATGCTGCAACAAGTACAACATCAAAGGGGAGGAGGTTTGGCCATTTTTGTGCGGTCCGACGTCCTCCCTTTATGATGATAACAGTCGGCCATAAAATAAAGATGAAGTACGGCAAAGAAAAAATCCACGAACATCAAGTTTACCCCTACCTCTATGAAGTCATCGAAAGAGGTTCTTCGTGGGAAAAGGACATCACGGAATATGACGTTGCGGAAGACGACATCGCTGAAGAAGGTATCACGGGTCGATGCTCCTTAAGCGTTTTGGGGGTTCACCGAAGAAGGTGTCTCTCGCCGGCTGTGAAGAACAGAGGAAATGGAACGGTGATTCCCTTGCGGTGATTGAGTTCTTCATCGAAGGCTCGGCATTCTTCACGTTCTTTGATGAGAAAGAAGATAATCCTCAAGAGCGCAAGAGTCATCTCTTTCCTTTCACACAACGAATTAACCCCCAATAAAATAAGTCATGTCTTATTTTATTATCACCCATGCATGCCATTAATTTGAAATTCAAGAACAAATCTCATTCAATTAATTGACTTAATTGAAAAACGTTTAATATCCAAATTAATTTTGAGGGTTGACATGGTATTTAAAATGGGTGCAGGTGAGTTACATATTAAATGTAGGAGAGGGAGGTTAAAAATGGATTTGAAGGGATGGGGCTCATGTGGTCCCCACTTCACTAATATCCTACCTAGTGGAGTTAGGATATTAGTGGGTCCCACTCCAACCACCATGCATAGGTTTAATCTACCTAGAATAGAAATAAAGATTGTAGCACAATATTTTATTTCATTCTTTAGTTAACCCATTTATTTAATAACCTCACCCGAGCAACGCATCTCCGGAAAAGGTGTTCCTAAGCAATTATCAGAACTGCGATTCCATCGGTGCCCTCAGATTTTGATTCTGAGCACCGGTTCAAATGTTTTAAAAACCCGCTCGTTCGTTCACTGAATGTACCCGAGCTAAACATCGGAAAAAAAATGATTCCGAGAACATCGGGCCTCGGAATTAGGTGCCGTCAGAAACTATGTACTCGTAAAATCCCAACAAAAATTAAGAAAGAAAATTTCCCTTGAAATTTACGGGTCTTTACAATTTTATTTGAAAATTTTTCCAAACTTTTTCTAGGAGTTAACCTTTAAAATGGGTCACTATATTAAATAAAAACTGAGTTCCCCACCTTTAGGACAAAGAACTATAGATGGATCCCTAGGATGAAATTTATTTCTTTCTATAACACTCTTCATTTTTCCAAAAAATTCATTACATTATAACCTTATTTTCAAACATAAAATAATTTTCCATTCCTTTGCGACATTTTATATGTTGCCTTTTCCCAAAATTCTGACAAGAATGAGATCGAGCCTTCATTCCTCCATGTTCTCCACCACTCAATCTCATAGAAAACTTCATCCTTATCTTCTTTGTTGAGTTAAAGAGCTGGTTAAGGTATATATTGTTAATAATAATTTAGGATAATTGATTAGGAATTATCATGAGATCAGTCACTTAATTTATTACCCCATTTAGTTACTCATAGTGACCACGATATCCTTCATATTCAATGTTTTCATGATTCCTTTGGGTTCCCGCCATTGATTAAACAAAAATATCATAGTATGAGAGATAATCATAGTGAGAAAACTATTTAATTATTTACAAGATGTATAAATCATGAAAAATTATTTTAAATTTAATAAACCTTAGGTTTAACCAAGTTAATTTGTTGTCATCATCTTTTGAAAACATTCAAAATTGTTTGTAAACAAAATTAGAATTATCCAAAGATCCCCCATGAGTGACAAACTAAGTGTAGAGTAAGGCTCATTATCAAGTAACAGATAATTCATGAGTAAAGATTAATGTTTCTTTTTTCACATTTATTTCCCATAGGTACATCTATTCCATAACCACATTCACTTTTAGTATCAATAAAAGGATGTTTTTATTGGAAAATCCATATAATATATACCTTACTAAAACATTAGGTTTTTCTTTAATATATACCCTCAAATTCTATCATATGGTTATGTTGCCTAATTTATGTTTTCAAGAATCTATATCACATGGTTTCTACAAAAAAATCAGTTCATACTAACTATAATGACCCCAACCCTAGTAGAATGGAGTCGTTGTCTTATTTATTACTTTGGAAGAAGATAGAAGTGATCATCTACCAAAGGAATGAAGGGTTTAATAGTCTTGGTGAAATATATACATACATAATTACTATATTAAACTCTAATACACAAATTACAACATAATTTTTTAGAATATATCATTATTCCATCTAGAATATCATTACATATTGTTATTAGTACACTTTCAAGATTCTTAAGAAAGGAAACAAAATTTGTGTGAACAAAAATTCTTAGTAAGGGTTAACTTAGAAGAGGATATCATGAATCAATAAACAAAATCAATAAGGAAATTTACATAACTGAATTCACATTCTATTTAAATAATTTTATAATCATTATTATATACGGAATAATCAATATAGAAAGGTAAATAACTAAACATACATGCCATTTAACCAATAATATGACTATCATGAATAGATAAGGCATTTTCAATATGGAAAGGTAAATAACTAAACACATATTTCGTTTAATCAATTACTTTACTATCATAAATATATAAGTAAAAATAAATATAACATGGTAAATAATAGAAAACAATTTTCATTTAAATAATAACTTTCAATGAAGTGCATACTGAGAAAATATCATTATGAAAATATCATGGATAATAATAAATGAATTATGACTGAACAAATTCCTAATTATTTGAAATCATGATCTTCGGAATCATGATACCACCACCATCAAGAACATCAAAATTATTGTTTACAACTATTAATTTAAATCAATTTAATTCGAGCTTATTGATTTTCCTCATGAAACTTAAGATGCATTGGGGGATATATAATTGCAGGCCCCACCTATCACTAACTATCAAAAACATTCCTCATATATACAAATTATTTATTTAATTATTGAATAACAAGCCTTATAGAAAAAATCATTGATTAAATTGAACATAGTTTTCATTATTTACCAAGTTAATCAAATAAATTTTAGAGTAAATACCATATATAAGACTTGTATATGGTTTAAGAAATATTAAAATCCATGATACAAATATTAAAGGTAACCTTGAATTAAAACATTGAAAATTGTGAATAAATAGGTATTAATGATAAATACGTAAAGGGGGTAGTATATAAACTATATAAAAGTGAATAGGTGTATATTAAAAAATATATCTCAATGGAATGGAAATTGAGATGAAACCCTTTAAAATGATCAAAATGTTTATGTGAGAATTAATAAATAAATAGATAATTTTTATCAAATATAAATTTACATAGAAACGTTTAAATACAACATAATATATTAAAAATTAATTACACACATAATAATATAATATCATAGAAAATTTAGACATAACATAACCTAATGAAAATAAATTGAGTTATGTAATTTTATACAATGTTGTAGTTTTCATGTTGAATCCCCTTATATAAAATAATTAAAATTAAAAATTAACATAAAATGAAGTATGAATTATGAATTATTAATGATATTATATCTAAAGGGGTAGTTTTTAAACCATATATAGGAATGTTTTTTCATAGTAATAGAATATTCCTCAATGAAGGGAAATTGAGACGAAGTCCCTTATATTAGGCTTAATTTTGGAAGAATGTGATTTAACCTCTTGTATAATGGTTTTAAACATGTTATTAATTTGTAAAATATTTATATTTATTTTTTTAGTATCATATAGTATCTTATTATAACATCTTATCACCCATTTTGTGATGATATTTTCTTATTTTCATTGTTTCAGGTGTTTACTCCCTTGTTTTCTCATGCATGTTTTATCATTAATGTTCCAGTTATTGTGTATATAATATAGATCTATCATGTAAATAATTATATAAATTAACTAAATATAATTTTTTCCACTATATCCATTTTTTTAATCATTATTTATTTTTTAATTTATAGAATGGATCACATAACTTTTTTTAGATGATAGGTCGTACGTACGCCTGAGCAATGTTATCATTCCCTTAAATGGTGAAAGGGTAATGAGGTATGTGATATATAAATTTTCCAAAATCAATATAATGTAATATATATAAAATATATTTATTAAATTTATCTTTATTACATTCCATGTAATGTAAAATTTAAAAATGAATTGCATCGCTTCACGAGGTGATAGTCCAACATACACACAAGCGATGTTATCCTAATTTAAAAGGCATGGAAGGTAAGAAAGTATAAGTGGTATTATAATTAAATAAGCCTAATAATATCATAAATATCATATAAATGAGATAAATACTTATTATATCCATCCCTACAATGTGATGATGGAAAACAAGTTACATCAGTTCTAGAGGCGGTAGTCTGTCATACAACAGATCGACAGTTTTGTTTTAATCACCTTACAAAGTGAGCCTATTTCATTACTATCAGAGAAGATTTATCTCTTGATAATAATTTTAGTATATATATTAAATAAGTGTTACTTTTTTATATAGTATCATATTCTATTGTATCTGATTGGGATCCATGTTTTTCATTGATGTTTTGGAAAATTCATTTTCATGCTTTAAATATGATGTTGAACATTAACACTTCTTATCATCCTCGGAAATATGGTTTATATGATATTACCATTCAAACCCTATAAAATATGTTTATATCATTTTTTATATAGTGGCCCTGAATTTTCATATATAGATATCACATCATTTTCTGATAAACATTCATTACATTGTAAAAACACAACCCCAAGGATAGAAAATGTATAGTGCCTTTGGAAACATGGACACATAAAAAACTAGTCTTTATGTGAGATAAATAAAATAAAAATATTTTATTCAGAACTAAAACAATTGTTATAAATATAATACATAATAAATTCCTTCATAATATGTGAAAGGAAACATTATAAATGTTGATCTTAGATACTCACTAAGTGTAAACATGGGAGATACGTAAGTATATCATGAGAATATGGGTATGAGAACAAGATAATAACATTACAAAATTGTAACATCCCAGGTAATTATAGAATAATAAATTTTGATATATATTAATATTAATGAAATATATATTAATTTTATTTTAAAAGGTATTCTTTGTCTGATAGCATACCCGACATAAAATAATGGGTTTCTTCAGAATCTTATATTGCACACAAGAATGATACATACTGAAAAGTAACACAATATTAATATTATTATTTTAAATAATAATTAATGCCTAGTCGTTGTATTGGTGTGAATAAAAATAACTAACTATATTATTTTTAAACATGTTTGGTAAATGTTTTTAATTTCTTATAAAACATTTAGAGGCATAAAATGAGAATAAATCCAATTTTAAGCATAAAACACTATAATATTTTTAAAAATGTATTCTTACCGCCTTTTGAGGGAGAACCCTTTTTTAAATTTAGTTTTTTTCAGTTCTATATGTTATATTTGATAGAATAAAGTTATCCATTATAATAAAAACATAAAAACTCACTTTGGATAAATTTTTTATTTTTTGATAAAATTATTTCTTTAATGAATAGTAAACAAATACTAAATTTAAATTTAAAACACCATTTTAATCTAATTTAACTATATTAATAAATTATCCTTTTACATGGTTTCAAGGTATAATTATATGATGTTTTTATCATTTTATCCAATGATTTCCATTTTAATTAATTTCTTGTTTAAATTGGATATAACCATTTTTCAATCTTTTGATAGTTTTTACTTTTTAAAAACATGTTTCTTCAAGCCGTCAATATGATTGACTTTAAATTATTATTAGTAACCTTTTTTATTGAATTTTCAAAAATGGACATACATATTTTTAATTATTATGAAAAATATTATATAATATGATCAATATAGTTTTTGGTGAATGGTGATTTTAGTATTTTATTTACCAAAGTTAAAGGTAAATCGGGTATTTAAAAGTAAAAAAAATTATAATAATATTAAACAACCCTAACACAATTTCTAACCTCAATGGATAATTAATCTCTAACAAAAAAATCATTGAGTCTAAACAGAGGACATTGGAAGCCAGTTGGGTGTGATTATGAAATTTCTAACAATTAATTTTAATTAATGGCAAAAATGTCATAATCATATCTCTTCTTAATATAAAAAATTAAATATAGGGTTATATAAGTTATATATTTTTCTTTAAATAGTAATTATATTTCAAAAAATATTATCTACATCATGTTCTTTTATTTAAAAAAAATGAAAATAAATAATTAAATTTAATTACGACACAATAATGATTTAATAATATATTTATTAATCAATGAATCAAATAAATTATATTATAAATATTAAAATAAATAATATTTGACATAATTTATGTAATACGAGAATTTTATAGGATACTGTGACATATTATATATCTATTTAATGGTTTTTTTCTAATTTATCTTTCTTTTGGGATTTTATTTAAATTCAATTAAATGAATAGTGTGAAAATTGCCATAATTAATATTTTATAAATATAATATTTTATTAAATTTTTTAAAAATCATAAAAATAATTTAAAAATAAAAAAGTGAAAATTAAAAGGTCTAAATTTTCATTAAGTTTCAAATTATATTAAATATACCCTATATAAGTAAACATTATAGCCTCTTAATATTTAAAATGCACTTACCACAATTAAAGTAAAAATAGAATAATTAAAGGAAACTGAAAATATATGGTTTAAGATAAAATAAATACATGTTTAAAAATAATTAGATGAAATTATTTAGAAATATCCTCATATTATGTTATACATATCTCATGTAGGGGCCATTTCGAATAAAAAATTAATTTATATTAATTTACTATTTTTAAAGTTTCAAAGGTTGCCCCTCCCCTATCCTAATAAAAGGTACCCACTCTTCTCTAGTACTCCCAATTAAATAACTATTTCAGATGGTCCAAAATCTCACCAAAACCATTCCTAAAATCCCTCCCCACTTTCTTGAGGCCTTAGTTTAGGCATAACACCCGTCTTAGAGGTGTTGAGGTGTTCATCACAGGTGATCAACCGAAAAAGAGGTATTGTTTTTAAGTGTTTATATATTATCTCATCTTACACATACTTTTAATATAATTATTCAAAGAGGAAATTATAACTATAGTATAATCAATATACTATGATTTTATTAGGTTAATATCATCACCTAAATCAATCTCTAATTTCATCAAATGGGAAGTGAACATTTTGTTCGTGTGTAAAGTAGACTTCCACCTTAAGAGCTGATGTTGTTATTTTTTTCATTACCATCTATCAATAATAGATATAATTATGGAATAAGTGTTTATATGTGATATTAATTATATTTTTATCATTTGGAATGTATAATATTTCAATTATTTTTTACCCTACATGCATATAAAAATGATAAGGTCATTCTTGCGTATGTCTTAATTGTCACCTTCTTGAAGCGATGTGAATAATTTTTATTCACCAAATCAATTGTATGATATATATAAGTATATTTAAATTGTCATTATTATTTCAAAAATATTCGGATAATTCATTAAATATAAAATAATAATTACCTTATTTCGATAAAGATGAATGAAAAATGGATAATGTTACGTACATTCAGCCTACTATCTCCATAATTGTAAGGTTATTCATTTTTCCTACCCATAGTTAATGGTCTGATTTAAAAAGTATTATTATTATATAAATTTGGTGATTTTTTAATGAATATTATTATAGAGATGATAGACTTATGAACTCATGGACAATTTATATCATAACAAGTTCATTTTTTACTCAAGTAAAGAATATCGACAAAATGTCCTATATGAACATAAATAATTGTGTAAGTTTTATATAATAGTAAAAAGTGATAAAATTTGAATAATAGACTTGAAAAATGTTATTAAGAAAGTATAAATTAACCTAACTTTATTATTCAGGAATATAACGATTGTACGTGACGAATCTGACTCTAGGTAGGGGACTTCATCTCAATATCCTTTCATTGATGCATATTTTTATGTTGTACACCACCTTCATTTTATACAATGTATAATAAACCCCATTAAATTAAAAATCTTTAAAATGAATATTTTTATATGAATCATTTTACTAAAAGACCAAAGGAATTTTTTTAATGTATACAGTGACAAAAAATTGTCCACCACCATGGCCATTATTTGATATTTGGATTTCTCTATAGGCCTTAATGTTTTTAAAAGGAAAATAAACTCCCTATTCCATTTTTAGGTATTTTGGTATTGAAGATGGTTTTTAGAATTTATTTATTATATCAATATATTTAAATTATGTCTTGTGATTTCAATGTAGAAATGTTATTGTTTCCTTTGTGCATGTTTTATATGTCATGATTATATTATGGTTCTTGGGAATTACTTATGTATATGGATGGTTCCATGATAAAACGAGGGTAGGTGATCCCGTGATAGCTCTACAATTCATTATTTAATGAGATGGTGTTAAATGGTAGGGTTTCTCCTACTATATTTAGGGAATATAATGTTATGGGTATTCCTAATGTAATAATTAAGGTTACACCCTATGTAGTTGTGAAGGCTACAATGTATGTATGACATAGATGCCGCAAGTTACCTTTATGATTTATGATTGCTAAAAAGTTTTTTTAGGAATCTTATGATTCCATGAGGTACGCTAAAGAGTTTATGTTTTATGGGTGAAAATTATGATTTTGTAAAAAAATTCATTGGTTTAAAAATATTCATGGACTAAAGGTGTCATTCCTTATTTTATATCCCTTACTGAGATTTTTGTGCTCATTCAAATATGTCGAAATGTTTTCAACAGGATAAATGTTTGATAAGGGAAAGTAATAAGACAAGATTAATATTATGAATATTTTTTTCATGAAAAATAATTCATGTTTTCTCTAAAAAAAATTAAATTATGAAAAAAATGGATACTAAGTAGACGTTCTAAATTATAATAGTTGAGTTGTTAAGTAATAGTTAAGGCCTAATTATATAATACTCTAAACCAGAAAATATCCTCAATATGAATTCTTGAATTAACACAATATTCTGTAATATACAATGTTGGGGCCTTATAGTTGGTATCATTGTTTGTTTTAGATAGCTTTAGAGGGTAGGGTGGTACTTAATGTAGAGAGCCGAAGCTTGACGTACATAGACATTACATTAATTTTGCGGAATACTTAGTATATAACAAAAACACACACACAAGGACCGTAATAGTTTAGTGACTTTGGAAACTCGAAATAAAATCTTCTAATCGTTGTGAAAGATCTTCAACATCTCCCATAAAGATCTTCCCTTTTTTTTACCTAAAACCTTTCTTTATATCCTGGGGAAAAGAAAACATAAAAGGGTGAGCTCAAATGCTCAGTAAGGGTAAACAAAAGAAATTTCAATCACATCATATTCATAAGAACATAACATATTGGAAATCTTAATCTGCAAAAGAGATCATAATTTCATAACATGGGATAAATCATAGTAGTGAAATGAAATACCAATAATCATAACATAAAACATGAAACTTTGTGGCATACACACATAATCATGGAGAATCATATCTTATTAGTCAAGACTCATTTCCAAGACTATATTAGTGGACAAAGTCCATTTCTGAACTGAGTCACCCTCGTTTCAGTCCTGTTTCACTGAACCGGTATAACCTACCGTTCCAGCCATGTCTATCTCATGAGACATAAAATATTTACCCAATGCATTGGAGGGAGATATAGGTCCCACCCATCTAATAATTATACCATTCTTATGTGTGCCACAAAATCATAAATCATACATCATTGCATAAACCATGTAATAAAAATGGGATTCTTAAACAACATGACATCATAAAACAATTCATATAAAATAAAGGAATTCATAAAAATAATTCCGTCACAACGTTATCCAATCAATGTAATAATAGTGATAGAAACATAACCCTATATTATCTTAGATGGAAAATAATTTTGATAAAACACTTGAACTCTATTCTTGAGGAAAATATCCTTTTTACTTCAAAAACATTTTTCCTTTCTTAACATGTCATACAATTTTAAACTAAATGAAGTTGTTTAAAAATAAACTTGAAAAATTGTAAAGGAAGCTTCTTGGAAATAATGTTTTAAAAATCCATTCATGCTGTATAAGTTAAATGAAAACATTCTTTTCATTCTTTTGTCGGAAAAGTGAAAAATTACCTCGTACGAAAAACGACAAAATATTCCTTTCATATCTTTTACTAAAAACTCAAAGAAGGGTAAAATTTGATATAAAATATTTTATAATGATGTAAATATTACATATTGAGGAAACATGGATGTGGATGATAAAATGCACACCAGTAAATACCAAAGTATAAACAATCACGGATAACAATGAGATTGTGATATTTCCCTTACCTTATGTCCGATATGCTTTATACGTATCCGAACCTCCTGTATAATGATTTAAATAATGTAAATAACTTATTACAGAATCATATTCATTGTTATGATATCATATATGGTTCACTTATGACTTTATATTACCCTTTCTTTTGTAAATTCCATGTTAAAGAAGCGTTTTGGGTAAAATCGTTTCATTTATCGTAAGTGATTGGACTTGTTGTTATTGACATTATTATTACTTATATCATGATTTAATTACCTCCCTAATATAAAATATGATTTATATATCGTATATATTCAGTATATATATATATAATAGATAGAGAAATGAAATTAAACACACCGTTCATGGAGACGGTAGTCCGTACGTACGCATGAACGCTGTTTTCCTTTCCTTATTGTCTTGAATGGAAGTAAGTAGATTACATATATATATAAATAAATCCAGTATATTTACCATGTCATATATTTCATTATTATTCATTATTTATACTTTATAATCATTCTGGAATGGTTAACATGGATAATGAATCTCATCGCGTCGTGGAGACGGTAGTCCGTACGTACGCACGAGCGATGATATCGTTCCCATTGTCATGGAATTGTGTTGAAGTGTATGTATACTATTTCAGTATCAATATCACTTTATAATAATCATATATAGTTACTCATTACACCATTATACCCATCCAATTAAGGTGGTGGCGTAAAATAGATTACACCACGGCGTGGAGACGGTATTCCGTACGTACGCATGCGCGGTGATTTCCTTTTTCCGTAGGATGGATAAAAGGTTAATTAGAGTTGTTTCATATTTATAATAACATATCAGTATATAAGAAATACTGATGTTATTACTTTATCATGAAACAAATAAATAAGAAGAAGTTTAAGAAGAACGAAATTGAAAAAGATCGGTAATGGATATTACCTCTTTTTGACGCGCCTTCACTTAACATCCACTTAAAGAACTAAGGATGGTCTTTGATGAAGACCAAGACCTATAGGATGATACTATGGAAGTGGATAAGATATTTTGGTAGGGGTTTGCCGATCTTGAATGCTGAAATTGGTGTGAGGGTGAGAGGGAGGAGGTTCCCTTTTATAAGGGAGGAGAGGGGCACCTTAGGAAAATCTCAAAATATTATTTTATATTAAGGTCAAATTCGGTTTATAATGGTTCCAAAGGGTCTTATTTCGAAGCTAAAGTGGTGATGGGTCTAAATACTCTCATACAATAGGATTTAAACAAGTTTAGGTTATTATTTTAACCTTATCAATTATATTTAACTCTAAGTTAAATAATTTATCTTTTACCTTGTCTTTTTGTTTTCTTACACTATATGGTTAATAAACTTACCATAACAAGCCAAAAGAACCCCAAGTTGTTTATTATTAATATATCTATCCTTATCTAAGTCATTTGGCTGAACCTTATATTTTTACGAATTAAATAACAATTAATAATATAATATTAGTTTTAAAAACTAATTTATGTCAATTTTGACACTATTTGGTACATGGTTTTTATGAAATTCATAACAGAATGATAAGTTCGAACCAAGTTACTTATATCAACAATAACATGTCATATTAACCTATAAAATTAATTTAAGTCATAAAAAGTCTCAAATTACATTTTTTTTGGGCATTTATAACATCAATTATGTCAATATTTCATTAATAAAACAATTACTGCATCATCTTTGGGTCATAATAAATGATAATTATTTAATCCCTAAAAATTATAAATAAATTCCTATGATGTATATACTTGTATTATATTTCTTTAGACTATTCATGTTTGAAGTTTCATGAAGTTTATCACTATATTAAAATTATTATACTTATAAGATTTAAGAAAGTGACATGTTGTCACATTCTTTGGTTTTAAAAATAATTAAATTATTTTCATGGAAAAAGTTCATTAAATGAATCTAATCTGACCCTTAGGTGATATGGGTCTACTTTTAGTAATCCAATAGGATTTTGACATGTGTTAGGGTAGTTTTATAATATTATATTTACCCTTAATTACCAGATTTATCTTTAACTATGGTAAATAAAATTTACCGTAGTTACTATTCATAATTCCCAAAAATAAAAAGTAGCTTATTAACATAATTTGGATCCACTGTTTCCAAATATGGAATCCATTTTTCCAAATTCTATACACAAAAGTTGCAGAAATTAAATTAAAATTAATCCCGTTGTCGAAAGAAAATGGATTTTTCATTAAAACATTGCAAAAGATTGAATTGTTTTAACCTACGAATTCAAGGTAAAATCAATGCTAATGACATACATTATATTAAATGGTAAAAATATATTATATTTATACTTTAAAACCATTCAATATTATAATTTAACCACATAAGATATTATGATGAAAAAAGTTGTTTTTAATTAAAATATAGCATGTCTTTACTATTCATTAAAATATGAAAGTTATCGGAAAAATATCAAAACTTTATCTAATGTAAATTTTTATATCATGATTCAAAAGAAGAATTTTATTTTGTCAAATTGAACATATAAACATGTAAAAAACTATATTTAAAGTGGATGTGCCATCAAAATGCGGCAAAACTGCATTTTTTGAAAAATACTTATTTTACCCGAAATATTTATTTTGTTCTTATACCATGTTCTAGAAAATGTGTAGGATGATTAATAATGTTATAAAATTAAAAATTTAGTTAATACTATTCATAACGGCTAGTTCATGACAATATTATAATAATATATCTTTGTTTATTAAAACCCGGTATTGCGTACAACACACGCTATCGAGGAAGGTCGTGATTGCGTGTAATGCAAGCCAAGTCAGGGTTGCGTGTTGTGAAATAATCCTTCGTTGTATTGTATAACAGAATCCAGCCATATTTCATTTATACATTGAATATATATATATATATACTCAATGTTGCGTAGAATAACTATTGTCAAAATTGTGTGTAACACGATCCAAGAATAGTGTTGCGTATACTGCAAGCTAATACAGTGTTGCGTATAGCGCATGGTAATCATGGTGTAGAATACAACACAAGACATTAATGAAATTAAAAGAAAATATTTTATAAAATCTCGGGGTGTTACACTTAAACATAAGTTGAAATTTATATATAACCACAATGGTTAGAATAATAGAATGAGTAATAGTTATTTTAGATAAATTGTATTATTTTGTATAACATGAATAAGTATATATTATTAATTATCTTCCTCGTATGATAGTTTTATTGATATACTCACAGAAACATTGTTTTTTTCTTTAAATGGAATGGATCCAACAAGAACCAAAGTAAAAATGGATGTGAAGGAAAATATGGTGGTACTATGAATAAGAAACCAAATAAAATGGGAGCTATAATGAGAAATATATTTGTTATTCTAAACCAACTATCAGGATTTATTATTATTCAGTTGAGCCTTGTTGATTTTTTTGATGCATCGTATATGATAGAAATGAATCTCTATGGATGTTTTGGTAATAATGATTATAAAGGTAAGAATATTCATCAACATATGTGTCATGTATGTGGAAATAAACAGCTTGGAAAACGTTTTAATGGGATAGAATGTGTTAAATATGTGTAAATTAAGGTCATAAATCAAGAACCATCTAAGAAAAAAGGAAGTGTTCAGTTGACTCCAAGAAATGGAAAGAAGTTCTTTCTGAGCTATTAATTGATTGATTTAAATGTGAGGCATATGGTAATTATGAAAATATATGTCCTATGAAAATGGTTCAGGAATTGGATAAATATGACTGTAATAAAATATGTCAAGAAATACATAATTCCATTCCAATTGAAAAAGAGGAAACTGAAAATTACATATGAAATGTATGGATTATTTTCTTGTCTAATGTTTTAAAATTATTAAATATTAGTTTATGATTCATGTTTTTCTTTATAGGAAAAATTTATTGAGGAATGAGATGGATAATTTTTGTTATGCGAACATGAAGAATGTTGAATGATTAATAAGTCTTCATATAATAGATTTGACAATTAAGTTAGATCTATAGTTGATGAAATGTTTTTATGTATTAATTCTCTTCTGATGATGGAATTACTTTGGATGACTTTTTCTAGTATGTGTAACCCTGAAGTATGATATTCAAAAATGTTATTGGATTAATAATTATCATTTCTTTTGTATAAATAGTTATAATGGTATTAATAACCTTTAAGGTAAATATGCTCTATGTTTTTGAGGTAATTATGGTTTGTTACATTTTGGGTTTCAAAATGAAAGGTATAAGATAAACGTTGGGTATAAAAAATGTAATGGTTATTTTTGGGGATTTTATTTCATTTTATGAATTTTATAAAATTATTTAAATTTTGGAAAAGGACAACTCATAGGAAGGGTGAAAACCAATCGTGTCGAACAATGCTGTGTAAATCAAACTCACAACTGAAATTCAACAAGGCTTCATCACCTACTACTAACCTATGTGAATTCCCTTGTTAGTGTGCATTTTATTGTTATTTGAATAAGTTGATGGAAAAGAATAATATTATTTAGGGAACTTATTTTTTATTAAATTGATATCATTGGTATTGGAAAATTATTTTGGAATTAAGTGACAAATGTTATTTTGGAATAAGTTCACTATTTTGGGAACTTTATATGATAAAAATAAATAGAATACAATGTGATTTTAATTGAGGAGTAATGGTTTATTTATATTTAGTAAGAATGTATTATTTTTATTGTGGACTTAGAGAGATTTTGGTTATTTATATAAATCATTAAACTATCTTAGAGAATATATTATTAGGTTAATTAATTTTCTGGTATAAGACATTAAGAGTCATTGATATTATTTGGTGATAAATATAAAAATTTATCCTGGAAGACTATGTTATCAAATCCTTTTGAGTTTTGGGTTTCAATATTAGATTTTATTATTTTAGTAATTTTAATGATAGTTATTATTGAATGTTCTATGTTGAACTTTGGGTATTCTTTCTGAATTTTGGAGACTAAAAGTAGTCTTTCTTCATTTAAAGTTTATTATATTTCAGAAATTATATTATTTTATCTTAACTTCTTGTTTCAGTTAATTTTCCAAGAAAAGATGAATATATAATTAATATTTTTTGGATTTGATTATTCTATTGATGTTTATTTTATTTATTCTCTCATCATTTAGAGAAAAAGTATTATTTTTGTGTTGAAATTATATTATTTTATTAAACTCTACTTTTCAAGAAAGTATATTTCTTTTTTATCTTTTTCTAGGTAGTAAATGAATTCAACAACTGTATAAAAAGGATCTTAAAACAAAAACATTTTTTAATTATGCTTCCTAGTACCAAATTGAAGACTGTTTAACCCATCATGAGTTTGTGGTTTTATGATTGTTAACTTTTCTCTAATGATGTTTTCTATCACTCTTCATCCGAACATGATGGTTAGTTATTCATCCATATCCGTGTTTTTCCACATGGAATCCTAGAATGTTTTATCTTGGGTGACCTTTTTTCTTAAATTTATTTCTTTTAAAGTATATGTTTTATGGACTATTTTTCGATGTGGGATTCCATTAATGTAATTTTGAAAATTAAAACCTCAGTTACCAAACCCAAATTTAAAATTGCATGGATGAGATTTCCAAAATGGGGGAAGGATGTAAAAACCCAGAAATTATAGAAGAATAAATTTTCATAAATATTAATATTTATGAATTATATATTAATTTCAATTTAAAATGGATAATTTCTTATAGAGTACACAATACAAAATAATTGGATTCTTCGAAATTTTATATTGCACACCAGACTAAGATATTCCGAAAAATAATACATTATTAATATTATTTTTTTAAAATGGTAGTTAACACATATCCATTGTATTGGTGGGAATGAAAAAAAATAACCTATATTATGTTTAAACATGTTTATTAAATGTTTTTAATTTTTTCTAATAAATATTAGAAGTTTAAAATAAGATTAAATATAATTTTAAGCAGAAAACGCTCTAATATTTTTTAAAGGTGGTTTTATACCCTTTTAACTGAGAACTCATTTTAAATATTGTTTTTGTCAGTTTTATATGTTCTATTTGAAAAGATAAAATTATTATTTAGAATAGGGACATCAAAAATCACTTTGGATGATTTTTTGTTATTTGTTTGATAAAAGTATTTTTTTAATAAATAGTGAAAAAATATTGCATTTTAATACAAAACTGCATTTTCATCTAATTTAATTATCTTGTTAGATTATCCTTTTACATTGTTCTATGGTGTAATTAGATGAATTTTTTATCATTTCATCCAATTTTTACCATTATAATTAATTTCACATTTATATTGCATATAAACACATGTCAATCTTTTGATGGTTTTACATTTTAAAAATTTGTTTCCTCAATACGCCAACCGGATTAACATTAAACTACTTTTATTCACTTTTGTGAATTTAATTTCCTAAAATGGGAATACATGGTTGTATTAAGTATGAAAAATGTGATCAAATAGGATCAAAATAATTTTTGGTGAATACTAACTTTATTATTTTATTTACTACGGTTACATGTAAATTAGGTAATTAAAGGTAAAAATAATATTATAATAATATAAAACTACCGTAACACTTGTCCTAATATTAATTTCTGAGTTTTGGATAATGAAGAAAATATTTTGGTTGAATTGGTTGCCTTTAGTACACACTTGGATGTGATTATGACATTTATAACATCTAATAAAAAGTAAAGGCAAAAATGTCACAATCATGTCCCTTCCTACTAAAATGATTATATTATGGGGTTATATAAGTGATATATTAGACTATAAATAGTAATTATCAATATATAAATATTACGTAAATCATGGTAATTTATTTACAATTTTTAGGAAATAAATAATTATATTTAATTATGACACAATGATGATGCAATAATTGATTTATTAATTAAAGAATCAAATAAATGATATAATAAATATTAATATAAATATTATTTAACATAAATTATTCCATACATGAATTTTATAGGTTACTATGACATGTTATAATTCTTTTAAATTATTTTTTAGATGTTATCACTCTGTTTGTATTTTATTTTAATTTAATGAAATGAATAGTGTAAAAATAGACATAATTGGTATTTTATAAAAAAAATTATAAAATTATTTAAAAATACTAAAAATATTTTAAAATCACAAAGTTATTATGGTAAGGTCTAAAATCTTGTCATGTTTCCAATTATAGGAAATTTACCCCATATAAGTAAAATTTATGGCCTCTTATTATTAAATATTTTGTTACCACAATTAAAATAAAGAGAATAATTAATGGAAAATCGAAAAGATAAGGATTAAAATAAAATAAATTCATGTCTAAAAATTATTGTATGGGAGTTTTAGAACTATCCTCATATTATATTTTACATATCTCATATTTGAGTAAATTAGATTACAGTATTAATTTATATTAATTTAATATTTTATGATTTTCCAAGGGTGCCCCTCCACTCTCCTATAAAAAGGTTCTCACCCTTCTCTAATACTCATACATAAAGAACAATTATGTTTGGAAAATATCCTACCAAAACACTTTCTAGAATTCCTACCCACTTTATTGAGGCCTAAGTTTAGGCAGCACACCCTTCTTAGAGGTGTTTAGGTGTTCTTCAATGGTGATCAACCAAAGAAGATGCATTTTTCTAGTGTTTCTATTTTATTTCTTCTTCCACATACTTTAAATATGATTATTCTAAGTTGAAATAATAAATACAGTATAATAAATATACTGATATGTTATTATGTTAATATCATCACCTAAATCCATCTCTAATTTGATCAAATAAGAAACGAATATTTTGTTTGTGTGTACAACAGACTACCACCTCACGAGCCGATGTAGTTATTTTTTCATTACCATATATCAAGGCATGTTATAATTAGAGAATCAATGATTATATATGATATTAGTGATATTTATATCATTTTAAAAGAATAATATTTCAATTATTTTCTTACCTTACAAGCACATAAAAACGATAACGTCATTCATCTGTATGTTTGAACTATCACCTCCATAAAGCAATGTGAAACATTTTTATTGACCACATCACTTGTTTAATATATAAAGTGTATTTAAATTATTATTATGATTTTAATAATATTAATATTATTTCTTAAAGTTAAAATAACAAGTACTTTATTTCCATAATGAGCAATGAGAAATAGAAAGTGTTACTCATGCATACGTACGACCTACCATCTCCAAGATTTTTACATTGTTCATTTTTCATAACCATCATTAAAGGTTTGATCTATAAAGTGTGATTAATATTTAAAAGTAATTATTATTTCATGAGTATAATTATGGAGATGACGGAATTATGAACTCAAGAACTTTTTACATCATAATGACTTCATTTTCGACTCAAGTAGTGAATATCAACAAAACGTCTGATATGAACTTAAATAATTATATAAGTTTTATAACATGGTAAAAAGTTATAAAAAGGGAGTAATAAACATTAAAAAGGTTATAAAGAAATTATAAATTAACCTATGTTTATTATTTAGGGATATAAAGATTGTATATGATGAGATAGAATCAATGTAAGGGACTTCATCTCGCTCTCCTTTCATTGAGGCATATTTTGATGTTATACACCACCTTCATTTTATACAGTGTATAATCAACCACTTTGTCATAAAGTTATTTAAAAGGAATATTTTTATATGAATCGTTTTAATAAACAATAAAAGGAATATTTTTTGACATATTCTATGACAATGAATTTTCCACTGCCATAACCACTATTTGATATTTGGATTCATCTATAAGCCTTAATTTTTTTATAGAAAAATAAATACCATATTCCATTTTTAGGTATTTTAGTATTGTGAATGGTATTGATAATGGATTTTTTATATAAATATCTTGAAATGATGTCTTGTTATTTCAATGTGGAAATGTTATTTTTCATTTGTGTATGATTTATATGTAATTATTATGTTACGGATCTTGGATATTGCTTATTTATAGGGGTGGTTCCGTGATAAAACAAGGCTAGGTGAGCTTGTGATATCTCTATAATTCATTGTGTAATGAGACAGAGTTATATAGTAGAGTTTATCCTAATATATTTAGGGAATATACTTTGATGGGTATTCCAAATGTAACCATAAAGGTTACTCACTATTTAGTTATGGAAGCTACAATGTAAGTATAATATTCATGCGAAAAGTTACTTCTATGATATTTGGTTGATAAGAAGTTTTTTAAGAATCTTATGATTTGAGGATATATGCTAAAGATTTTATGTTTTATGGGTGAAAAGTATGATTTTGCGAAATCTGTTCATGGGTTTAAAATATGCCTGGACTAAAATTTTAATTCTCTATTTTATATCCCTTACTGAGTTTATTGTGCTCATCCCATCATTTTGAAATTTTTTCCTCATTTTATAAGGATTCATAAGATAAAAGAAGAAGACTATATGACTTTTATCAATATTTTTATCATGAAAAAAATTCATGTTTTCTTTTAAAATGATTTAGATAGAGAAAAAAATTGATATTCAGTAGACATGTCTATATTATAATAGTTGAGTTGTTGTGTAATAGTTGTGGCCTAATTCTCAAAAACTCTAAACCTGAAAATATCCTCAATGTGAATTCTTGACTTAACTAATTGTTATTTAATGTATAAGGTTAGGTCCTTATAAAAATCCTATCCTACCAATCAAATATCATAATCAAGAGGCATGGAATAAATATTGGTTGTTCATAAGACATTAATACTAAAGAAATAAAGGACACGAGCCATGAGGGCATAATATTGGAATAAGATATAGAATTTTGGAATATACATAAGTGTCAAAAAATCGGTATTATTCAAGACACATTACAAATGATATCTTAGTGGAATGGGTTTACTCTATAAACCATCATAGTAGTCAAGGTCTACTCACAATACAGTCATATCAGAAAAAGTCCCTTACTAAATCGGGTTCACTCCTCATTTCATTCTTATATATCTAATGAGATATAAATCATTACCAAAAGTATTAGAGGGAGATATAGGTCTCATCCATCACATAATTAAAATCCTACATATTTGTGCCACAATATCATAAAAAATTCATCATATCATGACCCATGAAATGAAATGGGTTTAATAATCATTTCATCATATCACAACCTATGGAAAAGATACGAGTTTCATAATCAATTCATCGTTTCATCATAGCATAACTCATGAGTGGAATTAGGTTGGATATGCCACTCCTTAATGAATAACCTATAGAATAGAAACGATTTTGATAAACATCATTCTATTATAAACATAAACCATTCATAGATAGAATAAAAATGGTATCATTGGATTATATCCCTGGTAAGTAATAGGTAACATCAAAGCATGTCATCATAGATGGAAAATTATTTTGAAAGATCATTTCAAACATTTATTGTGGAAAATAGATTTTCATTGAAAATGAATTTTTAAACCTAAAAAATTAGAAAATATTTTTGAAATAGTTTTCATTTAAATATAACTTAAATATATAAAAATTAATCTTTAAATATCATTTAAAACCATTATTAAAGAAAATAGACTTTCCAATTTGAAAAAAAATAAAACATAAAACAATTTCAACATAATTTTATTTAAAAATACCAATTTAGTATTAAAAAAATGATTCAAATAATTTATTGGTCATGATGGTGAAGAATTATATCCATGTCAAGCATGTTAAAATATTGATTCCTATCACATTTTTTGTAAGTCAAATGAGAATTTTTGGAAAATGACATGAACATTCCATTCAAAAAATGTTGTAAAAATTATAAAAATTGAAATTTTATTTAATAAATAATTTATATAAAGTAATAAAAATTGGGAAAAAAATTTAGAAAGCATGGTCATCGAATAAAAATGGTCTTTCGAAGAAAGAGTGAATTAATTAAAATTTTACATAAAAACATTATTTTAGACTATTTAGTACATAAAGAGAGTAAAATAAAATGAAAAAAATTATTTTTGTGACATAACTAGGGGATAATAAAATTAATTAGTTTTCTAAGAGACAGATGATTTTTTTTATTTCAAACATAATCATTAGCAATCCCGATAGATGATGATATTTTATTATAAAACCCATATAACATTGGTATTAATAAATCAAAATTACTATAGAAAAATAAAATTAATTTAAATGTAAAATATCATAATAATATATAAATTCTTTATATTACATGTTAATAGGGTTGTATATATACCTCATAAAATAATATTAGTGCATATAATTACATATTTCTCAAAGAAAGAAAATTAAATCAAAAAATCTCATACTGATTTGGTAACTTTTGAACCATAAACCCCATGAAATAGAGATCATAAAATGGATAGGTAAATCCAAAAAATATTTAGTTAAGAGATAAGGAAATATATTCATGTGTAGTATATACACCACATAAAAGAAATAGGCGGTGAATATGACATGTGTCCAGCATAAGTAAAATATGAGAGGGGAATCTCTTTCTTTAGGTCTTGACTTCCTTTATAAACATTAAAAATTACATTATAATAAATAAAATTTAATTATGAATATATTTCAGAAACATAATTATATATATCATAACATAAATGATTTAATTGTGAACTTTTATTACACATTTATTTACAATTCTATGTTATATTCACATTTTGGGAAATAATTGCTCGGTTTATCATGTATGTTTTTTTTATTCCTCATAATTTTATTAGGGTTCCATCATATACATAATTTTAACTATGATATGAATATATTATATATTCAGTATATGTGTATTTATAGTAATCAAAATGAGTTAGGGATAGAAAAAAATTCAATATTCATAGAGGTAGTTGGTCTTACAAACAGATAAATACACAAATCATTTTCATGAGGGATTAAAAGAAATAAATTTAATTAATATATTTCCATTAAAAATCATTTTTATTTCATGTATATCAAATAATTTTATTAAAATATTCCTTATTACCTTCCATGTAAATCACGAAAGAATCACATCGCATTGTGAGGTGGTAGTCCACCGTGCATAAGAGCGACATTATCGTATACACATATAATGGAAAGTATGAAGTTATATGTGATATAGTAATTAAAAAATATAATAATATTATATATATTATATATATATATAATATTTTATTATATCTATCTATGAGAGGTGGTGATGGAAAATGAATAATATCGATTTGTCAGGGGGTAGTCCACAATGCACATGTATGAGTATTTCATATCCCAATTGATGGAAAAATGATATGGTTGTAAGTAATACCCTTATTATAAAAACATATAATTATATTGAGTATATTGAGGTTATTATATCATCATGTTTTAATAGGAAATTAATTATTTGTAGGAAGAAATGAAGTAAAACTCTCATTTATGGGTGTTACCTCTTCTTCAGAAAAATTTTATTGGTTTGCACCAATAGAATTTATAGGTTCACATTATAAACAAAATAATGATTCTAAGATGGGAGGAGATAATTAAGAGTTTTTTTTGTGAGGGTTTGTTTCTGAACTAAATGTTTTTTAAAGTGTGAAGTGGAGTGTATAAGTGGTAGCCTTTTATAAGTGGGGTGAGTAGCACACTTGTAATTTTGTTAGAATTAAATGGTATACCCACGTTTTTCAGATGAAATAAGGCTTAAAATAGATTATTATAGATATTAGAATATATAAGTTACTTATATGGACATAAAATTTGTTTTCAATATGTTTTGGGTCATTTTTCACTATTATCATTATAGTCTAACCTCCCGGTAATCCCATTTTATACCTTAATTGTGGTAAATGGTTTCTACATTTTTTTAATATTCATTGTAGTCCAAAATTAATTTTAACATATTAGATAATATAATTTATTATTATTTTAAATATTTAATCTAGTTTTATACATTACATTAATATAAGTATAAATAGTTAATTTAAAATTAATCTCAGAGACACAACAAGAAAGTGGATTTTTAATAAGAAAATTGCTTAATCATTTAAAAAGTTATTATATGAAAATTGAATATAAAAATGATTCCAATTACCTAAATTGTATTAGTTGATATATAATTGAATTAATTTTATATTTAAAACAATTTTAAAAAATTAACCTTATATGTTATTAAAATGAAATGAAATTTTTTATTTGAACCCAGTATTATTCATTATTCATCAAAAATATAATATTTTCCAAAAAATACCAAAAAGTAAACATAAGGTAATTTTTAAATGATAATTTCAAAAATAATGTTTTTTTAACCAATTAATCCCCATGTTATTAAAAATTAATTTAAAATTGTTAACAATAAGAAATTAAAAACATATTTTTGAGAAAATAGTATTTTAGAAACATATAAAGACTTCCCCAAAAAAATTGTACTTTTTTATCAAAATGTTTTTTCTATATCAAACCATTATTCATATCTATATGTTTAACATATATATTATAATGGCGGTTTATAAATTTTTAAAACTAATAATATATTTTGGTTTGTTAAAACTCAAAGTTTCATGTTACACATGATAAATTCGGTATTGCATGTAACATAATATGTATAGTAAATTTGAATTATTTTAAAAAAATTATAAAAACATTAGGATTTAAATTTTTTTCTAATGTGTTTGGGATAAATACGGAATAAGGTGAATTTTCCATTTATGGATTGTTATAATGATGATTTGAGGATGATTCTATGAAAACATTTCTTTCCCATTGGTTAATTATGTTATGATGAAATATTTATGAAAAATGTATCTCTTACATGGGTTATTAAAACATTAAATAATGATAAATTAATAAAATGTGTTTCTTTTACATGAGTTCTAATATAATTAAATGATAAATGTTTTTTGATCTTATGGTATATATATATATATATCATTATGTGAGGTGTGGGACAGGATCCATATAGTTCTCTAATGCATTGGGTAAATAATGATATCTTATTAGATAATATGGAATGGAAAATTTAGTAATACTAGTTCAGTAATGTATATTTTCCATTCTGATAGTATTTATAGTGGACCTTGATCGAGGAAAAAATTGAATAGTGAGTGAACCCATACACTATGATAGTCTGGTAAGTGAATCTTGAATAAAGAAATTATTTTCTATGCTAATGTTTATACCCTAATCCTATGTAATATTCTTATGATATGTTCTCATGAATCATGGTTGATTATTCATGATTTTAAACTTTTATTACTTATTTATTTTATTATGAAAAAGAATTATTCCATGATTCATGACTAAAGGTATTTTACTCATTCTGTATGACATTAATAAGATATAATCATGTTATCATAACCTATGCTTATCTTATGCTAACTTATGATCCTTGATTAATATCTCATATTTTTACCCTTATTAAGAATCTAAGATCACTCATTCCTATTTACACACACCTATCATGGACTGTAGAAAATTCAAATTATTTTCTTAAAGAAACACAAAGGATGATGGTGGTCGTCTCACTTGAGGAACTTCTCAGTTTGTTTACTTAATATAAATCACCAAAACTAATTATTTTTGTAAGTTTATATTATTTTATTAAAATAATGATAAATGTGTGTTTTTTTATATCGAAAGCAATGTAATGACATGTAATAATAAAATTTATACTAAACTGTCATTAAAGGATGAATGTAATGAAATTTAAAATAAAGTACTTGGTCATAAGGTTGGTTTTTGGGATCTATCATTATTATCCTTTATTAATTTAGTTTTATTTTGACAATAAAATCATAAAATATCATGACTATTTACTATAATTTTACTTACACATTGTTAAATCGTGAATGCATTAATAAATATAAATTTAACATCCTCCTATAATCAGGTTTGATGGCACTCCTTGGTTGAGGGTGTGACATCTTCTAAGACTCGGCTCTATCGATGTTGTTTTATCCATTAATTAGATTAACTACATCATGTGAAGAACTATTAAATGAATAGAGGAAAACTATATTAAACTCAATAATAGAAAAACATTGAGTTGTATGTCATGGGGTAAATTTACCACACCCATACATGCAACTCATATCTACCACAAACATAAAATAAACATAAAGTAAAAAAGTAAAGAACACCATGACCTCCCCCAGTCCAAGCCTCGAGTCATCCCCTATTTATCAATAGTTATAGATCACTTTGTAAAATGAGAAAGAAGATAATAAAATAATATTGAATAATAAAAATAATTAAGGATAAATAATAACAAAATAAAAATGGACGAATTTTAGAGAGAGAGAGAATGAGAAAATAAAATAGAATAATAAAATGTTGGATGAATAAAATAAAATAATAATAAAAAGAAAAGAGGTGGAGAAAAGATACGATATATAGATAGAATATTAAAATAACAAGATTAGAAGAAATAAAAAGAATAAGGATAAATAGAAATAATTTATGGGTGTTATACGACACAAAAATTAAAAGAACAATGTCAGGATAATTCTATTTAATAAAAACAATAATATTACAAATGAATTAAAACTAAAATAAAGGAGTAAATTAAAATAAAAAAATGAAACAAATATAAAAATGGTTGCAACATGGCCTCAGATCCCACCCTAGGTTGAAATCTCTATCCAAGAAGAAAAATCCTCTTTTATAGAAAATTCATGGTTGCTTCGATCTCCCTTGAAATCATGGTCTTTTTTATTTTATCTCTTATGAATCTTCATATGTAACAATCCAAACCCCAATAGCCCAAAGTTAGAGGTAATTTTATTATAATGTCAAGATACAAGAGATCACATGACTAAGGATCTATTAGTTTAGTAGTTTGGAAAAACTAGACACATACATGGTTCCCATATTCCATTGTTAATTAATCATAAAAAATTTAAAAAAACTAGACACTTTATTAACACTTATTCAAATATTTCATCTTCAAAAACTAGGGAAAGAAACACAAATAAAAGGGTGAAATATAATTCTCAGTAAGTATTATATGAAATAATAATACGTGAAGGAAAGTAAATAAGTAATATTCAGTAAGGAAAGGTAAATAATATTAAAAACAAATTCCATAAATACGTTGAGAATGTAAATTAAACCATTGATTTTTTCATAGTGAAACTTTCTTGGAAAGTAATAACTAAAAACTGAACGAAGAAAATGATTATTTATTTGATGTCATGTATTTAGCATAAGAACAATTATACCATCAATGTGGTTTATGTTTTTGTGTATATACACATCTAATTATTCATAGAAAAAACATGAATAGTTTTTCAAAAACAGTTTTGTCTCATGAGACCGGTCGATTTGTTGAGGGGCTATCTATAACCGAGCCCCACCCATCACTGTAAGTCCAAAGTAGTCTTCATACATTGATTCAATTAAATAAAAACATTCCAAGAAAACTCTATATGTAAAAATGTTATAAAAGTAAAATAATTATATCCATGATACAAGAAATATGGATCATAAATGAAATATTAAATTAATGGTGAACATAAATAGAAGGCAAGTATACATACACCCCAAATTAGGAAAAAGTGGTAAATATGGCATAACCAAACGATATATCATAATGGTGTCCATGAAAGAGTAAATTTAAATCATTATTGGATATTCATAAGGAAATATAGTCATATATCTTGATAAAATATATATAAATGAGTTGAAAACATGTAAAAATTTTGTTTAAGATACTTTAGAAAATAGCCTTTTTGTATTTTAAGGGAAAATATTAAAGACTATTTAAGGTGGAAAAAGAATAACTTTATTCATAAATCTAGAAATGAAAAATAGAAATTTTTTCATGATAAGAAGAATGGTTTTAGAAAAATATTGTGGGTTTAAAATGTTTTCTAGAGTTCACTTGAAAATGGGTATGAAATTGGGATGTTCCCTTAAATTGAGCTTTCTTATAAGGAGGAATTGAAAAGAAAACCTTAAATACATGTATTTTACCATCCACAAAAGAATAATTGTAATAGGTAAGCATTTTTGGAACATAAACATATGTTTTAGGAGGAGTACATATGAAAAATTAAGATTTTAATTTGGGTAAAGAGAGATAGAATGAAACTCGAAAGAAAAATAGGGGTTCGTAGAGAATCCCTTACCTTATGTATGAAAGTCTCTTTAACATGAACATAATGTCCTGGATAATGAAATTAGATTCATTAATAATTTAATTAAAAAAATAATGAATAAAAATCATTTAAATTTTATAATGTTCATTTATGTACATTTTGATGAGTTATAAGATTCAATTTTGTTATTCAAAAGTGTTTGTTTCCTTGGTTTTAATGATTGGTTCACTTGTATACATGTATGAAAGATCTTGTAAAATATGAATATTTATCTATAATTTAAATTATATGTTTTTTATAAAATTATATAAGTTTAATTCGTTTTATATATAATTTTTTATATATGAGTATAATTAATTATATAAAATGTTAAAGATAACCGTTTAGCTTATTTTGCCGTTTATCTAATCATCACAAACTAGTTTTGGTGTGTTAATTAATATTTTGTATATATAATTGGTAGGTACCATTATATAACTAAAAATATGTATAATAAAATACTATTTAACCCTATTAATTTTCTTATTTCTAGCATTGAAGTTAGTAATGAAAAATAAACGGTTTCCGTGCATAATGGCGGTAAATCGATACTTCGCACACGATGCTTTTATTTTTATATTAAAAATGAGAGGAGATAATGTTTAATGATAGATATTAAATTACAATAATAAAATTATAGTAAATAAAAGATATTATATTAATAATTAATGTTATGATAGAGGATATAAGAAGAGGATAAGAAAAGAAATGAAATTAATAGAGGATGAAAGAGGATTTTACCTCTCAAATTATTCTCCTTGAAAACTTCCTTAAGTGGATTCGGATTCATATTTTGGTGAGAAAAAAGGATCCTAGTAATGGGGGATAGAATTTGGAAGAGTATTGGCTAGGAATTGACAAGATTCATGTCTTAGAATGTGTTGGGAAAATGTGTGGTATTTATAATGGACGAGAGGGGTTCTTTTTGATTATTTTATTAATTAGTTAATTATCCTTGCCCATTTCTTTAAATAGTTTTTATCCCTATGAATAATTCTAGTAAATAGATAACTATAATTCTAGATAATAGTTCTTACATTATCTATACATCATCAATGACTCAATAACTCATCTTTTTAGCTAATATCATATATTTTCAGATTTAACTATTCACCAAAATTTCAACTATTTTAGAAAAATACCAAACATTAATACTAACCATTTACTGAAATTTATAATTAAAAAATAGACTTCATTTTTTGAAAATGACTTTATGAATATTTAAAATTTAATATTTAATTAAAATCATCATTTATTCGAGAAATATTTATTTTAAAATTTTAACTGGTTTTATGACACTTTGAAAAAGTAATTGAGGTCTCATAAAATTATCTTATAATCATTGAAGAAATAATAATTTATCAATAAATTTTATTTGAAATAATCTTTATTATAAATTATTATATAAATTATGAAATTGAAAATAAAAATTTACATTTCACAAAAATAACAACAATTAATTTATCATTTTTAGAACATTTAGTTAATTATTAAATGATATAAATATGTCATATTTGTATTAATAATATACCTAATTTTTATTTATACATTTATCGGTGCAATTACTATTCTATTGGTTGGATTACTATTCCAAATGGTCACATTACTATTCCAGTGATCATGTTACTGTTTAATTATATATCAAGATTTTTTGTGAAATTTATACTATCTAATGAATTGAATTATTTTGAGAAGATTTATTCCCTAATTCAAAATTTTATTCCTTGGAAATTTTTTTCATGAATATTTCCTTATAAATAAATATGGGTAGTTCTTCTTCATAACATCCTACGGTTCCCAAGTTTTCTCTTCTATTTTATGGTTTCTCCAAAGAACATTTACCATTATAACCATACGATTACTCAATACTTTGTCTCTTATGTCAAGAATCTCAATCGGCTCATCACAACAAGAAACGTTAGGTTCCAGATCTACTTCATCATAGGTGTGTACATGTGTTTATTCTAGAATGTACTTCTTTTATAATGATATTTGGAAAACATCATGAACTTCAAAGAGACTTGGGGGCATTGATAATTGGTAATATACATCTCTAATTCTTTTTATAATTTCAAATTGTTCGATGTACCTGGGTCTTATTTTACCTTTAAAACCAGACCTTATAACACCCTTCCATGGTGATAATTTCAAAAATACTTGTTCACCCACTTATAATTTCAAATCCTTTCTCTAGATTTCATCAAACAAATTCCAACTTTGAACATCTTTAATATGATCCTAAATAGTGTTACCTTTTTTATTGACTCTTCAATAAGTTCTGGGCCCATAAGTTTCCTCTCACCAACTTCATCCAAACATGTTGGAGTATGAAATCTATTTCAATATAATTATTCATATGGAATAATTTTAATACTATAAAGGAAAATATTATTATATAAAAATTAAAATAAATTTAAATAATTATCATGCATACCTTGAAAGTAAAGTGAGTAGAATCTAAACATATATTCAAATATTTTAATAGTCCTTTCAGACTATCCATCTGTTTGAGGTTGATAAGCATTACTCAAATGAATCTCGGTATCCAAAACCTTCTGAAAACTCTTCAATAATTTTTATATAATATAGTCATCTTGATCAAATACAATTGATAGAGGGGCACCATGAAGTATAATAATATCATTAATATAGATTCTTTTGAAGAGATCAAGAGGTAAATCTTCTCTTATTGAAATAAAATTTGTATATTCGTCGAACAACAATAACCCATATTATATCATTCTTTCTGGGGGTCATTGTTAATCCAATGACGAATTATATTGTGATGTCATCCCACTAATACATAGAAATGGAAATATATTTCTTGAATCCACTAGGATGATGTCTATCAGCCTTCACTTATTTGTAATCTTGACATCTTGACACATTGTGAGATAATTTATGGTTCATATTATCCCACAAACAAATTTCCTTCATATCGTTATATATTTAGGTACTACCAAGGTTTATAAAAAATTTAATCTATGAGAATCATCTAATAGTTTCATTTTTAGCTTCTATATTGATGAAATTCATAACCTCATTCCAAATATCATTATTTCATCCTCATACACAGAGTCTGCCAATTCTCTATCCTTAACGACTTTAATTTCCTTTTGAAAGTTCGCATCATTATATTGAGAAATTTTTACCTTCTACAATAAATATGGTTTAGCAATAATTTAAAAAATGAGGAATGATTTTCCATCCAAATAAATTCCAATATCAATAATTACTAAATACAGTAACATTGGTTCATTCTCAATCCTCATTAGGGTCTGAGGTCTATGATCTTTTTTTCTTAATGCATTTTTTGCCTAATATGCATTTCCTAGGTTGTACTGTATAAAAAAATCATAATCGTTGAGTAACTCAAGCCGTCGTATTTGCCTCATGTTGTGTTCATTTTATGTAAACATGAATTTCAAACTCTTGTGATCTATATATATCTCAAATATTTAAATATATAGATAGTGTCTCCATATCCTTAGATAAAATATTACAGCTTCTAACTCAAGATCATGAGTTGGATAATTTTTTTCATGATTCATACACTACCTTGATGCATATGTTATAAAATATTCACTTTTCATAAGGGAATGAAATTTTATTTTCATATATGCATAATTATTTACCACAAACCCATCCTTTGTTGATGGTAGAGTCAAAATCATATTTTTGACTAATCTTCTCTTTGATTCTTCAAAACATTCTGCACATTCATTTTTACTATGAACAAAACCCTTTTACGTCTGGGCTTAGTTAATGGTATACCCAATTGGGAACATTTATAATGAAAATTTGATAGTAACCTTCTAAACCAATAAAACTAAATACCTCGATTATGATATTTATAATTGGCCATTTTTTATTTACTTTTCATTCATAGGGTCAATTGATATTCCATCCTTAGAGACAATATGGTGAAGAAAATAAATTTCATGAATCCATATTTTATACTTGTTAAATTTACCATATAACTATTTCCTTCTTAGATTCTCAATATTAATCCCCAATTGATTCTACATTACTTATTAGTTTTTATAATACACCATAATATCATCAATTAATTCTAAAACAAAATCATCAATATATTCCTGGAATATTTTTTTCATCATATCCATAAAAAAAGAGGGTGCATTAGTCCATCCAAATGGAATTACTGAAAAATTGTAATTTCCATACCTCTTCTAAATATTTGTCTTTATAATATCTTCCATTACTACACATAATTAATGATGCCAATAAAAAAGGTGAATCTTACAAAAATATTGAGGAACATGAAGTTGATTAAATAAATCATCAATGTGGGGCAAGGGATACTTTTTCTTTTTTATAACTGAGTTGATTTCTCTATATTCAATTCACAACCTCAAGAATTAATCTTTCTTATTAACAAATAGAATAGGGGATCCCCATAGAGAAACACTAGGGTGAATAAATTCTTAGTACTCAACTTCTCTAGTTATTCTTCAAATCAACCAATTCTACAGTGTCTGTTATATTTTGAGTCTTTGATATTGGTCTTCCATCATGGATTAAATTAATGGTAAACTCAATATCACGCTCTTCTAATGTCTATGTAATTTATTAATAAATCCATTAATTTACTCCTATATAATTGGTATATTTTCAATTTGAAGAAGACTCTACTCATCCCTAGTTATTATTTTCTCTTCCTCCTAGAGAAAATAATTTAGTGAAACTACTAGGGGTGGATCTAGATGATAATAATATGTTGCATTTTCTACTCTAGAGATAAGGGATTCTAAATATTTCTCACAAATCATAATTTACTTCCTCTTTTAATAAATTGTTGCAATATATTTTGAACGAAATTCCAAATCACGGATTATATCAAAGTCTACCAAAGAAATTATGATAATGACATCAAATAAAAAATATGTTAATTCCATAATGGGAACTTCCTGATACATTTTTATTGCAATGATACTTCCCTTAAGAGTTTTTATTGACAACTCCCTTATCAAATCAAATGGTAAAAATATAATTTTATTAAAACATTTGCTAGATATAAAAGAGTTTGTTGATCCAGAATCAAATAAATAATTAGATAAATGTGAAGATAGTATTATTATACCTCCCACCTTATCATTGGGTAATTTTACATCAACTATAGTGATCACATATGCTTGGCCATCTTCCCTTGGCCTCTTATGTGGTATATTTCCTAGACACTTGGGACATTGATTTTATAAATTCCTAATTTCATTACATTTGAAGAATTGAACATAATTTATTTACTTATTCCCTTTTCATTCAATTTATCAATGACCCTTTTCTCCCCACTAATAACAAACTCCCTTGCCATTTAATCATTTCCCAGGACTATTCCTTCCAAAAAAAATTCATAATGGTAATTTATTTGATCCCCTATTCTTCATTGATGCTCTACCTTTTCAATTGTTATTAGAAGGCCTATTATTCTCTTGATTTCAATTGAAAATATTGGATCTAGAAATTTCATGCTCTATTTTGAAAAAACATAATACTATTTCATCATATGATGAAAATTTCTGAGAATTCAATGCCATTAGGAGACTTTTCTTAAGACCTTAAAATAAATGATAAATTTGGCCTTCAAAATAACATATATAATATATAGCATACCTTGCTAGTCTTGTGATGGTATAATCATACTCTATGACACTCTCTTAGTACTTTTACTTTAAGCTAAGGAATTTTCTCTTCATTTTAGTTCATTGATCATGAGGGAAATAATTGTTTAAGAATGTTTCTTTAAAATTTCTACATTTCATGTCTCCTATTTAATCATCATATTAGTATTCCAGATAAAAGAACACCATTATTCATAATATCCCTTGAGACAATATACTTCCATTAATAAATTTTCTCTGTCATTACATCTCAATGCTAGAAATATCATTTCAAGGGACATGATCCACTACTTGGCTAACATTTGATTATTAGTCCAACTATAAGATGGGGGACTGTTTGAATAAAACAATCCAACATAGGTGTGGTGTGGTTATTTATAATAAAATTATTATTATTTCCTAATATGGTTATTATTTTCTCAACTCCAACACTAACTATGTTGTCTTATATAGTTGGGAAATCCATACATTGTCTGTGGGTATTGATTCCTTTCCTTCTATTAGGTGTCATCACTAAATAATGCCACACACTATGTTAGATCATAATCATGATGAGTATTGATCCAAAAAAATCATTACAAGGAGTTGTTATAATTCTCATGTTTAATTAACATCTAGTTACCTAGGTTTATACTAAACTTCTATTAATATCAACTCCAACTACCCCGATCCAAATAGAAAAGATTTGGTGGTCATTTTTTTATAATGGCAAGGAAACAAGTGATCACATCACCAATGATCGATTAGTTTTGTACTCTTGAAGAAATAGATATATACATGGTTACATTATTACATACATAATTAAAAATAGAACATATAAAAAATAAACTATTTCTTAACACTTATTCAAAGATTTCATCTTTAAAACCTGGGAAAAGAAACAAAAATAAAATATTGAGTTCAAATTATCAATTAGAGTTATATGAAAAAATAAAAAGTGAAGAAAAGTTAATAAGGAATAGACATTAATTAATGGTAAATAATGTGAAAAAAACATGTCATAAATACACTGAGAATGAACATGAAACCATAGATTTTCTCATAGTGAAAATCTCATAGAAGGTAATAACTGAATACAAAATGAAGAAAATGATTATTTATTAGACGTCATGTATCTAGAATATGATCCATTATACCATCAATAAATCTTATGTCTATAGGTAAAAACCCTTCTAATTCTAAGTAGAAACAAACATGAAGGATTTTTCATCAACTATTTTGTCTCATGAGACCTCGATGAATTGAGGGGCTATCTATAACCAGGCCCCCCCATCACTCCATGTCCAAAGCATTCTTCATAAATAGATTCAATTCAATAACAATGTTCAAAGAAAACATCATATGTAAAAATAGTAAATGAATAAGATAATAAACATATCCATTATATAATAATTATGGATATTTAATGAAATATTCCATGAATGATAGTCATAAATAAAAGGGAGTTATACATGAATCACGTACAAGGAAAAGTGGTGAATAAGGCCTAACCAAAGTGAATATCATAATTTTTCCCATGAACAAATGGATTTAAATCATTCTTGTACATTAATAATATAATATAGAAATAAACATGATAAATTAGGTTCAATTGAAGTAAAAATATGTAAAAATATGGTTTAAGAAACTTTTGGAAAGAGCCCCTTTAGTTCGGTTTAAGGGAAAATATTAATGAGCTTTTAAAGTGGACAAAAGAATAATTGATTATATAAAAATAGAAACGAGAAAATGTTTTTTTCATGAAAAAATTGTGTTTTTATAAAACTATAAGTTTATTAAATCATATAATAGAGCGTACATGATAATGGGTATAAAATTTGGAAGTTCCCTTAAATCAGGCTTTCTTATGGGGATCAATTAAAAAGGAAACCTTAAAAACCTGTATTTACCCATTGAAGAAATAAGAATTATGCTTGGTACATACGATTTGAAAATAAATATAGAATTTAGGAGTTTAAAAAAATAATAATTAATAATTAAATTTGGGTAAAGAGATATTGAATGAAACCCAATTGAAAAAATAGGGGTTCTGAGAGAATCCCTTACCTTTTGTCTGAAAGTGTTTTAATCTTTCACTTAATGTCATGGATAATGAAATTATATTCATTAATAATTTAATTAAAAATATATTAAACGTCTGTTTTATTTATTATAATTTTTTTAAGTTCATTTTTGTCCTTTTTTATGATTTATAAGATTCAATTTCATTATTAGAGAGTGTTTGTTTCCTTGGTTTTCATGATTGCTTCACTTGTATTTATGTATGAAAGATCATGTAAAATGGGAATAGTTATCCAGAATTGAAATTATATGTTATTAATGAAATTATATGAGATTAATTTGGTATTATATATCATTTATTTTGTATATATGATGATGATTCATTAGATATAATGTTAATTATAACCATTTAGATTATTTTGGCATTTTTTCGATCATCATGAACTAGTTTTGTTTTATTAATTAATATTTTTTACATATACTATTTCCAGATCATTATATAACTTATAATATATTATTTAACCATAATAATGGTTTTATGACCATCCTTGAATTCAGTAAGGAAAAATGAAAACACATTATCCATAATGGTGGTAAATCGACACATCATGGTGAATGTTTTCATTTTTACAAAAAAAATAGAGGATAAGGGTTTTATGATTGATATAACATTATAATGATAAAATTATACTTTATATACGTAATTATAGTGATAATTCTTGTTTTGATAGAGGATATTAAGAGATTATATAAAATAATAAAAAATAAAAGAGATTAAAAGAGAACGAAAGAGGATTTTACCTCTTCAATTCTTCTCCTTGAGAACCTCTTTAAGGGGCTTCCGATTTGTATTTTGGTAAGACCAAAGGATCATAGATGTGGGTTAAAATAGTTTAGATGATTATTGTATAGAAAATTTATATTTTTTAAGGATTATAATTTGTGAGGAAAATGGGTAATGGGGGTGGTATTTATAGTGGAAGAGATAGCTGTTTTTTGATTATTTTATTCATTAGTTTATTATATTTTCTCAAGAATTAGAATAGTGTTGATTCTTGTGAATAATAAAAGTAAATAGGGAGGTTTATTTCTATAAAATTATTCTTACATCATCCGTATATCATCATTTACTTAATAATTCATGTATTTAGTTTATACCGTAAATTACTGTACTTCACTATTCACTAAAAATTCAACTATTTTAGAAAGATCCCAAAAAATCACCCTAACAATTTTTCAATTTTTAGAATTAAAAAATGGAAATAGTTTTTTTAATATAACTTTCTAAATATTTGAAATTTATTTTTTAATTAAAAAAATCATTTATCTGAAAAAAGACTATTTTAAAATTATAATTGATTTTATCACACTTTGAATAATTAATTAAGGTCTTGTAAATTATTTTATAATTATAATATAACAAAATATTAATTTATGAATCTATTTTATGAAAATAATATTGATTTTAAATTAATATACTAATTATAAATCTATATATAAACATTTTTTCCCAAAAATGCCAACACTTAATATATCATTTTTTATAAATTTATATACTTATTCCATTATATAAATATAACATCTTTTTATTCAGAAGATACTAAAATTTTATTAGTACTACCATATTTAAGGTCAATATTCTATTGTCTAGATTACTATTATTAATGGTCACATTACTATTCCAAAGGTAATGTTACTATTTAATTGTATATCAGGATTTGTATGTAAAATTTAAACTATCAAATGAATTGAATTTATTTAAGAATATACATACTGTAAAATCTTGGGGTTTATATCATATATTTCAAAATACTATATTCACATTGAATAGGGTAATTTTAACAAACTCATGCATAATGTGGATTTGAATCCTTTTGGTGGAAGAGATCCATGCAGGGAGAAGACAACGTGGAGCCTCCTCCCAAACATAGATTCTATGGCATCATATCCACATGGAAGCAGAGGTTCAGAATGATTGATTAATAATAACGATGAATCGGGATGTCTCCTTCTTCATCTGGCCTTGGAATTGGTAGTATGAAACTCGATTAATTATCATGGATTTTTAATGGGGTGTAGAGGTGATCCAAGGTGGAATAAGGCATCAGTTGTGATGTGCAACTCAAGTTAAAGCTTATCTAGTAGTGGACAGAGTGTATTTACGGGGAGTACGATGGTCATCAGTTTTAGATGATGGAGGTGAGGAGTAGAGCATAGTTGTTCTGTCTATCCAGGGAGTGGTTTTATGTGACTGAAAGTGAAAAACTAACATAACACGTAAAATGTGAATAATAACCAAATGATAAGTTTCCCATATCATATTGTGGAAGTGGATGGAGCCTCTATATAAGCCAATGAATGATATCTACAACCAAAACTACCATCTACGGTGACAGGCTCCTATAATACACCTCACACATGCATATGTGTGTCACACTATATACATCGCACATGGTCTTCGACCCACCGTTACTTGCTATGATATTCACTACCAGTAGGCCACCTATGCACATGAATAATGCTCACGAGCACCCTTGTGGCTTGAGATGAACTTCCAACTAGGCCATGGTTGGATAACCAAATGATGGGATGGTTATGTGACTTTATCTATTCGGTTGTGGGATGGCCATCCTATGTTATATTTTTGAATAATTAAACACCATAAATAGTTGAATAAAATTTATATCACTTAACAAAATTCATCAAAATATTATATATAAGATTTAAAATCCAAAATACACAATATTTTATTCATTTAAATCTATTTTTATTCTATATTATTAATCACACAAAATTTAATAAAACATTGAAATTTTAGGGAATTTAGATAAAAAATTATTTAAAACCGTTGAAATTTGTTTAAAAATATGCACAGAAAATTTGTGTGTCAAATACCCCCACAATTAATCCATGATTTTCCTCAAGAATAAAATCTCAAAAAGGAATTTATAGGGAACCAATGTGTAACATCCCAGGTAAATAAAGAATAATTTTTTTTGATATTTATTAATATTTACGAATTAAATATTAATTTTACTTTAAAAGGGTTGCTATGTTCGATAGCGTACCCGATACGCAACAAAGAGTTTCATTGAAATCTTTTGTTTCACACTAGTAATAAAATAATATTATTTTAAAGGGTAGTTAAAACATAGCCGTTTAATTGGCGGGAATGGATAGAAATAACTAAAATATGATTATATATGTTTTTAAATGTTTTTTCATTTATCCAATAAAAGATAAAGGCTTAAAAATACGGAAAGAATTCAATTTTAGGCGTATATGCCCTAGTTTTCACTAAAGGTTCACTTATCACCTTTTGATGGAGAACCGTCATTAAATATAGTTTTGTTCACTCTTATACATTCTATTGGACAAAATAAAACTCTTCTTTATAATTGGGACATCAAATTTTACTTTGTGTAAATTTTTGGTATTTTTCCGATAAAGTTCATTTTTTAATGAATAGTGTAAAATGTTGTATTTTAATTCAAAACCTCTTTTTAATCTAATTTATTAAGATGATTAGATAATCTTTTAAATTGATTTTTAAGTGCAATTATATTATATTTTTACCATTTAATCCAATAGTGGTCGTTGGAATTAATTTCACATTGAAATCAGACTTAAACTAGTGTCAATCTTTTGATTCTTATTGTTTAATAAAAACACGCTATTTGTCATGACAGCGGGAATTAATTATTAAATTAATTAATGTGACTTATATGTTTTGTATTTTGTAAAATAGACTTAATTTTTGAATTCTGAATATCATATATAGCTTAGGGTGAATTTTTGGTATTTTTCTGAAAAACTTTAATTTTTGATGAATTGTGAAACCACTAAGTGGTACTTATAAAAATTGATTTTTCGTTTAAATGAAATTTTACCACTTTTTTGTTTTTAATTTCAAAAATCCGACATACATGGTTGTCATTAAGAAGTAAAATGTGGTTCAATGAGATTAAAATAATTTTTTGGTGAATAGTAACTCGTAAATTCTTAATCGCGATAAGAGGTAATTAGTGTAGTTTAAGGTAAGAATAATGTTTTAATAACATGAAATGACCTAGACACATGTCCTACCCTCATTGGATGTGTCATGGCCGACAAAGACAATCCATGGGTAATCTTGGGGACCCCATGGAGCCACTTTGGTTTGAAAATGACATAAATACCTTTTTATTTAATGATAAAGTAAAAATGACACAAACATGATATGTTTTACTAAAACAATTTGTACATGGACATATACAATTCAGATTTTTTACTATAAATATTAATTGGAAAGATAAAAATATTTCCTTCATCACAGTATTTTTTTATAATTTTTAGATATTAAATAAATTAAATTATTTATGATATAATGATGATGCAGTGATGACCTCATTATTTAATGATTTATATAAAATGGAAAGATAACGTAATATATAAGACCTAAAGATGTCCAAAACATATTGTATGGGTGGATTTAGATCCATTATCACCTTATCCACGAATTATATCAATGTGGGACCTTTTAAATCCGAAACTCATTTTCAAATAAAGTAACATTTGCTTACTTTCCAAAAGTGCTCCTCCTCTCCTCTTATAAAAGGCCCCCACCTCTACCTCCTTACCCAGACTTCCAAAGCCTTTGGCTTGGAAAAACCCTTTTCATTTTGGCTCTCCACATCCCTATATTACTCCTTGAAGCCTCACTTTTGGCAGAAGTCTTCCCAAGGAAGCCTTTGAGCTCAAACCAAAGAGAGTTACCCGATTTTAAGGTGATGTCTTCACTTGTGTTCTTTTGTTTTATTTTGCTTCTAAAACCCCCTAAACTCTTTTTATTCTTTTATTTTGTAACAACTCCAGTATCTTCAATATACTAGGATGTTTTTATAAGAATAATTCGAGCTACACTTACACACACTTACATCTAATGGTTAATGAACATACTGTTTCCGTGGATGGAAAATTTCTGCCTCCTGAAACGATGATTGTTCAACATTCTTTTAACACCTTAAAAGGTGGCCATTAAGATGACACTATATTTATATATGATATATAATATGTTTATGTTTTCCTTAATCTTCTGTATTTTTCATTTTGAGCATACCTTTATGGCTTCCATTATGGGTAAACACGATAATTTCATTTTAGGAAGTGCAGACTACCACCCCCTCAAAGTGATTTGATTCGTTAATGACATATGTGGGACGTATAAAGGATGGATTTAAAGTTATTATATATGATGTTATACTGGAATTATAATATACCTCTATATCATTATTATTTATTCCCATTAATGTATGAGATAGAAATGAAAGTACCATTCATGCGTACGTACGGCTTACCGTCTCCATGAACGGTGCATTTCATTTCTTATCCCCAAATGTAATGTACTATTATAATTATATATATATAATGGATTTATATGATGTATGTTAGATCTAAATTATTAATATAATTCTGTAATTAAAATATACATAACTCTCATTTAGTTTTAATTCCATTAATATGACATAGAAATGAAAGTAGCATTCATGCGTACGTACGGCTTACCGTCTCTATGAATGGTGAATTTCATTTCATACCTCTAAATGATTATGTAATATTATAAATGAATTTATATACTGGATATATATGATATATATGATATCTACATCATGAGTATAACTCTGGATATAATGGATACATGAACAACTTGTAATTATAAAGAGCATATTTTTGACTCAAGTACCAATGATCGTTAAAACAACCGTTAATAACTTAAATAATTACATAGTTTTCATGACATGGTAATAAGTGATATAAAAGGAATAATTAATGTGAAAAAGGTTCTTAAGCAAGTATAAATTAACTCAAATTTATTATTCAGGACGTTAAAGAATGATCGAGTCAAGTCAGACCTGAGGTATGGGACTTTGTCTCAATCTCCTTTCATTGGGGCATATTTCGTTTTATACACAACATTATTTTATACAGTGTATAAAACCCTTTGACTTTTACTTTTATACAAAAGGAATATTTTTCTACGAAGCATTTTACAAAATGACAAAAAGGAATGTTTCTTTTAACGTATGCAGTGACAATGACCTTTTCCACTATCGTGAGTATTATTTGGTCTTTGGCTTCCTCAACAAGTAGTAATGTTTTTTAAAATGAAATAAATACCATATAATCTTTTATGTATTTTGGTATTGAAAATGGTTTTTATAATGGATTTGTTATGTCAATATATTTAAGTGATATATATTGTGGTCAAAGTGTGGAAATGTTTTCATTCCATTATATTTGTTTTATGTTTTATGATTTTATATTGGTACATGGACATTTGACTGGTGGTTATGTGATAAACCATATGATTGGTGGTGCCGTGAATACCAAGACGAGTGGTTACGTTATAACCTCCAATGCATTGGGTATGGAAGTCGGCCGTATGGCTATTCCATTAAGTATGTATGGAAGTTGGCCGTATGGCTATTCCATTAAGTGATATGTGTGGAAGTCGACCGTATGGTTATTCCACTTAAGTGTGTTTATGTCCCAAGTTACCTTTATATATGTTATGTGTTCTTTATATGGGTTTTATGGTAATCCTTTGGTTACAAAAAGGTAAGTAATGATACTTTATTCAGTGAAGAGTTTTTACTACTTCATGAAGGTGAAGGTATTACTTTGATAAAATATACATGGTTTACTTGATGTTTGAAAAACTAACAGTTTTCATTCTTTGTGTATCCCTTACTATGCTTTTTATGCTCACCCAACGTTTTTTTGAAATGTTTTTCACAGGACTTAATGTGGAATAAGGTCAAGGATGGGATCAAGGGAATGTCATTCTATATAAAACATGGAACTAGACATGTTTCTTTTTAAGAGTTTTTTTATTTTATGAAAACATGGTAGAAGTGTCTACTTTGTAAATCTTTTTAGATGTAATAGTTATGTTCTAATTCTCTAAAACTCTAATCCTAAAAAGATCCTCAATGTGAATTATTCATTTAATTCAATATTATGTAAGGTTATAGGCTGGGGCCTTATAGTTGCTATTAGAGGTCAGTTTAGATAACCTTAGGAGTTAGAAAAGTGTTAAATGATAAATTAATTTATGGTATGATTGAAATTATATAGCATTTAATGATTAACATGTTGCTTCCTCCGAGATATATCTGCGTTAAGAATGATTTTTTTATAAAAGAAATAGAGCAACTTTTCTGGGAAGGCATATAGAGGAGAATGACCTTCCAAATCAGCAACCTGTGATGGTCAGAATCAGAACTGAACAGTTTGCTGCTGTGATGAATCAGTTGAATCAGGTGATAAATGGTGGTTGTGTTTATTGTTGATATTTTTATGTTTTCTAAAAGTAAAGAGGAGCATGACATTCATTTAAGGTTTATCTTGCAAACCTTAAAAGAAAAGAAACTATATGAAAAATTCAGCAAGTGTGAGTTTTGGTTACAACAAATTTTTTTCCTCGGTCACATTGTTTCAAAAGATGGCATAATTGTTGATCCTACTAAAACAAAAGTTGTTGAAGAATGGCCAAGACCCACAAATGTAACCGAGATCTGTAGTTTTCATGGTTTGGCAGGTTACTACCGAAGGTTTGTTGAGAATTTTTCATGGTTATCTAGTCCAATGACTAAGCTAACTCGAAAGGGTGTTAATTTTATCTGCACAAAAGAATGTGATGATTGTTTTCAGGAGTTGAAAAGAAGATTGGTGAATACTCCAGTTTTAGCACTTCCTTCCAGGAATGGTGAGTTTGTTATATACAGTGATGCTTCGTTGAAGGGAATTGGGTGTTTCCTTATGTAGAATGATTAGGTAATTGCTTATGCTTCACGTCAGTTGAAAACGCATGAGGTAAATTATCCTACACGTGATTTGGAATTAGCTGCTGTTGTTTTTGCTTTAAAAATTTGGAGGCATCATTTGTATGGATTAATGTTTGAAATATATACTGATCATAAAAGTTTAAACAATATATTCACTCAGAAAGAATTGAACATGAGACAGAGGAGATATCTATAATTAATCAAGGATTATGATTGTACAATTCACTACCATCTGGGAAAAGCAATAAAGTGGCCGATGCTTTGAGTCAAAAAAGTAATGCTTCATTAACCATGCTACGTTTGGAACAAGATCCATTGGTTTTTTATTTGATGAACATTGGCATAGATGTTGTTGGTACAGGAGGTTCTTCTATTTTGTTTTAGGTATCAGTGACATCTTCCCTATCAGACAGAATCAAGCAAGCACATAAGCAAGACAGTGAGTTGCAGAAAAAGGTAGAGCTGGTTAAGAAGAGAATTTGCCTGAATTCAACATTGATAATGATTGTGTTTTGAGGTTTGGGAAGAGATTTTATGTGCCTTGTGATTCACAGTTGAAGAATGACCTGTTATGTGAGGCACATAGTTCCCCGTTTTCAGTTCATCCTAGCAGTACTAAGATGTACGGAGATCTGCGGGAGTATTACTGGTGGGATAGAATGAAAAGGGATATTGATTATTTTACTGTGATGTGTTTGACTTGTCAGCAGGTTAAGGCAGAGCGGCAGTTACCAAAAGTGATGCTTCAGCCTTTACCAGTTCCAGAGTGGAAATGGGAAAACATATCCATGGAATTTGTTGTGGGATTACCGAGGACATCTCGAGGTAATAATGCAATCTGGGTTATTGTTGATCGCTTGACTAAATCTGCTCATTTCCTTGCTATACGAGATAAGTTTTCCCTAGATCAACATTCTCATTTGTATCTTAAAGAGATAGTCAGGTTACATGGAGTTCCTCTCTCCATTGTGTCCGATCATGATCCCAGGTTTACTTCTAACTTTTGGAAAGTCCTTCAGAAGTCGTTGGGTACTGAATTAAATTTTAGTACAGCTTTTCATCCTTAATCAGATGGGAAGTCAGAATAAACAATTCAGACATTGGAGGATATGCTACGAGCTTGTTCGATGGATTATTAGGGAAGTTGGGACCAACATCTTTCTTTGGTTGAGTTTTCTTATAATAACAGTTTTCATTCCAGTATACAGATGGCACCATTTGAGGCATTATCTGGGAAGCAGTGTCGAACTCCAGCATTTTGGGATGAAGTGGGTGAAAGGAAGCTGATGGGACTAGAATTGGAAGAAGAGATGGAAGAAAAAGTTTAGTTGATTCAGAAACACATGAGAACAGCTCAGAGCAGGCAGAAGAGTTATGCAGATAACCGGAGTAAGGATCTATCTTTCGAGGTAGGTGATCATGTTTTTCTCAAGGTTTCTCCATGGAAAAGTGTGATGCAATTTGGTAAGAAAGGAAAGCTGAGTCCAAGGTTTATTGGACCATATGAAATTCTGGAGAAAGTTGGATCAGTTGCTTACCGAGTGGCTTTAACTCCGAGTTTATCTCAGGTACACAATGTTTTTCATGTTTCGATGTTGAGGAAGTATATGCCATATACATCTCATGTTTTGAGTCCAGAGGTACTTCAGCTGGAAGAGAATCTCTCTTATAAAGAAAAACCAGTCCAGATTCTTGACCAAAGAGAGCAAGTGTTGTGAAATAAGGTAATCCACTAGGTAATGGTTTTTTGTAAAAACCATATGGTTGAAGAGGCAACGTGGGAATCTGGAAATTCTATGAGGGATAAATACCCCCACTTATTTGGATAAGTGAATAAAATTGCGAGGACGCAATTCCCAAAAGGGGGGAAGGATGTAACATCCCAGGTAAATAAAAAATAAAGAATTTTTATATTTATTAATATTTACGAATTAAATATTAATTTTACTTTAAAATGGTTGCTATGTTCGATAGCGTACCCGATACGCAACAAAGAGTTTCATTGAAATCTTTCGTTGCACACTAGTAATAAAATAATATTATTTTAAATGGTAGTTAAAACATAGCTGTTGTATTGGCAGGAATGGATAGAAATAACTAAAATATGATTATATATGTTTTTTAAATGTTTTTACATTTATCCAATAAAATATAAAGGCTTAAAAATACGGAATGAATTCAATTTTAGGCGTATATGCCCTAGTTTTCACTAAAGGTTCACTTATCACCTTATGATGGAGAATCATCATTAAATATAGTTTTGTTCACTCTTATAAATTCTATTGGACCAAATAAAACTCTTCTTTAGAATTGGGACATCAAAATTTACTTTGTGTAAATTTTTGGTATTTTTCCGATAAAGTTCATTTTTTTAATGAATAGTGTAAAATGTTGTATTTTAATTCAAAACCTCTTTTTAATATAATTTATTAAGATTATTAGATAATCTTTTGAATTTTTTTTAAGTGCAATTAGAATATATTTTTACCATTTAATCCAATAGTGGTCATTGGAATTAATTTCAATTTGAAATCAAACTTAAACTAGTGTCAATCTTTTGATACTTATTGTTTCATAAAAACACGCTATTTGCCATGGCAACAGGAATTAATTATTAAATTAATTAATGTGACTTATATGTTTTGAATTTTGTAAAATAGACTTCATTTTTGAATTCAGAATATCAAATATAGCTTAGGGTGAATTTTTGGTATTTTTCTGAAAAACATCAATTTTTGATGAATAGTGAAACCACTAAGTGGTACTTATAAAAACTGATTTTTCGTTTAAATGAAATTTTACCACTTCTGTGTTTTGAATTTCAAAAATCCGACATACATGGTTTTCATTAAGAAGTAAAATTTTGTTCAATGAGATTAAATTTTTTTTTGGTGAATAGTAACTCTTAAGTTCTTAATCGCGATTAGAGGTAATTAGTGTAGTTTAAGATAAAAATAATGTTTTAATAAAATGAAATGACCTAGACACATGTACTACCCTCATTGGATGTGTCATGGCCGACCAAGACAATACATGGGTCATCTTGGGGACCCCATGGAGCCACTTTGGATGGAAAATGACATAAATATTTTTATATTTAATGATAAAGTAAAAATGACACAAACATGAGATGTTTTACTAAAACAATTTTTACATGGGGTTATACAAGTCATATTTTTGACAATAAATAGTAATTGGAAAGCTAAAAAGATTTCATATATCATAGTATTTGTTTTATAATTTTTATACATTAAATAAATTAAATTATCTATGAAATCATGATGATGCAGCGATGACCTCATTATTTAATGATTTGAATAAAATGGAAAGATAATATAATATCTAAAACCTACACATGTCCAAAACCTATTGGATGGATGGATTTAGAACCATTATCACCTTATCTACTAATTAGATCAATGTGGGACCTTTTAAATCCGAAACTCATTTTCAAATAAAGTAACATTTGCTTACTTTCCAAGAGTGCCCCTCCTCTCTTCGTATAAAAGGCCCCCACCTCTACCTCCTTACCCACACTTCCAAAGCCTTTGGCTCAGCCAACCCCTTCCCATTTTGGCTCTCAACATCCCTCTCTTACTCTTTTAAGCCTCACTTTGGGCAGAAGTCTTCCCAAGAATCCTTTGAGCTCAAACCAAACGGAGTTACCCGATTTTAAGGTGATGTCTTCATTTGTGTTCTTTTGTTTTATTTTGATTCTCCAACCCCCTAAACTCTTTTTATTCATTTATTTTGTAAAAACTACAGTATCTCCAATATACTAGAATGTTATTATAAGAAGCATTATATATACAATTACAAACACCTTCATCTAATTGTTATAGAACATACTGTTTCCGTGGATGGCGAATTTCTGCCTCCCGAAGCGATGATAGTTCATCATTCTTTTAACACCTTCAAAGGTGGCCATTAAGATGAAATATATTTATATATGATATATAATATGTTTATTTTTTCCTTAAGCTTCTGTATTTTTCATTTTGATCATACCTTTATGGCTTCCATTATGGGTAAACACGATAATTTCATTTTAGGAAGTGCGGACTACCGCCCCCTCAAAATGATTTGATTCGTTAATGCCATATGTGGGACGTATAAAGTTATTATATATGTTGTTATACTGGAATTATAATATACCTCTATATCAAGATTATTTCTTCCCATTAATGTATGAGATAGAAAATAAAGTAGCATTCATGCGTACGTACGGCTTACCGTCTCCATGAAAGGTGCATTTCATTTCTTATCCCCAAATGTATTGTACTATTATAATTACATATATATAATTGATATATATGATGTATTTTACATATAAATTATTAATATAATTCTGGAATTAAAATATACATACCTCTCATTTAGTTTTAATTCCATTAATATGACATAGAAATGAAAGTAGCATTCATGCGTACGTACGGCTTTCCGTCTCCATGAACGGTGCATTTAATTTCTTACCTCTAAATGATTATGTAATATTATAAATGAATTTATATACTGGATATATATGATATATATGATATCTACATCATGAGTATAACTCTGGATATAATGGATACATGAACAACTGGTAATTATAAAGAGCATATTTTTGACTCAAGTAGTAATGATCGTTAAAACGACTGTTAATAACTTAAATAATTGCATAGTGTTAATGTCATGGTAATAAGTGATATAAAAAGAATAATGAACATGAAAAAGGTTCTTAAGCAAGTAGAAATTAACTCAAGTTTATTATTCAGGACATTAAAGAACGATCGAGTCAAGTCGGACCTGAGGTAAGGGACTTCGTCTCAATCTCCTTTCATTGAGGCATATTTCGTTTTATACACAACTTTCTTTTATACGGTGTATAAACTCCATTGACTTTTACTTTTATACAAAAGGAATCTTTTTCTACGAAGCGTTTTACAAAACGACAAAAAGGAATGTTTCTTTTAACGTACCCGGTGACAACGACCTTTTCCGCCCCTGTGAGTATTATTTGCTCTTTGGATTCCTCAACGAGCCGTAATGTTTTTTAAAATGAAATGAATACCATATACTCTTTTATGTATTTTGGTATTGAAAATGAATTTTATAATGGATTTTTTATGTCAATATATTTAAGTGATATATATTGTGATCAAAGTGAGGAAATGTTTTCTTTCCATTATATTTGTTTTATGTTTTATGATTTTATATTGGTACTTGGACATTTGACGGGTGGTTACATGATAAACCATATGACGGGTGGTGCTGTGAATAATAGGACGAGTGGTTACGTTATAACCTCCAATGCATTGGGTATGGAAGTCGGCCGTATGGCTATTCCATTAAGTATGTATGGAAGTTGGTCGTATGGCTATTCCATTAAGTGATATGTGTGGAAGTCGACCGTATGGTTATTCCACTTAAGTATGTTTATGTCCCAAGTTACCTTTATATATGTAACGTGTTTTTTATATGGGTTTTATGGTAATACTTTGGTTACAAAAAGGTAAGTAATGATACTTTATTCAGTGAAGAGTTTTTACTACTTCATGAAGGTGAAGGTATTACTTTGATAAAATATACATGGTTTACTTGATGTTTGAAAAACTAACAGTTTTCATTCTTTGTGTATCCCTTGCTGATATTTTTACGCTCACCCCAAGTTTTTTGGAAATGTTTTTCACAGGACTTAATGTGGAACAAGGTCAAGTATGGGATCCAGGGAATGTCATGCTATATAAAACATGGAACTAGACATGTTTCTTTTTAAGAGTTTTTTTATTTTATGAAAACTTCGTAGAGGTGTCTACTTTGTAAATATTTTTAGATGTAATAGTTATGTTCTAATTCTCTAAAACTCTAAACCTGAAAAGATCATCAATGTGAATTATTCATTTAATTTAATATTATGTAAGGTTTAAGGCCAGGGCCTTATACAATGTTACCAATTTTTAAATTTCAGAGTAATAAAAAAATTACCAATGTCAAATAAAATTTTCAAAAATCCACTTAAAAATCAGTTCAATTTCTTAGTATCCAAAGATACAATCTAAGTAGGTATCTTAATTTTCCCCATTTTATGATTATGGGACTTCTCTTCTCATTCATTCTAGTTGAGTAATTTATTATTATTAATCATTTAAAATCATGATTTACCTCACTTTAAAATCTTTTCACTCATTTTTCATGATACGATGCAAGTGGGTTTATTATCATAACATTAGAACATGATCCTTATTTTTAAGCTTGTAAGATAACTCCTTTATACACTTTGTAAAGATATAAGGACCGTATAATAGTGAGGGATTTTCAATCATGTTTCATATGATTATGAGGCTCAAAGTTGGTAGGGATTATTTTTATAAAATTTATGGATCAAGGAAAAGTTTTATATTTAAAACTATAAATTATGATATCAAAATAAAATGTGTAATGACATTCTCCCCTTCAAAGTAGAAACTAAAATATACCCTAAATATCAAAGTATAGATTATGATCAAATTAATAATAATTAATTATTATTGCACCCTCTTGAATTTTCCACCACTTTTACACTCTAGGTTTCACTTTTTCAAAATTTATTCTTAGAAAAAACCACACATCCACCACCTAACCACATATAAAAAAATATCGGTCTAGTAATGGTTATTTTTTATTCTTCTAAGTCATAACCCTTTTTGGTTCTTTTTATAATTTCCTCTTTTTTTATTCAAGAGGGAAAATAATATATAATACAATGAATGAATCATATGAACCTTCTTATTACCCACAGTAGCACCCCACTTATTTTCCTTATAACTTATTTCATCCCTTCCACCATGAATTCCTTCACCCTCTCACATCATCTATACAATATCATGAAATAAATAAGAGTATGTTATGAATTCTAAAAAAATGATTAAAACAAAGATCATTCCTTATAAGTTCAAGCATTTTATCTATGGGATAAACAAGTATGAATGTAATAGTGGTTTTCAAGGATAAGGGATTTTCAAAATATGAATCAATAATTTTAAATGTTTTATTGACATTCATAGATTTGAAAAGTCTTAATGAAAGTTATTTTAAGTGGCACATCCCAAGACTGCTGAATAAATATACTCAAGAATAAAATAGGGATTTATTGGTATATAAATCCTCTAGGGAATAGAAAATTTGATATTAGACAATCACCTATGGAATAATTATTAATAAAAAATCAATTCACATAAATTTTAGAAATTAGAAGTGTGAAAATATTTTGGAAATTTTATTTACATGAATCAAATAATTCTATTAAATTATGAGTCATCATTTTAAAATCCATGTTTCATTTTAATCATATAATTCTCCATTTTAATAATTAAATCTCTTTAGAATTGAAATATAAAACATATAAACAAATGATTTCTAAGAAATAATTGTCTCCTAGATAATTCAAGTAAATAATAATTCAATAATGGGCATGAAATTTCAATTTTAAAAATCAAAACAAGTTTTAGGAAAAACAATTTGAGAGTTTAAAAGATAATAATAAAACTGAACCCTCTTTCCGATGAATATTATTCATTTTATTCTATTTTTTTGGTATGAATTTTTTTTTTCAAGATCATACAAAATGGAATTAATTAACAAATCACAAGGATAATTTCATTAATGTCCAAAATGATAGAGGGAGTGCGTTTTTATACTAGACTAATTCCTAAGACTAAAATTGAAATCTAAATTATTAGAAAGTATGTAATGTTAAATCATGGTATGATTCATCATGTGGGCCCTAAATTTTTCTTCCTCCATAGGGATGTTCTAGTTGTCATCAAGATATTTATGGTCGATGGAGAATCATTGAATTGAGCCACCCCATGTGGTTTTTTTTTATATTGTGTTTCTCATTTATTTGTGTAAAATGATCCATGAATACAGAATACCAGATTTTCCAACTTCACAATTATGTACAGGTTTCATGGTGGGGGTGGGATGAATTATGGGTCATCCTCTTCCTTGGTATCCACTTGTGCAACCTCATCATCCTTCTCCGGTTTTGGCTTGAAAAGGGTTGCATAAATTGAATTTTTAAATGGAAATTAAACATGTAATGTTACTTTAAAAATTTTGAATTTTGAATTACTAACTTCTCCCTTTAAATATGAGTAGCCTCTATCATTATATCCTATATCCCAATAACTAGTACTTATTTATGGTATTCTTCAAATTCAGGTTCATCAAAATTAATGAGCTCAATGTGTTCCTCAATAGGTGCATGTGTTGTTTATTCATCTTCCTCTATGACATGAAATGAATTGAAAAAATCTAAAATTCAAAAAAAAATATGGATTGATACTCAAATCCAATTTAATGAGATTAGAAAAAATAATTTAAAATAAGTTCATCTCCCTAAGTTGTTTCTATTTCAATCTTAACCTTAGTGGTGAGAGCCTCTTAAAGATGGATCTCGATAGATATAGGCAGGTAGTCGGGCCCCTCCATCATTTCTTCAAATTCCTCCACTTTGGTAGTCTCTTTCTTTACTGGTGTCAGATATTCTTTTTTTAATAGAATGTGGATATCATGTTGTTCCTCACATTCATTTAAAAATTCATCCATATATTTTTTTATCTCCCACATATAACTAAAAAGGAAAGTCTTCCTCATCATGGATCCACTCTATCTCATCGTGGTCCTCTTTGATATTATTTTTTAAATTGATTGTATGTGGGTACTACTCAACCATGGACTCATATTCATGGATTAAATAAAAAATCAAGAAAGGCCAGTGGATCATCTTCTGGTTCAGATTTAGGTTGCTCGATTGATATATTGAAGATCTTAGTTATATAATACATTTTCCTTTGTAGATCATGAACCATCGCTTAAATATTTTGATCATTATATTGGATTTTGTGCAGAGCCACAGGCTCTTGGAATTTTTCTAGAGGGACATTTTCAAATGTTTTGGTAGAAAAGAAGAACTAATATTCTTTTTTATTGGCTACTACTTAATAAAACTCTGGAATTAAACCTATAATTTAGTTTACTCTTTTTCCAATCCCTCAACCACTTTTTATTAGAGGGTATCTTGGAGATATTGGATGAGGTCCTATAATTCCAACTCTTAGCTAATTTGGCTCTAGCCTCCTTTGATATTTCTAGCCCATGTGGAAACACTATCCTTTGTCAACTAGGTTTTTTCAAATATGGGTTCCTATAACTATCAGTAATTAGTCCATTTGGAATAATAATCATTTGAATACATCATGGAAAAGTATTTTTTGTGTTTTTTAAGAAATGAAAACTTTATAAAATATTAAAATTGAAGAAGATAAGAATACAACTGATCGGATCCCCATAAATCGTGATATTCTTGACTCGTTACTCAAATTGGGTGTGTCAAAATAAAATTATTTTCCTAATTTAACAAAGTGGATTTCCATATCCATCTCACTCATAGAGATTCTTCTTTTGTTCACTTACTTTTTCTAAATCAACAAGACAAATTTTTTTATTATTTTTTCAAAATAATGATAAATGTGGTTTTTGATTAATTTATAAAAAACAAATTATTACATGCAATATTAAATTTTAAACTAAACATTAATCAAAGGATAAAAGTAATGAAATTAAAAATAAATCAGTTGGTATTGAGGTTAGTCTTTATGTTCTATCGTTATTCTCTATTATTTGATTAATTTTCATTTTATGATAAAATCGTGAAATCTTATGAGAAATTAATATATTTTTATATGTAAATTTTCAAATATTTAATTCCTTAGTTAATCTTAATTCACCGTCCTCTTAAAATCGTGTTTGTTGGAAGACCTTGGTCGAGGGTGTGACGCCTTCCATGACTAAATGTTATCGATGTTATTTCATCCATTTAATGGCTCAAAACCATTATGTGAATATCTAATCAATAAAACGAGGGCAAATAGATTAAACATAAGAATGGAAATGGATTGAGTTTCATATAATGGGTTAAATCCATCACACTCATGAATATCACTCATATCAATAATAAATATAAAATAAACATTAAGTCAGAATTCAAGAACACCTCAACCTCCCAAGGGCCAAGCCTCAGGTCATCCCCTGATTTTTTAAGGAAAGAGATCACTTGGTCGAATAAGGAAGAAGAAAATAGAATAAAAGAAAATAATAAAAGGAATGAAGTAATAATTAGAATAAAATTAAAATGCAATAAGTGGAGTGAGAGAGAAAGAGATAAAGTAAAATAGAATATGATTAGGGGAAGAATAAAATAAAACATGAATAAAAATAAAATAAATACAAAAAATTTAATATATGGACTCAATTTCAAAATAATAAACCTATAAAAATTAATAAAATAATAGTAAGAATAATAAATAAAAATAATATATGGGTGAAAGAATAAAAAAAAATTAATAATGGATTGATGATTTTATTTAATAAAAAATAAAATTTAAAATAAATTAAAACTAAAAAAAGTAATAAAAGAAAATAGAAAAAATAATTAAATAGAAAAATGGTTACAGCATGGCATTAGCTCTCTCGGGTGGGTTTACTCTATGTGGTCAAACTCTCTAGCTTGATAGTAAGCTCCACTTTTTATAGGGAAGGTAAGTAGCATTAGTCTCCCTTCAAAGTAGGATCTTCTTCATTCAAGTTCCTGTAAACGTTCATATCTTTCAAAGTAATATATCCTCATTGAATAAAGTCATTTAAACACACTCGTGGATAACAAGGCATTAAATCCATATAGTGGAAGAGATTACTGTGGGTGGTTGGATGTGTGGTGGCTCCTCCCTTGTATGTATTTCACAATTTTGTATCTATAAGGAAGTGTATGTGGATAATGGTTAAATCATGGTATTGGGAAAGTAGGATGTGTCATTCTTCATTGAGACTTCAAGGAAGTTAGGCGATGCTTGAAGAAGCATCATAGATTTTGGATGATGTTGAAGAGGATATCCATGGTGGAGAAATGATTTGTCAGTGATGTGCAGCTTGAGTTCGAGATTCTATTGTAGCCTACATGGTGGTATTCTGGTAAATACAATGGTGTTTGGTTTGAGATGGGGGAGGAGAGTGGTGGAACATGGATCGGCCTTATATCCAGGGAATTGGTGTGTATGAACGGAAGAGGGATAACATCATCCCACTAAAAATATCAATAGTAACCCAATTATAAGTGTCCCACATTGAATTTTGAAGGCCGGTGGAGCCTTTATATAAGTCAAGGGGTAGTAAGAACACCCAAAACAACCTGATGTGAGGATAGGATCCTACAAGACACCACACGCATTCATATGCATACCGCACCACACATGCCCTGAATAGTCATTGTCCTTTATTTACTTATTATGGGGTTCACTAACCGTTTTCCACCTGTTCATGGTCCTAATTCCACCATACACCCATATGGCTTCATCTGGCCTCCTTATTCGGCCGTTGTTGGAAATCCTTGTGTTGTCTTGGCTATATGACTTGGTCTGGTTGATTGAGGTATAGTCAGCCAGCATTATATCTTTTGAATAATAAAACACATGAAATTGTTGGAAAAAATTTAGATCACTTAAAAAATTCATCAAAAAATCCAATATAATATTTCAAATCCATTATAAACATTCTTGTATTCATTTAAAATCATTCTAATTCACTATTCATAATCTCCCATAATTTAATAAAAATTTAAAATTTGAGGGGATTTGTTTCATAAATCCATTTAAACCCAATGATATTGTTTATAAATATGAAAATAAAATTGGTGTGGCACCTATGTTTACTTTTCTTGGGTTATGAGGAAAGGAATTTAGTAGGGTATGTATAATATTTATACCAAATTATAATAACTTTTTATGTGATATTTAAAATCATTCGTTAAATAAGATAATTATGTATCTAGTCTCGAAAGACGCTAAAACTATACAGTTCTAGGGACTTTATTATTTTATATGTATGGAATATTAATCTAAAATGGTACATTATTTATATACATGTTATTTGGTTCACCTAATTTGGTATCAGATTAGGGATCAATAATTGTTTAATATGTGGATTAGAGGAATTTTTTGAAAACCCTAGGGATAAATCTAATAATATGATAACATAATAAAGATTTGGTAAATTATATATTGTTCAGTTTCATAGCAATGAAAACCCTTTATAGATACTATAAATTGGATCCTATTTTGGAATAGATTTGCCTAGGGGTAGACACCATAAAAAGGGGTGATTGAGTATCAACTCGATCATTACTTTATGTGTGATGAGAGGGCCTGAGACTCCAGTCCATGATAGAAACTCCAAGGATATATGCTATGGTTAATTCATATTACCTTTATTAAAAAATTTAATTAATGAAGGGATGGAATATATGATAAATATGATAATAAATTAAGGTATATTGGTCTAAAAGAAGATATCATGGGTTCATAATCGCACTATGCTTTTTGGTTTTAGTAAATTTATGGAACTAGGAGGAATCATGTCCGCAATGAATGTTATGGATAATGAAAAAATCATCCTCATGAGAAACCAAATGAAATAGGATTTGGAATGTGAAACCTTGTGATTATTCCTAATCATCTATATTGAATTATGATTAATAACCTAAATCTAAGTGAATTTAAGAATATATAAAATATATCGAAAATGGAATTTCAGAAATTTTTATGTGGTAAAGACCAGGAAGGGAAAAAGGTTTAACTTCTTACATGTTAAGAAAGTGGGTAAAGGCACCCAAGGAAATGTCTCAACGGAAAGGAAAGATAATTTATTATTGGAAAATAAGGTAATAAATAAAATAATTACCAAGGAAAAATGAAGAGTTCAGTGGAGGTAAATTAATTTCCTTATAAAGTACCACTAATTCTTGTATGTTTAATGTGCTGAAATCCTAGAAATCATCTAATTCAATTCCATAATCCAATTTTTATATCATATAAAAAGGATTAACTTTTGAAATATGAATTGATAAAGTGGAACATGACGGTTAAGGTATACTTATCCTCCAAATCATATTTGGGAATGTTATATTAATGTTTTTAAGAATATACCCTATGTAAATATGTTAATTCTTCCTTTAGTTGGATTTTATGTGATTTTGAACATTGAATAACTCAATATACATAGAATCCTTATAAATTTATGGATAAAGGTAATTACATTCAATATCTAATAATAATATATCATTAAATATCAGTAACAATAATAATATAAACATTCAAATGAAATTACTTCGATTTTATGGATTTTACTACCCATTCAAGAGAGAAATTTATCTCTAATGTTTGGGGAAAAGATTTATATTGATGATATGCCTATCATTTAGGATTATATTGATGTATTTATCGAATAAATTCTTCTTAATAACCTAAATATTTATGTTTATTTTTCAATAGAACTTATACCTAGTTTTATTCATATTGTAAAGGCTCCTTATAGAATAGACCTATTTGAGTTTCATGATTTGAAGATGTAACTCTCATAGATTCTTAAAAAGAGTTTCATATGCCTGGTTTTGTTAGCATATGGTGATCATGTTATTTTATTAAAAATAATTATGATTCAATGCATATTTTCATTTATTACCAAGAATATAAAAAAATAACTATCAAGAATTAGTATCTTCTACCCCATATTGATGACTTTTTTGATCAACTACTTGGAGTTAAATACTTTTCCAAGGTTTACCTTCATTCCAGATATTATTAATTTATGGTTGAGATATATGATATAACCAATATAGTATTCTATAACAGGTACGGTAATTATGAATTTATATCTATTATATTAAGAATTTACAATACCCCTATTATCTTCTTGGATTTAATAAATGGAGTTTTAGAGATTACCCTGATCAGCTTGTGGTATTATATATAGACGATATTCTTATATATTTGAGGAAAAGATAAGATCAAGAGTATAATTTAAGGATTTTGTTGAAGTCCCTATGGAGAAGGTTTTTCTACCAAATTTATTATTTTTTAATATTGGATAAAAAAGTATCATTGTTGGGTTATTTAATATCAAGTAAGGGTATATCAGTTGATCCTTCAAATATGGAAGTTATTATGTGATGGACAATAGTAACAATGATGAATGAGATACATTGTTTTATTGGGATAGAAACAGATGATAAATGATTTATTATATAATTTTCATGGATATATAACACCATAACCATATTAACATGGAATGGAGTAAATTTTCTTTAGATAGATGAATGTGAGGAAAATTTCATGGAGATGAAAAGGAATTTGGTCTGTGAAATTATGCTCACACTAACCTATAGTTGATAATAGTTTTTTATTTATATGGATTCAGTAAAGATGATATTTGTGTGCTTCCTCATATACAGTGGAATGGGGATTTTCTATTCCTTGTACCAGTTGAAAATTCGTAAGAAAACATTCCCAACCACAGATTTAGAGTTTACTAAAGTAAATTTTTCATTGAAAATATGGAAGTAATATATTTATGGTGAAAATATTGATATATATATATAGATATTAATAATAATGTAATGAAATATATATTCACATATATATATTTAAATATTAGATAAAGTAAATGGTTGGAGTTGATTAAATATTATGACTTCTCAATACATTGTCACCCAGGGAAGGTGAACAAGAGGGATGATTCCCTAAGTTAGAAAAAGAATTCTAATTCATCCATGATAAGGATTGAGATATATAAAGTAAATATGGATTTTTATAAGGATGATCTTTAAATCCTAATGAAAGGTGAAATATCATTTCTTTCTAGGATAAATATACAACCATTCACTAATACAAAGAGTAACGATGTAGTGAAAGAAGATTTAAAACTGTAAAAGAAGTTGAGGAATATTCCCAAGTACATCTATGTTTGTGATTGAGTGATATTGTTTAAGAACTAATAATATTTCCCATCAATTCTAGTTTTGAAGAATGATACATTGGATGAAGCTTATATTTCATCATTCATTATTCACCATATATTTTTTGAATTTGTATTAATATATGAAAGAGTATTTATAGTGTCAAAACATTAAATGGTATATTTTAGATTATGCATCTTGATGCCAGATATGTTAGAAATTTGAGGATAAGATAAAAACTAAGGGTATGTCGTGATCATTACCCATACTAGAATATAAATGGTAAAGAATTTACATAGAATTCATCGTTATGATCTACAAAATATCTAAAGGTTGTATTATTATTTGGGTTGTATTTTATCACCTTATGAAGTCAAAACATTTATCTAAAATCTAATAAGGATTATCTCTCGGTAAAACTTCCATGATATTTGATATGATGTTTACATCATATTTTTGTAGAATGTTTCAATTTGATTTGAATATAGAGTTGAAATTTAGAACTTATTCTCATCCTCTGATAGATGGTAATTCTGAGAGGAACCTCGAAACCCAAAATGATTTGTTGAGATAATTTTCAATGGATTTAAAATGTTTTTGGGACCATAAAATTTCTCGGTTTGAGTTTTTTTTCAATAATAGATTTCGCTCAAACATTTAGATGGATCATTATGAAGACTTATATGGAAGAAAGTGATGAACTCCAATGTGTATGAATAAAGTTTGAGTAAAGAATCTATTGGGTACTAATAAATCCATGGAAACATAATAGTAATATAGATCCATTTGGTAGAAAATCTAGCCAACTAAGATTTGATAAAACAATTATGCTGACAATCAACGATGAGATCTAGTGTTTGAAGTTGCTAAAAAACTATTCTTATGAATATCTCCTTAAAAAGGTTATTATATTAGTAATTAAGGAAAATTCAATCCCCAAATATATTATCTCCTTCAATGTTCTTGATTGTATTTGGATAGTGGAATATATCTTTCCACTTCTTCAGAATATCCCTCAAGTACATGATATGTTCCATGTATCTCTCCTAAGGAATTATATACCGAATCATTCACATGTATTGAACTTAAAGGTCATACCAGTGAATCATTATTTCTCTCATGAGGATAAACCGATGGATATTTTCAACTAAACAAATAATGTTTTCAGAATGATACCAATAATAGAGAAAAGTTTTGGCGGTGAAACCAAACATTTAATGAAGTTACGTGGGAACCTGAGGAATTTATGATGAAAAATAATCCTTTGTTATTTGTATTAGAGTGATCAGATTTGGAGGGATGAATTATTATATGGGGTATAATATAAAACCAAAAGATATTATGATAAATTTATCTCAAAATAAATTTTCTTTCTTTGATAGCTTTTTTTACATGAAACTTCGAGTTTAAATAAACTGTAGAATATTGTTGAAGTATTATTATTATATGTGAAATTTTTTACCTCCCCATTCTATTATATGGAATTAATATGAAAAATAAAATTATTAATATTACTAATTACACATTTATAGAATAAAATATTTATTTATAAATTAGTTAAAAATTAAAATAAAATCATTTGAAAGGGAATAAGATATGTTTTTTCTAAAAAACAATTTATGTGTTCAATGTGTTTTTATATTAATAAATTAAATTAATAACTATTTAGGATCAATTTTACATAAATTTGAATATAATATATTAAAAAAAAATTTAAACTTCATTTAATAGTTTTTACTAGGAAAGGGATTAAATTATTCTTTATGCTTAAAAAGAATTTTTCGAAAAAAATGTTTTCATTATGTTATGTGTACTTATTTTAAAATGGATCTATGCCTCTTATATAAATTTAATCTAATAATGTCACACCCTGATCTCAGATAAAAATCCATTTTATTTATTTATCTATGTTAAATCTTTTGGTTGAGGTTCGGGTTGGGTGTCCAACAAAAGTCCTTGTGTTTTGGTGGTATTTGTTTTCTTACCACCAGATTCATGGTTATGGTGAAAGTTATTGGGAGAAAGAGATGTGTTTGGGAGTTTGTGACACCCACTGTGTCACTACATTGTGTTTAAAACATTCAAGGATCATTGGATGGGCATCCCAAGTGTTTGGGGAGTCATATTTGAGTTTTCATCCAATTTTTCACGTAACATAGTTTCATTATGGTTTTTCAAAACCATGAAACCTAACCCAGCAAGGTTACAGAAGTTTTCCCATCACTATCTGCACAGTTTGTGAATGGTTTTCAAAACCTTTCATTTCATGACCTGTACCCTGGGACCCATGTTGTGACTACCCCATGCCCGCCTTCCATAGGCCATAGGTGGGCGAATAGCACCAAAATGTTATATCCCTCTAAACAGGACGACATTTCCTTCAAAAATACATACACATATTCCAAGAAAACAATAATAAGAAAGCCACAAAGTAAAACTATATAGTAAAAGTGTGAGTACTGTATGTAAAGGGGCAGAATAAAAGCCCAACATAGAATGTACAACTACAACAAAGAGATAGATCTTGCGTTCATCTTCCAAGAATCCTACCTGAAGTGTTGGTATATCTCACTATCAGTAGTCACTGTGTATGTCACATCAAATGGTTCATCTCTGAGCATCGTCCAGTCCTGGCTCCCTCAGCCTCGAACAACGTTGTCTATTATCTACACAAGACACAACAAGGTGCGAGCATAGACCATGCAGGGGTGAGTATAACAATACTCAGTAGGTACCCCAATACCTCTAAAGGTCTCCCAGAGTTCCACAAGTAAAAACCACAAAGAAAGATCTCAATTAAAAGCATGTATCAGTCATCAACTCTACCTAGGTTTATGCCCATACAAATAACTATGTTATCAAAATATAATCATCTCATATATAAGGAAACATAAGGCTCAAACTTTTAATCCATTTTCACAAATATTCCACACTGGAAGAATATGAAAAAATTAAAGACCATGAAGGTAACACCGCGAATATAAAAGAACCACAAAGGTAAACACTTAGCTCACACCATGTATAACTTAAGTACAGAAGTACAGATGATTTGACGTGTTTCCGGATAATCTTATTCTGCCGAGAGCCTCCACTACTGACCCACACAGGATCGGTAGATGATGACCCACATAGGATCAGTGAGCGCTAACCCACTCAGGATCTCTAAGCATTGACCCACATAGAATAGATAGATGCTAACCCACAGAAAATCGATGTTCTTTATTCACATTATAGCCAGCCACTAGATTCTCATACTAATCACACCTAATTCCAGGAGGATCTAATCCCCAAGCCATCGGTCATACCATAACCTCCACAAAGTTCCATGAAGAAGTATCCCAAAGGACGATCATGTCATAATGGTTCCAATGCGAGAGACGGCACGTCAATCGGACGCCCGATCTATTACTTATAAGCATTTTAGTACCGAGGGCCTGGTTGGATTCAGGTTCGATCCAACCCGACCATACTAAAACATTCTCCAAAATTCAGGTTGGAGTATGCCAAAAGGATATTCTCATTCTATGGATTCCAGCACCATAGACGGTTCATCAAGAGGACGTATGGTTCACAAGTTATGGCTCATTTAGTTAAACTGAGCTAGGCTAGGTCCAGGCCCGGTCGCACCCCATCGAGTCGACCTGGCCAAAACCAGCCTAGGCCACAATGGGCCCGGACCGATGTGTCGCGGACTGGTCCATGGAGGGGTGCGGCCAGTTGGGCTCATGCAGCCCTCCCTAGCTGGTGTGGGTGGGGGGATTGCTCCCCCCATTCATAAGGAGAAGTGGTGGCATTACGTGGCATTTCTAGGTCGCCACTGGGACCCACAGTAAGTAGGTCTTGGGCCACCACCGTTGTTTCCGAGCCGCGACCATCTTCAGTGGCGTGTGACTTCGCATCACTCGCCTCCACCCAGAGTCGGTCGGTGCCCGCCACCGGGGCTATATGTTGCAGCCCTTCATAAGTGGCACGTGACAGCGCACCGCCTCCTTCTTCGCGGCCGGCTGGTACCGACTGCCGCCATCACACCCCTCCTACCGGCATCAGTTACTGGCAGCACCGTGTTGTTACAGCACCGACTTTCTTCCGTATGTCACCTGGTGAGCTCTACTGACCCATTTTTCCATCTGAAGGTATCAACAGCCTCAATAGGACACCCTCTTCGCTTTCTGACCCTCCGTTATGGATTTCGTCCAAGAAGAATAAAAATTCTACAAAGAACTCATAGATCACCAAAGTAGAAGAGGGTTTGGGCCTTCTGCGGGTCACCGGATGAGCTCTACAGACCCTTTTTAAGAACATGATCATTTAGAAAATGTTGTATCATATCAATATGCTTAGTCCTAGAGTGATCAATATGATTTTTTGAAATATTAATTTCACTAGTATTATAACATAAAATAGTCATTTTATTAAAATTTAGTCCAAAGTTTATAAGAGTGTTTTTCATTAATAACACTTGTGCACAGCAACGGCCAGCAGAAACATATTCTGCCTCAGTTGTTGACAGGGCCACTGAATGTTGTTTCTTACTAGACTATGAAACTAAGGATTTTCCTAAAAATTGGCAAGTTTATGAAGTGCTTTTTTTATCAAATCGACAACTTCTAAAGTTATCATCTAAATATGAAATTAAATTAAAATTAGAAGTTTTGGGATAAAGAATAGATTGAATAACAGTTCACTTTAAATATCTAAATATTCTTTTAACAACAGTTAAATGAGATTATTTAGGATTTTATTGAAATATTGCACAAAGACATATGGAATACATTATATCTGGCCTGCTAGCATTAAGATATAATAAACTACTAGTCATACCTCTATATAACTTGTGTCTACTGATTTTCCAGTTTCATTCAAATCATGTCTTATATTGATACACATAGGAGTTGTATATGTCTTTCTACTTTCAAGTCCAATTTTTTTTGTAAATCAGTAATGTATTTTCTTTGATTTAAAACATTTCCAAAATATTTTTGATAAATTTGATGTCCTAAAAATAAATTTAATTCTCCCATCATGTTCATTTCTAATTCTTTTTTGCATTAACTTTGAAAACTCATGACAAAGAGATTTATTAGTTGATCAAAAAATTACATCATCAACATAAATTTGAACCAATAAAATATTAAAATTTATAGTTTTTTTAAAAAGTGTTGGATCTTCCATTCCCATAGTAAAATTATTTTTCAATAGAGAAGATCTTAATTATTTATACCAAGATCTTGGTGCTTGTTTTAGTCTATAAAGAGCATTAGTAATTTTAAAAACAGAATCTGATTTTCAAGAATTTTCAAAACCACGAGGTTGCTCAACATAAACTTCCTCCATTAAATAACCATTTAGAAAGGAAGACTTAACATACATCTGAAATAATTTAATGTTCATATGAAATTCATAGGCTAAAAGTATTATAATGGCTTCTAATCTAGCTACAAGTGAAAAGGTCTCATCATAATCTACACTTTCTTTCTGATTATATCCTTTAGCTATAAGTCTAGCTTTATTTCTAGTTATTATTCCTTGATCATCTTGTTTATTTCTAATGACCCATTTGGTTCTTATCACTGGATAATTCTGTTGTCTTTCAACTAATTCCTAGAATTCATTGCTTTTGAACTAGATTAATTCTTCTTGCATTGCTATGATCCAGCTTTCATCGTCTAAATCCTTTTTTGTAGACTTGGGTTCGAATAGGGATAGAAAGGTAGAGAATTCTACAATATTTCCTATATTTCTTCTAGTTTTTTTCCTGTGTCAAAGTAACTTATTATTGTTTCTAAAGGGTGATTCTTTAGGGTTATAGTCTATCTAGGTAGTACACGTATTGGTTCTTCAGTATCATGTTCTTCTGAACTGGACTGAATTTAATTTATATCTTTTTCAAAAATCATTTTTCACTTTTTCAAGTCTCATTTTATTATTAGAGTCAGATTCATCTATTTGATCTGTCCTTTTTTCAGAGTGATCAGATTCATCAAATTTCACACGAACTGATTCTTCAAAAATTCTTGGATTCTTATTATAGACTCTATAATCTTTGGAGGTAGCTGAATACCCTATGAAAATGCCTTCATGAGATTTTGGATCGAACATACCAAGATTTTCCTTGGTGTTCAAGATGTAACCCTTACGTCCAAAAACATTAATGTAATTTACTTTAGGTTTTATGTTACTCCAAATTTCATAGGGTGTCTTTTTCAAAAGAGTTCTAATTAAAACTCTATTCATTATATATAAGGTTTTTCTTACAGCTTCTACACAAAAATAAGTAGGAAGACTGTATTCATTTAGCATAGGCCTATCCATTTTTTAAATAGTCCTATTTCTTCTTTCAACAATTCCATTTTTTTGAGGTGTTCATGGTGCAGATAAGGTGTGTTTAATATCTATATTTGAGCAAAAGGAATTAAATTCCAAATTCTAAAATTATCTGTCATGATCACTTCTTAATGAAATTATTCTAAATCCTTTTTCATTTTGAACAGCTTTATAAAAACATTCAAAATAAGTAAAAGATTCACTTTTAAATTTTTAAAAGAAAATCCATGTAAATTTAGAATAGTCATCAAATAAAACATATACATATAATTTCCCATCCAAGAGTCCTACTTTTTAAGGCCCAAAAAAATCCATATGAATGTGTTCTAGAGGTTCAGATGTAGTAATTTTGTTAATAGATTTGAAGGATTATTTGTGTTGCTTGCGAAGTTGACATGTATCACAGAATATGACACTTTCAAATATGAGACTAGGAAAAACAGAAACAAATTGTTTAATAGATAATTTATGTTAATGATATACATTACAATGTCCAAGTATTCTATTCCAGATCCAGGATTCATTTATTTTAGCAGTTAGGAATTTTACTTATTGTTTACACAAGGAATTTAAATCCAGGGTATGCACATTGTTAGTTCTAGGTGATCTAAATTTATGAAATTTATTTTTGAAAACAAAACAGCAATTGTTAGAAAAATAAATAACGAAACCATCTTCACATAGTTTAGAGATACTTATCATATTGTGTTTCAATCCTTGTACATAAAGTACTTTTTTGATTGAGACAACTTTTGGATCTCCAGCTGCTCCAATACCAGTGATTTTCCCTTTGTAATTTTCAACAATAGTGACAAGTACACCATCTTTTTTAGTGAGTGTAGAGAACTTTGATGAGTTTCTACTAATATTACTTAATAATCCACTGTCCATATACCATATGTCCTTTTTTCTTTAATGACATTCTCCATGCAATGGTATTTACACAATTTTCTTTGGTACCCATATTTTGTTGGGTCTATGGGTGTTAGCCAGCAAGGATCTGGGAATCTAGATTTTCTTTCTTTTTCTAATTTTACAAGAGTCAAATAAATCATTTCATAAAAAATCCTTCTTAATACCACATATTGGGGGTTTTCTAAAGAAACAGTTTTTAGAAATATGTCCCCTTATTCCACAGTAATTACAATTAATCTTTTTCCACTTGGAATAAAATAATTCTTGTACAGCTTCAGTTTTTCACCTTTACTGCCAATTCCAAATCTTTCCTTTTTAATTACATTTTATCAAGAATTTCACTTAAAGTATTTTCTCCTTTAGAAAAAAACAATGGATGTATTTCTATAAGATTCTACATCATTTTGTAGTGTTTTTATCTTTGATTCATAATCTGTATTATTAGTGTTAATTGAGTTAAACATTTCAGTTAACTCTTCATGTTGTTTCAGCGTTTTATATCATTCATTAGTAATAGCCTTATGACTATTCATTAAAAATTTATGCATCATAAATAGAGAATCATATTTTTCTTCAAGAATATTTTAGTAGGTTTCAAGTTTTCCATTTGAGTAAATAGATTCAGAACTAGAGTTATAAGAGTAGTAAGATTGTACCTCATCGGTTTCTGCCATAAAAAACATGTTAGCTTTCAGATTTTATTCTTCCTTTTCTGAGTCTAATTCAAAAGTTCTACTGGGGTCTTCAGATACACTCCATGTATCTTTCTTGGATTTATTGTCCTTATTCTCATAATCATTTCATTTGAAGACTTTCTTTTTATTTCCATCTTTTTGATGAGGATAGTCAGGTCTAATGTGTCCGATTTTCATACATTCATAACATCTAACTTCCTTGTCATCCTTTTTGAAGGATTTTCTGAATCCCTTCTTCATTCTATAGAATTTAGTGAATTTTATGGCTAGTTGAGCTAGTTCCACATCAGAATTTGATAAATCAGAACTTTCTGATTTCACTTTTACACTATTATTCATCTTTATATTTTTTCTCTATGATGAAACTTTCGAGGAATTGTTATCCTTTTTTATAATCACTTTATGCTCATTTTCTTCATCTTTCATCTTAGCATTATACATCATTAGTTTTCCAATCAGTTCTCTCAAGGTTAAGTCTTTGACAGGTGTTGACTGTCAGATTATAGGAGATATTCCATTCCATCTTGTAAGCAGTACTCTCAATACTTTTGAAGCTTGATCCACTTGTTTAATGGGATCTCCCAATGAGGTTATTTTATTGAAAATATCTATAAATATTCCATTAATTTGAGTAATACCTTCACCTTCAACAATCTTGAATGTATCAAATTTATGCTTAGCAGTAGCATATCTCATTTCCCTGATATTATTAGTTCCTTCATACGCAACAGCAATAGTTTTCCAAATTTTATATACTATCGGGCATTGAGATACTCTGTTAAATTCATCAAGTCCTAGACCACATATAATTTCATTCATTTCCTTTGAGTTCATATCATATTCTGCTTCAGTAGTTTCACTCCATGTTTCAGGTTTTTCTGGTATTTCACTTGTAGTCAAATTCATAGAATATACTCTGTATCCATTGTTTTTCAGATAGATAATCATTCGCGACATCCAGCTTCCATAGTTTTCCCCATTGAAGTATGGTGATCTTACCATAGACATTACCTCTCTTGTATCATTCATATTTCACTATGTATAATCACTTTCATCTTGTTAATGCTTTATCAGAAAGATCAACCTTTGATACAAATTGTTTGATCAGATTATAATAAACATACACAAGAGGGAGGGTGAATTGTGTATATTCAGAAATCTTCATGAGATTGTGTTCGTCCCTTTAAATTTAACCAGATGAATTAATGCAGTGGAAATTTAAATAGAAGAGACACAAGATATATAGTGGTTCAGGGAACCGAAGGCCCCTAGTCCACTCCCCCATTGCTCTACTCCACGAGCTTGGTGATTTTCACAATATGGTCCTCGTTTCCACAGACCATTTTACAACTGAGTATAGGCAGTTGACACCTTTACAAAATAAGGAAAAACAAAGACTTCTGGTTCACTCACAGAACCTATATAGCATAGTACAAGAATTCGATCACTGGATAACATAAATGAAATATTTTTGTACTTCGAAAATACATTCAAGATGTTCTTCACAATTGCAATGGCATGAAATTGACAGTAGATGGATCGTCACCTTTAGAAATAATGATCTTCACAAAATAGTCAATCTGATTCGATCCTGTTGTAGTAGATATAGAAATATAATTCACAACTTCAGCTGTAGCAGATTCACAAATGATCTTCGATGTAGAACGAATGAATCTTCTATCATGATTCTTCTTCTTCAATAAATAGAGATTTGTCACTCTCTTGAATCAAGAGATCTATATGTTTTTGATAGTATCTATTTTTCTTCCTTTTTTATAAGAATGATTGATAGATTGAGTGAACTCACATTTCTATTCAGAAAAGCTCAAACTTAATAACGATAAGCACTTCTCCTATAAATTTTTGATCCACAATATTTTCCTTTTTACTCGCGATATTCAAATATTTGATTTAACAGAGTAGTTGTAACTTTCTTGATGACTCGGCATAAAAAGATCATTTTAATTTGATCCGTAAACCATTGATAAAACAGCTTTCAATCCATCAATGTCGATCATTAAAATCAGCATTAAATATGGCTGGAAATCAGCCTAATAATCAGGTTTTGGACCGTTACATAATAATATCGACATTAAATTATCCGATACCAAACATAAGGTTGAGTTGTACAGTATGCAGGCTTTGAATGTAACATAGATCATAAATGTAAGGTTGATGACGTAGCCTTCAAATGTAAGGTTGTCAATGTAGGGTTGATAATGTAGGGTTTAAATGTAGGGTTGGAATCCTAGGGTTGGCCATCTATACTTTTTCTCTACAACATTCAAATGTATGATGAAAGATCCATACTTTTATAAGATTTCAAATGAATGGAACTTGATCCATACTTTTCTAAGAATGTATGGTTGTTTACTAAAGTAAGGTTGATGAACCATACTTTTGAGAAACAAACGTAACGTTTAAAACAAATGTATGGTTCTTCTACCATACTTTTTGAATAAACCAAACGTAGGGCCCCTTCCTAACATAGGGTTCCTCTTCCATACTTTTTCAAAAACTCATAAAGTATATATTGTATTTCATCTTTATGCTATGTTTTTCCACATAGGGTATGAACAGTGTTTCTAGAACATGATAAAGCAGATCATGAATATGTAGAGCATGAACAGTGTTTCCAGAACACGCTTATGCAAATACTTTGGTAATTAAACCTCATTGTTGATGAACATAAATTTTTCATCTAGAAATATAAATAGAATTAATATTAAATTCCTACAAAATACTGAAAAAATAAAATTATTAGAAAATAATTAAGGGTATTTGTGAGTATAAAAATTATCATAAAGAGATAGAGTATTGTTCTCAACAATCTCTCCCTTTAAATAAAAATAGTATGTATTTTTTAAAACAACACTTGCTCACGAAAATGTTGGTACTATTTCTCTTTTTGTGTGTGGAACCATACCCTTGATCTTGTTTTTGGTGTTTTCTTGGAAAAAGAGTGAATGTATGGTTCGTGTTAAAAATTATTTCAATGTTCCTATTTTGAAAAAAATTGTGTGTGCCCCTTTTTACTTCATTTCCTTCTATTTGAATTGTAATGGAAATTAAATTTTGTTTTTATGTTTTCAAAAATTAATTTTATTTTTGAAAACTATGTTTTTATAACTATAGTTCAAACTAGTATTATTGTACTGGTTTGGAAAAAGAAGATGCATTGATTCTGTAGGTTACATTTGGCATTCCAACTGAGCATTTTGGTACTCAAGATAATATATATTATTATCGTCACATATTCTTTTCTAGTTTAGGTTTCTGGGTTTGAGATAGCTTTTCAGGAAGGGTGGTCTTATGGATAGAGGCGACCAAGAGGTCACAGAAAAATTTGGTTGGTGTGTTTCATTTTCATTTTTTTGTTTTAATTTTTTTTGTTTAATCACTTTATCCTCTATAACTGAATTCAATTTATTTTTTTTGTATGAGATTTAGTTGGTCTATTTATTTATTTGGTCCTAGTATATTTATTATTCTAAATTGTTCCCACTACTTTTTTTATGCATGTCACAAGTTTCCATCCTAGTGGGATCAGGAACACCCCTTGGGACATGTTGCAGACCGGCTTGGGTGACCAGTTTAGGGTCAACCCGGACTGGTTGATGAAAAAATGGTATCGGAGTAGGTTCTTAATATTTGGGGGTGTCTGGTAGATGGATATTAGGACTATAAGGACTCAGGAGGTAGACATGGTAAGGGTTTCATAAACCGTTTCTCCTTCCAAACCTTGAGTTTCAAGGGGTAGTCTGGGTTTTGAGTATAGTACTCTATTATTTTGGATGAGTAATGAAAATGGAGGTGGTTCAGTGTCATGTTGTGACCTCACATTATGTAGTGAGCCATGTGAAGTTATAGTGCACTGTTGAACTCCTCCTTGTCATTGATGCATACTTGGGGCACGACTCACTACCATATCTCCAGGTTAACTGTTACCACAAGTTCCTCATTCTCATAGTTCCTTGTATGTTTTGTTTAATTTTGATTTTTTTAGTGTAAATGTGTTCTTGAAAAAAAAATGGGCTTTGTAAATGAAAATAGATTTGGAATTGAAATTTTTTCCCGTATATGGTTTTAAATGGGTAAAGTAGAATTTTGGAATTGAAAATGTTTAGATTTTTATGTGGAATGAAAGGATGTGAACCTTGGTATTCCTTATGAAGGATCACATGTATGTGGGTATGTACAGAATGTCTTTGGGGGAACATGATGAAGAAATGGTTGTTGTAAATGGATGGACACGTTTCAAAAGATTCCATGGGTGAGAATTTGGGAATATAAAGGTTTTGGAAATAAGTTTTTCCCTAAGAAGTGGATTTTGTCTTATTAAAAGTGGCTTTTTATTTGAAAGATGGCCTTGGTATAAGGTATTTTTTAATTTTAAATGGAAAAATGTTGTTTTGAAAAATAATATTTTTATTGTGCCGGTATTTTATTATCTTGATACTATTTATGATTAAATGTTTTTGTATTTTTTGGAGTTTACCACCGAGGAAGATCCCTAGGGTTTAAAATGGGTCATGCCTAGGTATTGGTTAATTTCGGAAATTACTTGTCATTTAAGGTTTTTGTGGTCTTCTAGAGGTGGTTTGATGGAAGAAGATAATTTATTTGGTTTGATGGGAACTCCTAGGGTTGTTAGAGTTGGTTTGGTCTCAGGTTTGTTTACGGGTCCAGTTTGGGACAAGTGGAGGTTGGTTGTCTTATCATCTCTAAAGTCTAGAGAGTAGCTGGTGGTGGTTGGATTTCGTAATGGTCCCCTATCTGGCAAGGATTTCATGTCGGAGGAACCATATCCCGGAGGATATATTAATTTTTCCTAGAATCTAATTCATCCGGACACCTTCAAGTTGTCCATCCTTAAGGTTGGTTTGGGAATTTCAAGCCGTTGTGTTGCATCCCTCTAAATTTTTTCATTTCTATGTTCATTCGAGTAACTAGGAAATGTTTTAAAAGAATCTCAATTTGGGAAAACAATCTTGATCAGGGGATACTAGTACCTGATTGTGAATCATAAGATGCTTCAGCCATCAGAGCCCCAGCCACAGGTCTCGGGGTGTAGCTCACGGATAGTCAGGATTTGTCGGGGGGGGGTGTGAATCTCCATCCTATTTCTTCATTCCATGTTGGGATAGAGTTGATTATGATTTTACTTGTTCTTGTTTTATTTCTATTAAAAGTTTATCACTTCATTATAAATCCAAGTATTACTTGTTCTTTCATAACTCAAGAAGTTGAATCTACCTAAATGTGGCCTTTTGAAGTTTCCAATCTCCTTGGAGTGCGGCTTACCGTGGTGTTGGTCAGTCTTAGTTATGAATTTTAGTAGTTCTTGTTTGAGGATGCTTGAGTTTTTTTAGAATTGATATATTGTGGGTTTGGTCATTTGGGAGTTTCCATGTTTCAGTTGTAGTAGTGTGCATCATGTATATGGAAGTTTGTTTTTGATTCTAGTCAAGATTTTGGGTTTTTGGAGTTTTTGGAAGAATTTTTCTAGGTGAAAATGTTTTACCGCACTATTAGTTGAATATTTGTGGCCCCAATAGTGTAGAATGAACCAACTGCACAACCAACGCATAGTTTTGTGGTAGCATGCAGCCTAGTGATTTTCGGTCAATGGTGGTTGGCACGGTTGGCGCATGGTTTGGAAAACCGTGTGACCAAACTGTGTGAGATGCCTAAAAAATTTTGAATGTTAAAGTCCCTAGTTCCTATTTAAGTATTGGTGGTGTGTTTGGACCCTGATGTTTCCCTACTAGTTGAGTTTTTTTGGTGGAGACAACCCTCTTGTGTTCTCCCTCAATCTTGGGCTTCAGTTTCTTCTTGAATCGGTCCGGGGTGACCAGTGGAGAGTACGGTCATCTTAAGATTCTCATTTTTCTTTGTTTTTTTGTAATAGACTCAAATATTGACCTGAATTTTCCTTGGTGATTTTTGGGTGTAGAAAGTGTTTGTCGTGGGGAGAACTGTCACACCCTAACCTTGGATACTCATCCATTTTATTTATTTCTCAATGTTGCATCTTTTGGTTGAGGTTCATGTTGGGTTTCAACAAAAATTCTTTTCGTTTTGGTGTAATTGGTTATATTATAACTCGATTCATGGTTATGTTGAAAGTTATTGGGAGAATGTTACGTGTTGGGGGGTTTGTGAAACCAATAGTGTCACTAATTTGTGTTTAAAACATTCAAGGATCATTGGTTGGACTTCCTAAGTGGTTGGGGTGTCATTTTTGTGTTTTTAGCCAAATATTCATGTAACACAGTTTGAGAATGGTTTTACCAAACTGTTAAACCTAACCCTGCAAGGTTACAAGAGGTTTCCCATCACTATCTTTATAGTTTCCACACAGTTTTCCAAACCATGCAGCAAAACTATGCAGCCCATTACGAGATTAATAACTTTTTATGTGTAGCTCCGATGTAGCTGATTAAACCTCCAAAATGAATCCATGTTAGTTGGGAATCAACCATAAGAGCCTCCATATTCATCCAACATATTTTATTAGTCACTTTTTGGGTAATTTCTCACAAAAGTTCAGTGGTTCTTCATCAAATCTTCCCATTTCCTCTTCTCCTATCTACCTTATCCCATTTATTCACTCTCTCTTAACGTGGGACCCTTTTAAATGAACCCTAGGCTTAGGTATGGCTGATTTAGGTTTGTTTTCTTGTTTCTAGTGTGTTTGGACTATTCTTTGGGTTTATATCTCCCTCTCCTTGATGTTTTATTCCATTTGTACAAGACTAAGGTAGGTGAATCCATGTTTTTCCTTTCCATTTCTTGTCCATTGATGCTTGATGTTTTAAATTAATTTATAATATTTCAAATCACCTCTATTGTACCTCTTTATGGCTTATTTTTTTATTATAAATTTGTTTGGTGTGGTTAAAAATGTGGTTTTACATGTATCTTGGTTCATTCCCTTATGTATTGTGCCCTATGTGTTTGTTAAAATTGAATTTTTTCCCTTTGGATGAAACTGGATAGTTGAGTGGGGTTTTCCCTGTTCAAATGTTTTGTTAAAATGATTTGTATCATGCTTTTGGAATTTATGTGTGAAACATGGTGATTTATTTGGTATGGTTTGAAACATTTTTTAAGAGGTATTTTTGGTTAATGAACTTGTGATGTATTTTATAAAGGAGTGAGATGGATGGTTTTAGGTTGAAAGTAAATGGTGGATTTTTGAAATTGGGTTTAAAATGCTTTGATTGGTTTCAGAGTGTCCCATAAGATAAAGGCACAACCATGGGTGCACTAGGTGCACACATGGTTGTGAAACCAAGTGAAGATGGAACTCTAGGGCTAGTCTCCCTCAACGGTATCTATTCTCCCCTTCCTTCTATTTTCACTAAAATGTTCCCATTTTTTCAAAAAATGGGGAAGTGGTACTCCTTGTATTTCAAAAGTAAATTCAAATGTGTTCCCCATGGTTTGTCACGGTTTTCCATGAAACATGCTTGGGTGAGTGGTACGGAACTATGGCTATTTTGTATTTTTCAAAAGAGTTTTGGATTCATATTATTGTGAGAGATTGTTTAGAACTTTGGCTATTTAGTCTAAGGGCATGTTTGGCCACTTTGTTTATGTTTGGTGTTTGGGATTTCATTACAAATGGTTTATAAATTTTTTTAATAAATGGTGGAATTTGGTGAAGATAAAGGCCAAGTTGGCATTTGAAACTTGATAATTATAAAGGGTTTTATGTGTGAGATTTTTATAAGGCCAGTATGGCATCTTTGGGGGGTATGTTTGAAAAACCCATCTTTGGTTAAGTCTCTTTTCTCATTTGATGATCAAGAGATGGGAGGGACCCCGATTTGGGTCCTCCTTTTAATTATATTTATTTTATGGAAATAAAATTACATTGACACATCCGAGGAGATTATGGTTTGTGTAGTGTTCTTGGTTATATATGAGGCTTATTGTTTGAATGTGTGCCCCCCATGTGAACATAGCATAGAAACCTAGCATAGCAAGGTGGGACACTAAGAATTATTGTTCCACTGGAACTTCATGTACTATCCAGTGACCCATAGTATGTGGATATGTGGGTTTATTGCTATGGGATTGATTCCATTGGTCTAACCTAAGAAAGTCTCGTTGGGCTTTAGGGTGTTTGATTCTATCATGTATGGCATGCTACTTGGGATGGAGTCATAAGTATTAGTATGTTTTTTTTCCCTCAGAGTTCATATTTTTTTGTGATCCTTCGATATGAGCACTATTGGTACCATTTCCCTTGTTGTGTGTTTAATCATACCCTTTATCTTGGTTTTTTTCTTTTATTGGAAAAACTATGAATGTATGGTTGGTTCTAAAAAGGATTTCAAAGTAGCTATTTTTGAAAAGTTTGTGTGTGTCCCTTTTTCCTTCATTTAATTATATTTGAATTGTAAGGGAAATGGAATTTTTATTTTTATTTTTTTTAAATGAATTTTATATTTGAAAACCTTTTCTTTAATTATAGTTCAAAATAGTATTATTGGAATGGTTTGGAAATGGAATATGCATGGATTCTGTGGGTTACTATTGGTATTCCTACTGAGAATTTTGGTGCTCGTGCCTATATATATCATTCTAGTAGTAGGTTCACTTTTAGTTTAGGTTTTTATGTTTTATATGTATCTTTGAGCAAGGTGGAATTATGGATGGAGGTGACCAAGGGGTCACGTGGAGATCCTGTTGGTGTGGATCGATTTTGGTTTTGGTTGTGGTTTCAGTTTTGTTTAGTTTAATTTCTATATCCTTTGTAACTAAATTATTTTTTTCTGGGATTTAGTTGGTCTATATAGTTATTTGGTCCTAGTTGTTTCATTAGGTTAAATCAATCCCACCCAGTTTATTTTGATGCATGACAATAGTTTCCATCCTAGAGGGACCGGGAACGCCCCTCATGACATGTTGCAGACCAACTCGGGTGACCGGTTTCGAGTCGACCAGGACTGGCTCATGAAAAATAAAATTGTTTGAAAAATTTTAATCATAAATTCAATATTTTTTATTGAGTATATTTTTATATCTTGTATTAGGAATAGTAACTGGGGAAAAAATTCATTACTATTTTGAATGTTAAAAGGGTTAAATATAGGTTAAACTAAATATATAAGCACATAAATTACCAAATAAACAATTATAAATCATTTATTTTATGTTTATTTAGAACCATATATATATTATCTTTGCATTCCGGTTATCTTGGTTCCACCAGACCTTATATATGACTATTATATTTTAATATTCTATGTATTCAAAAGATGGATACTCCACTCACTTATAAAATGGTACCTCATCTCCTTTACTATCAAAATAATTTATCCATTTAACCCAAATAAGATCTACAATAATTATATTTCAACATCATTATCCATGACTTTGAGGTTATTTTATTCCCCAAAACCCCATATAATAATCCATAATATACTATTCATAGGAGGATTCACGGAGAAGATGTATGTGTTCTTAACAAACGTTTACTTGTTTCTTTCTCCTTAAAACTCCAAAATGTTCTATAACCATTTTAATAATATGTAATCTGTATAATTATTATACAGAAATATTTTTATGTTAATGGTATATCCATTTTATATCATCTTCCCATCCTTTTGAGAATGATAAAGTCTCTCATGCATATGTGTGGACCACCACCTACATGAAGCGATGTGGCACATTTTTCATTTCTTATATACATGGGTAAACATAAGGATAGATTTTATGAATACATATGATATCAATTATGTAATTATTATTATTTAATGTTTAATTATTATTTAACTTTAATTCATTTCATCCATCGAAAAGTGGAAATGTCACTCATGCGAATGTATAGGCTACCGTCTCCATGAAGTGATGTAATTCACTTCTCATAAATATTTTATAATAATTTTTATAATAGTCTATATAATTCATAAATATTATTATTATGAAAGTATTAAAATTTTGGAGATGATTAAACAAAGATGAAGGTCATGTACCAAAACTATCGAAATGAAGCATGCATGTAAAGCAGACCAGTTTTCACCCCAAATTACAATTTTAATGAAGAATTGAAAATAAATGGACAATAAAAAATTATAATGGATTAATATATATTAATTTATGTGTTAATATAGTTTTTTAATATATTTATAAAAAACTATATTTATTACACTTTGTTTTTGAACACGTATGAAGTAAAAAAGGGATTGTAGGTGAGGGTTTATGTTATAATCTCATTTATATTAAAGATTATCAATGCTAAATTTTTATTGTGGGAAATAATATGATATTTAACATTTAAACAACTTAATGTTTTATCATACAATGGGTCTTCTGAAATTTTAAGTATTATTACCATTTTTATCACTGTTTTACTTTAAAATATTAAGAAAATGTGTTTAATAAAAACAAACCATGTTTCATCTATGGTCAATGAACATTTTATTTCATTCTCATGTTTTCAATATGTTTTTATATGTCTAAATTATTTTAAAATTTTCAATTTGGACTATTTTATATTTTCCTTCCAATGCTTTAAAATTAATTTTTACAATGTTTTTCTGTTAGTTTATTTATTACTTTTTAAAAATAAATGTGAAAGGAATATTTATTTTAACATTTACCATACAAATAGATTTCTATTCCATCATGAATATTATTTTATTTGAATCTTTAATTAATTTGTTTCAAGGTTTTTTTGAAAAAAAACTAATTTTATAGATGTTTTGGAACTTTTTATTTGTTAATGCTACCTAAAGAAATGAGGATTTTCCTTAATTTCAAAAAAATGTTCAAATTATCTTCTAAATCTATTTTCCATATATATCAACATCCTTTATGGATCTTTATGATTCCCTAGTGATGATATATTATGATAATATACACTTTATTTTATTGGATGTATTATGATGGGATGATTTAACTATGACTCTATTAAATGAATTTTGTTCCCATAAGTTAATTAAGGTATAATGAAATCTTTATAAAACCCAGTTATTTTCAGTAGGATCTATTATGATGAAATAATAAAACAGTTTCAAAACTCATTTCCTTTCCATGTTTTATACGATGATGAAATTATGAATGGTTTTATGATTTTGGGCACACATAGTTTTGGTTTTCATTATGTGATGGGTGGGCCTCAAATTATTTAGTCCTCCAATGAATTGGGTAATGATTAATATATAATGAGATAATATGGAATAGAATGGGAAGTAAGCATAGTTTAGTAAGGGAAACTATCCATTATCATAGTCATAGGATTGAAACCTGACTAAAAAAATGATGGAATTATGATTTAACTGAATCCACCTTGATAGTTTTTGTAGAGATCCTTGACTTGGGAAATGTTTTTTTATGATTTTGTGTATGCCACAAAGATATATCATATGCATATGTTTTGTCATCATGAATCATGATTTATTATTGATGATTCCACACTCTTATGACTTATGTTTTTTATGGAAAATCATTATTTTGTGATTCATGATTAAATATATTTGACTAGTTGGGTGTCACTTTCATAAGCTATGGTCATGATATCATATAATTATTATTATATTATGATCACTTATAATCATTGATTTATGTGTCATATGTTTATAATTATTGGGCATCTAATTTCACCCTTTCTTATATTATCTTTCCCTTGGTTGTGAAGAATGTTTTTAAGTATAATATTTATTATAAGTGTAATGTGTGAGAATAACTTTGTGGGATATGCTAAATATCTTTCCTAAAAAATTATTATGTTTTTAGTTATAACGACACTAAACATTTATGGTTTTGTGGTTTGTTTTGTATTATTTGTATTGAATATTCTTCTAAAATGATATAATATTTAATTAGGTGATGTTTGGTTATCCTTATCCCTTATGAAGGGAATATTCTCTAAATCCTTATGATATCGTATGGTAAGATATAGTTTTTTATAGAATGTAATATACGCATGGTATCAGGATTAAATATAATCTTTCTTGGTATATTTTATTCTTTCATATAGGGATATTTTATTATGGATGCTCGATCATGTCATATTTCTAATATAGTAGATTCTTAGTTCTATGAGTTGAATGGTTTGATTCTTTTAGAAATTCCTTCACTCAATTATCCATCAGAATCATAAGGAATTAAACTTTTTATCCCCTATATATTGGTTATCATTGATTATAAATTTCAAAAGATGAAATAGATGGGAGGAGATATTGGCTAAGGGTTACATGAGATTTAACCAAAGAAATTTACAAGTACATTTATGAAAAATAATGAGTAAATGCATAGGCTCAAAGAGATTCCCTATAGTATATGTAAAGTATGTTTTTTCATGGGTAGTATAGGTGTTCTTTGTTGAAACCTTTAGCCGAAACTCTCTCTATACTAAAAGTATCTTCTTTCTTCATTATTTTATTCAGATATACAAGTATTTTGTGAAGGAAAAAAATGTTTTTTTACAAAATTTTGGGTGATTAGATGGAACTCGTGGATAAACCTTTGAAGGAATATCCTTTTGGTTGTTCCATTGTGGTATTTATCAATATCAGAAACAACTAAAAGGTTATTGTTTAATATGATGTAGTGTACACATTCTTTAATTAAAATTTACATGATTTCAGTTTCAAATGAATGTTGTTCTTTGTAATTATGCATTTACTAAATTTTTTACTACTTTGATTGGTCATTAATCACTCCGTAGAATGATTTTAGTGGTATCAAATATGTAACATGGTTTTTGGTTCATGAATTCATCCAGAAAATAATTGTTTCAAAAATTGTAAAACATGTCGCATTCACTATCATCAAATATGATTGACAATTTTGTTTCTTCCTCATTGAGTCATTCTATATGATATGGGATATAATAGCCAATAACTGAGTAAAAATACCTTAATTATGTATTAATATTTTTATATGACATCAAGATATTTTATTTAATGATAGTGTTGTGTCATGGGTTTTAAAATAGGGCATCATATTTTATTTTTCATATTTATATGGATGATAAAACAAGATTGAGTAAAAAGTGTTGAATTTTCCATATATAATGGTAAAATTCAGATAAATACGGTTTTTTTCACCTCCCCCCTATGTATGTATAGATCCTTTTATTTTCCACATAAGTTAAAACATGAATACATAACAGTTACTCAGTGCATAAGGGTTACTTACATAAGGGTGGCAACAATTTTTTATACTCTATGAATAATGGTTTTTCATTATCACCCTATAATTAGGTAATCAAATAATGTCTTGAGATTTGGTTTTAATATTGTTTTTAAACACTAAGAGTTATGATAACATATAAATAGAGTTTGTTTTATTCATATCCCCTATTGAAAAAAAGTGTTGTCTTCTAAACTATCCAAATGTAATATATGATATGATCAATATGATTCCTAGTATAAATAACCAAATAGTGGGAGTAATGGAAAACTTTAATCATTTCATAATGAAAATATGGATATTTTTTACTAATGGATATATTTAATTTTAGATTGTTCATCATTCCAATGGGATAACATTTAATACAAAACATTATTAAATGAATGTAAATAATGATACTCATCTGATAAAATATTACGTTGTAGAAAATAACATTTTCATCACAAAAATTTACTTTGATATTATTACTTGAAAATAATAGTCTTGAAGTAATAAAATTCTAAGAAATTTAACTTAATAAAATTTTATAAATAACAGAGATTCTAGGTTTTAGTGAAAACCATTCATTGTAACAAAATATTAAAGTAGTTTAAAAAATTAATCTAGATGCTTATAAGAAGCATAGAATGATTAAATTAATATGTAAAATGTATTCCATAAAAAATGACTAAAATTATATTAGTCTCCAATCATATACTCAATATGATTTTAAATGTTAATGATTTAGTCAGGCTAGAGGTTTTCTTAATTATTTTTATCATTATTGAATTCATTTTTGATCATTAGTGGAAATGTTCCCACAATGTGTATGTGTTCAAGATATGTGTACCCTATTTTCTAAAATTGTTGATAATAGATGAATTGGACCTATGATTTCCATTTATGGGTTTATGTCAACAGTAAAATGGGGTAAAATTTCAAACTGTAAGAATAAAAATTAGTTCGAGCCTAAAAAATGTTTATTCAAATATCTTGTAAAATTCATTGAAGCCTAAATTTATCATGAAAGAGGAGTGATGATTCCATCCAATCAAAATTGTCCAAGATATCTAAAAGGGATTTCTAGATTCTATGTAAGGTCCAAATAATGTATCAAAATTATGGAAATCAATTATTTAGGTTTTTAAATGTATATGATATTTATTGTATACTTTACAAATTTTTTAAATAAAAAAGAGTATAAAATCAAGGTAAGGATTGATTGTGCTTCTAGTTTTCATTTTATTGTTGATTTAAAGGGTTACTACATCAAATATTTGAATTTAAAGGAATATATCAGGGTCATATGGATCTAAGTTAAGGAAGCGTATAATTATATCATTTATATTTTTGATAAGAGAAGTTGTTTACAAACAATGATTTGTTATAATAATATGAGATGATTAATTCAATACTCAAGGTTTATGATTTTTCAGATTTTATAACCTTTTTAAGAAGAGAAGTATAAAGAATTATCTAGGATAAATTTTTTCCTTCAATTGTTTGTTTATAAGGTGTTACCTCCACCCATCTATTGAATATTTAATGAATAGTAATATTTTAACAAAATTGATCTCAATACATAGAATTCCATATATGATAAAGAAACGATAGTTTTTTTATTAAATGTTCTTGTTTAATTTAATATATGTTATTTCCAAAAAAAAGATATTATTTTTTTAGAATGAAAATTTAAAAGTAATATAGTTTTGAATAGTCTTGTGGGGTTATGTTTGAACTTAGACAAGTTCAATGTTAACAAATAAAAAATTATTAAAATCAAAGTTGAATGTTTTTTTCACAGAATGTCAAAACATGTTTTAGGTTATGTTGGTAAATAAAAAATGTAATCAGATTCATTTAGTTACAACAATAATGTGAATTACACTTAATATTCAAAATTAATATAGTAAATTTTGGTAATGTTTTAATATAAATAGTTACATTAGATAAAAAGTATTATCAAGGAATAAATTTGATCGAAAGGGTCCTAATAATGATTATGAAACACTTAGAATAGTTCTATGTTGATAATTGAAGTTATTGACATTATAAATTTGATGTTGTGGACTTAATGAATTTGAATATGTTCAATGAGTTGAACATTATGAATTTAAATCCTAAATCACATCATTTTTCTAAGAATATTTCTTCAAAAATGTTACTCAATAAAGAGTTTTGTGAGGGATTTTTAGAAAATGGTCACTTAGAGATGTGGAATGAATTACCTAGAAATTAAATATGTTTATAAAACCTCTTGAATATTTATAAAACAGAAGTATTATCTAGAATTCTATCTTATCTAATATGTTATAAATGAACTTAAGTATTTTTTAGTTAAAATATTTTAAAATATTATAAGAATATTGAATATATCATTTAATATAAAACGTAATCTTTGATTTATCATTCATTCATATAAGATTCAATTATGTATATATTGATATACATTTCAAAAAGTGTAATAGTAATTAAACTCTAAAAGAATGACTTTAAGTTATTCCTAAATGATGTTGTTTAATGAGTATTGTAGGTTATAATGAATGTTTAAGGTTAGCATAGGTATGGTTCTTGTATCTGGATCAGGAATATGCTTATGAGGCCATAATTGTGTTTTGTAAAATGTAAGAACCATGATGTATACCAATTGGAGTGTAATACACTATGTTTTTGGTATACTAAAGGTGTATGGTACATATTTATAGTTTCCACTACCAAAGGTTGGAGTGATACCTAGAATGAGAACCTTTACACTTAGATACCTTTCATAGGTAATCCTTGAGGATTAGATAATCAAGGGTTGTTGGGTATATTGTGGTCATGTAATTGGTTGGAGCTCATCCAAGATGATATTTTTCCTCTCATATAATGAGTAAGACATATGGGACAATGATTTATATAACCTGATGAATGGTATTTCCATATGAAGATAGTGTATTGTATGGGTTTATTCATCTATCCCTAGAAATACTAGGTTCACTTAAGGGGGTGAATTAGTGAACAATATTCATTTTATTTATATTATGATTTCTTAATAAATCAACCTTTATCACTTGTTAGAGTGGTTGATTTCACTACACAACTCCCATACACTATGGAAGTAAACAAATTGGGACACTCAATGTATGATGTTATCCTCTCCAAATAATAGGACAATTCCTGCCCTGATTTGGAATCACCCAATACCATAAGATCTAGTACAATATGAATTATGGGTACAATGAGTAGGGAATATTTTAAACTCATTATATATGATTAATCAAAACTATTATATCTTGAAAATTATCTAGACAAAATGTAAGGTTTTTATTTATATTCGAGGTAGGGATTATCCGTCAACTATGTTGTAAGTCTCTACATAATATAAATTGACCTCATGTATAGGAATTAACAATCACCTTTGATTATTGTCTCCTGGTAATAGAAATTTCCCTCACACTACTAATATATTATTAAAACAATAGTGGCTAGACTGTATTCTTCTTTCTTACAAATAATCATTATGATGATTGCATGCACAAACTAGTGTTCTCTTTCTCTTCTATTTCTTATGCATGAAACTCTTTCAAGTACTATCTTCCTCTTTAACCATTATATATTTTTATCTTTCATTATGAAAATTGTATTTCAAACACTGTCCTCTTCTACTATATCTATGTGAACTACACTAAATCATCTTCTTCTTTTATTTATGTCAAAAATATTCTCAAAAATTTATTTACAGAGAACACTCCTCTTCTACATTAACTTAGTGTCTGAAATACCCTCTTGTTTTATCTCGCACAATAGTGTCATCAATATGTTCAAATTGAAATTTAAAATTAATATTTTAACAAATAATGTCTTCTTATTAACTCTTAAATTCTTTATCTTTCCCTATCACATTTTTATTCATATATTTGAACTCTTATCTGAGCCACTCTAACATAATATAAGACCCTAACATGTTCCCAAGTGAATATAAAGTAACTTCTTCTATATTCTTTGTAGGAATTTTTTTAATGTTTTTAGGGACCTTGTTATCCCTTTTCATGAATCCCAAATCACATTTCGGGATGTTTAAGCCATAAATGAATAGGTTTAGAAACATCTCGAATAAAATTTTATTCAGAATATTAATTTTCATACTTATATATTTTTCTATAAATTTTGTCTAGCTAGTGCTCCCTATGAATTCCATGTACCCTATGAAGTTCCTAATGTACTTTCATTTTTCAAATTATCAGAATTTATATTATCATATACCTTAAAAAGTGTCCTCATATGGGTTATTTTACCCTTTAATGTATCTTGGTACCCTATGAAAATCAGAATTCCTGAAAATGTTCCTTATACCATTTGAAGATACTTTGTACCCTATGAAGTCTTTAGTGTACCTTACAAACTAGAACTATACCTTATGAACGTAACTTACAATGCTCATAGTCCTATAAATTTCAAAAATTGGTGTACCTTATGATGATCTCCATATACCCTATAAAGTTACCATATTATGTATATACCCTATGAAAATTCATTCTCATTTCATCTCAAACTTAATGACCTCAAAAATAAGATCAAATCCTTTACAAATAAAATCCAATCATCATTAAACTTTCCAAAACATATCATATCATCTTAGATGTCTTATTTTAGAAGAGATTGAACATGATTTATGTATTGATAACAAAATCCAACAAAATATCCATATCTACATTAACATCTAAATTTTAATCTACTCTAGATGAAAAACCAATATTTATAATAACATTTTCCTTAATAATTACTAAAAAATGAAACATTTTCAAAACAATGTGACACCCCAAGCTTCCATGGTACGCATATCATTAAATAATGAAATATATTGCGTTGTACGGAACTTCGAGTTATAGCACACCAAAACCAATCAAACTAGCCATTATGAATATTAATACCCGCTTTTATAAATTTTAGAAATTTTAATTTTCAAAATGGGCTTTATTTTTGGATTTAAAATATCAAAATTAGCTATGGATGAATTTTTGGTATTTTTCTAAAAACTTTTAATTTTTTATCAATAGTGACAAACACTAGTTTATTGTTTAAAACCAACTTCTATTTAAATAAATATTTTTATTATTTGAATTTATTATAAAGTAAAAAATAGATACATAATATAATGCCCCATCCTTATACATTACTTAATCTTGAGTTATTTCAAGAATACACATTGAGGATCTTTTCAGGATTAGAGTTTCAGAGAATTAGGACATAACTATTACATCTCAAAGATTACAAAGTAGACACATCCACTCAGTTTCCATTTTTTTCAAAAAATAAAAACTCTTGAACAAAAGATTCATGTCTAGTTCCTTGTTTTTGATAGCCTAAAATTTTCTTGATCCCATCCTTGACCCTATTCCACTTTATGTCCTGTGAAAAACATTTCAAAAATTGGGATGAGCATAAAAAGCTCAGTAAGTGTTATAATAATACAGAAAGAAAACATTAGTCCATGATAGATAAGAATAAATGAAATAATACTTCAATCATAAAACATATGCACTTTAACATAACTCATTAAATCATAATATTTATGAATAACTCATAGAAATATTAAGACATAAAGGAAACTTGAGGAATTCATAACATTCTTACGTAGGGAGTAGCCCTCATGGTTATGTTTGGAATACCAATCACAGTATATTCCCTAAATCACTTTGGTGAAACCTTAGTGTTTAACTCATTCGCGTTACCTAATGCATTGGTGATATATATCGGGCTCACCCGCCCTTAGTTTATCACGGAACCACCCGTCTTCACAAACAATGCCCAAGAACCATAACATAATCGTATCACATAAAACATGCATAAAAGAAACAAAACATTTCCACATTTCAATCACAAGATATCAAAAACACATTGATATAATCAAAAAATTATCAAGACCATTTTCAATACCAAAATAAAAGAATATTAAAACATTGTATTTATTTTTCCTTTAAAAAACATTATGGCTTGTAGAGGAAGCTGAAACTCAAATAATGGTCACGGCGGTGAAGAAGTCGTTGTCGCCGCATATGTAAGACAAAAACATTCCCTTTTTTCATTTAGTAAAATTCTTTGTATAAAAATATCCCTTTAGAATAAAACTAAAAGTGAATGGGTTTTATGCACCGTATAAAACAAAGTTATCTATAGAACAAAATGTTCCCCAATGAAAGGAGATTGAGATGAAGTCCCTTACAAAGTCAGGTTACTTAGATTAAGGATAAATCAATTACATGATTATGTGTGGAAAATATAGATACACCTAACATAAGAGTATATTAAGTGTAAACCAATCAGAGGTCATCCACACATATTCATAGTATGACATAATCATGAATTTTTTGTTTGACCCAAATAATGGAAAATGGGTTAAGAAGTTCCCCTATAGAAATTCAACAGCCTAATGGCGTCATTTTAAAATTCAGAAAATGAGACGATGAGAGATAAAAAGGGTATATTATCACTTGGACAAATCATTTACAGTAATAAGGATATATAATAACATATCACAATATAAGAAGATGTAAATTAAATGACCTAACAAAAAGAAGACTTTTAAAAAGAGGAGGGTGAAAGGTTCCCTTACCGAGTTGGGTAACTTTTGAAACGTACACCCCATGAAATAAGGGTCAAAAAATGAAAATGTAAATACCCATAAATGAGAGTATATTACACAATTATTATAATAATGGGAAGTAAATACACCACACCAGAGGAAATAGTGGCAAATGTAGCATGAATCTCACGGGAATAAAAAGTGAGATAAAAAACCCCATACCTCATTGTAATCAATCGAGTCGTATGACCAAAATATAATAAACACAATGTGAATCACAGAATACCATGAATATAAATAGAATAATGATAATATATATCAAATGTAAGAACACAATACACCACATTATATAACTAAGTACCGATCAAAGGAAATCTCACAGAATTAAAAGTGAGATAAGAAATCCCCTTACGAAAATTCGGTAGCATAACGGCGCCACTTAAAACATCCAAAAATGGATTGAAGATATCAATTATGGTCTCTCATAATATGAACATAAAAATTATAGTAAGTGGAATATAGTAGAACATCCCCCAACATAAGAAAGAGGAGCTTAAAATAAGTGACATAAAAGAGAGTACTTAAAAAGAAAGATAGAGGATGGATCCCTTACCTCAAGTCCGACTTGTCTGTTTCATTTCTTTATATTCTTGAATAATAAACTAGAGTTAATTTATACATTACTAATAACATTTTTCACGTTAATTATTCCTTTTATGAAACTTATTACCATGTTATGAACATTATGAAATTATTTAGGTTTACAACGGTCGTTCTGTCGATCATTGGTACTTGAGTCAAAAATAAACTTCTTATAATTACAAGTCGTTCATGTGGTAAAATATCCATTATATCCAGAATTATATTCATGATGTAGATATCATATATATAATAAATATCCAGTAAATACTTTCATTTATAATATTACATAACATTTATAGGTAAGAAATGAAATGCACCATTCATGGAGATGGTAAGTCGTGCGTACACATGAACGCTACTTTCATTTCTATTTCATATTTAATGGAATTAAAAATAAATTATATATATATATATATATTTTAATTTCATTATAATATATATGTTATATAGGTCACATAATTTCATTAATTTCATTCTTTATACATTCCATGTATTGCATGAACGAGTCACATCACTTGAGGTTGCGGTAGTCCACACTTCCTCAAAGGAAATTATCGCATTTGCACAACATCAAAAGCATAAAGGTATGTTTTAAATGTAAAATAAATAAGAATAGAGATTTAATAAATATAATATATATCATTAATAAATATATTTCCATAACAATTTCCACCATGAGTGGTGGTAGGAGAATATAGAACAATTATCGTTTCGTGAGGCAGTAATTCGCCATCCACAGAAACAATATGTTCTTTAACCATTAGACAGAGGTGTGTGTAAGTGTAGCTCGAATAATTCTAATAAAAACATCCTAGTATATTGAATATTCTATTTTTGTTATAAAATAATTGAATAAAAATATTTTAGGGGGTTGGAAAAGCAAAATAAAACAAAAGAACATAAGAGAGAAAATTACCTTTATATCGGGTAACTCCTCCTGGTTTGAACCAAAAGGGTTTCATGAATAGCTTTCTGCCTAAGGTAAGGATTCTATGATAAAGAGAGGTATGTGGAGAGATTATATGAGCAGATTTTGGTCGAGCCAAAGGCTTTAGAGGTGTGGGTAAGGGGGTAGAGGTGGGGGCCTTTTGTAAGAGGGAGGAGGGGCACTCTTGGAAAGTCTTGAAAAGTTACTTTATTGTAAAATAATTTTCGGATATTAAAGGTCTCACAATTATATATTTCGCGTATAGGTGATAAAGGTTCGAAATCCACCCATCCAATCGGTTTTTTACAAGTGTAAGTCTTAGATTTTACCTTATCTTCTCATTTTATTTGAATCGTTCATTAATGAGGTATTCGCTGCATCATCATGGTGTCATAAATAAATTTATTTATATAATGTCTAAAATTATAAAACAAATACCATGATGTAGTAAATATTTTTATCTTTCTAATGAATATTTATAGTCAAAAATATGACTTGTATAAACCAATGTAATAATTGTTTTAGTAAAACAATACATGTTTGTGACACTTTTATTTTTACTTTAAATAAAAAGTTATTAATGTCATTTTCTTACCCAAGTGGCTCCATGGGGTCCCCAAGTTGACCAATGGATTTTCTTGGTCGGCCATGAGTTATCAAACATGTGTAGAACAAGTGTAAAGGTAATTTCATATTATTATATCATTATATTTACCTTAAATAACACTAATTACCTTTAATCATGATTAATAAATCTTAAAAGTTACTATTCACCAAAAAATTATTTTAATCTCATTGAACCACATTTTACATCCGAATGAAAACCATTTATGTTGTATTTTTAAAATTAAAATCACGGAGATGGTAAAATTTCATTTGAATGAAAAATTATTTTTTTTAACGACCACTTAGTGGTTTCACTATTCATCAAAAATTGATGTTTTTCTGAAAAATACCAAAAATTTACACTAAGCTATATATGATATTCCAAATTCAAAAATGATATCCATTTTACCAAATTAAAAACATATAATTTGAATTAATTATTTTTATAATCAATTCCTGGTGTCAAAACAAATAGCGTGTTTTTAAGAAACAATATCTATTAAAAGATTGACACTTTTTTATGTACAATTTCAAAGTGAAATTAATTAAAATTACCACCATTGGATTAAATGGTAAAAATATATTTTAATTAACCATTAACACCAATTAAAAAGATAATATATCCTTATAAATAAATTAGATTAAAAAGTACTTTTGAAATAAAACACAGTATTTTTCACTATTCATTAAAAAATGAATATTATCAGAAAAATAAAAAAAATCCACCCAAAGTAAATTTTGATGATACGAATCTAAATAAAAAAATTATTGTTTCAAAATAGACATATGAATGTGACCAAAACATGATTTAAATAGGGTTCTCAATCAAAAGGCAGTAAATCGGTCTTTTACTGTAAATTATGCTTAAAATTAGATTCATTTACATTTTAAGCCTCTAAATTTTATTGGATAAAAGTAAATACATCAAACATCTATAATAATATTGTAGTTAGTTGTATTCATTCCCTCCAATACAACTACTAGGTGTCAACTACCATTTAAAATAATTTTATTAATAGTGTACAATGTAAGATTTCAAAGAAACTCGTTGTTGCGTATTGGGTATGCCATCTTACATAGAATATCCTTTAAAGTAATATTAATATTTTATTCAAAAATATTAATAAATATGTAAATGTAATATTCTTTATTTACCTGGGATGTTACATCCTTCCCCCCATTGGGAATTGCGTCCTCGCAACTTTTTTTACAAAAAAATTGGGCTCGAAAACTTCATTGAAAGCCCCACATCGGAACAAGAGTCAGTAAAACAATTACATTAAAATAATGAAAGAGAAGTACATATGTCACACAACTAAACCCATAATATGATTCCATAAAAACATGGATATGGAGGAGAAAACAAAGGGTCATCTTCTGATGGAGAGTGATAGAAAACATGATTAGGAGAAAGTTAACCCCATGAAAATTAGAAACTTATGATGGGTTAAACGGTATGTGATTCCCCAGTAGGAAAAGTTAACAGACAATATTTTTGTTTTAAGTTACTTTTCAAAGAGGAATTTATTTATGAGATTAACTAAATCATAAGTAAACATACTCACTTGTAATGTAGACTTTCATCTTTTACTAGATTTCTAACACAAACTCATATTTTCTCAAAATGATGAGTATTTCAGGATGCCTTGTTCATATTAAGAGTGCAATAATCAACTTCTAGAGAGTCACCTAACCCAAAAAATATGAACTATATATTTCCCATGTCTTTAAACAATAACCTAAAACAAAAATTATTAGTACAAGATCAGATAATACCCGAAAAAAAGATAATCTTTTACAAGAAGAAAAACTACTCTTAATCTCCAAAATTTTTCAAACAACCCAAAGTTCAACAAAGACCATTCAATAAAAAATTTCCCTTAAAATTCATCAAAAATAATCCAACCTAATATTGAAACCCAAATCTTTGAAGGATTTAATCTCATAGTCTTCCAAGGTAAATCTTAACATTTACCTCCAAAGAACATCAGTTACTCTTAAAGTCTCATACTGAAAAGTAATTAGCCTAAAAACATATCCACCATGACAGGTCAATAGTTTCTATAGATAACACAAAATCAACTTATTATTGATTCATAAAATGATATAACTAAAAATAATTTGTCATACTAACCAGAGACATCACGTAGTCCAGTGGTAGGTGATAAATATCAGTCGCACTTTGGTTGTGGGTTTGATTCCCGCAGCTTGGCCCGGCACGATGGGTTGTCACATGGTCTGCGTGTTGTCCCTTTCCCAAAACTATATAATTCTTAAAACATTCCCCAAAAAGAGATAAAATCTTATATAAAAAAATTTAACCTCAATTTTATCTCATCCATTTCATTTTCCATGATATAGTAACCCATAATTACCTCAAAAGTAAAGAACATATAAACCCTAATGGTTACCATTATAATTATTACTTGAACTTCCACCTCGAGTTGGTTCTCTCGTACATGATGCATTAGAGAACTCACCATGGTTCAAGTGGTTAATCATTACTCTTTTCTAATTGGTTTAGAATAACCACGAGATTCCTCATTGAATCCCCCATTTCATCCAGTCTCTTAATCAGAGAACCACCACAGTTTCCTTCAAACCCATTGTCACTTTGGTGCCTGCTAGATCCATCCATTTACTAAAACCAAAAATGTCAGTGTGAGTATATCAACATAATCATCATGTACTAATGAGGAATATCAACACTAAGATATACTTACTAATTCACTTTATCTAAAAACTATGACTCTTTCTGAAATCCTAGCCATTTTGGTAATGTCACTTATGCTTAAAGAATACCATAACCTCTAAAGTTATCTAAAATGACCTTTGATACCAACTATATAGACCCATCCTTAAACATTACATAATATTGAATTATTTCATGAATACACATTGAGGACCATTTCAGGTTTCCAGTTTTATAGAATTAGGACATAACTATTACATCTAAAAGATTACAAAGTAGACACATCCACTCAGTTTCCATTTTTTCACAAAATAAAAACTCTTGAACAAAAGAGTCGTGTCTAGTTCCTTGTTTTAGATAGCTTGAAATTTCCTTGATCCAATCCTTGACCCTATTACACTTTATATCCTATGAAAAACATTTCAAAAACATGGGATGGGCATAAAAAACTCAGTAAGGTTTATAACAATACGGAATGAAAACATTAGTCCATGTATACATAAGAATCAATGAAATCATACTTCACTCATAAAACATAAGCACTTTAACATAACTCATTAAATCATATGAGTTATGAATAACTCATAGAAATTATAAGCCATAAAGGTACCTTGAGGCATTTATAACATTCTTACGTTGGGAGTAACACTCATGGTTATGTTTGGAATACCCATCACCGTATATTCCCTAAATCTCTTCAGAGAAACCTTAGCATTTTACTCATTCAAGTTACCCAATGCATTGGAGAGCTATATCGGGCTCACCCGCCCTTATTTTATCACGAAACCACCCGTATTCATAAACAATGCCCAAGAACCATAACATAATCGTATCACATAAAACATGCATAAAGGAAACATAACATTTCCACATTTCAATCACAAGATATCAAAAACCCATTGATATAATCCAAACATTATCAAGACCATTTTCAAGACCAGAATAAAAGAAAATTAAAACATGGTATTTATTTTTCTTTTAAAATAATGTTATAGATTGCAGAGGAATCCAAAACTCAAATAATGGTCACAGTGGTGGAGAAGTCGTTGTCGCCACATACGTAAGACCAAAACATTCCCTTTTTTCAGGTAGTAAAATGCTTCGTATAAAAAAAATCCTTTTGAATAAAAGTAAAAGTGAAAGAGTTTTATACACCGTATAAAATAAAGTTGTTTATAAAACAAAATATTCCTCAATAAAAGGAGATTGAGACAAAGTCTCTTACAAAGCCTGTTTCCTTAGATTAAGGATAAATCAATTACATGATTATGTGTGGAAAATATAAATACACCTAACATAAGAGGATATTAAGGGTAAAACAATCATAGTTCATCCACACATATTCCTAGTATGACATAATCATAAATTTGAGGTTTGACCCAAATAATTGAAATTGGGTTAAGAAGTTACCTAATAGAAATTCAAAAGCCTAACGACGTCAATTTAAAATTCAGAAAATGAGACGATGAGAGATAAAAAGGGTATATTATCACATGGAAAAATCAATTACAGAAATACGGATATATAATAACATATCCCAACATAAGAATATCTAAATTAAAAGACCTAACAAAAAGAAGTCTTTTAAAAAGAGTAGGGTGAAAGGATCCCTAACCGATTTGGGTAACTTTCGAAACTTACGCCACATGAAATAAGGGTATTACAATGAAGATGTAAATACCCATAAATGAGAGTACATTATACAATTAGTAGAATAATGGGCATTACATACACCACACCAAAGGAAATAGTGGTAAATATATCATGAATCTCATGTGAATAAAAAGTGAGATAAAAACCTTATACCTCATTGTAATCAATCGAGTCGTATGACCAAAAGATAATAAACACAATATGAATCACAGAATAAAAATAATATAAATAGAATGTTTATAATATATATCAAATGGAAGAACATAATAAACCACTTGAAATAAATAAGTGGTGATCAATGTAAATCTCATGGAATTAAAAGTGAGATAAGAAATCCCCTTACGAAAATTCAGCAGCCTAACGGTGCCACTTAAATCTTCTAAAAATGAATTGAAGATATTAATTATGGTCTCTCATAATATGAACATAAAAATAACAGTAAGAGGAATATATAATAACATCCCTCAATATAAGAAAGAGGAGTTTAAAAGAAGTGACATAAAATAGAGTACTTAAAAAGAAAGAGAGAGGTTGGATCCCTTACCTCAAGTCCTACTTGTCTTGTTCATATCTTTATATTCCTGAATAATAAACTAGAGTTAATTTCTACTTGATTAATATCCTTTTTCAATTTCATTATTCCTTTTATATCACTTATTACCATGTTATAAACATTATGTAATTATTTAAGTTTATAATGGTCGTTCTGTCGATCATTGGTACTTGAGTCAAAAATAAACATCTTATAATTACAAGTCGTTCAGGTGGTAAAATATCCATTATATCTAGAATTATATTCATGATGCAGATATCATATATATAATATATATCCAGTATATAATTTCATTTATAATATTACATAACATTTAAATGTGAGAAATGAAATGCACCGTTCATGGAGACGGTAAGCCGTACCTACGCATGAACGCTACTTTCATTTCTATTTCGTATTAAATGGAATTAAAACTAAATGAGATATATATATATTATAATTCCAGTATAATATATATGTTTTATCGGTCACATAAGTTCATTAATTACATTTTTATACATTCCATGTATTGCATGAATGAGTCACATCACTTGAGGGGGCAGTAGTACACACTTCCTCAAATGAAATTATCGCATTTGCACAACATGAAAAGCATAAAGGAATGTTTTAAATGTAAAATACAGAATCATATAGAGTAAAAAAGTATAATATATATAATAAATAAATATAGTTCCATAATAATGGCCACCATGAGAGGTGGTAGGATAAGATAGAACAATCATCGTTTCATGAGGCAGTAATTCACCGTCCACGGAAACAGTATGTTCTTTAACCATTAGACAGATTTTTGTGTAAGTGTAGCTAAAATACTTCTCATAAAAACATACTAGTATTTTTAAGATACTGGTTTTATTACCAAATAAAATAATTAAAAGAGTTTAGGGGGTGGGAGATGCAAAATAAAACAAAAGAACATAAGATAGAAAGTTACCTTTAAATAGGTTAACTCATCTTGGTTTGAACCAAAAAAGTTTTTTGAAGAGATTTCTGCCTAAGGTAAGGCTTCTAGGATGAAGAGAGGTATGTGGAGATATAAAATAAGAAGAGTTTCGTTGATCGAAATGCTTGAGAGGTGTGGGTAAGGGGGTAGAGTTGGGGGCCTTTTATAAGAGGGAGGAGGGGCACTCTTGGAAAGTCTTGAAAAGTTACTTTATTATAAAATTATTTTCAGATATTAAAGGTCCCACAATTATATATATCTATTATATGGTGATAACGATTCTAAATCCACCCATCCAATAGGTTTTGGACAAGGGTAAGTCTTAGATTTTACCTTATCTACTTATTTTATTTAAATCATTCATTAATGAGGTAATCGATGCATCATCATGGTGTCATAAATAAATTTATTTATATAATGTCTAATAATTAATAAAAAAATATAATGATGTATAAAATAATCTTAGATTTCATGTGAATATTTTTAGTAAAAATAATTACTTTTATAACCCCATGTAAAAAAAATTTAGTAAAACAATACATGTTTGTGACACTTTTATTTTTATTTTAAGTAAAAAGTTATTAATGTCATTTTCTTACCCAAGTGGCTCCATGGGGTCCCCAAGTTGACCCATGGGTTTTCTTGGTCGGCCATGACTTATCAAATATGTTTAGGACAAGTTTAAAGGTAATTTCATATTATTATATCATTATATTGACCTTAAATTACACTAATTACCTTTAATCGTGATTAATAAAACATAAAAGTTACTATTCCCCAAAAAAATATTTTAATCCCATTGAACCAAATTTTACATCCTAATGACAACCATATTTGTTGGATTTTTGAAATTCAATTCACAGAGGTGGTAAAATTTCATTTAAATGAAAAATCGGTTTTTTTAACTACCACTTAGTTGTTTCACTATTCATCAAAAAATTGATGTTTTTCCGAAAAATACCAAACATTCACCCTAAGATATATTTGATATTCCTAATTCAAAAATTATGTCCATTTTAGAAAATTCAAAACATAAAAGTTGCATTAATTATTTTTATATTCAATTCCCACTATCAAAACAAATAGCGTGTTTTTAAGAAACAATGTCTATTAAAAGATTGACACTTGTTTATGTACAATTTCAAAGTGAAATTAATTCCAATGACCACCATTGGATTAAATGGTAAAAAATATTTTAATTAAACTTTAAAACAAATTAAAAATATTATCTAACCTTATAAATAAATTATATTAAAAATCACTTTTGAAATAAAATATAGTATTTTTCACTATTCATGAAAAAACGAATTTTATCATAAACATACCAAAAATCTACCCAAAGTAAATTTTGATGATACGAATCTAAAAAAATATTTATTTTGTCAAAATAAACATATAAAAGTGACAAAAACTAGATTTAAATAGGGTTCTCCATCAAAAGGCGGTAAATCGACCTTTTAATGTAAATTATGCTTAAAATCATATTCATTTACATTTTAAGCCTCTAAATTTTATTGGATAAAAGTAAATACATCAGAAATCTATAATCATATTGTAGTTTGTTGAATTAATTTCCCCCCAATACAATGTCTAGGTGTCAACTACCATTTAAAATAATTATATTATTAGTGTGCAACGTAAGATTTCAAAGAGACTTGTTGTTGTGTATTGGGTACGCCGTCGAACTTAGAATATCCTTTAAAGAAATATTAATATTTCATTCACAAATATTAATAAATATGAAAATTTAATATTATATATTTACCTGGGATGTGACACATAATACATATATTAGTTCAATTTCATTCATTGGAGTCATTTTATAATTAAAATAGATATATAAAATTTTATTGAACTATTTAACACCTTTTACCTGTTGTCTAGGAACATTTGAGAATTTGCATAAAATGTAATTTTACCAGTTATGTGAGTTTAATTTCAAAAATATAAGAAACATGGTTGACATTATTAAGTAAAATGTGGTTCAATATGATGAAAATAATTTTAGGTGTATTGTAACTTTTGAATTTTATTTACCACGGTTAAAAGTGAATAGGGAAATTAAAGGTAAAAAATTATATTATAATTACCATAAAACAAGTACTAATTCAATTAGATAAGTGTTTTAGAACGTAATAATCCTTAGGAAGAAAATATTATCCTCTTTTATCCACTTGGATAATATTAGGACATTTATTATTATTTTATTTAAAGAAGATTTTAAAGTGTAAAATTCAATGTTTAATAACTAAACCATTTTTTAAATAGGGTTACACACAATATATACTCGACTATAAATATTCATTGGAAATATAAAAATATTTACTACATAATGTTATTTTATTTATAATTATTAGATATTAAATAATTTGTTTTATTTATGACACAATGATGATCGAGTAATTACCGTATTTATGAAATATTAGAATAATTGGTATTATAAATATCAAAATAAAAGTAAATTAAGGCTTATGATTAAATACTATAATTTTATAGGTTAATATGACATGTTAGGTTTGATTAGATAAGTTTTTTTAAGCTATAAGGTTGTTATAACTTTCACAAAAAAATTCCAAATAGTGTCTTGATTGACATAAATTAATCCTTAAAAAATACTATATTATTGGTTGATATAATATTCCCAAAAAAATAAGGTTAGGAAAAAGTGGTTAAATAATATTATATATGTAATTAATTAACCTCTTTAGGGTATCTTGGAATTTTAGTGTAATGTTATTAACCATATTGTGTAAGAATACAAGAAGACACAGTAAAAGATAAACTATGTAACTAAGAGATAAATATAAAAGATAAGGTCGAAATGGTGACCTAAAATTGTCTAAATCCTATTGGTTGAAATTATTTAGACCCATAACCACCTAATTCTCGAAATGAATTAAATTGGAGCCATTATTAACCGAAAATGATTGTATAATAAATTAATATTTTAATCTTTTCCTAAAGTGACCCTCACCCCTCTTATGAAAGGGCACTTCCCGTTCTCTCAAAATCACACCACCAAAGCCATTGGGCTCTGCCAAACCCAGCACAAATATCCTCCCAATTTCCTTAAATTAAACCTAGGGTCCTTATTTTGATAAAAAATCCAACCTAATGAGCCCTTTTGATCAAATCAAAAGGAAGAACCTGAAGAAGAGGTAAATATTTCATCACCTCTTTCAAGTTCTTTTTCTAATTCCACTTCCTCTTTCTTTGTTGTTTCAATTACAAAATAATAACTCTAGTATATTATATATAATGTGATGTTATTATAAAAATTTTACAACCATATTCATTATTCTATCGATCATATGAATGAAAAATTCACCATATGTGCGCACGTACGGCTTACTGTCTCCACTTCGTGGTGTAGTTTGTTATTCAAACACTTCATTATTTGGATGGGTATAATAATGAGTATAAATGATGTAAATAATAAATATAGCATTCTAATGATTATTTATATATGATATACCATTCAATTACATATGATTTCACCATTAATAGCGCACGTACAGATTACCGTCTCCACAACACGATGAGATTCAATCACATGTCCACTATTCAACGATGATTATAAAAATATATATTATTAATAAGTATGTAATATATTAAATAATAATTATATTCAGAAAATATATATATTTATGTATATTTATTTATATATGTATGTACTTTCATATATCTGATAGACTTACATCCGTTCATTATGATATGAAAATGGAAAAAACCTTTATGCATACGCACGGCCTACCATCTCCACAAATGGTTCCTTCCATTTCATATATATATCTATTATAAATATTTATATTCTAAATTTATATTATATATAAATCGAGGTTTATATTCTGAAGTATTTAAATCATGATCTAAATGATATGATCAAGAAGAACAAGTTAAAACATGTATGATTAAAAAAGCAATTATTACCCCGATTGTAAATTTAACTTGGAAATAATTATTAAATTGGTAGGATAAACTCATAAATGAATAATGTATGATATAATAAATATTAATATGGTTTTTTATTGATTAATATCATACTATGGTTGTTATACAAGAGGATAAACGTACCCTCCACCAAAGCAAAGTGCAAGGTAAGGGTTAATTCCACAATCTCATTATTATTCGAGATTGTTTATGGGTAAGTTTTTACTAGGACATATTTATTATCCATGTCCATGTTTCATAAAAAAGATTTCAAAAGGATTATTTTAAAGGGACTCTTTTATTAAAACATCATTTTAAATGTTTTAAATATTTATTCATCTAAATCATTCTTATTAATGTCAATGTTTTAAAAATGGGTTTTAAGGATTTATTTTTATGAACATGAATGTTTTTAAAATGTTAATTCCATTCAAAAGCTTCAAAGTGGTATGGGACACATTGATTCAAAAATGTCTTTAAATGTATTCCTTTCTAAATTTTTTTACTTTTAAATTTTTTCATGAAAAGAATGATATTTCTCTCAAAGAGTTTTACAAATCATTTTCATCTATGTCAACATCCTTTGATGGATTTTAAACATATTTGAAGTTGATTTATTATGATAAAAAGATTCAATATTTTATTGAAGGTTTTGTGATATGTTTGAATGTGGATGTGTTATTTTTATACCAATCATGGTTTATGTATTAAGTATTAACATTTCATATTCTAGTTCTAATATAAATGTTTATGTTATGTTTTAACATTTTTATATGAACAATGTTTTGGACATAGTAAGTGATTGGTGGAGCCCACTATTTCTCCTCGATGCATCAGTAGGTCTCATGAGACAATTATATGTCAAATTGGCTGAGGCCTTTCCCAATTTTATATATGTTTTTGGCCTAAGACTTAATCATTTTTAGATGTCTTGGTCGAGGCGTTGACAAAATGTTTCAGAATGTTTGGCATTATACATTCCCTCATTATGAACCATCTATGCTATATTTTTGGGACAAATATCCCTCTTCAATAAAATCATTGAAAAGTAACAAAATTTAGAAAGGAATACATTTAAATATATTTTTTAATTAAAGTTTTCCATACCACATTAAAACTTCTGAAAGGAATAATCATTTTAAAAACATTCATGTTTGTATAGATAAATCCTTAAAACAATTTTGAAAACTTGGAAATTAATGAGAATGATTTAGAAGAATAAATTTTTAAACAATTTAAAATAATGATCTAGTTAAATAATACCTTCCATAGAACATTAAAATATTCCTTTTGATAATATTTTAATGAAACAAGGATGTGGATGATAAAGAGGTCCCAGTAGATACTCACATAAAAACAACCTCGGATAATGAAGAGATTGTAGAATTAACCCTTACCTTGCACTTTCCTTTAGTCGAGGGTACGTTTAACCTTCTGTATAATGACCATAATATGTTATTAAATTATACCATGACCATATTCATATTTATTATATCATACATGATTAATTTATCACATTATACTATTCATTTAATAATGATTTCCATGTTAAATTAACATTTTGGGAAATAATCACTTTCTTTGGTATACGTGTTTTAACTTGTTATTCTTGATCATATCATTTATATCATGATTTAAATACATCCAAAATATAAAACTTGATTTATATATCAAATATATTTATAATATAAATATTTATAATAGATAGATATGTGAAATGGGAGGCACCGTTTATGGAGACGGTAGGATGTACGTACGCATAAACGTTGTTTCCGTTTTCAAATCATATAGAAAAAAAGTAAGTGAATAAGATATATGTAAGTACATACATACATATAAATATATATCTAGTAACATTATTAGGTCATATATTACAAACTTGTTAATTATATATATTTTTATAATCAACATTGAATGGTGAGTGGGAATGAATCTCATCGCGTTGTTGTGATTGTAATCCGTACGTATGCACGAGCGACCATATCATTATATTGATGGTGAAATCGTATGTAATTGGATCGTATATAAAATATACATAATCATTAAAATTCCATATTTATTATTTACATCATTTATACTCATTATTATACTCATCACAATAATGAAGTGTTTGAATAACAAACTACACCATGATGTGGTGACAGTAAGCCGTACGTACACACGTATGGTGACTTTGTCCTTTATAGGATGGAGAGAATAAAGAATATGGTTGTCCCATATTTATAGAATCATCACATAATATAGGAGGTACTAGATTTATTATTTTGGTCTGGAAACAACAAAGAAAGAATAACTATATGAAGAAAAGAACTTGAAAGAGGGTGGTGAAATTATTACCTCTTCTTCGGGTATTTCCATTTGAGTTGATCAAAATGACTCTTTAGGTTGTCTTTCTGATAAAATTAAGGACTCTAGGTTTATTTGAGGGAATTTGGGAGGATATTGGGTCAGGTTTTGGCTGAGCCAAATGACATTGGAGGTGTGCTTTTTGAGAGAAGGGGAAGTGCCTTTTTATAAGAGAGGTGAGGGTCACTTTATAAAAATCTTGAAATGTTATTTTAGAACAAAATCATTTTCGGTTTCTAATTGCTAAAAATGATTTATTTCTATGATAAGCTGGGAATGGGTCAAAAACCACTCAACCAATAGGCTTTAGACATGTTTAGGTTAAATTTTAACCTTACCTTTTAGATTTAACTCTTAGTTAAATAGTTTAACTTTTACCGTGTCTTCTTGTTTTCTTACAGTATATGGTTAATAAATTTAATTTAAACATCCACGAAAACCTCAAGTGGTTCACTAATGACATATATAATATTATTTAAGCCTTTCTTCCGAAACATATATTTTTAGGACTCTTATATAATTTAATGATATAGTATTTGTTTTAAAAATTCATTTATGTTAATTTTGACAGTATTTGGTGTTTTGTTTTTTTCGAAAAGTCATAACAGCATGATTACTTTGGAAAAAATACATTGGATCAACCCTAACATGTCACAGTCACCTAGAAAATTCATTTATGTCATAAAAACATTGAAATTATATTTATTTTAATATTTATAAAACCATTTTCTTGATTCTTTCATTAATAAGGTAATTACTGACTCATCATTGTGTCATAAATAAATTAATTAATTTAATTTCAGAAAATTATAAATAAAATACCATTTTGTAGGAAATACTTTGGTATTTCTAATGAATATTTATAGTCTAATTCATCTTATGAAGAATCCTGTATTAAAAATGTTTTAGTTAATAAACATTGAATTTAATACTTTTAACTCTTCTTTAAATAAAATAATAATAAATGTCCTAATCTAATCCAAGTCGTCAAATAGGATCATATTTTATTCCTAAGACTTTTTTTCATTGAATTACACTTATCCAATAGAATTATGAAATGTCTTATAGTAATTATAATATCATTTTTACCCTTAATTACTGTATTTACATTTAACGTTGGTAATTAAAAGTAAAAAGTTACTATTCACCAAAAATATTTTCATCATATTCAACCAAATTTTACTTAATAATATCAAATGTGTCTCTCATATTTTTTAAATTCAACTCACAGAAGTGGTAAAATTATGTTTTATGCAAATTTGCAAATGCTCTTAGAAGGTGGGTAAAAGAGGTTAAAATGTTCAATAAAATGTAATACATCTAATTTTATTATAAAATTACTCAAATAAAATACATTAAACTTATATAGGTATTATATATATATTTTGACATAAAATAAATTTAAATAAAATAAATTATAATTTAAATAAAAAGATGGTTTTAAACAATAACGTAGTGTTTTTCACTATTCATCAAAAATTGAAAGTTTTCTAAAAAATACAAAACATTCAACCAAATATAAATTTGATATTCCAAATTCAAAAATGAATTCTATTTTAAAAAATTCAGAACATTGAAGATTCATTTATTAATTTAAAATTAAGTTCCATTGTCAAAACCAAAACACGGGTTTTTAAAAATCAAAAACTATCAAAAGATTGACATGTATTTATGTCAAATTTAAATGTGAAATTACTTATAATGACCTATATTGTATTAAATTATAAATATATAATCAAATTATACTTCAAAGCATTTAAAATTTATAATTTAACACTACAAATTATTTTGATTAGGAAAGTAGTTTTTAATTAAAACATAGTTTTTTTACTTTTCATCAAAATATGATAGTTAATAGAAAATTACAAAAAATTTATCCAAACTAGATTTTTATGTCTCGATTCTAAAGAAAAATTTATTTTCACAATTAGATTTTTTTTTCTTCTAAAATAAAAGGTTAAAAATAGAAAAATAACTTTGTCGAAAACCCACATCGGAAATTGGGTTAATAAAATATAGTTGTAATAAGAGGGAAAAGGAATAAAAAATTCACCACCAAATAATGATCACAATTAGGAGAACATTGGTGGAAATTAGAGACACATAATTAGAGTAAAAACATAAATATTTATAGTAAGTGATTGAGGTCATCAATCAAAATCAAATGTAAAATTGAGGGCCTCAAAGCCATCAATCTTAGATGATTTAAAATATCATCGGTTCAACAAAACATAAGGTATTAGGATAACACATTTTTGGTTTTAATATCCCTTCCATAGAGTTTAAGAATTAATTTATTCATAGAAAAAGAGGAATATATAAATATATAATTGACAGTAGAGTTTCATCCTTAAACTAATTCTTACCACAAACTCATCTTTCAGACCAAAGGATAATAGAATTCAAAAATATTCTATTTATTTTAATTGTATAGGGTTCCAAAAAAGTGAATTTATAATTAATCCATCAATAAATTTAAAAAACTACATTATACAAACCAGGACATAATGTAGGTCAGTGGTAGGTGATGCACCCTTTTCACCCTTCAGTTGCAGGTTCAAGTCTCGCAGCCTTGTCGGACGCGACGGGTTGTCGCCCGACCCCCAGCTTGTCCTTTTTATAAAAATCCAAAAATAATTGTAAGAAATTATTTAACCTTAATAACATTATCCAATGTCAAACATAATCCATTACAACCTTTAGACTTATCCAAAATATTTCTGTCTAAATTCACTGTCCAAAATTTATATGAAAGGTACACACAATGAAGATTATTTTTTCCACGTAATAACATGTGAATACCATTATCATGTATTCTTTTCAAAAATGGTAACACCCTGAATTACAATAAAAATATATTGATTACATTCATTCTCCCTTATTTCTTATAGAATACTGGATATACTCTTTACATCCAAAAATTTTGTAAACTCCAAAAATGATGGAATATACAAATCACTAATCAGTTTCATGGTATTCAAGAATATCCAATATAATTTTTCCAAATCAATTATATATTATTCCAAAATCCCTACCTCAGTATCAGAACCATATTATGGTCAATCTTTCTCTCAACCATATATTTTCCAAATAAATTAACCTACTATTGAGTCACTTTTTTTGTTCCACACAATCTCAAGTCCTTAATGAAATAGTACTTTAGTACAATACTTGTATACTCTATAATTCTTATGACATGTACATCATTAATAAAATACTTAAATGAAACAATAATTTAATAACAAAATAATAAATATAATCATTCCTCTTCATCTTCAGTAGTATCACAACTTGATTGTTATCCAATAGCAGCATTTGGGGTATAATTTGATGATTCAGACTTTGATTCGTGTAGTGTCCCAACTTCTTACAGATTAATCATTACACATTTGAAACCTTTTTCTTACCCTTGAAACCATTTACCTGGTGTCCTTTTTCTCCACACTTATAACAGGCTCCCATTCCCTTCAAGCATTACCAAGGTGATTCCTTTCACAGTTATCACATATGGGAAAATCCTTCTTTCCCATCTTCCCTTTATCCATATTTCTCTCTTCCAACATTTTCTTCTCCTACTTTCCTTAAAATCCACATGACTAATAGAATTATTTACTTATCTTATTAAGACATGGTACTATTTCTTCATATTATGAGAATATGTGGCAGACTATTTCCATTTTAAATGTTCTATTAATACCATAAATGATATGATCCTTATTAATATTTTGATCGTGTGTATTTCTGGAATTCTCATTCCTTCTACTAGGTTCCATTTCTAAACAATGTCAAACACTAGGTTAGTTTATGAATCACAATTCATAATTCCAAACATGTAAAATATTTATCTTAAATTAAAATTATTATTCATATAATCTATAATCATAAAATGTTTTATTTGAGAAATTATTTACTCTTAAATCCTTCAAAATGGATTGTAATGAAAATATGAATTATCCTAAGAATATCCCCCTGTAGTGTCATAACCAAGAGTGCAGTAAAGCCTATTGTCATGTACCAGGATACCCCGAGTCAAGCCCGAAACTCCTTATCAGAGTTTTCACTCCTACGTACATCTATACCAGGTCCACCTCTACCTGCTCGTATCTAGATAAGGATGTATTGCATGAAAATAAACAAATTATCTACATTACCAAAATTCTAGGAAGTTCTTCTATACTAATCCTCAATGTCTTTCTTAGGGTAATGTTCTCTTAACAAAGTTTGTCTAAATCTAATTCCAAGGTTTTTGCTAAACATCCTCTAATACGAAATGTCAATACATTATCCATAAACCATGAATGGTATAAAAATAATGCATCCATAGTCAAACATATTAGAAAAACTTCAATACAATAAGGAATATTTTTATCATAATAAATCAGCTTCAAACAAGTTTAAAATCCATCAAAGTTTGTTGACAAAGATGAAAATTAATTTTAAAACTATTTGAGAGAAATATTCATTTTTCATAAAAACATTTAAAAGTTACACAATTTAGAAATGAAGACATTTAATGAAGTTTTGAATCAAAGTGTCTCATTAAACATTCAAACTTTTTAATGGAATTAACAATTTAAAAAAATTTATGTCCATATAAATAAATCCTTAAAACCATTTTGAAAACATGGACATTAATGAGAATGATTTAGAATAAAAAATATTTAAACCATTTAAAATGATGATATATTTAAAGAGTACCTTCCATAGAAACTTAAAATATTCCTTTTGAAAATATATTTATGAAACACAGATGTTCATGATAAAGGGTTCCTTGTAGATACTCCCATAAAACCCGCCTCAGATAATATAGAGATTGTGAAATTAACCCTTACCATCCACTTTCTTATGGTCTAGGGTTCATTTAACCTCTTATATAATGACCATAGTATGTTATTAAATTATTACAGAACCACATTTATATTAATTATATCATACTTGATTCATTGATGATTTTATACTACCCACTTAATAAGGATTCCCATGTTAATTTATCATTTCAAGTAATAATTATTTTTTTTACCGTACGTTTTTTAACTTATCATTCATGATCGTACAATTTAGATCATGATCTAAATACATACAGAATATAAAATTTGATTTATATATCATATATATTTAAAATATAAATATTTATAATAGATAGATATATGAAATGGGAGGCACCATTAATGGAGACCGTAGGCCGTACATACGCATAAATGTTGTTTCTATTTTTATATCGTATTGAATGGAAGAAAGTGAATAAGATTTTTTTAAGTATATACATATATATATATATCCAGTAGAATTATTATGTCATATATTATAGACTTATTAATAATATTTTTTTTATAATCATCGTTGAATGATGAACGTGGAAATGAGTCTTATCGCGTGGTGGAGATGGTAATTTGTACGTACACACGAGCGATAATATCATTATATTGATGGTGAAATAATATGTAATTGGATGGTATATCAAATATAAAGAATAATTAACATGTTATATTTATTATTTACATCAATTATACTCTTTATTATAATCATCCAAATAATTAAGAGTTTGAATAACAAACTACACCACGACATGGAGATGGTAAGCCGAACGTATGCACGTATAGTGACACTGTCATTATAGGACGGATATAATAATTAATATATTTGTAATATATTTATAATAGAATCACTAAATATATAATGTACTGGAGTTATTATTTTATTATGTAAACAACAAAAAAGAGGAAGTGAAAGAAGAAAAGAACTTGAAAGGGGGTGGTGAAATCATTACCTCTTCTTGGGGTGTTTCCATTTTAGTTGAACAAATAAGATCCTTAGGTTGGCTTTCTGATCAAAGTAAGGACACTAGGATGAAGGGATGATATTTGAGAAGGTATTTGGGCCGGTTTTTCTTGATAAAAATGGATTTTTAGGTGTGACATTAAGAGAAGGAGAAGTCCCCTTTTATAAGAGAGGTGTGGGTCACTTTAGGAAAAGCATGAAATATTATTTTATAAGGAAATAATTTTCAGTTTATAATATCTCCAATATGATTTATTTATTGGATAAGGTTGGAATGGGTCATGAAATCCTCAACCAAAAGGTTTTAAAATGGTTTAGGTCACCATATTAACCTTATCTGTTATATTTTACTCTTACTTAAATAGTTTATCATTTACCGTGTCTTCTTGAAATATTACACTATATGGTTCATAAACTTACTCTAAACTTTCAAGAGACTCCCAAGGGGTTCATTAATGACATATATAATATTATTTAATCCCTTTTTTCCTAACCTTATAATTTTAGTAATATTATATCAACCAATAATATAGTATTTTTTTAAAAAACTAATTTATTCCATTTTAACACTATTTGGTGTCTTGTTTTTTTAAGTCATAACAACCTTATCATTTTGAAATAAATTTATCAAATCAACCCTAACATGTCATATTAACCTATAAATTTATTATAATTCCTCAAAAGTTTCAAATTATATTTATTTGGATATTTGTAATATCAATTATTATAATATTTCATTAAATATGTAATTACTGCATCATCATTGTGTCATATATAAATTTAATTATTTAATCTATAAAAATTATAAATAAAATACTATTATGTATTAAATTTTTTATATTTTTCTAATTATTATTTATAGTTGAATTTATCTTATGTATAACCCCATATGAAAAATGGTTTACTTAATAAACATTGAATTTAACACTTTTAACACTTCTTTAAATAAAATTATAATAAATATCCTAATCTAATACAAGTTGATCAGAGAGGATAATATTTTATTACTAAGGTTGTTTTTGGTCTAATTACACTTATCCAATAGAATTAGGACCTTTTTAGGGTAATTAAAATATCATTTTTACCCTTAATTACCCTATTTACTTTTAATCGTGGTAGATAAAAGTCAAAAGTTGTTATTCACCAAAAATTATTTTCATCTTATTAAAAAAAATTACTTACTAATTTCAACCATTACTCTCATATTTTATATATTCAACCCATCGATAAGGTAAAATTATGTTTCATTCAAATTTACAAATGCTCCTAGAAGGTGGGTAAAAGATGGAAAAAGTTCAATAAAAATTTATACATCTAATTTTATTATAAAATGACTCCAATTAATTAAATTAAACTTATATAGGTACTATATATCTATTTTTACTTAAAATAAATTTAAATAAAATAAATAATTATTTAAATAAAAAGTTCGTTTCAAACAATAACGTGGTGTTTTTCACTATTCATCAAGAATTGGATGTTTTCAGAAAAATACAAAAAATTTACCCTAAGATATTTTTGATATTATGAATTTAAAAATGAATTAAATTTTACCAAATTGAAATCATAGATGTCTCATTAATTATTTTAAAATTAATTACCATTGTCAAAACCAAAAGGTGGGTTTTTAAAAAAGTAAAAACTCTCATAAGATTGACATGTGTTTATGTCAAATTTAATTGTGAAATTATTTATAATGACCTAAATTATATTAAATGATAAGAATATAATCTAATTATACTTCCAATCCATTAAAATTCATAATTTATCATTATAATTTATTTTGATTAAAAAATTTGTTTTTAGTTAAAATTTATTATTTTCACTATTCATCAAAATATATAAGTTATCAGAAATGTTCCAAAACATTATCTAAACTAATTTTTTATATCCCAATTATAAAGTAGAATTTAATTTCATTAAATTGAATATATAAAAGTGTCAAATATTATATTTAAAATGGGTTCTACATTAAAAGGAATAAAACTATTTTTTTTGAAAAATACTTCTTTTAAAATAAAAATTGAATTTTTCTTATATTTTGTCTAAGAAACAAAAAAGATGAATTTTAAAATTAGATAGGATTTAGAAAATTTAAAATGTGGTTAATACTATTAATGAACTCTTTTTTTAATTGCTAGTTTGGTAAGCCATGGTGCTCTCGAACTCGGTGATGCATGGAGCGCAAGTTATTGAAATACTTTGAAGAGATAACATACTATGAAATTGTGGGGTGTCACATTCTAGAATCCTCAAGAAAGTGTGTAATCTTATTTTGTAATTGTTTTTTGAAAATAAAAGGTTAAAATATAAAAATACCTTTGTGGGAAACCAACATCAGAAATTGGGTTAACAAAATTTAGTGTTAATAAAAGGGAAAGGGAAATGAAAAAGTCACCACCAAATTATGATCTAAATTAAGAGAAAATTTGTGGAAATTAGAGACCCCAAATTGGAGGGGAAATGTATATATTTATAGGGAGTGATTGAGGTCATCAATCACAAACACATGTAAAATTTAGGGCCTCAAATCCATCAATTTATAATGATTTAAAATATCATTGGTTCAACAAAACATAAGGTATTAGGATAACACATTTTTTGTTTTATGATCCTTTCTCTAAAGTTCAATAATTAATTTATTCATATAATTAGAGGAAAAAATATATACATGACAAGTACAGTTTCGTCCTTTAACTAATTCCTACCCCAAACTCATCTTTCACTCCAAAAGATAATAGAATTCAAAAATATTCTATTTATCCTAACCGTATAGAGTTCAAAAATAATGAATTTATAATTAATTTGTAAAACTATTTAAAAAACTAAATTATACAAACTAGGACATCTATTATTCTAGTGGTTGGTGATCCACCCTTATCGCCCTTCGGTTGTGGGTTCAAGTCTCACGGTCGTGACGGGCGTGACGGGTTGTCACCCGACCTTCGGGTTTTAATTTTTATAACAATTAAAAAAAATATTAAGAAGTTTTTTATCCTTACACAATAGTATCCAATGTTTAACTTAATCCATTCCAACCTTTAGACTTATCCAAAATACTTTTGTCCAAACTTACAGTCCGAAATTTATAAGGAAGGTAAACACAATGAAGATCATTTTTTCCATGTGATAACATGTGAATACCTTCATCGTGTGTTCTTTTAAAACACGGTAACACCCAAAATTACCAAAAAAACTTATTGATTGCATTCATGCTCCATTATTCCTTATAGAATACTGAATATACTCTTTATATCCAAAAATGTTGTAAACTACAACAATGATGGAATATACAAATCATTAATTAGTTTCAAGGTAGTCAAGAATATCCAATATAATTTATCCAATTCAACAATTTCATATTCCAAAATCAATTCCTCAGTACCAGAACCATATTAAGGTTTATCTTTCTCTCAACCATATATTTTCAAAAAAAATAACCTGTTATTGAGTCACTTTTCTGGGTTCCACCCAATCTCAAGTTCTTAATGAAATAGTACTCAGGTACAATCCTTATATACTCAATAATTCTTATAACATGTAAATCATTAATACAATACTCAAATGAGACGACAATTTAATAACAACATAAGAACCCTAATCATTACTCTTCATCTTCGATAGTGTCATAACTTGATTATTATCCAATAGCAGCTTTGGGGTATACTCTGATGATTTGACATTGATTTCCATAGTGTCCCAACTCATTTCAGATGAAGCATTGTACATTTGAAACCTATTTCTTACCCTTGAAATCACGTACTTGCTGTCCTTTTATCCAAACTTATAACAAACTCCCCTTCCCTTCAAGCATTTATCAAGGTGATTATTTCCACAAGAATCACCTATAGGAAAATCCTTCTTTCCCCTCTTCCCTTTATCTATAATTCTCTCTTCCATCCTTTTATTCTCTTGCTTCCCTTCAAAGTCATAAGTTTTAGAGAATTCTTTACTTATCTTATTAACAGATGCTACTATTTCTTCATATGATGAGAATATGTGGGAGACTATTTCCCTTTCAAATGTTGGCTTAATACCATTAAAGATATTATACTTCTCAATCTTTCAATCGTGTATATTGCGAGTTTCTCATTCCTTCTACTAGGCACCATTTCTAATAAATTTCATACACTAGGATACTTTATGAAACATAATGCATAATTCCCAACTTGTAAAATACCTAATGTATGTTGATAATATTATGCATATATTATATAATCATAAAAAAAATTCTTCTATAAAGTATTTACTTCTAAATCCATCATAATATATTTTAATGAAAATGAGAATTATCCTAAGAATATCCCTTGAGAGTTTTGTAACCAAGAGTGCAGCAAGGATCATTTTCATGTACTATGATACCCTGGTTCATGCCCGAAACTCCATGCCTGAGTTTTCACTATTTGGTATATCTGTGCTAGAGCAACCTCTAGCTTCTTGTATCCAAACATTGATGTATTACTTGGAAAATACACAAAATCTATACATTACCAAAATTTAAGGAAGTACTTCTATACTAAACCTAAAATTCTTTCTTAGGGTAATCTTCTCTAATCAGATTTTATCTTAATCTATTTCCAGTCTTGTTGAAAAACATCTTTTAATACCAACTATAAAGCCTCAGCCCCATAATCCCAGAGTCCTTGCATTATTTTAATACATTGGCATGATTACAAGGAATCATTTCCCAAAATACCGATTAGTTTAGCAGTCTTGGAAAATAGATTACATACATGAACGTTAAATTACACATTAGAAAATAAAACACAAAACTCAATGATACTTTGAGAACACCATTTATCATATATCTTAAACCTACTTATCAATCCTAATAAACTTCTTAAAATCCTAGGAAAAATATAACATATAAAGTGGTGAGCTCAGATTCTTAGTAAGGATAACAATATAGTGGAAACTTTCATAAATGAACTTAAACATTTAAGGCAATGTATAAAACTAAAATAAAATTATTTTAAACATAAACATTATCATATTATGAAAAAGATAAATAAAATAATTCCATTTATGTGTTCACATGGTTATTTTACTAGTCGAATAATCACATGTAATATCAATATCAAATTTCATAATGTTGGAATGTATAATTCCAGACTTCGTAACCACATAGTCAAGCCCTTGTGCCAAGACTACAAATAAGATTCGGTCAAGGCCTTATTTTAAGACACTAGATTGTCTCATGAGTCCTACCGATGCATCGAGGAGCTATAGCGAGCTCCACCCATCACTTAATAAGTCCAATTCATTCCTAAAATTAAAAGGTTTAAACCTAACATAAAAGTTTTTTATTAAAACTACCAAATGAAATGTCAATAATTTATCCATAACCCATGAATGGTATAAAAATAACACATCCACAGTCAAACATATCACAAAACCTTCAATACAATATGGAATATTTGTATCATCATAAATCAACTACAAACAAGTTTAATATCTATCAAAGGATATTGAAAAAGATTATAATGATTTGTAAAACTCTTTAAGTGAAATGGACGTTTTCATGAAAACATTTAAAAGTCACACAATTTAGAAATTAAGAAATTTAAAGACATTTTTTAATCAAAGTGTCTCACACCACTTTAATTCTTTTGAATGGAATTAACATTTTAAAAATATTCATGTCCATATAAATAAATCCTTAAAACCCATTTTGAAAACATGGACATTAATGAGAATTATTTAGATGAAAAAATATTTAAACCATTTAAAATTATGATCTAGATAAATATTCCCTTCTATAAAACAATAAAATATTCCATTATAAAATATTTTTATGATTCATGGATGTGTATGATAAAGAGTTCTATGTATATACTCATGTAAAAAAAACCTTAGATAATAAAGAGATTGTCAAATTAACCCATACCTTGCACTTTACTTTGGTCAAGGGTTCATTTAACCTCATGTATAATGACCATAGTTTTTATTAATGAAATATTAAAATAATTGATATTGTAAATATAAAAATAAATGTAAATTGAGACTTTTGATTCATTCCACTAATTTTATAGGTTAATATGACATTTTAAGATTGATTTAATGTATTTTTTTTGAAGTAATCATGTTTTGTTTACTTTCACAAAAACCAAATACTAAATAGTGTCAAAATTTACATAAATGTGTTTTTAAAACAAATATTATATTATTAAATGATATAATATTACTAAAAATATGTGGTTCATACAGAGGACTTATATAATGATATATATGTCATTAAAAAACCACTTTCTATTCTCTCGGTATTTTATAGTAAGTTTATTAACCACGTATAATAATAATACAAAGAAGACATGGTAAAAGTTAAACTATTTAAATAAGAGTTGAATCTAAAAGATAAGGTTAATATGGTGATTTAAACTTGTCTAAAAACAATTTTTTGATATATCATCATACAAAACCCACCTTATCCTTGAAATAAATCTATTTAGAGCCATTATAAACCGAAAATTATTTTATAATAAAATAATATTTCCAGAATTTTATAAAGTGACCCTCACGTCTCTTATAAAAGGGTACTTCCTATTCTAGAAAAATCACACCTCCAAATCCATTTGGCTCAGACAGACCCTACTCAAATATCTTCCCAACTATCCTCACATCAGCCAGGAGGCCTTAATTTGATCAGAAACCAAACCTATGAATCCATTTTGATCAAATAAAAAAGGAAGCACCCAAATAAGATGTAATAATTTCATCACCTGTTTCAAAATTATTGTCTTCTTGCACTTCCTCTTTCATTGTTGTTTACATAACAAAATAATAAATACAATACCTTATACATACTATGATGTTATTATAATTATGGTACAACCATATTCATTATTCTATCCATTCTATGAATGATAAAGTCACCATATGTTCGTATGTACAGCTTACCGTCTCCATGTCGTGGTGTAGTTTGTTATTCAAAACATAATTATTTGGATGGGTATAATAAAGAGTATAATTGATGTAAATAATAAATATAACATGTTAATGAATCTGTATATATAATATACCATCCAATTACAATTGATTATCTCATCAATAAGATGATATTTTCACCTGTGCATACGTACAGAATACCGTCTCCACGAACGCGATGATATTCATTCCCCATTGTAACCTTTCAAGAATAATTTTCATTTTTTGATTAAAAGGAACATAATATCGTTCTACATACGAATCAAATAAATCCTATCCATAAAAAATATGATGTATGTAACAAAACATATAAATTGAAATGAATCAGTTAAAACATTAAACAATGATACTACCAAAATATTATTAACAATGAAATATTAGAAGATGATATATGATATCATATTTATGTATTTAGTTATTTTACGATTTAATAAAAATTATTTAACTATTATATTTAAGTTTAACATACCCTCAACTAAGGAAAATTATAATTTAATGGTTAATTGTACAATCTCTTTATTATCCATGGTTGTTTATACGTAAGCATCTACTGGTAATTCATTTCCATCCTCATCCGTGTTTCATAAAAATGTATTTCAAAACATTTTTACCATTTACTAGAATATGGGTTAAAGTAATTTATACCCTTTTTGACTTTTTAAAAAAAATGAAAGGAATCATTCCGTCGTTTTCCAAACAAGGTACTTTATTACCTTTTCTACAAATTATGGTAAGAATGTTTTTTTAACTTATACGGAAGGTGAGGCTATTTTACGTCGTTATAACACCCTTGAAGATTCCCTTACGAGATTATAAGAATATTTTCAAAATAAATTTTTTATTTTATAATTATGTGACTTTTATATGATTTAAAAATAGGAAGAGATATTTCTCTCAAATAGTTTTTATTTCATATATGTCAACATCATTGAATGTGTTTTGCACTTGTGTGAAGTTGATTTATTATGATAAAATCTTCCATATTGTGTTGATGGTTTTGTGATATGTTTGACTGTGGTTGTATTATTTTTATACCATTCATGGTTTATGGTTAATGTATTAACATTTCATATGCAAGTTTTAATATGAATGTTTATGTTATGTTTCATCCTTTTTATATGAGCAATACATTGGACTTAGTATGTGACGAGTGGAGCCTACTATAGCTCCTCGATGCATCGGTGAGTCTCATGATACAAACTAGTATCTCGGCATAAGGCCTTGATAAAATCTTATTTTTAGTCTTGGCATGAGGCCTTGACTATGTTGTTATTATGTCTGTAATTATGCATTGCCTCATTATGAAATTTGCTATTGATATTACAAGTCACTATTCGACTAGTAGAATATCCATGTGAATATGTAAATGGAATTATATTATTTATCCTCTCCACATTATACTAAAGTTTATGTTTAAAATGATTTTGTTTTAGTCTTATACATTACCTTAAATGTTTATGCTTATTTAAGATAGTTTCCACTATATTATTATCCTTACAGAGCATATGAGCTCACCCCTTTCTTAGGTTTTATTTTTCCCATGATATGAAGAAGTATATTATGATTAATCTGCAGGGATAGGCCAAAGGATATGAGTGTGTTCAAATGGTACACAATGTTTTTTATTATTTCATGATGTAATGTAAAACTTATGTATGTATCTATGACTTTCTAGGCTACTAAACTAATTTGTCTTTTAAGACTTGATCTCTTTCGATCATGCCGATATTATGTTATAATGCACTGACTATGGGTAACTAGGGTTCTGCCATTGCAGTTGGTATCAGAGGATGTTTAGTACAAAATAGTGAAACTAGATTTAGAACAACATTGATTAGAGAACATTTCCCTAAAATAGACTTTGAGAATTAGTATAGAAGAACTTCCTATAATTTTGGTAATGTCGAGATTTTGTAATTTTTCTCAGTATTACATCCATGTATGGATAAGAGTAGGTAGAGACCATTATGGCACAGATACATCTAGGGGTAAAACCTGAAAACACCTCTTTGAGCTAGACTCGAATGGGAACTGGTGAACAATAACGGGCCATGTTGCACTCTTGGTTACGACACTCCTAGGAGATTTGATTAAGATAATTCACATTTTCTTTAAAATCCATTATGAAGGATTCATGTATATATACATACTCAAAGAAAACATTTTTTATGATTATGGTTGATATGCATAAACTGTTCAATTTATGTTAGGTATTTTTCTAGTTTGGAATTATGTATTGTGATTCATAAAGTAATCTAGTGTATTCCATTATTTAGAAATGGAGTGTAGTGTATGGAATGGAAATCGTATCAATGCACGTAATCCATGTAGGGGTTTCCCTCCAACTGAAGATAATTATAATGGATATGGTGATGAAAGTGGTGCTGAATAGCTTATAACCATACTAGGACAACTCACTCAGGTTATGAATAATAAACTTACCCATATGGAGCACCCTGATCTACAATGAGGAGGATCAATTTTAGAGAGATTCGTGAGGCAACAAACACCAACATTAGATGGGACTAAAAATCTATTTATATATAAACAATGGATACGTTCCTTAGAGAAAATATTTCATTCATTGGGGAGTAGCGAAATAGAAAAGGTGGTCATGGAAGTTTATTGCCTCACAAGAGATGCAGATCAGTGGTGGTCATTAATTCAAAACACAAAGGATGGTGAAGAATTATAAAATATGGAATGGAGTGAGTTTAATGTTATTTTAATAAAAAAATACTTTCCTTGTGACCATCAAGTGGATATGGAAAGACAATTTCTGAGTCTAAGGGAAATGAAGGATGAGAATGTCACAAAGTATGAGGCTAACTTTAAAAGGACATAAAGGAATTTTGAAGATTATATACATAACCCGTGGAGTAAGATTGATCGATTATTTTATGGGTTAAAACCATTTCTCCATCGAGCATTAGTCTCACAATCCTTCTCATCATATGAAGATTTTGTCTAACGTTCTATAATGATAGAAAAGGAATTCTCTATGTCTTACGACATTAAAGAAAAGCAAGAGAAGATGAGATTTTTATAACAATCTAGAAGTGGAAATAAGGGGAATAAGGGAAAAGTAGAATTTCTATCTTGCAATAAATTTGGGAAGAAACACACTGGTACATGACTGAAGGGAATGGGAGTCTCTTACAAGTGTGGAGAAAAAGGCCACCAAACTCATGATTGAAAGCGGAAGAAAGATTCTATCAAAGTTGAATGCTAAAATTGTATGGAAATGGGAAATTATGCAAATGAATGTCCTAAGAGTCAAGAAAACATACCTCAAAAAATTCCAAGGGAGCAATTTTAAGCTTATGCGATCACTATTTCTATAATTGAAGCTCCTAATGACATGGTGGCAGGTACATTAATTGTTTCCTCAAAATTATCCAATACTTTAGTTGATTTTGGATCATTGAATTTTTTCCTATCATCTCAGTTTTCCATGAAAATTATATATTTCCAATTTTATTTAACAAGGGAGTTTTAATTCAAAACATCTAAGGAAAGTATCATTTCAAAAATGTTTTGTTAATCAGATACCATTATGGAATATAAATGTGCTTTATCAGCTAATCTCATCATCATAGGCAAGATTGAATTTGATATAATCTTTGGTATAGATTGGATTTTAGACAATGATGTGAAAATTTATTGTAAGAATAAGGAGGATACATTTTTTCAGGATGATAAGGAATACCTTATCTTTATAGCAGAAACATCACCATATGATTCTCATATAGATCCACCCCCAGTAGCTATACTAAATTCAATTATTGGTGAGCAAGTCAGTTAAATATCTATGGGTGAGGAAAGGAATGTTCAAATATATGGTGTACCTTTTGTGCAGTAATATGTTGATGTGTTTCAAAAGGATTTACCTAGACATCCTCCAGAATAAGAAAATGAGTTTTCCATTGATGTAATTCCAGGTTCAAATCCCATATCGAAGACCCCTTATAGAATGGCCACGATTTAATTAGTGGAGGTAAAGAAACAACTAGATTAATTGAGTAATGAAGTATTTATTCACCCTAATAATTCTTTGTGAGGATCCCCTATAATTTTCATTAATAAGAAAATGGATCTATGAGGTTGTGCATTGACTACAGGAAGATCAATTCTATAATAGTAAAGAACAAGTATCCCCCACCTCACATTGATGATTTATTTTATTATCTATATAGAGCTCAATATTTTTCAAAGATTGACCTTCGATCTGGATATCATCAGTTATGCATGAAGAAGGAAAAAATTCCAAAGACATCATTTCATATGAGGTATGGGCATTTGGAGTTTACAGTAATGCCTTTGGGACTAACTAATACGCCATCTGTTTTCATAGATCTAATGAATATAGTCTTCAAGGAAAATCATGATGACTTTTTAGTGGTATTTATTGATGATATCATGTTATAATGAAAAATCTATGAAGATCATGAAAATAAATTGCACATTATTCTAAACTCTGTAAGAAGAAATGAATTATATGGGAAGTTTAACAAGTGTAAAATATAGTTTCATGAGATTTCATTTCTTGGACATATTTTCTCTAAGGATGGAATATTTGTTGATCCTTCTAAGACAAGATAAATACAATAATGGCCAGCACCGAGGAGTATAACCAAGGTACGTAGTTTTATTAGTTTAGCAGGTTACTATCGGTATTTCATCCTGAATTTCTCCCGATTGGCTAACCCATTAACCAAGTACAAACGTAAAAGGGTTAAATTTTTTTGGACAAAATATTGTGAAGAATTTTTTGAAGAACTGAAGAGAAAAATAGTTAATGATCCTATCTTGACTGTACCATTGGGTAATGATGGGTTTGTTATTTATAGTGATGCTTCAAGGAAATCACTTGGTTGTGTCCTTGTGTAGAATGATAGGGTTATCACCTATGCCTCACGACAGCTAAAAACTCATGAACAAAACTGTCATACTCATGATCTTGAATTAGCAGCTGTAATAGTTTCTTTGAAGATATGGAGACACTATCTCAATGGTGAAAAATTTGAGATATATACTGATCACAAGAGTTTGAAGTATATTTTCTCATAGAAAGAACATAACATGAGGTAAAGACGATGGATTGAACTACTAAAGGACTATTATTTCACTATACAATGCCACCTAGGGAAGGAAAATAAGGTAGAAGATTATTTGAGTATAAAAGGATCAGAGAGTTTTTAAGAAGATGAGAGTTGAAAGGGATCCTACATTCATTGATCTAGTAAATATGGATATTTGAATAATTATGGAAGGTGAAACATCAATACATTTTCAAATGGTTTCCAAACCTTCTTTACCAGAAATTATTCAATGTTCTCAAACTGATGATGAGGAGTTTCAAAAGAAAAATAAATCTATGAATGATGAGAGATTGATCGATTTCATATATGAAGATGAAATTTTGAAATTTGGGAAGAGACATTGTGTTCCTGATATTCCTGATCTAAAAATGGAATTGTTGGATGATGCTCATAGCTCCATTATATTATTACCCCTTGGTCGCACTAAGATGTATATAGATTTGAAGGAACATTTTTTGTGGGACAAAAGGAAGAGAGAGATTGATGATTATGTATCAAGATGTGTGGTTTGTCAACAAGTGATGTTTGGAAGACAACATCCTAGAGGAGTGATGAAACCTCTTCCCATACTTGAGTGGAAATGGGATGATATTATGATGGACTTTTTTATGGGGCTACCAAATAATCCTATGAGTAATGATGCAATATGGGTCATTGTTGATTGTCTTACCACGTCAGCACATTTTCTTGTTATAAGAGAAGATTTACCACAAGAATGTTTATCAAGACTATATATTAATGAAGTTGTAAGACATCATGGAGTACCGCTATCGATTGTTTCTTATCTTGATCCCTGTTTTACATCAAGATTCTAGAAAAGTTTCAACAATACCTAGATACTGATCTTTGTTTGAGCACTGCCAACCACCCTCAAACTAATGGAAAATCATAACGGACTATTCATATCTTAGAAGACATGTTGAGATATTTCTCACTTGACATTCAAGGTATGTGGGATCAATATTTACCTACAGTAGAGTTTTCCTATAACAATATATTCCATTTAAGTATTCAGATGGCACCATATGAAGTATTTTATGGAAAGAGATGTTGCACACCAACTTGTTAAGACGATGTTGGTGAAAGAAAACTCATAGGCCTAGAACTTTTTGGGGAAACAATAGAAAAGGAGAAGACTTTCCAAACCCATATCAATGCAGCTCAAATTGAAAAAAAGAGATATTCCGATAACAAAAGGAAAAATTTTTAATTTCAAGTAGGATATCAGGTTTTCTTGAAGGTATCCCATTTGAAGGGTGTTTTACGATTCGGTAAGAAAGGTAAATTAAGTCCCATATACATCAACCCTTTGGAAATTCTAGAAAAAATTGGAGTTGTACCTTACCTTTGGAAATTACTCCAAGTCTCTCCAAAGTTCATGATGTGTTTTATAAATCATTATTGAGAAAATACATCTCTGACCCAACGCATGTAATCACCTATGAAGAAATATAACTGAAACTTGATCTGTCTTATTCTGAAGAGCCTATCATGATTCATGATAGTAGATAACAATTTTTGAGAAACCAAAAGAATTTTTTGGTAAAAGTTATATGGAGAAACCATAAGTTGGAAGAGGAAATGTGGGAACCTGAGGAACATATGATGAAGAACCACCCAAATATTTTTATTCAGTAATTTTTTAGAAATTTCTATGAAGAAATTATTTGAAGGAGGGAAAAATGTAACATCCCAAGCTTCCATGGTATGCTTCTCTTTGAATAATGCAATAGCTTGTGTTGTATGGAACTTCGAGTTCTAGCACAACATGACCAATCATACTAGTTATTATGAATAGTAATACCTAATTTTTGAAATTTTTGAAATTTTAGTTTTCAAAATGGACATCATTTTTGGATTCTAAATATCAAAATTAGCTTAGTGTGGTTTTTTGTTTTTTTTTTTAAAACATTCAATTTTTTATGAATAGTGAAAAGCAATGTGTTATTGTTTAAAACTAACTTTTATTTAAATCTATATTATTTTTTTGAATTTATTTTAAATTATAAATAGATAAATAATACCTATATTAGTTTAATTTAAATCATTTGAGTCATTTTATAAAAATATTAGACATCTAAAATTTTATTAAACTATTTAACGCCTTTTACCCACCTTCTTGGAACATTTTCAAATTGGAATAAAACATAATTTTACCACTTCTGTGAATTGAATTTAAAAAATTCAAGAGACACGGTTGACATAATTAAGTAGGATTTGGTTTAATAAGATGAAAATAGTTTTTGGTAAATAATAAATTTTGAATTTTATTTAATACGGTTAAAAGTAAATAGGGTAATTAATAATAAAAATGATATTATAATTACCCTAAAACATGTCCTAGTTCTGTTAGATAAGTTTTTTTCGATGAAATTCAGCCTTAGGAATAAAATATGATCCTCTTTGATCCACTTGTATATGAATAGGACATTTATTAATATTTTATTTAATGAAGAGTTAAAAGTGAAAAATTAAATGTTTAATAACTAAAACATTTTTAATATAGAATTATAAATAAGTCAAATTTGACAATAAATATAAATTATAAATATGAAAATATTTACTACATCATTTTATTTTATTTATAATTTTTAGACATTAAAAAATTAAATGTATTTTTGAAAAAATGATGATGCAGTAATTACATTATTAATGACAGATTAAAATAACAGAAATTATGAATATTAAAATAAATGTGAATTGAAACTTTGGATATCTTTATACTAATTTTATAGGTTAATATTACATTAAATGATTGATTTAATTTATTTATTTTTATGAATTAATCATGTTTTTTAACATTCACAAAAACGAAATACTAAATAGTGTCAAATTTGACATAAATGAATTTTTTCAACAAATACTATATTATTAAATGATATAATATTACTAAAAATATAATTTCCATCCAAAGTACTTATATAATGATATATATGTCATTAAAAAACCACTTAATGATCACTTGGCATTTTATAGAATATTTATTAACAATTTATTATAATAATATAAGAGGACATTGTAATAGTTAAATCTAAAAGATAAGGCTAATATAGTGACCTAAACTTGTCTAAAACCTATTGGTTAAGAGTTTTTCGACCCATACCACCTTATCCTCTAAATAAATTAATTTTTTTCCATTATAAAACTAAAAATATTTTATAATAAAATACTATTTTTTAAGATTTTCCTAAACTAACCCTCACCTCTCTTATAAAAGGATACTTCCCCTTCTCTCAAAATCACACCCAATGCCATTTGGCTCAGCCAAAGCATACTCTAATATCTTAAAAAATACCCTCAATTTAACCTAGAGGCCATAAATTGATCATAAATCCTACCTAAGGTTCCCTTTTGATCAAATCAAAAAGGAAGCACCTGAAGAAAAGGTAACAATTTTATCGCCTCTTTCAAAGTTCTTTTTATCTTCCACTTCCTCTTTCTGTGTTGTTTCCTTACCAAAATAATAAATATAGTGCCTTCTATATACTGTGATGTTATTATAAATATGGTACAACCATATTCATTATTCTATCCATTATATGAATGAAAATTTCACCTTATGTGTGTACGTACGACTTACCGTCTCCACGTCGCGGTGTAGTTTTTTATTCAACACTTCATTATTTGCATGTGTATAATAATGAGTATAATTGATGTAAATAATAAATATAACATTTTAATGATTATTTATACGTAATATTCCATCCAATTACATATGATTTCACAATTAATAAATGATATTGTCACTCGTGTGGACGTACGGATTACCGTCTCCATGAACGCGATGAGATTCATTCCCTATCGTAACCATTCAAGAATATTTTTTATTCTATGATCAAAAAGAACATAATATCATTCAGTATATTAATTAAATACATGCTATACATAACCAAAATGATGTGTGTAACAAAACAAATAAAGGAAAATGAATTGGTTAACACCCGAAATATTGATACTATTGAAATATTAATAACAAATCAATATTAGAAGATCATATATGAAATCAAATTTATGTATGTGGTTATTTTATAATTTAATAAAAATTATTTAACTATTATGCAAGAGTTTAACAAACCCTCAACTAAAGAAAAGTAAAAGTTGATTGTTAATTTTATAATCTCTTTATTATCTGGGGTTGTTTATACATAAGCATCTACTTGGAATTCGTTATCATTATCATCTGTGTTTCTTAAAAATGTATTTCAAAAATAATTAAAATTTCTTAGAACATGGGTTAAAGTCGTTTGTACACTTTTTCAACTTTTTGTAAAATTTTTTGAAAGTAATATTATTGTCGTTTTCCAAACAAAGAACTTTATGACCTTTTCAACAAATTAAGGTAAGAATGTTTTTTTAACTTATACAGCGGGTGCGGATTTTTTCCGTCGTCATAACACCGTCAAAGCATCCCTTAAAATCTTAAAAGAATATTTTTAAAATAATTTTTTCCTTCATAATTACGTGACTTTTAAATGATTTCAAAATAAAAAGATATATTTCTCTCAAAAAAATTTGATTTCATCTATGTCAACATCCTTTGATTAATTTTACACTTGTTTGAAGTAGATTTTTTATTATAAAATCATTCATATTGTATTGTATGTTTTTTGATATGTTTGATTGTGGATGTGTTATTTTTATACCATTCTTGGTTTATGGTTAAAGTGTTAACATTTAATATTCTTTTTTTAATTCAAATTATTATGTTATGTTTTAACCTTTTCATATGTGGAATGCATTGGACTTAGTAAGTGACAGGTGAAGTCTGCTATATATCCTCGATGCATCGGTATGTCTCATGAGAAAAACTAGTATCTTGGAACAAGGCCTCGACAAAATATAATTTGTATTTTGGGCAGGAGACCATGACTATGTGGTTATGATGTTCAGCATTATGCATTCCATCATTATGAAATTAGCTATTGATATTTCATGTGACTATCAGACTAGTAGAATGTCCATGTGAATAACTAAATGCCATTATATTTTTTATTTTTTCCATATTATACTGAATTTTAAGATCAAAAGAATTTTGTTTTAGTATTATACGTTTCCTTAATTGTTTATTATTATATATTATAGTTTCCACTATATTTTTATCCTTACTGAGCATCTGAGATCACCCTTTCTTATGTTTTCTTTTTCCTAGGATGTAATGAAGTATATTATGATTAAAATGTAGGGATAATACAAAGGATATGAGTATGTTAAAAGGGGACACAATGTTGTTTTTTTATTTCATGATTTAATGCAATACTTATGTATGTATCTAGTACTTCAAAGGCTACTAAACTAATTGGTCTTTCGAGACCTGATCTCTTGTGATCATGCCTATGTTATGTAATAATTCCCCAAATTTGGGTAACTAGGGTCAAGTAATTACAAAAAATATATTGATCTCAATAATATTCCCCTTTATATTTTTTGGAAACTATGGAGCATAAATCATTTTCAAACTCAAACTACTTAGTAATGAAAAATAATTCAATAATTTTATGTATACTTGTGTAAAATATGTGTAGTAAATAAAAACATTAAATAATAAAGTCATATTGTCTATAAAATATTGATTTAGATTCATTCCTTCACAAAATTTCATCATATTGAAATTATATTTAATGAAAACCTTTATTATTCATTGATACCACTAAAAATATCATTTGAGATACTACTTGATAATCAGAACTTCCTCAAATAAAAGGAATTTAACTCGACAAAAAATTATATTTGAAACATTTATCAAATCATATTATTTCACACATTCTAAAAAACTATCAATATATTTCAAAAGGACTCAAATTCCACATGTTATCCCTCATAGATTTCCCATTTTAATAACTCAATCTAAATATGTGTTCTCCCTATATAGGATATCTCTCCCCCATTTAGAAAACAAATATCAATATATTCATGTTAATAAACATTCACTCCACACTTGTAAATACATAAAATAAAAAATAGATTTATATCATCCTTTATTTTTATCACCCTTTGATAATACGAATACAAAGAAAATGAAGAGAGAGGGGAATTGATTTTGATACTTTATCCAATGACGAATGATGAGAGATAGTTATTATTAAAATTCTATGGCTTGATAATTAACTCCCACATTTACTGAACCCAACATTTATATTCCATGTTCATCTTCATATCCCATTTCAAATTATGATTATGCATCTTTTTGTTAACTTCATCCTTATGACATGATAAAAATTCATTCTTCTTATTGATATTGAAATTGTCTTTTTCTAAACATTTGTGTTGTTATCCTAAAATTAAATAACCCCTCCCTCTTTCATTCACTAGTTTATTATTTATAAGATCACTTATTTATATTTTTTTGAGTATGTTTTTCAACTATTTTTAGTGTAAAAAATATATAAATTCTTCTTAATATCTTTCTTATTATTTATAGAAGGAACCTTCTTACTCACTGAAACACATACCTTATAGAGGTTGACTTGAGTACATTTTCCTCTCATCAAAGAACATCCACCTTTCAAATTAATCACAATGCATTTTTTATTTTTAAATTCCACTTCATGTGCTTCAATACAAATTTTAGACATAATTATTAAATTGTGATTCAACATATCAATAAAAAATGTGTTCTTAAATTAAATCTTTCCCAATTATATTATTATTGAACCAATACCTCTTATTTCGGGTGATCCATCATTATGAAATATAATAAATAGTTTCCATCACTTATCAACATTTTTTATGGTATTTATATATCCATTAATATGTGAGTATAACCCAATATCCAAGATCCATGGATATTCATTTGATGTTGATTTATGTGAAACATAAATAATCAAAATTTACTCAATTACTTTACTATTCATATTATAATGTCATTTAGTATTTTAATTAAAAATATATTATGTTGATATAAGGATTTATTATTCATTTTCATGGGGATATAGCATTTCATGTCTTCCACAGGCATCTTCTACTACATGAAATCTATTCTCAGACATCTATTTAGAAATTTTAGACTACTTATGAACTTGTATTATATGAGTGGGTTGTCTCCCCCAAAAGTAATTCCACCCTTAACTTTTAGAATCTAAATAATATTTTCAGCTAAACTATAACATTTTTTGAAGTGCCAAAATCCTCCATAGTGACAAAAGTATCCCTAAAAGGAATATTTCTCTTAGAAAACATCTTGTTTTAAAAATATGAAACTTTATTTTAATCCATTCATTAAAAATTAATCTTGGATCATTTTTGTGAAAACAAAATTCTCGTAGAATCCCAAAACATATCTCTTTATAACATAAATATTTCCATCATTCTTTTATCACCATGTCTAGTAATTACATTTAATCAATTTGATGTTTCCAAATTTTACAGATTTTGTAGATTCACCTGATATTTCCACAGATTTACTTTCATTTATATATGTCCATGAATCTAAATTTTTAAAAAAACAATAAATAAATTTAGCCATATTTGAACACAGTTTTATTGGTAAACACTAACTCCTTACATTTTCTTCTTCCTTGATCTTTGTCCAACATTGTGAATAAAATTATGAAAACCAGATTTGATCATGTCCACTTCCTTTTTATACATTGATATTTTTTATTGGAAATAACTAATATCTTAATTTTCATTAACATTTATTTTTATGTAAATATTCATCTTCCTATCTTCATCTAAAAACTACTTCAATATCTGAATCTCATTATTCATCATTAACTCCTTTTCAAAAAAAATTGCTATTATTTTATGTATCATTTCTAACCCTTCTAAAAAAATTTCTTCCCATTTTCCATGTGAGAAATTTTCAAGATAAACTATATATGTTTCCATTTCAGAATAATCCACATTTATATATCTTATACAATTTAATCACTATTGCATTTATAACGTACAAACCCCTCTCTATTCACCCATGAAATAAAATCTATTTCAAATTCTTTAATGGTTGTTTTTAATTCCACTTCTTCTTCACAATGATCACTATAATCATGATGGTAAGAAATTTTACTTCTTAAATATAGGAAAATTATTACCTTTTCCCTTTGAATAATTATTTTAATATTTTTTCTTTAAGGAACTTATTGGATTCACATATTCATATTTACTCTCTTTACTATAGTTTTTTCATCATTAGACAGTTTGTAGAAAAATGATCAATACCTAAATAGTTGAAACATTTCAAAGGTAATTTACCATGAATTTTGTATTTTCCACATCAATAACTTCTTGAGGTGATTGAAATTAGTTTTAAAAACATAAAATAAACTTTTTAATCCAAATTTGAATCCTCTTAATCATCAATATCTTCATTCCTTTTCATTTCTTTCTTTAATGATTTTAAAGAGAGTTCTTTATCATCATTTGTTTTCTTCTTGAAAACACTTCCATTTATCATTTCATGGGAATAAAAATTTTATGAATATCAACTAAGGTATGTGTATTATCTTCATGTTCTATGACATTAGCATCAAACTTGTCTAGTAAAATATGTAGTACATTCTCAATAACTGATGTATGTTCCAAAATATCAAAAAAAACATCTCATTATTCTAAAAATTTCATTTAACCTTGTGAAAAAAATCATCTACTAACTCATAATTTTTCATTTTTCGATCTTCATATATAGATTTCCAAACTTTTATATTTTTTTCTTAAATTTTTTATTTCCTTTATAAATACTTTTCCACGTTATCCCATATTCCTTTAATTATCTTGATTCTTTTGACCTTTATAAATTCATTCTTAGATAAAGATTACGTAATACAATTCCATGTATGACCATTATTATCAAAAAAATTACTATATACTATTATTATATATATACCTTAAAAAGGTGGAATAAACCCTTCGATGTAAGCCTTTAAAACATTTAAACCAACTGATAAAAGATAATGTGGTAGCTAGACTCAAGAAATGTAATAATTAATCATAGAAACATTTGAATCACTTTATTTTTCATTCAATTTAATTTATCTATATTTTCAACATAAATTCAAAAAAATATTATTATATCATAGTGATATCCTTTCCTAAAATAACTCAAATAAAAAATGTTTTCAAAAATTATTCAAACTAGTGATATCCCAAATTCATTCATAATCCTAAGGAATCTTGGGAGATTTAATACCAATTAATGTGGCCCTATGAACAGTAGGTTAAATAAGATAGGAGATGAATTAGTAACCAATATCTTTTTTATTTTTGTTTATGATTTATTATAAAATCAACCTTCTTCAATTTTTAGAGTGATCTATCTAACTACACAACTCACATACACTAAGGAAATAAAAAAAAGTTAGTGACACTCAATATATAAGGTTCACCTCTCAAAATGGGAAGGATATTCATTGGAATGATGTAGACTCACCCTAGACCATAAATTCCATTTTAATCACTAAAATGGATAAAAATATCATAGAATATCGTTAAATCATGATATAAGAATAGTTGTCATTTTTTCACTAGAAAAGTCTCCTAAAAATGCAGCATTATTTTATACAGTCGAGGTAGGGATTATCCTTCCCCTTAAATAGTTTCCTTTTGATAATATAATGTTAACCTATTGTCATCCTCATTGATAAAATATGTGCGACTATATTTTTTTTCCTCTTCACCACATGAAACTATTGTAATGCTCACATACAAAAATAATTGTTCTATTTATCTTAATTTCCTTTAACTTTTAATAATTTTAATTTTTCTCTTACTCTTCTCTATTTATATTCATTTTCTTTTATTTCACTATAATAACTACACTATACGTAGAACCTTATTTTCTTATCACTATATAAACTAAACAGCATATTTGTCTGATTTTCTTTTTCTCAAAAATTTTAAAAATAATTAATGTAGTTAATAGACACATATTTTACATCAAAAAAAATTTATCTCATGAAAATATAGAAAAACAATATTTAAATTTTAATCTAAAATTAAAATTCAAATAAAAAAATTCTTTTCATCTGATTTAACTTCTTCCTCTTTTCTTACCACTTTGTTCTTATTCTATTTAAAATTTTTACTAGGTCACTGTGGCATAGAATTATACACTAAAACATAACCAAGTTGTTATAAAGTAACTTCTACTATTTTGTTTATATAAACTCTCTTCTTATTTTTATAAACCATCTACTCTATTTTCATAAATCATAAATTGAATTTTTCAATGTTTAAATCATGAAATAACAGAATTATCAATGTTTAGAATAGTATTTTATTTAAAATATTAATTTCTATAATTATCTATTTTTCTCAAAAACAATTTCCATGTGATGTACCCTATGAAGTCCATATAACATACAAATTGAAAAGAGTTCATGAATTTGTGAAAATATTATAATTAAACTCAACCTATTCTATATGATGTTTTATTTTAGGGTTTATTGCACCCTTCAAATTATCATGGTTACCAATAAAGTTAATAGTAGATTGTGAACATCCAATATACCTTATAAATATACTTTGTTCCCTATTATGTATTTATGTTGCCTTAGAAAGATCCCATGTACCTTATGATGGTGCCTTGTGAAGCCACACTTCATAAAAAGTTCATAAACTATTGTACCTTATGATGATTAAAATGTACCCTATGAATGTACTTTATAATGTATATACCCAGAAAACATTAATTCACATTTATTCTCAAATTTAACAACATTACAAATTATGTCATATCCTTTCCATATCAACCCCAATCATTTTTAACAACTTCAACAGACTTCAACCCACCGAAGAGATCTTGTTTTATATGAGTTTAAACATTATTTTTTTATTGAAAAAACTAAAACAAAATAACCCTATATATTTTAATATAACCATTTTAGTATTTTCTATAAACAATACCAAATGTTGGAAGAAACTTATTATCTCATAAATCTCCCAAATAATCAGTATCTTTATAAGGACCAGTCCGGAGAGGTATGACTCTTGAGAGGGGGATGAATTAGTGGTTATCTATTTTTATGCTTTCTTCTTTAAAATAATATTAATATATTATTAAATATATATGACTTTTATAAAAAACAACACACAATAAACCCTATAATAAAAGAAATTATATATGGTTCACTAATCAATAAGAGTAGCTACTTCCTGGCATGATCTGGAAACAATTTGAGATCACACAATCCACTAAAAAATCAACCACAGTTTACAACATGAAAGTTATATATATCACTTATGTTTCAATATATTAATTTGTTAGTGCATGTTCTATTTGAACAGATAATATAAGGATATACTTTTTTCAAAAAATAAATGAACCTTAACCAATATGATTTAACACAACATCATTTCGCTACTTGCATTCTTCGAACTAGACCTTGTGTAAGTTAGATCTCATTATCCTTTGATTTTTTTCATATAAATGATATATCACTTCACCTTTTATTCTTATATATTTCCACTTATCACTTTTGAACACACAAATATGATCTTAAACAACTATAAAACATATATCATGCAGTGACAGTATCCTTTTATCTTTTTCTATTCAAATATTTCGGACATAATGTAAATAATTTCAAGTTTAAATTACTATAATTATTGGATATGTCCTTCACCATAACTTCTTTAATAAACTACTTATATAGCTAATTATAAATGCATAAAAACGATAATAAATATTATCACCTCTTCACCATTCTCTAAACTTGGGTTTCTATATCATTAAATACACATGTGTGCATGAATACAAATATTTTATGGTAGCAGGATAATGATAACTTAAAACCATACATTATTCCAAGTATCATTAAAACAATATATGGTTATTTTTATAAAAACAAAACCATCCACCACATGAAATTATTATATTCATTCGTATAGTCAAACATTTCCCCCATCATTCATGTTGTAATGCTTTCTGTGAAATTTGAACTTCAAGGCCAACTCTTATAATTCACATCTATGAAATACGCATAAAAAACATTGGAGTATGTGATCCATTCACTTGCATAATTAATTCCCCTATGTAATCATTTTAACTATATAAGAAACCCATTTTCCTCCATCATCAATTCACATATGTAGGTCATTCAAGAATATAGATTCACCTATGCAACTTGTTCGACTAAGTGTTCAACTAATTTACATCCGTGATAAATTATCACACACTGGTCATTAAGGTACACATATATTCCTATGCAACCAGTTTTTCTACATGCATTACCAATTTTCCAAACTGAACAATTTACATACATAATAATGCATTCAACTACACATAGACTCTTATATAGGAAAACCCATACGTAGGTATTCCTTTACACAGTATCCTATTCATGTATTCATATTATCCTATATGGAGAATGGTGTGTATATATATGTATTTCCTTATGTGGAAAATGTATTCATATTCTTATATGTAGTCATTCACTTCTTCAAATTATTTGTATTTTTTATCTTCTCCAATGTATATCTTTTTCTTTCTTCAAAACTATAACCAAAAGATCCTTTGTAATATTCATGATAGTATTTATCATGATATTTATTCTTTAGTTGATCACTTTACTTTTTATAAAATTAAATGAAAACTATTAGTTCAATAATACTAATTTATGTGTTGATAAAAAAGACAACATCATAATCATTTCTACCTATCGATTAATAGCTTCTTCACCAACAAAAACCTTGAAATATATTGGACTCAATAATATCTCCCTTTTTATTTTGTTTTCATCCAACAAATATAAATTATTGAAGATATGAAGCTCATGAAATTGGTCATTATCCAATAATAATAATCCTATGTGATAAATATTTGTGTATGAAACAAGAATCATTGAATAATAAAATTATTTTTTTTATAAAGTTGTGATATTTAAACATTGCATATTCATAATAGAAACTAAATTTAAACTATAAATAAATATTTCATGTATCCACTTTAATTAAATTTTAAAATATTTCACGTATATTGACATTGTATCTTTCCCATTTTAAAACTCCCCATAAATATATCATCTCCCTTGGTAGGTAAGTAACATATAAGTTGATAGATTTATGTTATCATATTTTCTCCCCATTTGACAATAATAACTGAATAACAAAATATGGTAGGGATAGAAAATACATGCCTTATCATTATATAGGGTGAGGTTGAACACCCAACATCAACCTTAGATTATGGATTTCTTCTTTTGAAAATGTATTCGTGAACACATCAACATTGTTCTCTTTTATTGGAATAAAATATTGCTTAAATTTTGTTCTCTACAAAAAATCCTTGATGAAGTGATAATTAATATCAATTTGGTTTCTCTATAAATGTTTAATAATATTCTTTGAGAAATTTATTACCCACTAATTATCACATCCTAGAAGAAGAGGAAACATCACTCTAACTTTTAATTATTATAACTCTTACTTCATCCACATTGACTAAGTTATCGATTGAGTTGAAGACACACATTGTACATAAATAGTACTTAATTTCATTAAATATGTCTAATTAGTGATCCAATAGACACACCTTTCACCCATGAAAAAGAATCCCCCTAAATTGTATCTTATTTAATCAACATATACTGCCAAATCTATATAAATATAAGATAACTAAGATATCTTTCCCAATATTTCATATTTCAACCCAAAATTAGTTATATGTTTACTATATCAAAAATATATTTTTGCATCCACAAGATGTAAATATTTTCATACCCTTTGATACCTGGAATGAAGTGTAACAGCATAAAATAAATATTCCCTTGAATCTATGAGAATAACATGATCCAATTTAACTTCCAAAATTATTTGGGTTCTATATCCTTTCCTTTCACATCTTTTGAAAACATTGTTAATACTAAAAAGTGTATGAAAATAGGATTTGAATATTCCATTCCAAACCTTTTCAATAGTCTCCTAGAATAATTATTTACAAAATGATAAATGTACCCTTTCTTTTTAGATATTTTTAAGCTAAGAAATTATTCCATCTCTCCCTACATATCCATTTAAAGTAACTTTTTTATCTCCTTGGAGAAAATATCACATATTACATCACCATTTATATAAAATATGACATCACCTATATAAATAATAATAAGAAGTGATTCCTCTTGTTCAGCTTTATGTAGATATTTTTATCCACTCTTCCTTTTCTAGAATTCATCTTCTTCAAATAGGAATCCTAATAAGAAAACCAAGCTCTCAAATCATTCTTCAACACACGTGAATCCTTATTTAACCTAGAAACAAACTTTTCATCATTATAAAGATATAAACCACATGGTTTCTCATTATTTACCACTTCTTATAATTCACCATCCATAAAGGAGGATTTGTAATCCATTTCAAATATCTTTTATTGCATTTGTGTAGTAATAACAAGTAGGATTATAATGGATTCAATACTTGAAACTGGTGAAAAGGACTCATAAAAATCCACTCCTTCAACCTAATAATGTAATTTGAAAACATATGTTTCTTTTTTTATCACCACTTCACCTTTTTTATTCAATTTGTTTTGAAACACCATCTTTTCTCAGTTGACATTATGTTCTTAAGCACTGCATACCAAATACAAAGTATCATTATTATCTATATGATACAATTATTCATTCATAGAATTAACTTATTCTTGATGCTCCACTTTTTATTTACCATCTCTTGGATGACCCTGTGAAAACAAATAAGTATGTGTTATAATCAATTCTCTTCTGTTATATACATGTTGACTGGGATCTTTAATTATATTTTGATCTTGAATTAATTATTCATCCTTGGATGAGATGAATGTAATTATCCCACATAACATTAAATTGATGAGTCAATATCTTCATCATGATTATCTTCTACATCATATATTATCTTAGAAACATTATCATGTTTTTATAGATTCTTCTTCACTTACATCATATATCTACAACTCACTATCAAACCTTTTTATCATAATATTACCGCACTTCCACATCATTAAAGTCAAAAATATTTCCAGTTTTCTTATCATATAATATCCTATAACATTTATAGAGTATCCAAGGAAGATGTCATTAAAACCCCTTTTATCAAACATACTAAAATTTTTACTATTTATTTTGATAATATAGAGGATTACAAACAATACAAAGTACTTCAAACGTGGGGTAATCTTACAATATGTCTCATTTGGGGACTTGTATGAGTTTGGTCAGTATAAGTAATTATTTTGAATGTAGTCTTATTACCCAATAGATTTTTTTCCCCAAGAACCAAGAAATATCATTTTCAATCAATATAGTTCCAGCCATCTCAAGCAGGCTTCTATTCATTTTTTCATCAACACCATTATGTTATAGTGTGTATGGTTCCCTAACATCGCAATAAATACCATGATTTCCAATATAATCCTAAAACATTCTATTTCTTTATTAACCACCATTATTTTTTCAAATGTTATTTATAGAGTATACACATTCCTATTACACAATTATTCTAAAAATTTTGAACATCTTGAGAGCCTTGGATTTATGTTTCAAAAAAATAATACACATAATACAAGTGAAATCATCAAAAAAAGAAAAAAATTAAATTTTTTCCTTTATTAATTGGAATCTAATGTACCCACTTATTTCATAATTAATAATCCCCAATGGATGAAATTTATGTATCTCAACCTTCTTGGGTGATGAATTTGAATATTTACCCTTCTAGTATATAGAACAACATCGATCTCTAATTCACATAAACTCTAGGACATTATGAACCCATCTTTTATGTGTTAAAATTTTCATTTTTCTCTGGAATATATATCCCGAAATTTTATTCCATAATTTTTTTACATCTTTAATACTCAGATAAAAATATTTTTTCCCATCACCATCCTAGAATACGTTTCCCTTGGTTCTTTGTCCTTTTATCACAACTTCTCTATATTCAATACTTTTAATAATAAAATAATTAATTTTTAAGATAAAATCATTTAATTTATCAATATTTTTTTTAAAACGAAATAGATTTTCTTTCAATCTGTCAACAAATGAAGAAATGTTTTGTTTCCATTTATCTTTTCCAATGATATAAAAACTAATGCCTTTGATTCAGAGAGACAAATCAGTTTATAAAGTCATTTTTCCTTATTTTTGTTCTTTAAAATTATTCAATATCATTTTATCTTTATCCATGTGTGACTAAAAACATTGGCCATGATCCATGGTCATTTTCCTTTTGTATCCTTGAGTGAAGATTCATCAATAAGTTCCTTCACCTCACACTTTTATTTCTTCTTCTAATGATTTTGAGTTTTTCATTAAAACCATGATGGGCTTATAACATCACAATAAAAAAATTTCTAATGTTTTCTCATTTAATCTCAACTCTCATAGAGTGTTTCAATAATTTGGAATCAGTTCTCAATATTTATATTATAATTTTTATATTGTTGTTGATTATGTGTACATTAAGTGGGATGAATCCCCCTAAAAATCTATCTCCAATGCCTCATGGATAAATTTTGTTATTGATAATTTATCCATAACATCTTTTATTTATGCCCAAACACTCCAAATCACTAAAAACATTCAATTACAAAATATGTTTTCAATTATAACATGCATGTTTTCAAGAATGGTATAGATTTATTCTAGCATCTTTTTTACCATAAATCATTAATCATTTTTGTGAACCGAAATTTTATTAAAATTCGAACATATTATTCTTCATATTAAACATCTTTTTAGTCTTAATAGAGTCTCACGTTCTACCATATTTTCTTCAAAATTTGACTTTTTAGAAATTCCATAATTTTAGAATTCAATTTTTTTAGCAATATACATGATCCTCTTGACTTTATTCTTCTTCCAAATATCTTGACCCATTTATTAATCCTTTTAGGATTATGTTTGTTGATACTTTTTGTGATTTAAAATCCTTAGAACTATCACCAACTTATGGAATTGAATTTTGGATGTTTGATATCCACTATTTATCTCCAACCAATTTTTGTTGAACAAGTTAAAATTATTTATTTTTCATTATTATATTTTCTTCACGATTGATATTAATATTTTTATATAAATTAAGTAATTTATTCTGGTTATCAATATACTTTTACAATTTTGAATCTTTTTCTTCATGTATTATTTCATAATTTTTAACATGTTAAAAATCTTACATTAACTTCTTTTTCTATTTCTCTAGATTTAAAATTTTCCATACACGTTCATTCAATTAAATTTGTAGCATGAAATTAATCTAAGATTTTGCTCCTTCTTCAATATTTCTAATTTCGTCACTAATAAAAGTCCCATTATTCACCTTTATAATGACAAAATTCATAGCACATTTATCACTAGAATATTCGGCTTCCACATCTTCCTCACTATCATCATATTCCTCATATTTGAAAAAAACAACCTTTTTATATTTAGTGAAATTCATAATCCATCATTTTAAAAGAGACATTGATTATTATACAATCTTCATAAGATATATTCTGGGTCTTTATTATTCTTCATCAATATATTCATCTCCCTTTAATATTGGACAATTTGAAACAAAATTTCAAATGAATCTGCAATTAGAGAACTTAAATAGTAATGTTCCTTTATAATTCATTTTTCCTATTTTAACTTTTCTAGAAAATAGAGACATGATTTCATCAAATGTATTTCTTACATTATCACTTGAAATATAATTACGAACATATTTGTCCATAAAAAATTTCTTTGAATTTTCTTTCTTTTAGTATTTGAAAGAGATTTCATGAAAATTCATTCCATTTATTTTTATAGAATTATATTTTCTCATCTCATATGTAATGCAAATACTATGAAAATCATCTGAATAGATTTCCTCAGGCTTGTTTTCTTCCAAAGGTAAAAATTTTTCATCCAATATTATAGGAATAATTCCCCATGTATTTTCAACAACAGTTAAGGATTATGATTTTTCTCCAAGGATTATTATAGTGATAACACTATCATTATCCCTTGTGAAGAACTCATAAATAGATTCATCGTCTCCCATTTTCGAATCCTTATATCTCAATTTCAAAATTTGTAGATGTTATTTATTCACCTTCATATTCCCTTCATAGATATTTTTCAAATTATCATGAATTCCTTTATTAGTTCTAATTCATTTAAACGGTATGAATTCACTTTATAAGAGAGAGATGAAATGATAGTATTTCTAGCTCATCCATCAGTCTCTCGATTACTCTTTTCTAAAGATATTAATGGATAGCCCTTAGTGGAAGGGGTAAAACAATCTACAACATCTTAGATAACTTCCTAGAAAATGGTTAATAGATATAAAATAATTTTATACTTCTCAATATGATAGTTATTCCTATTAAAAAATAGGAATCCCATTACTATTAACTGAGTTTTCAACAATTATGGAACTCTTATTCCTCTAGAAACATTATACATCCATGATTCATTGAAGGAACCTGAACTAATACCAATTGTAAAAAACTATTTAGGATCTGTGTGACTACTAAGATTGGAATTAATAATTGGTCAGCTCCTTCATTTATTCTTCTTTAAAACAACTTTTACCCAAGTTTAAATAGATATGACTCTATTTAAAAACAATATACATGAAAACCCACCAGAACATAGTAATTTTACATGGTTAACTACTCAATAAGTTTAACTAGTCCTTATATTGAACTAGAATTAATCTTAGTTCACACTATACACTAGAAAACAATCATTTGGGGTTTCAAGAAAAAGGGGAATATCCATCACTTATGTTTCACTATAGTCCTTACAAAGTTCATTTCTCCTCATACCAGAAATATGATAAAATAATTTTTTCAACAATGAAATAAAACTTTACTAATTTTCATTAACAGATCATAAATATAACACACCAAGCTTCCACAGTACGCTTCTCTATGGATAATACAGTAGCGTGTGTTGTACACAACTTCGAGATTCTAACACACCTCGACCAATCAAAGTGGCCGTTATGAATACTAATACCCAAATTTTGAAATTTTATAAATTTTATCTCTCAAAATGGACTTTGTTTTTGTATTCAGAATATCGAAATTTTCCTATGGTGAAATATTGGTACTTTTCGGATAAATTTTATATTTTGATGAATAGTGAAAAATACTAAATTTTAATTAAAAACAACTTTTTTAATATAAATAATTAATAATGATAAATTTTTAATTTTATTGGTTTTAAAGTATATTTAGAATATATTTATACCATTTAATACAATTTTGGTCATTGGAAAAAAAATTCACAATTAAACCAGACATAAACAAGTGTCAATTTTTGATAATTATTATCTCCTAAAAACACGCTTTTTTTTACAACGGGAATTAATTTTAAATTAATTTCTGTCACTTGTGTGTTTTGAAATTTAGAAAACTGTATTCCATAATTGGAATCAGTATTTCCAAATTGTGTAAATAGGTAACTTTTGTTTTTAGACATTTCGAATAATTACTTCGGTAAATATTTTATTTACTATGGTTAAAGGGTAAATCCGGTAAATAAGGGTAAAAAATTCTATTATAATAATATTAATTTACCTTAAAACGTTTCCTAACCATATTGGTTGATACATGTCCGGCCATGTTCATCTTTGGGTCTATTTTTGGACCCCATGTATCCACTTGTAAGTGATAATGACACTTTATATTAATTAAGTTAAAGTAAATACAAAAATGACATAAGCATTTATCTTTTAGAAAAACAATTTTAACATATTGTTATATATATTATATTTTCAACTATAAAATTTTCATTAGAAAGATAGAAATATTTACTACATAATAGTATTTTATTTATAATTTTCGGATATTGAATAATTAAATTTATTTATGACACAATCATGATACAGTATTTTCCTTATTAATGAAAGAATCAAATAATTGGTATTATAAATATTAAAATAAATATAATTTGAATGTTTTGATTCCATACACGAATTTTATTGATTAATATTACATGTTAGGATTTCTTAAATGAATTTTTTTTTTGAATTAATAATGTTTTTAAGACTTTAAGAAAAATCAATTATTAAATAGTGTTAAAATTTACATAAAAGAGTTTTTAAAAAAAATATTATATTATTAATTGATATTTTATTCCTAAAAATATAAGTTTCAGAAAAAGGACTTATATCATGATATTTTTATCATTAATGGACCACTTGGGGGTCTCTTGGATGTATATAGTAATTTTATTAACTATATAATATAAAAATACAAAGTGACATAGTAAATGTCAAACTAATTAACTAATAATTAAAACTAAAAGAAAAGGTCAATATAATGACCCAAACCTATCTAAAGTCTATTGGTTGAAAGTATTTAGACCCATACCCACCTTAGTCTTTGAATAAAGCACTTTTAAGCCATTATAAACAAAATATGAATTTATTATAAAAAAATACTTTATGTTTTTTCTAAAGATCCCCTCCCCCCCGCCTTACAAAAGGACACCACTTATAACCAATTATTCACACCTTCAAAGTCTTTTGGTTCGACCAAACAATACCCAAATACCCTCTCAACAATCCTACCTTCATCATAGAGGCCTTTCATTAGTCATAAATCAATCCTAAGGAGCCCTTTTGTTAAAATCAAAAGGAAGATCCGGAAGAATAGGTAATGTTTTCACCACCCTCTTTCAAGTTCCTTTCATCTTCAACTTATTATTTCCTTGTTATTCCCATTATAAAATAATAACTCTAGTATCTTCTATATACTGTGATTTTATTATAAATATGGTACAACCATATTCAGTATTCTATCCATCCTTTGAATGACATGTCACCATACGTGCGTACGTACGGCATACCGTCTCCACGTCGTGGTGTAATTGTTATTCAAAACATTATTATTTGGATGGGTATAATAATGATGTGTAATTCATGTAAATAATAGATATAACATGATACTTATTCTGTATATATGATATACTATCCAATTATATATTATTTTAGTATCAAAAGAATGATATTGTCGCTCGTGAGTACGTACGGACTACCATCTCCACGAATGCGATAAGATTCATTCCCCATCGTGTCCATGCAATTAACATTTTCATTTTATGATTAAATATAATTTTTAAGGACTTGATATAATTATGTATATGAATAATATACAACCTATCCATAACAAACACGAATTATGTGACAAAATATATAAAATAAAATGAGTAAGTTAACACCCGAAACGATTATAATACTAAGATGTTTTTAACAAATAAATGCTAAAAGATCATATATGATATCATATTAATGTATATGATTATTCTATAATTTAATAACAATTATTTCACAATTATACAGGAGGTAAACATACCCTCAACAAAGTAAATGTACAAGTTATGGGTTTATTTCACAATCTCTTCATTATTTGAGGTTGTTTATACGTAATTATCTACTGGGACCTCTTTATCATCCACATCCATGTTTCTTAAAAATGTATTTCAAATCATTCTTACTATTTTAAAAAATATGGTTTAATGTCATTTATACCCTTTTCTGACTTTTAAAATATGTTTATAAAGGAATCTTTCTGTTGTTTTCAAAACAAGGTCCTTCTTAACCTTTTCGACAAAATTAAAGTAAGAATGTCTCTTTTTAACTTATACGGAGGGTGCAACTATTTTATACCATTATAAACTCGTCGAATCTTCCATTATAAGCTTATAAGAATATTTTTAAAGTAAATGTTTTACTTTATAATTATTTGACTCTTAAATGATTTCAAAATAGAAAGATATATTTCTCTAAAAAGAGTTTTTATTTCATCAATGTCAACATCCTTTGACAGATTTTAAGTTTATTAGGAGTTGATTTATTATGATACAAAAAATCCATATTGTATTGAAGGTTTTGTGATCTGTTTGATTGTGGATGTTATATTTTTTTACCATTCATGATTTATGGTTAAGTTATTGACATTTCATATGCTAGTTTTAATACGAATGTTTATGATATGTTTAAACCTTTTCATATGAGGAATGTATTGGACTTAGTAAGTGGCGGGTGGAGCTCGCTATAGCTCCTCGATGCATCTGTAGGTCTCATGAGACAACTATACGTGGAATTGGCTGAGGCCTTTTCCAAATTTTATTTATGGTTTTCCCTGAGGCCTAAATCATTTTTAGACGTCTTGGACGAGGCCTTGACAAAATGATTCAGAATGTCTGGCATTATACATTCCCTCATTATGGATATAATATTGATGGTTCATGTGGTCATTAGACTAGATGATAACCCATTATTATGTTTTATTATGGAATTATTTACTCATCTCATATTCATTCCATAAAAGTATTCATGTTTATTATTGGTAAAGGCATGTGGTTTAAATTATTTACCATGCTTAATATTTATGTCATTTTCCTCTGTATTACTTACCCTTACTGAGCATCTGAGCTCACCCATTTCTTATGTTTCATTTTCCCAAGATATGAAGAAGTTAGTTATGAGTGACCAGTATGCATAATCTAGGAGGCTTGGATGTTTCTAATGAAATATATTTGTGTTATATTTATTTTCATGTTCTAATGTTAAAATTATGTTTGAATCTTGTTTCCAATAATACTAAACTGATCCGTCTTTCGAGACATGATATCCTTATGATCATGCCAATGTTATATAATAATGCACAGACTTTGGGTAACTGGTGTCAGGGCGTTATAGTTGGTATCAGAGGAATTTTAGTACAAACCTTGGAAACTAGATTTAGATAAACTCTAATTAGAGCACATAGACCTATGATGGACTTTGAGGATTAGTATAGAAGAACGTCCTAGAATTTTAGTATTGTAGAGATTTTATGAGTTTTCCGAGAAATACATCCTTGTCTAGATATGAGAAGGTAGAGGTGGCTCTGGCACAGATGTACCCAGGGGTAAATCCCAAAAACACCGCTTTGAGATAAACTCGACCGGGAACTGGTTCACGACAACGGGCCTTGCTTCACTCTTGGTTACGACACTCCCGGGGGATATGCTTAGGATAATTCTCATTTTCTATACGAACCATTATGAAGGGTTTATGAGTATATACTTCCTCAAAGAAAACATTTTTATGATTATGGATTATATCCATAAATAGTTCAATTTATGTTAAGTGTTTTATAAGTTTGGAATTATGTATTTTGATTCATAAACTGATCTAGTTTATGACATTGTTTAGAAATGGAGACTAGTGGAAGAAATGGAAACCGTATCAATACACGCACTCCATGTAGGTATTTCCCTCCTTCTCAAGATAATTATAGTGGAGCTGGTGATGCAACTGGTGCTGATCAACTAATCACTATACTGGGAAAACTCACTCAGGTTATGAATAATAACCTAACTGTATGGAGCACCCTGATCCATAGTGTGGATGATCAATGTTAGATCTCTTCATGACGTAACAACCACCAACATTCAATAGGAATAAAAATCCCTTAGTAGCTATGCAATGGATAAATTATTAAGAGAAAATATTCCATGCCTTTGGGAGTAGTGAAAGGGAAGAAGTTATCATGGAAGTTTACCGCCTCACTAGAGATGCTGATCAATGGTTCTCATTGATTCAAAACATGAAGGAAGATGATGAAGTATCAAATATGGAATTGAGGGAGTTCAAAGATCTGTTTTTAGAAAAATACTTTCCTCGTGACCATCGAGCAGATATGGAAAGGAGTTTTCTGAGTCTGAGACAAAAGGAGGATGAGAATGTCGCAAAGTATGAGGCTAACTTTACAAGGTTAGAAAGGTATGCAGCAGATTATATACGTAACCCAAGAAGTAAGATTGATCATTTCTTTAATGGGTTAAAACCGTTTCTCCAATGAGCATTGGTCTCACAATCCTTCTCTTCATACGAAGATATTGTCTCATGTGCTATCAACATAGAAAAAGAATTCTCTAAGTCTTAGGACTTTAAATAAAATCAAGAGAAGAAGAGATCTGCTAAACACTCTGGGAACGGAAATAAGGAAACATGGAAGAAGGGAAGAATTGAATTTCCACCTTGTGATAATTATGGAAGGAAGCACCCTGGTGCCTGTCTAAAAGGAAAAGGAGTATGCTATAAGTGTGGACAGAAAGTCCATTTAGCTGGTGATTGTAAAGGAAAGAAAGACGCTACCAATGTTCAATGCTAAAATTCCAGGGAGATGGGACATTATGAAAATGAATGTCCTATGTGTCAAGGAAACATAACTCAAAAAAGGCCTAGGGACCAAGTCTATGTTTATGCAATCACTGTTGCTGAGGTTGAATCCACTAAAGACATGGTGACAGGTAATTTAATGGTTTCCTCTAGTTTAGAAAATTCTTTATTTGATTCTGGACCATCGTATTGTTTCATATCTTCCCAGTTTTCTAAGAAAATTAGATATTTCCAATTTGATTTAACAAGGGAGTTGTTGGTCAAAACTCCTAAGGGAAGTATCATTGCAACAAAGTTTTGTGAATCAGTCCACATTAGAGCACATAAATGTTCTTTATCTGCAGATCTCATCGTCATGCCTATGATTAAATTTGATATAACCCTTAGTATGGATTGGCTTTCAGACCATGATACAAAAATTTATTGTAAGAATAAGGAGGTTACTATTTTTGATGATAGTGATAAGGAACACCTTATCATTAGAGTGTAATTGTCACCCCCTAATTCTTACCTAGTTCCATCCCCTGGTAGCTCAACTAAATTCAATTATTGCGGAGGAAGAGAATGAAATGACTGTGGGTGAGGAATGGAATTTTAAAATAGAGGATGTGCCTATTGTGAAAGAATATGTAGATGTGTTTCTAAAAGATTTACCTGGACATCCTCCAGAATGAGAAGTTGAGTTTTCCATTGATTTAATTCCTAGATCAAGGCCTATATCAAAGGCCCCTTATAGAGTGTCCATTGTAGAATTAGTTGAACTAAAGAAATAACTATAGGAATTGAGTAATAAGGGATTTTTTCACCCTAGTTTTTCTTCATGGGGAGCCCCTTTTCTTTTTGTTAAAAAGAAAGATGGATGTATGAGGTTATGTATTGACTATAGGGAGATCAATGCTATAAAAATAAAGAACAAGTATCCCCAACCTCGCATTGATGATTTATTTGACCAACTGCATGGATCTCAATACTTTTCAAAGATTGACCTTCAATATAGATATCATCAGTTGTGTGTGAAGAAAGAAGACATTATGAAGACAACATTTCGAACCAAGTACGGGCATTATGAGTTTACAGTAATGCCTTTTAGATTGACTAATGCACCCTTTGAATTCATGGATGTAATGAATATAGTTTTCAAGGAATATCTCGATGAATTTTTGGTGGTTTTTATTGATGATATATTGGTATACTCAAAAATCTATGAAGATCATGAAAATCACTTGCGCATTATCCTGAAGACTCTGAGATAATATGAATTATATGGGTAGTTTAGCAAGTGTGAATTCTGGCTTCAGGAGATTTCTTTTCTTGGCCATATTGTCTCTAAAGATGGAATCTCTATTGATCCTTCTAAGACTAAGGCAATCCAACAATAGCATGCACCGACGAATATAAATGAGGTACGTAGTTTTATTGGTTTAGTAGGTCATTATCGAAGTTTCATCCAGAATGTTTCCCTGTTGGATAACCCATTAAAAAGATCACACGTAAAGGGGTTAAAATTGTTTGGAAAGAATAGTGTGAAGAATGTTTCGAAGAACTGAAGAGAAGATTAGTCAATGCTCCTATATTGACTCTACCATCGGGGAATGATGGGTTCGTTTTTTATAGTGATGAATCAGTGAAAGGACTTGGTTGTGTCTTTATGCAGAATGATAGGGTTTTTGCCTATGCATCATGATATTTGAAAATTCATGACCAAAACTATCCTACTCATGATCTCGAGTTAGCAGTTGTGATCTTTTCTATGAAGATATGAAGACACTAACTCTATGGTGAAAAATGTGAGATTTATACTGATCACAACAGTTTTAAGTATATTTTATCACAAAAAGAACTCAACATGAGGCAAAGTAGATGGCTTAAATTACTCAAGGATTATGATTGCACGATACACTGCCACCTTGGGAAGGAAAATAAGGTGGAAGATGCTTTGAGCAGAAAAGATCATGGATTTTTGAACAATATGAGAATTGAAAGGGATCCAATTTTCATGGATCTAGTGAAGATGGACATGGGAATAACCATGGAAGGTGAAACATCAATGATTTTTCAAATGGATTCCAAATCATATTTACTAGAAAGGATTAAGAGTTCTCAAACTGATGATAAAGAATTTCAAAAGAAGATTAATGCTGTGAATGATGGGAGATTGAGAGACATTGTATATGAAGATGGAATTTTAAAATTTGGGAAGAGGCTTTGTGTTCCCGATATACTTGGTCTAAAAAGGGAATTGTTAGATGTTGCTCATAGCTTTAATTTCTCTATACACCCTGGGAGCACCAAAATGTATAGATATTTGAAGGAACAATTTTGGTGGGACAACATGAAGAGTGAGATTGCTAATTTTGTGTCAAGATGTATGGTTTTTCAACAAGTGAAAGCTGGAAGGCAACAGCCTGGAGGAGTCATGCAACCTCTTCCCATACTAGAGTTGAAATGGGACAATATTACAATGGACTTTTTCATGGGGATACCAAAGACTCCTAGAAGGAACGATTCAATATGGATTATTATTGATCGTCTTACCAAGTCAGCATATTTTCTTTCTATAAGAGAGGATCTACCACATGAACATCTAGAAAGACGTTATATTAATGAAGTTTTGAGAATTCATGGAGTACCCCTATCAATTTTTTCTGATCGTGATCCCTGTTTCAATTCATGATTCTAGAAAAGTCTTCAGAAGGCCTTAGATACTGAACATCGTTTGAGCACTGCCTACCACCCTCAAACAGATGGACAATCAGAACGCACTATTAAAACCTTATAAGACATGTTGAGATCATGCTCACATGACTTTCAGGGTATGTGGCATCAATATATACCTCTGGTGGAATTTCCCAATAACAATAGCTTCCATTCAAGTATTCAGATGGCACCATATGAAGCGTTATACAGAAAGAGATGTCGCACACCATCCTATTGGGGTGACGTTGGTGAGAGAAAACTCGTAGGCCCAGAATTGGTGGAGGAAATGATGGAAAATGTGAAGGTAATCCAAAACCACATTAAAGCATCTCAAAGTAGGAAGAAGATCTATGTCGATAACCGAAGGAAGGATTTGGAATTTCTGGTAAAAGATAATGTTTTCTTGATGGTATCTCTATGGAAGGGAGTTATACGTTTTGGTAAGAAGGGTAAATAGAGACCCAGGTACATCGGAAAATTCGAAATTCTAGAATGAATTCGGGCTGTAGCTTACCGATTGGCAATGCCACCAAGTCTCTCCAAAGTTCATGAAGTGTTCCACGTATCACTATTGAGAAAATACTTGCATGACCCAACGCATGTACTCACCTATGATGAAATAGAACTAGAACCCGATATGTCTTATTGCAAAGAGCCTGTCAAGATTCTTGATATGAGAGAACAAGTGTTGAGAAATCGGACGACTCGTCTGGTAAAAGTTCTATGGAGAAACCACAAGATGGAAAAGGCAACGTGGGAACCCGAGGAACTCATGATGAAAAACCACCCAAGTGTTTTTACGTGTTAGTATTCTAGAAATTTCAAGGACAAAATTATTTGAAGGAGGGGAGAATGTAACACCCCAAGCTTCCACGGTATTCTTTTCTTTTAATAATATAGTAGCATGTGTTTTACGCAACTTCGAGATTCTAACACACCGCGACCAATCAAAGTAGCCATTATGAATAGTAATACCCACTTTTTGAAATTTTATAAATCTTATCTCTAAAAATGGACTTCATTTTTGGATTTGGAATATCAAAATTAGCCTTGGGTGAAATTTTGGTACTTTTCGGATAAATTTTATATTTTGATGAATAGGGAAAATTACTAAATTTTAATTAAAAATGAATTTTTTAATCAAAATAATTAATCGTGATAAATTATGAATTTGAGTGTTTTTAAAGTATATTTAGAATATATTTTTACCATTTAATACAATTTTTCTCATTGAACATAATTTCATAATTAAACCGGACATAAATAAGTGTCAATCTTTTGATAGTTATTATCTCTTAAAAACACGCTTTTTGTTTTTACAACGGGAATTAATATTAAATTAATTTCTACCACTTCTTTGTTTTGAATTTAGAAAAATATATTCAATATTTGGAATCCGGATGTCCAAATTGTGTAAATAGGTAACTTTTATTTTTAGACATTTCGAATAACTACTTCGGTAAATATTTTATTTACAATGGTTAAAGGGTAAATCTGGTAAATAAGAGTAAAAAATAATATTATAATAATATTAATTTACCCTAAAACGTTTCCTAACCCTATTGGTTGATACATGTTAGACCATGGGCATCTTTATGTCTATTTTTGGACCCCATGGATCCACTTGTAAGTGATAATGACACTTTATATTAATTAAGTTAAAGTACATACAAAAATGACATAAACATGTAACTTTTAGAAATACAATTTTTAAATAGAGCTATATATATTATATTTTCAACTATAAATATTCATTAGAAATATAAAAATATTTCCTACGTAATATTATTTTATTTATTATTTTTAGACATTTTATAATTAAATTTATTTATGACACAATAATGATGCAGTATTTTCCTTATTAATGATAGAATCAAATAATTGGTATTATAAATATTAAAATAAATATAATTTGAAAGTTTTGATGTCATCCAAGAATTTTATTGATTAATATGAAATTTTAGTATTTCTTAAATTAATTTATTTTAAATTAATAATGTTGCTAAGACTTTAATAAAAATAAATTATTAAATACTGTCAAAATTGACATAAAAGAGTTTTTAAAACAAATATTATATTATTAATTGATATTATATTCCTAAAAATCTAAGGTTCAGCCAAAAGACTTATATAATTATATTTGTATCATTAATGTGACACTTGGGGTTGCTTGTATGTATATAGTATTTTTATTAACTATATAATATAAAAATACAAAGTGACATGGTAAATGTCAAACTAATTAACTAAGAGTTAAAACTAAAAGAAAAGGTTAATATAATGACCCAAACCTATCTAAAATCTATTTGTTGAAATAATTTAGACCTATATCCACCTTATACTTTTATTAAACCACTGTGAAGCCATTATAAAAACAATATGAATTTATTATAAAATAATACTTTAAGTTTTTCCTAAAGTGCCCCTCCTCCCCCTTAAAAAAGGACACCGCTTCTAACCAATTCTTCACACCTTAAAATCCTTTTGGTTTGGACAACCTCTGACCAAATACCCTCTCAACTATCCTCCCTTAATCCTATAGGCCTTCCTTTAGTCAGAAAGACAACCTAAAGAGCCCTTTTGATAAAATAAAAATAAAGAACCCGAAGAATAGGTAATGTTTTCACCACCCTCTTTCAAGTTCTTATCTTCTTCAACTTCTTCCTTCCTTGTTATTCTCATTCTAAAATAATAACTCTAGGAACTTCTATATATTGTGATGTTATTCAAAATATGGTACAACCATATTCAGTATTCTATCCATCCTTTGAATGACATGTCACCATACGTGTGTACGTACGACTTACCGTCTCCATGTCGTGGTGTAATTGTTATTCAAAACATTATTATTTGGATGGGTATAATAATGATGTGAAATTCATGTAAGTAATAAATATAACATGAAAATTATTCTGTATATATGATATACTATCCAATTATATATTATTTTAATATCAAAATAATGATATTGTCTCTTGTGAGTACGTACGAACTACCGTCTCCACGAACGTGATAAGATTCATTCCCCATCATGTCTTTGCAATTATAATTCTCATTTTATGATTAAAAATAATGATTAAGGACTGGATATCATTATGGATGTGAATAATATACAAACTATCCATAACAAACACAACTTATGTAACAAAATATACAAAATAAAACAAGTAAGTTTACACCCGAAGTGATGATAATACTAAGATATTATTAACAAATCAATGTTAAAAGATCATATATGATATCATATTAATTTATATGATTCTTGTATAATTTAATAACAATTATTTATCCATTATATAAGATGTTAACCTACCCTAAACAAAGGAAAAGTATAAGGTATGGTTTTATTTTAGAATCTCTTCATTATCCGAGGTTGTTTATATGTAATTATCTACGGGGACCTCTTTATCACCCACATCCATGTTTCTTAAAAAAGTATATCAAATCATTCTTACTATTTTACAGAATATGGGTTAAATTAATTTATACCCTTGTTTGAATTTTAAAAGTTGTTTATAATGGAATCTTTCTGTCGTTCTTCAAAAAAGGTCCTTTTTAACCTTTTCGACAAAATTAAAGTAAGAATGTCTCTTTTTAACTTATATGGCGGGTGCGGCTATTTTCTACCATTATAAACTCGTCGAAGCTTCCCTTACAAGCTTATAAGAATATTTACAAAGTAAATGTTTTACTTTATAATTATGCGACTCTTAAATTATTTCAAAATATAATGAGATATTTATCTAAAAAGATTTTTGATATCATCTATGTCAACATCCTTTGATGGATTTTAAGTTTATTTAGAGTTGATTTATTATGATACAAAACATCCATATTGTATTGAAGGTTTTGTGATATGATTGACTGTGGATTTGATATTTTTGTACCATTCATGATTTATGGTTAAAGTATTGACATTTCATATGCTAGTTTTGATACGAATGTTTATGATATGTTTAAACCTTTTAATCTAAAGAATGTATTAGACTTAGTATGTGACGGGTGGAGCCCGCTATATCTCTTCGATGCATCGGTAGGTCTCATGATACAACTAGATGTGGAATTGGACAGGGCCTTTTTCCAATTTGATTTTTGGTTTCGGCCGAGGCCTTAATCATTTTTAGACGTCTTGGCCAGGCCTTGACAAAATGTTTCAGAATGTCTGGCATTATACATTCCCTCATTATGGAAATAATATTGATGTTTCATGTGGTAATCTGACTAGTAGAATACCCATGATTATGTTTTATTATGGCATTATTTACTCATCTCATATTCTTTCCATAAAATTATTCATGTTTAATAATTGTAAAGGCATGTGGTTTCAATTATTTACCATGATTAATATTTATTTCATTTTCTGTTGTATTACTTACCCTTAATGAGTGTTTGAGCTCACCCCTTTCTTATGTTTCATTTTCCCAGGATATGAAGAAGTAAGTTATGAGTGACCAGTAGGCATAATCTAGGAGGATAGGATGTTTTTAATGAAATATATTTGTGTTGTATTTCTTTTCAAGTTGTAAAGTTAAACTTATGTATGAATCTTATTTCCAATAATACTAAATTGATCTGTCTTTCGAGACATGATTTCATTATGATAATTCCAATGTTATGTAATAATGCACCGACTCTGGGTAACTGGGGTTGGGGCGTTACAATAAATATACTACTTGAACTCTATAATCTTTCCAAACTACATGTTATATCTTCATATCCTTTGATTTATTGCACAAAAGTGAGAAAACATTTATCCTCTTATTCATCCCTCTTTCCACTTATCACTTTTACACAGACACATATAATTTTAAACAAATATATAACATATATCATGAAACAACAATTGCCTTTTATCTTTCTTATTTATTCAAATATTTACCAGACTGGATAAATATTTTTAAATAAAAATTATTATAATTTTAGATTTGATCTTCACCATAACTTCCTTAAGAATACAATTGCATAATAGAATGTAAATCCATAAAAATATTATGAAAGGGGATTTAATGTATAAGGTATTTTATTTTTTAATACAATTTATGTTCATATTTCAAATCTATTATTCATTTATATCTATTTACTGATTTCTTCTTGCATGATCATTATGATAGGGGTTTGGGAATGGGTATAATTTCATTCTATCTTTAATCATGACCATTTCCTGAGTATAATGAACTCCATTTTTTAATATGAGGTCTAGGGGTTGAATTTCCTCCATGAAAATTTGTGCTTTCTCATCCCTATGTTTAAAGTAGGTTTTGAGTTTCCTATCCTTTACATTCAGAATTACCAAACCATGATCAATTGTGATTTTGGGATGGAGTGTGTTTATCATGACCATTGTACTCTCTCTGACCTAATTTAAAAAACTTAATAATTGTAATTTAATTATTTCTTACCTTATCATCTCATGAACCTGCAACCATTTCTTCCCGAAACACTATTTATATTTTCTTATCACACCATCTTCACAAACCAATGATCACTAGTTTAGATTTAGTTTTCTGCAAATTGGAATTAGTTTAGGTCTTGGATATTTAATTAATATTTTTCTTCAACCCTATCTATATGTGTTCGACCTCAAAATTACATATCCTATAATACCCTATACACTAGTGGTTTGTTTGTTTGCTATTTTTAAATTTCATAATTTGGTCACTCGGTGGTAATTATCAATTCCCTATAGGCTATAACATATGTAGTAGTGCATTTCAATATTCTTAGTCCCTTATGTGGGAGAACCTGCATATGGATGATACCTTACACAATATCTTATCTGGGTATACATATTTATCTATATATGAATTTATGTAAATAGATATTTCCATATATGGAGCATGTGTGAAAATTATCATACGAAGTTCTACACTAGTTCAAATGGTTTTCATACTTAATAATCTCTAATATAAAGTAATACTAAATGTTCATAAATTGAATAGAAATCTATTTCAAAATAATCATGATAATATTTATCATGGTATTTATGATGTATCATATTACCTGAATTTTCATTAACTAGAATAAAAACTCAGCCTACAACACAAAATACATTATATATTGAAAAAAAAGATAACACCATAAGATTTTACTCCTCTTGTAAACAGTTACTTAACCAACAAAAATCAAAAAACATCTCTATCATATTAATCATCAAAACAGCTCTTAATCTCAATACACTTTTCTGTTGAGGGACATGTGATGTTCTCATCTGATAGATTGAAAACACGTGATGTATTCATCAACCTTTTCTATCTATACTCAAGGAATCAAGAATATATAAGGAGGATATAAGGTATTGGAATAATCTATGTACCATGGTCACTCGATGTCTTGTAAAAAGGAAATGTATAAAAATTAATTTTTTTTCATATGATTCTGCTGGTGGAAATTGGTATAGAGATCCATTTGTTTGATATAGTTCATTCAAGATCCCATTGTAGCTTTGGAAACATGGATTCATTGTTATAGGCCACTGTTTTATTAGATTTATAGATTATATGATTCTTACTTTTTTCAATAATACAATTCCCCAAGGGGTTGCACTTTTTTTTTGACCGAAAAGAAATTTATTGTAACTCAGATAGCTTCCCTAAAAGTGCTTGTATTTTTTTCCAAATGGCTTTTTGGATTAGATTTTTATAATCTATTTCATACGATGCAATATACAGTGAAGTTGTTGAAGGAATTTTAAATGATTTTTAGAAGATATACCAATTTTTTTGTGTATTATTTCACAATATATCATATATGATATGATATAATGTGAAATTACATGAAAGTATATTAGGCTTTAGTGAAAGTATCATATTAAAAGGAATATCACCTAACTCCTTTTACACCACATGGTATGACATTATATATTTTAGAGTATGAAATACATATAGAAAAGGGATTATATCTAACAATTTAGAGTATGATTAATTAGGTGACATAGTGATATCATATTATCTCTACCTGAGAATATCTTATTTTATGATATGGTTGAATCAGAGTGCCATAAATCAAAAAGTATTATTCATTTAGAAATACATTGACTCGAATAGTTATCCAAAAGTTATGTAATTAAGGTTTTAATATCCTACCCATTTTTTATCATTTATTAGTTGTTTTTTAGGAATAAATAAAAGGGAGACTTTTTGTATAAGGGTTATATGAGATGTAATGAAAGTCATTTACTTATAAATTTATGAATTATATGAGTAAATTCATGGGCTCAGGGAACATCCTTGTAGCCTATATAATGTGGGATTGGGCATGGGAAGTTTATATGTTCTTTTTTAAATATCCTTTGGCTGAAATTGTCTCCCTTCTGAAGATCTCTTCCTTTTCCCTTATTTTCTTTGAAGATAATATAATGTCTTGATCGTTAAAGGGTCTCTCCAAAATATTTGTATTATTTGGTTCAACCTATAGATACACCTTGAAGGAAATATACTTTTGGTCTTTCCTTCATGGTCTTTATTAAGCACATAAAAAATGAAAATGATGTTGTATACTTTTTCGAATATTATAAATTCTACATTTATATTTTACATGATTTTTTTTCAAGGGAAGGGTGTTTGTTTGTTTTTATTCTTTCAATATATTTTCAAAAAATTGATTAATCCTTAATCACTTTTTAGTTACCATTCACCATAGTCTCCAGTATAAATTAATTTCCAAGAGTTTAAAATATTCTAAATTAATGAACTGTGTATTCATTGGGAGATGGAAAAGTGTTATCAGTTTACTATAGAATTTCCAGTAAAAATTAACAATCTAATTTAACATTTCACATAAATGTGATCAGGGAGGAGACCTATTAATATTGTGGAAAGTAATAATATGATTTTAAATATTTCTCCTCATCATGGAGAGAATATTTTCAAAAGGGGAAGTATGATTCCTCCATTTATTATTACTCATTTCTTGGTGTAAGAGTCAGTTGGTGTGGCGGTGCATAAGTTGTAACATCATCCTCATATAGAACATATTTAAACTATTTTTTAAGTTTGTCTGCTTCATATATATTTTTATAATGAATATTATGTCATTGATTAGGGAGAGTTGGATACAGAGGATTATGTGGAATTCTTGGATCTTCTAGTGGAGATTCAAGATCGTGAGGAAAAGTGATTTTTTCGATGATTCATTTCTTTGGTTTATGTCTTATAAAGGAATGGAGGCTCTAATAAATATACATGAGAGTGATATTTTAGAATGTGAACTCTTTATCAATAATTTTTTTATAGTTTTTTCCATATAGTGGTGTTAATATTTTAATGGTTTTATGCTAATATGATTGAAATACTTATTCTTTAGTTTTTTTGTTATGATTATGATTTTGTGATATAATGATTCTTATTTCTTATATATCTTGTGTGGTGTTTAGTTTTAGGGGTGGTTTTATTCATTATTCGGTTTTTTAATTCTCTAGGATGATATTCATTGGAGAGGTTCGAAATATAGAGGCTCAAATTTTCCTTGTCATATACTTTGTGTTTTTTTATAAGTTAGAGGGGGTCGATGTGAGTTTAGAAGTTGTTTGAGGGTGAATTGATAATGGTTGTTTTATTTGAGGGAATTTTATGATGGTATTTACCCCACCATGTTATGGTATATATTTTTTCCTGTTGTTTTTTTTTATGTTCCTGATGGATTGTTCATTCTTTTATAGAAGGAAATCTTGGGATGATTCTATCTGTTTTATAGGAGGATTACATTGTGGTGTAAAATTATTGAGTGGTTAACCCCATTTTTGTGTATCATGGTTTGGGTTAAAAATTGGTGAAATTACTATTCAAGCTAAGAAAGTTTGAGATGCATATTTTTTTCATTACATTGTGAGTGTGGTGTAAAGAAACTACTTCATAGTTTTTTAATTGATGTTTGGGGATACATCAAGAAAATAGTGTGGTTTGGGAATGATACTTTATCATGATTTATAGTATGAGGGAAATATAAAAATACCACATCATGGTTTAATGTGGATATATTATGGTTTTATTATAAGTTTTGTTAATAAAGGAAAGGTTTGGTTAGATTTAAAGAAGGAGAATTCTTTTAAATTATGTGGTTTTCATATTTGTGTTGAATTAAAAAATCCAGGACATTGTTTACTCCTACCACACCAAGGATTGTTCATCATAAGTTTATATTATAAATTCAGTAATCCATCTCCTTTGTTTTTATTTATTTTTTTACATTCAAACCCTTTGTGGTCATGGGTATTATCTTTTGTTGTTTTGGATTTAGTTCATGAATATTTAATCCATTATATTCAAGGAATTGATTTCTTATAATTTAAGATAATATTTTCCCTCTCCTATTTTATTCTTACTTGTTTTTCATTCTTAAGGAATCTATAAAAATGATAATTTTTAGTTTATGTGGATATTTTGAAAATAATTGATAGAGTATTGATGTGATACAGGCTCAGTAGGAGATCCTTTTATGTTTATTAAAATTTTATTATCAGTTTATTTATTTATTTTTTTTGTTTTTTTCTTCATGTTATTTATGAGTAGGAATATTTGAATTATTTTTCATTATTTATATGTCAACATAAAACTAATCATGCCTTAGTTTTATTTGATCAAGTGTTAGAATTTTTCTAATGAAGATAATTGAATTAATTTGAAATAGAAGTGAGTCAAAAATACTCTATATGATTCATTTATTATTATTGTGTTTTTTTGTAGTTGATTTGTGCCAAAATTCTTTAGGATTTAAAGAATTTTTTTATATGATTCATTTTTATTTAAATTGGATAAATAAATTAATGATTATAAAATGGTATGGATTGGGAATAAAGATTTTATTTTTTTTAAGTATTATAGGGTTGAGTATGAATTAATTATTAAACATGAATACATAGGATATTAAAACTACAATTACTGAGGTTTTTTATACTAAAATATTTTTTTATTATAGTTGACGAAGCCTTGATGTGTGTATTTTTTTTATGCATTTTTTCTTAAAAATGGTAAAGATAGAGGTATTAGTAGTTGGTGTTTTATTGATGTGGTGGATTATTTGGTGGTGGTGGTTAATGTTTAATTATTTCCAGGAATGAATAAATAATTATATAATGATATGGAATAACTATTTAATTAAATAATGAATTAGATCTTGTTTAATGGGAATGGGTTTGTTGAATAAATGAAGTATAGAAGATGAAAATATAAATTACTAGAAAAGTAATGTGGTAAATAAAATATAAATGATGTGAAAGAGGAAGAAAGGGTAGTGGAATTAATATGGATTTTCATGTTGATGTGGTTAGTAAATTATTATGGTGGACTTGATAATATAGTTTGAAATAGGGAGAATTTGGGTTGTTATAATGTGATTTTAATGTAGTTTTGAAGTTATTAATTATTATTTCTATAAGTGTAAGTCATGGTTTGTAATGGCTCAATGTTTAATATATAGAAATTACCTTCTCATAATTATTTCATAAGGTATAAATGCATAATAGAACAAAATAAAAGCTTTTTAAATGATGAATAAAAGAAATAAGAAGCATTTCTAGAAGTTAATGAATATATACTGATGAAATAATAACTTGAACATTGGAATAGTAATGTGACCCTTATGAATAGTAAAATGGTCAACTGAATAGTAACATGACCAATTAAAGTATAAGTAATTTATATCAATATTATATGTGAAAATATTATAAAATTATACCACAGTATAAGTAAATAAATATTTTAAAAATTATTAATTTAGTGTTTGTGCTTTTATAAGTCATACATATTTAATTAAGATTTTATGACTAATTTAATAATTTAAAAGAAAATTTATATTCATAAAATGTATTCATAAATTAATATTTTGATTTCTTATTATTTTAAGGCAAATTTATGATACTTTATGTAATTTTTCAAAATATTATAAAATCAGTTGTAATTTTTAAATATGTATTTTCCAAGTAAATAAATGTTTTAATTAAATTTATAATTTCCACATTTAGAAAATTTATTTTCATAAAATTGAGATTTTTTTAGAATTATACAAGTTTAAAAATGGTTAGGGTGAATTTTATGGATTTTTTTAAAATACATGAATTTTGTGAATATTAAAATACGATAACTTATAATAAATTCTAAATACATTATTTATGGAGTTATAGATGATGCATGGATGATTTATACCCAAAATATCTTACTATAATGCATTATTTTTATATTTTTTGTGATAATTCTCAAACTACTCATAGTCTTGATCCAAAATAATAAACTAATGATTACAATATTGTGAAAACACCCCTCGCCTCCACTATAAATACCACCCCTCACCACATCCTTTCATAACACCTATCAGGACATTATCCTTGTCCAAATTCTTTACAATAATCTTACCAAAAGTCTCCCATATGTCCAAGATCTTTCAGACTTTAAAAATACCAAAAAACCCTATCCCTTAAAGAGGCTCTCAAGAAGAAGGAATGAAGAGGTAAACCCATATTCCTTTTCTTTAAAGTCTCTTTATTTTATTATATTATCATTACTTCCTCATTTCTAGGTGGCATGAAAACTATTTAATTTTACATATATTATAATTTTATCATGTTTATGGAATAATTCTTCATCAAATCTCATCTCCTCTTTTTTTTTAAGAATGAAAACATCATCTATGAGGTGTTGATTTACCACATTTGTACATGAAGTTCTTTAATATTTAAATTCCAACATAAAGGATAGTCAAGATACCATTTTTATTATTGAAACAAATTATAATATATTTATTATATCTAATTTAATTTTGTAGAATCATTTTTTACACATTATATTAATTTATAAAACAAAATTAGTTCGTTGCGATCAAAAACCGCCAAAATAAACCAAAAATATTATCAACTATTTATCTAATGATTCATCCTCATGCTCTAATACCAAATGATTTATAATACCAATTTAACTTATGGAATATAATTAATAACACATAATTTCTTTATTGGATAACTAACCCCACTTTATAAAACTATTCGAACATGTATACAAGTAAACTAATCATGAAAACCAAGGAAACTAATGCTCCTAAAAATGCAATTCAACCTATAATCCAATCAAAAAGTCCATAAATTAACTTAATGTGGTTATAATAAATAAAATACTTGTATAAATGGTTCTATAATTATTAATTAATGAATATAATTTTATTATCTATGAAATTAAGATCAAGGAAAGAACATCTTCCGACTTAAGGTTAGGGATTTTACCCGAACAACCATTATTCATTAAGGTTACTCATCCCTTTTTACCCAAATGAAATTCTCTTTTATTTTTATTTACATATTCTAAATTCTGTTTATATGTTCCAAACTCATGTATCAAAATCTATCCATCCTTTTTTTTGGGATATAAATGTTTTTTTAAATGATTTCTACTCAATTCTTCCCAATAAGCAAGCCTATATTAAGGGAACTTCCCAAATTCTCATATATTTTCATGTGCATTATATAATTTATTTTAGTCAACCTTTAATTTTATAAAATCACTAATTTTATTTTGAAAATATTCTGGGTTCTCTTATTTTTTTATATAAAATATTATTCTATTTTATTATTTAAATTATCTTAAATATTTTTTTTAAACCGCACTGAAATATTTTAATTCTAAAGTTCCTTAAATGATTTTCATAAATATTATCACTTAATTTTAACATCACTAATCATTATCTATACATATTTAGTTTATTAATGTACATGTATCATCTAATTTATCTCTTTCAAGGACACTTTTCCAATACATGCATTTATTAATCATTATGACATGATTATGATACCCAATTCATTCCATGGGTAACCCTTATGTCTGATTTCTTATGTATCATTTTTTATGAGGAAAATATATTCATGAACATGTTAGGATGGGTGTTCTTGATAGTTCTCTAATGCATTGGGTAGTGTTTAGTCTCTTGAGAAGTTATGTGCAATAGTTTTGGTGGTTATCCTTAACTCGTGCTCCATGTGAAATTTTCTTAGTGGTTAGCCTGAAATCATGATCCTATATATGAAACAAGCCTTGACTAATTATAAAGTCATGTTTTATGTTTCTTCCACATTACTATGATTCCATGATTAAATGATCCCATGTTATGATTCCTTATATTTAATCATGTCCATGGATTTTTATAAAATTATGTTATGCTTTCTAACCCATTTTCTAAGATTTATTATTATGTTTATTCCCTTACTATGATTTTATATCATCCATTTGTTCATGTTATCACTTTGTTATACTCTGAAAATGTAAGTGGTCATAGGATGTTAAGAGATCATAATGGATGATAAATAAGGAAATTTTTTATTTAGTCCCCTATTTTTAGCATTATGTACCCAGTCTCCTGAGACACTAGACTTGTAACACCCCAAGCTTCCACGGTACATTTCCCTTTTAAGAATGTAATGGCGTGCATTATACGCAACTTCGAGATTCTAACACACCACAACCAATCAAACTAGCCATTATCAATAGTAATACCCACTTTTTAAAATTTTATAAATTTAATCTTTCAAAATGGACTACATTTTTGGATTCGTAATATCAAAATTAGCTTAGGGGGAATTTTGGTACTTTTCGGATTACTTTCATATTTTGATGAATAGTGAAAATTACTAAATTTTAATTAAAAACAACTTTTTTAATTGAAATAATTAATAGTGATAAATTATTAATTTGAGTGGTTTTAAAGTATATTTAGAATATATTTTTACCATTTAATATAATTTTGGTCATTGGATGTAATTTCACATTTAAACCAGACATAAACAAGTGTCAATCTTTTGATAGTTATTGTATCTTAAAAACACGCTATTTGTTTTGACGACGAGAATTAATTTTTAAATTAATTAATGAAACTGATATGTTTTGAATTTGATAAAATAGACATCATTTTTGAATTCATAATATCAAATATATCTTAGGCCTAATTATTTTTATTTTTCTGGAAACTTTCATTTTTTGATGAATAGTGAAACCACTAAGTGGTAGTTAAAAAACTGAATTTTTCATAAAACTAAATTTTACCACTTCTGTGAGTGGTATTTTGAAAATCCGAGAGACACGGTTAATATCAAGGAGTAAAATTTTGTTCAATGAGATGAAAATAATTTTTGGTGAATAGTAACTTTTTACTTTTATTTACCACGGTTAAAAGTAAATAGGGTAATTAAGGGTAAAAATGAAATTAATATTACCCTAAAACATGTCCTAATTATGTTGGACAACTGTATCTCAACCCAAAACAACCTTAGGAGTAAAATAGTATCATTTAGGTCCACTTGTATTAGATTTGGACATTTATTATTATTTAATTCAAAGAAGAGTTAAAAGAGTTAAAATCAAAGTTTATTTACTAAAAAAATTTAATATAGGGTTATACATAAGATAAATTCGATTTTAAATATTCATTAGAAATATAAAAAGCTTTCCTACATAATGATATTTTATTTATAATTTTTATACAATAGATAATTTAATTTATTTACGACACAATGATGATGCAGTAATTACCATAATAGTAAAAAATAAAAATAATTGATATTATAAATACCCAAAAAAATATAATTTGAGACTTTTTATGAATGTCACTAATTTTCTAGGTTAATATGACATGTTAGGAATGATATAATTAACTTTTTCGAAGTAATCATTCTGTTATGATTCTCACAAAAATCAATTTTCCAAATAGTGTTAAAATTGACATAAAAGATTTTTTAAAACAAATATTAAATTATTAATTGATATTCAATTCTTAAAAATCTATTTTTCTACCAAGAGACATATATCATGATAGTTTTATCATTAATGGACCACTTGGGGTTCTCTTGGAGGTATATAGTATGTTTATTAACTATGTAATATAAAAATACAAGGTGACATGGTAAGTGTCAAACTAATTAACTAAGAGTTAGAACTAAACAATAAGGTTAATATAATGACGCAAACCAGTCTAAATTCTATTGGTTGACTGGTTTTCAACCCATCCCCACCTTAACCTTTAAATAATCCACTTTGGAGCCATTAGAAACCGAATATGAATTTATTATAAAATAATATTTCTAGCTTTTCCAAAGGTACCCATCCCCCCTCTTATAAAAGGGCACTCCCCCTTCTCATTAATTCACACCTTCAAAGCCTTTTGGTTCGGCCAAACCCTGACCAACTAATCTCTCAACTTCCATCACTACAACCTAGAGGCCTTAGTTTGATCATAAAGACAACCTAAGGAGCCCTTTTGATCAAATCAAAAGGAAGAACCCGAAAAAGAGGTAATGTTTTCACCTCCCACTTTCAAGTTCCTTTCTTCTTCAACTTCTTCTTTCTTTGTTATTTCTATTCTCAAATAATAACTCCAGTATCTTCTATATAATTTGATGTTATTATAAATATGGTACAACCATATTCAGTATTCTATCCATCCTTTGAATGGCATGTCACCATACGTGCGTACGTACGGCTTACCGTCTCCACGCCGTGGTGTAATTGTCATTCAATAAATTATTATTTGGTTGGGTATAATAATGATGTGTAATTCATTTAAATAATAAATATAACATGATAATTATTCTGTATATATGATATACCATCCAATTATATATTATTTTAACATCAAAAGAATGATATTGTAACTCGTGCGTACGTACGGACTACCATCTCCACGAACGCGATGAGATTCATTCTCCACCGTATCCATTCAAGTATAATTCTCATTTGATGATTAAAAATAATGTTTAAGGAATTTATATAATTCTGGAAATTAATAATATAAAACCTATCCATAACAAACATGGCTAACGTAACAAAGAATATAAAGGAAAACGAGTAAGTTAACACCCGAAATTACGATAATACTAAGATATTATTAAAAATCAATGTTAAAAGAACATATATGATATAATATTAATGTAAATGATTCTTTTATAATTCAATAACAATTATTTCACCCTTATACAGGAGTTTAACCTACCATTGACCAAGGAAAAAGTACAAAGGGGTTTTCATCTCACTCCTTATTTCCGTGAGATTTTTACCATATTGCCACTATTACCTTTTGTGTGGTGTATGTACTACAAATAATTGTATTCTTTGTGTAATACACTTTAATTCATGTGTATTTACATATTCATTGTATGTTACCTCTTTCATGGGGTGTATGTTTTATATGTTACCAAATTGGTAAGGGTTTATTTCGCAATCTCTTCATTATCTGAGGTTGTTTATACGTAATAATCTATTGGGATTACATTATCATTCACATCCATGTTTCTCAAAAATGTATTTCAAAACATTTTTACTATTTACAATAATATGTGTTAAAGTCATTTATATCCTTGTTTTACTTTTTATAGGAGGTTTATAAAGGAATCTTTCCGTCATTTTTCAAACAAGGTGCTTTTTAACCTTTTCGTCAGAATTAAGGTAAGAATGTTTTTTTAACTTATACGGCGGGTGCAGCTATTTTCCACTGTTATAAAATCTTCGAAGCTTCCCTTAAAAGTTTATAATAATATTTTAAAAGTAAATGTTGTATTTTATAATTATGTGACTTTTAAATGATTTCAAAAAAAGGGATATTTCTCTCAAATAGTTTTGATTTCATCTATGTCAATATCCTTTGATGGATTTTAAGCTTATTTGAAGTTGATTTATTATGATACAAAAATTCCTTATTGTATTGAAGATTTCGTGATTTGTTTAACTGTGGATGTTTTATTTTTATACCATTCATGGTTTATGGAGAAATTATTGACATTTCGTATGCCAGTTTTAATACGAATGATTATGTTATGTTTAAACCTGTTCATATGAGGAATACATTGGACTTAATATGTGACGGGTGGAGCCCGCTATAGCTCCTCGATGCATCAGTAGGTCTCATGAGACAAACTAGTGTCTTGGAACGAGGCCTTGACTAAATCTTATTTGTGGTCTTGGAACGAGGCCTTGGCTACGTGGTTATGATAGTCGGGCGTTATGCATTCCGTCATTATGAAAGTGGTTATTAATATTTTAATGTGATTATTCGACTAGTAGAATATAAATTTGAATTATTAAATGTAATTATTTCATTTTATCCTTGCCATATTATGCTGAAGATCATCTTTAAAATGATTTTGTTTTAGTTATACATTGACTTAAATTTTTATGTTTATTTATGAAAGTTTCCGCTATATTATTATCCTTTCTGAGCATCTGAGCTCACCCCTTTCAATGTTTTATTTTTCCTAGGATGTGAAGAAGTATTTTATGAATGACCTGCAGGGACAGTATGATGGGATATGAAGACAATATGTTGTTGTAGTTTTTCACTTATTGATGTAATGTAAACTTTATGAATATATCTAGTATTTCCAAGGCTACTAAACTAATCAGTCTTTCGAGACTTGATCTTTCTTGTGATCATGCCAATGTTATATAGTAATGCACCGACTCTGGGTATCTAGGGTCGTGGTTTTACAGTTGGTATCAAAGGAAGTTTAGTACATGCCTTGGAATCTAGATTAAGATAAACTCTGATTATAGCATGGATACCTAAGATGAACTTTGAGGATTAGTATAGAAGTACTTCCTAGAAGTTTGGTATTTTAGAGATTTTGTGAGTTTTCCTAGCAATAAATCCCTATCTGGATATGAGCAGGTAGAGGCGGCTCTGGAACAGTTATACCTAGGGGTAAAACCCGAAAACACCACTCTGAGCTAGACTCGAACGGGAACTAGTGCACGACAGCGGGCCCTGCTGCACTCTTGGTTACGACACTCTCAGGGGATATGCTTAGGATAATTTACATTTTCTTTACAAACCAATTTTATGTATTATATATATAATATGAGAGTAAATGACCTTAGTTAATCCTAATGTGTTTCAAATTGAGAATATGGTGACATGTTAATCTCTAAATGATTTTATGACTACTGTTACTCACACAATGATTTCTGGTGTTAGTCAATGGCTGGATTCCAAGGAAGTCATAGTGACTTTGAGAATGATGTACAATGTGGGAACGGTGGTGGAAATGAGCAACAAAATGGAATGTTGATAGTTGTAAAAGATATCGTCTTTATGCAAAATCAATTTTCCAAAAATATGATCAAAAATATATATATTAACCAATTCCCTGACTCAAAAAAGAAGATAAAGGTGATGAATGATAAGAGCTCAAGTAGTAGAGACTATGGAGAACAGAATCCTCAATTTCCATCATGCAGGAAATGTGGAAGGAGACGCCTAAGAAAGTGTCTCAATGGCACAAAGAAATGCTTTATGTGTGGGAAGGGAGGACATAAAGTGAAGAATCCCTAAAGAAAAATGAAGAGTACTATGGAAGAAGATAAAAATGGTCCCAAGAATCCATTTACAGTCATTTGCCGTAAATGTAGGGGACCTGGCCATTACCCAAGTGAATTCCCTATTGTATAGGATATTTTCTTGGACAAAGAAGAAGCTATGTGGAAATAAATGGTTGGATAAATGTTTAAAAAGTATTATTTCTCCTTGTTGATGGGTTTACTTTGGAATAATTTTCTCTTGTATTTTTAACCCTGTAGTTTTCTATGTGAGAATGATATTTGAGGAAAATTATCTTTTCTCTTGTGGATATAGTTATAAATAACCATTTGGTTTTATATGATTGTTGGGTTTGAGGCATTTATAAGTTATTATAATTTGGGATGAAAATGAAAGGTATGAGAAAAGATTTGTTGTTAAATTATGTTATGGTTATTTTGAGGAATTTATCTCATTTTTGTAATGTTATAAAATATAGTTTTTGAAAAAGGACAACACACAGACCGTGTGACAACCCGTCGCGTCGGACAAAGTTTTGGGAATCGAACCCACAACCAAAGGTCGATTGGGATTTATTGCCTACCACTGGACTACATGAAGACCCTAGTTAGTGTGACTATTATTTTTAGTTAAATGATTTTATTGATCAATAATAATTTGATTTGGGATCTTATGTCTTATCAAATGAATACCCTTAGTATAGGAAAATGATTTGGTGATTAAGTGATAAATTTTATTTTGGAAGTTGTTCGCTTTGTTGTGAACACTATATGCCCAAGGAAAATAGAATAGTATGGGATTTCATTTGAGGAGTAATGGTGGATTTTTTTCTATGTTTTCATTGTGGATTTATAGTGATTTGGGTTATTTATGGAAATGATTAGGTTAATTACTTTTAAGTATGTGACTTGAAGAGTAATTAATGTCATTTGGAGATACAATTTAATGTGGAAGACTACATTCTTATAAGTTTTGAGTTTCAATATTATTTTGGATTATATTGAAGGATTTTAAGGACAATTGATTATTGAATTGTATTTATTTAACTTTAGGGTATTGATTGTTTAATTTTGGAAATTAAGATTAGTGTTTTTTTCTCTAATGGAATATATATTTGGGGGATCATCAGATATTATACTAACCATTTTGGTTTCTATTAATCTCTAAAGACATGGTAAATATATAGTTTATCCTACGTGGATCATGTATTTCTATAGAAGTTTATTCTATCTCTTCCATTGTGACCAAGTCTTCTTGAATACTCATTGTTCAAAAAAAAAGAGTTAGTGGTAAAATTTTAATAAATAATGAAAATATACTTAAAAAGTAAGTATATATCTTTATGTTCATAGTCAATATCATAAATGAATTCCTTGTCCTTATGTAATGTAACTTAAAACAAAAAATGTTGTCTGTTTACTTTTCCTACTGCGAGACTAATAACCGTTTGTCCCAACACAAGTTTGTGATTTTCTTATTGTAAACTTTCTCCTGATCATGTTTTCTATCCCTCTGCATCAGAACATAACACTTAGTTTATCGTCCATATCCATGTTTTCCTACATGTAATCCTAGTATAGGTTATATTGGGTGACCTTTATACCGCTCTCCCTTTCTTTTAAAGTGATAGTTTTATTGACTCTTTTTCCTATGTGGGACTTTCCATTATATTCTCAAGCCCAATATTAAAAAAATTGGGAGGACACAATTTATTGAAAGAGGGTAGAATGTAACACCCCAAGCTTCCACAGTACGTTTCCCTTTGAATAATGCAATGGCGTGCATTGTACGCAACTTCGAGATTCTAACACACCACAACCAATCAAACTAGCCGTTATGAATAGTAATACCTACTTTTTGAAATTATATAAATTTTATCTATTGAAATGGACTTTATTTTTGGATTCGTAATATTGAAATTATCTTAGGGTGAAATTTTGGTACTTTTCGGATAACATTCATATTTTGATGAATAGTGAAAATCACTAAATTTTAATTAAAAACAACTTTGTTAATCGAAATAATTAATAGTGATAAATTATTAATTAGTGTGGTTTTAAAGTATATTTAGAATATATTATTACCATTTAATACAATTTTGGTCATTGGATGTAATTTCACATTTAAACCAAACATAAACAAGTGTCAATCTTTTGATAGTTATTATCTCTTAAAAACACGCTATTTGTTTTGACGACGAGAATTAATTTTTAAATTAATTAATGCTACTGATATGTATATAATTTGGTAAAATAGAAATCATTTTTGAATTCATAATATCAAATATAGCTTAGGCCTAATTTTTGGTATTTTTCTGGAAACTTTCATTTTTTGATGAATAGTGAAACCACTAAGTGGTAGTTAAAAACTGAATTTTTCATAAAACTAAATTTTACCGCTTCTGTGAGTGGAATTTTGAAAATCTGAGAGACATGGTTAATATCAAGGAGTAAAATGTGGTTCAATGAGATGAAAATAATTTTTTGGTGAATAGTAACTTTTTACTTTTATTTACCACGGTCAAAAGTAAATAGGATAATTAAGGGTAAAAATGATATTAATATTACCCTAACACATGTTCTAATTCTATTGGAAAAGTGTATCATGACCAAAAACAACCTTAGAAGTAAAATATTATCATTTAGGTCCCCTTGTATTAGATTAGGACATTTATCATTATTTAATTCGAAAAAAAAGTTAAAGAGTTAAAATCAAAGTTTATTTACTAAAACATTTTTAATATAGGGTTATACATAAGATAAATTCGATTGTAAATATTCATTATAAAGATAAAAATATTTCCTACATAATGATATTTTATTTACAATTTTCAGACAATAAATAATTAATTTTATTTATGACACAATGATGATGCAGTAATTACCATAATAGTGAAAAATTAAAGTAATTGATATTATAAATACCCAAATAAATAAAATTTGAGACTTTTTATGAATTACACAAATTTTCTAGGTTAATATGACATGTTAGGAATCATTTAATTAACTTTTTGTGAAGTAATAATTCTATTATGATTTTCACAAAAATCAATTTTCCAAATAGTGTGAAAATTGACATAAAAGAGTTTTTAAAACAAATATTATATTATTAATTGATATTCAATTTCTAAAAATCTAAGGTTCTCCCAAGAGACATATATAATTATATTTTTATCATTAAGGGAGCACTTTTGGGTCTCTTTGAGGTATACAGTAAGTTTATTAACTATATAATATAAAAATACAAAGTGACATCGTAAGTGTCAAACTAATTAACTAAGAGTTAAAACTAAAAGATAAGGTTAATATAAGGACCCAAACCTATCTAAATTCTATTGTTTGAGTGTTTTTCGACCCATCCCCGTCTTAACCATTAAATAATCCACTTTTGAGCCTTTATAACCTGAATATGAATTTATTATAAAATAATATTTCTAGCTTTTCCAAAGGTGCCCCTCACCCCTCTTATAAGAGGGCACTCCCACTTCTCATTAATTCACACCTTCAAAGCCTTTTGTTTCAGCAAAACCCTTCCCAAATACTTTCTAAACTTCCCCAAATACAACTTAGAGGCCTTATTTTGGACAGAAAGCCAACTTAAGGAGCCCTTATGATCAAATCAAAAGGAAGAACCCGAAGAAGAGGTAATGTTTTCACCACCCTCTTTCAAATTCCATTCTTCTTCAACTTCTTCTTTATTTGTTATTTCTATTATAAAATAATAACTATAGTATCTTATATATACTGTGATGTTTATATAAATATGTTACAACTGTATTCAGTATTCTATCCATCCTTTTAATGGCATGTCACCATACGTGCGTACGTACGGCTTACCGTCTCCACGTCGTGGTGTAATTGTCATTCAATAAATTATTATTTGGTTGGGTATAATAATGATGTTTCATTCATGTAAATAATAAATATAACATGATAATTATTCTGTATATTTGATATATCATCCAATTATATATTATTTTAACATCAAAAGGATGATATTGTCGCTCGTGCGTATGTACGGACTACCCTCTCCACGAACGCGATAAGATTCATTCTCCATCGTATCCATTCAAGTATAATTTTCATTTGATGATTAAAAATAATGTTTAAGGACTTGATATAATTCTGGATATGAATAAAATATGACCTATCGATAACAAAAACAGCTTACATAACAAAGAATATAAAGGAAAACGAGTAAGTTAACACCCGAAATGACGATAATACTAAGATATTATTAGCAAATCAATGTTAAAAGATCATATATGATATCATATTAATGTAAATGATTCTTGTATAATTCAATATAAATTAGTTCACCATTATATAGGAGGTTAACCTACCTTCGACCAAGGAAAAATTACAAAGTAAGGGGTTTTCATCTCACTTATTATTTCCGTGAGATTCATACTATATTGCCACTATTAACTTTTGTGTGGTGTATGTACTGCCCATAATTGTATTCTTTGTGTAATACACTTTAATTCATGTAAATTTACATATTCATTGTATGATACCTCTTTCATGGGGTGTATGTTTTGTAAGTTACCAAATTGGTAAGGGTTTATTTCGCAATCTCTTCATTATCTGAGGTTGTTTATACGTAATAATCTACTGGGATTACTTTATCATCCACATCCATGTTTCTTAAAAATGTATATCAAAACCTTTTTACTATTTACAAGAATATGGTTTAAAGTCATTTATACCCTTTCTTTAATTTTTATAAGAGTTTTATAAAGGAATCATTCCATCGTTTTCCAAATAAGGTGCTTTTTAACCATTTCAACAGAATTAAGGTAAGAATGTTTTTTTAACTTATACGGCGGGTGCATCTATTTTCCACCGTTATAAAATCTTCGAAACATCCCTTAAAATATTATAAGAAAAGTTTCAAAGTAAATGTTTTATTTTATAATTATGTGACTTTTAAATGATTTCAAAAAAATGGATACTTATCTCAAATAGTTTTTATTTTATCTATGTAAACATCCTTTGATTGATTTTAAGCTTATTTGAAGTTGATTTATTATGATACAAAATTTCCATATTGTATTGAGGATTTTGTGATTTGTTTAACTGTGGATGTGTTATTTTTATACCATTCATGGTTTATGGAGAAATTATCGACATTCCATATGCTAGTTTTAATATGAATGTTTATGTTATGTTTAAACCTGTTCAAATTAGGAATGCATTGGACTTAATATGTGACGGGTGGAGCCCACTATAGCTCCTCGATGCATCGGTAGGTATCATGAGACAAACTAGTGTTTTGGCATGAGGCCTTGAAAAAATCTTATTTGTAGTCTTGGCATGAGGCCTTGGCTAGGTGGTTATGATAGTCTGGCATTATGCATTCTATCATTATGAAAGTCGTTATTAATATTTTCATGTGACTATTCGACTAGTAGAATATCCATGTGAATAAGTAAATGGAATTATATTATTTTATCCTCACCATATTATGTTGAAGATCAAGTTTAAAAGGTTTTCGTTTTAGTTAATACATTTCCTTAAATTTTTATGTTTATTTATTAAATTTTCCGCTATATTGTCATCCTTACTGAGCATCTGAGCTCACCCCTTTCAATGTTTTGTTTTTCCCACGATGTGAAGAAGTATTTTATGAATGACCTGTATGGATAGTATGAGGGGATATGAAGAAAATATTTTGTTTTAGTTTTTCACTTATTGATTTAATGTAAACTTTATGAATATATCTAGTGTTTCCAAGGACACTAAACTAATCGGTCTTTCGAGACTTGATCATTCTTGTGATCATGCCAATGTTATGTAATAAGGCACCAACTCTTGGTATCTAGGGTCGGGGCATTAAAAGACTTCATGGTCCTTGGCTTGTAATTTGATGTTTAATTATACTTGAAATAATGTAATGATAAGTGTAAAAGTATAGGGTGTCTATATTTGGTAACAGATTAAATGTTTAGTTATTTTTGGAGACTAGGAATAAATCACTTTAGTAATAAACCAATGTATAAGACTATGTATGAGAAAACATCCCTAAATTTTGGTAGGTATAGAGTATGTGGTTTATCAAGAAAATATATCCATTTCAGGATACTACAAGTGGACGTGGTTCTGGCACAAATGTACATATAAATGAAAACTCCAACAAGGTGTTCCAGTCCTAACATAGGGTAACCGGGTACATGACAATAGGCCTTAATACACACCTAGTTTGAAACACTTATGGGGTATGCTTTAGTAAATTCAAAATCTAATTAAAAAACATTATTAAGGGAAAAATCTCATAATAATATATGTTTGGAAACTGATCTTGGACATCCTAGATTGAAACATAAGGAATCAAAAGTTTGGATATACTTTCTGTTTAAGAGTTTATCCATTTATGTTTAAAGTTTTATTTTTATTCTTATTAGATATGTATTTATTCCCCCTAATTTCACTTTCGTTTCTAAACTAATAGAGGGAAATAGAAGAACATGATCTAACAATCAATGTGATGGGAAATGTGATGATTTCCCTAATTATATGACCAATATGATGGGAATGGGAGATCAAAACATTATGATGGTACTTTATCATCTATCTAATGTTATGAATAATAACCTGAATCATGTGTAACACCATCCATATCTTAATAAAGATAAATTTTCCATTGAATCTTTCAATCATCAAATGCCTCCCATGATTAGTTGACCTTATGATCCCCTCCTCGAAAAATAGTGGATTAACTAAATTTAAAAGACATTCTTTGTCCTCCAGTTCTTAGAAGAATAAAAATTTGTGATAGTGATCTATCATTTTTATTGAGAAGCTAATCAGTGGTGTACATTGATTGAAAATAAGAAGTCTAAGGAGGAAATTGATTCAATGGATTGGGAGGAATTCAAGTAAATGTTTTTCAATAAATATTTTCCATGAACCCTCCATATCAATATAGAAAGAGAGTTCCTCAGACTTAAGTAGAATGAATATGAGTATATCATGGTGTATGAATAAAACATTACAAGGCTTTCAAGATACACCCCCATATTTTTCATGAACATTGAAAGATTGGTGGGTCGCTTCTTTAGCAGACAAAAGACGTGTCTGTGAAAAGAGTTAGTGATTCGAGACTATGAGAATTATTAGAAGATTGTCTGTGATTTACATAAGGTTGAAATAGATATCAGAGACTCTCAATGGTATCATGGTCCTAGTAACAAATATAGGAAAATAGTGTAAAATATGGGTGTATATATAAATAAATCCCATTATGGAGAAAGGACCAAATACCTCACATGCCAAAATTGTAGGAAAAAGCATCTTGGGAAATGTCTAAAAAGAAATGAGAAATGATTCAAATGTTGAAGAATGGGGAATCGAGCTATGAACTACCTAAGTTATATGAACATCCCACTAACATGGAAGAATAAATGTAAAACCCCAAGTTTTCACGGTACGCTTCTTTTTAAATAATTCCATAGCTTGCGCTGCACGGAACATCGAGTTCAAGCGCACCATGACCTATCAAACAATCCATTTAAAAAAGGTTATGAATAGTATTAACCATATTACCAAATTTATAAATTTTATTTTTCAAAATAGACTTCGTTTTTGAATTCAGAATATCAATATTAACTTTTGGTGAAATGTTGGTATTTTTCTTAAAAATTCCAATTTTTGATGAATAGTGAAAAATAACACATTGTGGTTAAAAACCGGCTTTTTAATTTAAATAATTATTTGACTATAAATTTATTTTAAAGTAAAATTTGATAAATAATACATATATTAATCCAATATTGTTAATTGGATTCATTTTATAGTATAATTAGATAAAAAAAATTAGTGAGCTTTTGAACGTCTCGTTTACCCACCTTCTAGCCACATTTACAATATTTGCATTAAAATTAATTTTACCGCTTCAATGAATTGAATTTTGAAATACAAACATACATGGTTGTAATCAGTATAAAAATTATGGTCTAATATAGTTAAAATAATTTTTATAAATAGTTACTTTTGGATTTAATTTACCAAGATTGATGGTAAATAGGGTAGTTAAAAATAAAAATAATATGTTAATAATATAATAATACCCTAAAACCAATACTAATTAAACTATATAATTGTTTTTTAACCTAAATAATTCATAGGTTGAAAATATGATCCTATTTAATCCACTTGTGTTAGATTAAGAAATTTAGTAAATTTTATTTAAAGAACGGTTAAAAATGGAATATTCAAATTTTAATAACTATATCATTTTTAATATAAGGTTATATGTGTGATATGGTTAACTATAAATAATATTTTAAAAAATTATCTAAAAAATGGTAATTTAATTATAATTTTAAGAAATAAATAATTAAATTAAATGGTGACACAATATTGATGTAGTAATTGAATCATTAAAGGAAGAATCAATTAAATGATTTCAAAAATATTAAAATAAATACAATTTGACACAATTAATTACATCAAAAAAAATTAATTAAATCATATACATGTTAGTGACATATTTGAAGTATTGTTTCGAAGTTATCATGATGTTTTGATATTTTGTTAAAATGAAAATATTAAATAGTGTCAAAATTCAAATAAATGGTACATTAAAATAAGAAATATTTTATTAAATGTTATAAAATTCGTAAAAATATCAAGTTCTACCAACTAACTAGGATACTATTATAAATTATAAAAACTATCAAATTAGGATTCTTTTGGAATTTTATAGTAAATATATTAACCCTATATAATAAAAAGACAAGCAAACACGGTAAGAGTTCAATTGTTTAACAAAGGGTCAAATCCAAAAGATAATGTTAATTTTGTGACCTAAACCTGTATAAAAATCATTGGTTGAGATTATTTCGATCCACCCTCATATTATCATCGAAATAAATCACTTTGGATCTATTTTAAGCTGAAAATAAATTTATAATAAATTAATAGTTTTGGAGCTTCCAAGAGTTCCCCTCCCCTCTCTTATAAAAAAGTGGACATCCTTCTCTTTTATTCACTCTTCTAAAGCTCTTTTTCTCATCCAAATCCTACCCACTTATCCTCCTAACATACCTCACTTAATCCAGGATTCCATACATTGTACATGAAGCCATCCTATGGAGTCCTTTTGTGAAAATAAAAACAATACACTAGAAGAATAGGTAAATGGTTTACCATTTCAGTTCAATTTCATTTCTTATTATACTTCCTCTTCCTATGTTGTTTCTATAATAAATTAATCAATACAATATTAGATACATTGTTATATGTTATTTTAATTATGATACAACCATATTCCACCTTTTATCCATCCTACGAATAACAATATCAACATGTCTGTGTACGTACGGATTATCGTCTCCACATCGTGGTGTAATTTATTATTCAACAGTATTTAATTTTGATGGGTATAATGATGAGTATAATGGATATAAATAATTAATATAACCTGATAATGATTCTGAAAAATTAATATATCATCCAATTCTATGTCATTTAACTATCAAGGTAATGATACAGTTTCTTGTGCGTACGTAGTGCATATCATCCCCACGATGCTGTGAGAATCATTCTCCACATTAAAAAATCAAGAATGATTATAAAATTTATATTATGGGAAAAAAATTAATTATGAACTTGATATAATTCTGTATATGAACAAAATACATCCTATTCATTACAAACATTACTTACATGACAAAATTGGAATTAAAAAATGTAGTAGTTAACACCCAAAACAATGGTAATACTGAAATATTATTAATAAAATTATATAAAAGGATAATATATGATATAATAAATATAGATATGGTCCTGGTATAATTTAATAACATGATTTAACCATTATAAAGAATGTTATAATGTCCATAAATAAAGTAAATTATAATGTAAGGGTTCATTTCACAATCTCATTATTATCTGAGTTTGTTTATATGTAAGTATCTACTGGGAAATATTTATCATCCATGTCCATGTTTCATAAAATTTATTTCAAAATATTATCAATAATTGTTCCAATTCATTTCTACCTATATTTTAATTTTTTTAAATTTTTTGAAATGAATTTTTTTGTCATTTTCCAAATGAGGTACTTTATGACCTTTTGAAAAACTAAGGAAAGAATGTTTTTTTGACTTATATGGCACGAGCAGCTATTTCCTGACATTATGGTGCCATACAATTTTGAAGTTTCCCTTACAATATTACAAGTTTATTTTAAAAGGAAATGTTTTCTTTTATTATTGTGCATCTTTTAAATGATTTCAAATTAAAAAACTGTATATTTCTATCAAAGAGTTATAAGGATTTGGTAAGATTATTTTCATTTATGTCAACATCCTTTGATGGATTTTATGCTTAATTGAGGTTGATTTATTATCAAAAATCTTCCATATTGTATATGATATTTCTAACTATGGATTTTCTATTTGGATATCATTTATGGTTTATGATTGAAGTATTAACATTCTACATACTTGTTTTAATATGAATGTGTACTTTATATTTAACCTTTTTCATATGAGGATTACATAGGACTTAGTAAGTGCTGTGAGAGACCCCTTATAACCCCTTGATGCATCGATAGGTCTCATGAGACAAACTAGTTTGGGACTTTACATATTTATGTATGGTCTTGGTACAAGGACATGACTGTATGGTTATGATGTATGGAATTATGCATTCCCTCATTATGAGATTTGTAATTGATGTTACATCGTATTATTAAACTAGTAGAATACCCTTGTGAATGTTAAAATAGAATTATTTGATTTATTCTTGCCATATTATGCATAAGATTATGATTAGAAGGCTTTTGTTTTATTTTTATATCTTTCCTTAAGTTTGTGCTTATTTATGATAGCTTCTGTTATATTGTTTATCCTTACTAAGAATCAGAGCTTTCCACTTTCATACATTTCATTTTCTCCCAGGATGCAAATAAGTATGTTATGAATGACCTGAATGGATAATCTATGGGATATAAGTGTTTTTAAAGGAGACAGTATGTTGTTTTTCATTTCCAGATGTAATGTAAAAATTATGTTTGTATCTAGTTTTTCAAGGCTACTAAATCGATCAGTCCATCAGGATTTGATTTCTTGTGATCATGATATTGTAATAAAATAATGCACTAAATCTTGATAATTATGGTTGGTGTGTTAAAGTTGATATCTAATTATGTTTAGTACAATCCTTGTAAATCAGATTTATAAAAACATAGATTTAAGAACATTAACCTAAGATAGAATTTGAGGACAAGTATAGAAGAGAATCATAAAATTCTGGTAATATAGAGATTATATGGGTATTACAAGAAATACATCCATGTCTAGATACTACGAGTGGATGTGGTTCTGGAACAGATGTTCCAAGGAGTAAAAACTCTGACAAGGTGTTCTGGTCTTGACTCGGGGTAACCCGGTACACAATAGTGGGAATTACTATGCACATGGTTTGACACTCTGGGGAGATATGATTAGGATAATTAAAATTTTATTTATAAACCATTATTATGGATTTAAAATTAAATATGTCCCCAAAGAAACCATGTTTATGATTAGGAGATTAGATATGCATAAATTTTTCAATTTATGTTACGTATTTTGAAATTACACATTATGCTTCATAACCTAATCTAGTGAATTTCATTGTTTATAAATAGAACCCAGTATACGAAATGGAAGTTTTATCAATGAATGTAATCCATGTAGGGATTTTTCTACTATTAAATAAAATTATTTTTAATAATGAGATGTGACTGGTGATGAATACATGATTACTATATTGGGACAACTAACTCAGGTTATAAAAAATTTCCTTACCCGTATGGAGCAGCCTGATCCACAATGTGGATGATAAATTTTAGACCTCTTAATGTGAAGAAAACCTCTAACATTCAATGGGAGAAATAAATCCATTTGTAGCTAATAAATGGATAAGTTCCTTGGAGAAAATATTTCATGCTTTGAGGAGTAATAAAAGGAAAAAAAATTGTGGAAGTCTATTGTCTATTAAGAGATGAAAATCAATGGTGTTCATTAATTTAAAACATAAATAAGGATGAAGATGTATAAAATGTGCAATGGGGGGAATTTAAATAACTCTTCCTTGAGAAATACATTCCTGGTGATCTATGAACAGATATAGAGTGGAAATTTCTGAGTCTGAGGTAGATGTAGGATCAGAATGTTTCAAAGTATGAATATAACTTCACAAGGTTAGAAAGTCATGTTTTAGACATCATATGTAACCCATGAAGTAATATTTTATCAATTATTTTATGGGTTAAAACCATTACACTAATGGGAATTGGTCTAATAATCTTTCTTATTTTCTAAAGATATATTCTCATGTGCTACCAAAACAGAAAAGGAATTCTATGAGTCTTATGACTTTAAAGTAAATCAAGAGAATAAGAGGTTTTCTAAACACTCTAGAAAAGAAAATAAGTATAAGAAGGGAAAAGTTTAATTTCCACCCTATAGTAATTGTGGGAAGAAACGCCCTGGTACATTCCAAAAGTATATGGTAGTTTCTTACAAGTGTGGTGATAAAGCCCACTAAGATCATGATTGTAATGGATGGAAACAATCTAGCAATGTCAAATGCTATTATTGTAAAGAGGTGGAATATTATGAAAATTATTTTCCAAAGTGTCAAGGAAACTTAACCCATGAAATTAAAAGGGATTAATTTTAAGCTTTTTCAATCACAACTGCTAAGGTTGAAGTTCCCAATGATGTGGTGGTGAGTATTTTTATGATTTCCTCAAATTTATCCAAATATTTATTTGATTATAGATCCTCACATTTCTTTACATCTTCCAAGTTTTCTTTAAACATTAGATATTTCCAATTCACATTCACAAGGGATTTGTTATTCAAAACCCCTATGGAAAGTCTCATTGCAATAAATATGTGTAAGGTAGCTCATGTTTTGGCATATAAATATGCTTTATCTTTTGACTTTATCATCATACATGTGGTTGAATTTAATGTAATCCTCGTTATAGATTGGATATCAAAATATGTTGCAAAAAAATAGTGCAAGAAGAAGGAAGTTATGATTTGTGATGAAGATGTAAAATTCTTTATCTTTATAGTAGAAGCTTTATCATCTGATTATTATCTAGATCCACCTCCTTTAACTCTTCTAAATGAAATTATTGGGGAATAATAGACGATAAAACCTACTAATCTTCAAATTGAGGATGTACCTCTTTTACAATAATACATTGAAATTTTTCAGAAGATTTACATGGACATCACCGGAGTGGGTGGTTGAGTTTTATATTGATTTAATCCCTATTGGATGGCCAATATCAAAATCTCTCAGTAGAATATCCACCATGTAATTAGTAGAGCTGAAGAAAAAACAAAAAGAGTTGTGTAATAAGGGATTTATTTTCCCTAGTGTTTCTCCATGGGGATCCCAAGTTATTTTTGTTAAGATGAAAGATGGATCAATGAGACTATGAATTCACTATAGATAAATCAATGTTATTAAAATAAAGAACATGTATCATCTTCCTCACAATGATGATTTGTTTGATCAAATTCATGAAGCTCAACATTTTTTAAAGATTGACCTTCATTCTGGATATCATCAATTGTGTGTAAAAATGTAATATATTCAAAATTCAGAATTCCAAACTAGGTATGGGCATTACGAATTTATAGTAATGTTATTTAGACTGACTAATTCCCCTTTAGTTTTCATGTATCTAAAGAAAAGAGTGTTCAAGGAATATCATGATGATTTTTTGTAGTATTTATTGATGATATCTTAGTATCATCTAAAATCTATGACGACCATAAAAACCACATGAGGATTGTTCTGAATACTCTTAGAAGAAATGAACTGTATGGGATGTTTAGTAAAGGTAAATTTTGGATTCATGAAATTTATTTTCATGGCCATATTGACTCAAATGATTGAATCTGTGTTGACCCTGGAAAGATAAAGGCAATCTTAGAATGGAAAACACCAATGATTATAACTGAGGTATGTAGTTTTATTAGTTTACCATGTTACTATTGGAATTTCATCATGAATTTTGCCTATTTGGATAACCCTTAAACTAAGCTCACATGTAAAGGGGTTAAATTTGTTTGGAAAAAAGATTGTGAATAATGGTTTGAATAATGAAAGATAAGATTAGTAAATTCTTCTATCCTGACTTTACCATATAGAAATGATGCCTTTTGGATTTATAGTGAAGCATCAAGGAAATGAATTGGTTGTTTTCTTATTCATAATGATAGATTTATTTTTTATTCATCAGGATAATTAAAAATTCATGAAAAAAAAACTACTGAACTCATGATATTTAGTTACCAATAATAATCTTTTCTCTGAAGATATAGAGACACTATTTAAATAGTTAAATATGTGGAATATATATAGATCACAAGTGTAACAAACCAGATAATTAGAGAAATATTAATTTTTCATTTTAATTAATATTTTGTGAATTAAATATTAATTTTTTTTAAAGGGGTTTTGATGAATGGCGGCGTACCAGATATGCAACAACGGGTTTCTTTGAAATCTTACGTTGCACACTAACAATATAATATTATTATTTTAAATAGTAGTTAACGCCTAGCCGTTGTATTGGAGAGAATGAATAGAACTAACTAAAAATGATTATATATATTTTTTCAATGTTCTTGAATTTATCCAATAAAATTTATTGGCTTAAAATGTGAATTGATCTAATTTTAAGAAAAATTTACTTTAAAAGGTTGATGTACCACCTTTTGATGGCGAACCCTATTTAAATCTAGTTTTGGTAACTTTTATATATTTTTTTTAACCAAATAAATTTCTTCTTTATAATTGGGACATCAAAATTCCCTTTGGGTAAATTTTTGGTATTTTTTTGATAAAATTCATTTTTTGATGAATAGTAAAAAATATTGTATTTTAATTCAAAAATGACTTTTAATATAATTTATTTAAAGTGATAGATTATCTATTTAATTGTTTTTAATGTTTAATTAGATTATATTTTTACCATTTAATCCAATGGTGGTCATTAGAATTAATTTCACTTTTAAATTAGGCAAAAACAAATGTCGATCTTTTGATAGATTTTGTTTCATAAAAACACGCTATTTGTTTTGACAACATGAATTAATTTTAAAATAATTAATCCAATTTATATGTATTTAATTTGGTAAAATAGACATCATTTTTTAATTCGGAATATCATGTATAGATTAGGCTGAATTTTTGGTATTTTTCTGAAAAACATCATTTTTTGATGAATTGTGAAACCACTAAGTAGTAGTTAAAAACAGACTTTTTCTTTTAAATGAAATTTTACCATTTCTATGAATTGAATTTTGAAATTCTTTCAAACATGGTTGTTATTATTAAGTAAAATGTGGTTCAATAAGATGAAAATAATTTTTAGTGAATAGTAACTTTTGACTTTTATTTACCATGGTTAAAGGTAAATAGGGTAATTCAAGGTAAAAATAATATCATAATAATACAAAATTATCTTAACACATGTCCTAGAATTATTATATTATTCATGCCCGACCATAGGCATCCTTGGGTCAATTTTGGGAACCCATGGAGCCAGTTAACATTAATAATGACACTTTATTTTAATTAACTTATAGTAAAGACAGAATGACATAAATAAATATCTTTTAGTAAATTAATTATTTAATAGGGTTATATAATTTATCATTTCTACTATAAATACTATTTTTAAATATAAACATATTTCCTACATTACTGTAATTTTTTTTAATTTTGAGACATCAAATAAATTAAATTATTTATGACACGATAATGATGCAATGTTTACATCAATAATAAATTTTTTCAATAAATAAGATTATAAATATTAAAAACATGTCCAAAACCTGTCCAATTCTTATTTGATGATTATATTTCGACAATGAGTCATCTTATCTTCTACTTTAATAAGTTTTGGACCTCTAGAAACCGAAAATCATTATATAATAAAATAATATTTTTACACTTTCCTAAAGAGTCCCTCCTCCCCCTTATAAAAAACCCTCACTTATTACCAATTCCTCACACCTATCAATCCCATTTTATCATCCAAAATCTACCCAATTAATCTACCTACATCCCTCTACTACTCCTAGAAGTCTTACCTTAGTCAAAAGGCACTTCAAAAAGTCATTTTGGTTCAAACCAAAGGGAATTACCCGAATTAAAGGTAACAGTTTCTCTTAAATTATTTTGTTTTATTTTGTTTTATTTTACCTCTCCAACCCCTAAAATCTTTTTATTACTTTATTTTATAACAAAACCAGTATCCTCAATATCATAGGATGTTGTTATGAAAATTATTAGAACTACACTTACACACACCTCCATCTAATGGGAAAAGAACATAATGTTACTGTGGATAGCAAACTAACACCTCACGAAATGATGATTGTTCAATTATCTCATAATTACTCTCATGGTGGCCATTATGATGGAACTGTATTTATATTTGATATATATTATGTTTATTTTTTCTTTATGCTTCTATATTTTCCATTTATAGCATACATTTATGGTTTCTATTATGGGTAAACTTGATAATTTCATTTGGGCAAGTGAGGACTGCCACCCCCTCAAAGTGATATGACTCGTTAATTCCACATGTGCGACATTTAAAGTATGGATTTAGTAATATTATATATGATATTTTAATTGAGTTATAATATCCCTATGTATCATTATTTTTTAATTCAATTTAAATACGAAATAGAAATGGAAGTAGTGTTAATGCGTACGTACGACTTATTGTCTCCATGAATGGTTCCTTTCATTTCTTACCTCCAAATGTTATGTACAATTATAAATACATGTATATAATAGATATATATTATATATTTGATATTTAAATCCTTAATATCATTCTTTATATAGTGGACTTTTGACCACATAGAAAATGTGTAAATATAAGAAGTTTATTTCTGACTGAAGTACCAAATATTGAAAAAATGACCATTATTAACTTAAATGATTATATAATGTTTTTAACATGGTAATAAGATATATAAAAGGAGTAATAAAATTGAAAAAGTTTCTTAAGAAAGTAGAAATTAACATTAGTTTATTACTCAAGATATTAAAGAACGAACGGGTCAAGTCGAACAAGAGGTAATGGACTTTATCTCAATCTCCTTTCGTTGAGGCATATTTTGTTTGAATACATGACTTTATTTTATACTCTGTATAAACACCTTTGAATTTTCATTTCATTCAAAGGGAATATTTTTCTATTAGTTCTTTTACAAAATGACAAAAAGAATGTTTGTTTTAACGTATTTAGTGACAATGACCTTTCCACTGCCGCGAGTATTATTTGATCATTGGATTCCTTAACAAGCTGTAATGTTTTTAAAGGGAAAATAAATACCATATACTCTTTTACATATTTTGATATTGGAAATTATTTTTTGATTTATTATTTCAATATCTTGTTCAATATATTGAAAAGATATATTATTATTGAAATTGGGGAATGTTATCATTCCTTTATTCTTATGTTATGTGTTATGGTTATATTATAGTCCTTCAGCATTGTTTACACATATGGGTGATATCTAGGGCGGGTGATCCCGAGATATCTCTCCAATGCATTGGGTAACATGACGGAGGTAAACATGAATGTTTCTTGTAATAGATTTATGGAATATACTATAATGGGTATTCTAAATTTTACTCCCTACATAGTTATGATAGCTACAATGTAAGTATGATATAGATGCCACAAGTTACCTTTATTATTTATGTTTTCTATGTGTTATTAATAAATGTTATGATTTCATGAGCTATGTTAAAGAGTTTATTCTTTGTATGTATTGATGAACTAATCTTTTATTTCTTTGGTTTATAACCCTTACTGATATTTTTATGCTCATCCCATGTTTTGAAATGTTTTTCAAAGGACCTAAAAATGAATAGGGTCAAGGATTGGATCAAGGAAAATTTGGGCTATTTAAAACATGGAACTAGACATGACTCTTTTTTTTCAAGAGTTTGTATTTTATGAAAACATGGAAACTGATTATAAGTGTCTACTTTGTAATTTTTGACATGTAATGTAATATTTATGGCCTAACTCTCTAAAACTCTAATCCTGAAATGATCCTCATTATGAATTATTCATTTAATTCATGATTATGTAATGTTTAAGGTCGGGTCCTTATAGTTGGTATTAGAGTTCATTATATATAACTTTAGGAGTTAGATTATTGTTAAATTAATGTCCATAAATTAATTTATGTTAATATTGAAATGCTAGAATTTATAGATTACCATGTTGCTTGGCCTAAGATATCTCTGTGTTCAAAATGGTTTTCTACAGAGGAAACAGAGTAGCTATGTTGGGACAACATCAGGAGGAAGAAAACCTTCCAAATCAGCAACCTGGGATGGTTGGAATCGGAACTGAACAGTTTGTTGTAGTGATGGCACAATTGACTCAGGCAATAAATGGTGGTGGTATCCATGCATGAGATCATCCAGATCAACCACATAGGAACATGTTAGTAGTAGAGAATTTCATGAGGCAACATCCCCCATCATTCAGAGGATCATATGACCATGTGCTATCTAAATTGTGGAATAATGCACTAGAGAATATTGTTGATGTCATGGGGTATTCAAAACATCAAAAAGATAGTCTTTCTATTTACCATTTCAAAGCTGAAGCCGATCAGTGGTGGTCGATGGTGAAAAATATCAGGGACATAAAAGAGATTGATGCTCTTGATTTGGATGAATTCAAAGGTATGTTTATTGAGAAATATTTTCCTAATGTGGTTTTTCTTTGGATGGAAAAACAATTCCTAGAATTGAGGTTGTAGGATGACTCAGTGGCTGCTTATGAAACAAAATTCACTCGACTGGAAAGGTATGCTCCAAAGTTCAAATGAGATCATGATAGTAAAATCAAATGTTTTTACGCAGGATTAAAGACAAAGTATCAAAGGGATTTAGCTTTTTATGAGTTAAAAAGTTATAAATAAACTTGTTCAATGTCTGGAGAAGGTGGAAATGGAGTTTTTAAATGATCAGGTCTTCATTGACAAACAATAGAATAAGTGGTCAATGTGGCAGGTGAAAGAGAATAACTCTTCAAAAAAAGTCTGATGGTAAGAAAATTAAGTTTATAGTTTATAAAAATTGTTGTAAAAATCATGGTGGTGAATGTATTTTGAATTCTAGTAAGTGCTGTCGATGTGGTAAAATGGGACATAAGGCTCAAAATTTCACTGAAAAAGATCAGGGTATTGGTAAGACAAAATCTGATTTATATTCAGTAAAATATTTTAATTTCCATAAATGGGTCATTATGAAAATGAGTGTCTAATGAAGAACTCAATTAAGCGAAAGCAGGTAGACTACAAGTAAAAAGGGGTGGTGAAATCCATTCTAACTACTTCAACAGATGTTGGGAAATCAAATGAATTAGTATCAGGTACACTGTATGTTTGTTTAGATTATTCCAATGCGTTGTTTGATTCGGGGCCTACACATTCATTCATTTCTATGAAGTTTTCTAGTAAATTGGGATTTCCATTTCAAGATATGGATTCTAAAATTATAGTAGAAACACCTGGAGGAAATTTTGAGACAAAAAGTAATTATAAGAACCCTATTGACTTTGTCTGCAGAAAGAATCTACCTGAAAATATATTGTTTTGCCTCTAGTAGAGTTTGATGTTATTTTGGGTATGGATTGGCTTTATGTTTGTCATTCTAAGATTGACTACAGATCTAAAGAGGTTTCTTTTCAGAAATATTTTCTGTTTTTTACAATAATGAACCATTCCTTTTGATAACATATCAGGAAGCTGAGAAACTAGTAAAAGATAAAAATGAATGTTACCTTAAACATATTGTTGGAAAAAAGGAACTGTTCAGATTAATGATGCGCCAATTGTAAATGAGTACCTTGATTTTTTTCTTAATGAGTTTCCTAGTATAATACCTAATAAGGAATTTTAATTTACTGTTGACTTAGTTTCTAATGCTAATCCCATTTCAAAACCCCTTATTAAATGGCTCAAATTTAACTTTTAGAGTTAAAGAAACAATTGAATGAGTTATTAGATAAAGGTTTCATTTGACCTAGCACATCACTATGGGGTGATCCTGTCTTGTTTGTTAAAAATAAAGGTGGTTCAATGAGACTTTTCATTTATTATAGCGCATTGAATAACATCACTGTTAAGAACATGTATACTTTTCCTCATATTAATGATTTGTTTGATCATCTCCAGGGAGCTCAGTATTTTTCTAAGATTTATTTGAGGTCAGGGTACCATCAGTTGAATGTATGGAAAGTATACATTCTGAAGACCACATTTCATACTAGATATGGACATTATGAATTTTAGTTATGCCTTTTGGGTTAACCAATGCACCAGTTGTATTCATGTATCTTATGAATAGAATATTCTGTGAATTATTGGATAAATTTGTGGTTGTGTTCATTGATGACATTTTGTTTTATTAAAAAAGTAAATAAGAACATGAAAGTCATTTAACGGTTATCTTGAAAACCTTAAAAGAAAATAAACTATTTGGGAAATTCAGAATGTGTGAGTTTTGGTTACAACAAATTTCTTTCCTTGGTCACATTATTTCAAAAAAATTGCATAACTGTTGATCCTACTAAAACAGAAGTTGTTGAAGAATGGCCAAGACCCACAAATATAACTGAGATCTGTAGTTTTCTTGGTTTGGTAGGTTATTACCAGAGGATTCTTGAAAATTTCTCATGGTTATCTAGTCAAATGGATAAGTTAATTCGAAAAGGTGTTAAGTTTGTTTATACAAAAGAATGTGATGATTGTTTTCAAGAATTTAAATGAAGATTCTTGAATGCTCCAATGTTGGCACTACCTCCCAAAAATGGTGAGTTTTTTTGTCTAAAGTGATGCTTTATTGAAAGAACATGGCTGTGTACTTATAAATAATGATAAGGTAATTTCTTATGCTTCATTTCAGTTGAAACCTCATGAGTTAAATTACCCTACACATGATTTGAAATTATCTACTATAGTTTTTTCTTTAAAAAATTTGAGGCATCATTTTTATGGAGTAAAATGTGAAATATATACTGAGCACAAAAGTTTAAATTATATATTAACTCAAAAATAATTGAACATGAGACGAGGGGATGGTGGGAATTAGTCAAGGATTATGATTGTACATTTCATTACCATCCGGGAAAAGGAAATAAATTGGATAATTCTTTGAGTCGAAAAAGTAATGCTTTATTAAACATGATACGTTTGGAACGAGGTCATTTGGATTTTTATTTGATTAACTTTTTCATAGAAATTGTTGGTACAAGAAATTCCCCTATTTTTTTCAGGTGTTAGTGAAATCAACTCTCTCAAACATAATTAAGAAAGTGCAGAAGGAAGACATTGAGTTACAGAAAAAGGTAAAGATGGTCCAGAATGATAATTTTCCTAATTTTAACATTGATAATGATTATGTTTTGAGTTTTGGGATCATATTATGTGTGCCTTATGATTCAAAGTTTAAGAATGAGTTGTTATGTGAAGCTCATAGTTCTCCATTTTCGGTTCATCCTGTCAGTACTAAGATTTATAGAGATCTTCGTGAGTATTACTGGGAGGATGGAATGAAAAGAGCTATTGCTGATTTTACTGTGAAGTGTCTGAGTTTTCAGTAGGTTAAAGTAGAATGGCAGTTACCAAAGGGGATGCTTCAGTATTTACTGGTGCTAGAGTGGAAATGGTAAAATATATCCTTGGACTTCATTGTGGGATTACCGAAGACATATTGAGGTAATAATGAAACCTAGGTTATTGTCGATCAGTTGACTAAATCTGCTCATTTCCTTCCTATTAGATATACTTTATCTCTAGGTCAACTTTCTCGGTTGTATATTAAAGAGATAGTCAGGTTGCATGGTGTTCCCCTCTCCCTTGTATCTGATTGTGATCCCAGGTTTACTTCTAACTTTTGGAATGGACTTTATAAGTTGTTGGGTAATGAATTAAATTTTAGTAGTGCTTTTCATCAGATTGTTAATTAGAACGAACAATTCAGACTTTGGAGGATATTCTAAGTGCTTTCTCGATGGAATACCAGGGAAGTTGGGACCAAAATCTTTCTTTGGTTGAATTTTTTTATAATAACAGTTTTCATTCAAGTATATGGATGGCTCCATTTGAGGTATTATATGGAAAGTGGTGGCGAACTCTAGTTTTTTGGATGAAGTAGGGGAAAGGAAGCTAATGGGACCAAAATTGGTTGAAGAGATGGTAGATAAAGTTCAGTTGATTCATAATAACATGAGAACAGCTCAGAGTAGGCAGAAAAGTTATGCAGATAATAGGAGGAAGGATCTTTCTTTCGAGGTATGTGACCATGTTTTTCTCAAAGTTTCTCCATGGAAATGTGTGATGCATTTTGGAAAGAAGGGAAATTTGAGTCTGAGGTTCATTTAACACTATGAAATCCTAGATAAAGTTGGATTATTTTCTTATAGAATGGATTTACCTCCAATTTTGTCACAGGTACACAATTTTTTTCTTATTTCAATGTTGAGGAAGTATATGCCAGATCCATATCATGTTTTAAGTCCAGAGGTAGTTCAGTTGGAAGAGAATCTATCTTATGAGGAACAACCAATCAATATTCTTTACCATAGAGAGAAAGTGTTGCGGAATAAGGTAATTCAACATGTAATGGTTTTGTGGAAACCCCATATGGTTGAAGAGGCAACGTGGGAATCTGAAAATCCTATGAGAGATAAGTACCCTCATTTATTTGATAAGTGAATAAAATTGTGGGGACACAATTCTCAAAAGGGGGGAAGGATGTATCATCCTAGATAAATAGAGATATATAACTTTTTCCTTTTAATTAATATTTTTTTAATTAGATATTAATTTTACTTTAAAGGGGTTTCTATGTTCGATGGCGTACCAGATACGCAATAACATGTTTCTTTGAAATCTTATATTGCACAGTAAAAATATAAAATTATTATTTTAAATGGTAGTTAATGCCTATCGGTTTTATTAAAGGTAATGAATATAACTAACTAAAATATGATTATATATGTCTTTTCAATGTTCTTATATTTATCCAATAAAAGTTAGAGGCTTAAAATGTGAATGAATCTAATTTTAAGCATAATTTACTTTAAAAGGTCAATTTACCACCTTTTGATGGAGAACCCTTTTTAAATCTAGTTTTGTTTAATTTTATATATTCTATTTGACCAAATAAGATTCTTCTTCAGAATCAAGACATCAAAATTCACTTTGGGTAAAAATATTGTATTTTCTGATAAAATATCTTTTTGGATGAATAATGAAAAATGTTGTATTTTATTTCAAAACATCCTTTTAATATAATTTATTTATATTGTTATATTATCTTTTTAGTTGGTTTTAAAAATTAATTAGATTATATCTTTACCATTTAATCCAACAGTGGTCATTGGAATTAATATCACTTTGAAATTGGACATAAATAAGTGTCGATATTTTGATAGATATCGTTTCTTAAAAACACGGTATTTGTTTTGACAATGGAAATTAATTTTAAATTAATTAATCCAATTTATATGTTTTTAATTTGTTAAAATAGACATCATTTTTGAGATCGGAATATCAAATATAGCTTATGCTGAATTTTCAGTATTTTTCTGAAAAAACGTCAATTTTTTATGAATAGTCAGACCACTAAGTAGTAGTTAAAAACCGACTTTTTCATTTAAATGAAATTTTACCATTTTAGTGAATTTAATTTCAAAAATCATACATATATGGTTGTTATTAGTAAGTATAATTTGGTTCAACAAGATGAAAACAATTTTTGGTGAATAGTGACTGTTGACTTTTATTTATCATGGTTAAAGGTAAATATGGTAATTCAAGGTAAAAAAGTATATCATTAAAATACAACATTAACATAAAACTTGTCCAAACCTTATTATATGATTTATGGCCGACCATGGGAATCCTTTTGACAATTTTGGGACCCCATGGAGCCACTTAATAGTGATAATGACACTTTATTTTAATTAAATTAAAGTAAAGATAAAAATGACATAAAAAATATCTTTTAGTAAATTAATGTTTATATAGGGTTATATAAGTTATCATTTCAACTATAAAAAAAAAATTAAATATAAAAAGATTTCCTTCATTATGGTGTTTTTTTATTATTTTTAGACATCATATAAATTAAATTATTTATGACACAATAATGATGCAATGTTTACCTCATTAATAAATGATTTAAATAAATAAGATTATAATGATTACAAAAATATCCAAAACCTATTAAATTATTATTGGATGATTATATATCTTCCATGATTCATCTTATCTTCTAATTTAATATGTTTTGGACCTTTAGAAACCAAATATCATTATATAATAAAATAATATTTTCACACTTTCTTAAAGAGCCCCTCCTCCCCTTATAAAAAGCCCTCACATATAACCAATTCCTCACACATCTCAAGCCCTTTGTCTCATCCAAACATTGACCAATTAATCTCCCTACATCCCTATATTCCTTATAGAAGCCTGACCTTATGTAGAAGGCACTTCAAGAAGTCCTTTTTGTTCAAACGAAAGGGAGTTACCCCAATTAAAGGTACAGTTTCTCTTAAATTATTTTGTTTTATTTTGTTTTATTTTACTTGTCCAACCACTAAACTCTTTTTATTCCTTTATTTTATAAAAAAACATTATCCTCAATATACCTTGATGTTGTTAAGAGAAGTATTATAACTACACTTACACACACCCGTATCTAATGGGTAAAGAACACATTGTTTCTGTGGATGGAAAACTAACAACTCTTGAAATGATGATTGTTCAATTATATCTTATTGACTCCCATGGTAGAAATTATAATAGAACTGTATTTATATATGATATATATTATTTTTATGTTTTATTTATGAATATTTATTTTCTATTTATATCATACCTTTATGGTTTCCATTATGGGTAAATGAAATAATTTCATTTGAGGAAGTGCGGACTACCGCCCCCTCAAAGTGATATGACTCATTAATGCCATATATAGGAAGTTTAAAGGATGGATTTAATGATATTATATATTATATTGTACTGGAATTATAATATACCTTTTTACAATTTTTTCTAATTCCATTTAAATATGAAATAGAAATGGAAGTAGCATTCATGCGTATGTACAGCTTACCATCTCCATGAACGGTGCAATTTATTTCTTACCTCCAAGTGTTATGAACTATTATAAATACATGTATATACTGGACATATATGATATATATGATATGTAAATCATGAATATTATTCTAGATATAATGGACTTTTGACTACATAGAAAACATGTAAATATAAGAAGTTCATTTTTTACTCAAGTACCAAATATAGAAAAAATGACCATTATTAACATAAATGATTATATAATGTTTATAACATGGTAATAAGAGATATAAAAGGAATAATAAACTTGAAATTTTTTCTTAAGAAATTATTAATTAACTTTATTTTATTATTCAGGGGATTAAAGAATGAACGGGTTAAGTCGGACATGAGGTAAGGGACTTTGTCTCAATCTCCTTTCATTGAGGCATATTTTGTTTTAATACATAACATTATTTTATACATTTTATAAACGCCTTTTAATTTTCATTTCATTCAAAGGGAATCTTTTCTATGAGGCGTTTTACTAAATGACAAAAAGAATGTTTGTTTTTAACTTATGCGGTGACAATGAATTTTCCGTCGTAGCGAGTATTATTTGATCTTTGGCTTCCTTATCAAGCCGTATATTTTTAAAAGGAAAATAAATACCAAATAATATTTTATGTACTTTGGTATTGAAAATGGTTTTTGGATTTAATATTTCAATATCTTGTTCAATATCTTGAAAATAAATATTGTGATTGCAATTTGGGAATGTTATCTATCCTTTATGCTTATGTTATGTGTTATGATTATATTATGGTCCTTGGGCATTGTTTATGTATATGGGTGGTTCCATGATAATCCTAGAGAATGTGAGCCCGAGATAGCTCTCCAATTCATTGGGTAACATGAAAGAGGTAAATGTGAATGTTTCTCCTAAGAGATTTAGGGAATATACTGTGATGGGTATTCCAAATGTAACTCCCTATGTAGCTGTGATATCTACAATGTAACTATGATATGGATGCCAGAAGTTACCTTTATGATATATGTTTTCTATGAGTTATTCATAAATTTTATGATTTCATGAGTTATGTTAAAGAGATTATGTTATGAATGTATTTATGAACTAATGTTTTCTTTGATTTTTTTATAACCCTTACTGATCTTTTTATGATCTTCCCCATGTTTGAATGTTTTTTCACAGGACTTAAAGATGAATAGGGTCAAGTATGGGATCAAGGAAAAGTCATTCTGTCTAAAACATGGGACTAGACATGACCCTTTTTTTCAAGAGTTTTTATTTTATGAAAAAATGGAAACTAAGTAGAAGTGTCTAATTTGTAATTTTTGAGATGTAATGTAATGGTTATGGCCTAACTCTATAAAACTCTAAACCTGAAAATAACCTCAACATAAATTTTTCACTTAATTCAAGATTATGTAATGTTTAAGGCTGGGTCATTATAACAAGAGTTTGAAATAAATTTTCTCACATAAATTACTCAACATGAGACAAAGGATATGGATTGAGATACTCAAGGGTTATGATTTCACAATACACTACCACCAATGGAAGTAAAATAATGTGTTAGATGCTTTAAATTGGAAGGACCATCGAGTTATTAACAAAATGAGAGTTTAAAGGGATCATATGTTAATAGATATAGTGAATATTGGTACGGAAATTGTCATGGAAGGTGAAACATCACTACCTTTTCAAATGGTTTTCAAATCATCTTTACTAGAAAGGATAAAATGTTCTAAGTAAGATGATGAGGAATTTCAAAATAAAATTAAAGCTTTGAATGATGGGATATTGATATATTTAATATAGGAATATATAGTTTTGAAATTTATAAAAAGGTTTTGTGTTCTCTCTATACCAAAGCTAAAAATGGGGTTATTGGATGATTATCATAGCACTAATTTATCTGTACACCCTAGTAGGACTATGATGTATATTGATTTGAAGGAACATTCATGGTGTGACAACATGAAGAGGTATATTTCTGATTATGTGTCAAGATGTTTGGTTTTTCTATAGGGGCTGTTGGAAGGAAACATCGTAGAGTATTCATGCAAACTCTTCCTATACCTATGTGGAAATGGGACAATATTACGATTGAATTTTTAATGGGCCTACTGAATATGCCCAGAAGAAATGATGTAATATGGTTTATTATTTATCATCATACCAAATCAACACATTTTATTTCCATAAGAAAATATATTCCACTTGAGCATTTGGAAAGAATTTACATTAATGAAGTTGTAAGACTTCATGGTGTACCTCTATCGATTATTTATGATTGTGATCCTCATTTTACATCAAGTTTATATGAAATTTTTTAGAAGGTCCTAGATACTAAGCTTCTTTTGAGAACATCCTACCACCCTCAAACTAATTCACAATAAGAATGGATAATTAAAACATTATAAGTTATGTTGAGATCTTGATCGCATGAATTTTAAGGCATGTGGGATCAATATTTAACTCTAGTAGAATTTTCCTACAATAATAACTTCCATTCATGTATTCAGATGGAACCATATAAAGAATTATATGGAAAGAGATGTCATACACCAACTTGTTGGGATGATATTTGTGAAAGAATACTCATAGGCCCAAAATTTTTTGAGGAAACAATGAATAAGGTGAGTATTATTCAAACCTGTATCAAAATAGCTCAAAGTAGGAAAAATATCATTGTTGATAACAAGAGGAATAATTTGGACATTCAAGTAGAAGATCATGTTTTCATGAAGGTATCTCAATGGAATTCTTTCATACTATTCGGTAAGAAGGGTAAATTAATTCCTAGTTACATCAGACCTTTATAAATCCTGGAACAAATTGGATCTTTATTATACCATTTGGAAACGCCGCCAAATCTCTGCAGTGTTCATGATGTGTTCCATGTATCATTATTAAAGAAATAAATGTCATAACCAACGCATGTACTCACCTACAAAGAAATAGAACTAGAACCTGATCAATATTATAATGAATATAATATAAATACCATTGATACCAGAGAACAAGTTTTGAGAAATCAGATGACTTGTCTGGTAAAAGTTCTTTGGAGAAACAAAAAAAATAGAAGAGGCGATGTGGGAACCTAAAGAACTTATGATGAAGAAACACCCAAATATTTTTATCAGTTGATATTCTAGAAATTTTTACCACAGAATTATTTTATGGTGGGAATAATGTAACACCCCAAGCTTCCATGGTACACTTTTTTTAAATAATTCAGTTGCTTCCATTACACGTAATACCAAGTTTGAGCGCACTATGACCTATCAAACTAGCTGTTTAAAAAAGAGATTATGAATAGTATTAACCATATTATTAAATTTATACATTTTATTTCTTAAAATCTACTTCCTATTTTAATTCGGAATAAAAAAATTATCTTATGGTGAAATTTTGGCATTTTTCTGAAAAGTTTCAATTTTTATGAATAGTGAAAAATACAACAATGTTCTTAAAAACCAACATTTTAATTTAAGTTATTATTTTACTATAAATTTATTTTAATGTAAAAATAGACAAATAATAAATATATTAATCCAATAGAGTTCATAAAAATCATTTTATAGTAGAATTATATATATAAGTTTATTGAACTTGTGAATGTCTCTTCTACCTGCCTTCTTGCCATATTTATGGGAATTTTATTAAACGTAATTGTACCACTTTTGTGAATTGAGTTTTTAAAATTTTACATAAATGGTTGTAATAATTATGAAAACATTGATCTAATCGGATCAAAATAATTTTTTTTGAATAGTAACTTTTGGATTTTATTTACCACAGTTAAATGTAAATATGGTAATTAAAGGAAAACATAATATTATAATAATATAATATTATCCTAACACTTATCCTAATTTCATTAGATGATTTTTTTCGACCAAAATCAACCATATGAAAAAAAAATGATCCTTTCTATGCTACTTGTGTGGGATTAGAACATTTATTATATATTATTTAATGAAGAGTTAAAAATTTCATATTCAAATTTTAATAACTATATCATTTTTAATATGAGGATAGATACGTGATGTAGTAAACTATAAATATTATTTAAAAAGATAAAAATTTTATCTACATAATTGTAATTTATTTATAATTTTAGAATATAAGTAACCAAATTAAATTGTGACATAATAATGATGTCGTAGTTGCATAATTAAATAAGAATCAATTAAATTATCTTAAAAATATTAAAATAAACATAATTTCATTTAATTAATGACATCCATAAATTTTATAGATAATATAGACATGTTAGTGACATATTGGAAGTATTTTTTCGATGTTATCATGTTAGATGAATATTTTTAAAAATGAAAATATTGAATAGTATCAAAATTGAAATAAATGATACTTTAAAATAAATAATATTTTATTAAATGTTATAAAATTAATAAAATATGAGTTTATTCCAACTATTTAGGATAATTGTAATTATTTTATAAATGATCAAATTGGGGTTCTTTAGAATTTTATAGTAAATATATTAATCCTATATTATAAAAAGACAAGCAAACATGGTAAGAGTTAAACTCTTTAACTAAGGGTTAAATCCAAAGATAAGGTAAATATTATGACATAAAATTGTATAAAAATTATTTGTTGAGATGATTTATAAATATCCTCATATTATCCTCAAAAGAACACACTTTTTATCTATTTTAAAACCAAAATAAAATTTATAATAATTTAATAGTTTTGGAGCTTCCAAAAGTGCCACCCTCTCTTATAAAAGGGAACCTATCATTCTCTTTTATTCACACATATGAAGCCATTTTCTCTAACAAAACCATCCCATTTCTCCTCAAAACTTACCTAAATGAATCATAGTGGGCATACATTGGGCATAAATCCATCCTAAGGAGTTATTTTGTGAAAGTCAATAGAAGACACTTGTAGTAGAGGTAATTGTTTTACAATTTCAATTCAATTTATTTTGTTCTTTTACTTACTCTTATTTTGTTTTTTCCATAGTAAAGTAATAAATCATGAATCATATACATGATGATATTTTATTACGATTATGAGAAAACCATATTCCTCCTTTTATCCATCCTATGAAGAACAATATCACCATGCATGCGTATGTACGAATTACCGTCTACACATCATGGTGTAATTTTTTTTCAACATTAGATTATTTTGATGGGTATAATGAAGAATATAATGGATATAAATAATGAATATAACATGATAATTTTTATTTATAATTAATATATCATTAAATTCCATACCATTTAACCATCAAATGAATGATATTGTTGCTCGTCCGTACATACGGCATACCGTCTCCACGACGTAGTGAGATTCATTCACTACGTTAACCATTCAAGGATGATTATAAAATTTATATGATTAGAAAAAAATAATTATTATTAACTTAATATAATTCTCTAAATTAATAAAATACATTCTATTCATTATAAACATGACTTACATGACAAAATAGGAATGGGAAAATGAAGTAGTTAACACCCAAAACAGTGGTAATACTGGAATATTATCAAAAAATTATATAAGAGGATCATATATGATATCATATATATAAATATATATATATATGGTCTTAGTATAATTTAATAACATGATTTAACCACTATACAGGAGGTTAATGTACCCTCAACTGAAGGAAATTACAAGGTAAGGTTTAATTTCACAATCTCATTATTATCTGAAGTTGTTTATATGTAAATATCTACAGGGACATCTTTATCAACCATGTCCATGTTTCTTAAAATTTATTTCAAAATATTATCAAAATTTGTTTAAATTCATTTTTACCCATGTTTTAATTTTTATAAAATGTTTGGAATGGAATCTTTCCATCATTTTCAAAATGAGGTACTTTATGACCTTTTTGAAAAATTAAGGAATGATTTTTTAAACTTATACTGCTTGAGGAGCTATTTTCCACTGTTATAATTCTATACCATTTTAAATCATCCCTTACAATATTACAAGTTTATTTTTTAAAGAAATTTTTTCTTTTATAATTTTGAAGCTTTTAAATTATGTCAATATAAAAAAGGGATATTTCTCTCAAATAGTTTTAATGATTTGTTAAGATTATTTTCAACTATATCCACATCCATTATTGGATTTTAAGATTAATTGAGGTTGATTTATTATAATACAATATTCCATATTATATTAATGTTTTTTGGATATGTTTCACTATGGATGTTCTATTTTGATACCATTCATGGTTTATGGTTAAAGTATTAACATTTCATATGCTTGTTTTAATATGGATGTTTATGTTATGTTTGACCCTTTTCATATAAGGAATGAATTGGACATAGTTAGTGACAAGTGGTTCCCACTTTATCCCCTTTATGCATCAATAGATCTCATGATTCAAACTAATTTGGGTTTTTACCCATTTCTATATGGTCTTGGATTGAGGCCTTTGTGGTATGGTTATGATGTTTGGCATTATGAAATCCCTCATTATGATATTAGTTATTGATATTACATGTGGTTATTTGACTATTAGAATATCCATGTGAATTTTTAAATGGAATTATTTGATTAATTATTATCATATTATACTGGATATTATGTTTAAAAGGCTTTTGTTTTAGTTTTATACCTTTCCTTCAAATTTTATGCTTATTATGATAGCATCCACTATATTTTTTATCCTTACTAGGCATCTGATATCACTGCTTTCTTATGTTTCATTTTTCCTCAGTATGCGAAGAAGTATATAATAACTAACTTTTAGGGATAATCTATGATATATGACTATTTTTTAAGGAGATACTTTGTTTTTTTCATTTCAAGATGTAATGTAAAACTTATGTTTGTATATAGTTTTTCCAAGGTTACTAAACTGATCAGTCCATAGGGATTTTATTTATTTTGATCATTCTAAATTAATAAAATAATGCACCGACTCTAGGTAACTAGGATTGGGTGTTAGAAGAAAAGAAGGTTCATATCAATGCTCAGGCAGTGGTGTAGTGTTTCATTGTAAAGGAACATAGTCATTTTGAAAACCAATTCCCCAAGCCCATGGTTGTTAGGTGCAATAAACAACAACCTCCAAGGAAGCAAGGAAGGACATATTCTATCACTAATACCAAGGTGGAACCTGACAATAACGTGGTGAAAGATACACTGTTTATTCGTTCAGGAATAGTGAACATATTATTTTTTTATAGTTCTACACATTCATTCATATCTTGCATGTTTTGTAGAACTATACTAACACCACCTCAAAATTTGATGGTTGAGTTATCTATGAGAATAAAAAATGGGGAAATTATTTCATCCAAAGTATATAACTCCTCCCTGGTTAATGTTTGTGTATTGAACCTCCCAAAAAATCATGTCATACTCCCTTTGGTTGATTTTTAGGTCATTTTGGTCATGGATTGCATATATTTATACAAATCCAATATCAACTGTCTAGAAAGGGAGACCACTCTTCACATCCTGGAGAATCCTCTAATTATTTACAAGTGTTATGAGGAATTTGAGTCTCCTTCAGAATCATCATCTCAAGTGTGGAAATTATTACCTTATGAGAAACCATATCTCGCTCAAATGATTGAGGAAAAGGATATGATTTGGCTCTAAGATGTGCCCATTGTGAGGGATTACACTAATGTATTCCCTAAAGAATTTCCAAGTCATCTGCATGACCAAGAGGTTGAGTTCACAATTGAAATTATTCTAAGATCTGTGCTTATCTAACATACACCTTATAGAAAGGACAATGTTGAGCTGGATGAACTGAAGAAGCAGTTACAGGAGAATCTGTACAAGGTTTTTATATGCTCGAATGCTTCCCTGTGGGGTAAACTGGTCCTCTTTTTCAAGAATAAAGACAGATAAATGCACCATTACATTGACTATCATGAACATAATAAAATCAGGATAAATAAAAATTATCCCCTTCCACAGATATATGAATTATTCTATTATCTATGTGGGTCCAGTTATTTCTGTAAGGTGGACCTTTGTTCAAGATATCCTCAATTAAAGTTGAGGAAGGAATATATTAACAAGAAAGACTTAAAAACATGGTATGGACATAATATGTTCATAGTGATTCCATTAGGACTCAATAATTCTCCATAAATATTCATGGACATAAATAATATAGTCTTTAGGGATTACCTAGACAAATTTGCAGTAGTCTTTATCGATTATATTCTGATATACTTTGGGAGCAAGGAGGGACATGAGGAGAATTTGAATATTGTGTTGAAGATATTCAAAGGGATAAACTATATGAAAAGTATTGTAAATGTGATTTTTGGATAGATTAAGTATTGTTATTGGGGAATTTTATCATTAAAAAAAGATAAAAATGGACCCTTCCAAGAAAAAGATAATAAAAGAGTGGCCCAAGAACACTTTTTAATAGAGATCCATAGTTTCCTTTACCTAGATGGGTATTAACGACAATTTGTGATAAAATTTTAATGATTTTCAAAACCAATAACCAAGCTGACACAAAAGGTAGTTAAGTTTGTATGGACTCAAGAATGTGAGGAAAGATTTTACGAGCTAAAAAATTGGCTTATCACTGCACGAGTACTCACACTCCCTATAATTGGAGAACAATTTGTGGTATACAACTATGCTTCAAAGATATGATTAGGTTTTTTAGTAATACAAAATTATAAAGTGATATCCTATGGCTCAAGAAATTTGAAAATCCATGAGAAAAATTATCCCACACAGGATCTGGATTTGGCAGTTGTGATCTTTGCATTGAAAATCAAGTGCCACTATCTCTATGGGGAGAATTTTGAGATATATATAGATCACAAGAGACTAAAATATATTTTCATAATGAACGAAAATAATTTGTACCAGAGAAGATGGTTAGATCTCATCAAGAACTATAACTGCTCAATCCACTACCATCCTGGTAAGGAAAATAAGGTGTTGGATGCCCTATGTATAAAAGATCCTACATCTTTATCAATTATGTGAATGGGGAAGGATCCAATATTTTTAGACATATAAATGATGTACATGGGAATAATTAAGGTGGTAACATTATAAAATCTTTCTCAAATGATTTCTCAACTGTACATTGTGGAGAAAATAAAGGGTGCTCAAAGAAATGATGTGAAAATTTAGAAAAGGGTGGAAGCTAACTGAAATGGGAAATCCTCCAATTTAAATATCAGTGAGGATAGAATTGTAATATTTTCTTCATGATTGTATGTACCATCCAATCCAAATCTAAAAAAAGATCTTATGAATGATGCACATATCTCAACCTTCTCTATTCACCCCAGGACCACAAAAATGTATCAGGATCTCTCAGAGAACTTTTGGTGGGAAAATATTAAAAAGAATATCACTGAATATATATATATATATATATAAGTTCCTGGTATGTCAAAAAGTGAAGGCTAAAAAGAAAAAATTATAAATGGATGATGGAAAAATTACACATACCAACATGGAAATCACAAAAGATCACTATGGACTTTTTCAATGGACTTCTAAAGACATCCAGAGTAAAAAATTCTATATGGGTTATTATGGATCATCTTACGAAGACATCTCACTTTATCGCAAATCGAGAGGACTTATCATTGGATCACATTTCTTGGATATACATAAAATAATTGGTAAGTATTCATGAATTACCAATATCTATTGTATCCGACCAAGATCTGAGATTCACTTATATGTTTTGGAAAAGTCTCCAACATGCTCTAAGAACTATGTTGAACTCTAGTATGGCCTATCATCCACAAAATGACGGCCAATTTGAGTGGTCAATTCAGACACTAGAATACATGTTGAGATCATGTTCTATAGACATCAAAGTAGGATGGTACCAACATATGCCGCTGGTTGAATTATCCTATAACAATAGTTTCCATTTGTGCATCCAAAAGGCTACATAATAATCCCTTTATAGGAAAAGGTGTATAACATTAGCATAATGTCATGAATTTTGTGAACATAAGCTGCTAGGACCTGAAATGGTTGAAGAAATGGTGGAGAAGGTGAAAACCATTCATGAGCACATCATGTCATACCAAAGTCAGCAAAATATCTATGTAGAAAATTATTTATGAGGCCTTGGTTTTAAGGTTGTATACATCGAATTCTTCTATATATCTCCCTGGAATATGATGATGAAATTTGGGAAAAGGGAAGATAATTCGCAGTTACAGCATCCCCTTCAATATCCTTGATGGTTTTTGAACTATGGCCTATCGACTATAACTTCCACGTACCTTGTCTCTAGTACACATTGTATTCTATGTATCCCTCAAGGAAGTATATACTGGATCCTTCACATGTACTAAACTCAAAGGTGGTACAGTTTGAGAATGACCTTTTTTATGAGGAGCAGTCGGTGATGATCTTGGATCGTAGAAATATTGTTCTACGTAATAAGACTACACACCTGGTAAAGATACAATGGTGGAACCATAAGTATGAAGAGGAAACATGGGAACTAGGGGAAGTGATAAAGGAAAAGTACCTACACCTGTTTTCACCTTAGAATGTAAAATGTAATTTTGCGGGGAAAATTTCATAAGGGGGAAAGAATGTAATGACCAAAAGTATTATCTATAGAAACTATCTTCTTATAATTATGTCATATGGTATAAACACATAATAGAACACAATAAATACTATAGAAATGATGAATTAATTAAATAATGAGCCTTTCAAGAAGTTAAGAAACTGATACGGATGAAATAGTAACTTGACCTATGAAATACTAATGTGGCCCTTATGAATCGAAAAAGGGTAAATTTATTATTAAACCCATAATTAAAGTACAAATCAAATTTATCCATCTTATAAGTAACAATATGATATAATTATATCATATTATATTTAAATAAATATTTTAAAAATTATTAATTAAATGCTGGTTTTTTTGTAATTCAAAACTATTTAATTACAATTTCATGAGTAATATAATAATTTAATAGAAAATTTATTTTCATAAAATGTATTAATAAATTAATTTATTTATGTCTTATTATTTTAATACAATTTTGTAAGACCTTATGTAATTTTTCATATGGTTATAAAATCAATTATAATTTTTAAATATGTATTTTAAAAGAAAATGATGCATTTAATTAAAATTAAAAATTACCAAATTTAGAAACTTATTTTCTTAAAATTGTGTTCATTTTTTAATTCTTCATGTCAAAAAATGGTATGGATTAATTTTTGTGGATTTTTTTGTAATACCTGAATTTTTGTGAATAGTAAAATATGATAATTTATGATAAATGATAAATATGTGATTTATGGAGTCATAGATGATGTATGGCTTATTTAAGCACAAAATATATAACTACAATTCATTATTTTAATATTTTTAGTTATAATTATCAAAATATTCATAGTATTGAGCCCAAATAATAAACTAATGATTAAAATAATGAGAAAACACCCCTCTCTTCCACTATAAATAAACCCCCTTAACACCTCTTTTCATTGCCCCACTGAAACCATGAGCCTTGTCCAAATTCTCCACAATACTCTTCCCAAACATATCCTTCGTGTCTAGGAGATTTTAATCTAAAAAAAACCAAAACCACAATCCCATATGGAGGATCTTAAGAAGAAGCTATCAATTGGTAAAACCCTCTTCCTTTTCTTTTAATTTCTTTTACAATCCCTTTATTTTCATATATTATCCACACTTCCACTTGTATAGGTTGAATTAAAACTCTTTTATATTTTATACATACTGAAATTTTATCATTTTTATGGAAAAATCCTTCATCAAATATCATCTCCTTTTTTTAAGAATGAAAACATCATCTTTAAGGTGTCAATCTACCACATTCGTGGATGACATGCTTTTATCTTTCAATTCCACTTTCAAGAACGGTTAGAAAACCATTTTTATGGATGAAACATATTATAATATGTGTATTATATCTTATTTAATGTTAAAGAATCATTATTTACACATGATATTAATTTATAAAATAAAATGATTTTGTTTTGATCGAAAACCACCAAAATAAATGTAAAGGATTATCATTAACTATTCATCTAAGGATTTATCCCCATGCTATAAAAAATGATTTATAAGACCCATTTCACCTCTCTAAGATCATGAATAACACTAAATTTAAATTTTGAATAATTAACCCTACTTTATATTACCTTTTCTACATATATACAAGTAAATAGGTCATGAAAACCAAGGAAACCAATGCTCCTAAACAATTAAATTGAACCTATTAACCCATAAAAAAGGATATAAATGAAATTAAGAGGTTATAAAAAATAAAATTATTGTATAAAGGGTTAAAAAATTATTAATTTATGAATCTAATTTCATTATCCATGACATTAATATCAAGATAAGAACACCTTCAGAATTAAGGTAAGGGGTTTACCTGAATCTTCATTATTCAATAGAGTTACTCCTTCTCACTTCTTACCCAAATGAAACTAACTTTTTTTTGTAAATATTATAAATTTTGTTTATTTGTTTCAAAATAATGTATAAATATCCATTCATCATTCTTTTTTATGGGCATATATTTTTTTAAAAGGTTCCCTACTCAATTCTTCCCAATAAGAAATCCCAGTTTAGGGGAACTTCTTGTATTCTTACTCAATATCATGTGCACTCAATAATCTATTTTAATCCCCCCTTATTTTTCTAAAATAAATCATTTTATAATGAAAATTTTTTTGGTTCACTTATGGTTTTATATAAAATATTATACCCTTTTCATCTTTAAATTACATTTAATAATTTCCTTAAACCGCATTGAAATGGTTTAATTATAAATTCCTTAAATACTCTTTTTACTTGTTATCACTTCAGTTTAATATAACTAATCATGATATATGCATATTTTCCTTTATTAATGTCCATGTATGATTTAATTCCTTACTTTTAGGGACACTTTTTGATACTCCCATTTATTAAGCGTTATGACATGACTATGATACCCAATTATTTCCATGGGAAACCCTTTTGTTTGATTTACTATGTATGATTATTTATGTCGAAAAAATTTTCATGAACATGTTATGATGGGTTCACCCAGATATAACTCCAATGTATTGGGTAATGGTTATCCTCCTCAAAAGTTATGTGCAATAGTCTTGGTGGTTAACTTTGACTCATGATCCATCTTCAATGGTCTTGGTGGTTAGCCTTGACTCATGCTCCTTTATGTGAAATGAGACTTTACTCATGCTAAATTCATATTTTATGTTTCTACCACATAACTATTATTTCTTTATTATAGTATCCCATGTTATTATTCCTTATATTTATTCATGTACATGCCTTTTTATATCATTTTATTATTCCTTCTAACCCATGTGCTACAGTTGATTCTTATGTTTATTCCTTTACTGGGCTTTTTTCTCATCACATTGTTCATGTTATCCCCAGGTTATCCTATGAGTATTTAAGGTCTCAAAAGAAGATAAGATCTCATAATGGATAATAAATAATGAAAATTTTTTATTTAGTCCCAAGTATTCAATTTTATGTACCAAGTCTTCCAAGACACTATAGTTCACAATCCTAGGCTTGTAATTTTATTTTTAATTATACATAAAATATTTTAATTATATATGTAAAATACTAGGGTATTCATATGGTTGATGTTCCCTGGTAATGGTGAGGTGATGGGTTGTGATAATTTTAGTGTTGATATGGGAATTGGACCTTATATTGTAAATGTGTGCTATTATATTTTCATTGTATATTTTTTATTTATTACAACAAACTTTGAATTTGAGTAACCTTACTAATGCCCATATGAGGTTTTGGGTTTTGGGTGTACCAAAAATATCCAAAGTGTGGGTGATATAGATGGATCACTACTCTCCCTCTCTCACTCTCTCTTCCAAATATAGTGTAGAGGTAATGTAATCCTGAGTTATTGATAGGGAAATGCGACAATTAGATTATGATTCAGTAGTAATGTAGTCATATATTAGATGTGGTATATGTCTATGGTTTTGATCTTATGGTTGTGATGTGGTAATAGGTTGTGGTATTTTGAAATAGAATGTATGGGAGTTCGGGATATATGCCTTTGACATATGGTGGTGACTATATTATTGGGGAAGCATATATGGAATAACATTCAATATATTTCAATGAATACTATATAATTTTACATGTATATTGATTTAGTGAGTTTGGATTGATGTTAATCTAACATAATAAATGATTGGTTTCATAATTTATTCATTTAGGCTTTCTTATGCCTCTTTCACATTTCCATGAGTATTTCTTGGAATGAATCTCCTAGGTATACTCAAATTCTCACTCATGCTTCTATATATTGTTTTTAAATATTTACCATATGGATTTGGTTATTGAGTTTTATATTACTATCTCATTGGAAAGTAATTTGTTAGAGTTGGTTTTATAGTGAAAATAGTTTTCCTTTTAATGTTATTAGAGGCTGCATACTCTTATATGACATAATATCATCATTATTGGTATTATGGTTTATTTTTATATGTTTGAGTTTGTGTTAATTGGTGGATCATACTCTTATTCCTAGGATTATAATGTTAATTCATACCTTGATGTATGATTTATACCCTTAATGTTATTCATCAACAAATGTCTTATTGGAGGTAGGCTTTGGGTTCACTCATGCCTTCACTATCGACATAGGATGTGTTTTATTGGCGATAGGGCATGAAAAATCCACATATTAAGAGACAATTTGTATATATTATTCAAATATTTAGTAGGGAAACTAATAAATAGTGGTTGATAAATTAATATTGGGAATAATAATTTTTGAAACAAAAAAACACCATAATTTCAAGGTGATTCTAGACCAGCATAGAGGGAAGAATGGTTGGAGAAAATTTTTCACAGACGGTAATTTTTCTAATTCTTTGGAAATAAAGGGTTGATTCCACTAATTATTTCTAGGAGGAATATCTAGGAAGTTGTGGGAGTCCATCAGAAAACCGAGGATGAATAAGTATCATAACTAGAATAGATTATATAATATCTTTAAGCAGCAATATTCTCTAAAAGAGTTAATATTTCCAAGATGTTAAGAATTTCTGGATTTTCTGTATGAAAATATGTTTATTATAGATTATTAATCAAAAAGATATAATAGTGTCATATTTATATTGGAAATGGTATTTATTTATAAAATCAAGGTATATAGGTTTGAGATAATTTTGTGATAACTTATATGATCTTGGATTATTTTACTAAAGTTACTTACATGTGTTGAGTGATTCAGTATGGTAGCTATAATAGAGATATATATGGAAGAAACATGAAAGGAAAGTACTTTTATTTATTATCTAAGTAGTGGAATAAATTTTTTTAATGGTTAGAAGAGGAAGAATAAATATTTTTGAAGGAAATAAATTGTGGTGTATTCTCACTTTTCCCAAGTAAAGAGTCCACTGGAGTTTTCCAAATATTATGTTGTTGGACATCTGAAATCAAAATGAATTTTTGAACCTTGTTCATGATTCTTGTGTGAAAATTTAGGTCATCTAAAGATGTATTTTATGATATTATCATAGACATATAAGAGGGTAAAATATAAACTTGTATAAAGATAAAATATATAGATTGATTTTGGAGGTTGATTGAGTATTTGAATAATAAAATAGTGGGTAGGACTACATAAATAACCAGAATTATCAATCACAGATATTATATATTTTTATATCAATATTAATTACATTAATCATACACACACCTTGGACCATAATAGTTTAGTGCCTTTCGAAACATAGAACACAGTCTTCTATTCTGGGAAAATATATTCAATTATTCACACAATGATCTTCCCATTTAGTACTATTCATAAATATACCCTACATAAAACCTTTCTTCATAACCATGGGAAAGGAAACATGACAAATGGTGAGCTCAAATTATCATTAAGGGTAAAAATGGAAAATATATAAATATAACATGATCATATGGGTATGAGAATGTGATAACAACATATAAAAATCATACCCTTTATATAAGAGATCAAAATCATATTTCATGACATAAATATTGGATGTTTTTAAGACATTAATGAAAATGAAATAACAAAACATATGTCATTAGAGCATAACATTGGCATAAAGCATAGAATTGTAGCATACAGATAAGAATATAATATCCTTTTCTTAGTAGTAAAGGTTTATTACCAAGACCTACCAGGTCACTCCATTAGTGGCTACACCTCTTGCATGAAATGAACCACTATAACCATTATAAATTCATTCCTCATCAAGGAATGTGTTTACTCCCTAAACTATCATAGTAGTCCAGGTTTACTCCCAAAAACAACAGTGTAAAAAGTTCCTTACTGAACTAGGTTCACCCTGATTTAGGTCTTTTATATCTAATAAGATATAAATATTTACCCAATAAATTATAGGGAGATATAGGTCTCATTTGTCTTTGGTTATAGCATAACCACCCCCCTTAGTTTTAATGTAACTACCATCGAATGGTATTAATCATACCTATGTGTTCCAAAAGATCATAAAACTTTAACCATATCATATCCCATGAATAAAATTGGGTTTCATTAAAATTTCATCATAACATAACCTTTGGAAAAGAGGCAGGTTTCTTAATCATTTCAAAAAATCCATTATAGAATAACCCATGATAATAATCAGGCTTCAAAAACATTTTATCAAGGTATAAACTGTGGAAGAGAAATGGGTTTCATAAAAACATGAAATTATAAAAATAAAGCAAGTAGAGAAATAATAATAACAGTATCCTTGGTTAATATCCCAAATAAATCATAAGTTACATCAAATTATTTTATCTTTTATGGAGAATTATTTTGAAAGATCAATCAATTGAAACATTTCTTGAGGAAGTTAACATTTCATTGAAAATCACTATATAAATCTAAAACTTCATAAAAAAAATTCAAAATCTTTTATTTGAAAATATAATTTTAATCTTATAAAGTAATAATAAATAATAATTTAAAACATTTTCTTATGAAAAATATGCTTTCCACTTATAAAAACATTTTTTAAAACATTTTTAAAATCCCTATTACATTTAAATAATTAATCATAAAATTTCACAATATTAAAGAAAAATACTATTTGAAAATAACATTGAAAACTTTTAAGGTAATCTTGAAATAATTTCATGGTCATTATAGCAAGAAATAATTTTCATATCATGCATGCTAAAAATAAAAAAAATCATGTTTTTGATAAAAAAATGGAATTGTTTTGATAAATAATTGAATATTACTTTCATGAAAAGTTTAAAAATTAAAAAATGGGTAAATTTTTTTTTAATAAACCATTTTGAATATACTAAAAATATTTTTTGAAAACAGTTTTATAAAATATGATTTTCAAAAAAAATTAATTCCAACCAAGGAGAAAAATAAAAATGATTTTTCTTAAAATAATAATTTTTAAATATTGAGTAAATAAAGAGAGTAATATGAAGTTAAAAATGTATTCTAAAGAAATAAATAGTTTAGAATAAAATTAATGAGATTTTTGAGATATGTATTATTAATATTTTATCATCAGAAACATAATCATAAACAGTCTTTAAAAATGATGAGATTGTAACATATAACTCTTACCAATTTGGTAAATTTGAATCATAATACCCATGAAGTAATAACAATAAATGAAATTTAAAATATAATGAGAATAAATAAATTCATGATATTAAATTTCAAATGGGTTTTATATACACCTCGTAAAATAAAATAAGTTTAGAACATAACATATGTCTCAGTGAAGAAAAATTGAGACAAACAAATCCCTTACTTCTTGTGTAACATTTGAACCCTATTCCATGTGAAAGAGAGATACTAAAATGGATTTGTAAATACATATAATTTGATGGATAATAATAATAAAATAAATTCATGGTCATTATATACACCACATAAATTAAATAGGAGGTGAATATGGAATGTGTCTCACAAAATTAAAAAGTGAGACACAAATCACTTACCATAAGTCACGACTTCCTTCATACATGTTCAAACCTCCTGTATAATAAATATATGTTTGTTGTAGATATATTAAAGAATAATAATTATATATATATATAATTCCATATATGAATTAATTATTTCCATTTTTTACATATTTATTAATAATTCTTTTTTAAAATCATGTTTAGGTAATAACCGCTTTATTTTTCGTATATTTTTCAATTTTTTAATTTTAGTTATCTTTCTCTGATCATGGTTGAAAAATATCCATAACAATAATAATTAAATATTTATAATATTTATACATCAATTATTATTTTAAAACATATCATTAAATATGGTTTTGAGATATGAATAATGTTATGATCATGAAGATGGTAGGTAGTATGTATGCATAAGTAACATTTCCATTTTTCAATGATCGTTATAGAAATTAGGTAAGTAATAATTTATCTTTAAATAATGATAATAATATAATTAATAATATATTATTTATTTAAATAATATTATACATATTATCAATGTGGTGTGGTGATGAACTGAGAGAGTCTCATCGCTTTGGGAAGGTGGTAGTCCACACATACACAATTAATGTTACCAACATTCAATGAATGAAAAAAGTAAGAAAGATAATCATATATTATCTTTTAAGAATGATATATATATCATTAAAATCATATATATTTCATTTATGTCACATATATTTTTACTTAATATATTCCATGTAAATATTTAGTGAAAAACAATTCACACCGCTTCGCAAGGTGGTAGTCCACCATACACATGACTGACGTTATCGTGTCCCCAGTGGAATGGAAAGTAAAAAGGGTTTATATTATATAATAACTCTATGGGTATAAAACTGTTATAAATATCATATATATATATATATATATATATATTATCGATCATAATATCCATTTCATAGAGGTTGTAGTGGAAAAACAAATTACATCGATTCGTGAGGCGGTAGTCCAGCGTACACATGAACGATGATTTCATAACCCATTTTACGGAAGTGGATACGTTTTTTGTTAATTACCTTAACATAAAAAATCTAAATATATGTATAATAGTTATTTTTTTATATTATCATTGTATAATAATAATTTAATAAAGTAGATAACTAAATAAAACAAAAATGTTTGTTAATGAGAATTGCCTCTTCTTCAAGTATCCTCCATTGGTATGCACCAAAATCCTTATTTGGTTGGATTTATAGTAAAAATGAGGATTATATGATGATATTATGAAATTTAGAAATTTATATGGGTAGGTATTTGATGAAAAAAAAAGGTTTTGAAGGTGTGAAGAAGAGAGGAGAGAGGGTCTCCTTTTATAAGTAAGGGGAGTGGCACACTTGTAGATTTTTGAAAGAAAGATTTACAACAAAATTTTGTCTTGTAACAAGGATCCAATAGTGGACCATTCTCAATAATAAAATATATGTGTTCTAAAAATTTATATAAATTTGGTTTTTGACAAGTTTTTATTTGTTTTTTACACTTATATATTGAGTTTAACACTCCAGGAAACCCCATTTTTACCATAACCATGGTAAATAATTTTTATTGTCTGTACTATTAAATTTGGTAAAAAATTAAATTGAACTTATTATATAATATAAATTATTCTAATTAAAAATATTAAATCTATTTTTATAAATTCCATAAACATAATTGGTTAAATTGTTTTTAAAATCAACCCATAGACACGATGACAAAACTTTTTTTTAAAGTGAAAATGTTTAAAAGTATACAAGGTTGTTATATCAAAATAAAATATGAAATTGATTCCAATGACCAAATTTTGATTAAAGGTTATATAATTGAACTATTTTTACCTTATAAAAAATTAAAATATAATTAAATAGTATACATATAGTAAAGGAAAAGATTGTTTTCTATTAAAATTTAGTATTTTTTACTATTCATCAAAAAATAAACCTTTTAGAAAATTATCAAAAAGTAAACCCAGTATAATTTTTAAATTATGATTTTAAAAATAAATATTATTTCATAAAATTTATTATCTAAAAGTTTTAAATATTATGTTTATTATTATTCATCAAAATAAAAGAATAAATGTTTTTGAGAAAAAAATATTTTTCAAATATATGAAGTCTTTATTGAAAAAATGAAGTATGTTTTATCAACATGTTTTATTTATATAAAACCTTTATACATAATATTAAGAATTTACTTATTATTTTTCATACCTATAATTTAAGGGCTACGTAATAAAAAAATTTAAAATAATATTATTATTTTTCTCAAGGTTCATTAAAACTCAATGTTGAAAGTAACACAATCTAAACATGGTGTTGTGTCTAACACAAGATAAACCCATTGTTACATGTAATATAATACAAACTTAGAGTTTTCTATAATGTAAGATAAATTGGATGTTTGATATAATAAAAAATATATAAGAGGTTAAATATATTTGAAAAAAATATTTCACAAAATCTAGGGGTTTTACAGTCTACCCCCCCCCCCATAAAATAAATTTCACCCTCTAAATTTGTCTCTTTCATCAATGGTTTAACATTTAAAAATACCTTCATAAAAAACCACATTATAAAAGGGTTTAATGAAACATCATTTTAAAAAAGAGAATGTGATCTGAAAAATTCATCTAGAATAACACCTAATAGGTTTCCAAATAGAAGAACATAGGTGGGAAGTGAAAAAATAGACATAAAATATAAAACTAACACCTATATATTGATGGAGAGTGATAAAGAAAATGGTGAAGAGAAATTTAATCACCAAAAACCCATAATCCAAAGATAAATGAAAAGGGTGTTGATATTATCATAAAATATAATAACATGACAATATTTTATTCAAGATCATTTTTCTATTTTGAAGGATGTTATTTTCCATATTGATTTAGAACATATGAAAATATACTTACCTAATATATTTTTTATTTAATATGCACAAATTCATCCTTTGGTTCTTCCTTGATCAATTTAAAATTCATATCTTACTCTAAGAGATGATTTTTTCATGGCGAAATCACTAAATAAGATCAATAATATAGTGATAAGTCATTTCTGCTATCTATTGTAAAACCAATTATCACTTGTTATCTAATATAGATGAATATTTATATGGTGAAGAAATATGTTAATAACTAAAACCTAATCCAAAGTTCAAAATAAACCATTCTACAAATGGTTAACATTATAACCATTCCAAAATTCAATATTTATAAATAGGGTTAATAAATTCCTGAAAATCATCTTGACATTAATCACACATGTTTCATAAAGTATATTTTGATTATCACATACAAAACATGTGAATACCTTCACCATGTACTTTCATTAAACATGTTAATGACCAAAATTATTATAAAACCTTATTAAAAATATACATTCTTCATAATTCCTTACATCAAACATGAATTATTGGATATATTCTTTAAAAACATTGTAAAATCCATCAATGACAACATAAACACCTTTTTAACGAATCCTTTATCAGTTTTGAGGTCATGAACACAATCCAATTTACTTTATTCATATCAATTAACTATTTTTCAAAACTAAACTCTATTTCTCAACCTTAGTAAAATATTAAGGGTTTTCTTCCATTAATCATGTTTTTCCTTTAAATATTACCTTTCCACTAATTAAATTTTCAATAACATTAGTAATATTAAACATATTATTTCATAATCTTAATGAAAAACATATACTAAATATTCCTTATTTGTTTCATGATTCATATAACATTAACCTTGAATTCAAATACATTATCACATGAATAATTCCACATCACCCTTAATCCATTAACTAGGATTCAAAATATTATTCCTTAAAACCACATTTTTAATATGTCATTCATAGTCTTTTCATAATCCATAACCAAACCATTACTCATATAATATTTTTTATTCTCTTCGTTATCATTCCCACTAGGAAATCAATTTTCATAATGCATGTTCTTTAGGTATTTAAAAAATTAACTAGTCAATGATACCTTAGAGAGACCATTATTCTCCGCCATTAATTAAACCAATCTTATCATTTTCCCCTAAAATTACTTTCTTTGTGTAATTATTTTCCACACTCAATACATCTTCTTTTCTCTATGAGGAATTCCCTTGAGTGATTCTTCCCACATTACCAACATACATAAAACTTAATCTTTTTTCTACATGGTCTCAATTACAAGAACTCTCGGTGAACTCTATACTTCTCTTCTAGGTTTAGTCCGAGAGTTGGTTAATGTGCACATTGGAAATCATATTTAATGATAAATGATTATGCATAATCACAACATCCTTTACTCTAGTGATCATCTGATTTGGATTCTCATCATAAAATTTTCCTTCTCACTCAATATTTACTGAGTTCTGTCTATTTATTACCATTGAATAAAACCAAAAATCATAATGTGAGTAACACTGATCATAATATAAAACCACATAATCATGAAAAGTCACTTATAGTATGTCAAAATCATGACCCCATATTTCATATTTACGAAACCATAGGCCTAACTTAGGATATTCATGATCATAATCTATTTAAATCCATTATTATGGTTCGTAACGAGTTTGTGGATTTACAGATAATATCCTTTGGAGTTTTAAACCAACTGTGAATCAAGGATCATTGTTTTGCACCAGGTTAAAATCAAGTCCATGTCACTATTCCCTTTTCAAATGTTATTACCTGCGGGTACCTCAATGCCAATGCCACATCCACTTGTAGTATCCATAAAATGATGTAATTTTTTGGAAACCAAATGATCTATCCTTTACCAAAATTTCTAGAAATTGTCCTATAATTTGATTCCTTTTTTGACCTATCTGTATATATGTCCCTAGTCATATTCTTCTAAATAACCCTAGGGATTTATAAAAATAATTCTCATCCAAGTTTTCTAAGGATAACTAAACCATTCCTCAGATACCAACTATAGAGACCCAAGATTCTCATATATGTATATTACATATTTTTATATGAATATTAATTACATTACACAAAAACAAGCCTAAGGACTATTATAGTATAGTGCATTTTAAAACATTTAACACACCCCTCTAATTTGGTGAAATATCTTCAATGTATCACATAAATATCTTCCCGTTTATTACTCTTTATAGATTTACCCTTCATAAAACAATTATTTGTAATGTGGGAAAATGATATGTAAGAAATGGTGAGTTCAAATTCTTATTAAGAGTAAACTAGGTAAATATATAAACTTAACATGAGAATAATGGTATGAGAAAATGATAAGAAAATATGGAAACTATACACTACATATCAAAGATAAAAATCCTAAGTCATGACATAAATATCATAATTTCATAAGACATGAATTATAAGGAAATAAGATAACACAAGTCATGAGAGCATGACATTTGTATAAGATATATAATTATTTCAGAGAGATAACCATAGAATATACTTTCCATAGTTTTCAATTATCATTTACAAGACTTATCTAGGCACTGCGTGGGAGGATACACCTCCTGGGTGGGACACACCACAATCCCCAATGGTATCTCTTTCCTCATAGTGGAATTGGTTCACTCTCCAAACCATCATAGTAGTCAAGGTTCACCACCAATACCATCTTTTAAAGAAGAATCCCTAAATAAACTAGGTTCACTCCCCATTCTATTCTAATCTATATCATGAGATATAAATCTTTTCCCAATTCATTGGAGGGAGATATTGGTCCCACCAGTCTTTAGTTATAATGTAACCACCATCATTGTTTATAACATAAACTCTGACCCATAATAAAAATCAGATATATGTGTAAAAAAATGTCATTAAACATTCACTATATGATAACCCATGAAATGAAATTATTTTCATAAAAATTTCATTATATCATAAACTTTGGATATGAGATAGGTTTTATAATCATCTAAACAACTTCATCATAACAGAACCCATGAAAAAAGCATGTTTCATAAACATTTTATCATTGCATATCCAATGAAAGACAAATAGGTTTCATAAAAATAATGAAATCACAAAAATAAAACATTCAAAGAAAGAATAAGTATGGTATGCTTGGTTCATATACCAATAAAACAATAAGTTACATAAAAATATGTCATCTTGGATGGAGAATGATTTTGAATGATAAATAACATGGAATGTTTCTTAGGAAAGCTCAATTTTCTTTAAAAATAAGTTTTTAAAACTAAAACTTCATAAAAAAATGTTGAAAATACTTTTCTTGGAAAATATTATTTGAAACATATAAATGGTTTTTTAAGAATCTCTTAAAACATTTATTTATGAAAATAACCTGTCCACTTTGAAAAACAAACTTTTGAAAACATTTTCAAAATAACTTTTTAATTTGAAATCTTTTATCTAAAAATTTCCCAAATATTAAAAAAATTATTTCAAAATAACATTGAAATTTTATAATATATGAATGAAATATTTTTGTGGTCATGATAAAGAGAAATATTTTTCGTATCGTGCATGTTAAAACAACAATTCTTCTCACATTTTTTGTTAAAAGAAAAAATTGGAATTTTTCAGAAAAAAGACATAATGATTACTGTCAAAACATATTGTAACAAGAAAAACATGGGAAAAATGAGTTTAATAAAATATTTTAAAAAATATAAAAACAAATTGAAAAAAAATTATGATTTATTGTTTTTGAATAAAACTAACCTCTAACCGAAGAGAGAAATAAGACTAATTTTTCTTAAAAATTTTATTTTTAAATATTGAGTACATAAAAAGAGTAAGATAAATAGAAAAAATGTATTCCCATGAAATAAGAATATTATATTAAAATTAATTTTTTTCATGATAGACAAATCAAAAGATTGTATTATCAAAAACATAATCATAAAAATTTGTAATAAATATTGATATTGTAACATAGAACTCTTACCAATTTGGTAACATTGAATTGCAATACCCATGAAATAGTAAAAATTAATGAAATATAAAATATCATGAGAATAAATAAATTTGTGCTATTAAACATCATATTATTTTTATATATATCTCAAATAAAATAATAGGTGTATAATATAACATATGTCTCAATAAAGGCAATTTGAGAAAAAAAATATTTTACTATGTTGGTAACTTTTGAACCATATACCCCATAGAAGAGATATCTTAAAATTGATATGTAAATCCCCAGAATTTTAAAGATAATAATAATAAAATACATTCTTGTCTAGTATTTACACAACATAAAATAAATATGTTGTGAATATGATATTTGTCTCACAGATGTAAAAAGTGAGAGGGAAATACCTTACCGAAAGTCTCGACTTCATTCATACTTGATAGAATATCATGTATAATAAATATAATTTTACTATAAATATATTATATAACCATAAATATATATATATATATATATCATACTGTATGTTATTTACTTATGTCTATTTATTAATTTCTTAATAACAATTCCCCATTAAAATCACGTTTTGGGTAAGAACCGCTTTTTTCATATATGTTTTGATTTTATTTTTAACCCTATTACTATGATCATTTGTCCATATTATATATATTAATAATAATTAAATTATTATAATTTTAATAAATAAATTATACTCTAAATACAAATCATAAAATTTGGTTTTGAGAAATTAAGTATGTTACGGCCATGGAGACGGTAGGTCATATATACAAATGGGTAACATTTCCATTTCTCAATGGTCATTATGTAAAAGATGTATTTAATAATATGTCTTCCAATAATTATAATAATATCATAAATAACACAATATTTATTTAAATATACTTATAAATTTCTTCCATGTGGTGTGGTGATGAGAATAAAGAGTTACATTGCTTCATGAAGTTGGTAGTCCACACATACACGAATGATGTTATCATCTTTTAGTAAGTAAAAATGTATAAAAAATTCTATATTATATTTTTTTGAATGATAAATATTTTATTAATATAATAATTATTTCACATAAATCAAAAATGATTATTCTAATTATATTCTTTGTAATGCATTAGAGAAAAATGGTTCACGCCGCTTTGTGGGGCAGTAGTCTGCCGTACACCCGAGTAGCATGATTGTTTCCCCTACATAAGGGAATGTAAAAAATGTATATATGATATAATAACTAAATAAGTATAATAATGTTAAAAATCATATATATATATACTATATACTTCATCATACCCAACCATGAGATGTGGTAAGGGAAAAATGAATGACATTGGTTTCACGAGGCGGTAGTCCATCCTAAAAATGAATGATTATTTTGTAACCCATTTGGTGGAAGTGGATATTGTTGTGGGTTATTACCTTAGCATAAAAAATATAATTATATGTAATATAAGGATGTTATTATATCAATATTTTATAATAATAATTGATATAGGTGTGGAAGAAATAAAACAAAAATGTTCATTGATAAACATTGCCTCTTCTCTGGGTGTCCTCCCTATGTTTTCACCAAAATCCTTCCTTGGTTAGATTTATGTGAAAAATAACAATTATAGGATGATTATAAAGAATTTGGGAAGTTATGTTTTTAGTTATTTTCTAAACAAAAAGTTTTTTAATCTCGGAAGAATAGAGGAGAGTGGGTGGCCTTGTATGAGTAAGGTGAGTGGAATACTTGTAACTTTTTTAAAGAAAGAATTCCACCCACATTTTTTCATGTTACAAGGCTCCAAAAATTGACCTTTATTGATCCTAGAATATATATGGTAAAAATAAATCCATAAAATGGGTTTTCTATGTGTTTTAGATTATTTTAAACCCTTATCTTTTTAGTTTAACCCCCCACACCCACCCCGATAAACACATTTTTATCTTAACTGTGCTAAATAATTTTTTTTATTTTTACTATTTATTTTAGTTAAGAAATAAGTTAAACTTATTAAATAATATAAATTATGATTATTATAAATATGGAATACGTTTTTAAAAATTCCTTTAATGAATTTTTCAAAATTTATTTAAAATTAATACCGCAGACACGACAAGAAATGGGGGTTCTAAAGGTAAAATGTATTAACATTTACAAAGTTTTATATAAAAATTCAATATAAATTAATACCAATGACCTAATTTTTATTAATATATATAAAATTGAAAAAAAATCTATAAACCATATTTAATATATAAATTAACATTATAAATAAATTAAACAAGAAGGTGGATTTTAATTAAAATTCGGTATTTTTAACTATACATAAAACATTTTCCTTTTCAGAATATTCTCAAAAATGAAACCTAAGCTACCATTAAAATGATGACTTAAAAAATTTATTTTATTTTACCAAATTAATTTTCTAAAATTATCAGAAATTAATTTTATTATTTTTCACAAAATGATATAAAAAGAATAGTTTTTTAGAAAATTATATTCTCAAAACATATAAATTAGCTATGGAAAAAATTAATTACTATTTAGAAATATGTTTTATTTATATAAAAATATTATCCATAATATTTAAAATATATTTATTCCTATTTATTACACTAATTTAAAACATAGGTAAAAATGGTATTTTTTAAATAATAATATTAATTTTTTCTAATGGTTCATCAAAACTTAGTGTTGCTTATAATACAAGATAATCATGGTTTTGTGTATAATGCCAAAAAAATTGGTTTTATGGTTAATGTAATAAAAACACATTATTGCATTTAATTCAAGATAAAATTAATTTTTCATGTAATGAATAATATATAAGGGATTAGATTTATTTGAAAAAATATATATTTCATAAAATCTCAGGGTGTTATAGGCTTATCATTGGTAGATTTTACAATATTATATTATTAAAGGGAGTTTTTTTACAACACATTATGCTTTGAAGAAGGCTAATACTGACACAATAACTTTTATGGTTATAGGTACCACTTTGATTTCTCCAATAATCATTTCTATATTTTTTATATTGAAATATTGTATTAATTTATCATTGAATGACTATATAAGAACCCAGTTCTTATGTTTGAGGTATTGGTTTCTTCTTTTCTCTCTCCCTTAAGTGTTTTTTATAAAATAAGGAAAATGGGGAAATCCCAAATTTTGTGGGTATATGCCATGTACTTTTCCACAGGCTGTGTACTTTGGCTGTGTGGGATGAGTACACAGGGCGTGTAGGCCTCTCGGCGATGATGTGTATGAAAACTTGTTACACGTCGTGTACTTAGTATTTACACGGCATGTAATCATACGACATGTGAATAGTAAGTTTGTGGAGGCAGCCGCCAGCGGAGCGACAGTACACATTGTGTAATCAGAAATACATGTCATGTACTCATGTCGATGAATAAACAGTGTCGTAGTGTAATGATGTTGCCATAGGAAAAATTTAAAAAAATGAAAAGTACATGTCGTGTACTTGAGAGTACACACCGTGTAGTTTGTTTTTCCTGCTTAAAATGGGCAGTAGCTTCCAAATTTGGCAGACGAGGTAGTGGGTTCATTTAGAGAGCGAGAGAGATGGTCGGACCTTGGAAGATCTCCCGACCGCACACCAAGAACCTGATTTCTACGTTGTCGATCTCCTTTGAACTGCAAGGGTATGCTCTTCCTTCTCCTAAATCCTTTCTTACCAATTCTTTCCTGAAGTAAAGTTCTTTGAGGTTGAATGTTGGGATGTTTATCCCAGATCTAAGTCATTCATGAATGATTCGGGAGGCATTGTTCGTGTATATCGATCAGGGGAGATCAAGGTAGGTGGTCTCTAGTTTATTCCAACTGTTGGGTTGATTTTTGTGTACCATTTTGCTACGAATCTATTTTTGGGGTATCGTATGTCTGAGGCCTTTACTGATAAGATATCTAGAATTGTAAATATAATATAATCATAAATTAAAACTGCTATTTGGGATCACTGCTTGGATCCAGGGCCACCCCAGGGGTGCGTTCCTCTGTTTAGCCATTTTTCCTGGATACCCGAGGGTATTCAATGATTATAACCTGTTTAAATTCTACTTGAGAGGAAATGTGGAATAAAATTGCTTGTTAGGCATTGGGCTCGGCCTGGTTACTTGCGCCTGAGGGCGGTGTTTTACTTTAGCCTGATGGCATGGTTCTGATTAGCCTGAGGGCATGGTTATATTAGCCTGAGGACATGGTTATATTATCCTGAGGGCATGGATATATTAGCCTGAGGGTAAGGTGATATTTATCCTAAGGGCATGGTGATATTTAGACTGAGGGCATGACTATATTAGCCTGAGGGAATGGTTACATTTAGCCTGAGGGAAGGTTTTTGATTTTCTTGATGGCATGGTTATGATTAGCTCAGAATTAAATTATGTTGAACTATTAAAAGAATATTAAAATGGAAATGTAACTAATGGTGATAGTTACTTTGAGTACTTATTAGTTTACTTCATTTTATTATTGCACACTGTTGTTGCACATTTTCACTGACAGTTGGGCATGGGCCTTTGGTGGTTGCCTACTGGGATTTATTTCTCACACCCTTTATGGGTCATGTCTTTGACCCAAATAGACTACATTGTTGTAGGGGTCGATAAGGGAAAGGGTCCCTATATAGGTACATGATTGTTGCAGAGGAGTAAGAGAGCATGGAACCGAGCTTAGGCTTGCGATGTTGTTGAGTTCCTGTAGCACTATTTTATTTTGTTGTACTTGTACTTGTACCTTTATTTTTAATGTATTGTATTGTAGTGTATCGTTTTTTAGCTGCTTTCATATAAATAGTGACATGAAACATCATTATATATAACTGTTTGTTATCTCTTACTGCATTTGTTCATTTCTAGTTCATATTGTTTACTGCTTCTGCTGATGTATGTTTTATTTTTATTTTCTTTGCGCTATACTTTGACAAATGAGGGAATAGTCTCCCCACTATTAGACTTGGGCCCTCGTTGCTTGTCGGTAGCCTCTATAGTTTGGGAAAATGTGCTTGAGGTCATGTGACCAACCTGGTTTGGGGCACCTGTTGAGTGGCACCCGGATCTGGGATGTTACAAACTGGTATCAGAGGCAAGTTCTTTTCTCTTGACTTACTATTTGGAGCCTATAGTCAGGGATAGGATGGAAATAGGTACTTGGTAATAAGCTATGCCTGGGAGTAGCTAACCCATGTACAAGGAAAATCCAATTTACCTTGAGTTGCAATTTTTATGCTTTTTCAATTTTATAGTTGATTTGATTTCACCATTGGGTGATGCAGTTGTGGTGTGCTTTTATATTTTTATACATGGGTTCTATATAGTTGCAACCAGATGAGATGTGAGTATGCCATCTCATACATCATTTTGGCACATACTATAAAGCACATGTCATGCATTATTTCCATGCCATTTTGGTGCATTAGAAATTGCATATTGTTGTGATAGTTGTTGTGCTAGAAAAACATGTCGTTGTGATAGGTGCTATGATAAATACCTGTTATTTGATAGGGTATTTTTGTTTGATATTTTGATATAATGAATGCCAAACTTTGGTTTTTGGGGAGTATGGGCCCTCAATAACCGGAATTTGGTGGATCATTGATGAGTTTTCTTTGTTATAACGTGTATAAGATTCCAATATTTGATTCGCGGGGAGTATGGGCCCTCACGGATCATAATTTGGAACTTAGGTGTTTTTTCTACGTTTTTTTGGGTTCCTGAGTAGTTTTTGAGGCTTATTATCTAGAAAACCCAAGATACACGCCATGTAGTTCTATGGACACACACTGTGTGTTTTTTTGTTGGGGAAGAAATGGACAAAAACATTTAAGTACATGTCGTGTACCCTACGTACATGTAGTGTATTCTCTAACCATGTCATTGGCCCTGTGGGCAGAGACATGGGATAGAGATGTTTTTAGGGAACATGCCGTCTACGGGTTGTACATGCCGTGTAGTGTTGATCTGGTTTCTGCCCATGTAACTAACAACACAGACGGAAAAAACTTAATCCATACACGTCATGTCTTCCTTGAGCATGCCATGTAGGCTGATCTTAGGAGAGCCGTGTGGCATAACCGCTTAGAAGGACTTGTGAAGGGAAGAAGGATTCAAGTACACGTCGTGTAGTCAGAAATACACGTCATTTATTTGGTGTGTTACACGTCCATTTTATGCTGGAGTACACCCCCATGTGGATGTCTTGTGAGAACACGTTGTGTAGTATTTATACATGTCGTGTAATCAAGTTTTGTAAATCATGACTACCTTCCTTCTCCTATTCCCTTCATGGTCTCCTATTTTGTAGCCTTTGATAATCGTGATCTAAAGTGTGTGTTTGACCTTATAGGGTCATTCCACCAAGATGGCCACTAGCTGTTATCCAAGAGAGAGACAACAATTATACTCCTGAGATGGTAGGCCATGGGCTACCAGTGGATCCTCTAGCCGTGCCAGATGCGGTGCCAGCTGTTATACCAGACGTAGGAGCGGATGTGCAGTTCGTTGAAGGATTTATGCGGTTCATGCAGACCTTTCGAGGATCACTGTCGATTTCCACATCTATGGAAGAGATCACACGTATCTTCCAATATCAGTATCTGCCTACGTTTTCAGGGGATGGTGGACCACAGGCTACAGATTCATGGCTGGTATCATTGCAAACTATTTTCGAGCATTTGGAGACACCTCCAGGGTGGAGAGTCAAGCTCACTACATACATATTGCGGGATTCTACCAAGAGGTGTTGGGATGTTACCCCCCATGTAGGAGCATCACTAATACATAGCGTGGGAAGATTTTTAGACAGTCTTCTATGATTTCTTCTTCCCGGAGATGATGAGGTCAGATCGAGCTCGAGAGTTCATGAATCTATAGTAAGGCTCCAGGTCATTGATGGACTATTCTGCTCGCTTCACCAAGATTCAGCTTTTTTCACCTCTTCTGGTGGGAGATGAGGCATTGAGAGCTCGATGCTTTGAGGATGGCCTTCGATATGACATGTGAGCACTGGTAAACATTTTTAGGTTGCATACAGTACATGATATTTTGAACCAGGCACTAATTTCTGAGAAAACCCTACTAGAATCTAGTGGTGTTGGCTAGGGCCATTCGACACCAGTTTCTGGAACTATTTCCATTGGAAAGAGGAATATGTATACATATTTCTCTCATTGTGGCAGTATTATCCTGTGGAACTCTTCAGTTGGCCCAATAATGTGCCACTAGTGTGGTAGAGAGGGGCACAAGAGACTTCTGTGTCCGCGTGACCCAGTGGAGTGTTGAGCTTGCTGCAAGATGGGTCATCTATTGTATTTTTGCAGGGCATTTCCACCAGTGTCTAGTGAGATGGGTTTTGTGCAGACTACACATGCGGGAGCAGGGCCAGCAGCTTCTTACCAGTCAGGAAATTGGAATGTGTTAGGGCGTGTAGGCCGAGATGGTGGTCGTGACCGTGGTAGCCAGACACTAGGATCTCAGAGGCAGTAGGGCGGGTCCACTCAGGGTAGCCAGGCTGTCTCGCAGGGCCACGACACTGGGCAGACATATGCAGTGCAACAGTCCCAATAGTATCAGGATCCTGAACCTTCCACTATCAGTGATACTATTCTAGTTGCTTCTGTTTTATCTTCTGCACTTTTCGATTCTGGTTCTACACATAGTTTTATATCTATGGTCGTTGTGGAGAGCCTGGGGATCTATGTTTCTTCTTCTTCTGAAATCATGACGCTAGACACACTGTTGGGAGTGAGTACGGCAGGTGTGTGTCAATGTCGGGAGTTCCCCCTTGAGGTTGGTGGGTGTTACTTTCTATGGGACCTCTATGTCTTAGAGATGATATCTTAGGATGTAATTCTTAGGATGCACTGGTTGGTTCCCTTTCAAGCCTTTGTAGATAGCAATCGTCGCAGGGTGAGTTTCACTTCACCATTGGGAGGAGAGTTCCTATTAAAGGGAAAATAGGATGTCCAAGTGAGCCGAGAAGGACCAGAGCATCGAGGGTGAGGTGGAGTCAATGCCCAGATTGTCGAGTTTATATCTGGATGATCAGGAAAATTTTCAAAAGGATTTCCCTCCAGTGGTTGATCGTTTCAGGGATGTCTTCCCAGACGAATTTTCAGGTCTACCTCTGGAGCGAGAGGTGGACTTCCCTATTGATCTTGTTCTAGGAGTGGCACTGGTGTCAATTCCTCCTTATAAGATGGCTACACTAGAGTTACATGTGATCAAGAGGTAGTTAGAGGATTTACAGGCAAATGGTTTCATCTGACCAAGTACTTCTCCTTGGGGTTCTCCTGCCTTGTTTGCAAACAAGGCTGATGGTACCCTCAGACTCTGTGTTTATTATCAGAAGCTGAACCAGTTGATAGATAAAAACTAATATCCCATACTGTAGGTTGATGATATTTTTGATCAACATCGAGGATCACATGTCTTCTTGAATATTGACTTGAGATCCAGATATCATCATCTGCGTGTTAGACCATCGGACATACCGCTTATATATTTTCGAAGAAGATATGGTCTATATGAGTACTTGTTCATTCTTTTCGGACTCACAAACATGCTAGTAGTTTTCATGGCTCTGATGAATCATGTGTTACACACTTATCTGTATTCTTTTGTGGTAATCTTCGTGGACAATATCTTGGTGTACTATCATACTCGACAAGACCATGACACCCATCTTGAGATCATGCTAACTACACTGAGAGAGCATCATTTATATTCTAAGCTCCCAAAGTGCCACTTTTGGATGGACCAGATACACTTCTTAGGTCATATTATCTCAGAGGGAGGAGTTGTAGTAGAACCAGAGAAAGTGAGAGTAGTAGTTTCTTGACTGCAGCCTGAGAACGTGTTGGAGATACAAAGTTTCTTATCTCTAGACAGTCACTACAAGTGCTTTATACAGTACATCTCCCTCTTAGCAGCGCTGTTGATGTCTTTGACTAATAAGGGTGTGAATTTTTTTTGGTCAGAAGCTTGTGAGACAGCCTTTCAGGAGCTGAAGGGAAGGTTGACATCAGCACCAGTCCTGATACTTCCAGATCAGGGGAAGAGCTATATAGTTTACTGTGATGCATTAGGTATTGGGCTGGGAGAAGTGTTGATGTAGGGTGATCGAGTTGTTGTGTACGGGTCTCGGCAGTTGAGGCGACATGAGAGGAATTACCTGACTCATGATCTCGAGTTGGTTGCAGTTGTACATGCATTTCATTTTTGGAGACATTATCTCTTAGCAGAGCACTTTGTGGTCTTTTCTGACCACAAAAGTCACAAATACATCTTTACTCAGCATGACTTGAATTTGAGACAAGGAAGGTGGTTCTAATACCTTCAATCCTTTGACTTTGAGCCTGCCTATACACCTGGTAAGGGTAATGCAGTAGCTGATTCAATGAGCAGAAAGACTCAGTCATAAGCAGTGCAGGAGTCCAGTGGTGAGTGGAAGCTTATGGATTTATTCTCTGAGATGCATTTGGATGTGCACAATAGTCAGGGGAGAGCCTGTCTTTCTTCCATAGCTGTGACTTCTACCCTCCTGGATAGAGTGAGGATGTGACAACTATCAGACTCAGAAGTCCTAGTTTTACGGGAGTGGATGGAAAGTGAGGACCCTCCTCTAGGATGGATGACAACCGATGATGAGGTACTGTGTTTCCATGGATGAGTGTGGGTTCTAGGGGATATACATGAGGATTTGATGCAGGATTTCCATGCTTCATATTGGAATGTTCATCCCAAAGTTACCAAAATGTACCATGACTTGAGACGTCAGTATTGGTGGCCAGGTATGAAGAGGGAGATAGCTGGTTTTGTTACTAGATGTTCCACTTATCAGCAAGTGAAGGCAGAGCATCAGAGGCCTGCTAGACTATTACAATAGTTACCCATTCTGGAGGTGAAATGGGATGATGTTGCGATGGACTTCGTGATAGGTTTGTCGAGGTCACCTCGACGTAATGATGACGTGGGGGTTGTTGTAAACAGACTTACGAAGGTATCTCACTTTTTGCCGATCAAGGAGACCTTCGGTGTTGATGATCTCGAAAATCTATATATCCGAGAGGTAGTACGTCTTCATGGGGTCCCACATTCTATCATTTCTGGTAGGGATGCTCGCTTTATGTCTCGTTTTTAGAATAGTTTTCATAGGGCACTGGGTACAAAGGTGCTTCTGAGCACAGCTTAACACCCTCAGACTGATGGTCAGTCAGAGTGTACGATACAGGTGCTAGAGGACATGTTGCGTGCATGCATCCTAGACTTTGGGGGCTCTTGTGAGAAGCACCTACCCCTGGTAATGGTTTCCTACAATAAAAGTTTTCAGAAAACTATTGAGATGGAACCTTACAAGGATTTATATGGTAGGCCATTCCAATAACCCATGTGCTGGTTGGAGGCCGGTGAGGCAGCTTTACTGGGACCACGTCTCCAGCAAGAGACATCAGAGCAGGTCCATTTTATTCAAAATCGGATGGCTACTGCACAGTCTCATCATAAATCTTATGCTAATCGCCGCATACGACCCTTGGAGTTTGTGGTCAGGGATTAGGTTTTCTTGCGTGCTTCGCTAAGGTTGGGACACAAGAGAATCAAGAGACTAGGTAAACATTCACCGAGGTATGTGAGGCTGTTTGGGATTCTGGAGAGAGTATGGTCAGTTTCCCACTGGTTGTAGTTACCACATAGGTATCGGGACATACACAACATCTTCTATGTATCCCAACTAAGCTGTTATCATTCAGACATGTCTCACACTTTTTAGCATGAGGGTGATGAGCTTCGGTTCGATGCATCATTTGAGAAGCATCTGATTCATTTTGTTGATAAGAGCATGAAAGTTCTCCAAGGTCGGTCAGTTCCTCTCGTTCTGGTGCTATGGTAGCACAGAAGAGTGTAGGATGAAACTTAGGAGAGAGAGACCGACATACATGCTCAGTGGACAGATTTTTTCATATTTGTATCTTCACCACCCTTGGAAGGTAAATTCGTGGACAAATTGCTTTAAGGTGGATGTTTGTAAGAACCCAATTCTTATTTTTGAGTTATGGGTTTCTTATTTTCCCTTTCCCTTATGTGTTTTTGAAAAAATAAGGAAAATGTGGAAAAATCCAAAAAATTATGGGTACAAGCTATGTACTTTTCCACATGTAGTGTACTTTGGTTGTGGGGGATGAGTACACAGGGCGTATAGGCCTGTCGGTGATGAAGGGTGTAAAACCAGACTACATTCCATATACATAATATTTACGCGTTGTGTAATCAGTCAGTAGGTGAACAGTAAGGCATTGGAGTCATCCACCAATGGAGTGACAGTACATGCTGTGTAATCAGGAATACATGTCGTGTACTCATGTCGACAAATGAATAGTGTCTCGGTGGAATGAAGCCTCCATAAGAATAGTTTAAAAAAATGAAAAGTACACCCCGTGTACTTGAGAGTACATGCCATGTAGTTTTTTTCACTTAAAATGGGAAGTAGCCTCCTAATTTGGCAGAGGAGGCAGTGGGTTTGTTTAGAGCCTAAGAAAGATGGTCGGACCTTGGAAGATCTCTCGACTACACACTGAGAACCCGATTCTTACGCAGTCTATCTCTTTTGAACCGCACGGGTTAGATCTTCCTTCTCCTAGAGCCTTTCTTACCAATTCTTTCTTGAAGTAAAGTTATTTGAGGTTGACTTTGGGGATATATATCTCAGATCTACGACGTTCACAGATGATTAGGGAGGCGTTGCTCGCGTATATAAATCAGGGGCAATCAAGGTAGGTGGTTTGATGTTCATTCCAACTGTTGGGTTGATTTTTGTGTACCATTGTGATATGAACCCATGTTTAGGGTATCATATGGCTGAGGCCTTTTCTGATAAGATATCTAGAATTGTATAGATAATCTAATGATAAATTAAAACTGATGTTTGGGATCAATGCTTGGATCCAGGGCCACCCTGGGGGTGCGTTCCTCTGTTTAGCCTTTTGGCTAGGATACCCGAGGGTATACCATGATTGATACTTGTTTAAAGTCTACTTGACATGAAATTTGGTAATAAACTGCTTTTTATTCATTGGACTTGGCCCGGTTACTTGCGCCCGAGGGCAGTGTTTTACTTTAGCCTGAGGGCATGGTTCTGATTAGCCTGAGGGCGTGGTTATATTAGCCTGAGGGCATGGTTATATTAGTCTGAGGGCATGGTTATATTATCCGGAGGGTCATGTGATATTTATCCTGGGGGCATGGTGATATTTATCTTGAGGGAATGACTATTTTAGCCTTAGGGCATGGTTACATTTAGCCTTAGGGCAGATTTCTGATTAGACTGAGGGAATGGTTCTGATTAGCTCAGAATTAAATTATGTTGAACTGTTAAAAGAATATTAAAATGGAAATGTAACTAGTGGTGATATTTACTTTTAGTACTTACTAGTTTACTGTATTTTATTATAGGACACTTTTGTTGCACATTTTCACTGATAGTTGGGCATGGGCCTTTGGTGGTTGCCTACTGAGATTTATTTCTCACACTCGGTTTGTCTCATGTCTTCGGCCCAAATAGACTATATTTCTGCAGGTGTCGAAAGGGGAAATGGTCCTTATAGAGGTACACGATTATTTCAGAGGAGTAGGAGGGAATGAGACCGAGCATTGGTTTCTGATGCTGCTGAGTTCCTATAGCACTGTTCTCATTTGTTTTGTTTTACTTGTACCTTGAGTTGTAATGTATTTTATTGTAGTGTATCCTATTTTGGTTGATTTCATAGAAATAGTGACATGCTGCATCATTATATATAACTATTGGTTATATTTTATTGCAGTTGTTAATTTCTAGTTCATATTGTTTACTTCTTCTGCTATTGTATGTTTTATATTTTTTCCGTTGCACTATACTTTCAAAATTGAGGGCATAGATTCCCCAATATAAGACCTGGGCCCTCGCTTCTAGTCGAAACCCTCTGGAATTTGGGGAAATGTGATTGAGGTCATGTGACCAACTCAGTTCGGGGCACCCGTTTAGTGGAACTCAGATTCGGGACGTTATAGACTAATTGACCAATTAGAACTAAAAGGGGATTTGTTTTAATTTTAATTGAGAATTGTAAGATCCTGGTTTTTGGAAAGGTATGTTTTTGTTGTGTTTTGGGTTGAACCCTTTTTTTAGCTTTAAAATGGTTCTTGAAAGTGTGAGAGGCCTTGGGGGTGTTCCAGGGGCTTGGGGCATGGATGAATGGAAATCTGGGCAAGACAGGCCAGGGCGCACAGCCTGCGCGCAGCCGGGTGAACCGTGCAGCCTGACCAGGCTAAACTGTGCGACCCCTCCTCCTTCAGACAGTGGCATGCACACGGATTGTTCACGGTTTTCCAAACCATGTGGAAAAACTATGCGACCACTTAATGTTTGGAAAAATTACATGTTTTGCACTCTGGGCTTTAAAACCCCACTCGGGATTTCCTCTCATTTCCTCCCTCTCCACCCTAGGCATGAATAAAATCACCCAAAGGCTCCAAGAGACCGATCTCCCTAATTTCTAAGGTATTTTTTCTACCGTTGGTTGCAAATTTAATCTCCGGGTAAGGATAATCCCATACTTTCTTCTCTTTTCGGTTTAGGGTTTGTATATTCTCTCCCTCTCGTTCTGAAGCTCTAAAACCTTAACTTTTGGGTGAGTTTTAGGTTAAAGCTCCAAATTTTGGTCGGATCGAGGTCTAAGGACTAGATTGAGAGTGCGTTCAACCGCTCTTTCTAGGTAGGTGGTCTAAAAATGATATCCCATGGTAATTTGGGTATTTTTTGCATGTTTAGTTGTGTTCTTGTTTCCCTTTGGTTATGTTTTGAGTAACCTTGGCATGTTTGGTAATAATGGTGTTTTAAAGGATAAATGGGAACTCTCACGATCCCCATGGGATGCATTGAGAATGACTTGACCTAAATTAGGTCCATTTATGGGATGTGTCGGCTTTTCCCATGTTTAGGGATTATTATTAAACAAGTGACCTTGTTAGAATAATTTTTAGAGCCCTTGATAAACATGTTGGCATGTTTGGTTGAACTTGGAATAGAAGTTAGGTGATACACTTAGACTTCGTAATAACCTGAGGGTTATATGGAATGGGTTGAATTTTTTATTCATGGAAATGATGAATGGGTTAAATGGGTTAATCTGTAAAATGATTAATGACCATAATGGGATGAATTACGAGTCTAGTATTGAATGCTAAGTGAGATAGGCATAACACATGGGAATGGGTTGAATGGTTAAATGATTTGAAATGGTGATGTGTTAATGGGTTAAGGCATTATGCGAATTCCCGTGTGGTTTGCTGTGAATAGTTTGTCCAAGGGGCAATGGTATGGATGGTTTATGGTTACTTATATATAATCATGTGCACATGGAAAGGTAGAGTGGGGTATGAATTTAGGATCTACACCCACGGGTCGAGCAAATACTGATGCTCTAAACTCCACCCTAAATGTGCGGGTTTGGAATGGGGACTGATGATCTATTCTCCTAACGGTTTCATCCACCCATACTGAGGCTTCAAGGTGAGAATATGGTTGCTATGAGGTATCCACCCAGACTAAGGCTTCGTGGTGAGAATATGTTTGCTAAGAGGAAGTTAGTCATAGTGAGATAGGATAATGATGTGTTTACCCTCTTGCATGTGATTTTTGGGCTTACACCCATGTAACATAATGTATGTGATTAACCCATGGAAATGTGATGAATTGGTAAGTGATGATAATTGGTGGGTAATGAATGGTAATGGAAGTGGAAATGGCATTGGCTCTGAACTTCTTAATGGAACCTCATGTAATTACTTGGTAATTATCATTCATATTCCTTTCACATGCACTACTTTTTTATACTAGATATTTTGTAGACACCTTTGGTGGTGGCCTACTAAGTTGTACTCACACCCTGCTCGGGTCGCCGTTGGGTACTCGAGCAGACTTCATGGCTTTAGGTCAGGATAAGGGCAAGGGTACTTGCTAGATAGTTGAGTGGACATGGGTATCACTTGGTAGAGGATACAGATTTGGATTCAAGAACGTTTTGGGGATTGTGGTTGTTGTCTTAATTTTGGGTTTTTGTTCACTCTTGCACTTGTAGTATGACATGACATATATATTGTTGGAAATGGTTGATATACATGTTCCTTGTTTATTGGTTATTATTTCCCCTATTTGGTTTATTTCTGTTGTGTCTTACTCTAATAAAAAGTTGTTATAGTCTCCCCACTTTACCCCATAGACCCCCACTTCTAATCGGCAGCCTTTGGCATACAGGGAGGCCCGCTTAAGGTTATGTAACCACCCAGCTCAGAGCAACTGTTTAGTGGCTCCCGGGTTGGAGACGTTACAAAGTGGTATCAGAGGAGTTCTTTCTTCTCTTTCTCTGAGGTCTTGTTATTTGGGATTGCTAGGCAAGGGTTAGGACGTGTCGGGCCTTGGTAATGAGCTCGTGATTGGGAGTAGCTAACCCAGGTATGGGGGAAACCCATGTCACCCTGGGTGGGAAATGTTGTTCTTGGTTGTGTGCTGTTACATTTGATGATATTTCACCATTGGGTGATGTACATGTGGTTTGATGTGACTATTTTATGATATTTGGCTCGTGGCCTTAATGGCATATGGATTTTCATTCATGCATCATTGTAGGCACATAGGGAGATAGGTGGCATGCATCGTGTTAGGAACACGCACATGATGGGTGTGTGAGGTAAGAAACTAGGGTGCATCATGTATTTCATGAAACCAAGAAATGATGAGAAGAATGAAATGAAAAAATTGGTTAAATGATGTTTAATTTAATACAAGGGTTTGTAATGAAGTGGAAAATGTTTTTTTAAATTGTTGTGTGAGTTTGGTGGTAGTTCATGGTTGTTTACCCCATGTGGACCATGGCCCGTGGTAGGGATGGTTGAGGTGGTAAATTTGATTTGTTAATGTTGTGGAATTATCATATGAAAGGGGTTGTTGTAGCTAGTAAAGTGATTTTGATGGATTCATGAAATTTTATGGAATGCATTTAAAATCTCGTGCTTGGAATTGTAGAGAAATTCCACCACGACATCGGTTACCAATTAGGAAACGGGAGGATATTGCTGAGAACACTACTCTCATAGAATAGCATGAAAATGTGGTGATCAATGAAGGTTGAGAAGACCAGTTCCGAGATAAATCGGATCGCCTTATTCAGATGATGGATCAGGACCCAGGGCAGGTTGCACTGAGTATGTTTTAGCTGACCAGGGAGTTCCAACTATAGCACCCTCTGACCTTCACCAGAGAGGGTGTGGCAGAGGCAGTGGAGTTCTAGTTAGATTTTGTCTAGAAGAGGATGGCAACGACGGTGTCGGAATCGTCGATGGTGAATTTCAGGGTTTGTGATGTTCTGGTTTACGGTAGCAAGGATGAATTTCTCAAACGGTGTTTTGAATGATGGAGAATATCTCGACGACAGAGGTGTTGATCGGCACTAGTGGTGAGTGGCGACCGACGATGGTGGTCTATCAGCGCTATGTGTTCCGATCATCATCTCTGGCGGTGATGTACAATGGAAACATTGAAGGTGGTTTACTGACTTTGATGGCAGAAAGTGGCGAAGTGACTGACTATTTCGGTGATCACAGTTAGAGGCTCCTTTGAGGGTAGAGTCATGATGGAAGTCGATACATGGATCGAGGAGGGCACGTAACATGCGGTGGATCTGGTTTTTTGAATTTTGAATGTTGTGGAGTTCTGGAAGGATGTATTGGCAGTAGGGGATCTGCAATGTGTTTAATTTTGAAATTTGAATATTGTATGTTGTTATTTTCTTATTGGGATGATGTTTTTTTTAGGGTTTACACTTACCCCTTAAAAGTGTCAATAGAAAATACAAATAAAAATACGGATTGTGGTATATGTTGTGGGGCCAGCCGAGGCGTTGGTGGGACATTCCGGCTCAGACCGAGCAAGATGAGGGGATGTTGTGGGAGGTTTTCCAGGAGAAGTTTTTGGATCATTTATACCCAGATACTTTGAGGCAGGAGCGGGCTGTAGAGTTTATGATCCTTACTTAGGTATCGCTATCGGTGATGGACTTTCTAGTCGCTTCACTAATTTGCGATGCTTTGTCCCAGTGTTAGCAGGGGATGAGGTGGTGGTATCAAGGCATTTCTAGGATGGGTTGAGACATAAGACCCAGTCTCAAGTGAATATCTTCCACTTGAAGAGGTTCACTGAGGTATTAGATCAGGCATTAATCTCTAAAGGAAACTTGAAGGGAGCTTCGGGTAGTGGGCTTGTGGTGTTAGTGGGACAGATGAGTGGTGCCGCTACCGAAGGTCGAAATCGATACCATGAGAGCTCACAACATGGTGGAAGTGTGAAAAGTGGCTAGAAGAGAGGGTCAGCATCTTAGAGAGGGAATCGAGTGATCTTCTATCAGTGCGGTAGGCTAGAGAATATGTGTGGTTAGTATCCTCGGCCTCTAGTTCATTGTCGTTCATGCGGCAGGATGGGGCATGTGCAGAGGTACTGCAGGAACCCTTGGCAGTTGGGTGAGCATGGTGATGAAAAGAAGGTACCAGGTATGGGAAGGGGATCAGTTGCCTCGTATCATGTAGGTATTTGGAGCTCCAGGGTTCGTACTGGAAAGGGCAGTGGACGTGGAACTCCAGGGAAAGATCGCTCATGCCAGCAGGGCAGTGCGGTGCAGGGTGTTCAGGCTGGAGCCCAAGGTAGACGGGCAGGTCAGCTTCAGGTAGTTTAGTTTGCGCCTGGTGATGGAGAGGCCAAACCATAGACTGTTCGAGGTACGATCCTTGTAGCTTCTACTTTTCTAGTGCATTGTTTGACATAGGTGCCACAAACTCTTTTATCTCTTCTCAACTTGTGGTAGAGATGAGTTTACTGGTGGACAGGGTGTGTGGAGTTATGTCTATTGACACCCCGTTGGGAGTGCGGGTTGAGGATATCAAGCAGTTCAAGGGGTGTGCCTTTGAAGTTGGTGGGAATCATTTTCTATGGGATTTGTTCATACTCGAGATGTCAGGGTTTGACCTAATCATGGGAATGGATTGGTTGGTGTTGTATCAGGTGCACATAGATTGTTATCACTGCAGAGTATCGTTTAGGGCACTTGAGGGTGACGCTTATGTCCACTGTGCCGAGTGGGATGTTCGAGCAGGGCGTGCGGGGTCATTTTTTCAATAGCTGAGTGGACTCACGGCTCAAGAGTCATGTCTCAATCTTTATTATGATAAAATAGGGGGACACTCTATTTTACCTCCTGTGGTGGATCGGTTTCAGGATGTGTTTCCTGAGGATTTCTCGGGGTTACCACCCGAGAGGGATGTTGAACTTACAATCGAGTTTCTTCCGGGAGTGGTGTCGGTATCTATTTTACCATACCGATTAGCACCAGTAGAACACTAGGAACAGAAGGTTCAGCTTGAGGAGTTGGAGCGTAAGGGGTTTATCCATCCTAGTACGTCTCATTGGGGATCTCTCGTGCTTTTTATAAAGAATGTTGAGGGGTCGTTGAGGCTGTGTGTTGACTATCAGAAGTTGAATCAGATGACGGTGAAAAATTATTACCCACTTTCTAGAATTGATGAATTGTTTGATTAGTTGAGGGGTGAATTATGGTTTTCTAAGATTGATATGAAGTCGGGGTATCACCAGTTGAGGGTGAGGTCTTTGGACGTACCGCGGACAGCTTTCCGGAGTTGGTACGGGTTGTTTGAGTTTGTGGTAATTCCTTTCGGCTTGACCAATGTTCCAGTGGTGTTTATGGATTTGATGAACCGGATTTTTCATCCCTATCTAGATCGTTTTTTGGTTGTCTTTGTTGATGATATCTTAGTGTACTCAAAAAATCACAATGATCATGCCCAACATCTTGACATCGTTTTGGGTATGCTAAGAGAGTATCGGCTATATGCCAAGATATCAAGGTGTCAATTCTAGATAGGTGAGGTGCATTTTCTGGGTCACATCATCTCGGAGGCAGGTGTGTTAGTGGATCCAGTGAAGGTGTAGGCAGTTGTATCTTGGGAGCATCCCAATAGTGTTTCTGTTGTTCGGAGTTTTCTAGGTTTGGTCAGGTATTACCGAAGGTTCATTCCGGATTTCTCTCATTTGGCAGCACCACTCTTGGGCTTGACCAAGAACGGAATCTAGTTAGAGTGGTCTGAGGCTTGTGAGAATGCCTTCCAAGAGTTGAAGAAGTGGTTGACAACCACACCTCTCTTAATCATACCTGAACCGGGTAAGAAGTACGTCATGTTTTGCAATGCGTCCGGAGTCGGACTTGGGGTTGTGTTGTTGCAGGATGAGTGGGTTGTGGCTTATAGGTCAATTCATTTGAGACCCCATGAGTGGAACTATCCCACTCATGATCTTGAGTTGGCTACAGTAGTGTACGCCATGAAGTTCTGTAGGAACTATCTATTGTGAGAACGGTTTACTGTGTTTACTGACCATTAGAGATTAAATTACATCTTCTCACAGCGGGATCTGAACCTTCAACAGTGAAGATGGGTTGAATATATCCAGTCTTTTGACTTTGACTTGGTGTACATTCTGAGAACGGGAAACTGTATTGCTGATGCTCTGAGCAGGAATGTTCAGAATCAAGTGATTCAGAAATCCAGCGCCGAGTGGAAGGTGATGCATTTGTTTGCAGATATGCACCTGGAGGTGCAGGAAGAGAATGGTTAGGACACTCTTGCTTCCTTAATGATGGAGTCGATGCTTTTGAGTCGAGTTACGGAAGGTCAACTTGATGATCCTGAGTGTTTGATCATGAAGGAAAATCTTAATGGTGGGGAGCTACCTCCTAGCTAGGCCATCGGTGGGGACGGTGTTGTTCGTGTTCATGATCATGTGGTTGTGCCAATGTGTGTGCGAGAAGAGTTGATGCGATAGTTCCATGCATCAAAGTGGGTAGTTCATCCTGGTTTGACCAAGATGTACCGTGATCTCTAAAGACAGATTGTGTGGCTTGGAATGAAGAAGGATGTTGTGGGCTTTGTGGCACGGTGTCTTACCTGTCAGTAGGTGAAGTCCAAGTATCAACGCCCAGGTGAGTTGTTGCATCAATTACCCATTCTGGAATGTATGTGGGATGATGTAACAATGGATTTTTTCATGGTTCTTCCAAGGAATTCGCAGAAGAATGATGCAATTTGGGTGGTTGTTGATCAGTTAATGAAAGTGGATCATTTCTTACCGATTCAAGAGAACTATACAATCGAACAGTTGGGTGAGATGTATGTTCAGGAAATAGTGTAGTTTCATGGTGTCCCGCGGACCATAGTTTCAGACCGAAATTTGTGTTTCACATCGTTTTTTGGAAAGGGTTCCAGAAGGTGCTTGGTACACAGGTGTTTTTTAGTACGGATTTCCACCCACAGATGGAAGGGCAGTCGGAGCATACGATCCAAGTGTTGGAAGATATGTTAAGAGCTTTTGTCTTGGGCTTGGGTGGTTCTTGGGAGAGACACCTATCGTTATTTGAGTTTTCCTAAAACAACATTTTTTAGGCTACTATTTAGATGGAACTATTTGAGACGCTCTACGGGAGGCTCTGTAGATCACCGTTGTGTTGGCAAGAGGCCGGTGAATCTGAGTTGTTGGGGCCAAGTCTCATGCAGGAGACTTCCGAGAAAGTAAAGTTGATTAGGAAGCTGATGGCTACAGCTCAGAGTGGACAGAATTCATATGAAGATCAGTGGCACAGACCTCTTGAGTTTGGAGTGGGTTATAAAGTGTTCCTTCGGGTGTCTCCAAGGTTGGGTCACCATCGGATTTGAAAGTAGGGTAAGTTGGTGCCCAGGTATGTGGGAATTGTTGAGATTATGGAGAGGATCAGACCAGTGGCTTACTAATTGGCTCTTCCACAGTGGTATGGTGGGATGCATGATATGTTTCATGTGTCGCAGCTTTCATGGTATCACCTGACCGATATCACGTGGTGGATGTTGACGATGTGGAGCTTGAGGCTGATGCATCCTTTGAGGAGCATCCAGTTCGTGTGGTGGATCGTAGTGAAAAGGTCTTGGAGGTATGTTTTTTCCATTAGTGCGAGTACTATGGTAGCATGGGAAAGTTCAAGAAGAAACTTGAGAGTGGGAATAAGATATAGGGGCTCAGTGGCCTGATCTCTTCTCTTCGGTGGATCAATGAGGCTTGGAAGCTCGGCTCGAGGATGAGCTGTTATAAGGTGGGGAGGTTGTAAGATAACGGTTTTTATAAAGGTATGTTTTTGTTGTGTTTTAGGTTGAACCCTTTGTTTTGGGGCTTTAAAATGTTTTCTAAAAGTGTGAGAGGCCTTGGGGGTGTTTCGGGGGATCAGGGCACAGAAGAAAGGAAATCTGGCCAAGACAGGCCAGGGTGCACAGCCCGCGCATAACCAGGTGAACCGTGCGGCCTACCTAGGTAAAACCGTGCGACCCCTCCTCCTCCGGATAGTGGCATTCACATGGTTTGTGCATGGTTTTCCCAACCATGTGGACAAACCCTACAGCCACTTAAATTTTGGAAAAATTAAAATTTTTCCACTTCGAGCTTTAAAACCCCACTCGGTATTTCCTCTAATTTCCTCCATCTCCACCCTAGGCACGAACCAAATCACAAAAATGCTATAAGATACCGATCTACCTCATTTCTAAGGTGTTTTCGGTGCTGTTGGATGTGGATAGAAGCTCCGGGTAAGGCCAATCCCATCCTTGCTTCTCTTTTCGGTTTAGGGTTTGTATCTTATCTCCCTCTCATTCTGAAGCTCTAAAACCCTAACTTTTGGGTGAGTTTTAGGTTTAAGGTCCAAAGGTTGGTTAGATCAAGGTCTAAGGACTTTATTGAGAGTTTGTTCAACCGCAGTTTCGAGGTACGTGATCTAAAAATGATATCCCATGGTTATTTGGGTATTTTTTGTATGTTTAGTTGTGTTCTTGTTTCCCTTTGGTTATGTTTTGAGTAACCTTGGAATGTTTGGTAATAATGGTGTTTGAAAGGGTATATAGGAACTCTCATGATCCCCATGGGATGTGTTGAGAATGACTTTACCTAAATAAGGGCCATCCATGGAATGTGTCGACTTTTCCCAGGTTTAGGGATTGTTATTAGACAAGTGGCCTTGTTAGAATAAATTGTAGAGCCCTTTATAAACAAGTTGACATGTTTTGTTGAACTTGGAATATAAGTTAGGTTATTCACCTAGACTTGGTAATAACATAAGGGTTATATGGAATGGGTTGAATGTTTGATTCATGGAAATGATGAACGGGTTAAATGGGTTAATGTGTAAACTGATTAAAGACAATATTGGGATGAATTGTGGGTCTAGTGTCGAATGCTTAGTGAGATAGGAATAACGCATGGGAATGGGGTGAATGGATAAATGATTTGAAATGGTAATGTGTTAATGGGTTAAGGAATTATGTGAATTCCTATGTGTTTTATTGTGAATGGTGTGTCCAAGGGCCAATGGTATGGATGGTTGATTGTTACTTATATATAAGCATGTGAACATCGCTTGGTAGAGTGGGGTATGACTTGAGGATCTATTCCCACGGGTTGAGCGAAGACTGATGCTCTAAATTCCACCCTAAATGCATGGGTTGGGAATGGGGACTGATGATCTATTCTCCTAATGGTTGCATCCACCCAGACTGAGGCTTTATGGTGAGAATATGGTTTCTATGAGGTATCCACCCAGAATGAGGTTTCAGGGTGAGAATATGGTTGCTAAGAAGAAGTCAGTCCTAGTGAGATAGGAAAACGATGAATTTACCCTCTTGCATGTGATTGTTGGCCTTATGATCATGTAACATAATGTATGTGATTAACCCATGGAAATGTGATGAATTGGTAAGTGATGATAATTGGTGGGTAATGAATGGTAATGGAAGTGGCAATGGATTTGGCCCTGAACTTGTTAAAGGCACCTCGAGGAATTACGTGGTAATTATCATTCATATTCATTTTTCATGAACTACTTGTTTATACTGGATATTTTTTAGACACCGTTGGTGGTGGCCTACTGAGTTATACTCACACCCTGCTTGGGCCGCCGTTGGGTACCCGAGCAGACTTCATGGTTGCAGGTCAGGAGAAGGGAAAGGGTCATTGCTGGATAGTTAAGTGTACATTGGTAGCACTTGGTGGAGGATCCGGACATGGATTTGGGACTGTTTTGGGGATTGTGTCCATTGTCCTTATTTGGGGTTTTTGTCCACTCTTGCACTTGTAGTATGACATGAAATATTTATTATTGGAAATGGTTGATATTCATGTTCCTTGTTTATTGGTTATTATTTCCACTATTTGGTTTATTTCTGTTGTGGATTACTCTGATAAAAAGGGGGTATAGTCTCCCCACTTGACCCCATAGACCCCCACTACTAGTCAGTAGCCTTTCGCATACAGGGAGGCACGCTTAAGGTCATGTAACCACCCGGCTTGGAGCACTGGTTTAGTGGCTTTCGGGTCGGTGACATTCCAAGAATAAACACTCTACTATTTCAAAATAATGATATAATGTTTTTAAATTTATATCATGATTTATTAGAATAGGAATCATAGAAATGTTGTGGAAATAAATAGTTCTTAATATTAAAACCTATGTTATGATTTTTAGGATAGATTATTTAAGAGGATTCAATTCTAAAATCAATTGTTATAGTCAATGTGATTTATTCATGGAACCTGTTGTGATTATCCATGATTTTATGTGAGACTGAGATATTTATACAAGAAATGTGTGTTTATTGGAAAGTGATATTCTACATATATATTTTAATTTGGTGGGGATAGAAATTGGGTTAATGTAAGGTAAATATAAACATTCACTTTAACAAGTGGTGGATTGGTATACAGATGTTTTCCCAGAGTATTTTTTGTATTTTAACTAATAATGGATGTGAAAGTTTTCATTATCCAAATGAATTGGACAAACCATATTTCAAAAACATCGTATTGCATGGAAATAGTGGGATTATGACTGACGGAATTTCCAAAAGGCCATTTTTTATTATTTCTGATTATCCACCATTCATGGGGTGATGTGAAACCCTTACAATGATTAAAGGCATAGAGACAATTACATGACTTGTAGGTCTTTAGAGGAAATCACCAATACATGACAACTTGGAACTACTCCTCCCCAACACATGTCATTATATCATCACTCCCCCTTCGCAAGGTTAGTCAGCTAGCTGTCATGTGAAAATCTGCACATGCTCGGTACTGATGACAATGTCATACCCTCTCGTTATTCCTATTCTAGTTAGCTCTGCTCTGGTGAACGTGTTTATACTAATCCTCATATGGAGCCTTGTCCCTTATTGTCTGACTATTATATCTACGTATTCATGTGGACATAGGGCCTTGGGGTGGCCCAAAGTCCTTGAGGTGGCCCGAAGGCCTTGAGAGACAACTGGCCTGAAGTCCTTGGGTGGCCCGAAAGCCTTGCAGGACCCGAGGACCAAACCACTAGACCAAAGGCCTAGATAGATGAATAGTTATTGTTGCTATGGTACTAAACAGTACCTACTATAATGGGATTATGGGATTGTAAGTTATAGTTAGATGTGTTTGAGCATAAGGGTTTGTTAAACCAAGTGAATCACATTAAAAAATAGTGGTTTTATTTTCTAAGAAAGATAATGGTATCTGCTCTTTATAAATTCATTATCATAATCCAAACTCGATGATAATGAAAATTAAAATAAATTGCACTAAATTGATTTTTTTTTATTAAATAGAGGGATATAATTGGTTTTCCAAGACTAACCTTCATCTTATGTATCATTGGTTAAGGGTAATATAAAATAATATCCCAAAAAATTTTATTATATAGAAATTTTCATTATGGTTTTTTCAAACATTTTAGGGCTACACAAGCACCATTATTTTAAATGGTATCAAGGAATCAAATATTATGTAGTTACTTGCAATCATTTTTTGTGGTATTAGTTGGTGGGGTTTTAATATCCTCATTATTAGTGAAATATCATGGGAGACATCTGGATAATATTTAGAGATCTTTCATGATCAAAAGTTTAATGAAAACTTAACTAAAATTCATTTATGTATTTCATGGGATGTTATTTGGCCATGTTGTTTTTGAAAAAGAAGTTATAGTTGATCCAAAAAAGTAAAAGTGATGATGGATTTAGAAAACCCAAGAAAATATTTAAATGTTATGTTTTAATGTTTTGGTTAGATATTATTGAGTATTCATTCAAAAAATAATAAATATTTCATTTTTCTATGACAACCACGTGTCATAAGGGGGTAGGTTTTGATTGGGATGTGAAGAGCGAGGTGTAACAACCCTGACTATAGTAACCCAGATCTAGTTTCAACTTTATTAAATTGGTATAAGATATAAGTGATCTCATCCTAAAATATATGATCAATTTATTAGTCTTTAAAATCTACATACATAACATATTCCCATTTTTACATTGGAAATAAAATATAATACATAACAAAAGAAAATATTCAATATCCTTGAAACTCATTCAAATATTTCTTCATTATTCCATAGGGAAAAGAAAAAAAATAATGGTGAGATAAAATGATTACAAATGGTTATGTACAATGAAATCTATTAGGAATAAATAAATAATAATCTATATGGAAAGGTAAATAACTGAAAACACAATCCATTTAATTAATAACATGACCACCAAAGGCATCCATGGATAATATCTAAGGCTATAATCTCATGGATAATAATAATTGATATCACAATGAAGGAAATGAATAAAGTAATACGTCATGATCTAGAAAATAAATATACATTTACCACTAAGCCATTTCCCCAAGGCTGTTCAAAATATGGGTAGGCATACACCAAAAACCCATTTAATAAGGCTATCCAACTTGTTTTTCTTATAATACCTAACAATTCATTAAGGGGATATATAATTCTTTTCTCTAATGATTTTTTCATATAAAATGCATTCCTAATGTATCAAATAATCAATTTAATACTTGAAAACTATTTTTTATCAACAAATATCTATATTGAATAAAGAATAGAGAATATTAATATTTCCCTAGTAAATTAAATAACTTTCAAAGTAAAACATCATATGTACAAATGGTATATGTTTTATAAAATATTTATATACGTAAAAAAAAGAATTTGAATGTTTAAGGTAAATATATTTTTTAATTATCATAAAAAGTGAATGTTTAAAGAGAAATTTATTTACTAGAAATTAATCAATTGAAAAGAGTTGATCGTCAATTAATCTGAAAAGTAGATTTTGTAGTAAAATCATGTCTTTTAAAGAATATAAGAAAATGAAATAGAAACATTTAAAATAAGTTTTCATAAATTATTTTGGTTTTTATAACCATTTAAATATCGTTTAGGAATAAAAATAGCATAAAATGGTTATGGTGGTGGGAAAACTAATTAAAAATAGATACATTTAAAAGAAACATTCCTTTTGACTTTCTGAAATAAAATCTAAAAATAACACTCTCAAAAAATATTAGAAAAATTATTTTAAATCTTGTAAAAGTTTGAAGATAACTTATAATTTCCTTGGTAAATCATTTGAGTAAATAAAATGAATTTTGTAAAATAATTTTTAGAAGTATGGGCATGGAAGAAAAATATACCTGGTCAAAATGATAAATAAGATCGAAATTTATTTTAAATATTACATTTATTTATTCAAGTTTTAAATAGAGAAAAAGTTGAAATAAAACATGGAAACTCCTTAAATGTCCTGATGATAATAAAATAGATGGATTTTATGAAGTAAGAATTATAATATTCTTTTAATTAAAATTTAAACAAATCCAAAAGGAAATGATATTATAGAATAAATTCTTACTTATTTGGTATATTTTAAATTATAACCCCCTCGAAAGTGTAACTTGATTGAAACTTAATCATAATTAATAAATATATATTCATGTTAAATACACTGAAGTGAAATTATATACACCAAATAAAAATATATTTGTGCATAATACCAAATATATCTAAATTGAGTGGAAAATGAGATGAAATCTCTTACCTCAGGCTTTCACTTAGTTGAATGTGTTTTAAACTCCTGTTTAATGGTTTTAAAAATATTAATAATTTATAAAAACATATTCATATTTATTATATAATATAATATCCTCTTATAACATCTTGTTAATTATTCGTTAATAATATTTCATTATTATCATTATTTCAGTTGTTAACAGCTTTATTTTCTCGTGCATCTGTTGTCATGTAAATCCTGGCCCTTGAAATTTTACTATAGATTAATCATCTCCTAAACATTAATCATGATATAAAAATAATATATATTCATTATATATATATAGTTTCATCTATAAAGGGTAGAGTTATAAAAATTAATGACAACTCGCATAGAGATGGTAGGTCTTACGTACACATGAATGTTAATTTCACTTTTTGGTGGATGGAGAAAGGGAAAGTTAAATAATAATTCAACATTAAAAATATTTTTTATATAATATATATAATATATATTCATTAAATATATTCTTATTACCATCCATTTTATGTTTAAATAAAAAATGGATCACATCGTTTTGTGGTGGTGGTGGTCCACAATTACACACAAGTGATGTTATCATTTTCTAAAGGATTGGATGGTAAGAATGTAGATTTTATATTATCATTCTAGAAGAATAATTTTTTCATTAATATTATATATAAAAATTATTTCAATATTTATAACCATCTAATTATAATTTTTAGGAAAAATTTATGACACCACTATATGGATACGATAAGTCACACGTACTCCCGAACTATGTTTTTTATTTTCATAATATGGAAAATTGGTGTACCATAATAATAATAACATTTAAATATATTAATGATACTAGATTAATTATTTTATAATGGTAATAACAAATTTAGTAGAAGTAGATGAAGAGATAAATTTGAAAAACTTGGTAAATATAATTACCTCTTCTTTGATAGTCTTTATTTATATCTCATCTAAAGGGGCCTAGGGTTAGTCTTTTGGAAATAAAATAACCTATATAAATTGGATAATATTTTTGAGAAGATAAATTTTTAGGGTTTAGTAAATCTAGGTTTCTCAATGCGGCATAAAGAAAGGAGATAAGGGGTGCCCTTTTATAAGTGAGTGGAGGGGAAATCTCTGAATTTCCAAAGTCATTATATTAATATAAATTATTTTTCATTTAAAAAGGTTAAAATTGCTGTAATTTAAATATAAGAAAATGATGAGTCAAAATTCCCTCATCCAATAAATGTTTTACAAACTTTGTTTATATTTTCACCACTATCTCTTATTTTTAACCCACCATTAATCATTTCGATAATTAACTCTATATAAATGTAATCTACTATTTAAGGGTCAGGGATGTTACCATAAAGGCGAAAAGGATCCATATATAGACTATGGAAGATATTTTTGACCATAACCCATTCACTTTTACTGATATAATATTTTTATGAATTTTAAATAATTTTATAAAACATTATTTATTTTAAAATATAATTAATCTAATTTTTTGAACTATTCATTTAATTTGACTTTCAAAACAATATGACAATAAAATAATTAAGTTCAAAACCTTTCACACAAGACTAATATGTTTGAGTTATCTATTAAAATTTTTGTACACAATAATTCACCAAATATTTATGACTTTTAACATTTTTAATATCATTTATTTTATTTTATTTTTAATTGAATAAATATTTTGTTGGTATTACATAAGAATTTGAGCTAGTTATTCAATCACATAATCTTAAATAAAATGGAGACAACAAAATTAATTATGTTCAAAATAAAATTTATATTCATTAATAGAAAATTCTTATCTATATGTGAACATATTAAATAAATTAAAATAAATATAGTGGCATTTTGGGTTTTTCCTTACTTAAAATAATATAAATGCCACTACCAAGTTCAAATGGAACCTAAATTCAATATATTATAATTTTTAATGGATATGGTCTAATTAATCCAATAAATTTAAATGAATTCATGTTTTGGGTTGATTTTTAATGCCATATAAATTTATTATTAATATTAATTATATGATTTACCCGTTTTGGTGGTGATAAATTTTACCATGGTTACTATATATAATTCCTAAAAATAAAAGGTTATTATTTAAAAATATTTGAACCGCTTGATTCTAAATATGTTATCATTTTTAATAGATTCATTTTTTATATGTTTCATAAATAAATTTTAATATAAATGCATAAAACACAATTAAAAATAGTTTTCCATAAAAATGTGCTTTTATGCATAAAAATAGCTTATATCAAAATAATGATAATTGTTGATTAGATTAATCTTAACCAAATGGATCTAGGGTAACCTTATTACTAAATCCAAAATATAAAGCTACTTTTCAATTACAAAATTTAATGAAAATAAATAATAGTATTTGAAGAATCTGTATTTTTCACTATTTATTAAAAAATTAATAATTGCATAAAAATCAAAAAAAATAACCCTGAGTTAATTTTGATATAATTATTTAAAAAATGAAAATAATTTAATAAATTTCAATTATAAAATGTTAAAATTTAGGTTTTAATCCTTTTATTTAATAAAACTAGGTGTATTTTTTTATTGTTTCTTTAAAAAGAAAATCTTACTCTAATTAAAGTTTGGGTCTTACATTCTTCTTGCCTATAAAATTTTAATCATAGAAATTTTCCAAAATATCAACTCATGAAAATATTTGGGTAGTTCTTCATCGTAATTTTTTAGTTTCCCACATAACCTCTTTTATCTTATAATTTATTATAAGTACCTTTACAATCCAAGATGTTTAATTCCTCAACTAGAATTATCTAGTGTCTAGAATCGAGATAGGCTCTTCAAAGTAAGATATATTAAACTCGAATTCTATTTATAAAGAGTTGAGAACATATTTTGGTTCTGGAATGTACTTTTTAAAAAATGATACATAAAACACATCAAATACTTTAGATATTCTCGATGTAATTTCCAAATAGTAATCCACAAATCCAATTATTTCAAATTTTTAAATGGTCTAACAGTCCTTGGGATAATTTTTCCTTTATTATGGAACCTTTTGACCCCCTTCCTTGGAGATTCATTGAAGAAAACATTATCTCTCACTTGAAATTCAAAACCTTTACTTTGGTTATCTACATATCTCCTTTTCCTACATTAAATTTATTTAATATGGATTTGAATATTCTTTACCTAAATTATTGTCTCCTCAACAAGTTTTGCACCTAGAAGATTTATTTCACCAACTTCATCCCAACAAGTTTAAGAACAACATCTATTTCCATATAATGATTTATATTAAACCATTTAAATACAAGAATATAAGATATTGTTATAGGAAAATTACACCAAATGTAAATATTGAACCCATATACCTTTAAATTTAAGTAATAATTACATTAAAATATCATCTAATGTTTGATTATTTATTTTAGACTATCCATTAATTTGAGGGTGATATAAACTGCTCAAATGAAGATTAATATCAAAAAAATTTGGAAGACGCTTCCAGAATTTTGATGTAAAACATGGATCACAATCCAATATAATAGAAATAGGGTTACCATGAACTATTACAACTTCATTAATATAGATTCATGTAAGGCACTGAAGAGGTAAATCTTCTCTTATAGAGAGTAAATGTGAATATTTGGAAAGGTGGTCAACAATAACTTATATTTCATCATTCTTTCTAGTATTCTTTTGTAATCTAGTGACAGAGTCTATAGTAATGTCATCCCATTTTTCACATATGAATAAGAATATGTTTCTTGACTCCTCTATAATGATATCTCTTAGCCTTCACCTATTTACAAATCAAACATCTTAACACATAATCAGTAATTTCTAGATTCATATTTCCCACAAAACAAATTCCTTCAATTCTCTATACATCATGGCGCTACCATGGTGTATAGACAAATTCCATCTATGATAATCTTCTAATACACCTAGTTTTGTTTCAGGTAAAGATGAAATGCATGGTATATTTAAAAAATTTATAACACCATCTTTATATATTAATTCTACCAATTTCCTTTCATAAATGGCATTTATTTTCTTTTAAAAGTTTTCATTATCAGGCTGGGAACATTTTAATTTTCTGATAACTATGTTTTGGAAATAATTTGAAAAATGAGTGATATTTCCACTTTTTTAATAATTCCCATATTCATATTTCCTAAATCCATGAACATGGGTTCCCTATCAATCCCTATTTTGTTAAATACACCATGATATTTATTGGTTCTATATTTCCCATCCCTGGTGGTAGTGTACTGATAAATTATAATCTTGAGTAGATTGAGGCATCACCTTTCCCTCATATTATTATATTTCTATGAAAATAATTTGGTAATTCTATTATAGTCTATATATATCTCACATCTTTCTCTATAGATATAGTGTATTCATATCTTACAAGAAAATATTATTTTTTCCAACTCAATTTCCTGAGTTTAATAGTTTTGTTAATTAGTTTTTAACTTCCATGGTTCATAAGAAATAATTTTTTTCTTTATACATTAGGACACAACCAAGTCTCTTCTTTGATGCATCACTATATATAACAAATACTTCATTTACTAATAGTAGAGTCAAAATTATTGCATTCACCAATCTCTGCTTAATTTATTCCAAAAATTCTTCACATTCCTTCTTTCATGTGAACTTAACCCTTTATATGTAATCTTGGTTAACGGATTACCCAATCGGGGGAAAATATGAAAAATTTGCTGATAGTAACATTCCAAACCAATGAAACTACATACCTCAATTATGTTTATTAGTGTAGGTCATTCCTTGGATGCCTTTTTCTTTATAAGATAAACTGAGATTTCATACTTGGAGATAATATGACCATGAGAAGAAACTTGTTGATGTTAAAATTCACACTTGTAAAATTTTTAATATAACTCATTTTCTCTTAGAGTCTCAAGAATGATCTGCATGTGATTCTCATTTTCAAAATATATATTATATCTAACCAATATATTATCAATAAATACCACAAAAATATATCAATATATTCCTTTAATACTATATTCATTGGATCCACAAAAATTTGTATCTTAGTCAGTCCAAATGGAATTATTAAAAACTCATAATTTTCATACTTTGTATGGAATGTTGTCTTCAAAATATCTTCATTCTTTAATCACAATTAATGATTCCAAGAATGAAGATCAATCTTTTTGAAATATATATCTCTATAAATCTCATCATAAAAACCATCAATAAATGTAAAATTCTACTTATTATTTATAGTAATAACAATGATTTCCTGATAATAAATTCATAGTCTTATAAATCCATATTTCTTGTTCATGATAAGAATAGTGGTGCCCTAATGTGAAACTATAGAGCATATAAATCCCTTATCACACAACTCATGTATTTATTTCCTCAACTCCATTAATTCTATAGTGACCATTCTATGAGGATTCATTGACATGTTTATTTTATCAAGCATTAAATCAATTGAAATATTAACTTCACGTTCTGATGGATTTCTAGGTAATTCCTTAGGAAATAAATTAATTTATTCATATAAAATATATAAATAATCAATTTTGAGATTACCTTTTATATACATATATTGTTTCTGATATTCCTCCCCAATAATATAATTCAAAATAGATATTGGTGTTGGATCTATATTGTACTTAGATGATGAAGTATCACCTCTAAAGACAATGAATTATACATCCTTGTCATAAATTGTAATTTTCATATCCTTATAATAACTTTTTTTAATATATTGTAAAATAAAATGAATACCAAGGATTATATCAAAATCAACCAAAGGTATAATAATAAAATCTCTAAATATGGAACATTTATGTTTCATAAATGGAAATGACTAACACATCCTTATTATGGTGAGATTTCCACTATGAGTCTAGACTGATAACTCCCTTCTTAATGTGAAAGGGAATTATCAAATTTTTATATCACATATGGAATATATAAAATATTTTGAAGATATATAATCAAAAAAATAAATAGATAAATTTTATTTTATGATTAAATTATATACCCCTACATCTTTAGAAACTTAAACCTCAACTATAGTGATCACATAATTTTTATCTTCTCCGTCTGACCTCCTCAATAGTAGGTTCCCTTGATGATGGGAAAATTGGTTTGAAAAATGCCCCATTTGTCTATAGTTGAAGAAATATGAAGTATACATTTATTTCTTCCCATTTTATTAATTATCAAATGACCCTTATCTCAATACATGTAACAAAAATCTTTTTATTCGGGTATTTTATTGGATGTTTCTTTCCAAAAATTTTACTTGATTGAAATTTCTACATTCCCTTATTCTTATTTGATGTTTTAAATTTTTCTTGGTACTCATAAAAAATATTATTATTTTGATTTCCAATGCAGATATTGGATCTAAAAAAATTCTTCTATATTTTGATGGCACATAAAGATATTTCATCAAATGATTTAAAAGTTTCAAAATCTTATACACTTCGGAGGCTTGTCTTAAGGCATTTAAATAAGTAGTAAATATTTCCCTCTTGACTACATAAGTAATCCATAGCAAGCCTATATAGCCTTTAAAGGTAACCTCATACTATATAACATATTTTTATTCCATTTTATTTTATATGGTAAACATTTATTAATTTTAGTTTATTTCTCAAGAGGGAAATATTTATCGAAGAACTTTACTTGAAAAGAACTCCATTTTATATGTTCCATTTTTTCTTCGTCTATAGTATTATGGATAAAAACCCACCATTGATCAGTATCTCATTTAATAAAATACATTTCTAGTATATCTATTTTCCATTCACTATATATCAAGGAAATAAATATCGTTTCAAGGTCCATAATCTATTTCTTAGCTACCATTGTGTTAGTAGTTCCACATAAATATAGAGTCTTAAGACACGTAAAATGAACCAATATAGGAGTATAATTATGTGTAATATCATTTTTCAGTATATTTGAAAGGTTATTAATCATAACTTTTGTCATATACCCAAATATGGACATGATCTTCTCAACTATAATATTAGTTTTATTGGATTTCTGAATAGGGAAATCTACACATTGACAATTAGTGTTGACTACCATTATTATACTAGGATCCATCACATAATAATGGTACACATTGAGTTACCTCATAATAACCAAGAATATTGAGCCACAAAATAAAAAACCCTCTAATAGTAAAATATCTCAAATACTATAAGGGGTTATCATAATTATAGAGTTAGATACATTTTTTTAAAATATGGTTCTCAATGATCCAACTAAAATTCCTTTACTTCCAACTGTAAAAACAGTAACTCCAGTAACCTAGAGTCGATGAATACTTTATTACCATAGAATAAGATATAAGGAAACCCATCCCAAAGGAACGATCAGTTTAGTATTCTCAGAAAACTAGATACATATAAGATTGATATTTTTTTCATTGTAAATAAAATATAAAACATAACAAAATAAAATATGTGGAATCCTTGAAACTCATTTAAATATTTCTTCTTCATATCCTGGGTAAAGGAAACAAAATATGGGTGTGATGAAATACTCAGTAAGGGTTATGTAAAATGGAATGTGTTTTTGGTAAAAAAGGTAATATAAATATTTAAAGGTATATATTTGAAAACAAGAATTATTTAATCAATATCTTGAGTAAAAAAATGAATTCAAGAATAATACCAAATGTAAAATTATCATGGATAATAATTACTGAATTATTTATAATGTAAATTAATAATGTTGGTCGTAATTCTCTAAAACATCATTATATTTTTACCACCAAGTCCAGTCACCAAGACAATTTAAACAATTCATAAGAGTACACCAAAAACCCATTTAATAATGTTATCCAACAAGTTTGTCTCATTGAACATGTTGATGCATCAAGTGGCTATATAATTCCTGGTCACTCCCATCACTTCACATCTAATTAATTTCTCATATAATAAATGATCAATTAAATTAATTAATAGTATTTTTTATCAAAAAAATATCTATATTGAATAAATAATATGGAATGTCAATATTTTTATAGTTAGTAAAATATCTTTTTAAGTAAAACACTATATTTATAAATGGTATACATTTTAATAAATAATCATATAAATGATACAAATAATATGGATATTTAAGAAAAATATAATATCTAATATTCAAAAGAAATTGAATGTTTAAATAGGAATTTTTGACCAAAAAAATTAATCAATAGATGTGATATGACCATAAATTCATTAGAAAAGTAAATTTTCTAGTAAGATCAGGTATTTTAAAGAATCAAAAGAAAATAAAAACGAATCATTTAAAACAATTTATTATAAAATATTTTTCATTTTAAAAATATTGAAATATTTTTAAGTATATATGTTGTGTAAAATGGATTTTGTGTCGGTAAAATCCAACAATGATATATATTATAAGAAGAAACATTCCTTTTGACATTTTATAAAGAACTCTGAAAAGGGCCCTTTCAAAAAAAATTAATATTCCTTACAAACATTGTAAAAATAATAATATAAAATAAATTTTCCTTGATAAATAATTTGAGTAAAAAAATTATTTTTTTAAAACAATTTTGAAAAATATAGATATGGAAGAAAAATATACCCGATCAAAAAGAAAAATAAGATCTGCCTTTCTATAAAACATTACATGCCATGATTAAAGTTACAAAGGGAGGAAAATATATAAGAAAACATGGAAACTCCTTAAATATATAGTTGATGAGAAAATTTATGGATTTTATGATTTCAATATTTTAATATCACTTTAATGAAAATATAATAAATCACAAAACAAAATGAGATTGTAAAATAAAGTATTACCTCATTAGTATCTTTTAAATGTTAAAACCCTCAAAAGATTAACTTGAATTGGAACATTAACATTCCTAAATAAATATATATTCATGTTAAATATATAAAATGGTTAGAATATACACTATATAAAAATATAAAGGTACAGGATACCAATTATGTCTCAATGGAGTGGAAATTGGGATGAAATCCCTTTCCTCATGATTCCCTTTAGATGAACATGATTTAAACTCATGTATAATGGTTTTAATGTTTTTATTAATGTATAATAGCACCATATGAATATTTATAATATCATATATTATCCTATTATAACATATTATCACTCTTTCATTAAAAATATTTCATTATTATCATTTTTGTAGGAGTTAATAGCTTTATTTTCTCATGCATGTTTTATAAAGTAATTCCTTATCATTTTACTTTTATTATGGTTAAATAATTTCAATAATACTAAAAATGATATAAATATCATATATATTCATTATATATACATTTAAGGTCATCCATAAAAGGTATAGGTAGATAAATAAATTACATCGTTCATGGAGATGGTAGGTCATACGTATGCCTGAACGTTGTTTTCACCTTTTAGCTGAGATAATGAAAGAAGGTATATAATAATTTAATTTTTTATAATAATAATTATTTCATAAATATCATATTAATTTATTAAATATATCATTATTACAATACATCTAAATAGGAAATAAAAAACGGATCACACCGCTTCATAGAGGTGGTAGTCCACATGTACGCTCAAGCGACGTAATTGTTTTCCAATGGATAGGAAATTAAGAATGTAGATTTGATATTATAATTATAGAACCATAATTATGTCATAAATATCATATATAAACATTAATTCCATATTTATAAAAATCCAATTAAAATGGTTATAAAGAGAAAATTACATCGCTATGTGGAGTTGGTAAGCTATATATACACACGATTGATGTTTTCTCTTTCCGTAAGATGGAAAATAGATAGATAATTATTCTTCCATCATAATAATAAAAAATAATTATATTTATGATAATAATTCAATATTTTATAATGGTTTTTATATATTTATATGATTTATAAAAAGAAATAAATTTAGAAGATTCAGTAAAGACGATTACCTCTTCTTTCATAGAATTCCTTTAGATATCCTCTTAAGGGGAATACCGATTGTATTTTGGAAAGATAAGTACCTATATAAATTCTAAAATTATTCTTATAACATAAATGGATTTTTTTTGTTCAATATATTTTTATCAATGTGTTGTCAATAAAACATAGAAGGGGAATCCTTTAATAAGTGAGGTGAGGGGCACTCTGGGAATTACATAAAGTATTTAATTAATATAAATTTATTTTCATATAAATGTATCCAAATTTATATAATTATAATATAATATGATTATTATTCTAAATCATATCATATAAATGAATTGGAATAATTTTTTTGTCTTTTACCCTTATCTATTTCTTTTAACCCCCCGTTAATCTGTTTAATTATTACCTTAATATAAAATTTTTCTACCCTTAAAGAGTTATTAATTTTAACATAAAAGGAAAAGAGACCCATAAATGGAATATATATGATATTTTCAACCATATTCCATTAAACTTTGTTAATAAAATATTTTTATTATTTTGAAATATTTTAATGAAATATTATTTATTGTAAGATATCATTAATGTCATTTGTATAACTATTTATTTAATTTTACTTGAAAAAAAAATTATATTAATGGAATTTGAATATAAACAAATCACACATCCATAATATTTTAAATTCATCTATATAATTTTTTTACAAAATATTCGATCCAATTTTTATTACTTTTAATATTTTTAAAACCATTTATTTTATTTTTCTATTAATTTAATAAATATTGCGTCAACATTGCATAATCATTTTAGCCAAATATTCAATAACTAATAATTAAAAATAAATTATAATAGTTAGAAACTTAGTTATGGTAAAAATATAATTTTATATTCATTTATAACATATTTTTATCATTATGTGAACATATAAAAGAAATTAAAAGCAAGTGAGTTACATTTTTTGAATTTTCTTTACGTAAAATAATATAAATGCCATTACCAATGTAAAATGGAGAAAAATTACATTAATTAAAATTTATAATGGATATGGTTGAATTACTATCATATCAATAAATAATTTCAAGTGTTGGGTTGATTTTTAATGCCTCATAACTTTATTTTTAACTTTAATTACCCTATATACCCTTTATGGATTGATAAATTTTAGTATGGTAACTATTCATAATTCCTAAAAATAAAAGGTTCCTCTTCACTAAATTTTAACCTCATAATTCTAAATATTTCATCCATTTTTCATGATTCAGTTTTTAAAAGTGTAAGAAATTTATTTCAATATATATTCATAAAATAGAATAAAAACAGGTTTTTAGAAAAATGTTTTTCTTCAAAAAAAATTTTACTTATATCAAAATCATAAAAATTATTTATTATATTATTATAAATAAAATGAACCATATTTCACCTTAATACCTAATATTAAAATGTAATGGGACTTTTAAAATGCCTATTTTAATGAAAATAAATGCTAGTATATGAAAAAATGGAATTTTTTACTATTAATTTAAAAATTAATCATTTGAGAAAAATTTAAAAATTTCACACTAAGTTAATTTTGATATTATTATTTCAAAAAACTAAATTAATTTAATAAAATTAAATTTTAAAAAATTATAATTTAAGATTTAATCACATTCTTGAATCAAACTATGTGTATTGTATCATAGTTTCCTTAAAAAGAAAAGCTTACTATAATTGAAGCTCGGGTGTTACACTAGGATGTATTTCAAGAATTTAATAAGATTATTACTTTAGATATAGTTTTTATTTTACATGAATTTGTTGTTGGTTATCATGTATATTATGACACATCTATAATAAGATTAGGATGTGTTCTAAAGTAAGAAGGTAATGTTTAAGCATAAGGGTCACATCAGTTGAGACCTAATGAGAAAATATACACTTCACATTAGTTTTAATTTACTATTATTGTTCACACATTGAATATTTATAGATTTTATTTTTTTTAATGAGATATTTATACAATATATAGATCATAAGAGTTTTAAATATATCTTAACATTGTGCAATATCAACCTAATAAAATAAAGTTGACTGATGTATCTTTAAACTTTGGATTCTATATTTATCTATATGCCTAGAATAAATAATGATGTAACATATATTTTGAGTATAAAGACTCTAACTGAGCTAGTAATGGAATTTTAGAAACATTCACCATTGATCGGACTATTAGTGGACTTTCACACATAGTTGGAGGAGACAGTGAATGGTATGGTTCTCTATAGACTCAATGTGAAATCCATGTTGATGGCATGAGTAAGATAAAATCATTTGTTTCATAAATAATTTGGGAATATATAGGACAACCCACATGGTGATGAAATCATTAAAATATGGACTATTACACCATGTTTAGTCATTTATTTTAGAGAATGAATGATGATTTTTATATGGTAATTAAATTAAATTTTGAATGTTTTAACAATTCTATGTAGGGAAGTATATCCCAAAGATTCCAATATGTATCATGACATCAAACACCAATTATGTATGGTAGGAGTGATGATGTATTTTGATAAATTTATTTAACCATTTTTTATTTTATAACAAGTAAAAGTGTCACACTAATGATTAGAAAGGTCTTTGCATACATTATTTGTTGCAACATGGAAATTTTAAGATATTTCCATGCATTTTAATTAGTATTTAGAGATTAATATGGAAACAGGATTGTGTCAGCCTTTATCTAACCTTTTAGTAATTATCTAAACAAAGAAAATATTTCATTACAATTAACTCACATTATATTATCGTTTTTTTAGATTTATAGAAAAAGAAGAAATCATAAACACGTAAATTCTTTCTATATCTCAACTAATATACCTTTTTACCCTATTTAAGAAACTACAGAATATCTAATAAGCCTTTAACATCTCCCACAAAGTCTCCACACTATCTATTCTTCTACAGATACCATGTGAAATTTGGTTCTTCATTAGTGTGCACCTATCGACCCTCTGTTATACATATCATCTAATATAATCATCTTCCTAACCTGGGTAAAGTATATATATATGAAGGGGTTATATAAAATATTAAGTAAGGGTAAACATAATAAATGGAAATAAAAGATAAAAATTAAGTATAAGATGATCATATGGGTATATTCAATATATATATATATGAAACTTATACCTAAAAAAATATAAATCATGAATCATGGTATAAGGCTTATAATAACATAAGTCATGAACCAAATGGATGATGAAACACGAGTCAATAAAAATGATCCAAGAGAGGATAAAATAATCATATCAATAAGCATAAAACATGTTCCATTATACAGAAATACATAATAGCCTGAAATGAAAGTCATCATAGAAATATGGTACATCTATAAGAATAGGTAAACATATAATTTTAGGATAGGATTCACCCCATTATTTCTATAACATAGTAGAGACGACATCACTATCTAATTCCAATAGAGTAGTGTGAATCCAATGATCGATTGCCAAAATATAGAGAATTATCCATAACTACCCAAATATCATATTAGAGCGAGCATTCCATACTCTATTATCATAATTATCTCATGAGATATAAATCCATAACCAAGTAATTAAAGGGTTTCATAGGACCCCACCCATATTTGACCATTCGTATGAGTGAAACTTGAAAACAATTATCCATTTTATGCTAAAGAACCCATGAAAATAAAAAAAATCATTCAAAACATCATAAAGAACCGATGGAGATAAAATAGTTTTCATATCCTTTTAAAAAACATTCATAATTCTATAAACAAACACAATATAATAAATCCATGGAAAATATATGGGTATCCAAATATATTCAAAAACAATCTAGGTAAATAAAACTCAATTAATATATTGAGGTATAGGATATCTAAATCATATCGATAAACAAAATACTATTTAGTCAATAATTTTCCCAAATCAATTGATTTGGTGAACACCCTTTAATAAAATAAATTGAAAATAGGTTATTCACAAAGAAAATTCATTGGAAGACAAATTATGCCTATTCATGGTGGATGGTTATGAAATAAAAAGGAGTGATGGATTATTTAATTGATAGAAAAGAATTTTTTAAAATCCTTCCAATGGATAAAGTGGCACGGTATAATTTCAATAATATCCTGATCAAGAATAAGATATCTCAAAGACAAATTACATTTATGAAAAAAAATATTATTGGAGTTTTAGAAAAATGACTTTGGAAATAAGAAATACCATGGATCTTTTGAAAATATTTTCTAAAAAATATTTTTTAAAACTGGTATAAAAATAATTATTTTCAAAAACCATGAAAACATAAATAAAAGTTCATATAAAATGAAGAAGACGGTGTAAAGACATGTTCTCAGGTAAAATTTTAAGATGATATCATTTTATTATAAAATAGAACATACATAAAACATTAAATTGTTTTTTATTAAAAAATAAAATAAGGTCATTGTACTTGAAATTGAACTTTTTTACTTTTTTAAAATAAATATTGGGATATATTAAAAAAATTAGTTTAGCATAAAAGGAACTTAATTATTTTATGATTTTTTTTGAAACCCACGTCACTTTAATTTATTATAAAACTTTGGGATTAAAAAACAAATGAGAAGAAATATATCATCAAGGATAACTATAGTATAATAAAATGATCATGATCTTATAAGGAAAAATTATACTACTTCCATGGATGGGTTATCATTTTTAATAGATCCTAGTTTTAATATAAGGTTATAAATAGAAATCATATTATTATAGTGACATTCAAATAAAAACCAATAGAGGAGAGAGTTCTTGAAATTTAACTTCATATATAATTAATAAATAATAATTTATTTTAAAACATCTAAAATTTTTATTTTATGAACAATATAAAGTAAAATGGTACATAATAATAATTATTTCTCATGAAATGTAAATTGATACCAAGAAACCATTACAAGAAGCGTACACTTTGAGTTAACAGTCATTTAATAATAAGGTACTAAGTAAAAATTGTAAAACCCTATAAAATATCATTAAAATATAATAAAAAGTATTAATTATTTAAAATAAATCATACTTGTAACAATCGAGTTCAATAATAATGTTTGTAACTCAATTGACTAAAACTGAGTTAGCACAAACCCTTATGGCTTAAGAAACATTCTAATAAAATCCCATTGAATGATAGAGAGATTTAGGTTAAAGTTAAAATACCATTAATAAATATAATTAATGATCTTATTTACCCAATATTTATTATAAAAAACATTTAAATTAGAAAAAAGTCCATAAAAGAAAATGTGTCTCAAAGAATGAAACTTTAGGATGAAACCCTTACTATGTTCCATATTTATTGTGCTCATGCACCTAACATCTTGAATAATAAAATCATTTTTATTATAAACCTTCATAGGAACCTTAATATTATATAATTAATTTAATATGAACAAATTATTATCATATAATAATTATTTATTATTATTTTTTCTTATTATTATGTTAATGTTGAATCAGTGTTGGCTTATTTCAGTGACTTCAGCAATTAAATGTGATATTTAAATAATAAGTAAAATAATTAATATAACCACATAAAAACCAAAAAAAATATTTAATTTTTATTAAATTATAATAATATTAGTATTTAATTTCTCATGGTCATCCATGATTTAGTTTTATATCATTATTCAGAAAGGTGGTTAAACTAACCTAGATATTAACACGTTATATCTCGATGGGTGAGGGTGGTAAATGAAGTGTATAATATCATTATAAAATAGAAATAATGATATTATTTATATTTTTTAAGTTATTGAATCATATTTTAAGTGGTTTGGATAATAAACTAAAATAGATATGAAATGCGACAAACCTTACTTTGTGGACGTGGTAGTCCGCACAATGTGTGGTTAACATTATTTCGTTTTTATAAGTGGATGTAAAAAGAATAAAAAAAAGTTATTAGACTAATAAAATTACACTTGAGTATAATATTTATATAGAATTTATCATATTAAAATGGTAATTATATTTTTGGAAGAAAATGGTAAGGATTATGTATTACTCACATGGAGACTTTGAACATTATATTAAAAGTATCCATATAAATGAAGGTATTAGGCTAACTAATTTATACGATAGGATTATAAACACGATATTGGATTACATAAGGAGAAAAGTTTAGATATTAAGAAACAAATTTTACGTAATGGTTTTTTTAAGGCATGGAATTATCCCATTTTATAAGTGAAGAAAATGTCACTTTTGATAATGCCCTTTAATTTTCATTAATATAATTACAATATTATAAGTTCAAAGACTCCAAAAGTTATAAATAATGAATTTTTGGGTCATATATTTTATAAAAGGAATCAAAAAAGTATTTCCACACATTTTTTAAACATGTTGGAATTCGTTCTTTTTAATTTGACCTATTTTTCCATAGTAACTAGGTTTTAACTATGTAATTTATATATTACTAAAAATATAAAATAATCCATATCACAAAATTTTTGTGTAATTAACCAAAATTTAATAATTATATAATCTAATTCAATTTATAATTAAGATAGAAGTAACTTTTAAATTTAAAAAATTATATTTTTAAAAATAGTTTTGGTAGAAACAAATAGGGTTTCAACCATTATATACACTTAATATTATTAAGAGTTTTTTATCAAATAAATTTCAGTTAATATAATTATATATGTGTTCAAACATAATATTAAAGTCTTAATTAAAAATATATTAATTAAATTGATAATATAAAAATTACACAATATTAATATAATAATTCTTTAAATATAACAATGTTACCATTAACAATTTCATTAACATAAAATATATTAACCAAAATTTTATGCCAAAATATTGAAATTGATATTATTAAATAATATAATAATGATTATATAAAATATGAAATCAAATTTTATAGATTTAGTTTCTATAAATGATGAAATGTAAATTTTAATATAAGAAAATAAAAACATATTTTTGAATAAAACATTACTTATGTTTCCAAAATTATATACGTGGGTATTATAAAAACAAAATGATTTATTTTAAATATAAATATATATCATTAATATAAAAAAATTTCAAAAACATTTGATTCATTATTTTCTAATGATATTGTCATAAAAGTGACCGTTTTTTATAAAATGGGTAGTTTTTTAATATTTTCCTAAGACCAATTATTTCATAAAGATCCAAAAAATTCATCTTAAGATAATATTTCTATTTTAAATCAAAGATAGATTTTCGTTTTATCAAATTCAATGATAAAAATTTCTAAATTCAAAATTTTTAAACCATAAAAAATAATGAAATCTCTTTTATTAAAAAATGAGATTTTCAAATATTAACTATTCTTATTCTTATTTCGAATAATTTACCAACTAAACAAGTTTTAATAAATTATATATATCAAAAATAATTTATCATTATTTATCAAATATCACTTAGAATATAAATTCGAATCATATTGTAATGCCCAATGATTTTAATAGAGTAATGTCATGGTCGATGGCGTGTATGTCACATAACGCCAATATTTGAAGAGAACACCCCGAGACATTATGATATATTTCTCTTTAAATAAATTAAATCTCTTAAATATATTTTAATGCATGAAACATTATGTTTGAATGAAACGTGATACTCTATTAACATATTATTATGTAAGAATTACCTTTATAACCTAGCCATTAAGTTGGTTGGTATGAATTTGAATAAATAAATTATAAAAATTATATGCTTTACTCATGAATAAAATAAATTTAATTATTATCTATTGATTATATATAAAAATAGAAACATTTAAATGAAAAATAAAAGTTTTTCGGAAATAAACTATATTTTTTTTAAGTTGATTTAGTTGGTCTTTGCGCACATAATTAAAAATTGATTTTTACCAATTTTAGAAACATTATTTGAAAAAATGAAAATAATTTTTTAAATCTACATGTCAAAATTATATTTGGGTAAATTTTTGATAATTTGGTGAAAAGAATATTTTTAATGAATAGTGAAAAACATAGTTTTTTATTATAAACATCATTTTCATTTAAATTAATTACAAGGTTACATTATATTTTAAATATGTATTAATGTAAAATAATTTCAATTATATTAAAATTTAACTAATTTAGGTAATTTAAATAAAATTCATTTGTAATTCTGATAAAAAAACTTTTCAAAAACTTGAAATGTGTTCTTTGGAAAACTCTTTTTTGCACCCATATTTGGGTTTACTTTTAATTCGAATTATACAAATTCTATTAAATTAATTTGTAAAAATGTATACCATATGTATAACTAGAATAATTAATATTTTCTTTTAATTTTATCTTAAATTTTACCATAATTAATAGTAAAAAAAGAAAAAATTAATTGTCTTGGTTAATGTAAAAATGGTTTTACCGAGCGGTTAAACAAAGAAGATATGGGTTTAAATGACCTAAAATTTTTTCAAAACCAATTTAATGTCCATATTTTGACATTATAACATCTAATATTTTTATAATTTCCCATTTTATAGGCTTGTTTCAGGAGAAAACATGATTATCACTTTATCTTTCAAAGGATCCAAGTGTGTTATATCTCCCACTTATAAAAGGCTACCCCTTCTCCTCCCCTCCTCAAACATCAAAAACCCTTTGTTTTCTCCAATACCTGTCTAAACCCCTTATTTACCTCCCTCCTAACATCTTAGATTCATTATTTTTATTAGTAATCCCCCCTAAAAAGGCTTTAGGTGTAAAGTTAAAGAGGCTCCCCAAAGAAGAAGTAAAATTTTTAAACATGCATATTTGTTTTATATATTCTTCTAACTCATTAAAATAATTTAAAAATGAAAATATTATAATGAATATTTGTTTTATATTTTCTTATAACTCCTTAAAATAATATAAAAAATAAAAATATAATAAAAAAAATATCCCTTATAAACTTATATGTTATTAAGTTAATTTAGAATACCCATATCCATATCCACTTCCATCAAATAGGAAATGAAACCGTTTATCATGTATATGGTGGACTACCACCTCATGAACCAATGTAATGTGTTATCAATCACCACCTTTCAAGGATGGATATATGATGGATTTAATATATGTATATTATATTTATGAAATTATTATACTTTTATAATTATTATATCATAAATACCTTCTCACATTCTATTTTTTAGGGGATAATATAACATCGCTCGTGTATACGGTGGACTACCACCTCATGAAGTGATGTGATTCATTTTCTACTTACACTTTCCATGAAAGGTAGTAAGGTTATAATTATGGAATATGTATGGTATTTATGAACTAAAAATACTTCTTTAAATATAATATCACATATAATTTCTTACCTTCCAATCTAATGGAAAATAATTATGTCTCTCATCTGTGTGTGTGGACTACTGCCTCCACATAGCGATGTGAAATGTTTTTCATTTTTTTTTTACATGGATAGTAATAATTATGGATTCAATTAATATAAATTATATATATAATATTAATGATTATGAAAATTTTAATTAATATTTATTTTCCTATAATTCTATCCATTAAGAAAAATCGAAACAATGTTCAGGCATATGTACTGCCTACTATCTCAATGAACATTAGGATCCATTTTCTATCTCTAAATTTTATATATTACAATAAATACATATATAATTTATATATATATATATGATATCTATATCATGGTTAAAGATTTTTCTATTATGGAACCATGATAAAATAAAAAGGAAGAAAAATTACCGAACAAAAAATTATATGAAAAATAAAGCAGTTATCACTTGAGATGGGGATTTTAACAAATAATTTTTAATAAAAAGGCCATAAAAGACTATAAAGAAATCGTATATGGTATGAAATATATGATTATGGATATTAAATATTTTTATAATAAACTTATATTCATTATATAGAAGTTTTGGACAAATAAGAAGGAATTCAAACTTGTGGTATGTTTTTCTCATCTCATTTTTACTTTCATGAAAAATATGGAATATTTACCACTTATTCCTTTTTTGGTCTGTATATTATCCCTTTTATATGTTATATAAATAATATATTTATTTTAAAGGTATTTAAATTGTAATTTTATGTTATTCCTTTCATGGGTCATATTATTCCAAATTTACTAAAGTGGTTAGAGATTAATGTTTTAATCTCATTTTAATCAGGGATCTTTATACTTGAATTATTATCAAAATAAATTATTTGATAATTGTGTAATAAAACTATTTCATTTTAGACACATCTGTTGATTAATAATTTTTTCAATTACTAGTAACATATTCCTCTATTTGGTACATAAAATTATTTAGAAAATATTATTAATAAAATCTGATATCATTTCACACTTCGGTTGAAGATATTCAGTCATCCAAAACCATGTTATTTAAAACAAAATTCAAAATTAGTTTAACATTATCCAAATTATTTATTAAGTAAATTTTTAACCATATTTTAATTTTTAAAATATATATTCATAGGAATATTCATGTCATTTTCCAAAAAATTGATGTTTGGATCTTACTGAAAATGTGAAAGGAATATTTCTTTTAACATGTACAAAATGTATGGAATTTCCATCTTTTATAACCTCTAAATTTTTTTAATTTTTATTTATAAGATTGAAGGTTATTTTAAAAGAAATGTATTTTTACAATTTTTCTTGAAATGTTTTTTAAGAATATTTTCAAAGTAAAAAAAAGGTTAGTTTCCAAAATAATGTTTTTAATGATATTTTTAGGGTATTTTTATTCATCAACAACATCAAAACATTATTTTACTTATGATCTACTGGGAACATGTTGTAATAATACCATCTTTATTATTTATCTATGTGGAATATGATCACATTGATAAAGATGTACTATTTTTATACCATTCACCACATTACATGGAATGGTTTACATTTATGATTTTTGATTGGAAAAAATATTGATATTTAATATTATAATTTTCAATACAAAGGTTTATGTTTACTATATTTCACCCCTTTGACATAAGGAATGAAATTGACATAATAAGTGATGGTAAGGTCCCATTATAGCCCCTTGATTCATTGGTAGGTCTCATGAGACAAAAAAATATTGGGTTTTTAGTGTAGGCCCTACCATTTATGTGAGATATCTTGGGAAAAAGACTTATCATTATGCTTATCATGGATAATGTTATGAATTCTATCACTATGAGATTATTTATTGACATCCACAAGATTATTTGATTGGTTATTATATTCATGGATAAGTATCAATATTATGTGATTATTTATATGGAATTATTTTGATCATAATTTATTCCTTCCATATTATTCTTCATGTTCATGTTATTGTGTAAATAGAATGGGATTTAGTTATTTTCCATTACATATTGACTATTATTTATTTAGTCATGATATATTATATTGTACACATACCCTTACTAATCATTTATTCTCACCCATTTCTTATGTTTCTTTCCCCTGGATTCCTAAATGTGTTTTATGATTGATATGTAGGGTTATTCTAGATGAAATAATGATGAACTCAAAGAAAATACAATGTTGTATTTTATTTATTCAAATATAAAATTTGATTCAAGTATATATCTATTTTACAAAGACTTCTTAACTATTATGTCCTTCAATATTTCATTCCTAGTATCTTATGTCAATGTAATAAAGTAACCACTAACTCTGTATTTCTAGGGTTAGGGTCTGTACACATATAAAAAGGAAATATTTAGAAAAATAATTTTATAAAAAATAAATTATCATATTAGTCATTTTATGAAAACTAATTTATGTTCATTCATATTACAATTATATTTTACATTCTTTATTCATATAATTCATAAAGTGATTACTCTTATGCATTTTTTAATTCAAAATCTATTTTTTAGTGGTCATGCATAATATTTTTATATTTAGCTATATATATCATGGTTTTTTTGTTCATTGATTCATGTGGAGAAACATATTGAACACATTTAATTATTTAAGGTTAAGAATATATTAAAATATTTTGGCGTTACATACTCTCCTCCTTAAATAAATCGTGACCTAAAAATTTTAATTATAACTAATTAATAAAATTATTCTAGGGGATCTAAAACTTTCATATAACTCAAGATATATTTTCGAATGATTTGAAAACTTTAATTTATTAGTTATGAATGGAAAAGAAGTTTTCTCACCCATAATGTTAAATAAAATTTGATTTTATCTATTTCATCCTTTTACCCACATAAAATATCTTACATTTCATTGAATACATTTCCCAGGATTCTTCTTCACACATTTTTTACATGAATGAGAGTAAATCTGTTTTCAATATTCAACTTCATCACCTGAACTTCTGGGAGACTCCATAATTCTATTCTTTGGTTTTTTTAGATTTAAACTATGTTAATGTTGATAATATAAATGAATTATTGTCAATTTTTCATAATATCAGGGTTTCTAACACTAAATTATATACCATCATGTTTCCTATTGGGATAATTTCTACATTTTCACTGGATCTAATTATTTACTTGGTTACATTAGGCTTTATCCTTTACTAAAAATAGTAGGATTTAATATAATTCATGAACCATAAGATAATTATTTTATTATAATAAATCCAACCTCATAATATCTAACTCTTAAAATATATCTTTTAGTTTAACTTGAATCACTCTTACTTAAATCTATGTTTACATAGGTTGGGTTCTCTAGTACTACTTATAATAATTTCTTAGCGTAATAAATTATTCATAATGGAATATAAAGAGAATGTGATTATCCAAATTATATCACCAAGGAGTGGAAACCCAATTTTGCATTTATGCCTCTTTGCCTTGCAATAGGTGATGATCAAGTTAGTACTCAATCTACCCTTTTTGAGGTTATTATCCCTATGTCCATATTTTTTAGAGACCGCATCCACTTATAGTATTCATATGGGGATGTAAATTCTAGGAAAATCACACAATATTTACTGTATTTAAACTTTAGCATTTTATAATATACTTATAATTATCTTTTAGACATATCCCTAAGGTTTTCACTAATGTTCTCTTACCTAATTCCCAAATCAAATGTATATTATTACCTTAAAATTAAATAATATACTATCCCAATTTTGTATATATAGCTTTTAAATTATGATTAAACCAATATTATGGAACCTTAAATTATCCTCAAAAAAAATTATATTCTAAAAATATATTTAAACCCTATTATGATACAAATTGTGCTTCCTCTAACCTAACTATCGGGTAATTACTTGAACCTAGGAAAATATTTTATAATAATACACTCTTATGATATTTTTTATGAGTATAGTGAATAATTAAAAGTAATAAACTAATAAATCCAGTGCATTTCTAAATTATTAGACTTCTTTTCCACTGTTTAAGAAACTACTTAATCTATTAAAATTATGTAACATTTCTCATAATGTCATCACACAAGTTATTCTCTTATACATATCATGTGTAATATGTTTCTCTATATTCATTCTCCTTTAGAAACTCTTTTATAAATCTCATATAATCTAATATTATTCATAACCTAGTGGAAATATAGGGTGAGATAAAACATTTAGTAAGGTTTAATATAAGTGATGAAAATGAAATATCATAAGTGAAGTTGGTCATATGGGTATAATCAGGATATATAAGAAAATTATACCCATCAAATAATGGATCACGAAACAGGGAATACGGATTATCATAACACAAGACATGAATTAAAATAGTGTTGAAATGTGATTGAATAAACATGATCCATGTGATTATAACATATTCATAAGAATAATTTGGAAACTTTTGGAATAACAAGGAAATGTCCCACATCCTAAAATGAAAGGCATCATAGAAATGTAACACAACCATATGATTAGGTAAACATAACACAGTGGATTATTCTTCACCACCAGATTCCCATAACATAGTGAAGTAGGTAAAACATCATAATTCTTATTGTTAACAGAGTATCCCATACTCAATTCCCATAATATAGTATAGTTAGAGTCACTACCTTATCCACATAGTTTATCTTCCATTTTATACTCTTTATATAATTATTTTAGATATATAAATCAATAACCAATGCATTGGAGGGTTTTATAAGACCCAACTCATCATTATCCTAAAAAATTAGAGCCACATGAAAAAAATCATCATGTCATAAAAAACCCATGAAAATAAAACATGTTTTAATCAACACATCATAAGGAACCCGTGGAATTAAAATTGGTTTCATATCAGTTTCAAAAACATTCATAGTTATATCAAAATAAATAACATGATAAACTCATAGGAAATAAATGTGTGTCCAAATATATTTAGTAATATTCTAGGTAAATACCCATTAATTATGATAATGAGGTATAGGGAATCTAAATTGTATAGATAAAATTTATACAATTTAGTTAATAATTTTACTCAATCAATTGATATATATAATCTAAGTGAACACCCTATAATAAAATAAAAATAAAATAGTGTATTCACAAAGAAAAGGCATTGGAATAAAAAATATTCTTATTCATTATGGATGGCTAGGAAAAATAAAGGCAGTGATGGATCATTTCACAAATCGAATATGACATTTCATAATCCTTGGTATGGAAAAAGTAGTATGGTATCATTTGAATAATATATTTGATCAATAATAAGATATATTAAAGGATGACTTCGATGAAAACACTTTATAGGGTCTTGGAAAAATAACTTTTGAAATAAAAAATACCATGGATCTTTTGAAATCATTTTTTAATAAATATTTTTTAAAACTTGGACAAAAATAATTCCTTTTGGAAACCAAGAACATGTAGTTTAATAGCATCACATAAAATGAAAAAGGTTGTGTAAAGACATGTTCATGTGAATAATGTTAAAAAAAATATTGTTTTTTCTTAAATGGACTATTAGTAAGAAAACAATTGATTTTCTACAAAGACATTTAAGATAATTAAAATGTATTTTATATTGATCATTATCAAAAAATTTGGAATAAATATAGGGAAATATTAAAAACTTTGGAGTTGATCGTAAAAGAAATTCCCTTTTTAAATACTTTTTTTGAAAACCACATCGCTTTAAAAGATTATAAAACTTTTGGTTTGAAAAAAGGTCATAAGAATAAAAATATAAACAAGGATAAAAATAGGAGAATAAAATTATTTTGGTGTAATAACGAAACAAAATACAATTTCCCCGGATGGGTTATCATATTTGATAGATCTAAATTTTAAAATTAGGTTGGAAATAGAAACCTTATGGGTTTACTAACATTCAAATAAAAACACTTGGAGGAGAGAGAGATTCAATTTGAAATTAAAGTATCATGAATAAAATATAGTGCATGTTATAACATCTAAAATGGCTAGTTTATTCATAGTATAAAATAAATTGGGTCATAACAAGAAGTATGCCTCAGTAAATATGAATTGTGGCTAAGAAACTATTATAAGAATCATAATATTTGAGGTGCGAGTCATGTGATAATTAGGTCATAAAGAAAAAATTTTAGAGCCTCCTAAAAAGAGTAAATAAAATAAAATTTTTTCATTATTTAGAATAAATAAAACTTGGAATAAGATTATTCAATAATAATTTTTTAACTCCATATATGAAAATTGAGTTAGCACAAAACCTTACGTCAGAAGAAATGCTCTAATAAAAACAACTTGAAAGATATATAGATTTAAGTTAAAGATAAAATACCATGAATAATTCAATTTTCTAGGTTATATGTATAATATTAAGTATACAAACCATTTTAATTAAATGAGGTTCAAAAAAATGTGTATCAAGGAAGTCAATTTTAAGATAAAACCCTTACCTTGTTCTAGATTTATTTTGTACATGCACCTAACTTGTTGAATCATAAAATTAAGTTTACTATAAACCTTATAGGAAACTTATTATTCTATATTTAATTTAATATAGATTATTTAATATCATATTCTATTTATTTATTATATATATATCTTTTATCATTGTGTGATTATCAAATCAGTGTCAGTTTATTTCAATGATTTTACTGATCGAATATTATATTTTGATAATAAGATAAAAAATTAATATAACCATTAAAAAATACAAAAAAAATATTTAATTTATTTTGAACTTATAATAATATCCTTATTTAAGTTCTCATATCCATCTATTATATAGTATTATAACATTATTCCCAATCATGAACACGTTATATCTTCATGGGTGATTATGGTTAAGGAACTATATAATATCATTATAAATGAATTATAATGATATTATTTAGAAGTTTTAAAGTTTTTAATAATATTTTTATTGTTTTTAACAAATAAATAAAATCAATTTGAAAAAGTAAAAACATTACTTCCTGGTGTTGATAGTCCGCACAATGCATGATAAACATTATTTAGTTTTCTTAAGCTGATGGAAAAGAATAAATAATGTTTTTTTCCATTATTATAATATCACTTAAGTAAAATGATGATACATACGTTATGATATTACTATTGTAAGGGTTTTTTTGAAGAGAAGTATTAATAAGAAAATATTAAGGATTAAGTAATATTCACTTTAGGAATTTGAGATTTTACTTGAAAGTTTACTTAAAAATGAAGAGATTAAGAAAAATAATTAACAAAATAAGAATACTAACATGATATAGTATTATAGTAGGATAAAATGGAAAATAATTTGAATTAATTCTATGTAATGTGCATGGTATTAAGTGGTGGAAGTTTCCCCTTTTATAAGTGAAGAAAATGGAACTTTTAAGAACACCCTTTTATTTTTAAAGATATCATTTCACTATTTAAGGTTTAAAAACTTGAAAAGTTATAAATATTGTGTATTTTGGTGATATTTTTAAAATAATTACTCAACCAATTATTTAAATTAATTTTTTAAGCATGTTGGAGTTCATTTATTCTTAGGTATTTACTTTTACCTTTTTTACCTTGGTAATTAGTTTTTATCTAAGAAATTTATGTCTTACTAAAAATATAAAACAACCCCTCTTAAAAAATTTAGTGTTATCAAACTAAATTTTATATTAATTTAATATAATTAAATTTCTAAATAATGATAATTCATTTTTGAATTAAAACATTTTACATATTGAAAATAAATTTTTTTTAGAAAGTTTGTGGTTTATGAATTATGTTTTTTAATCTTATTTAGAATTGGTTAGCAATTATATGTGTGTCAGTATAATAATATAATTGGTTACCAATTAAATTTGTGTTAGTATAATAATATATGTGTTCAAAAATAATAATATAGTGATAATTTAATATATATTAATTTAATTTATTTGATAAAAATTACACAATATTAAAAAAACAATTCTTTTAAAATAATAGTTTGACCATTATCAGGGGTATTCACTTAAATCTTAGTAACTGTAATTTTATGCCTAAATTTAATTTGAAATTATTAAATAATACAATAATATTGGTCTAAAATATGAAATAAAATTTTATTTATTAAATTTCTATAACTAATGAAAATTAAATTTTAATATAAGAGAATAAAAATAGATTTTAGAATAAAATATTACTTTTGTTACCAAAAAGAAAAAATGGGTTTTATAAAAACAACATGATGTATTTCACTTAAAAGCTAATTACTTCAGAAAAATCCCAAAAAATTATCTTTAAAAAATATTTTTATTATAATTCCAAAAATGATTTCAAATTTTCCAAATTATAGTTCTAAAATTTATAAATTAAATTTTTATTAATAAAATCATAAAATATAATTAAAATTAGTTTTTATTAGAAAATGTTTCTTCAAATATTAGCTATTATTATTAATATTTTATATTATTTATTTTAAGTACCCATCCTTAAACATTGTATATTTTCCTATCTTTAGACAAGAATTAACCTTATTTTATTCCATAATATCTTTATGGTTTATATTTTTAGAGAGTTAGGTAAAAACAATTACAAAATAAACTCATATATTACAAAGTTTATATAAGGCCCCAACCTTAAACCTTACATAATCATGAGTTATCACAAGATTACACGTTGAGGATCTTTTCAGGTTTAGAGTTTTAGAGAATTAGATCATGAAACTTGCATTACATTCCACCTTTAAACAAAGTGATTACATAAAAGACAGGATTCATTCTTCCCATCAACGGAAACATATTTAAAATAAAACTTGGATTCTTTCTTGACACATCCTTGACTCTATCATCTTATCATGTACCTTCCCCGTGACCTGTGAAAAACATTTCAAAAACATGGGATGAGCATAAAAAGCTCAGTAAGGGATACACAAAGAATGAAAACTGTTAGTTTTTCAAACATCAAGTAAACCATGTATACTCTACCAAAGTAATACCTTCACCTTCATGAAGTAGTAAAAACTCTTCACTGAATAAAGTATCATTACTTAACTTTTGTAACCAAAGGATTACCATAAAACCCATATAAAGAACACATAACATATATAAAGGTAACTTGGTACATAAACATACTTAAGTGGAATAACCATACGGTCGACTCCACACATATCACTTAATGGAATAGCTATACGGCTAATTTCCATACGTACTTAATGGAATAGCCATATGGCCGACTTCCATACCCAATGCATTGGAGGTTATAACATAACCACCCATCCTGGTATTCCCGGCACCACCCGTCATAATGTCCAAGTACCATTATTACACATAAAATATTGAAAATATAAACATTTCAATAACAACATTTCATTTTCAATCACAATAAGTAATTCCCAGATATTGAATTAATCAATCCATTTTCAAAAACCATTTAAAATAGATTTTTTAATCAAAGTGTCCCATACCACTTTGAAGCTTTTAATGGAATTATAATTTTAAAACATTAATGTCCATATAAATAAATACTGAAAACCATTTTGACAATATGGACATTAAATTTAAATATTTAGAATAATAAATCTTTAAAACATTTAAAACGATATTTTTGTTAAAGAGTTTTTTAACAAAATGAGAGACTCTTGAATACAAATAATAGCCGAATAACATTTAATCCGAACTTTATAATATCAATAGAATAAAGGGATTCATGATATAATATGTAAAAGTACAGTATACACACAATATAATAGTGAGTTAGTGCATAACAATAATGAAGTCTCAATAGAAATGTCAAATGTGATGAAATCCCTTATAAAGAAGGTATGCTTAATTTAAGGATAAATCAGTCTCAAAATTATGTGTGAAAAATATAAATACACCCAATATAAGTGGATATTAAGAGTAAAACAATAAAAGGTCATTCACACATATTCAAAGGATGACATATTCAATAACTACATGTTGAACCCAAAGAAATCGAAATTGGGTTAAGAAGTTCCATGGACAGCCTAACGGCGTCATATCAAAATGAGTTGATGAGAGATAAAAAAAGGGTATCTCATCACTTGGACATAAAATGTACATCAATAAGGATATATGAGAACATATCTCAATAGAACAATATGTAAATTAAAAGACCCAACAAAGAAGTCTTTTAAAAATAGGAGGGTGAAAGGTTCCCTTACCGACTTGGGTATCTTTCGAAACATACACCCAATGAAAGAAGAACAATACAACATTGATGTAAATACTCATAAACTAAGGTATATTACACAAAAAGTAGAATAATGGTCAGTACATACACCACTCAAAGGAAATTGTGGCAAATGTAGCATAAATCTCACGGGAGTAAAAGTGAGATGAAAAATCCCTTACGAAAACTCGGCAGCCTAACGGCGCCACTTAAAACTTCCAAAAATGGATTGATGAGATCAAATAGAGTATCCCATCATATTACAATAGAATTTACAGAAAGAGTAATATAAAAGAAAATCCCCCAACATAACAAAGAGGAGCTTAAAAGAAGTGACACAAAGGAGAGTACTTAAAAAGAAAGAGAGAGGTTAGATCTCTTACGAAAATTCGGCAGCCTAACGGCGCCACTCAAAACATCCAAAATGGATTGATGAGAGAGAATAGGGTCTCTAATCACATGAACATAAAACTTGAAATAAGATTAATATAAAAGAACATCCCAATAACAAGAAAGATGATCTTTAAAAGGAATCACATAAAAGAGTGTACTTAAAAAGAAAGAGAGGAGTAGGATCCCTTACCTCATATCCGACTTGACCCGACTATTCTTTAATCTCCTGAATAATAAACTTGAGTTAATCTCTACTTGCTTAAGAACCTTTTTCAAGTTCATTATCCCTTTTTATACCATTTTATGAACATCATGTAATCATTTAAGTTAATAATGTTCATTTTGTCGGTATATGGTTCTTAAGTCAAAAATAGACTTCTTACACTTACATGTTGTTAATTTGGTCAAAGGTTCATTATATACAGAATGATATTAATGATTTGGATAACATATATATCATATATATTCATCATATACCAGTATTTATAATATTACATCACATTTAGAGGTAAGAAATGAAATGCACCGTTCATGGAGACGGTAAGCCGTACGTACAATGAACGCTACTTCCATTTCTATTTCGTATTTTCTGGAATGTAATTATAATTATATAAGAGTATATTATAATTCCATTGTAATAACATATATAATATCATTAACTTTATCCTTTACACATCCCACATATGGTATTAACGAATCAAATCACTTTCAGGGGGCGGTAGTCCGCACTTCCTAAAATGAAGATATCGCGTATACCCATAATGGAAGCCATAAAGTTAAGCCACAAATGAAAAATAAAGAAGCTTAAGTAAATAATAAACATATTTTATATCATATATAGAAATAGTGACATCATAATGGCCACCTTTGAAGGTGTTCGATGAGTATTGAACAATCATCGTTTCGGGAGGCAGAATTTCGCCATCCACGGAAACTGTATGTTCTTTAACCATTTGATGTAGTTTTTTGAGATTGTAGCTCGAATAAATCATATAACAACATCCTAGTATATTGAAGATACTTGTGTTGTTACAAAATAAGTAAATAAAAAGAGTTTTGGGGGTTGGAGAAGCAAAATAAAACAATTGAACATGAGAAAATGAATTACCTTTAAAAGTGTAACTCCTTTTGATTTGAGCATAAAGGCTTCCTTTGAAAGGCTTATGCCAAATGGGAATCCTCTAGGATGAGTCGAGGGATGTGGAGAGAGTAAATGGTCAGGGTATGGCCGAGCCAAAGGCTTTATGAGTGTGTGAAATGAGGTAGAGGTGGGGGCCTTTTATAAGAGGAGAGGAGGGGCACTTTTGGAAATCATTAAACTCTTATTTTATTTTCAAAAGTGTTTCGAATTTCTAAGGTCCCACATTAATATATTTCTAATATAAGATGATAAGGCTTCGAAATATTTCCATACAATAGTTTTTGGACAAGTGTAGGTCTTATATATTACGTTATCTTTCCATTTTATTTAAATCGTTAAATAATGAGGTCATCACTGCATCATCATGATGTCATAAATAATTTAATTTATTTAATGTCCAAAAATTATAAAAACATAATATGATGTAGGAAATATTTTTATCTTTCTAATGAATATTTATAGTCAAAATTTGGACTTGTATAACCCCATTTAAAATTGTTTTAGTAAAACAACTCATGTTTGTGTCATTTTAATTTTAACATTAAATAAAAATATATTATTGTCATTTTCCAACTAAAGTGGCTCCATAGGGTCCCCAAGTTGACCCATGGCTTGTCTTGGTCGTCCATGACTCACCCAATAGGTGTAGGAAAAGTTTCATGGTGTTTTCACATTTTTATAATATCATTTTTACCTTAAATTACACTAATTACCTCTAATCGCGATTAATGAAAAAAATTACTATTCACCAAAAAATTATTTTCATCCCATTGAACCTCATTTTACATACTAATGACAAACATGTATGTCAGATTTTCAAAATTCAATACACATTAGTGGTAAACTTTCATTTAACTGAAAAATCAGTTTGCTTGATTACCACTTAGTGGTTTCACTATTCATCAAAAATTGGAGTTTTTCAGAAAATTACCAAAAATTCACTCTAAGCTATATTCGATATTCCAAATTCAAAAATGAATTCTATATTACAAAATTCAAAACATATAATTCACATTAATTAATTTAATAATTAATTCCCGTTGTCATGACAAATAGCGTGTTTTTATAAAACAATAATTATCAAAAGATTGATACTAGTTTAAGTCTGATTTCAAAGTGAAATTAATTCCAACGGCCACTATTGGATTTAATGGTAAAAATATTTTCTAATTTAACTTTAAAACCAATTCAAAAGATTATCTAATCATATAAATAAATTATATTAAAAAGTGGTTTTGAATTAAATTACAACATTTTACACTATTCATTAAAAAAATGAACTTTATCGGAAAGATACCAAAAATTTACACAAAGTAAATTTTGATGTCCCGATTGAAAAGAAGAGTTATATTTGGTCCAAAATAATGTAAAAGGGTGATCAAAACTATATTTAATGACATTTTTCCATCAAAATATGATAAGTGAACCTTTAGTGAAAAATTAGGGTATAAATGCCTAAAATTGAATTCTTTCCGTATTTTAAGCCTTTATCGTTTATTGGATAAATGTAAAAACATTTAAAAATATATATAATCATATTTTAGTTATTTCTATCCATTCCCGCCAATACAACGGCTACATGTTAACTGCCATTTAAAATAATTTTATTTTATTATTAGAGTGCAACGTAAGATTCCCAAGAAACTCGTTGCGTGTTGCGTACGCCATCGAGCATAGCGTCCCCTTTAAAGTCATATTAATATTTTATTCACAAATATGGATAAATATGAAAATGTCATATTCTTTATTTACCTGGGGTGTTACATCCTTCACCCCTTTTGGAAATTGCGTCCTCTCAATTTTAAAATTGGGCTTGGAAACATCCTTGAAATTCCCACATCGGAACAAGAGTCGGTAAAACAATCACTTTAAAAGAATGGTAGAGAAGTACAAATGTCACCCGAGTTAACCCATACTAGGATTCCAAGTATGAAAATATGGACATGGAGGAAAAAACAAAGGGTCATGTTCTGATGGAAAGTGATAGAAAACATGTTTAGGAGAAAGTTAACCATGAGAAAATCACAAACTTGTGATGGGTTAAACGGTATTCGATTCCCCAGTAGGAAAAGTTAATAGACAACATTTTTTTTTAAATTACATTTTATTGAGGAATTTATTCCTAAGGAAACATAATCACTCATCATGTTGACTTTCAACTTTTATTAGATTCCTTACACAAACTCATATTTTCCCCAAACGACGAGTATTTAGGAAGACTTGTTCGCATTAAGAGTACTATGATCAACTTCTAGAGAGTCACCTAATCCACAAAAGAGAACTATATATTTCCCATGCCTTTAGACTTTAACCAAAACCAAAACAAAAAAAATCTAGTACAAGATCAGATAACCAGAAAAGGATAACCCTTTATAAAAAGAAAATCTATTCTTAATCTCCAAAATTTGTCAAACAAAACCCAAAGTTAAACAAGGATCATTCGATAAACAATTTGTCCATAAAATTCTTCAAAGTAAACCCATCTAAGATTGACACCCAAATATTTGAAAGATTTAGTCACATAGTCTTCCAAGTTAAATCGTAACATTTATCTCCAAACAACATCAGTTTCTCCTAAAGTCTCATATTGAAAAGTAATTAACCTAATCACATATCCTCCATGATAGGTTAATCATTTTAATAAATAACACAAAATCAACTTACTCTTAATTCATAAAATCATATAACTAAAAAGAATCAGTCAAACTAACCAGGGACTTCACGTAGTCCAGTGGTAGGCGTTAAATACCAGTCGCACTTTAGTTGTGGGATCGATTCCCGCAGCTTCGTCCGACGCGACGGGTAGTCACACGGTCTGCGTGTTGTCCTTTTTCCAAAACTATATAATTCTCAAATCATTCCCCGAAAAGGGATAAAATCATCAAAAATAACCATAACATAATTTAACCTCAAATTTTATCTCATGCCTTTCTCTTCAATCATATAGTAACCCATAATTACCTCAAAAGTAAGGATCATATAAACCCAAATGGATCTTTATAACTATGTCCACAAAAGAAAAGATAACTATTCCTTGAATACAATTTTCCTGTATTAAACATCAGGGTTACACATAATATAAAAAGTCTTCTAATGTAACCCATCATCAAAAGAGACTTAATACTCTTAAGAATTTCACCATAACCCTTGAAGCCCTTATATGTTGACATCATACTCATTCAACATTCTTCATGATCCATTAACCATTCCTTTCCAACTTATTCCGAAATACCTCTTTCCTACAAAAAAAATCATGAATCATATCCTAAGATTCCAAAATAGGAAAACAATAGTCATGAAATAATATATACCTTTGATTGGTCATTGTCAGTTTCTTCATCCTCAATCGGAATGGCATTAGGTATTGTTAAACGAACATTTGTATCCTCTTGGTAACCCCATTCACGAAACTTCTTCATAGGACATGTGTTTGCATAATGACCATGCACACTACATTTAAAACATTCAATTGATCCCTCAGAAAGAACATCTTTCCCATTCCTCGAGTCAACTAGATGCTTCCTTTTTCCATGGCAGGTTCTTGCTTTATGACCTTCATTTCCACATATATAGCATATTTCTGTCCCTTTGAAACATTTTCCTAGGTGTTTCTTTCCACATCTTTGACACATAGGTTTTTGGACACACTTACCTTTATGATTATAACCTGTACTTCTGTAGGGATTTGTTTCTTGTGTATATGATGCCTTAGAGAAATCACCAAAGTTTAGGTGGTCAATCTTGACTCCAGATAGTTGGTTGAGGATAATCACAAGATTTATCATTCCAGCTCCCATATCATTCAGTTGCTTTCTCAAAAAAACTGTCACAGTTTCCTTCACATCCACTGTTACTTTGGTGCCTGCTAGATCCATCCATTTACTAAAACCAAAAAGGTCAGTGTGAGTATATAAAAAAAACCATCATGTACTAATGAGGAAGATAAACACTAAGATATACTTACTCATTCACTTTATCTAAAACTAAGACTCTTTCTGAAATCCTAACCATTGTGGTAATGCCACTTATGCTTAAAGAATACCCTAACCTCTAAAGTTATCTAAACCGACCTTTGATACCAACTATAAGGCCCCAGCCTTAGACCTTACATAATCTTGAGTTATCACAAGATTACACGTTGAGGATCTTTTCAGGTTTAGAGTTTTAGATAATTAGATCATGAAACTTGCATTACATACCACCTTTAAACAAAGTGGTTACATAAAAGGCAGGATTCATTCTTCCCATCAACGGAAACATATTTAAAATAAAACTTGGATTCTTTCTTGACATATCCTTGACTCTATCATCTTATCATGTACCTTCCCCGTGACCTGTGAAAAACATTTCAAAAACTTGGGATGATCATAAAAAGCTCAGTAAGGGATACACAAAGAATGAAAACTGTTAGTTTTTCAAACATCAAGTAAACCATGTATACTCTACCAAAGTAATACCTTCACCTTCATGAAGTAGTAAAAACTCTTCACTGAATAAAGTATCATTACTTACCTTTTGTAACCAAATGATTACCATAAAACCCATATAAAGAACACATAACATATATAAAGGTAACTTGGTACATAAACATACTTAAGTGGAATAACCATACGGTCGACTCCATACATATCACTTAATGGAATAGCCATACGGCCAATTTCCATACATACTTAATGGAATATCCATACGGCCGACTTCCATACCCAATGCATTGGAGGTTATAACGTAACCACCCGTCCTGGTATTCATGGCACCAACCGTCATAATGTCCAAGTACCATTATTACACATAAAATATTGAAAATATAAACATTTCAATAACAACATTTCATTTGCAATAACAATAAGTAATTCACAGATATTGAATTAATCAATCCATTTTCAAAAACAATTTAAAATAGGTTTTTGAATCAAAGTGCCACATACCACTTTGATGCTTTTAATGGAATTATAATTTTAAAACATTAATGTTCATATAAATAAATACTGAAAACCATTTTGAAAACATGGACATTAAATATAATGATTTAGAATAATAAATCTTTAAAACATTTAAAACGATATTTTTGTTAAAGAGTTTTTTTAACAAAATGAGAGACTCTTGAATACAAATAATTGCGGAATAACATTTAATCCGAACTTTATAATATCATGAGAATAAATGGATTCATGATATAATATGTAAAAGGACAGTATACACACAATATAATAGTGAATTGGTGCATAACAACAATGAAGCCTCAATAGAAATGTCAAATGTGATGAAATCCCTTATAAAGAAGGTATCCTTAATTTAAGGATAAATCAATCTCAAAATTATGTGTGAAAAATATAAATACACCCAATATAAGTGGATATTAAGTGTAAAACAATAAAAGTTCATTTACACATATTCAAAGGATGACATATTAAATAACTACATATTGAACCCAAAGAAATCGAAATTGGGTTTAGAAGTTCCCTTGACAGCCTAGCGGCGTCATATCAAAATTAGTTGATGAGAGATAAAAAAGGGTATCTCATCACTTGGACATAAAATTTACATCAATAAGGATATATGAGAACATATCTCAGCAGAACAATATGTAAATTAAAATACCCAACAAAGAAGTCTTTTAAAAAGAGGAGGGTGAAAGGTTCCCTTACCGACATGGGTATCTTTCGAAACATACACCCCATGAAAGAAGGACAATACAACATTGATGTAAATACTCATAAACGAAATGATAATACACAAATAGTAGAATAATGGTCAGTACATACACCACTCAAAGGAAATTGTGGCAAATGTAGCATAAATCTCACGGGAATAAAAGTGAGATGAAAAATACCTCACAAAAACTCGGCAGCCTAACGGCGCCACTTAAAACTTCCAAAAATGGATTGATGAGATGAAATAAAGTATCCCATCATATTAAAATAGAATTTACAGCAAGAGTAATATAAAATAAAATCCCCCAACATAACAAAGAGGAGCTTAAAAGAAGTTACACAAAGGAGAGTACTTAAAAAGAAAGAGAGAGGTTAGATCTCTTACGAAAATTCGGCAGCCTAACGGCGCCACTCAAAACATCCAAAATGGATTGATGAGAGAGAATAGGGTCTCTCATCACATGAACATAAAACTTTAAATAAGATTAATATAAAAGAACATCCCAATAACAAGAAAGATGATCTTTAAAAGGAATGACATAAAAGAGTGTACTTAAATAGAAAGAGAGGAGTAGGATCCCTTACCTCGCATCCGACTTGACCCGACTATTCTTTAATCTCCTGAATAATAAACTTGAGTTAATCTCTACTTGCTTAAGAACCTTTTTCATGTTCATTATCCCTTTTATACCATGTTATGAACATCATGTAATAATTTAAGTTAATAATGTTCATTTTGTCGGTATTTGGTTCTTAAGTCAAAAATAGACTTCTTACACTTACAAGTTGTTAATTTGGTCAAAGGTTCATTATATCCAGAATGATATTAATGATTTGGATAACATATATATCATATATATTCAGCATATACCTGTATTTATAATATTACGTCACATTTAGAGGTAAGAAATGAAATGCACCGTTCATGGAGACGGTAATCCGTACGTACGCAGGAACGCTCCTTCCATTTCTATTTCGTATTTTCTGGAATGGAATCATAATTATATAAGAGTATATTATAATTCCAGTATAATAACATATACAATATCATTAACTTTATCCTTTACACATCCCACATATGGTATTAACGAATCAAATCACTTTCAGGGGGCGGTAGTCCGCACTTCCTAAAATGAAGATATCGCGTATACCCACAATGGAAGCCATAAAGGTAAGCCACAAACGAAAAATACAGAAGCTTAAGTAAATAATAAACATATTATATATCATATATAAAAATAGTGACATCATAATGGCCACCTTTGAAGGTTTTAGATGAGTATTGAACAATCATCGTTTCGGGAGGCAGAATTTCGCCATCCACGGAAACCGTATGTTCTTTTACCATTTGATGTAGTTGTGTGAGAGTGTAGCTCGAATAAATCATATAACAACATACTAGTATATTGAAGATACTGTTGTTGTTACAAAATAATTAAATAAAAAGAGTTTTGGGGGTTGGAGAAGCAAAATAAAACAAATGAACATGAGAGAATGAATTACCTTTAAAAGTGTAACTCATTTTGATTTGAGCCTAAAGGCTTCCTTTGAAAGGATTCTTCCCAAAGGTAATCCTATATGATGAGGATAGGGATGTGGAGAGAGTAAATGTGCAGGTTATGTCTGATCAAAAGGCTTGAGGAGTGTGTGAAATGAGGTAGAGGTGGGGGGCTTTTATAATAGGAGAGGAGGGCCACTTTTGGAAATCATGAAACTATTATTTTATTTTCAAAAGTGTTTCGAATTTCTAAGGTCCCACATTGATATATTTCAAAGATAAGATGATAAGGCTTCGAAATATTTCCATCCAATAGTTTTTGGACAAGTGTAGGTCTTAGATATTACATTATCTTTCCATTTTATTTAAATCGTTAAATAATGAGGTCATTGTTGCATCATCATGATTTCATAAATAATTTAATTTATTTAATGTCTAAAAATTATAAAAAAACTAATATGATGTAGGAAATATTTTTAGCTTTATAATGAATATTTATATTCAAAATGTGGACTTTTATAACCCCATTTAAAAATTGTTTTAGTAAAACAACTCATGTTTGTGTCATTTTAATTTTAACATTAAATAAAAATATATTATTGTCATTTTCCAACTAAAGTGCCTCCATGGGGTCCCCAAGTTGACCCATGGCTTGTCTTGGTTGGCCATGACTCACCCAATAGGTGTAGTACAAGTTTCATGGTGTTTTCACATTTTTATAATATCATTTCTACCTTAAATTACACTAATTACCTCTAATCGCGATTAATGAAAAAAATTACTATTCACCAAAAAATTATTTTCATCCCATTGAACCACATTTTACATACTAATGACCACCATGTATGTCGGATTTTCAAAATTCAATACACATTAGTGGTAAACTTTCATTTAACTGAAAAATCAGTTTGCTTGATTACCACTTAGTGGTTTCACTATTCATCAAAAATTGGAGTTTTTCAGAAAATTACCAAAAATTCACTCTAAGCTATATTCGATATTCCGACTTCAAAAATGAAGTCTATATTACAAAATTCAAAACATATAAGTCACATAAATTAATTTAATAATTAATTCCCGCTGTCATGACAAATAGCGTGTTTTTATAAAACAATAAGTATCAAAAGATTGATACTAGTTTAAGTACGATTTCAAAGTGAAATTAATTCCAACGACCACTATTGGATTTAATGGTAAAAATATTTTCTAATTTCACTTTAAAACCAATTCAAAATATTATCTAATAATATAAATAAATTAGATTAAAAAGAGGTTTTGAATTAAATTACAACATTTTACACTATTCATTAAAAAAATGAACTTTATCGGAAAGATACCAAAAATTTACACAAAGTAAATTTTGATGTCCCAATTCTAAATAAGAGTTATATTTTGTCCAAAAGAATGTAAGAGTGATCAAAACTATATTTAATGACGCTTCACCATCAAAAGGTGATAAGTGAACCTTTAGTGAAAAATTAGGGTATAAATGCCTAAAATTGAATTCTTTCCGTATTTTAAGCCTTTATCGTTTAATGGATAAATGTAAAAACATTTAAAAATATATATAATCATATTTTAGTTATTTCTATCCATTACCGCCAATACAACGACTACATGTTAACTACCATTTAAAATAATATTATTTTATTATTAGAGTGCAACGTAAGATTCCCAAGAAACTCGTTGTTGCGTGTTGGGTACGCCATCAAGCATAGCGTCCCCTTTAAAGTCATATTAATATTTTATTCACAAATATGGATAAATATGAAAATGTCATATTCTTTATTTACCTGGGGTGTTACAGTTTAAACTTCTATTCAGTATCAATTTTCCCTGTAAAACAAAACACTTAAAAATAAAAAAAAACTATTTTCATGATAAATCTTAATGAATTTCAACTTGGATTCTTCTTTTTTATTACCATTACACAAAACCAGTGAAACAAATTTTAAAAATTGGGGTGAACACAAAAATATTAGTAAGGAACATAAAAAAAAAGAAATAAACTCGTTAGTCCATTTTAAAATAATGAGATCAAAAAGATATTTTTTCTTGAACATAATAAACCTTGAGCTCAAATAATAATTTAATTACAAATGAAAACAACTTTTATATCCAAAGTTTTTTTATAAAATACTTTATAATAACACATGATGGAAATATCATAATCCTGATAGTTTCATCAAAAACATGAGAAACCAAGATAACATTTCGATAAAAATGTTAATTTTTACCCTAAAATGGGAAAACTCATTCCTTTAAAAAATGACTCTTATCATGACTTCTTAAATCAAACATGTTGTGTAAAAACTCATTACCAGGAATTGAAAAATAATTTAGGTATCCTGGGATCTCATCTTTATATAACCCTTACAATTGGAATATTCATACAGTTGACTACCAACATAATTCTATATATAACAAAATCATTACCCAATGTATTGGAGCGCTATCTAGGTGCACTCATCTTATAATCTATATTAGTATCACCTATAATAATGATATGTATCAATATCACCCAACATCATAAAGAATGTACAAGGACCATATCAGGAAGAAAACGTTTTATTCATTCACCTTTTATCATAAAACCCTTCAAAAAGTCTTTTAAACTTGTATGCAAAACACTTTTGGATATCGAAATAGTGTTTCCTTTTAAAAACCAATTTTTAATACCAAAATACACAAAATAGATATAAATATAGATTTTATTTCAACAAAAAAACATATTGTAAAATAATCCTAAATGAAATTAATGATCATGGCAGTAGGAAAATTCATTTTTTCCATATATGTTAAAATTGAACATTCATTTTTTCTTTTGTAAAGAAAGTTAAAAAATCAAAAAATTATTTCTTTTGAAAACCATTCAAAAAAATTCAAAAGAGACAAAAAATTTCCATCATCATTATTTTTTCCCACATTAATACATTAATATGATATTTTTAAAATTATGGGTGTGGATGAAATGTGTTTTAAAGGAAACTTTAAAAGGGGATTTTTAAAATAAAGTCACATACCTTGAGTATGCCACATCACATATAGTCTTTATCTTCAATAATAAAAAAATATTTTAATTATTTAATTTCATAAGAACATTTCTCATTTTCATTATTATTTTATTTTCATTCAATACCATGTTATATATAATAACTTAATCAATTAAGTTCTCAACAAAATTTTTCAAGATGTTTGGCTCATATGTCAAAAATGAATTTGGTAGGTTTATTATAGTCATAGATTAATTATTAAAAAATTAAATAATAATTATCATTACATAATTATCATTTTAATACCTAAATTTTAACTTTAAAACTAACTATTAAAGATAGTTATGAAAAATGAGATATGCTGCAATCATAGAGATGGTAGGTCGTACGTACACATGAGTAACATTTTCATTTTTCAACTCTTATTATGGAAAAAAGATAAATACTATTTTATCTTTAAAAAATTATAATTACATCATTACTAACATTATTTTATTTAAATAAACTTACATATAACATTTATTTGATGTGGTGATGACAAATGAATCACAACACTTCATAGAGGTGGTAGTCCACACATATGCACAAATGACGTTATCATTATCTAGTGAATGGAAATGTAACAGAGTAAATGAAATATTATATTTTCAGAATTATAAATATTTCATTAATATAATTTATGAAAATTTATATTAAATCCATAATTGTAACTATCAATGAGTGGCAGTGACAGAAAACGAATTACATTGGTTCGTGAGTTGGTAGTATGCTAAGCACATAAATGGCCATTTTATTTCGCATTTGATAGATGAGGAGATAGATTTGAGTGATTAACTTAACTAAATAACATCAAATTATATTTGAGATACTTTTTTATCATTTTACCATGTTTAAAAAATATTTTAATGTGGTATAAGAAGAAATAAAATGAAAATTCTTGGTTAAGAAATATACCTCTACTTTGGACAATATCATAAATTTTGCACCAAAATATTTCTTAGTTTGGTTTTATGATAAAAAACGCCTCAAAAAATGTTTTAGAATGTAAGGAATGGATTTGGGTAGGTATTGGATCAACCAAAAGGCTTCATAATTAAGAACAATAATTGAGAGGAGATGCCCATTTATAATAGAATGAAGGGACACACTTGGAATTTCATAAAGTATTAAATTAATATAAATTAATTTTTAAAATCAAATATTTCTAAATTTATGATATTATAATATAAGATGATTATTATTCTAAATACACTCATAAAATAAAATTTCTACACGTTAATATTTTATTTTTTACCCATGTAGTTTTATTTTAACTCTTTATTAATCCTTTTGACAGTTACGGTGATATAAATGTTTTTTTTACTCTTTTGGTATTAATATATTTACTATAAATAAAACAATATCCTATAAATGGTCCATGGTGGATATTTTAAAACATATACCAATTAGTAGGATGAATATAGTATTTTTATGAATTTTAAATCATTTAATAAAATATTATTTATTACAAAATATCCTTAATGTCATTTTTGGAACTATTCATATAATTTTACTTTGAAAATATCATAAAAGTAATGTAATTTATAATATAACCATTCAAAAATAAATAAAATTTTCTATTTACCTATACACTTTTTTTATCAAAAAAATTCATTAAAATTATATTTTTTTTATTTTTTTTAAATCGTTTATTTTCTTTTATTGTTTATTAAATAAATATTTCATAGATATCTCTTAACAATTTATGTTAATTGTTTCATCACTAAAAATTAGGAATTAATTACCATGATAGATAAAAATAAGTTATCAATGAAATTAAAATTTATAATTTAACATACCTTCTTTTTGTCCCAATGTCAACAATTAAAAGATAATAAGTCAAAGAGAATGAAATTTTTGACTTTTAATTACATAAAATATTATAATGATAAAAATCATAGTGAGATGGAAAAAATGCCATATATTCATATTTTGGATGATTATGGATAAAATATAATCATCCAATAATATTAGTTCAAGCATTAGGGTTACTTTCTAATCCTTATTACATTATATTTACCCTTAATCAACCCATTTTACATTTATTGTGGAAACTAAATTTACATTGCTTACTATTAATAATGACTAAAAATAAAAGTTAATATGTATAAAATTTGAACCTCATGATTCAAAAAAAATTATATTTTTTCAAGATTCAAAATATTTAAGTAAAAAAATTAATTTAAAATTAAGCCCTTATGATGTGAATAAACAAATTTTAGAAAAATGTCTTTTTAGGTGAAAAAATGAAACTATATTAAAATTAAAATTAATTATTGAGACTATAACGAGATTATGTTTTATAAAAATTAAATAAAGAAATTTTAAAATTAATCAAAAATATAATTTTCATTTAAAATAAAATTTAGGTTTCAATAAAAATCAATATATTTCACTATTCATTATAAATAAAAAATTTGAAAAAAATAATCAAAAAATCATCTTAAGATAATTTTGAAATGATGAACCCAAAATTTAAATTAATTTTTTCAAATTAAAATTTTATAATATTGAAATAAATCCTTTAAATAAAAAATATAATGCATAAAAACTAAAAATGGTTATAAATAAGGTTTTTTTCCTTTTGACTAAAAAATACCTCATATTATTATAATAAATATAAATTAATAAAATGTAATTAAAATATTTTAAAATGATTTCTCTAAACATTACATGGGTGGTTTGATTACTCCTCCATTTTGGAAATTACAACCTCTCAATTTTATTCATCACTTAAACAATTAGGGATATTTTTCCCTCTAATAATTTTCATATTCCCATGATCACCTACCTTGAAAGAAGGATCTTTCCCTTAATTATCTATACAAATTTTCTACCTGCTCTTAGCTATCCTCATATGTTACTAAATCACATTCACCTTTTCAACCATTTCCTCTTCCAACTATAGCCCCATAAACTTCATTTATCCCACTTCATCCAAAAAATATTGAGTATAGCATATCTTTCCATATAATGCCTAAAAAGGTTTCGCATATATACTAGAATGAAAACTTTTATTATAATAAGACTAAACTGATGAGAGATATTTATCCAGACATCCCTAGTGATACATTGAATAATAATGAATCATTTATTCCATTGCATGAATCATTCACTCATACATTCCATCATATTGAGGATGAAAAGAAGTAATGAAATTTACTTTAGTAACCAATGAAAAGTCCTTTCCAAAAATTTAAAATGAACCTAGGATCATGGTCAGATTCAATGGAGAGAGGATTTCCATGTAACCAGACTATATTCTTAAAGTGTTTCTGAAAACGTTTATCTGAAGACATGGTTTCTAGAATTGGAAGTAAATATGTATATTTAGTTAATCAATAAACAATAACCCAAATAACCTTATAACATTTGGATGTATTTTATAATAAAACAATGAAATCCATTGATATGTTTTCCCATTTTCATTATGGTTCTAGAAAAGGAAAAAAATCCCCTTCAATAATTATCATTCTTCTTTAACCTTTTGGAAATTCAAATATTTCATAGTAAATTCAGAAATATCTTTTTTCATTCCATACCACCAGTAATACTCTTGAAGGTCTCTATATATATCAATGATTCCATGATTAATGGAAAATAGGGAACTTTGAGCTTCACTCAGTAATTCTCTCTTCAACTGAGAATCACAAGTCCAAAATAATATTATTTCGAATATTATAAGACCTTATTCATCAACAGTAAACTATGGAAGCTTACATTTCATAATATATTTTACCTTTTCCTGTAAAACAAGATTCTACTTATAAGATTTCTTAATTCTTTCTAATAGATATGATTATACTAACACCAAAAACAAAACAAAAAAAATTCATGCATTCATAATTTCAAGCCCAAAATTAATTAAATCATTAACCACTGGGTTATATTCTAAAATAACATGTTTAATGTATAATTATTTTCCCAAATCAAAAAATAAGATACTTTTTTTTTATTTTCTAGACTGTTAATGAATCATGCAGTCATAATCCATAATCAGTTCCAACTATCTTATATGGCTCATGTTCAACTCTTTCTGGGTAAATATATACATCAAACTTTGGTAATTAGTATATATTTCACATTTTACTACATATAAATGATGCCTCCATATTTTTAAATAAAATACTGCATAATATAATGCAATGTAATGTGTAGGATAATTTAACACATTAGTATTCAGTTTCCATGAATCATAAGAAATTACCTTAAAATTCTTCAATAGGAGACAACTAAGACACTTCAAATAAGAATCGTTGTAGATGAAAAATTAACCATTTATAGGTGGGGGAAATAAGATCATTCACCAATAAAAATTTTAGTTCCTAAAAATAGTCATTAAATTCTTTATTCTAGCTCAATTTAACTCCATTTAGATTTAACATATTTAATGGGATATATAACTAAGAAAATATTTCAACAAACTGCTAGTGGTAACCCACTAATCCCAAAAAACTATGAATCTCTATGAAATTTATTGGTCTTATACAATCATCAATGAATTAGTTTTAGTAGGTTCAATAGTAATTCCATATTTAGATTCAATATAACCAATGAAAAAAATATTGCAAAAAAATTAAGACTTACTAAATTTTCATTATAAATTTTTTTATATAACTTTTAAAAAAAATAAATATGAGTTGTCTTTCATAATAATCATGACTTTTAAAATATACCAATATGACCACAATAAACATAACCAAAAACTTCTCTAAATAATCATGAAAAACTATATTCATAATATTTATAAATACATTTGGTGAATTGGGAAACCAAAAGGTTGTAACTTCAAACTCATATTGCCCATATCTAGTCTGAAATTACATCTTTTAAATATCATCCTTTTTAGCATTCAACTGATTATACCCCGATCCAAGATCAATCTTTAAAACGTACTACACTCCCTTAATCTAAACAAAAAAACATTGATATGAGGCAAGGAGTAATTTTTATTAAATGTAATGTCCTCCAATGATTTATAATCAATAAAAAGTCTCATTGAACTATAATTATTTTTAAAAAATAAAACTATATTTCTCCAAGGTGAAGTGATTGGGTGAATAAAACCGTAATCTAGAAACTCCTACAACTGATTTTTCAATTACAAAAGTCCTACTTGATCCATTATATAAGGTTGTTTTGAAATATTCATATCATCAAGAACTAATTCTAGTGTAAATTTAACTTACTATTTAGGAATGAAACTTGTAAAATCATCATAAAATACATCCATAAATTCAATATCTATTATGAAATCATTAATCTAAAGAGATTATTTATTTTAAAAACCATGATATAGGTAACTTTTGTTATCATCCCTAGTCAATTTCACAGCTTCTTGATAGGATATCAAATATATGAAATAATTGGATAACACATTCTTGGATCCTTAAACTATCCTATCATGATAAACTAAAATTCAGTCCATACCCGAAATGATATCAAACTCTACAATGCGTAGTTCAAAAAGATTCATATGAAAGGACATCATACTAATAACAGTAGGAACATTCTTATAAATCATTCTGGATTTAATTATTCCTTCAAGAGTTTTCACCCAAAATTTAATCTTCTTTTCATCAGTTGATATTCCCATTTTAAATGAAATAATATCTTAAATAAAGAAATATAAATATCTATAGTCAAACAAAACATTATAATAATTTTAATTATCAATTAATATACCTATGACTACTTCATTTGATGGACCAACATCAAATGTGGTTGTAGTAAATGATTTTTCCACCATTTTTATGTTCGGTATTGATGATTCCAAGCTTAAGAAACTAAATTTGGACATAAGACAACATAATAACCTAACTCATTCCAATTAAAAAATCTTATTTTTGGATTCTGATTATGTTTTTATCATTTTTCTAATAGTCAAATGCCACATGTCCAAACTTTCCACATCAAAAACCAATCCCATATTTTATAAGACATTATCTTAGATTTTTTAGCACACTTATCACAAGAATGGAACTTTATTTTCCTACAACTATATTTCTTTGATGGATGATTCCTCATTTCCTGCTATCTAGAACTCTTATTCATCTCATTTTCATGGGATACATAATCATTAGCAAAATCCATTTCTCCCTTCTCAGAACATAGAACATGTTTATCAAAACTTTTTAATTCATTGGATTCCAATTCACTTTGATATCTTGTTTTTAAACTTGTGTAAAAACAATTAATTTTACTATCAAGATCCTAGATGAAGTTTATGACAAACCTCTCTAATTGGGTGAAGTTTTATCCATAAATGGTTATAGAATAATCCTTTTTTTCTCAATATAAATAATTGTTTTTCCATTATTAGATGAAAAACATTAGGAAAATATTTCTTGAGGAAAATATTCTTAAATTCATCTCATTCCATGTCATCAATATCTTATCATTATCTTATATTCTTAATATTTGACAACAACGAGTCTGATTCTCCTTCAAAAGGATAAATAGAATTGGTTACCTTGTGATTATCTAAACTTTCCAAGACTTCACATTTCTTATCTAAGGATTAATTCTATATTTTTACTATCATAGGGTCAGATGATCCACTGAATTTTTGAGGGTGTTTTTTTATAAAATGCTCTACAATAGACATGTTCTTCTATGGAGGTCATAGTGTCTCTCTCTCATTGATACCAACACCATTTATTGCTTGTGTAAAATGAGTCATACCTACAAAAAACTACTATGTTTCAATTCAAACCATTTAGGGCCACTGATTTGGAAGGATTTTTTCCCCTTGGCTCCTTCCTAGTTCATCTTCCATATTTATTCTTTGGAAAGTCATTCTAAATATATATAGTTTAGATAAATAAATAGGGTAAATTTTATGTAGCCTTAAACATTACATATTCTAGTGTATTTAGACTATAATTCACCTTCTCGCATTCCCAAATATCATTATTGTTTAGTGTTTTAGAGAGTTAGGTCGTAACCCTTACATAAGAAACCCAAATATTATAAATTTTACACATCTATTCAATATCAATTTTTCCCATAAAACAAAACATTTAAAAATAATCATGTTTTTTCCTATAAAATCTTCATAGCATTTAACATGACTTATTATTTTATCTAACCCATTCTTAAACCCTATGAAAAAAAATTTAAAATGTGGGGTGAGAACAAAAATTTGAATAAGGACATAAAAATAATAAATAATCTCATTTGTATATTTTAAAACCATGAGATCAAAAAATGGAGTTTTTTTGACATAATAAACCTTAAGCTAAAATAATCAATTACTTACCAATGAAAATAGCTATCTACCCAATATTCTTCCAAAACTAATTTATATCGAAACATATCAAAAAATCATTATCATGAGGGTTTATTCGAAAACATGAGAACCCATGAAAATTATTTTCATACAAACATACTTTTTACCCTAAAATGGAATAACCATTTCTTTAAATAAATGATGATTGTCTTAGATTTTTAAATCAAATGATTTCCATAAAAACTCATGAGAAAGAATAGAAATTTTATATATATTTCTTGGTATGTTGTATTTATAAATCTCTTAAATAAAACATAAAATTAGAATAACTATATGGTTGGCTTCTAACATAATTCTCCAAAAAAAACATAACCATTACCCAATGCATTTGGGCATTATTTGGGTGCACCCATCATATAAGTTATAACAAGATCACTGGTCATCATGTTTTATGTAAATATCAGCCATAATCATAAACAATTTAAAAGGACCATATCATGAATAAAACATATTTATCATTCTCTTTTTCCATCATAAAACCCTTGAAAATTTCTTTTAAACCCGTATGTAAATCACTTTTTAATATGGAAATATCCTTTCATTTTAAAACCCCATTCTCAAAAATAAAAACCCCAAAATAAATGGAAATAGGGTTTTTATTTTAAGAAAACAAAAAATATTGTAAAAGTGTCTAGAAATAAAATAATGGTTATAGTGGAAGGAAAATCTATTGACCTCTTATATGTTACAATTGAACATTTATTTTGTCTTTTATAAAGAACATAAAAAAATTGTAAAAATTATCCATTTGAAAACCATTGAAAAAATTAAAAATGGACATAAAATTTAATTTTTGATTATTTTATATCCATATAGATACATTCATAAGATATTTTTTAAAATATTTACATGGAATAAAATTTTTTGAAACAAAACTTTCATAGAGGATTTTTTTAAAGAATGTCCCTTACCTTGAGTCCAACTCATCACATTTATTCATTATCTTCTTGAACGAAATTTTGATGCCAATTATATAATTTCCTAAAAACATTTTTCTAGTTCATTATTAATTTATTTTATTTACTACCATGTTATATATAATTACTTAATCAATTAATTTCACATTAGATGTTTTGAAGATGTTCAGAACACATATCAAAAATGAATTCAGTGGGTTTAATATGGTCAAATATGTCACTATTCCATCATATCTAGATTAAAAATCATGAAACAATTATCTTTTTTCTATATCAATTATAATTTTAAAACCAACCATGAAATATAGTTATGATAAATGAAATATGATACAATCATAGAGACAGTGGGCCATATATATGATTGAGTAACAATTTAATTTTAAACGATTATTATAAAAAAAGAATATGAATTATTTTATCATTAAATACTGATATTTATATCATTAATAAAATATTATTTCATTAAATATACTTATATATACCATTCATGTGATGTGGTAATGAAAAACGAATCGCATCACTTCCTGGAGGTCATAGTCTACACCTATGCACAAACGTCGTTATCATTTCCAATGAAGAAAAAGGTAAGAAAGTAAATGATTTATTATCTCATCAGAATGATAATTATTTCATTAATATAATATATATATATATATATAACCAATAATTATAACCATACATGATAGTATGTGATGGAAAATTAATTACATCGATTCGTGAGGTTGTAGTCTGTCGTACACATGATTGAAGTTTTCATTTCCCATTTGATGGAAGAGGAGATAGATATAGGTGATTACATTTAAATAGTAACATATAAGTATATGGAATATATTATTTTATTCTTTAATTATTTTATAAGAATATTTGAAAGTTGTGTAAGAAGAAATTAATCGAAAATATGTGGTTAAGATCTATATCCTTTTATTGGACAACCAATTAAAGTTTACACCAAAAGCTTTTGTAGGTTGGTTGTATGATCAAAAAATGGCCTCTATGACATTTTCATGGATTTAAATATGTTATTTTAGAATATTTTGTCTAAGTAAATAGTTTTTAATATTATTTAAATTGGAATATGAGGTTCCCTTTTATAATAAAGGGGAAGGTCACTCTTGGAATTTCATAAAGTATTAAATTAATATAAAATAAATTTATTATTAAAATGGATCCAAATTGATAATATTATAATATAAGATGATACTCAATCTAAATACTATCATAAAATAAAAAATTTACATGTTTATAATATATTGTTACCCTTCTTTTTGGTTATAACCCTTCATTAACTGTTTTAGCAATTACAATGATATCAATTTTTTTCACTCGTAATGGGTTAATATTGTTACTAAAAAAAAATTTGACTATAACTAGATTTTTATATATTTTAAAACATATCTTATTAAATTTTATGAATATATTTTTCTCATTTATTTTAAATCATTTAATAAAATATCAATTATTATATAATATCATTAATATCATTTTTTTTAACTATTCATTTAATTTTTCTATGAAATTATAATGAAATCAAAAGAATTTATCCTTTCACACATAACTAAAATTATATATCAACCAATAAACAGTTTATAACAAAATAATTAATTCAAATTGTATTCATTTTAATGTTTCTAAAATCATTTATTTTATTTTTCTTTTAATTAAATAAATATTTTGTTGGTGTTGTGCTAGTATTTAAGGTTTTTTTTCTCACTAAAAATTAAGAATAAATTACCATGATAAATAAAAAAAAATTATCCTAAAAATTTAGTATTTATAACTGAAAATACCATCTTTCTACTCTTATTTCAAAAATTTAAAGATAATAAAACAAAGTGAATGACATTTTTTACTTTGCTTTACATAAAATATTATAGAAGTAAAAAACATGGAAAAATGGAAACAAAAGGACATATATTAATAGTTTGTATGATTATTAAAAACTATATTCATTAAATAAAATTAAAGAAAGTGTTAGGGTTAATTTATAGTCCTTATAACTTTATTTTTCCCCTTAATTAACTCCATTTATCTTTACCATGGTAGAAAATTTTAATATGATTACTATATAAAATAATTAAAACTAAAATAGAAATATTTACCAAATTTATAAATCATGATTCCAAATAAAGAATACATTTTTCATTGTTCAAAAAAAATAAGTGGTAGAATGTAATTTAAAATTAATCTCTCAAAATGTGTTGAAAAACAGTTTTTCAGAAAAATCCATTTTTGAGTATGAAAAATGTTTTTATAGTAAATACATGTATAAAATTCATTCCAAATTCTATAATCATATTTTATTTAATAAAAAGTATCTAATAAATTTTAAAAATAATCCCAAAAAATTACATTAAAATAAAATGCACTTTTTCATAAAACTCAATATTTTTCATTATTCATTGAAGTAAAACTTTTTATAAAATTATAAAAAAAACTCTCCAAATATAATTTTGAAATGCTAAATAAAAAATGAAATTCATTTTTTCCAATTCAAAATCTATAATATTAAAATTAAATTAAAAAATATTATTTTTTTCATGTATTGTTTTTAGAATATTATTTGAATTATTTTCAGAGCTAGGATCTAAGATGGAGTAATATTTTGAGGCCCGCTATTTCTAGAATTAATTTTTAAACTATTTTTAATATATTAAATGCATGTGCATGTTATTTTCCTTAAAAAGTGTAATAACTCTTACATGAAGGCATAAATTAAAAATATAAGTCGACATTGAGTTCAAAGGATGGTTTTCACCCTAAGAATGATATAACCTTGGAATGCAACAAATGTTTAGGTTGGGGCTTGGTCATGGGTAGACATTTAAATAAATTATTTGAATAAATTATTATATTTAATTAAAACTCCATGACCTAATAATTCTCCTATATAAACACTCTTCTGGATAATTTTCAAGGTTATTTTCATAACGTTGTATATTTTAGAGGAGCCATTTGAAACCATTGGAGGAGCTTCTATTAGAAATTGATGACCATATCATGGATCATAGATTGGTGTATGAAAAAACTCTAAGATATCACCAGTGAAAATGTCTCAGAATCATTATTCACCAGTGATTGATCTAAAACTATATGGGATGTTGTTTTATTTGGATTATTTCATTTTATTATTTCTATGATTAATGTGAATCAATCGAACAACTGATTAATTCAGTGATTGATCATATTTTGGGAATAGGATTATCTGTAGGGATTATTGGGGAATTGTCTATTTAATTTAGATCTTTGTTTCTTTATAATGTCAAACAATCGAGTCCAATCAAACATATCCTAGGTTCGTCACTCTTTTTTTATTTCTCCAATTTATCCAACCATATTTTGTGTGATCATAAGTGGATTTAGTTTTGGCCTCTAGTTCAACAAATACTGAATAACCAATCATTGTGAACCAATTTCTTGGTGTTGCAAATTTATATCGCAGATCCAGGTTTGGATCGATGATGAGATCGAGCTGAAATGATGGTGGCATTGGATCTGGATTAGTCTGATGATCCCCATTCTTCCCAGTTGGATGCATATTAGAGATGATATAAATGACAACATATCCCCATGTGAATCGGATGGCTAGATTCTAGAAAACAGTGACATAAAGGACCAGAAGATATCCTCCTTTTTTATTGGTGTGATTCATGGCCATATCGGAGGTTGGAAGATCAGATGATGATATGTGAACTAGATCTGAGATTCTAGAAAAACTCAGGTCAAACATCATATAATACAAAGTTACATGCCATGTGGGACCTCCTAGTGTAGTACTAGGGTTTCTATGAGAAGTAAAATGTCACACGAAGTGAGACCCTTACTTGGTGAATCTAAGTGTTTTAAGGAAGATATATGAACATAGGCATGGCTAGCTGTACATAGTCATGGCCATCCATAAAGGGACACATATATGAGTATATGGGCTCGGAAATATTGTGTACTTTGGAATGAACATGGACACATGCATGGTCTAGAATACTTTTTTAGGACCCGGTGCTAAAGGGGTGCACTAAGTAACCATTCAAAGAAGGATTGAATCCCATGTCCTCTTCAACATGGAAAAATTTCATTAGGTTGTATTCCCTTGATCTATTCCTTAATGTTTTAGTATGGTATCGAATCCTATACATAGTATGGTGATCCCTTCATAGGGACTTCAGTCTTGGATAGAGTTGTTGGAATCCTTTTGTGATTCCTAGAGTGAGATCCTCTATTATAATATTTGCCCAACGTAGAATTATTGGTATTTTTATGACCAACACAACTTAGGTTCCAATTCATTACTTATCGTATTATTCCTAATTGATTTTGTATTATACCCCATGTCCTTTGGTGTGATCCTCATTTGTTTATCATTCTCTTCTGACTTCTAGCATGTACTTCGTATAGCAAGACCTAAGGATCATGACCACTCATATAGGTATCATCGGTTCTATCTAACTCTTGCAATTTTTTCTCTTAGATGAGTGCTCTGTTGAACCTTGAAGCAAGAATCATAGTTGAGAATTATTATTATGAAATTACATTAAGACTATGTTTCTTTGTTGAGTATATCTGGATATTATTTTTTATATTGGTTATAAACACATACCTCTGATGAGATAATGGTTATTCTTGATGTCATATGCTTAGTGATCTTGGGATTTCATGCTGGGTATTACTATATTCACTCCTACATGGGATTTTCCAACATATTTCAATTCTTATGGAGACAATCAACCTTTTTATGGAATCCTAGAGGGACCAAGACTAGACGGGCCTTAGTTATCCAGATAGACTGAGGTGTGTTCCCGCAGTGTCATTTGATAGCAGTCCTCACCCACTTTATAGGTTAAAATTTTTTAGTTTATTTTTTGGACTTTTATTTGGACCTTTTTTATTTTTAGTACTTGTTAACATACTCTGATGGTGGTATTTTATATCTATGCATACATGGTTATCAGTTGTTTTACATTTCAGAATTTTATGGGCTAAAAGGTGTGTGTGTGTGTGTGTGTGTTTAGTTAAATTAGGTTTAGTCCTTCCATTTTAGTGATATATATACTCAGTGATAGTCTTTGGGCCCTGTCCTATTAGAGGCAAGCCTGGGTTAGTTGTGACATGGGCATCGTTGGGATGGGTTGTTACATAGTGGTATCAGTGCAGTCGATTCTACCTTAGGACCAGAGTCTGTGAGAATGGATTAGGGAAACAATGTTAAGTGTCTTGAATTTTTATTTTAGACAAAGGACTCTATTTTTAGTGTGATAGTTGACATATACACACACCAGTAATTTGATAACCAGCTTTTCAACTCGATACATATAACACCCGAATATTTTTTTTGAATTATTTTCATTAAATAATTTTAATTATTATATAGCTTCCATTGCACATAATCATGAGTTTAAACTAACTAAGATACACCCTTAGTTTAAACTGGACGTTTTATCCTATGTTTTAGGATACAGGGAACAAATATAACTAACCAATAAAAATGTATGTTTAATTCATTGGCTACCAATTATTTATGAAACATATAAATAAATTATATATTTTTATTTCTATTTTTATATTAGTATATTGAGTGAATTATTATTATTAAATGGAATTAGTTTAATATATATGTTATATTATTAATAAAAAAACAATATTTATCCAATAGATATTTTTGTCTTCGGTTATTAACAAACTATTTTTGATGTTTAAAAACATATATTTTTAAAAAGGGTAATTTTTCTTCTTTTAAAGGTAAACCCATTTTAAATTAATATTTTGACACATTAGAAATTTTTATATGAAAACATAATCATTTTATTTGGAAGTGGGATATAAAATTTTACTTAAGATAATTTTTCTGATAATTTTCAAGTTTTGATGAATAGTAAAAATACAATAAATTTTAATAGAAAACAACTTTTGACATCAAAATATTTCATATCATTAAATAATAATATTGAATGTTTTTAAAGTATAAATAAAATATATTTTTACCATTTTATATAATTTATATCATTATATTTAATATTAAATTGAATTCAATTGTAAAAAATATTTCAATCTTTTGTAATGTTTCAACTTTTAAAATCTGGTCTCTCTTTCAAAAAATGGGATTAATTTTAAATTAATTACTACAACTTTTGTGATTTTAAATTTGAAAAATTGATTCCATATTTTTATTCAGTAGGACCAAATTATTCAAATACCTTCTTTTTATTTTTGGGTATTATGAATAGTAACTTTGAAATTTTTTATTAATACGGTAAAAGGGTAAATCGGGTAATTAAGGGTAAATATAATATTATAAAATTACCCTAAAACTTGTCATAATATCATTGTATGAGTTTTTTTCAACCTAGATCATCCTTAGGTTGAAGTGGATTCCTTTGGAAGCCACTTGGATGATATTAGGACATTTAATTTATTTTATTTAAAGAAAAGTTAAATATGTCTTACTCAGATATTAATAACTAAATAATTTTTAATATAATATTATATAGAAGATAAATTCTACTATAAATTCTCATTTTAAAGATAAAATGTTTTTCTTTATCATAATAATTTATTTTTAATTTTTTGTAAATAAATAATTACTTTAAAGACTTATACTTTAATGATGAACAAATTATTTAATTGATGATAATTCAATAAAATAATTATTATTAATGTGTTAATAACAATTAAAAGACCAAAACACATGACCAAATATTATTGGTCAAGTATATCATGACCATAAACATTAAATTGATGGGTTACTTACCATTTGGATCCTTATATAAGAGATTATGAGACTTAAATAATTTAATTTAAAGTAGTAATAAACTTGTCACATTCATGTTTCATAATTATAACATTTTTAATAAGGGATTATATAGAATTTATATATTATTATAAATATTATTATGAAATATATATTATTTATCTTTTTTGTAGTATTTTATTCTTAATTTTTATTCAAAAAATAATCATATTAAATAATTATACAAAACTATTATAATAGTTATTTTAGTAAGGGAAATATCAAATAATTGATATTAAAAAAATTACAATAAATATTATTTTGTTTAATTAATATGACCAATGGATTTTCTATATGAACATGACAACTTATTAATATATTACATTTTTTTGAAGTTAACTTGTTATCTTAATATTTTTTAAAATGAATGAATTGAATATTGTCAAAATTGACACTATTGATTATTTTTCATAATAATGTTTCATTAAATTATATAAAAATATTAAAACATTCTTAAAAATATATAATAATTTTTATATGTGATAAAATGTTATGATTTATTTATTTGTGGTCAGATTTACTTGAAATAAGTAAATATTTCACCCTTTTAATTTTAAAATATTTGATACCCTTGTTAACAATTAAATCTAATAACTAAGTGTTAATTAAAATGATAAGGTTTAAATAAATAGAAAAACTTGTCTAAATTTTTTTTTTTGATTATATCACAACCCTATATCATCTAATATTTTAAATTGGGACATTTTTGAGGTTTTTGGATGTGTTTTTATTTTATTATAAATTAATATTTTTAGAGATCCCAAAAATTCCCCCCACCTTAATTAAAAAAAGGCACTCCTCCCTCAGCTCTTCACTTCAAGTTATGACATAAATCTCAGCCATCCCCTGACCTTTTCATTTATAAACATTAATATTTACATTATAGAGATTTTAGTCTTCCTCAGAGACCAAATCTAGTTCTTTAAGAGGGTATTTAAAGGGAGAACATTGAAGAAGAGGTAATACCCTCTACTGATTTTTTCAAACTTATTTCTTATTCTACTTTCTCTTAATGAGTTGTTTCATTATAAAGTTAAAACTCCAGTATAACATATATACTAAGATGTTATTATAATTATGAGACAACCCTATTCCATCTTCTATCTATCCTATGAAAAATATAACCACCACACGTTCGTGCGTACGACTTACCATCTCCACACTGTGGTGTAATCTGATTTTCACCACCACCATACTAGGATGAATATAATGATGGAAATAATAACTATATATTATTATTATAACATTATTCTTATTCCTAATTATTATACACTATCCACATAAATACCACTCAACAATTAGGGGAATGATATCATCGCTCATGCGTACGTATGACCTATCATCTCCCGGATGCGATGTAATTCATTATAAATGATATTCATTAAATAAGGATTATATATATGAATATAAATATAAAATATGATGTATATTATAAAAATATAATTCTTCTAATGATATAACTATGTTTTTCCTCTAAGGCGGTGTGTTTATGAGTTTGGGGAAAATGCAAAGAATGTCCCGATGGGTGACGAGAATTCAACTATTATTAGAGAAATTTTCTCATCACCACCATTGTTTCAACACTATTTGAATCATTATCCTTTATGGGGAACATTATTTACCTTTCAGGGACTGGTCAGTTTATTCCTATCACATTATAAAGAAGGTTCCATAGTCAACTAGTCTCAACGGGCGATTTCATGGGGTTAAGTATTTGTGTATTAGGTCCTCTTAGGATATGTCTTCCTCAGATGGCCTCCAACGAGTTTATTTATAGAGCCAAAAACACCCAAAGATCCTAGTATCCCTAATTCATAGACCTACATTCCAAAGGCAGACACTCATTGGATGAATATTTGGCTAACGACGCTTAAGGAATCACTTGGTCGGGAGGATGGGAGGTCAGACTCATAGCACCCTTTTGGGGGGGAATTATTTCTTAGTATGGGACTCACTTATAGATTTAAGTTGTGTTCATATGTTTATGAATACATGGTTAATTCATGAAGAGTATATCCATGGGCTACCCCTGGTTTTCAGGATCATCATAGATATACATCAATCTTATTCTACAAAGGCAATGATGACTAAATCCATTTAATAAGGCATTATATATTTTACCATCATCCAGGAGGTGAGAAAGGTGATTTGATGTTGGGATCAGGCCCATAAGATAGGCTTTCTACATATCCCTGAGAGAGTAATCAGATCCCACGTAGTTTGGTTAGCTTGCATCTTGGACCTTGGAGGAGACCCATTTATTGGGGGCATAATTAGGGTTGACCCGTTTAGAAGGGAACCCATTTTGAGCATGGGAATTCAAGAAGGCATCTAATATATCCTTGTTTGAACATGAATTAGTGTTCTCTTAGTTCATGATGGTTTGGGTCTTTTGCATGCAAGCTACCCATTTGAGGAGACATGATTGGGTGGACCCTTTCAGGATGGCACCCTTTTGAGCATGGGCCTTCAAGAAGGCATCCTTTATATCCATGTTTGACCAGGAATCAGAGTTCTCATAGTTCAAGATGTTAGGTTGATTGTGTGGATATTTTAATCATACCAAATCTCTAATCCCATGTGAGTCATACATGGTGTGAGAAAAAATAGAATGTGAGAGATTTACCAAACCACACATCTTCTCTTCCATTGATGGAATACATCAACCATACTATGAAATAGGTTGATGAAATGGTGGGAGAGGGTATGGAGAGATGAACCTTTCAATATGGGATGACATTTGAGGTAATGTGGCTCAACCTCCAAAATATTAGGGACTTGAATTAGTGGGATTTCCCTAGAGATTCCATATGGGGTATACAATAATTTAAAGTCTTGTATCTTTGATAATGGTATCACAATTTAATGTTGTGTAGTAGGTAAAAGTTCCATTCAATTTATTTCCATGTGTATAAGACTATTCGGGGTCTTGTAATTTAGGGTCATATGATGAGGACCACTTTTTATAGAAACCGTGATTAACTAGAGGAAAATAAAGTTTGGATATTCTGACTTGCCTCAAACATGAGAGGGATAGAATGTCTAAACCATGATTATGGAGGATATCAGATCAAGATAAATGATATGAGGCATGGAATCCATTGAGACATACAAAGGTAGGAGAGGACTCTCTTGAGGATATATTTGCCTTTGGATGACATCCATTTTGTGGGAAACATATGTAGAACCATCAGAGCATGATATTCATAGTCAAACCAAGGTGTCCGTAGGACACTGGCATTCCACTTCTAATAGTTGGGGATATTTATGAAAATATAATATCACCCAGCATACTAATTTTAAAGTCATACAGCTTGGGTGATGGCATCACAGTTTAATTTCATTTTTCATGGCCTAATACCATACATTTTAACGTCATGTGGTTAGGTTGATAACTCATAGTTTATGGTCATAGAGTTTTCCCCATTTGTTATTGAATCCATGATTAGATGTAGGATAATCATGTTTGGATGTTCATACATGCCTTTAACATGATAGGGAAGGAAAGTGTAAACTGTGACTCTAGGGATTCTCGGATCAGGAGAAATGATATGGGGCATAGAATCCATTGATGCATATAGAGGTAGTAAAGGACTCTTCTAAGGAAGAATTTACCTTTGTTTGACGGTAATTTTGTAGGCAACATATGCAGAGCCACCAGGGCATGATATGCATAGTCAAACAATGGTGTTCATAGGACACTATCCTTCCGCTTCTAATGGCCATGGAGGTTTATGAGGATTACGAATCACCGGATACACAGAGTTTGATGTATAGAAAGGTTGTGGCTGGGAATTTAAGAAACATTCAGGCTATGATTGTCCATGGAGTACTAGGTCAACTAGGTATAAGAGGCAGGTTACAGGGTTTTATGAGGTTCATGAGGAATGTATCATCTCATGGTATTTAAGGGAAGAATGTTTGAGTGGTATAAGGGTGTAATGTAAAATATCATCGACCTTGCCCAAAAAGTTCATGGTGAGACCCTCCACTTTCCATGGGGTTCAGTGATGGTAGCGAAGGAAGAGATCCATGACTGTATCCCGACACTGATCACAAGTAGCAGTGCGGGGGCGTATCCCTACAGTATGGACCAGTGGGTGTGAAATTTTTCCTGTATAGGGTTGTCTTCATATGAGTTGTCAGTGTTGGAACATCTACATAAGAGCTGGCCGCGAACTGTCTATCCACATAGGGAGCTGTTTGTAATGGAGCGGGCCGTGTAAGATGGTACCTCGACTATTTTTATCATAGGATCATCTGCGAACCATTTTCTAGATATGATCCAGCCACAAACTATTTTTTGCAAATGGGTGTCTGTGTACTGCATTCTGCATAGGGATTCAGCAAAGCATTTCCACGAAAGGGTCATCCGCGTACTATGTTTCCCACATAGGGAGTCCTCGCACCATATTTTTTATATATATTTTTTATTGGTTTGTTGATTGGTTGTTGAGGTATTCTGAATACTATTTGCAGGAAGGAGTTTTATGAAGGGCCACCCACATATGGTTTGTGGGATGGATTCTGAAAACTTATTATAGTTCAGAGGATGGAATCTGAAAAATGATTTGGATATAGGACGGAATCTTGTGAACTGCTTTGGGTGTGGGAGAAATTTCTCCAGCACCCTCTATGTTCTTCTTCCCCTTTTCACCCTTCTCAGAGCTCTCTCTCTGTCTTCTTTCACCCCTATCTTTCAGTTCCCCTAGTAGTCCTTATATAGAGTGTCAAGGGAGCATTAATTTTGATTCACACGACACCTTTTGTGGAAGACAATAGAGGAAATCTAGCATGTGTATGACTTAGTCAACCAAAATATTTGGAGGTTCGGGATGTTTCTAGCTTCTTCTTATCTGTAACCCCATCATTCATGGGGATGGTGTGCAGGGCATACCTCTGTTGGATTCTCTCCAGTGAAAATGGTTCGCGGCATCTTTGGTTCATGGGTGGAAATTCACCACGAACAGATTCATTCGCAGGCCAACTCCTTGTGGGTCAGCACCTCATAGGCCTTCCATGTACCAATGGTTTTCAGTTTGTGCCTTCTACAAACCTTTCCCATTAATCATTATTCATAGATGCTTGGGTCCTTTTCCAAACCTAATTTCTTCACTTTTCTCCTCAATGTTTCAATCAAACATGAATCCATCTTCTTTACCAAACTTGTGGGAGTATTTTCATTCCCATTTATAAATTTTCATGACCCTAAATACTATAACCTAAGAATAGGAACAATAACTTATCTGATAAAACATGTGTTTGAAAATAAAAAAGTTAACACCTGATGGATGAGTAATAATGTTACTAATAAATGTATGATAATATGATCATATATGATATCATAAAAATTAATATGATTTTATAATAATTCAATGACATTATTTAAATCATCAAACATGATTTTTGGATACATAAAAAGGAAGTCAGACCTGAGGTAGGGGATGATTTTGCAGTCTTATTATTATCTGAGATTGTTTATATGTAACTATTTAATGGAGTCTGTTTATAATCAACACCCACATTTCCAAAATATATAATATTATTTATATCCTTATAAAAAAATTTAAAGTCAATTTTACCCATTTGTTAATTTTTATTAAATGGTATAAAAGAAATATTTTGTCATTTTTCAATTTGAGGTACTTTTAGACTTATCTAAAAAAAGTATGAGAGGAATGTTTTCTTTTAACTTATATAGCATGATGGGTTTTCAATTTTTCATAACAATTTATTTTCATGATGATTTCTTTACAATATTTCTTAGTTATTTTCAAATAAATTCAGTTATTTTAAATTTTTTTGGCATTTTGAGAAAACGAAATGTTTTTGAAGAAGAAAGGATATTTTCCTCAAGAATTAATTTCAAGTGTCCAATAATAATTATTTTCCGTATAATATTGAATTATTAAATAGGATTTTTTTCATGTATACTATCACTATTATTGTTATGGTTGTATAGTGTTTTTTATGGAATTCTATTTATGAAATCTATTTTTTTACATGGATTATTTTATGTTGGAATGATGTTTAAGAAACTGATTTTATTCCTCAGGTATTGCTATTATTTATGTTTTTGTGGAACACATAAGAATGATTTTATTGTTATATGGGTGGAACCTATATCTCCCTCTAATTAATTGGGTAAAGATTTATATCTTATGATATAGACATGGCTAGAATGGGAAATGATCTCAGTTCAGTAGTACATGGCTGGATTGAGAAGTGAACTCAGTTCAGTAACAGACTTTTTCCACTATGATAGTCTTGGAAGTGAGCCTTAACTAATATGAAATGATTTTCTATACTTATATATATGACACAAAATTTCATGTCTTATTTTATGACTTTTGGGATTATTTTTATTCATTCTTAGGAACTTTTATGATTTATCTCATGGCATGATATCATGATCTTTCATATGCATGATAAGATTTTAAAATGTTATATCCTTATGTCTTCAAATAATGATATGATTAGTTTCTCCTTTTTATACCCTTACAGAGCATTTGATCTCACCATTTTATTTTTTTCTTTTCCCCAAGTCAAGAAGAAGGGTATTGAGTAATATATGTCAAAAAGGGGTCTAGTTATGATGAAATAAGTGGGTGACAAGGAAGATGGCTTATGAACCAATTGTTTATGTTTCCCAATTTCTAAAGACATTGTATCTATATGGTCTTTTTAGGAATTTTTTATGTTTTTTAATGAATATTATTTAATTTTGAAGTAATATCTATGTTTATAAAGTATGTATCCTTATAGTTGGTATTAGAGGAAGGTATAATTAACCTTTCGAAACTAGGATGAGAAAACCATAGTAAGAACCCTAAGGATATAAAGAAATATTGGATACAATCCTAGTGTTTTTTAAATGGTTATGAATATTCTAGGATAAAACCAGAAGTTCCCTAAACTAAAATTTTTTTCTTTATTATATAGTTTTCCCATTATGATTAGTGTTTCTCGTACTATGCTTCTTGGTTTTAGTCGATGGCTAAAACATGGAGGAACTTTGTTAATGATGAATGTGATGGGAAATGCAATGAATGTCCACTAGAGAAACCAAATGTTATGGGAAATAGAATTAAAATTATTATATCTATGCTCACACAACTTTCTCATGATATCAATCATGATGGAATTCCAAACAAGAAAACGACAGGACAACATTCCATTGAGTCCCTCATGAGGCACTTTCCACCTTCTTTCAGTAGTTCTTCTGATCCATTAGTGGTTGAACAATGGATAAGTACCATTGAAAAGATATTTTCAGTTCACTAATGTTCAAAGCATGATAAATTCATCTTAATAGTCTATTGTATGGAAGGTGAAGATGATCAATGGTGGAACCTTATCAATAATACAAGACAAAGAGATGAAATTTAATCCATGGAATGATATGATTTCAAGAATTTATTTTTGAATAAGTATTGTCCTCGTATTCGTTTCACAAAGATATAAAATGAGTTCCTATATCTTAAACAAAATGATGATTAATTTGTTTGTACCTATAAAGAAAATTTTACAATACATATAGGTAGGCTTCAAGAATTATTATCCAACCTGAGAGTAAAATTGATCAATTCTTTAGTGGCTTAAAACCAAGTCTCTGAAGGGAACTATCAATAAGGGACTTCAATACAATGGAGTAAAGAATTCAATGTTCACTCAAGGTTGAGATGAATATTAGAGCAACCCATCCGTCCTATGGGTTTGATAAGAAGAGAAAAAAGGAATTAAATGGAAAATCAAAAGACCAAATTGAAAAGAAGATGATTTTTATATTATGCTCAATGTGTGGAAAGAAAAATGGAGTAAATTTTCTTCAAGGGGATATAAAATTTTTTAATTGTGCGAGAGAAAGAAATCAGGTGGTTGAATACTCAAGTTATGGGAAAAAGATTTCTAATGATGTGAATAGATAAAAGAATACATAGAATTCACCTCCTACACTTCAATGTTACTAGGGAAAGGAAATGGGGAATTATTCCAATCAATACCTTAACCCAAGGGTTATTGATGATGGTCGATGTTTGAAAACTATTAAGGATAAAGAGAAAGTAAATTCACATGCAATCGATATCGGTGATGTGGAGTACGATAATGAAGTGGTGAAAGGTACACATACCATCCACTCTAAAGTAGCTAATGTTTTATTTGATTCTGGATCCACCCACTCCTTTATTTGTAAAGAATATTCTAAGTGTATCATTATATTACCTGAACAATTAAATGTTGAGTAAGCTATGAAAACTCCTACTAGCACAATAGTTGCATCAAACGTTTATAATTCTTCTCTGGTTGAGGATTGTGGGAATGTGATTCTCGCAAATCTTTTGATCCATCTTATAGTATACTTTCATGTGATTCTTGTAATGGATTAGCTTTCTATATATGGAGATCATATCAATTTCCAAGGAAGGTAAGTCACGTTTTATTTTATGGATTAGTCTATGATCATCTATCGATTCAAGGATAAATATGACCTTCCATTGGAAATTTTTTCCACATTATGGGTTTTGATTCCTTTAAATGAAGGTTATCTATCTCAAATGGCTGGGAAGAAATTCACCATTAAGAATACACCTATTTTACGGGATTTTGGTGATTTCTTCCATATATAATTTCTAGTTCTTCCATCGATTCATTAGGTTTAGTTTTTAATAGAACTCATACTGGGTGCTATTCCTATTTCAAAGACACCTTATAGAATGGCCTCAATTGAGTTGTAGGAATTGAAGAAGAAACTCTAAGAGAATATTGAAAAGTGATTCATATGCCCTAGTGAATCACCTTAGGGTGAACCTCTTCTGTTTGTTAAGAAGAAAGATTAATTAAGGGGACTCTACCTTAATTATTGAGAACATGACAAGATCACTGTCAAGAAAAAATATCCTCTTCCCCGCTTTGATGACTTATTTGACCCACTATGTAGAGCTTAATACTTTTCCAAAATTCATCTTCATTCAAGATATTATCAAATAATGTTTAATAAGGAGTACATATAAAAGACGATATTCTATACATGGTATGGGTGCTATGAATTTATAGTGATGCCTTTTGGTCATACTAACTCCCCCGATATCTTCATTGATCAAATGAATAAAGTCTTTAGATAATATCTTTATCAGTTTGTCGTAGAATTTATAGATGATATTCTTTCCTATTTGAAGATAAAGGAAGAGCATGAAGATCACTTGAGAATTGTACTGAATACCCTGGGAAAGGAGAATCTTTATGCCAAATTTACCAAGTTTGATATTTAGCTTGATATTTTTTCACATAATCTCAACAGAGGGGATAACTGTGGATCCTAAAAAACAAAAGTTATTGAAGTTGGTGAAAACCAACAATGGTAACAAAGATATAAAGTTTTCTTGTATTGGCTGGGTATTATCGATGTTTTGTGAAAGAGTTTTCACAATTATATAATCTACTCACTTAGTTGACTCAAAAAAGAGTTAAGTTCATGATGATGAAGAAATGTGAAGAACATTTCAATGAGATAAAAATAAGGTTAGTCAGTGCACCTATGCTCACACAGCCTTATAGTGGAGAATGGTTTGAGATCCACAATGATGCATCCGAAAAGGGGTTGGGTGTTGTTTTCATGAAACATTCTATGGTGATAGCATATTCCTTGTGAAAATTGAAATTTCATGACCAAAATTACCCAACTCAAGATTTGGAGTAATCTATGATAATATTTTCACTAAAGATATAGAGGAATTATCTTTATGGTGATAGGGGTGATACTTATATTTATTATAAAAGTTTAAAATATATTTTCACACAAAAGGATATGAATATGTGTCAAAGAAGATGGTTGGATTTGATTAATGATTACGACTTCTCAATACATTTCCACCCTAGGAAAGCGAACAAAGTGGAAGATTCATTGAGTCGAAAGGACCATTCTAGCTTATCCATGATGATCATCACAAAAGATCTGATATTTATGGAGTTTAAAAGGACTGATCATGAAATTTTAAAGAATGTGGGGAAACCATGTCTTTATCAACTGAATGTTCAACCATCTATAATAGTGAATATTGAGGAGGCATGGAAGGAAGATGTAGAGCTACAAAAGAAGGAGAGAAATGTTCCAAAATTCAACCTTGATTGTGATGGAATAATAATGTTCAGGAACTGAGTTTGCATTCCTTTGATACCCGAATTAATAAAGGATATATTTGAAGAGGCTCATAGTTCTTCATTCTCTATTCATCATGGAATCAAAAAGATGTATAGGAACCTGAAAGAGTATTTCTGGTGGGATGTCATGAAAATAGATGTTGTCAAATATGTATCTTGGTGCTTCTTTTTTTAGCAAGTTAAGGCTGAGAGATAGAAGTATAAGGGGATCACAACATGAAAATATTTTTATTACAAGGGGTCATTTGGAAAGGACAAATGACATGTCGCAAATGGCCCCCAAAAGAATACAACTTCGACTGAATTAGTGTTCCGTCAGAAATAGTTTTAGTAGGGTTTCTTGCCGCCCTGTGCCAAACTCATGGACGATGGATTATTTGTGATGGATTACATATTCTATTGAAAATAGTCATTAGTTCAAACATATTTGTGATGGAATTTAAAATCTGATGCAAATACTTTCGACCCAATGACTATGTATTATGACTTTAATTCTGTCACAATATTATGTTGCAAAAAAGTCAGTGATTTAACCTATATTACCCACCCTTCCTCATATTCTCTTATTCTTCCTTATCTCCCACACAGAGCTTCCAGACCTCCTCCTTCCCACTATCAGACATCCCATCCTCCATGTCGTTCACCTACGCCACTGCAACGCTCCACCGCGCTGCCGCGCCGGTCCTTCGCATCACAAAATCATTATGTCGATCATTTTTCTATGAAACAACAATGTAGTGTCGCCGTAGATCCTTCGGCTCATATTTTAAAGGTATGAACACCGGTTTTGTTCTCCAACATTTTTTTGTTTATTTAGATTCAATATTATGAATATTGGTCTGATTAAAACCTATATTAATCAATTTACAAATTTTTTTAATTTATTTGATATTTAGGTTTAATATAAATTTATTAGTTTATGTTTGGGTGTCAATTTTTTATAGGAGTTGATTTTATTTGAATGCTGGTCTGGTCAGTTACTTTTGGTTGTTAATTTTTTTTATATAAATGTTTTAAATATTTTTGGGGTGTAATTTGTTTATGACTTTCAATTTTTATTTGTATGAATATTATATATGTTTTCAATCATTTCCACCAATTACATATGATGTCAATTGTATATGTTTTCAATTATATAAATGTTTAATAGTTTAGTTATGCTGTCAATTGTATAAAATGTTTTTGTAAAAAATTTAATACCTTAAATATTATAAATGTCAATTGTATATGTTGTTAATTGTATAAAGGTCAATTGTATATGCTATCAATTGTATAAATTTTTAATAGTTTAAATATTATATATGATATCAATTGTATAAATGTTTTATATATGTATATGTATGTATATATATATATTATTAAATCTATGAAGATGTAAGATTATATATATGTATATGTATATATATTAGATACGTATATTGGTTTACAAAATTATAAGAATATATATAATGTATTTACATTAATTATGAAATATTTTAATATATATATAATATTTTATGAATATAAAAATATAAATATTTTAAAAAAATGTGTAAAGTTTTTAATATATGTATATTTAAATATAAGTATATGCATATTATCATGTGAATATATATATATCATGTTTAAAAAATGTGCAATGTTTTTTATATATATACATGCACAGACACATATACATATGTTTTGTATAAAAAACAACAGAAAATGTGTTTAATGAAAAATCAATAAAAAATAAAAATAAGTAATATTTTTAAAAAATCTTATTAATACTAATGATGATAATTTTTGTAATGCTATTTTAAAAAATAAAATGAATAAAAGCCTTATTAAAATTTCATAAAATATATTATTTATTAAAAATGTAGAATTAATTTAAATAATTTATAATATTTAATAATTAATGAGTCGTTATTATTAATAAATTGTAAATTTTAATAATAATTATTGAATAATAATAATAATTTGTAAAAAAATATAAAAAAATATAAAATGGTATAACAACTATTAGAAATTCACAATAATTCATATAAGTGTTGCATTAATGAAAATAATTAGTATTAATAATTCATATAACTTTTACCCTCGAGTGCAACGTCACTAAACACCCGATGCTCACAAATGTCATTTTATGCCTAGGGTAAAACCCATATCCTAGACCCAATGGTGATCCTAAATTTATCATATGATACACAATTTGAAAGTAGTATTAAATTTTTATAATAAATTATAATAAAAAATTAAATTGATTACCCTTGCATGCAATGTCACTAAACACTCGACGCTCACAAATGTTATGTCGTGTCGAGGGTAAACTCCACATCCCATACCCAATAGTGATCATCGATTTACAATTTGAGACACCATTTGAAAGATACATAATTTTTTATAATAATTTATAATAAAAAATATTAAATTTATTACCATCACCTGCAATGTAACTAAACACCCGATGCACATAAATGTAATATCATTTCTAGGGTAAACCCCACATCCCGGACCTAACTATGAACTACAATTTATCATATGAGACATTGTTTAAAATACAAGTTATTTTTTATAATAAATTATAATAAAAATATTAAATTAATTCCCATCATCTGCAATGTAACTAAACACCTGATGCATATAAATGTAAGGTCGTGTCTAGGGTAAACTCCACATCCTGGAACCAACAGTGATCTTTAATTTATCATAAGAGACACTATTGGTGAGATAATCTATTATTTTCAAAAAAATCATGTTTATTATATAATATATTTTAATGTTTTCGTTTTATCTGCGCTAAACCTCTATGGCCCTCGTAATCTAGTGCTAACCCAGTGCCTCACTCTGCTCATATTCCATAGAATATTTCATGGTGGTAAAATATAATAATAATTTTCAACTATTCAAAATGATCAGTAATAATTATTCTTATTGTTGTTGTTTTTAGATAACTATGGACTCAAAAAGTATAAACCAATATCTATTTCATTCTCATCATTAGATAAATAATCACAAAAATCCAAACAAATCTTGTTTAAATACTATATACATTGAAGGTGTTGAAACCTTTATGTCATTTAAATCATTGAATTCATATTTTTTATAAAGTGATAATTAAATGGCCATGTTAGAAATGTGATATTAGGATATTAAAAAAAATTTATAATGTTGGTCTTCATCAATTGCGTTCCAAATTTCTAAAAGAGTATATTTTTTGGTATAAACTTGGTGAAAATACTTCTTTAGAAAATACAAATTATTTGGTTCCAAATCCATCATTTCATAATTTAATACCTTAGTCTACTAGTCTATCTATTCCTAAAACAACAACATAGAATGATAAGCCAAATCCTAAATCAGAACCTTCTCAGTTTTACAATTTGTTGAAATCTATTGAGGATTCCTTATATCTAGGAATCCAGATGAGAAAACTTGAAGCTGTTACAAAATTTGTGGCTATTAAATCAGATTTTTTATTGTCTAATAGTTGTTTTGATCTGAAATTATCTTAGGTTATGTTGCTGTTTCCAGATTAAAATACATAACCTTCATGTTTCTATGAAAGTAAATGTTTAATTCTTAATTTGGGTCTAAGTTATCAAAAGACCCATGCATGTTCAAATTACTACATCTTAAATTATAGCGATTATGAATCATTGATTAATTTTCAAAAATGTAGAGAATCGAGGTATAGAGAGGCATAATAAGGAATGTCCATAGTTATCATGAAAGAGTTGAGATATTTTCTAATTACACGTTGTTTACAACATTTATTTATGTCTCACAACACAGCTAGATTGATGACATGGAATAAATATAATATTCCTATCACAGAAAGGGTAAATCATCCACGTCATGGTGATTCATGGAAAATTTTTGGTCAAATGAATCCTTCTATTTATTCATAACCTCATAACATATGGTCGGGCCTTTCTACTGATGGTTTTAGTCCATTTGGTACTTAAGGCAGTCAATAATCTTATTGTCTTATTTTCATTAATCCTTACAACTTGACTTCTTAGATGTTGATGAAGGATCCATATATATTCGGTGGTATTGATTTTAGTACATCCAAAGAATAATATTGATGTTTATTTGAGGCCACTAATTGATGAGTTAACTTCATTATAGAACAATGGTTTGACTAAATTTAATATAACTATAGAGCATAATTTTATATTGAAGGTTGCATTAATATGGACGATTAGTGACTTTTCGGTGTATGGTATGTTATATGGATAAATAATACAAGGTCTAAAATCATATCTATACTTCATAATAAAGAAAAAATCATTTATTATTGGTAATGATATAAAGGTTAGTTATTTTTACTATCATTGGATGTTTCTTCCTACTAATCACCCTTTTTCTAAGGAATAAAATTAATTTTATAAAAGGGAAAATTGTAACGAAAACACATCCAGATAAGATCTTAGGTAATCAGGTAATATATATTGTCTTTGTATTACCTCATGTTACTATTGGACTAACCATATAATAGAAAATGATAAATGGATTTGGGAGAGATCATAATTGGATAAAGAGGTGTATTTTTGGGACCTTCCATATTTGTCTAATTTTTTCGTTCATCGTATGTTAGATGTAATTCATATTGAGAAGAATTTTTTTTGATAAAATATCTTATACCATGTTGTACACACCTAGTAAGACCAAAGTTAATATAAAGGCATAGTTAGATCTTTTATATATTTGTAGACGTCTAAAACTACAATTATTTGGAGATTAAATATCACACGAATTAATGAATACAGAAGTACCTTACCCATTTAGTAATGAAAATTATTTATTATTTTATCAATTGATTATAGATTTTAGGTTACCAAATTGTTATGCTTCTATTTTTTCTCATTGCACCCGAAATGGGAATATTACCAGGTTAAAAAGTCATGATTGTAATGTCATAATTGAATGATTACTTTATATTAGTGTTAGAGGGCTGTTGAATTCTTCAATCTAGGAATTTTTGACTGAAATATCATATATTTTTTTTGAGATATTTTATGTGGAAATGTTATTATTATAATGCATTGAGTATGCTGGAAAGTTTTTTTTTATTTTTATGTAAATTGGGGAAAATATTCCAACTGAGATTATTTGATTCCATGGAACTTTTCATATCAAATTATCCATATAAAGATATATATGGAGGGCCGATAAAATTCTAGTGTATGTATCCGTTTGAGAGATTTATGAAAAAATTAAAGAAGAAAGTACATAACAATTCATTAATTGAAGGGTCTATTGTAGAATCATACTTATAGGAGGACATTTCAAATTTCTACTCTTATTATTTTCAGTCAGAATATCCTTCAAAACATAATTGCATGGGCCACAATGAGAAAAATGTTTATGATGTCACAAACCATTATTTGTCCGTTTTTAATCATCCCAAGCTTGGTTTTAGTGGTTATCATGAGGTATGGATTATAGATGAATAACTGCATGGAGCTGGTACTTATATTGTACTGAATTTTGAAGAAATTACATTATTTGTGTTGTAAGTAATACTTTTTTATTATTTCTATAAATATTTATATAAGATATTTTTATTTACATTAACGTTTTTTAGACAATATGATGTCCATATCAAAAAAATTGAAAATTACATTTTCTTCTCTTGAAAAAATATGACAAAAACACATATTGGTTTCAAAGGCAAGTAAGATTTGTATATTTAAATGGAATATTAAAAAAAATTCAATGATATATATTTTTAATAATTTTTATTACTTATAAGTAACACAACATGAAAATAAATTTCACAGTTGATTATATGTGCTCAAAAACCCTCCATTGAAATTGGTAAAATCATATAATGGGTATGTAGATAATAAATTCTGATTCCATACATGCATATATGGAGACTCATTGAAATTAATGAATAGTGGTGTTTGTTTTAAAGGATACCATTATAAGAAATGTGAATTTTAATTTTATATTATACTAAGTGAAATAATTGAGTTGTGTTATCTAGGACCAAATTATGTAACAATGTTTAAATGTTATTGGTTTGATACTGATTGGGGGTTGCGAGTTCATCCAGGACACAGAGTCACTGACATTCAACATAATAGTCTTCTTGCATCAAATGATATATTTATGTTGGAACATTAAGCATGTCAATTTTACTATGAAAATTACTATGATATTTCAAGATATTTGAAGGACTGGTGGAGTGTGATAAAAATAAAATCATGTGATAATTAGTTTATTGAAAATGAAAATGGTTATGTGGAAGTGAAACATATTGAAATTTTTCAAGAAACATTCTAAAATATTTCTCTTACCCTATGGGATATAAATATCGATGATGAAACCCCCTAGTTAAGGTCTGATGATATAGATAATGTTGATGAAGTAATAAGGGTTGATGAAACTGAAAGTCATATGGAAGTTGACAATGTTGAAGATGAGAATGAAGACATTTATGATGATGAAAATTGTGATGAAGATGATGATTAATGTATTATATTTAGGTATTTAGTTACAGATAATTATTATATTCTGATATTTATTTGTTTATAAAATTTAATATTTATTTTAAAAATATATTACAGGTAACATTATTTTATTCTGAAATTTATTAGTTTTCTATATTTTATATCTGTATTAACAACATCTTACTAATGAAAATATTTGTTTCAAATGGATGGAGATTATCCTTGCGATCTATTAAACTCTATCACTAATTCTAAGCTTCATTTTTATGAGTCTAATTCAGATAATCCTCTTTAAACATGTGCCCCTACTAGGAGGGGGTGTGGTCTTACTCGATCACTGATTCCAGATCCTATTTTAAAGAGATGACCATCTGTTGATTTTTATCCTTGTTTACATTGTTAGGTTTATTTTTATTAAGATATTTATTTTATATTAACTAAGTGTATTAATTTTGATAATAATTTTATGATAATATATTTGTTTCAATTTTCATATTTTTTCACATTTAGTCATTAGGAAGGCTAATGCAATTCTGATAAATTATTTTTCTGGGACATGGGTGTCATGGGACCTAGTACACATCACCACTTGTGACCTGATGTTTGACCACTAGATTGTATGTTATAAAATAATATATACATTTTAAAAAAAAATTAATTACTAACATATTTTTTTTAATTGTCTTGAATAATTTATTTTCTATGATTTCTGTTATCCAGAGAGGTCCTATATAAGAGGCATGAGATACTTTTATATGTGATAACTTTCATCAGTTTCTACACAAAATCAGAAAGAGAGTTTTGGATAAAGCTTTTGCTATCGTTTTCAATCAACCTGGCATATCACATCGTCCCAACTATACATCAACTCATGTATGGGATAAGCTGTGATCCTTCTAGATATGAGATAATTTTAGGAGGATATCATTGTCTGTATTTCAGATCTTAGGGAGGCAAGAGTTTACCCATAAGGCTAGGAGTCATACATTTGGCATACATCGATAACATATGGTAGGTGATATTATTTAATAATATGTATATATATATATTAATAATAACATGTTCTTTATATTATACAGACTACCACTGACTCATCTATTATGGAGCTTTATGTTTATAAGAAGATGTATATTGATCCATGTATAATAGAAGTTATAGGCGAACGACAGTGCCATATTTTTGTTGGTAATTTTGTTTAAAAATTTCCTGAATATTAATTTTATTATTATTGTAATTTTTCATTATATTTAAAGGACACATATGAGGTTCACACTTATCATTCACTCTTGAGTCAAGCTAAGACTGAACAAGATGTCACTACTGATTTGGGTTTCAATGAGGGGGCTTGGATACAGGTTACTTTGTAGGGTGTCGAGAATGGTCGAGTGATTTGTATTGGTTCTCACCTGACATCGATGAGTTATTATGGTACATTTGTGATGGAATCAGTGAGCGTGAAGGGTGATCAAGGAGAATCTTCATTGAAACCATCATCCACTATATAATATGAGGAGAGGTTGATAGATTATTATGAGATGATACAACATATGCAGAAGGTGACGGTAGAGGAGCATGAGCAGCAGTGTCTGAGAGATGAGAAGCTAGTGGATTATTTGTGGTGACTTTCATGTAGCATTGGTATGGTGTTTCCTTCCCATGTTCCTTCAAGTGATCCTCCTCCTGGTCCTTCGAGTGATCCTCCTCCATCATACAATGGTTGATGATTTATGAAGTTTTTATGACTTTTTTTGTAATTCGATATGACAAACGTGTTATTTTTTAATATATGTATTACTATTATGTCTATTTTTATTTGTTTAATTTTATGTGATGATTTTTAAATATTTGTAAATTTATGAATTTTTATAATGTTTTTAATATATTTAAATTAAATTTAATCATTTAAATTATTCTTAAATATATATATATATATATATATATATTTTTTTTATTTTTTTCTAAATATTTAATATTTTAATTAATTTCAATAATTTAATTTTTTTAATTATTTTTTAGTATATTTATTCTATAAATTAATTTTATTTTATTTTATATTTACATTTGTTAAAATATATATTTTAAAAAAATTTGAGATATTTTATTTTATATTTTTTAAAATAATTTTAATTATTTTTTTATTATTTGTTATATTTTTTCAGAAAAAAACTTTATTTGTGAAGGATTTAATCATCCATCACAAATAAACTTTGAACTTTTTTTGACGAATCATCATAAAAGGCGATTTAAAAAAACTTATAGAAGTCTTTTGTGACGGACCCTTTTCTCGTCATAAATAAATATTATTTTTTCAGATCATAAAAAGTAAACACATTTTCCACACCACTATCTATGACAGGGTATTTGCGATGGAATCCCATACCAAATAACATTTTGTGACTGAATTCCATCACAAATACCCCATCATAATTACCTTAAATTCGGGTTGTGGATGTTACAACCACTACCCATACCAGAATGGAAATGGGAAAACATCACTATGGAATTTTTCATCAGACTTCCCAAAACATCTATAGGCCATAACATTATATGGGTTATAATTGATCACCATACGAATTAGGAACAGTTTATTTCTATTATATAGTATTTCTATCTTGGTCATATTTCCATGATATATGTAATGAAAGTGGTAAAATTTCATGGAGTACCACTTTCTATTTTAACTTATCAGGGTCTGAGGTTTACCTCATAGTTCTAGCGATGTCTTTAGCAGGTTATAGATATAGAGTTAAGATTTAGCACTACTAGTCATCCTTAGATAGGCGGTCATTCTGAGAGAATAATTCAAACTCTAGAAGAAAAGTTGAGATCTTTCTCTATGGATTTTAAAAATGGTTGGAATCAACACCTACCTTTGGTGGAATTTTTTTACAAAAATACCTTTCACTTCAGTATTTAGGTGGCTTATTATGAAGCCCTCTATGAAAAAATGTGCATAAATCCAACTAGCTGAGATGAAATTTGGAAAATAAAACTATTAGGATATGATCTTATTGATTAAATGGTAGAAAAGGTTAGATCTATTCAACAACACCTAAGAGAATCTTAGATTCGGTAAAAAAGTTATGCTGGCAACCGAAGAAATGACCTAGAGTTTAAAGTGGGTGACTATTTTTTCTATGAATATCTCCTTATAAGTGAGTAATTATATTTGGAATGAATAAAAAGTTTATCCCTAGGTATATTGGTCCATTTTAAATTCTGGATTGTATTGGGAAGAGAGCTTACCGATTGGAGATTCCACCAAATCTCTCTCAAGTTCATGATGTGTTCCAAGTATCTCTCCTGAGAAAGTACATACATGACCCTTCACATGTACTAAAATAATAATTTCTATCCCTGGAGCAATATCTTTTTTATAAAGTACAATTGATATAAATTTTGGATCGTAGAAAAAAAGTTCTTCAAAATAAGATCACTCGCATGGTTAAATTTTTATGGCAGAACCACCAATTTGAGGAAGAAACATGGGAACATTAGGATGTGATGAGGTAGAAGTATCCATAACTAATTTTTTTGAAAATGATGAATTTTGAAGGTGAAATTCAGTTTAAGGGGGGTATAATGAAACACCTAGATACTTTTGTGAAATATTTTCTTTAAATAATTTTAATTATTTAATAGCTTGCATTGCACGCAATCGTGAGTTTAAACAAATTGTGAGATGACCTTAGCATAAAACGACCATTTTAGCCAATTTTTTAGGTTAATATGAATAATTATAACTAAATTATGAAAATTTATGGTGAATTCCTGGGCTACCAATTATTTCTAAAAAAATAAATTAATTTTATTTTTCTTATTTTTTTATTAATAAGTTGAGTTAATTACTATTAGTAAATTAAATTAATGAAATATATGTGTTATATAATTAATAATATATTTTTTATATTTTCCCAATGGATATTTTTTTCATAGGGTATGAATAAACTTTTTTTAATGTATAAAAACTTATATTTTTTAAAAGGGTAATTTTCCTCATTTTAATGGAGAACCCCTTTTAAATTAAGATTTTGACACATTAATAATTTTTATATGAAATAATAATTATTTTCATTTGGATAATAATATAAAAATTTAATTTGGATGAATATTTGATATTTTTCTGATAACTTTTTGTGTTTTGATGAATAGTAAAGACAGTAAATTTTAATTGAAAACAACTTTTTTCATCAAAATAATTTATATAGTTAAATTATAATATTGAAAAAATTTAAAGTATAAATAAAATTTATTTTTATCATTCAATAAAATTTATGTTATTAGCATTAATTTTACTTTGAATTATAATGTAAAAACCTTTCAATATTTGGAAATGTTTTAACTTTTAGAACTTGTTCTCTCTTTTCGAAAACATGATTAATTTTAAATTAATTATTGCAAATTTTATAATTTGAATTTTTAAAAATTTATTCCATATTTGGAGTTAGTATTTCCAAATTATGTAAATATATTCCTTTTATTTTTTATCATTATGAATATTAACTTCGATAATTTTTATTAATACGGTATGAGGTTAAATCGGGTAATTAATGGTAAACAATAATATTATGAAATTACCCTAACACTTATCCTAATATCATTTGATGAGTTTTTTCGACTATAATCTTCCTTCGGTTGAAATGGTGTCGTTTTTAAGCCACTTGGATGAGATTAGGACATTTAATTTAATTTATTTAAAGAAAAGATAAATATGTCTTAATCAAATTTTAATGATTATATAATTTTTAATATAATGTTATATAGAAGATAAATTTCATTATAAAAACTCATTTTAAAGATAATGTGTTTTTCTTTAACATGATAATTTATTTTTATTTTTTGGGAAATAAAAAATTACCTTAAAGACTTATATTTTAATGATGCGGAAATTATTTAATTGATGAGAAATCAGAAAAATAATTATTATTAAAGTGCAAATAACAATTAAAAAACCCATAAACTTGGCCATATCTTTTTTATAGACTGTATAGTGGACATAAACATCCAAGGGTCATTTTATTGACCATTTGGATCCTCATAGAAGAGATTATGACACTAATATTATTTTATTTAAAGTGATGATAAACTTTTCACATTCATGTTTTAATAAGTATAACAATTTTAATGATCAATTATAGAAAAATATATATTCAATTATAAGTATTATTAAAACTTATGTATGATTTATCTTTGTCATAGTATTTTATTATTAATTTTTATTTTAAAATAATTATATTAAATAATTACACAAAACTTTTGTAGCAGTTATTTTGTTAAGAGAAATATCAAATAAATGTAATTAAAAAAATTAAAATAAATATAATTTGAGATAATTAATATTCCCAATGAATTTTCATGAATACCTTGTCCTATTATTAATATATGAAAATATTTGGTTCTAATTTAACTTGTTATCGTAATATTTTTAAAAATCAATGAATTGAATAGTATCAAAAATCTACACTGTTGATTGTTTATCAAAATAATGTTTTATTAAATAATATAAAAATAATAAACCATTTTTAAAAAATATATAATAATTATTATATGGTCTAAATTGTTCTAATTTATTTATTTATGATCTTATTGAAATCAAATAAGAAAATATTTCACCCTTTTAATATTAAAATATTTATTACCCTAGTTAAAAATTAAATAGATTAGCAATGTGTTAATTAAAATGAAAAGGTTTAAATTTATCGAAACACTTATCTAAAATTTATTGGATGATGGTATTACAACCCTATCTCATATAAACTTCAAAATTGGTACATTTTGGAGGGTTCTTTAGGTTTTTTTATTTTATTATAAATTAATATTTTTGGAGATCCCAAAAGTTCCCCTCACCTCATTTATAAAAGGGTACCTCCTCCCTCACCTATTTACTTTACTCTGATCCTTAAATCTTAGAAATACCCTTTCTATTTACATTATAAAGTTTTCTAGTAACATTATTGAGGTTTTTGTATTCTTTAAAGACCATCTCTAGTGCTTTAAGAGGTGATTTAAAGGGAGCACATTGAAAAAGAGGTAATCTCCTCTACGGATTCCTTCAAAATTATTTCTTCTTCTACTTTCTCTTCATGAGTTATTTCATTATAAAGTAATAACTATAGTGTCACTTATATACTTATATGTTATTTTGACTATTAAACAACCATATTCCATCTTCTATACATCCAACAAAAAATGAAACCACCACTTGTGCATATGTACGGCTTACCTTCTCTACATCGTGGTGTAATCAATTTTTCACCACCGACTTACTTTGATGAGTACAATTATAGAAATAATAAATATATATAATTATGATAAAATGATAATGATTCTGAAATATTATACACCATCCACTTAAATACCACTCAACGATTATGGAAATGAGATAATCACTTGTGTGTATGTACGGCCTACTGTCTCAATGATGTGATGTGATTCATTCTGCATGACCAACATTAAAGTATGTTTATATAAATTAATGGAGTAAAAAAATATGATATATATTATACTAATATAAATATTTAAATGATATAACTATAACCTAATAATATTAAAAAGATCTTATCTGACGAAACATGCCTTAGAAAATAAAGAAGTTAACACTCGATGGATGAGTAATAATGTTACTAACAAACAGATGAAAATATGATCATATATGATATTATAAAAATTACTATGATTATGAACTAGGTCAATTATATTATTTAAATCATTACAAATGAGGTTCGGATACGTACAAAGGAAATCAATCCTGAGTTAAGGGATAATTTAAAAATCACATTATTACATGATATTGTTTATACGTAAATATTCACTGCAGTATATTTATCATCCATGTCTAAGTTTCCTAAATATATAATATTATTTTATTCTTATAAAAAAATTTGAAGCTAATTTTACCCATTGGTTAATTTTTATTAAATGTTATGAAAGGAATCTTTTGTCTTTTTTTGATATGAGGTACTTTTCAAATTATCTAAAAAAAGTACAAGAAGAATGTTTTCTTTTAACTTATATAGCTTGATGAGTTTTTATATTTCCATAACACCATATTTCCATGAATATACCTTTACAATATTTCAAGGTTATTTTAAAATAAATTATTTTCTTTTAATTTTTTTTAATTTTGAGAAATGAAATTTTATTTGAAGAAGAAAGGATATTTTTCTAAATAATTAATTTCAAGTGTTCAATCAAAATTTTGGTCCATCTAAAATGGAATTATTTAATAGGGATACTTTTCAAGTATATTTTCCCTATTATTATTATGGTTTTATTATTTTTTATGGAATTCTATTTATTAAATCCATTTTTTACATGGACTATATTATGACGGAATGATGTTTAGGAAACCCATTTTATTCCTTGGGTTATGCTATGATTTATGTTTTTGTGAAACATGTAAGAATGATTTAATTATGAGATGGGTTATGTTTTTGTGAAACATGTAAGAATGATTTAATGTTCGCCCAATGCATTGGGTGAACATTAATATCTCATGAGATAGACATTACTGGAATGGGAAATGATCTCGGTTCAGTATTATCGGGTTAGAACGCTAAGTGAACTCAATTAAGTAATGAAATTGTTCTGTTATGATGGTCTTAGAAATGATACTTGACTAATATAAAATGATTTTCCATGATTATTTGTTTATCAAAAAAATTCGTGTCTTATTTTATGAATTTTGGGATTATGTTCATTGATTCTTACGAAATTTTATGATTTATCCCATGGAATGATATCATGATCTTTCATATGTAGGATAAGATTTTCAAATTTTATGTTCTCATTTCATATGATTATGATATGATTGATATATCCCTATTTTACCCTGAATGATAATTGACCTCACCCTTTTATATGTTTCTTTTCCATATGTCATGAATAAGGGTATTAAGTAAGATATGTAAAAAATGGTTCTATTTTTGACAAAATAAGTGGGAGATGATGAATATGTCTTATGAACTAGTTGTTTATGTTTCCTAGTTTCTAAAGACACTATAACTATGTGGTCTTGTCATGGATTTGTTATATTTTTTAATGATAATTCTTCAATTTAGATGTAATATATATGTATGTAAAGTATGGGTTATTATAATACATATAGACACTAGTTATAGGGAAAAAATTGTGTATGAACCATATGGTAATGGGATGTGGTTTACATGTATTTTTTGAGACATCTCTCTAGATATACTCATCGAATGTGGTGTATCTTGTCTATTTTTTGGATGATTACATGACTTTTAAAATCTATGATTCAGCCTCAAGATAATGATGATGATCTTATAAGTGATGAGTCTTCAATATAGGGACCTGTTTTGGAGGTGTTACCACCAAGTGGTGCACCAGTCATACCAAAACCAATCGAGAAGTAGATGGTACCGACAATATTAGTAGATGAGGTGTGCAGGTTAAGAGAGCTTCATGAGTTTCAGTGATAGAGACCCCTCATTTTCTGAGGAGATCCCAACCCACGGGCAGTTGAGGACTAGCTTATGGTTGTGACATTAGTTTTCTATCTTGTCAGGACACATGAAGATTAGATTGTCGATCTTGTATAAATTCTTCTCCATGTATCAATAGGAAAATAGTGGGGCTTAGTAACCCAATAATATGATTAGTTGAATCTTCCTTGGATAATGTTTGATCAACTATTCAGAGAATAGTTTTCCCCATATACATTAAGGGTTGTGTGCATCTAGGATCTTCTATAGCTTCAGTATGGTAGTATGACTATGGATGAGTATTCATTGAGGTTCACCAACCTATCTAGGTACTCAATAAATATGCAATTTGATCAATTATTTTTGGCTTGGTCCTTCGAGTGAGGTATATTAAGATACATACAATCAAACATAATACCTATGTGCATTCCTACCAATTATGGGGTGCTAGAGAATTCTTTAGGTGTCAAGAGATTCCTGGATGAGCAGACACATATAGTTAGTGCTATAAGTTTTTATATAGGAGCTGAGTCTTTGATATCAGGTAGAAGACATCATACTCAGGTACCAAGATGTGTGATATGTTTTAATAGGTTATCCCAGTATATAGGTCCTATCATTTTGGTATCACAATATGGGTCTAGTTAGCCTTGGGATAGGTAGTGCTACTTATGTGATGACAGGGGACACCTTACATTGGATTATCTAACCCGTCATAAGGGTAACAGAGAGATAGGGTAAAGGATGACTATTCCAAGGTATATATAATATAAGGTAGGCATAGAGGATTTCATACTTGGTAGAAGATATTGAAGATCATATGGAGGTGGTATATGTTATGACTTGTTGTCACCACCACCCCTAGGTGGTCAACGGTAGGCTCAGGGAGCTGGGGGAAAAGGGGAAGGGATGTTATAGGTAGTCAAGTCTTATGATTCAAAGGTTTTAGGGATGATACAAGGTATGATATGTGTCTTTTTTACCTTAGTTATAGTACTAATAGATTCATGTGGGAGTTTTTCCTTTATTTCTACTTAACTGGTCAGAGACTTAGAGATTCTGTTGAACCTTTGGCTCATCCCTTATTTCTTGGAGTCTCTTACAAGAGGTGACTCAGAAATCAGACACTTGTATTGATGGAATGACCTGATTCTTGTAGTTGAATGTTTCATTTGGGATCTCTTTATAGTAGTGATGATGACTTATGATTTCATCTTAGGTATAGACTAGTTATCTATAGTTTATGCCTAGATAATCTATTTCATGCGGAAGATGCAGTGTGTCTACAGTGACGAATGAGTTTTTCCTTTATAGGTGAAAATGAAAACTATAAAGTGCATGAGGGAATCATTCATAGTAGGTTTTATCCAATTACTCATCATCTGGCTAGTATGACCCTTGGTGTAGTGGATTTAATGAGTTTTAAGTTCCCTATAGTGGTGGAGGAGTATTAGGATGTATTTCTTGAGGATGTTCCATGCTCACCTTCGCACCAATAGATAGACTTATAAATTGATCTACACCCCTAGGATGATCATGATATCTATGACAACATATCATATGTCTCTCACAAATATTTTAAAGATTATGGTGAAACTTATGGAGGAAATGATTTTTCATACCCAATGTTTCACCCTGGGTATCCGCAGTGTTGTTCTCCAAGAAGGAAGATGGGAGATCGAGGTTATGTGCAGACTATTATCACTAAAAATAGCTGAAAATAAATAAAATGTATCTAGTACCAAGGATCGGTGACCACTTTAATTAGTTGAGATGGTCAGGATGGTTCTAGGAGATTGACCTTAGATGAGGCTATCACGATTTGAGAGTATGCAGTGAGGATATACCAAAGATTGTATTCAAATGTCTCTACGGTCACTAGGAGTACTTGGTGATTCCATTTTCATGATGAATTCCTCATTAGTGTTCGTGAGACTCATGAACCATATATTTAACTCTTTATTAGACCAGTTCAGGGTAGTCTTCATTAATGATATCCTTGTGTACTCAACTTGTGAGGATAAGCATGCAAGACACTTGAATATGGTTCTTGACATAATCCAAGAGCACTAACTTTATGGGAATATCTCACAGAAATAGTTATGGATTTAGGTGGTCCACTTTCTGGGACATGTTTTCTCAGTAGATGGTGTAGTAGTGGATCTAGTGAAAGTTGAGGCATTGTTAGCATGGAATCCACCAAACAACATGATGGAGGTGTGGATCTTCATTAGGTTGTAAATATATTATCATAAATTTCTACCTAATATATCTATGATATCATCTCCCTTGACATATTTGACCAAAAGGGGAATCCTTTTGTGTGGGAAGAGAGGTTCTAGAATGATTTCCGTAAGTTTATGTTGTGATTTACGAGCACTACCATCTTGAGATTTCCAAATGAGGTTGTTGAGTATGGAGTGTTTTGCGATGCATTAGGGACTCGGCTTGGATGTGTTTTCATACCAAAGATGGCAGTGATTTCCTATGGTTTACATCCATTGAGACCAAATGAGAAGAACTATGTGACCCATAATATTAAGTTAGAAATGTTAGTAATTGCACTAAAGATGTAGAGACACAACCTAATGGGTGAACGGTTTATCATCTCTTATGACCATAAAAGTTTCATGTATATCTAATATGAGAATGATATTAACTTGAGATAGAGGTTATGTCTTGACTTCCTCCAAGATTATGAATTCTAGATTATCTATAAACATGGTACGGGGAACATGGTATTATATTCCCTCATCATGAGTTATTGTTTGTAGTTTTTGAGCGAGGTTTCATAATATTTGGCCTCATTAATATTAAGTTAGAAGTGGTAGTAACTACACTAAAGATTTGGAGACGCAACCTAATGGGTGAGCAGTTTTTCATCTCTTATAACCATAAGAGTCTCATGTATATCTAATTTGAGTAACATATTAACATGAGAAAGAGGTTATGTCTAGACTTCCTCCAAGATTATGAATTCTAGATTGTCTATAAACATGGTAAGTAGAACATGGTAGTATATTCCCTCATCAATAATTATTTTTTGTAGTTGCTGAGTGAGGTGTCAGAGTAGTTGGCCTCATTGTAGTAATCCTTTTTAGAAGGGGATGGAGCAGCTCACCTCATGTTTATGTTTGTTACCTCCTCCACTTTTATAGTGAGTACATGAGGTGCATATTGTGGATACCAACAGTGAGATTCTACATACTCAGATATCCACTGGGCGTGGACCATAGGGATTTTATGAAGGCAGTGATCCTGTCATTTTTTTCAAAGGACATATGATGTTACTAGTGAGTTTGTGGGAGAATATTCTGAGAGATTTTCATGTATATCATTTGGAATTATATCCATGTGAGCAAAACTTGTATTAGGGCCTCAAACATCAATTTTGGTGGCCAGGGATTAAAAAGGTATTTGTATTGTTTTTCTCTTGATGTCTTACATGTCAGAAAGTAATGTCTGAGCACCGGGTTCTAGTGGGTTTTGATCAACCCCTTGAGGTTCCATAGAGGAAGTGGTATGGGATATCTATAAGCTTCATGATGGGGTTACCACGTATATACATGGGACATGATTAAACCTAGGTTACCATAAACCAGATAACTATTTAATCCCACTTCCTATATATTTGAGAGAAGAGTTTATTAGAGATCTTGGGACACCTCTACATGGAGGAGATAGTCTGAATCAATGGAGTTTCCTTGAAAACCATTTTTGGCTTTGATGATCACTTCACATCATGGTTATTGAAGTAATTACAGAAGTATTTTGGGACTTAGTTTCATTGGAGAATGGATTTTCACATCCATAATGAATACTAGACTGAGAAGAAAATTCAAGTCATGGGGGACATGGTACGAGCTTAAATGTTAGAGTTTGGTCATATTTGGGAGGATCACATCCCGTTGGTAGAGTTTGCATACAATAATATCTACCATTCCACCATTGGTATGGAACTATTCAAGGCCTTTTATGGGTGACCCTATAATTCAACATTATAATAGAATGACCAAGAAGATTTAGAACTTATGGAACCAGAGTTGGTGTGAACCACTACTGAGAAAGTGTAGATCATCCATGAGTGGATGAGGACTAAACAAAGATGTCATAATTCCTATTAGGTAAAATCTTGGAGGAATTTGGAGTTAGATGAGGGAGAACATGTGTTCTTGAGGGTCTCACCTCGATGTGGATTATGGATATTTGGTCAGGGTGACAACATATCTCTAAGATTCATTATCCATTTACAGATACTATATAGATTGGGTGAGGTGGCATAGTGAATATCTCTACCACAATTGTTAGACTGAGCATATGACGACATCCACAAGTCAAAGCTGAGAAGGTATGTGCATGATCCATTTCATGTCATCAACTGAAGAGATCTAGACATTGAGGATAGAGAAACATTTTCTGAGTACCCAATAGAAATCAAATATTTTGATAGGAGAACATCCTTTATGGGTGATCGATTCTCAAAGTAAATGTCTGGTGGAAGCATGGGAATCATCAGGAGAGTTCCTAGTAGTGGGAGACCTCGATGCGTAATCATTACCTACATCTCTTTGTATAGACTTTTCTTTTGGATTTACAAGATGTAAATACCTAATGTGGAGAGAATTGAATGACTCTAATTTTTCTATGTATTGTTTTGGAATATTGTATGGATTATTTTTTAGAGATAGGTGTGGAGACAACATGAGATTCCAAGGCCCTATGTTTTAAGGATTAGTTTTTGAAATATATTAAATATTTTAAATTCTTGTTCATTCAATTTTCCAAAAAAAAGTGTAATAAAATCTAAATGGAGTCTCAAAACCGAAATATAAGGTCATCATTGAGTTCAGATAATGGGTTTTACAATATGAATTTTATAACCTTTAAAAACTTCAGAAATTCAGGTTGGGGAACGGTCATGGGTAGACCTTAAAATAAATTATTTCAATTAATAAATTTGTTTAATTTAAAAACCATCACCTAAATATTTTACAATATAAATTCTACTATGGATAATTTTCAAGGTTATCTGTATAACCCTAAAAATTTATAGGAGCCATTGGATATATTTAGAGGATATTTCATTGGTGAGAGACAACTAGATCGTATAATATTGATCTGTGTATGAAGAAAATTGAGGGTCTTTCCAAAGACATAGAATTATTCTTTGCAAGATATTGAACCAGATTAAGGTAGGATGTTGTTTTATTTTGATTCCTTATTTGTTTTTTCATTTATATGATGAACTTGAATCAATAAAGTAGTGGATTTATTCATGTATTGATCATATATTGGAAATGTGATTATTTGTGGGTATTATTACGAGGAATTGTTTACTTAATTTGGATCTTCATTCATATTTCTAATGGAAACAGATTGAGGCCAACCGAATATGGTTGAGGATTGTTCCTCTTTTATGTGTTTCTTGGATTTCTCCCACCGTTCTTGTTGTGATCATCGCCAGATTTTGTTTTTGCAATAAGTTCAAAAAATACCATATAATCAATCATTGTGACCCGTTTCTTGGTGAAATGGATTGATATCATAGATTTGGGTTTGGATCAATGATGGTATCGAACTACAATGATAGTGATTATGGATAAATATCAATCTAATGATCCCCATTATTCTTAGTTGGATGCATGAGGAAGATTAGGTAGGTGAAAATAAGTTCCCATGCAAATTAAATAGACATATTTTGGCGAGAAGTGATTGAATTTCTCGGACAGATGTCCTCCATATTTACTGGAATGATTCTTTTAGATATAGTAGCATAAAGGAAAAGAAGATGGTGTGAGAACCAGATCTATGATTTTGGAAAATCCTAGGTTACACAGTGTGTAATCCAGAGTTATACACTGTGTGGGGACCCTTGGTGTGGTGCTATGGTTTTCGTGAGAAGATAAATATCACATGTAATGTTACCTCTATCACATAGTGTGTGGCCCTTAATTTTTGAAACATCATGTACCTAGTAAGGTACATAGACATGGGAATGGCTAGTTGGACATGGACACGACCAGTCGTACACAGACATGACCAGGAGTATCTGAGCTTGGAAACACCTTGTACTATGGAATGAATATAGACATGGATGCAGTATATCATACATGGGAAATAATCAGTTCCAAAGAGACACTTTGTGTACTTACATTCATTCCATGAAGCCATTTGAATAAGTCTTGGACCACTTTTACTTTTCATCTAGGACACGTTTTTTAGGGTGTGCTCCCTTGATCCATTCCCCAAGGGTTTATTATGGAATCTCATTCTATACATAGGATGGTGATCCATTAAAATGTACCTAAGTCTTATATATAGTTATTTAAATCCGTCCATGATTTCTTGTAGTGATATTCTCTATCATCTTCTTTTTACTAGGTGGATTCCTTAGTATCGTCATAACCAACACTACATAGGTGTCGATCCATTACTTAGCTAGTTATTCTAGACTGAGTTGTTGGTATACCCCATCGCCATGGGTGTGGTCCTCATCTATGTAGAATTCTCTTCAGACATCTATAATGTACTTATTATAGTGAGACCTTATGATCACTACCTCTGAGATGGATTCAATCGGTGCTATCTGACTTGTGGAGTGTGTTCTCTCAAATGAGTTATATATGGGACCTTCAATCAGGAATCTTAGGATAGAATTATAATTGTGACTTTACCTTGAGATTATGAGTATTTATTGAGTATATATATATTATTTTTATATTTTTTGTAACATATACCTCTTGTTAGATAATAATTATTCTTGATATTATATGATTAGGAGTTTCGGGGGGTTCTACTGGGTATTATTATACTCACCCTGCATGGTCTTTTCCCATGCATGTCTTGTCTTATGCAGATGATTGTCCATTAGATGAATTCTTAGAGGGACCAAGACCTAGTGCGATATAGTGATAAATACAAACTGAGAGGGTGTTCCTGGTGTTCCATTTGACAACAGTCCTCACCCACTTTATAGGTTTTACATTTTCAGTTTCTTTGTGGTGAGATTATATTTGGACCTTTTTGTGATCTAGTACTTGTTTTCGTACTCATATAGTGGGATTTTATATGTATGAATTCATGAATAGTAGTTGTTTTATATTTAATAATTTTATGGGATTAGAGTTGTGTACTTTTGTATAGGTACATTAGGTAAGGCCTCTCATGTGATTGATATGGTGTCACGACCCCCTCCCACCAAAGATGCCCCTCCAAAGCTGGTAATGGTGAAAGGGAGATAATGACCCCGAGTCCCGCCTCCAGTAGGCCCCGGGGTGAAAACTGGCACCAAGGGTATGAGTTTTCACAAATATGGGAGGCATTACCCTTTTTATTATTTAAGATCGGGAAATAGGACAAGTCAACCACCCAAAAAGGAAAAGAACAAGTGTATAGAAATAAACCCAAACCAATCCCACATGCATGTTTAAATAGTTCTAAAACAAGGTACAAGTACAAGAAATCTCAAAAGTACAATAACAAAAGAAACAAGAGTACAACAACTGCAAAAACTCCAACTGTCCAACTAGTAGGGTCCCGCACGGCCCTGGTAGTCCTCCTGGAAACCTGAAAGTAAACTTAGGGTGAGCATACAAGTATACTCAGTAGGCAAACCTAAATCTCTCGTGCACAAGTGGGGAGACATCCTAATGTCCCGTGAGAAAAACAGAAGAAACCTAGCAAGGAATTCTATCCACCCAACCTCACCAGCCACACTCACCAAAAACACAATCACAACATTTAGTAGTAGCATAAGAAAAAGAGTATTGGGTACCTCGCACCATTTTCTTTTAGATAGTTGCTCTTCCTAACGGAGAACGTCCTGACGCTGCCACACTCTCCTCGCCCGCACACACCTGGGCCTCACAACCACGTATCCCGCCCGCACACACCTAGGCCTCACAACCACGTATCTCACCCGCACACACCTCGGCCTCACAACCATGTATCCCGCCTGCACACACCTGGGCCTCACAACCACGTATCCCTCCCACACACACCTGGGCCTCATTCCGAAGATTCTTGGGAAATAGTAAAACCTACCCGAAGAGTCTTGGGCTAGAACCACCCCAATCGAAACCTAACCGAAGAGTCTTGGGTGTAAGGTCGCCTCAATCCATCACAACCTAGGGAAGAAGCAGTAGGAAGGAGCTAGAATCAAAGTGGAAAAACACACTCTCCCATGAAATGGGAGTGTTCGACACTAAGTGCTCAACATGGGTGGGGTGTGTCAAAACACAAAGATACAGATATATGTATATACCAAACACTCAGCCCAACCTATGGCTTCTAAAAAAAGAAACTGAGAACGTGCCTCGGCACTGCTACTATGAAGCATGCATACAATAAACAACCCCAAACCCATTTAGGTTTTCACATTTCAGCAGAATTAGTTTATTTAGTTCCTTATCTACTGGGCAACCAACTGCAACCAACCATATCGATCGTTCATAAAGCATATCCCTTCCATCCACAAATCAAGTTAAGAAAACACAATCAACACAACAAAGTCCTTCTCATTAGCCAACCAACCCCATTGATTATTAAGCATGCTCCCTTACCAAGCCCCACCATTCATTAACTCTTCCAAATTTTATTTATTATTCACAACCACGGTTCGTTCACATTTAAACCCATCCGTGCAGCCCCGCTGCCAACCACCATAATCACAACCGCACAGAAACCTGTACATCATTATCCCTTAAATACCATTTATCGCAGCCCCACTGCCCATTTCCAACATAGTATTCACACCAACCCATAACCAATCCAACCGCAGCCCCACTGCTCACCCTATCCACAACAACCCACAAAACAACCCCATCACATGCCACGTATCCAAGCCAACACCCACATGTTCATTATTCCATTTTATTCAACCGGGGTGATCACACAAGGGTTCTAGATTTTAAACAACCAACTTTACATGATTAACCAATTTCCACATTCAATAACATTTTCATCCATAAGAAAATACAGGAGGAGAGGGCAATATTTAATTGCGTAAGGAAAGTCCCCCAATGACCATGATTTTCAGTAGGCAGAATCTCATTCAATTTACAACATAATATCACAAGATATAAAGATAAACATAACAACTCCCTCATCCCCATTCTTTAACCAGTTATTAATTCTTTTATTGGTTCAACCGTTTCTCATGAAAAAAAGAGGATACCCACCCCATATGATGCACAATTTAGAGAGAGACGATGGTAAGATCCCTGCCTCAACAGGTTCTGATCACAACACTCCCGTGGATGAACTTTAGAAGATGTCTGTCGGTGTCCGTCACTTCTTTCGAGTCCTAGAAAAACTTCATAGGGTTGAAGTTGGAAAGGAAAGTCCTAAGTAAAGACAACGAATCCAAGCTCAGAAGTTCTGCCTCATCGTTACGATCTCGTGGCCGCTGATGGATCGTAAATCGGAGCTCGGATGAAGAAGTTATGGAAGAAAAGGAGCCTTTAAGTCTCATGGGAGAGCTCTGCTCAGAGGAATGGTGAGGAGAGGGGTGAGTTGAAAAGGAGGAGGGGACCCCTCCTTTTATAGGTGAGAAAATCAAAAGTACACGGCATTTACTTTATGGTACACGATGTGTACTCGGCCATTTCACATGGTCACCAAGCAGCTTCCAACACGACCTTCAACGCGGAACGCGGCCGTTGGCTTGTCAACACACGGCTTGAAGGTAACGCATACATGGGGAGGGACTGCATGACGTGTAGTATGATGTACACGGCGTGTACCCATTTATTTCACATGGCAAGGACACGGCTCCAACCCGGCACACGGCCGTTGACTGGTCAACACATGGTAATGCGTACGCAGGGAGGGACTACACGGCGTGTAGTATTGGACACATAGCGTGTACCCATTTATTTCACATGGCAAGGACATGGCCTTGAACACGGGGTATACCCGGCGAGGGGGTACATGGCGTGTACTCACATTATATGTCGCGTAGTTTCATAATTCTGAAAAGTGTGGGAAAAGTCCATTTTACCCTCCAGAACACTTCGTGACCTTCTTTTTGACAAATGAATTAGACGGAGAGGTCCGAGCCATTACATCTGATACCTCTCAAAACATTCTCCTCCCTGACAATTCAAAAACCAACCCAGAGGAACCCAAAAAGATACCTCTTAGGGTTCTCGTTATAATAGGAACCCAACCAACAACCCTAATCATATGTGTTACGAATTCCTTCTCTTATGTCGAGATATTATTCACTTTAGGCGGGACTGACTCGCCTGCACGGGTTTAATAGCATCCTCATTAATGTGTCTCGATTAAGAATTGGGTCTTCCCACTTTCATACATTATGATTTTTCAACTCGCACTACCCCCAACACCACACAACCAACACACTGCCCGAACATGTGGTTTGGGGAAATTCCTTTTAATATGTCAATATATTATCCGATTTAGGCTTCACTTACTCGCCTGCACGGGTTCAATGACATCCGCATTAATGTGTCTTGATTAAGGATCAGGTTTTTCCCTTTCCCCACACATTCGGACATGCTACACACTTCCATAGAACAATGAAACAAGAGGTCTCATAACCGACAAGCCAGGCATTCCATATATCAAAGGTACAGAGTATAACATCAACACAAAGCTCAGAAGAACAAGGGAAAACAGAAGTCCAAACAACTCCGGGTACTGAGCGTGCATCTGGGCCTCCCACTCCCAAGTGCTCTCCTCAAGGCCGCTATGCCTCCACACCACACGAACCAAGGAAATGGTTCGTCCACGAAGAACCTTCTCTTTAAGATCCTCGATTCTGACTGGTCGTTCCTCGAAGGTTGCATCGTCTACCATATCTAACTCTTCCCATTCGATAACTTGTGAGTCGTCATGTAAGTATCGACGTAGCTGGGAGACGTGGAAGACATCATGAACCTTCTCCAACTGAGGTGGCAGGGCTAGCTGATATGCCACCTTGCCGACTCGCCTCAGCACCTCAAAAGGTCTGATGAACCTAGGTGAGATTTTTCTCCCTTTCCCAAACCTCTACTGCCCCCGTCGAGGGGAAACCTTCAAGAACACATGATCTCCCACCTCAAACTCCAAGGGCCTCCTCTGACGATCAACATAAGACTTCTGTAGGTCCTAATCCACTTTCATCCTTTCACGTACAAGTTGGACTTTCTCTATGGTGCTCTACACTACCTCTATCCCAAGAGCACCTGTCTCACCAACCTCTACACAGAAAATGGGTGAACGACATGGTCTTCCATACAAAGCCTCAAATAGTGCCATGCCAATAGTAGAGTGAAAGCTATTGTTGTAGGCAAACTCTACTAATGGCAAGTTTTGTACCCATGATCCTCTGAAATCCAAAACGCATGCTCTCAGCATGTCCTCCAATGTCTGGATTGTCCGCTCTGTCTGTCCATCGGTCTGGGGGTGGAAATCAGTTCTAAGGCGTATCTGGGTGCCAAAAGCATGTTGTAACCCCCTCGAGACTCGTGAGGTAAACCAAGTATCCCGATCAGAGATGATAGTCTTTGGAACTCCATGCAACAGCACAACCTCGTCTATGTGCCTCTGTGCTAAGGTACTCACCGGGCCCGACTCCTTAATTGCTAAGAAGTGAGCTGATTTTGTCAATCAATCCACCACTACCCAGATATCGTCACAACCACCCTAAGCTCTAGGTAGTCCTATGACGAAGTCCATTGAGATGTCATCCCACTTCCACTCGGGGACATCTAAAGGATGAAAAAAACCACTGGGAACACGGTGTTCAGCCTTCACTTGCTGACACACTAGGAATTTAGCCACAAACTCTGCCACTTCCCATTTCACCCCGGGCCACCAAAACTATTCCCTCATGACTTGTTACATTTTTGAAACTCCTGGATGTACCGCTAAGGTAGAGCTATGGAACTCACGGAGAACTCCCTCACGTATCGCCTTAGGAACAAACAACCTTACATGGAAAAACATCCAATGTCGTCTATCCTCTGACCATCCTTCTGGAGCATTTCCCTGATCGACACGATCCCACATCACTTCCGCCTCATATTCCCCCCCACTAAGACTCTTCCACCTACTACAACAAGGAGGACTGCACCATCATCTGAAACAAACAGCCTCTAACACCTTCTACCCTTACATCCAAGTGCAAGGCAGCCAACTCTCCCATCACCTTCCAAGCATCATTAGATTATCGAACCACTTCCTTATGTGACTTCCTGTTCAGGGAATCAGCTACAACGTTGCCCTTACCTTCAATGTAAGAGATCTCGAAGTCATAGTCTTGGAGAAACTCGACCCATCTCTGTTGCTGTAAGTTCAGGTCACGCTGGGAGAAGATATAATGTAGGATCTTGTGATCTGAGAAGACCACAAAGTGCTCCCCAAAGAGGTAATGTCGCCACAACTTTAGTGTGAACACTAATGCTACAAGCTCTAGGTCATGGGTGGAATAGTTACGCTCGTGAGGGCATAACTGCCTAGACCCATAACATATCACACCCTTCTTCTACATCAGTACACACCCCAAACCAAGGCCATAAGCATCAAAAAACACCTCATACAACAACCCTTCCTCTGGAAACCTGAGTACGGGATCACTGAATAGCTTCTCCTTCAGGTATTCAAAAGCTTTATGGCATTGCTCGCTCCATAGTAAGACCTGGTTCTTCCTAGTCAAAGCTGTCAATGGAGCAGAAACTCGAGAGAAGTTTGAAACAAACCTCCTATAGTAACCTGATAACCCCAAGAAACTACGAACTTCTACCACGCTCTTGGGTGCTACCCAAGAAACAACTGCCTCCTCCTTCGACGGGTCCACTGACACTCCATGCTGAGACACCACGTGCCCAAGGAAGTGTACTCCTTACATCAATAACTTACACTTCGAAAATTTCCCATAAAGTTGGTGGTGTCGAAGGACTTATAAGACTGTCTTGAGATGCTCAATGTGCTCCTCCTCTGATCTTGAGTAGATTAGGATGTCATATACAAACACAATGAAGAACCGGTCCAGAAACTCTTGGAAGACAAAGTTCATAAGTCTCGTGAACACAGCCGGTGCATTTGTAACTCCAAACGGCATCACTACAAACTCGAAGTTACCATACCTGCACCTGAAAGCCGTATTCGAGATGTCACAGTCCTTTACCCTCAGTTGATGATATCCAGATCGTAGATCAATCTTAGAAAACCAATCTGCTCCCCTCAGTTGGTCAAAGATATCATCTGTCCTTGGAAGGGGGTAACGGATCTTGACTGTTACCTAGTTCAACCTTCGGTAGTCTATGCATAGCCTGAGACCACCATCTGCCTTCTTCACGAACAAAACTGGAGCACCCCAGGGTGATACGCTGGGTCGAACAAAACCCTTCTCCATCAGATCGTCAATTTGAATCTGCAACTCCCGCAACTCTGAAGGTGCCATCCAATAAGGGGCCATCAAAATCGGATAGGCACCAGGCTGTAAGTCTATTCCGAACTCAACGTCACGTTGGGGGGGTAGAGTCACAACCTCCTCAAGAAAAACATTGAGGAACTCCCCAACAACCTCCTGGATATCCATCATCTCTATATCAGCTGGAACCACTGATAGCCCGCCTAACAAGGAAAGGAGAGTCTCCACACGTCAGATTCCCACCTGATAGCTCCTCTCGCCAACAAAAGATATGTGCTGCCCATCCATGTCGGATAACATGACCCTTCTTCAGAAGCAGTCGATAACGGCACTAACAGAAAACAACCAGTCAATGCCTAGGATGACATCGTATGGTTTCATCTGTAGAAAAAAATGTCCCCACTAGATTGATATGGTCCCAACGTCAGCCCACATTTCTAGAAAACACAAGATATACTGGTCTGGCCTCCAACTGGTGTACATAGCACCAGTGTTACGGAAAGTCTCTCAACATCTAGTCCCAAAGCATGGGCTAGACCAGGTGAAACAAAGGAGTGCAAAGCTCCCGAATTAAACAAAGCAAAAAACGAGAGTGCTAAACAAACAAATCGTACCTCGCACCACCTCTGGTCCTGCCAGAGCTATCAACTCTTCTGTGTGAAACTGTCCACGCCCAGATCCTCTGCCTCTCTGATGTCGTACACCTCCCCGGCCATGCCCTGGTAGAGGTACCTGAGGAGCACCCTGAGGTCAGCCTCCTCCAGCAAAGTCTTCCCTCAGAGGAGCATGGTCATGCTGCTGCTGGAAGGGCCTCGCTGGCAACTAGTGCTTCGGAGGTGGGCGCTGAACCTGCCCACCTCCACCATACTGAGCTCGGGTCGGGCACCGACTCTGAATGTGCCCGAAACCTCTACAATAAAAACACTTCGGTCCTGGGCTAGTGAAAAAGGGACGGGGACCTGAAGATCTAAACTGGAACTACTGGGGCCTGCTCCCCACTGGCCTGAACCTGGTAGGTCCCATCGCAGGATACCTGCTACTGTCTGCCATCCCCTTCGACGAGCCCGGCTGGATCCCCTCTCGTGGTGCACCTCCCAGTGAGTGCATCCTCTCTAAAACCTCTACCTTCTTCTTTACTTCCAAGTACGTCGGAAGGGTGAAGGTTTTGATAGCATACTGAAGTGAAGGACGAAGTGCCTCCTCCAAATGGCTCGCCTGAGACTCCTCATCTGGAAAGAGATCCGGAGCAAAGCGTAGGAGAATCTCGAACTTGATCCACAACTCTCGTACTGACATACTCCCCTGCTGAAGGGAGAGTAACTCCTTCCTCTTCTCCACCTTGATCATGGAAGAAAGGATTTCCTATCATAATTCCTTCTCAAAGTCATCCCATTAAACATCTGCCTCTATCCTCTCTCCGAGGTAGAGCATCCACCACTGTCGTGTCGTACCTCTCAACTAAATGACTACTTGGGGAACCCAGTAATCTCCTTGAGCACGAATCAAGGTAAAAGCGATCCCTAGATCCTCAAGCCACCCCTCTCTCTCCTTATCTGAAGTACTACCCTCGTACTTTATGGTTTGTCGCTGGAAAGAAAAGAGAGTCTTCTGCCACTGGTCATCTTCCTCCTCTCGGTCAATCCTCAACTGATCGACTGCCGGAATCTGTTGGGCCTCGGCAATCTAAGCCACCCAGGGATAACGTCCAGTTTCCATAGCTATACGGTAAACAAAGATGGCCTAAGCCCAAGTAGTAAGGAAATTTCTCAAGGTTTTATTTTACCATTTTTATTTCAATTTATTTCCCAGAACACCCAAATCAAGTAAAACACAATCATGATGATGCATGTACCTTCCCTAGGGTCTCTACCCTGCAATCAATGTAGTCTCACTTGGTCGTTAGGTAGGCTCAGATTCCTTGCATCGGATCATGGCGGGCCCTAAAATCCCATGTCCTAGTCGGTCTTCCCTGGCCTATGTCACGCACCAAGATTAACCAACACTGTTGTCATACCATCCCATGAAATCCTCATTGTGCCTAACTTTAGACTCCATCGTATCTCTCAACCATCACCTCTGATACCATTCTGTCACGACCCCCTCCCACGAAAGATGCCCCTCATGATCTGGCAATGGTGAAAGGGAGATAATGACCCCCGAGTCCCGCCTCCAGTAGGCCTCGGGGTGGTGACTAGCAATAAAGGAATGAGTTTTCACAAATATGGGAGGCATTACCCTTTTCATTATTTAAGATCAGGAAATAAGACAAATCAACCACTGAAAAATTAAAAGAACAAGTGTATAGAAATAAACCCAAACCAATCCCACATGCATGTTTAAATAGTTCTCAAACAAGGTATAAGTACAAGAAATCTCAAAAGTACAATACCAAAAGAAACAAGAGTATAACAACTACAACAACTCCAACTGTCCGACTAGTAGGGTCCCGCAAGGCCCTGGTAGTCCTCCTGAAAACCTGAAAATAATGGTAGGGTGAGCATACAAGTATACTCAGTAGGGAAACCTAAAGCTCTCGTGCACAAGTGGGGAGACATCCTAATGTCCCGTGAGAACAACAGAAGAAACCTACTAAGGAATTCTATCCACCCAACCTCACCAGCCACACTCACCAAAAACCCAATCACAACAGGTATTAGTAGTATAAGAACAAGAGTATTAGGTACCCTGCACCATTTCCCTTTAGATGGCTTCTCTTCCTAACGGCGAACGTGCTGACGCTACCACACTCTCCCCACCCGCACACACCTGGGCCTCACAACCACGTATCCCACCCGCGCACACCTGGGCCTCACAACCACGTATCCCGCCCGTACACACATGGGCCTCACAACCACGTATCCTACCCAGACACACCTGGGCCTCACAACCACATATCCTTCTCGCACACACCTGGGCCTCATCCCAAAGATTCTTGGGAAATAGTAAAACCGGCCCAAAGAGTCTTGATCTAAAACCACCCCAATTGAAACCTACCCGAAGAGTCTTGGGTGTAAGGTCACCTCCAGCCATCACAGTCTAGGGAAGAAGGAGCAGGAAAGAGATAGAAACTAAAGGTAAAAACACCCTCTCCCATTAAATGGGAGTGTTCTTCCCTAAGTGCTCAACATCGGTGGGGTGCGTCAAAACACAAAGATACAGATATATATATATATATACCAAACACTCATCCCAACCTATGGATTCTAAATAGAGAAACTGATCACGTGCCTCGACACTGCTACTAAGAAGCATGCATACAATAAACAACCCCAACCCCATTTAGGTTTTCAAATTTTAGCAGAATTAGTTTATTTAGTTCCTTATCTACTGGGAAACCAACCACAACCAACCATATCGATCGTTCGTAAATCATATCCCTTCCATCCAAAAATCAAGTTAGGGAAACACAAGCAGCACAACAAATTCCTTCTTATTAGCCAACCAACCCCATTGATTATTAAGACCATTCCGTTACCAAGCCCCACTATTCATTAACTCCTCCACATTTTATTTATTATTCACAACCCATGGTTCATTCACATTTAAACCCATCCCTGCAGCCCCACTACCAACCACCATAACCACAACCGCATCAAAACACGTACATCATTATCCCTTAAATACCATTTATCGCAGCCTCGATACCCATCTCCAATATACTATTCACACCAACCCATAACCAATCCAACCACAGCCCTACTGCTCACCCTATCCACAACAACCCACAAAACACCCCCATAACATGCCATGTATCCAAGACAACACCCACATCTTCATTAGTCCATTTTATTCAACTGGGGTGATCACATGAGGGTTCCATATTTTAATCAGCCAACTTTACATGATAACCAATTTCCAAATTCAATAACATTTTCATCCATAAGAAAATCCAGGAGGTGACGACAACATTTAATTGTGTAAGAAAAGGGCCCCAACGACCATGATTTTTAGTAGGTAGAAGCTCATTCAATTTACAACATAATATCATAGGATATATAGATAAACATAACAACTCCCTCATCCCCGTTCTTTAACTAGTTATTATCTTCTTTTATTGGTTCAAATGTTTCTCATGAAAACAGGTGGATACCCACCCCATATGATATACAATTTAGAGAGATATGAAGTTAAGACCCCTACCTCAATAGGTTCTGATCACAACGCTCCCCCGAATCAACTTTAGAAGACGTCAGTCGGTGTCTGTCACTTCAGTTGAGTCCCAGAAAAACTTCCTCAGGTGGAAGTTGGTAAGGAAAGGCCGAAGGAAAGGCAACGGATCCAAGCTTAGAAGTTCCGCCTCATAGTTACAATCTCGTGGCCGCTGACAGATCGTAAATCGGAGCTTGGACGAATAAGTTATGGAAGAAAATAAGCCTTTGAGTCTCTTGGGAGAGCTCTACTCAGAGGAATGGTGAAGAGAGGGTTGAGTTGAAAATGAGGAGGGGACCCCTCCTTTTTTAGGTGAGAAAAGAAAAAGTACACGGCGTGTACTTTATGGTACACGATGTGTACTCGGCCGTTTCACACGGTCACCACACGGCCTCCAGCACGGCCTTCAATGCGGAACGCGGTCATTGACCGGTCAACACACTGCTTGAAGGTAACGCATACGTGGGGAGGGACTAAACGGTGTGTTGTATGATGTACACGGTGTGTACCCATTTATTTTACACGGAAAAGACACGGCTCCAACACGGCACCCGGCAATTTACTGGTCAACATATGGTAACACATACGTGGGGAGGGACTACACGGCGTGTAGTATTGGACACATGGCGTGTACCAATTTATTTCACACATCAAGGACATGGCCTTGAACATGTGGTATACCCGGTGAGGGGGTACACGGTGTGTACTCACACTACATGGCGCATAGTTTCAAAATTCTGAAAAGTGTGGGAAAAGTCCATTTTACCCTCCAGAACACTTCGTGACCATCTTTTTGACAAAGGAATGGGCCAGAGAGGTCCGGGCCATTACATATGGCTACTCATCTCTTGTCCCCAGACCCTAGACTATTGGAACTAGGATTGGGGTAGTCTCAACATAGTCCATATTGGGATGATTCAAGACAACCGATCTTTTAAATAAAATTATATAATGAATGAAATCCCAAATTGGTTAGAAATAATGTTTTTTTTGTTTTGACTGAAAATTACCAATTATTCTTATAATGAATATAACTCAATAAAAACTAATTAAAATACTTTTAAATGATTTTTCAAAACGTTACCTAGGTTGTTACATTCTCCAACTAAATTTGTGATCAAAAATTATTAATCTCATATAAAATTTATCATCAATAATCATATATTTATTGAAATAGAAATTCATATCACATAAAAAGACAATTTATAGAAAATAATTTTCTAAAAAAATTATTAATCATTTTTGGAAAAATAATTAAATTTTATTCATATTAAAGGTATACCATAATTTTATTTTATATATATATATATATCATGATGTGGTTTTCCCTATTCATTCCTTCTAATTAAACAGTTATGTTTTAATAGTTATACTTAATGTTTATGTTTTTATATAAATATATCATGGTTTTGTTTTAGTTTGGTTTTGTGTGTGGAGAAAACTATCAAAAAAATTGACTAATTTAAAGGTATCCATATATTAAAATCATGGTGTGTTACAATGATGTTTTTTGGAAAGTAGTTTATTGATTCAAGAAATTGCTTCATTTCTTTCATATAAAACAAAAAAAAATATTGGTGATCTTGGTGTGATTTATTTTAAGAAAGTTGTATTTATGGGGTTATAATGTCGATTATCTTTAATAAATAACATCATTTTTCATCTAGATTCTAAAAGGGACTCTATAATTATTTAGTATTATAGTTTAATATTGGTGTGTTATACCTCCCCCAAATGGATGCAAAGATAGAATGTGTTATTTAAATTTTTAGTGATATGATTTAAGAATGTGCACTCGATTTTGACAAATATTGAGAAGATAATATTACATTAGTGGATTTCATTTATAAAAACATTTATCAGTCATTTATCTATATATAAGAAAATTAAAGTATTTTATTGGTCATTATGTAATTTACCTTTTTGTTGGGATGATACTAGTTTAATTACTCTTTTACAGGCATGTTTGGTGCAAGAGATGATATACCATGTTAAATTAAATCATCAGTACAATATCTTATCTTGGATTTGGTAGAAGATGTATGTTGTTTTTTAATGAATACAATTGAGATATGATATTGGAGATTATGTGTTCTCGAAAGTGACTACTAGGTTAGAACATCAATGTTAAAGAAATAAAGCTAATTTGATGATATGGTAAGTGGACCCATTGAAGACATAAATTAGATTGGGGAAATGTCTTAACAGTTGTAATTTTCAAAATTTTATATTGTGATTCGTAAAAAAAATCAATTTCTATTAAATAAGTAAGGTCTAGACTCAAATCATGTATTATGTTGGGAAACCATTGAGTAAAATATTGATGAATCTTATATTTAATTACCTATTTAGGATTTACTAAGTACCCCATGTTTTGGAACAAACCTTATGAAACTTCACTCGTAGAACATAGTTTTAAAATTCTGAAACTAGTAGCATTGGATATTAATGTCTAGATTATGAAACTATGATACAAAATCTCACACTGAATCAGTTTAACCTCATCAGAAATTTTGGAACACAAACAAAAGTAAAAGTAAAAAAAGAACTCTATCAACATAGAATAATGAAGGGATTAATGTTGTTCAAACTTAGTCCTACTTCACATGAGAAACATTATTTCTTTTATTTATAATGGAAATGTAGACAATTATTACATGATTTCAAAGTTACTTATCCCAATTATCAATTTATTGGAAAATATAATTGGTTTCTCAAGTGAAACCACTATCATCAAGAGTTAGTTATCAATGTCACTTTACCATTCCATTGGTTTCAAACTTCCCTAACCATGTTATACTTCCATCATCTCATTCCAAAATATATCTTATGGAGTCACACCTTTTAGAAAATATATTGAATTTTTCATTAATTAGTTTTCTCAACTGACCTAACAATATACCCCTTGAGAATTGTTTCTTGGCTTCACCAAAGTCATTTGGATCACATAGGGAAAATTATCCTCCCTTCATCATACAACAGTAGTAATTGAATCTCCCTTTATTTCTTCTTGGTCACCTGAGTCCCACTGAGGTACAAAACTTCTTCTAAATTTCCTAGACTACGACCTTTGTCAATATATATATATATATATATATATATCATATTCTATCTCCACGATATATTACATAACTCCATCACTCTATCATTCACAAGATTCAATAAGAATTTATACTTCATCTTACTGTGTTTTTACCTTGAGTAAAACACCAGATTGTTATCAAGATGGGTTGTACTCTGACTACTAGAGAATAATATTTTATTCCCCAAATTCATTTTAACATCCTATAATAATACATTAAACTATCTCATTTACTTTAATGCTTTCATTTTTTCAATATACTTTTCTTTTTGGGTTCATTGTAAAAATATAAGTTGTGGTATAGACATCTAACTTATATTATTTCATCTATAGGTAAAAAAATCACATTGCACTTCTCCATGTATATGTATCTCCTCTAATGTATACAAAAACATAAACAGGAAATGGATCATCTACTCTAAAACATAAGGAAATACCATTAAAGTTATAGATCATATGAACTAACACTAAGAGTGGGGTGAATCAATGGTACCAATTTCACAAATTCTTTTGAATAAAACACATATGATTGATTAAGTCTATGTTACACTCTCAATAAATCTACCTCTCACCCATATGAAACAATAATGAAGGATACATAGTGTATAGGATGTTTTTACAAGGTTCAACTTTAATGTCATAGACTAGTCATTATTGTTTTTTATTTATTACCAAGACACATATTATTTTCCACTTTTAACTTTTTTTATATGTTCTTGATAATCCCCCAAAATTTTTGGGAAATTAACTTTCACTTATTAGTTTATATATTATCTACTTCTTGAATGAAAAGGGAATTCTTTATATTGGTTCCACAAATATTCCATAATTCTATTATATCATGGTAAAAACAAGGTCTTCATTATATTTTAGTATTTCTCTACATCATAAATTAAGATCTTCTTTCTTGAACTCATTATCGATTTCTATAGAAATATTAATAACTCATCATGCATGTCAACTTTCTAACTCAAAATTTGATAATGATCAGTGTGTGATAGTGATAATGAACACACACCTCAGTCTTCTTACTACTCACAAGAAATAATTTACATGATCAAAAATATATATATTTTCCATGATATAGATGATCAAAGTCAATGCAGCACATTTCGATCTCTTTTTCTTACACTTTATTTGATGGAATAGTTCTCTCTCATTGCACGGTATTAGATTCTCATTTATAAAAAACATTTCATTTATAAATTTCATTCATTAATATTCATATAACATTATGAATTTTATTTCAAAAATGAAAAAAACTCCCTAGGATTCTCAGTAATTGAATTAACACTAGATCGTTTTGTAATGTCATCCCCCAGTATAGAGATAACTCAATTTCTCTAACTCCCTGATAAATATACCCCAGATATACCCCAGGAATGTATCATGACATCTCAATTCTAAAAATATTTCTACCAAACTTATACAATTCTTTGTACCATTTGACCAACTTGATAGATATTGTGTCTATCAACATGTATTACCCCAGATTTCATCATTATAATCGAACATTAATTGATACTATCCATTAACCTATCATACCTATGAATACATGTATCTAATGGAACATACAAAACATTTATCCAAGATTAGGATTATCTTATACAACTATTAATCTGGATTATGATCTTTCAAGTCATTTATCACTGAATAAAATGTAGGGAAACACAACCTACCAAATTTTTTACCATTCCCTAGGCATGTATAACCATCTGAATCCAATAATTACATGATTTTCATGTCCCTAATAGGGGACTATTCATCAAAAAATCAACTGTTCATCTTGGAAATCATTTATAACTAAGAATCCAATACCAAGCCAAACACTTAAAGGATGATCTTCATGTGCCTACAAATAAAGAAACCATTCAATGAGGATTCTTATTTTTTTGGTTCTGCCAAAATAGACTAGACCTATCAAAGATCCATCGACTTTAAAATAATTTCATTCCATTATGAGGTCACTATGCTTAACAACCTAACCACTAGATCAACATTATGGAATGGCCAAAGTGGTCCATGAGAATTTTCCATGTTCCCGTTCAATTAAACTCCGAAGACAACATTTAAATTATCCTTAATCTAGTTTTAAATCAAATAACACAAAATTAATGTTTTATTATATCCATTATATTGGTTCAAATTTATTATAAACATTTAAATAACATAATTTTAAGAAACTCGGAGTAATATTTATAAAGAAAAAATACACATGGTGCCATATTTAACCAATTCAATAAGGCAATGTATGTAAGTTTTATCAAAAAAATCCTTTCAAGCATTACTTATTTAGATTACCTCCTATAAAATTTTAGGAAATTTATCTCATAAATTCATTTTAACCATTTATATATCAAAAAAATTATCAAAATTGGGCTTAGTTGAAGATATTTTCAATTCCAAGCTACTGAGGATAATACCCTTTAGGTTTTTATTGGCATTGTAATTAACTAAAGACTTGCATAATAATAAGGTCTATAAACATACTATAGGTTCACTATAATTTTGAAGGGAATTGGTTCAGTAATATATGACCATAAATTTATATGTAACACCATGTAAGTGGTTTCCAACTCTTTAAATAGACATCCCTATATAGCATAAGTATACCCTAGTGGGATTAAGAATATATGCATATCAAAATAAAGGTGACCTCTGAGGTTCCCATCATTAAAACCCAAGTTCATCTAAAAACAACCCAATAGAAGTTGATTTATTAAAGATTTAACAAACCCCAATATGATTATCTCAAAAGAAACATTCCCCAACTGGCCTTCTTGGGTATAATTGTGAATTTATGAATTTGATCATATGGGTCATCATTTCCAAATCATAAAAGTAAAATTGTTTATATATATATATATATATATATATATTCAGTTACTATAGTTTAGTAGATACATTACAATTCCCAAATTATAAAGGTACTTTCCTTTATAAGTTAAAAATAGAATTCATGTAAATGTAACCATATTTTTCTTGTTTTGACACAAGATATAATAAGTCCACATCATAGTGTTTGATTATATGGGTCAGTATTTCCAGTTTATAAAGGCCCATATTCTTTAAAAATTATAATTGGAACCCATTTAATAACAACAATTAATGTATCATCCCATGTAAAAAATGTTTCATAGTTCAAATATATCATAATTAATTAATTAAGATGAATCTACTAATCTATATGGGAAAACACCATTTAGGTAGATATAGACAATTTAATAACCAATTATTTCATCATAATTATAACATATCATGATATCACAGATCAGAAAATATAAGTGAACAAGGAAATGTATCACACAACATGGTGTACATGTAATAATTATGAATAATTAAAAAATCATGGTATATAGATAATCATACTAATAAATCACATAAGGAACATCTAACATGTATCAGTAAGTCAAGAAATATAACCTACATGACTTGGAATATGCATGGTATGTGAATCTATATGTTCCTATAATTATTGACATAACAACACTTCATTTATATATCGGGATAAGGGTAAAATATTTTAATTCCTATAAATCAGTAAGTATAATAACGTACATCAATCACTAATGTGAAATAATAATCAACTATAATCATGAACAGCAAGAACAACAGTCTCATTTGAGTCTACTGGAACTTTCCCTCATGTGTGGGTTGATCACTCCCATACATTATCTATTTATCAACTATTTTCATGTTCCTAGTATCATGAATACCATCCCAAAATAGTGAGATGAAGGAAAAAATAAACCTATTACTCCACTTTGTAATGTCCCAACATGGATCCATTAAAGTAGTGCCTAGATTCAGTTCACCACATTGTCTCAAGCATGCCTACCCATATCCTAGAGGCTGTCAACTAGTAGTGATGGTTGAATGATGGTATAATGGGTATACTATACCCTTATAATCATAGTATCATATTGTTATACCATAGATAAATCAATATTGGGGGTAGTATAAGTGAAATACAGTGGAAATAAATCTTCTGAATAATAATAAATGAACAAATCCATAACCAGTATCATATAAAGGATGATTTTATGTCAATGCCAAAATAAAAACATGCATAAATGGAAGTTGTAATATAATACATTCGTAATTAAATGAACTAAATCCCACAGTCTATATCCATGATCATCCAGAGAATCAACTAAGCCTTATGCTCCTCAACTCACATATCCAAGTGTACGTCACATAACAGAATCCATAATCCTGGGCTAACAATCATGACGTATTTCTGGGTACCAAATGGTGTCCAGAATAGGGTGTGAGATAAACTCATTAGGACACCTCTAATGGTGTTTAAAAAAATCCAGTCTTTGAATTTAAAATATAGTAATGTGCATGTACAACAAATAAAGTTGTGAATAAATAAATATAACCGGGCTATGATTGAGTTCCTCAAGGGACACCAATCCGAAAATATCATCTTCAGCCCATGCCAGAATTTTAATGAACAAGTATCACCATATGTGTGTATATATATATCTATGAACTAGGAATGTAAAATCATATATAATCATATATATACATATTAAAAACTATCCAGGAATTGAGGTGTAACCAAGTTTCCATATAGAATAAGAATAATAATATAGGAGTCACGTAATAATAAATAAGGGTTTAATACAATACATATGGTAGGGGATATAGATCTCTATTCATCATAATTCCAATAAATGATATAAAACTTCATGTCCAACATCCCAATCACGGGTCAGAAAACATCATGTCCAACAACCCAAATGGATTTGATATGAAATGTCAAACATTATTGACCAAGGGGGATGTGAAACATCATTTCAAATAAAAATAACTAAGGCCTCTCAATAATAATCATTTATAAGGTGATTCCTCTTTCACTATGATCCATTAACCAAGTCATTCCATAAAGAGGAACCCAGTATCACTCAAGACACATTGTATCCTATCTAACCTATAATCCATTAACAAAGGTGTTCTATAAATATGAACCCATTATCACTCAAGGAATAGTGTATCACTTATAACATATAATACTGTAACAAAGGTATTCCATAAAGAGGAACCTAGTATCTCTCAAGGAATAATATAAAAATGCAATCCATTCACAACTAATAATTAAACATAGGCCAGGAGACGACAGTCAATCCACATAAATACGATCCATTAAGATTATTAAATTTTTAATTAGATTCATAAATAATAATATGGAAATGTAATAATACATTCCATGATACAACCCAACATAAATATTTTATCAAGTGAAATGAGTAAAACATTCCATTTAACAGATTGGTCATTTCTAAGGGAAACTCCTTGGATGAAATATACCACTCAATTATAATTGGCCACTTCTTTTATGATGGATGGATCTATAATAATATAATAAAATGTAAATATTTTATGTTGTTTATCCATACCACTATAGTTCATTTAATTCCATTTAACCATTTAAAATGAATAAATTCAAGTTGACATTCCTCTAAGGTGATTTTAATTCAAAATAAAAAATGTAAGGGTTACGTCATATAAGCAAACACCCAAATGGGTGGTTTAAGTTGAGGTAGTAAAACTCTAACGGTGCAATTTAGTCCATAAATACTAACTAATTTAATTTATTAATATTTAAATAATTTATATCAATTTAATGGGTGATTCTCAGAAAGTCTGTCCCAAGAAAAAATGACATATTTCAGGAAAAATAAAAACCTTAAGTGAAAATCCAAAGACCATTTACCTCATTCGTAGGATGCTTCACTCATCTATTGTCAATCTTTGATTCGAGTAGGATGGAAATAAAATGAATGATTAGATAAACACCTTGAAAGTAGGTCATCTTATCTCACATTTGAATAACATTCAATATGTAAATATAATCTAACAAAGTATGAAGTATAAATCATAGATATACTATTATGCATCCAATGCACCTAATGGTGCTTGATTCTGAGTTCTAATAATAGAGAAACATATAATCCTAGGAGGAGGACAAGGGGAGATTGATTTGATTCATGTACTAGGAGAAATGAGGGATAAAAGGAGTGGATTTTGGGATAAATAAGGAAGGATAAATTGGTTAAATAACCCTCTTTAATAAGGTGGATGGCTTGATCTCACGGGTTGTCCAAACAATGAGCTAACCATGCGGGTTCATTTCCTTGGTGGAATTAATTGTACAGACTATGTGAATGGTTTTGTAAATTCATTTTCAGCTCATCCACTTCTATTTTATTTTCTACAACACCCAATATGGTTTTAATAAACTATTCATTGTCAGTTTCATGTTTTAAAAAACCATTCACTTGGACTACTTCCTCTCAAACCTCAATCTTTGGGTTCCTAATGAGCCCTATACACTCCCAAAATCCAACCAAACACCTAATACACCTCTTAGGATGTAAATGCCATCCAAAAACATCACCTTTTTTGATAAAACACTCATAATTATAATCTGAATCCTATTTTATGATTTGTTCCATCCATGAAATGAAATCTTCAAAATCTCATGGACTTTTCATCTTGAACCCAAAAATGAGGTGTTACAACCTACCCACCAAGAGATTCTCATACCAATAAGCCTTGGGGAATAACGAAACATCACATAACCAACATAGTTAATAATGATTATGCTGAAATATCTACACTTCCTTGTAAACACCTAACATGATTCTAAGAGTCACTTCTAAAAACACGGTACATAAGTCATTGAAAATCAATCCAATTCTTGTATCCAAAGCTAAAACATCAAGATTTTACTTACCCAATACCTTCTGACTCATTCCATAATCAATCCATTTTTTCCTTCATCATCTAACAAATAATTTTCTAACTATGGGTACTTGAATTTAACTTTTAATTTTAAGACATGGTACACCCATTTTTAGAATTTCCTATTTTAGTATGCCCTTAGCATTCTAATGACTCTCCTGGAAGATTTATCAACTTGATCAAATGCTTGATTCCCAAAAAAACACACTTAGCCTTGTGGTGATAACTTTTCCATGAAAATCCCCAACTGACCTTTACATAGGACTCACCTCAACTCGACGATGTTCTAGAAAAAGTTCCTCACCAACCATATTCAAACAACAAAGAGTAAATCATGTCAATCCACTAGTGTCTAGATATTTTTAAGACACTCAACATTAAAATTCAAAACATACCAAACTTGATATTGATAAATTCAATTATATTCACCTTGAGAGTTCTTCAAGAATTCTCATTGTATCCTATAACAAGCTTCAAGTGATGTTTCAATCCCAAACATTCATTTATGTTGTTGTTCCATTTCACAAAAATAGGTTTATACCAGATCCAGTACCCTAGGATTATCACACATTAATCATATCAATAGATCCTCACTGATATTTGGTGTAACCTCGAAATCATCTAATAGATTCCAAGGATCACATCCAAGGTATTCATTTCTTTGGAGTTTACATGTGAGCTGTCATTACGTTGCTGAGACGTCCACATGTAAAGAAAATAGATTAAGACCAATAAAATTATTTCACCTAGGGCTTGGGTCAAATAATAAGATGGTGTCAATGATTCCATCCAAGGCCTTCCTACATGGTTATCCCAGTATCACTTAGGATAAACCACACCTCTATAATTATCCACTATATCAAACTGCAACTATCACGAGTCTATTTATCAAGACAATAAGGAATTTAATTCCTTTCCTTAACTCGGTGTATAATTGACACTCCCTCAGTGTAACATAGATTATTTCAAGATAAGGGGCATGATCATCACTAATCCAATGGTGCACTAAAATAATTTCAATGATTACTAAGAAGACCTAAGACATGTCCTTTATATCAAAGATGATGTTCCCATGATGGTTTCAACCAACCATAACTAACTACCAATAAGAATAACATTTGAACCACTACTAGATGATTTATTTTAAAAGTGCTTTTTTAAACCTTCTGATGCATAATAATTTATCAACCAATATTCCCTAATCTCTATGTAATTATGTTAACATTTCAAAACCCCCCACCATAGTCCACCATCGCCTCATAGTGTACTCAAAATTTGTGTACACATTCCGCCATTTTATCATCTTACTACATTGAAAACATAAACATTTTTTAAAAGTATTCCCTTCATAGGTCTATAATTCACCCCAACTATGAATATAACATTCAAACTTTATTCAAACTAATAACTAGTTTTTTCCTTTAGAAATGTTTGAGTACTAGAAACTCAAACTTACTAGCCTCACAGGTTTCCAAAAGGTATTTTGACCAGGTGAAAATTAGTTTTTAGGTTTCACTCCCACTAATTTGAAATACATTATAAAACTTGTTTGACAAGAAACTCCCTACCTTAGGATTGTTCTTTTCATCATTTCTTAAGAAAGGGAACTCATCCCAAGGCACAAAATCCATCCACCTTCGAACATGGGTTACAAATGTGCCTAAAAAACTTTAATAAGCACCAATTTGAAAAGGTAAGAAGAACCATATGCTTAAAAGAACACTAGATAATGTTTATTATAGACATATGTGTGATTATATCCTAATTTTCACTCACACGCATCATTAGTATCAATCATAGAAGCTAGAAATAAACTGATCTATAGTGTTACAACACACGGTCCTTTTGCAACATCATCCCCTCACACCGGGATGACTCAATTCCTTTAATGCTCAGGTCACTCTACTCTAGAGGTAACATGATAATGTAGTGCAATATCTCAAGATATAAATAATTTCCATTGAACACATATGTTTTGTTGTATAATTTTAACAACTTGATGGGTACCATCTATAATAACGTGTACTACCCCAAGATTTCATCAACATAATGGCACATCATTTGATACTATCAAAAGTACTATTGGACCTATGAATACCTATATCTCATGGCATATAAAAAATAGTTATCATCTTTTTAAAATATCCCATATGATTGTAAATCTATCTGATGGCCTTACAAGCCATCCATTAGTGAAGAAGAAGAAGGGTCACACGACCTTCTAAATGGATGACCATTCCTTAAGCATGTCTAACCCACTAAATCTGAGTAATACATGATGTTTAAATCCCTAAAAATGATCTATTTATCATAGTTCCACCCATAGATTCTATGAAATGTATAAAACTAGGAATCCTATTTCAATAAAAACAGCTTAAGGAAGACACTTCTTATACTCACTAATCAACAAAGCATCCAATATAGTTTTTTATTTTCGAGCTTTTACAAAAACAGTTATCCCTCTCCAAGAATCGTCAACATTAAAATAATTTCTAACCATTAATAATTCACTAGCATTAATGTCCTAACTAGTAGATCAACATATGGAAAGGTCAAATAGATCCATGAGAATTTTCCATATTCGCATTCAAGTGAACTCTCGTGAAAAAATTTAAACTACCCTTACTCAAGGGTTGAAGCAGACAAGACCACATTAAGTTTTTAGTTGATCCATTATATCATCTCACATTTTTTATAAACATTTTAATAACCTCAATTTAAAAAACAAAAATTACTAGTTATGAAGAAAAACTACACTTGGTACTATATTTAACTAACGTCACAGGGTAGCGTAGGAAAGTTATATAATAATTTCCATCCAAGAATTACTTATTTAGAATACATCCTATAAAAATTTAAGAAATATATCTCATAAATTCATTTTAACAATTTATCTATCCAAAAAGTTCTCATAAATGGGATGAGTGGAAGAAAATTTCAATTCCCTTATATAACGTAAAAAACTCTTTATGTTGGGATTTTGATTTTAATTAACTAAATACTATCATAACAATAAGTTCCAAAAGAAAACCAAAATTTATTTATCAATTTAAAGGGAATTGATTCAGTAATATTCCACCATAAATGTATACATAACACTATATAAGTGGTTTCTAACACTTTAAATAGCAATCCCTATTTTTCTTTACTATGACCCCATAGGGTTATGAAATAAGGCATATCAAAATAAAGGTGATCTATGACTACCCCATCATTAAATCATGGGTCCATCTAAAAGAAATCAAATAGCTATTGATTTATTAAATATTTAACATAGCTTAATGGGTTTATCTCATACGCGACATGCCCAAACTGACCAACTTGGGTTCAGTCGAGCATTTAAGAATTTTGTTATATGGGTCATCATACCAAAAACATAAAAGTAAAATCCTTTCTATATATACATATACCATCATTTATTACATACATTTCTATTACCAAGTTATAAAGGTACACATCTGATGGATAGAATATGTGGGTCACCATTTCCAATTTATAAAGGCCCATACTCATTATAAATTGAATTAAGAACCCATTTAATTATAACTATTAATTTTTCATCCTATGTGACCAATGTTCCACAGATCACATGTGTCATAATTGATTAATTAAAGCTCCACCACCAATTTATGTGGGAAACACCATTTAGGTTGATACAAACACTTTAATAACCAATTATTTCATAACAATTATAACAAGTCATCCTATTATGGAGAAGTAAATATAGGTGAACATTGAAATGTATCACAGAACATGGTGTATAGGTAAGAATGATAAATAGTCACCTCAAAATGGTATATAGATAATAATTCTACTAAATCTCATAAGTCACAACCAACATGTATTAGGAAATAAATTAATGTAACCTAAATGGAATAGAATGTGCATGAAATGTGAAACTATATGTTCCTATAATGATGAAAAAACAACAACAATTACTTTTCATATCAGTCTAAGGGTGAAATATTGTAAATCCCAATAATACATAAGTCGGATAAATTTCATCAATCACTCAAGGTGAAATAATAATCAAATATTATCACGAACAATGTGAAAAATAGTTCTATCATTGGACACTTAGCCTTTCCCTCATGCATGGGTTGATCACTCCCATAATTGAGCTATTTATCAAGTGCTAAAACATTCTTGGTCTCATTTAAACCATCCCAAAATAGTATGATTAAGGAAAAAGAAGCCAATGATACCACCTTTTAATATCCCAATCTGGGATCCACTGAAACAGTTCCTCGATCCAGTTTTCCACAGGGCCACAAGAGTGTCTCCCCATACCCTAGAGGTTGTTGACTAGTAGCGAGGGTCTAATTATGGTACATTTGGGAGAAAATGACCTTATAATTTTAATATAATATCTGTATATCATAGATAAATCAATGGAAGAATAATTATAAACTAAATTAGAAATAAATAAATCATTCTAATGATAATAAACATCCAAATCCATAACCAATATCATATACAGGATGATGTCATTTCAATACCAAAAATAAAACATGCATAAATATCAGAAGGAATACAATACATGAATAGAAAACTAAATCCAAAATTCTATTTCTATGAGAATCATGAGAACCAACTCAGTCCATTTCCTTTGCGCTCCCATATCCAAGTGTAAAACACAAAGCACAACCTAAAATCACGATCCTATAATCACAAGGTTTTCATGGGTACTAAACGGTGGTTCGAACATGGTGTGAAATAAACTTGGTAGGACACCTCCAATGGTGTCTAATGTTGTCCATCCTATGACTATAAAATAAATTAGTGTACAACTATAAAAAACATGGTATTGGATAAACAAATATAACCAACTCAGGCTTAGGTTCCTCAAGGGACAACCGGCTGACAATACCTGATCCGGCCTAAGCCATAATGTCTATGAATAAGTACCACCATATGAATATATATATATATATATAAATTAATATGTATGAATCTATATATATATATATATAAACTATATATGTACAAGCATATATATTCATATATTTATATATATATATATGTATGAAAAACTATCCAGGGCCTGAGGTGTAACCAAGGAATCTAGATATAATAAGAATACTAATATAAGAGTCTCATATTAATTAATAAGGATACAATACCATGCATCTGATTAGGGATATGAAATGAAATACCTGACTACCCCAACAAATGATGTGAAACATTATGTCCAACTGCTTAAATAGTTGTGAATTATAATGTCCAACATTCTGGAACAGGGGGGATGTGAATTATCATTTCCCAAAAAACCCAACTAAGGACTCTCAGTAATAATCATGTCTAAGTTGATTCCACTTTACCAATGATCCCTTAACAAAGACCTTTTGTAAATCAGAACCCAGTATTTATCAAGTCACAGTGTATCCTATCTGACCTATGTTCCCTTAATCAAGGTGTTCTATAAAGAGGAACTTAGTATCACTCAAGGTGTAGTGTATCCCATATTACTTATGAGCCCTTAACCAAGTAATTCCTTAAATAATACCCCAATATCTATCAAAGAATAATATCAAATATTATTTAACTAATATTTAAAAATTAAACATGGTCCATGAGAAGTCAATTATGCCATTTAAATATGATTTATTAGGATTATTCAATTTGTAATCTGATTCTTATAAAATAAGATGGCCTTGAAATCATACATTCTATGATACAACTTGACATAAAAGTTTTATCAATCCCTATAATCCAAATAGTACATTTATCTAATTATTCATGGCCTAGGGTAACTCCTTGGTTTAAACATCCCACACAATTCTAATTATCCACCTCTTTGATAAAGCATGTCTCTAAAATAACATAATTAAATTATCATAATCTTATTAGGTCATTTATACCAAATAATTTCATTTAATTTTATTTAATCATTTCATTTGAAGAAAGGAAATTTGGCATTCCTTAATGGTTATTTCAATTACAATTCTAAAACTTAAGGGTTGTGTAATATAAGAAACACACCCAAAGGGGTGGTTCAAATATAGGTAGACAAAATCCAATGGTGAAATTTAGTGCATAAATACTAACTAATTTAAGGCATTAGTATTTAGTTAATTTATATCAAGTTAAAGCGAAATGCTTAGAAAGTCCAGTGCACAACAGAATGGCACATTTCATAAACAAGTTAAACTTTAAGGGAAAATCCATAGACCACCTACCTTGTTCTTAGGACACATAAATAATCAATTATTAGGCTTTAATTTTTTGTTGGATCTATAGAATATCGAATAATAGAAAAATTCATATAAAATAGGGTGTATTAGATCAAATTAAAATAACATTCAATATGGTAAGATAAAATAATAAAGAAGGAAGTAGGAATCATACACTTACCCTTACACACTCAACACACCCAACCACACTTGATTCGTAGTTCGAATTAGGGAGAACTATGGAATCCTTGGAGGAGGTCAAGGGGGAGATCAAGTAGTTAAATATTTTGGGAGAAATACAATAGAAAATGGGTGAATTTTGTTTTAAAAATGTATGGGTAAAATGGTAAATTCACCCCCATTAATGAGGTGCACGGTTTGGACATAACTTTCACCAACCCTTTGGGATCACTTACCAAGTGGTACTAGATGTGCGGGCTAGGCACATGATTCTGGAAATTGGTGCATATACCATGCACCCCTCTACAATTTCCTAAAGCACCCCACATGGTTTTGAAAAACCATGCATCCTCAGGTGCACAGTTTATTAAAACCATATTACTAGAATTTTTCCTCGAAAACTCAGAGCTCCGGGCTCCAAATGTTCCCTAAAAACTTCTTAAACCCCAATTAATAACCTGAGGCCCATCTTGGAACTTAAACCCCATCCAAAAACATAAACTTTAAGTGATAAAACTTTATGAATTCCATTCTAAATCTCAATTTAATATTTGGACCATATACCTAATGAAAAGTTCAAAATCTAATGGACTTTTCAACTATTTCCAAAAAATGGGATGTTACAAATTCCATTGATATTTATGGAATGATAGAATGACTCTTACAAATCCCTATGATCCATATAGAATTTCAATGATCCTTATGAAATATAAATGACTCTTATAGAATGAATCATACATAATAAATCTTATGAAGTATAAAATAACTCTTAAGGAATTGGTAGATGAATATTATATAAATTCCATACCTTTTGTAACTATCTAATCTAGATTTCACTTCATAATTCCTAATGAATATTATAGACATAAATCTTAAGGAGTTAATAAAAAACCCTTATAGAAATATCTTAGCAATTTTTCATCCTAATTATGTATCTCATAAATAAAATATAATTTTATAAAAAACTTTTAAAAAATTATAATACCTTCATCTGATCTAAAAAAACTTAAAATACTTAGAATAAAATAAATATCTTCCATTGATATTATTGAATAATCAATAACAAATACAATATATTTTAACAATCCCATTAGGTTCTATAGTCTCACCATTTTTTATTATTAAATTCAAAAAATCACTTAAAAAATAAAAACAAATTATTTATCAGGGATAAAAATATTGAAACCGTGCCACTAGATAAATTAGTTTTTTAGAGAGATTTACATCCCTTCGTGATAAGATGCTTTTGGCCAAGTTATCTAAATCCTTTCCACCTCATTTTGAACCCTCATTCAGTTTTTTCTATCGCTTTTTTCTATAATCACAACTCTCGATTTATGATAGGGAATATATAAGTTATACCGTTTCTCCCACTTTTACAACACATTCCAAGAAAATTAGGGATTTATCCCAAAGTCCCTTGAGTGATAGGGGAGGGATAAACATTCATTTTTATCCTCATATTCTCAAATGTTCCTTTAGTAGTTTTCTTAATGAATATTTTAGAATGTTGATATCATTTTTGATTTAATTATATCTTTAGATCTCTAATGGAATCCCCTCATTGATGAATTGAAAACTAATATTATTGTGCATAGACTAAGAGTGTTGTAAATAATTTTTAGATAGGTAAATAGAACATTGATTTTCACTTGAAATTCTAAGTGGATTATCAATATTCACCCTCAAGTCTTAAAGATGTTATTTCATCAAAATCATATGGTTGTAAGAACTTATAGGTTCTGAATACTAATCTTATATCATTTATAAATAAAAATAAATTTTATTTTTATAGTACAGGCTAACACATATTCAACCCAACTACAAATTTACACATAGATTTGATATTATATCATAACAATCAACTACCAAATATAAATTAGTAAATCTAGATAGATCTAAGTGATTATAATTCTTGTAAAGTAGTCCAAAACATAAAGTTCCATTGATGTATTTAAGGAATATCTTAGCAGTCATAAAATTTGATTACTTTGGATCACTTTGGTATCTAGAACACAATCTCATTGCATATAAAATATATGGTCTTTGTAGAATTACTGTAGTGGGTTACTATAGTGGGGGAGACATATTTCTGGGTTACTGTAGTAGTATTATAGTGGGTACTATAGATGTACTGTAGCAGGAATTGTTCAGTATTGTAACAGTTGGAACTGTTTATCCATCTGGACCTTTGGGCCACTGGTTTGGTCCTCGGGTCCTGAAAGGATTTCAAGACACCCAAGGCCTTCAGGACAGTTGACTCTTAAGTTATTCAAGCCACCCCAAGGCCTTTGGTACACATGAATATGAAAATGCACAATTCAGACTACAAGGTACAAGGAATCAGATGAGGATCAGAGCAGGTACATTCACCAGAGTAGTGATAACCTGAATTGGAAGAAAAAGAGGGTATGGCATTGTCATCAGTATTGGTCATGTGTAGCTCTGCACAAGATAGCTAGCTGAATAGACTTGATATAGTGGAGTGATGATATCATGACATGTGTTAGGGAGTAGTAGTTTCAAGTTTTCTTGTCTCGGTGATTTCTTTTAAGACCTATGGGTCATGTATTATCTCTAAGCCTTCGGGACTTGTAATGGTTCAACCTCACCCCATTAAAGGTGGATTATCAAAAATAAAAAAAAAGGCCTTTGATCCATTCAGCCAAAAAATACATTTCACAAATAAACACATGTGGACTATATAGTTTTAGTTTCATTGGAGACTAGGTACAAAATATTTATATTTATTGAAATATACTCAACATCTCCAATAAAGATCTTCCTACATAGTATTCTTCTTAGACAAACCCTACCTAAAACATTTCTTCATTACCTGGATAAAGGATACATAAGAAAGTTTGATCTCATATGATTAGTGACGAATTATTTTCATGCACACTCCCAAAATATTTTAACTAAGTGTAGAATAGGGGATAACCTAAGTTGTTCTCTTGAGGAGCTATTGCGGTCAATCAATCACTACTTCTAATTCAGTTATTTTATTTTTTTATTTTTTTATTTATGAAATAAAACTAAATAAATTAAAGATTTCAGAATTGAAAATGAAATACTAAAATTAAACACACATATTAAATGTAAACCCAATGAATACAAATGAAATGTAGTTTTGAAGAAAAGAGATATTCTTAAGAGAATCTCCCAAAGTGAAACTTCATTGTCTTTTTATTAGTTTCAAATTTACTTAAGGAAAACAATTCATCATATTTATGAAAATTACATTCTTTATATGGTTTTCAATATAAAGTGCACTCAATGACCACTGAGAGACCGTGTATCCACCTCCTCGATAGAGAAAGTTAAGCATCAGGTGGAAAGTGGAGACACAAGGATGTCTTGACCGTTGAGATCCCCCTTAGACTAACTCTAAGAAAATAAGAAAAATTAAGCATAAATTTATAAAAACTTGTATTCTACACTATATTACTCCCCCGGGAACTTCCTCAGTTTAGCTACTCATGATCATGGGCATAAGAGTTCACAAAGAAGAACAAAATTGGGTGAAAACACAAAAGATAAAAGTAAGAGAATGAGATAAAAAAAGAAAAAAAATATAACAAAAATTCATAATACTATTAAAAAAAATAAAATAAAAAAATATATATAATTTCCAAAAATTTATAACCCCATGTTTCTAACCCTTTAAAAAGAAGATGAAATGTATTTTTATAGGCAAAAGGGATGATATTTTTTTATCTAAATCTATCTACCAAAGGTTTTCATATGGAAGACATATTTAATGGATGAATTGGAAAATATGTTCTTATTGAAATTTATTTCCCTATGTATTTTCTATAAATACACAAAATTTCATCTTCATTGGTCATTGGAAAAAAGAATTTATGGCTAATTTAATCAATAAAATTAATCTATCCATACATACTCTTTATTTTCCAAATATCTGAATTCAAATGCATATATGGCCTCAAAAATGAAGAAATCATGCGTGGAAAAATAATAAATGTTGTTACTCTAAATTTATTCTTGATCCTGGTATAATTTATGCTTATTTGGGCTATAGAATTATTTTATATAGGCTCATCTTCAAAAATCGTCAGATCGATAAACAGTTTTTGAGGACTATATTGAAGATAGTTTTGGGCCTTCAAATGATGGATTGAACTTTGGGTTCAAGGAATTAAATTAATTTAAATGAATATAGAATCCTAAAAATAATAATTTCTATATTTGGATCAGTGTAGAAAAATTTAAGGATGAAATATAGAATTAAAATAAAACAGTTAAAATCCAAAAGAGATCATTTTTGAAATTAAACTCAATATACTACCTAAACAAATAAAATGTGAAAACATTCTATAAAATAACACTTTTATGGGATTAAAAACATTGAAATTAAAATTAAAATTAAAATAATTTTAAATATTTCCTCTATCAATTCCCCCACACTTAAATATTTCACTCTTAGGAAATCATCTAATATCAAGGTCAAAACAATCTTACCAAAATATAAATGAATACACAACTCAAATATCATATCAAATTAAATATCATGCCTCTTATATAGATAAACAAATCACTTAATCCTTAAAAAAACATAATAACCCATTAATTTTCAAGTTAACCCTTACCTACATATTGTACCTATATCCCCATAAAAATATTTCTCTCTTCAATCAAGAATTTTTTTAGATTTTTTCCCATTCTGAAAAAAAAAATTTGATCTCTATAGTATTGATATACTCTTAATATATCCACATTATATATTCACAAATGTTTCAATCATGAGGTATTTTTCATGGGTTTTTCTGAGGCTGAGGGTTGGTAGGTTTTAAATGTAAAAACTAATAAGTAAGAATTATGAGGGTCTAGATCTAAAGTGAAGTAAATGCATGAAAACAATTTTTCTCATGAATGATGTCCTTCTCAATCAGCTCGAAAATTAATCACCTTAAAAAACCTCGTTATTTATTTTGGAAGCTCACATTTTTAATTTTCATCATCAATGATAAATTTCATCTCTTGTTCCCCCATTTCCAACATTGTTTCAACTTGAATTCAAATATGTATTTCCCTTTAGAATCATATTTTTTAGGAAAAGAGTGGAATATTTTGATCTTTAAAAATTGGTGAAGACCCATACCATATTTTTAATGATGTTTTGGTCCACCAATCCATATTTCATTACAAAATTTATTATGCAAAAATAAAAATAAATTTGGTAAGACTTTAAATTCATCTCAAATAGATTCTTCAAGAAATAAAATTGCATCTCATCTTCTCCCTCCCCCAAACATGAGTTTAATAATAATCATGAATTTTACATCTAGATCAGGTTTTAAATTAATAACTGCATTTTAATGTAGTTTTTTAAAATAGTATTTAATGAAAAATAGGGGATTAGTAATGGTCATTTGAAAAGGTAGGGAAAATTAGAGTTGAATGTAAAAAAGGGATTTCAAAGTGGTGACTCAATCCTACTTAACACATTCCATGGACTATAATATATTTGAAAAAGAGGAAAATATAAATCTATGAATCACAAAACATATATCAAGACTCTCAAATAAAATATAAATGTAAGGAAGATTTCAGAATTTTTTAGAAACCTCTCAGGTTGGGGTAAGATTTTCAATTCTAATAGTACTAATGCACATTAATTTCACAATCAATCAAACCTCCTCAAATGAAATGATTGGATATTTGGAAAAAAAATACATTCAGTAATCATTTAAGTCATTTAATATCCAAATCCATGAAATCTAAAAATATAACAAACAAATAGTTAGAAACATTAAAAATAATAATAAAATATTCAACCAATTTAATAAAATATAAAACATATTACTAAAAATATAAAAAGAATTAAAACTACATTAAATATAACATTTTAATAATTAAAGTTATTCATATAAATTTAAATATACCATTGAAACTAATTTAGTCAAAAAATCCACAAATATCCAAAGCATAAACACTTTCTAAATATCATGCATAAAAGATATAAATTTAATAATTATAATATTTGATTATGTTTATTAATAATTAATATTATTTATTAAATAATTAAGAGCTATAAATCATGAAAAAAAATTATTTAAATACATCAAACATGTTCTAATAAAAACCATACTAAAAAGAAGATTATAAAAATATTTTAGAATAAAAATAATTTTGACTTAAAAAATTCATAATTGATAGTAACAAACTTTTTCTTTTATACTAATGGAAACATTTAATTTGAACTAATGGTAACACTAAAATTAAATTGTCCAAAAAAAATTTGACCTAATGATAGAATATAATTTAAACTGTAAGTAGCAAACATTTTAAAAATGGTAGCATGATTTGTGATCTAATAGTAGAAATATTTTCGAAATAATGGTAACAAGATTTTAAACTAATAGTAGCAAGATTTTTCAACTAATGGTAAGAAGATTTATAACTAATGGTACAAATATTTTTGAACTAATGGTAAAAATATTTTTAAACTAATGGTAAAAATATTTTTGAACTAATGGTAGAAATATTTTTGAACTAATAATATATATTAATGAACTTGTAGTATCAAAAATTTCGAACTAATGGAAGAAGGAATAGTTTACTTGTAGTATCAAAGATATAGAACTGCTAGTAGTAAGAATTTATAATGAATAGTAAAAAATTATAACAAATAGTAGAAAAAATATAACTAATAGTAGTGAGAAAAAAATTAACATATTATTTTTTCACATAATAACACATTGTAAATATATGTGATATAACACACTAACATGATATAAATTTTTACATATGAAGATTTAAATTAATTAAAATATTGGAGGAATCTAATCAAATAAAAAAACATAGATTATATAAATCACCCATGAAGAACAATCTTCCCATGTAATCAAACAAAACTAAACATAAACAAAAAATCTCTCCCTTTTTAATTGAAAATAAAACCAAACATTATGAAACTAGTCATTTAAAACCAAAAACGTTTTATTTTTCCCCCTTTTGTAAGTAAACAAAAAGCTTAAAGAGAAACCCCCCATATATATATGCAATGACAGAACAAATAGGATTCCAATATCCCAAGATCAAATATAATTTTTTTAATTGAGTAATGTTTCACAAAATTATAACTATATCTATAAGTTGATTCTCTATAAGGATAAATTATAAGAAACATCACCCTTATTCACATGATCTCTAGAAAAATTAAATGTAACATCGATATACTTTGATCTATTATGTTGTAAAAGATTCATTAAAATAGAAATTGAATATGAATTATCACAATAAATGGTAAATTTATCAAGGTAAAAACCAAAATTTAATAAATTTTACTTAATCCAAAATCTTTCAGTATAATAACTAGAAGAATAAATATACTCATATTATATAGCAGATAAAGATACATATAATTTATTCTTAGAATACCATAAAATTAAAATCTTTCCAAGAAAATTACGCATACCTGATGTGATTTTCCTATCATTTCTATAGCCTCCAAAATCAGATTCTGAATACGATAATAAATCAAAATAGTTATACATCAAATTAATTAAACCAATATTAATAGTTTCTTTAACATATCTAATTATTCTTTTTATATCTTTAATATGAATTTATTTAGGATCATCTTCAAATCTTTCCTATAAAAAAACACTAAATATGGTATCTAGTATTGATGCATTCAAATAAATTAAACTATCTATTAGGGTTATATAAACATTAATATCAAAATATTTACTAGAATCACTAAAATATAATTTTTAACTAGTTTCTCATATGAGTTTTCATATATTTACATGAATTTTAAAAAAACCTTTTAATAAAATCTTTAGAATACTTGTATTGATTAATAAATATCTCATCTTTCATTTGTGAAATTGGAATTCAAAGAAAGAACATTAATTGTCTCATAAATCTCATATAAAACTCAAATTGCATCAAAGAATAAAAATAATTACAAATTAAATCATTATAAGAACCAATACTATATCATCAAAATAAATTTTAACAATCAAGATATCATTATAAACTCACTTAATTAAAAGTGTATGATCAACATTACCTTTCTTGAAATAATTATTAAAAAAACAAAGCAATTTTATCATACCAAGTACAAGGTAAGTATTTGAGAAAATAAAAAGCATTAAGTAATTTAAAAACATTATTCGAAAATTTTTAATTTTAAAAACCAAGGATTTGAGAAATATAATATTCTTAAAAAATTAAATCATTTAAGAAATAAATTTTAACAGATATTTAAAAAAAACTTAAAAACTTTAAAATAAGAAAAATTTAACCATATTATTGTAAAACCGACTTTAGAGATATGTGAAAATGAATCATTGAAGTCTGTACCGTGTTCTTGAGAATATCCTTGTGCATAAAGCCTAGCTTCATTTTTCAAAATCTTTCCATATACTAGAATCTTGTTTCTAAAATCCATTTCTTTCTAATTACTTATTTAGGAAAGTCAAATAAAGACCAAAAATTATTTTAAAAAAATTTATTAATCTCACCATTAATAGAAATAGTCAAATTAGGATCACTTATAGTATTAACAACATTAAAAGGAATGTGATAAAAAAGAATATTTAGAAAAGAAATTTAAATAAAGGATGCTAGTTTTTATACCATAACAAACATTACCAATCATATTTTCAATGGTATAATCCTTATAAATCCTTCAAGATATATGATTATATTGAGAAGTATATTTATCCAAATAAATAGATACATTATCTATATTTTTTTCTTCACTAAAATTTAAATCCATGAAATCATCTTCAATATTTTCAAAAACAATTCTGAACATCACAAGATTCATCAAAATTTATATGCAAGGATTATTTAAAAGTTATGTTATGTTAATTATAAACTCTATGAACTTTAATATTATAATAATAACTAGGAATGATACCATCAACACTTTTAACATAAAAATTATCTAAATTATATATTTTATTCAGGATAAACTAATGAAAATAATCCATATACCAACAATTTAGAACCATTTTTATATGCCTCCAAACTATTGTTATAGGATATACCAATGGTTTGGAGGACCATTGGATATTTCTCCATTGGTATAGGCAGTGTAAAAAAAGGATCTGCTAGTTTTGATCCCAACCCATCCAATGTATATTTTAAAAACCTAACTGTTAAACTACAAATAATTATATGATCGTAAAATGATAAATATATATGTATATTAAAATTAAATTTAATTTTTTTGTATTTCATATTATTTGATAAAATAATTCAAAAATAAATCGTTTAAATATACCAAATTCTCTCAAAACCATCGGTATATACCTATACTAACATTTTGTGTGAACCATTGGTAATGGTTGAGACCTACACCAATGGTTTTGGAAAGACCTTTGGTAAAGGAAACCTACATGGTACCTATACCAATATTTTGGCCAAAATCATTGGTATAGGGTGTCTCTATTATACATATACGAAATATTTTGGCAAAAACTATGAGTATAGGGTCTCACTAAGGTACCAATAACAATGTTTTCACCAAACTATTGGTATAGGGTCTCTCCATAGTACTTATACCAAAGTGTGTGGACAAACATTTGGTATATGATATCTCTAAGGTACTTATGCCAATGGTTTTGGCCAAACTGTTGGTATAAGGTCTATCTAAGGTACTTATAACAACATTCGTATCCAAACTATTTGTATTGGGCTGTTGGTATAGCTCCAATTTCTAGTATTGAAAAAAAATATTACAACCATAAACATTAATATAACAAACCACTAGTTTTACATCATGAAAAAATTAATAATGGTTTTTCTTCAATAAATTTATAACATAAACTCTATTCAAGTCATAGAAATTATTTTTATTATATTATTCACAATATTTATTAGGAAACTCATATATATTAAGCATAATTCGAAGAATTTCTTGAATTGTTCTATTTTTCATTTATGCATCACCATTTCATTGCGAGGTTCTAGGTGTAGAAAAATTATAATCATAAAATATGATGGTCATTAAAAACTATAAAAATAAATATTTCATATATAAATATTAAATATCTTATATGAATATTCAATACATTTCACAAATACATGCTCATGGACTGTAAAGGTTTAGTGTCTTTTGAGACTATATAGACAATATTATAATTTCATTAAAGATCTTAAACATCTCTCACAAATATCTCCCCATTTAGAACTCTTTATAGACATAACCTACTTGAAACCATTCTTTATAAATTGTAGAAATAAAACATAAGAAATGGTGGTCATAGATAGTCAGTAAGGGTGAACATGGAAGTTCTCAATTGATGATCATATAAAATCATAAGATAACCATAAGGGTATTAAATAATAACAATAGATTACAAAGGTAATACCCATTTTATCAAATATCATAAACATGATTCATGGAATAAAACATTATCATTTAAAAAACATGAATCAAAAGAGTGAGAAATATTCATAAATTAATCATGAACCATAGTGCATGTCATAAAAGTGTGGCACCATCATAACTATATAAATAATTTCATTTATCAATGTTAACTACAGAGATAATCAAATCACAACGGATTGGGCATCCCAACCTATTTTCCCTATCATAATAGATTAGGAATCACTACCCACATCCTATAATGGATCAAGAACGTTGACTTGTTATCCATTGTTATATTAGGGGATATAAAGCTTTACCTAATGCACTAAAGGGTTATATATTCTATTACCACCCATAACATTTTGAAAACCATAAATATGTGTGTTACAAGATGATTAAACATTCATCATATCATCAAATCATAAATCGTGCAAATAAAACACGTTTAATAAAAATTTCATCAATCCAATATAGAAGAACCCACAGAAAATAAATGTGTTTCCTAAATATCTCATCATAAATAATCAGAATCAATATAAATAAATAATAACGATGGTACCATTGGATCATATCCATATTAAAGCATAAGAAAATCCAAATTTTTTAGTCAGTGTTGAATAGAAATTACATAAAAATATCATTAAAATTTTATTGAGGAAAATAAAATTACCACTTTAAAAATAAATATTCACATAATATTATGAAAATACTATTCCTTTGAAAATAAAAATATAAAATTATAAAGAAGACTTAAAATTATTGATTGTTTATGATGGTGGGAAATTACGTTCATGTTGTATACATCAAAACAAATATTCTTTTCATATTTTTAGTAAAAAGGTCAAAAGTGCCTCATTTAGAATAATAAATGATGATTCACTTAAAACAATTTTGTAAAAAATAAAAAATGGGTAAAAATTTCATTAATAAATAATTTTATATTATTGAAAACATTACTGAAAACATTTTAAAGAAAATGGATATGGAAGATAATGTATTTTCAATAGAATATAGAAATAATGTCGGTTTTCTATAACAATTTTATTTTGGTCACATTAGTCATTTAGGAGTTGGAAATGAAAAGAAAACATATATTATAAAAAATAAATATATTATAATAAAATTTATGTGATTATTGATATGTGGATCTATGAATTTCATCATTGGAATGATAATAAAAAACAACAATGATAAACAATGAGATTGTAACATAAATCCTTTACTACTTTGGTAACTTTTGATTCATAGGCCCAATAAAATAAAAACACTTATATGGATATTTAAATACCAATAATTTTCATAGTAATAATTATAAAATATATCTATGGGAATTATATACATCACATAAAAGAAACAATCTGTGAATATGTCTTGTGTATCATAGAAATAAAAGTGGTACGAAAATCCCTCACCCCAAGTCTTGATTTTCTCTTTACATGTTCAATCCTATTGTATTATAAATATAGTTTATTATAAATATATTAAATAACAATAATATTATATATAATACAATATATTATTTAATTATAACATTTTTTCACTCATTTATTAGTTTATTTTATTAAACTCGCTATTCTGGGTTATAACTACTTCATTTTTCATGTATATTTTTGTTCGGTAGTTTTGGTCCTTGTACTTTGATCTTAGTTACATCATATAATAAATTTTAATCATGATATAGATATAAAATATATTCATTATATAAATATTTATATTCATTTATAAATGTAGATATAGAAAAAAAAAATAACATTGTCTATGGAGATGGTGGGTCATACGTATGCATGAACGTTGTTTCCATTTTTTCAACAGAAGGAAAGAAAGAAATGTAAATAATTATTCCGATTTAAATAATAGTTATTATATAATATATATTATAAATATTAATTAAATATATCCTTGTTTCCAACCATTTTAAAATAACATGAGAAACATATCACATCACTTCGAGGAGGTGGTAGTCCACTCGTACGCAAAAACGACATTATCATTTTCCAAAGGATTGGAAGGTAAGAAGATAGATGTGAAATTATAATTACAAAATTTTAACTATGTAATAAATAAAATATATAAATTAAATCAATAATTATATTTAGTATTTAGGATTGGTGATGGAAACTGAATTACATCGATTCATGATGCGGTAGTCCACCCTACACACAATTGACTGTTTTGTTTCCCATTTTATAGAAAAGGATATGGATATAGGTTATTATAATAATAAAATAAAATATCATTGTATATTAGATACATATGTTATTATATCATAATGTCTGAATAATATATGAATGATTTTTTAGAAGAGATAAAAAAATCACAGTTAAAAACAATACCTCTTCTTAGGACAACCTCTTTAGGTTTTCACCAAAAGCCTTCCTATGAGGCTTTTCTAATCCAAAAATTCCTCTATATGTAAGGAGGTTATCTTTTATGTATTTCCCAAAATAAAAGGGATTTTATATGTGAATAAAAGATGATCATAAGTTCCATTTTATAAGTGAGGTAAGGGGTACTTTTGGAATTTCTTAAAATAAAAAATTAATATAGATTAATTATTATGAAAATAAAAGAAAAATCATATAATTTTAAAATAAGGTTATTATGGGGAAAACTAAACTCATGAAATAAAATTTGGATACGTTTAGGATTTATTTTCACTCTTGTCTTTTTTTTAACTGGTGGTAACCCTTTTTGGCAAATACTATGATGAAAAAGTTTTTTTAATATTAAGGGGTCAATATAGTTACTATAAAAGGAACATTGGTCCAAGAATATACCATAGTTGATACTTGTTAACATATATCATCACTAGAATGAATATAGGATTTCTAGTAATATTAAATCATTTAATAACATATAATTTATTATAAAATAACATTAATGTCATTTTTGAAACTATTTATCTAATTTCACTTTAAAAAACATGACAATGATTTAATTTTAATATAATATTTTAAAACATATATAAAATTTAATATTTATCTAAAATTTCATATAACACAATAATTATTCAATTTATATTATTTTAATATTTTTAAAATCATTTATTTTATTTTTCTATTAATTGAATAAATATTGTGTTAGGATTACGTAAGAATTTAAGGTAATTATTTCATTACTAAAATTTAAAAATAAATTAACATCATGAAAATAATTACATTATTTTTAAAATAACCATTAATATTCATTCACAACTTGTTTTTTTCTTATGTGCACACAAAAGAGAAATTATAAATTAAGAGAGTGACGTTTTGTCTTTTTCATTACTAATTTTATGTGGGTCACTTTAATAGAAAAGTTTCCCAAAAACAATTAAATATTGAGAATAAGGTTATAAGGGTCAAAAATAATTCATATGATAAGACAAAAGATAAAAAAAATGGTTTCTTTATAACTTAGTTTCAACCTAAGATAACCGGATTTACCCTTTTACTATGGTGGTGAATTTTTAGAGTTTTTTTATTTATTTTAACAGAAAATTAAGTTGACCATATTAAGTTATATTAATTACAAATATTATAAATATGGATCCATTTTACCAAATTAAATCTCTATAATTAAGGGAATTTCATTTTATATATATCCCACAAAATGTGATGAAAATGGTTTTCTAAAGAAAAACAGTCTTTTTAAGTCTAAAAGTGTTTTTATACCAAGATCATGTATAATGTTGATTCATCAGTAATTAACTATATTGTTTCTAAATAAATGAGATTTTTATTAATTCAAGATCAAATTAAAAATACAATGGGTCCTTTTTAATGAAAATAAAAAGAGTTTTACAAAAATGGTATTTTTCACTATTTAAAGAAAACAAATTTGAAAAATCTCAAAATTTGACACTAAGATTATTTTGGTATAATGGTTTTAAAAATTGTGTTTATTTTTCAAATACATTTTCTAAAATAGGTATAAATTAATTATATTATTTTATAACAAAAATCAATAAAACCCATTATTTGGAAAAAAATGTATTTTTGAAGCATAAAATGCCAAAAGATTAGGGCATAACCCTTCTTATTAAAAAAGGAAAACAAAAGACAACATGAAAGATGATGGGGTCATACAAGAACACATTCACTTGTACCTAAGTGCATAGATAAAAATTATAAAGTCAAATTCACATTAATATGATGTGTCATAATCACCATCCCAATCAGACTCAAAGTCCAGAGGGCCATGAGACCTGGTAACCATGGTTGGATTTAGGTATGAGTAAACCCTCCTCGGTCTCACTTTCCTAGAAGGAACAGGTTGAGATACTTCAACATCCACCACAAAATTTTTCCCTTTGGACAAAACCTGACTGTATGTTGGTTTTTTTGGAGAATCATCCTCAACTTCATCCCATCTTCCCTTGATGTCATGCAAGTCTATTACATCCTCATCATTGTATCTCAGTCATCAAATTTTTAATATTTGTAACTTCTTTATTGAAAAATTGAGTTATAAAAAGGGTTAATACAACTTCTACCTAAATTCCCACCGGGACTTCATGCTATGTAATGGGTCTCTCTCTACCTAATTAAAGAGTTATTTTCTTTCCTTTAATAATAAATGAGGCATCATCCCCTAACCTTTTTAAAAAAAGTTCTAAAAAGGAAATGTGAAGGTCACATAAATAAGTTTTCAAATTAGATAACAATAGTGGTAGTTGAAAATATATACATGGATAAAAATATTAATGTCCAAATAATTATGGAGATTGATAGAGATCATTGATCACATTAAAATTAATGATCATAAGAATGTTTTCAACCAAAAAATGATAAACCAATGAGGTGAAAAAAATACAATTGATTCATCGAAAATGAAAGTAATCAGAAAAATAATTCAAGATAATTTTCCTCAAGTTGAGTAATTCCTATAAGGACTAGACAAATAACATAAGGAAATATACTTAATTGATAATTATAATTTCATCCTTTAATCAATATTCACTATAATCTACTCTTTTTCTCTAAATAATGAGTATTCAATATGAATTATTGATTCCTTGATCACTAAAATAAACTTCTAATGGATTACATAATCCAAAAAAGGATAATAAGATCTTCTTCCCATCTTTATAAATTAATAAAATCAAAATATTTATTACAAGATAATTCTAAAAATGAATAAACCATCATATGATTAAATACATCATTAACCATCAAATCGTCAACAATAACACCCAAAGTTCAACTTAGATAATTTGATAAGTAAATAACCTTGAAATTACATTAAATATTATAGAATAATATTGAAACCCAAAGATTATAATGATTTAATCACATATTATTCCAAGAAAAATTTAACATTTATCTTTAAATAACATCAGTCACTCTTAATGTATCGTATAAAAAAAGTATATATCCAAATAATATAATCTTCAAGATATGTTAATCATATCCAAGAATAACCAAAATAATTATAAATCCATATTACAATCATATATCATTCCAAAAGATAATTCAACGTTTATTCCTCAAATAAAATCCCCTAATTTTCTTTTTACCTTAATCATATACGGCTCTCAAAATAGAGAACTTCCTCTAAAATAATATTATTCACCTAATCATAAATCACTTTTAAATACAATGGTTATATCTATAATAAAATATTTGTTTCCTAAATAAACATAATCATTATCTATCATATAAAAAAGAAATAAATTTCATACTAACCAAGACGGCACGTTGGAAAGTGGTATGCATTGAACCCTTTTCACCCTTTAGTTGTGGTTTTAAGCCTAGTGTCCTTTCTAGATGTTATAGGTTGTACTTTTTACTAAAGTTATACAAATATAATTCTTATAACATCCCTAGAAACATGCTAAACATATTTACAAATAGTATTAATAAAAAAATATCAAATAAACCCTAAATTTTATAAATTACTTTAAAATAATGAAAATTACATTCTTCTTTAACTAATACTTTATGTTGAACCTAAGTGTTATATATACCTTATACCAAAAAAAAGTACCCCAAATTTCATTAATCAAATATGAGTATCATAAATTAAAACCTCAAAATGTGTTTCTAATACATTAAACATATAATGAACCTGAAACTCATAAACCCATGATGGTATCCATAACTCTTACGTTAATAGGAACATTTATTCTTCTAAAGTTAACACAATCCTTAGATATTTAATGATTCTAATAACCAAGATACTATTAGTAAATATACTTATATAACATAATTTTGGAATCTCAATACATAAGTTCCTCAACCGTTTCACATAAATTATTGGAATATCATAGGTTCTTCCTTGTTTTAGGATTTTACCTTTAAAATATGGCATTGACTCCAATAATACTTGTGTTCTCAACATTAAAGACAATGAATTGTAAATGGATCTCATTTCTGGAATTTATATATCTTCATTGAACTTCTCACCTTACCTTAATAATTCATTTTTCTATAACCTTATTTTCTACACATAAATAATTTTCTTGGCCCTTTGATATATTCTCTTAGGTGTCTCTTTACACTTTCTTAACAAGAAGGAAATATATCCTTCATTCCTCCATGGTCACCACTACCTGAGTTCTCAGAAAACTCTATCTTTATCTTCTTTGATAATTTTTGTAGTTGTTTAAGGTGAAAGTTATTAATCATATATCATGATAACTAATTATTCATAATCACAATATATTACTCTCCAGTCATCATCAAATTTGGTTTCTCATAATAACCAAATCCCCCATCACATTCAGTGTTAACACAATTCCTCCTAGTTGTATCCATTAATTAAAACCAAAAATTGTATCATGAGAAACAATAATCATAATGGGAAAACATATAATCATTTATGGGATGTCTGAATCATGATACCTTATTTTAAAACTATGAAACATTGGGTTTTACCTAGATCATTCGTGATAATTATGTATTAAAATCCTTCAGGATATTTCATAAAGAAAAATGTGAATTAACCTAATCATATCCCATAGGAGTGTCAAACAATGTATGAAGTAATGTAATACTCACCATGCACTATAATGATATCCTAAATAAAATCAACCAGCTCTTTTCCATGATGTGACCCCTATATGAATCTGTGTAAAAAGTATGTCCACTTGTAGTATCTAGATAGGGAAGTATTTTTAGTAAATCCATATAATAACATTCTTGAAAAACATTAGGATTTTATCATATGTTTAGACTTATCCTTATAATTTCACCAATTTTTTCTAACCCTAACCTCTAGAGATTGAATAAACCCAAGATATGATACCAAATATATAAACCTAGGCTTTAATATATAAATATTATATCTTTTTAAAATAGTATTCAATAAATTTTATAAATACATGACTTTATACCTTAATTTTTTAGTGTCTTTGGATACTGGATACATAATATTCTTATTTTATAAAAGATCCTCAATATATACCACAAAGATCTCCCCATCTAATAATCTTCTTATGCATACCTACTTAAAACATTTCTTCATAACACACAGAAAGGAAACATAATAAAGGGTGTGATTAGGTTCCTAGTAAGCATAAACATGAGATATATCATTCAATGATCATATGAAATCATAATATAATCATAAGGTTTTGAGGTCCTAACCATAACTTAAAAGGTTTATACACAATCTATTAATTATCTAAAACATGATACGTGGAAAAAAGATTTATCATTTTTAAATACATGAATCAAAATAGTGATAAATCATAAAAAATAAATCATGAACCATAAATTATTGTCATAAATGTGTGGAACCATCATAAGTATAGAAATAATTTTATATTTCAATGATAACTGCTAAAAACATAAAATCATAATGGATCATAAACCCCTAATTTTTTACTATATTATGATGGATCGGGCATTGCCACTTGTGTCCCATAGTGGATCAAGCACATTGACTCATTTCCCATGTTTATCTCATGAGATATAAATATCTTCCCAATTAATTGGAGGGCTATATAATTCTGGTCCCATCCATTAAAAAAGGAAAACCATATATATGTGTGTAATACGATCATTAAAATTTCATCATACCATCATATCATAACCTATGAAAATAAAATGGTCTTCATAAAAAAATTTTCAACACATCATAGCATAACCCACGGAAAATAAAGGGATTTAATAAATACTAGATCATCAATAATCATAAACCATCTAGATAAAGAATTTTAATTATACCGTTAGATCATATCCCCAACAAAACATTAGTAACACTAAAGGTTTTTGTTGATGATGAATATAAATTCCATAAATATATCATTAAAAAATTATTGGGGGAAATAACCTTCCCACCTTGAAAATAACATTTTTAAAACTAGAAATTTGAATAATATTATGAAAAGAAATTTCTTCTGAAAATAACCTTGGAAACATATCAAGTAATCTTCAAAGAATTGATTGTTCATAACTATGGGAAATTATGTTGATTCTATATACGTTAAATGAAATATTAATTTCATATTTTTTATAAAAAAAGTCAAAAGTAACTCATTCAAAAAAAAGGAGGATTGCTTTTTAACAATTTAGTAAAAATATAAAAATGTTTAAAAATTTCTTTAATAAATCATTATACAGTAGTAAAAACATTTCTACAAACATTTATCTAAAACATGTACATGAAAGAGAATATATTTTCAACCAATGAGATAAATAATATTGATTTTCCTTAAAAATATTATTTTGATATCATTATTTATTAAAAAGAAGAAAATTAAAGAAAATTTTTTTTGAAATATTAAATGGAGGAAAATAAAATTCATGAGATTCCTGAGATGTAAATCAATAAATTTTATCATTGGTAGTATAATAATAAACAATCTTGATAAACAATGAGATTGTTACATTAATCCTTTACCAATTTGGTAAATAAAATTCATAAGACCAATGGAATAAATAAACATAGATGGATTTTTAAATCTACATAATTTTATTAATAATAATAATTATTGAAATTTATGGGAATTATATACACCACATAAAAGAAAATAGTGGAGAATATTGCATATGTATCACAAAAATAAAAGTGAGATAAAAACCCCTTACATCAAGTATAAAATTTCTTATTGCATTTTTAAACATCATGTATAAAAAAATATAGGTTTATTATAAATATATTAAAAACCCATACTCATATATATCATACTATATATTATTTACTTATAAACATTTATCACATTTTTATTAAAAATCTTTATTAAAATCACTATTCCTGATGATAACTACTTCATTTTTTATATATGTTTTGGTTCAGTAGTTTTTATCCAGGTAATTTGATAAAGGATACATAATATAAATAATTTTTTTTATATAAATATCATATATATTCATTATATTCAAATTTATATTTATTTATAAATTTTGAGATAGTAAAAGGAATTACATTGTTCATGGAGATGGTAGGTCATACATATGTATGAACGTTGGTTCCATTTTTTTCATGGATGGAAGAAATAAAAGTAAATAATAATTAAAATTTATAGGATAATTTTTATATCATATAAATCATATATATATATAATAAATTTATCATTATTAACATCCATGTCAAAATAAAACAAAAAATGAATTGCATCGCTTCGTGGGGCGGTAGTCCACCTGTACGCTCAAGCGGCATTAGCGCTTTACAACGGATTGGAAGATAAGAAGGTAGTTGTGATATTATAATTATAGAACTACAATTAATTAATAAATATTATAAATATATGTGTGTGTTAAATCTATCATTATATTCATCCATGATAGATGGTGATTGAAAATGAATTACATCGGTTCACAAAGTGGTAGTCAACTATACACATTATCGATGGTTTTGTTTCTCATTTAGTGGAAGAGTATTTATATATATAGGTTATTATATTAACATAATAACCTCTCAGTATATGGAAGATACTTATTTTATTATATAATCATGGATTAGGAATATTTTAATGAGGTAGAAGAAGAAATAAAATGATACACTCAATTAAGAAGGATACCAATTCTTCGGACAACCTCTTTAGGTTTCACCAAACAAGTTTATAGGAGGGTTTTCTAATAAAAAAAGGCCTCTAAAAATGTTAAGTAAAATAAGGAAAGTATTTTTTTCATTTATTGTCTGATCAAAAAAGCTTTTATGTATGAATAGAAGAGTATATAAGGTTCCCTTTTATAACTGAGGGGAGGGGAACATTTGGAATTTCATAAAATATTAAATTAATATAAATTAATTATAAAATTGAAAGGGATTCATAATCATATAAATAAAATATAAAGTGATTATGGGTAAACCTTCTCTCATAAACTAAACATTTTACATGTTTATGTGATGTTTTCGCACTTATCTTTTGGTTTTAACCCATGTTAACCCTTTTGGACAATTATTGTGATAAAGAAGTTTTTTACTATTTAGTGGTCAATATAGTTACAATAAAAGAAAAATTGGTTAATAAATTGACCATATTTGATATTTTGAAACATATACCAATAAATTCATTAAATATATGATTTTTAATAATTTTAAATCATTTTCTAAAATATTATTTATTTTAAAATAACATTAATGTCATTTTTGGTACTATTGATTTAATTTGACTTTGAAAACAATATGAAAGTAATGAAATTTGAAAATAATCCATTAACGCATAAATAAAATGTTATATGTATCAAAAAAGTTCATGAAACATATTAATTCATTAAATTTAAATTACTTTATTATTTTAAAATCATTTATTTTATTTTTCTATTAATTGAATAAATATTTTTTCAGAAATGCATAAGAATTTAAGGTAAGTATTTCATAACTAAAAAATATAAATAAACTACCAACTAGAAAATAATTTTATTATGATAAAAATAAATATTAATATTTTTTCACATCTTGATTTTATCTCTATGTGAATAAATAAGAGATAATTTCGAGTAAGAGAGTGACATTTTGTATTTTTCTTTACATAAAATATTATATGGGTCTCTTTCCTAGAAAAGTGTCCCATAAATAAATAAATTTTAATAATAATGGGATAATAGTATAAATACCTTCATAAAATAAAATTTAAGATAAAAAATGGTGCCCTTATCACTTAGTTTTAACCTAATTTATCCTGATTTAACCTTTTACCAAGGTGACATATTTTTACTATTTTTAAAATTCATTATGACCAATATAACACCACAAAATTCAAAGAGATTAAAATTTTATTAAACAGTGTATGAACCATAAAACATTTTTTTTATCTTATAATTCACGCAACACTGAGTTTAGCTTACATAACACGCAAGTCCATGTTTTACCAAATAATAATAAACTATTAATATTATTGTTTAATATAATAGCTATCATCTATCAATTGGAATGATAGGTATGAATAATATTAACTAACTTATGAAAATATATATTTTCCACATATTTATTTTTTTTCTTGTTTATTATGAATAAGAATAAGAATCATTTAAAAGAAAAAAATAAATGTTTTCAAAAAAACTGTATTTTCCTAAAAGACAATTTTATCACACATGGCACACATTATTTCAAATTAAATTTTTACCATTTTAGAAATTTTATATTACAAAATAAAATTATTTTTTTGAAATAGTAATATATCAATTATACTATGGATAATTTTTGAGATTTTTTTGAAATATTTCATTTTTGATGAACAGTGAAAATACTGAATTCTAATTGAAACTACTTTTTCATTTAAACAAATTATATTATTAAAAAATATTATGAATTAATTTTAAATTAAAATTAATTCAATTTTATATCAATTAATCTAATTTATTTAATTATAATAAATATCATATTTAATTTAGATAAAAATAACTTTGTAAACTTTTGAACATTTTCACTTCAAAAATGCATTACTCGCCATGTTTGTAGGATTAATTTTAAATTAATAATTTTCAATTCTATAAATTAAATTTTAAAAAAATAGATTTAATGTTTTTAGTCAAAATAATTTATAATTTACAATAATTCTAACTTAATTTTTTCACCAATGTGATTAATGAAAATAGTTATAATTAATTACAGTGATTAAGGTAAAAATGAGTTTAACGAGGGATTAAGATTTAAACTAAAGGGGCCAAATAACCTATAAAATTTTGTAGCACCCATTTTATACCCATATTAAAATATTATCCCTTAAATTATCCGTAATTTGGCATTATTGTCCCCTAGTAACATGAAAAAAACATGGGTGTAACTCACTATTTCAAAAAACAATACAAGTGTTCCACTCTCCCCGCTTATAAAAGGTAACCCCCTATCCTCCTCTATTCACAATTTAAAAAACAGTTTATTCATAAAATCACTACCCAATTAATTTCCTAACTTCTTGAAACTAATACTATAATCCTTATATTTGGAAGAAATCCAACCTAGTGAGGATTTAGTGCAAACTAAGGAGGATACCTGAAGAAAAGGTAATGTTCTTTAACGAGCTTCTTTATTTAAATTATTTCTCCACCTCCTTAAATTTTTATTATACCATGTTTATATAATAACATGATTATATCTCATATACTAGGATTATTTTTAATATTTTCATTAGCAAAAAATGTGTACACTTCCACCAACTGGGTTATGAAATCATCATTCATGTGTATAGCGAACTACCATCTCACAAACTGATGTTATTTATTTTTCCATTTCTGCCTCTCAAAGTTGGGTGTGATGATGAATATATAGTATATATTTTATATTTATAACATATTTATACCTATTTATTTACTATATAATATATATATTTTTACCTTCCATTCCATAGTATATATAATCATGTCGCTCATGTGTATGACGGACTATTGCCTCGCGATGTGATGTGATTCATCTTTCACTAACACTTCACCTGAAAGGTGATAAATATAATGTTAATTAATATATATGAAATATTTATGATTTTAATTACATATTTAATATTCTTGAAAGATAATATATAGAATTTTATTTTTTTACTTTTCACTCACGTAAAGATGGTAACATCGTTTATGTACATGTGCACCATCGCCTTCATGAAGCGATGTGACTCTCTTTTCATAACCACACCACATGGATGATATATATATATAAGTATTTAATATGATATTAATTATATCATTATAATCTTGGAAAGTTTAAATATAACTTACCTTATTTCAAAAATGATCATTGAAAAATGGAAATGTTACTCATGTGTATGTACGACTTACTGTCTCTGTGATCGTAGTGTAGTTTGTTTTTCATAACCATCATTAATGATTGGTTTTAAAAGAAAATTTGATGTAACAAATATTATAATTATGTAATTATTATTATTCTGGAAATGATATGACTATATAATATGTGCAAGAACCTGAACTTTAATAAAAAACAGATGATAAAACAATACAATTAATACCTGAAACAATGAAAATAATGAAAGATTATTAAGGAAAGGGTAATAAGATGTAATAAAAATATCATATATGATATCCTAAATATTAATATAGTAATATAATAAGTCAATAACATGTTTAAAGTAACTATAAAGGAGGTTAAATAACATTCACCCAAAAGGAAGCATGATGTAAGTGTTTCTTGTCTCGCTTTTACTTCTCTGAGACATACGCCATATTCAACATCTATTTCTTTTGTGTGGTTTATATACTTAACTTTTTATAATATATCATGAATTAATTTATCATCATGATATTTATTGTTACATTATAATTTATTTATTTTATTTGTTTTACGGTACAAAATTTACCAAAATGTTTAGAGTTTAATTCACAACCTCATAGTTATTCAAGATAGCTTATGTTTACATGTCCCTTAGGAAAATTATTTTATATTTCCACAGTAAAATCGTTATATTTTACCCTCATATTTTTATTTATTATATTTTCATGTAATGTTACCTCTTTTATAATCTTTTATGCTTAAAATAATTGGGAAAATATTTTTAATAAAATACGACTTCATTTCTCTCTTTAGTCAGAAATCTCTTTTCTCTAAAAACCATGTTTTCTAGAAAAATTCAATAAAGTTTTTAAATTTTTAAAAATTATTTATTAAATAAATTTATACCCATTTTTGCCAAAAAAAGGTTTCAAATTAATCTTATTTTCTTTTTCTAATTAAGGAACTTTCTAACCTTTTTATAATATAAAAAGAATGTTATTTTTAACTTATACGATATATACAAGATTACCCACTAACATGATAGTCATTTATTTAAAACTTTCTTTTCATTTTTACAATGTTATTTTTAAAGAAATGTTTTCATTATATTTTGGAAATAATTGATTATTAAAATTAATTTTCAAAGAAAATAATTTTCAAAGAAAAATTGTTTTAAAAAGTAATTTTCAAAAAAAAAAGTATATTTTCCTCAAGAATATTTTTAACGATATTATTATGGATATTCTATTCATCAATAAAAAAACTATTTTCCATTACTCCAATGGGTATATATTGTAACTATATCATCCTTATTATTTTTTCTACTGGTTTATAATCTATTTGACTGTGCATGTACCATTTTGATACCATTCACTTTACTCTGGATGGTCTCTGATTATGTTTATTGATTAGGGAAAGTATTTACATTTTGTATGCTTGTTTTTGGGGTAAATTTTTATGATAATTATGTTTCAACACATTCATATGAGTAATTCATTGGATATAGTATGTGATGGATGGGTCCGAATATAGATAGCCCCTCAATGCATCGATAGGATTCCTGAGATAAATTAGATATGGTTTTGGCCAAGGTATTACATATTTATTAGATGTCTTAGTAGGGATAATTGATGGTATTAGATATCTTGGCACGAAGCCTTGATGGTATTGAATGACTTGTCATGAAGCCGTAATCGTGTTTTTTAGATGTTCATCGTTATGAAGTTCATCATTATGAATTCATTTATTGATATTGTATGTGATTATTAACTAGTTATAAAATTCATGGTTAAGATTCATGCTCATGTGATAATTTTTATGTAATTATTTGATCACATTTTATTCTTTTCATTTTATGCTTATGTTATTAATTTAATATAATCCTTTTCATTTATTTACCTTTACATTTCTATTATTCCTTATTTATTTGTTACTTCTGTTGCACACTTACTCTTATTGATCATATGATCTCACACCTTTCTTATGTTTTATTTTCCCTAGGATATGAGGAAATATTTTTTGACATATATGCATGGGTACACAAAGGAGGATAATATATTTCTCAAAGAAAATTCTTTTTGAATTTAATGTTTTAAAATGTTATGTAAATTTTAATTATATATCTAGTTTACGAAGACTACTAAACTCTTTGGTTCTTCTATATAATATTCCTTGTATCTTAGGCCAATGTGATAAATTAGGAACAGGCTTTGGACTACAAGGTTCATGGTTGCAATAGTTTGTATTAGACAAATTTTAGTAGAATACTTGGGTACTAGATTTTGGAAAACGTAGATTAAAGAAAAACCCTATAATAGAATTTAAGGATAAGTACAGAAGGACATCTTAAAGTTTTGTTATTGAAGAATTTATATGGTTCTTAATAGAAATAAATCTATGTCTGGATAATACAAGTGGATTTGGTTCTAGAACAAAGTTAAATATGGGTAATAACTCTGAAAAAGGAATATCAGGCTTGACTTGGGTGTTTCCTGATACATGGTAATGATCCTTATTGTGCACCTATTTTGACACTCGTATGGTATATGCTTAGGATAATTCACATTTTCTTTATAAACCATCATGAAGGAGTTAAAAATAAATATATTCAGAAAGAAACCATTTTTATGATTATGATATTATATATGTCAAGTGTTTCACTAGTTTTGAGATTATACATTATGTTTCATAATTTTATGATCTAATATAGTGTATTATATTATTTATAAAAGGATCCTAATAGAGGGAATGAGAACTGTATCAATGCACATAATCCATATAGGGATTTCCCTCCAGGTAATGATAATGAAGATGAATTTCTACCTACTGCTAGAACTAATCAAATTATAACCATATTAGGGAAGCTCACTCAGGTTATGAGTAATAAAATTTCCTATATAGATCATCATACTGATACACTACATGGTGTAACAATGTTAAACCACTTCATGCATCAAAAATCTCTATTATTTAATAGTACTAAAACCACATTTCTAGTTAAGTAATGGTAAATTTCCTTGTAGAAGATATTTCTCATTTTGGGAAGTATTTAAAGGTAGAATTTTTTCATAAAATTTTACCATCTCTCAAGAGATAAAAAACAATGGTGGTATTTGATTCAAAAAACAAATGTTGAGAAGTAAATAACAATAATTGATTTGAAGTATTTGCACATAATATTCTTGGAAAATATTTTCCTTATCAGTAATGAATGAATATGGAAAGACTGTTCAAGAGTCTAAGTCAGAAAAATGAAAAAAATATTGCTATGTATAAATCCAACTTTACAAGGATAGAAAGGCATGATGTAGACTACATACATAACCCAAATAGAAATATTTTACATTTTATTGACGAGATTAATCAAATACTCTGAAGGTAACTATTCTCTTAAAAATTCTCATCATAAAATCACATAGTATTATGTACTATTAAGTTAGAGAAAGAATCCCCTAAGTCTTATTTCTTCAAATGGAATCCACAAAAGAAAAGTAAAATAGAGAAAATGTGGATAAATTGAATCTGGTAAAGAACTACTTTCCAAAATGTGATATTTGTGGAAGGAAACACCTTGGTGCATGATTCAATAGAAGAGGAGTTTACTTCAAGTGTGGAGAAAAATATTACCATGCTCAAGATTTTAAGGGAAAAAATATTTTTCTAATGTTCAATGATTAATCTATGAGGATATGGGGAACTATGCAAATCAATTCCCCAAGAGGAAAGAAAATATATCTTAGAATAAGATAAGGGATCAAGGTCAAGATTTTTTATTACTACTAATAAAGTTAAATTATTAATGTTCACAAGTTTGGATTTAATAATTATGTTAAAATTGTATTTTAATCAATGATATTCTAGTTATAAGAATTATGATATGTATAAGGATTGTATTATATAAATTTCTAATTAAGGATTTGAAAGAATATGTTGAACGGTACCAATCACCTAGAAAAATGATTTAGTGGATGGTTAAACATCCTGGAAAAAATATGATTTAGGGAAAGATAATTCTTAATATGTTTCAAATATTGAAATAATTATGTTAGTATAATGTTATTATTGAGATGGATAATGAAAATTGGATAGTACTAAATACTTTGGAACTGACTAATGATAAGTTCATTTTGTAAATTCAGTAACGTTCTTTCTAAAGTTAGGGATATTAATCTTTTAGAAGTTTCATATGGTTAACCATTTATGAAATGTTTTATGTTGAACTTTGGAAAATGTTTTAGAGATTAATTTATAATTTTGGATAACTTTTTATGACCATATTTGTTTTGGAAAATAGTTAGAGATAAAAAAAAAGACTTTTCATAATTTTATAACCCTTATGATCCATTAAAAGTGAATTTTTGTGATTTAGGAATAAATAATCATTTATCGGGTAAGTAATGAATTGTAAATTTATTGAAGCACAACCAAAGGATGAAATTTTACTGATTAAATAAAAACCCATGTTGTCATTATATTTTCTTATATTATTAGACATTAAATTAATTATTCTATATTAGGAAAAGGATATTAAAATATAAATTTAATCTTATTAACTTCATATCTAATGAATGATATGTTATTTTAAATCATTATAGATTTATAGTTTTTAGGCACTTAACATTCTATTGATTATTCACTTTCTTATGATCAATGGCCTTAATCGCTCTCTATAGTTATTTACACATTTATCTCATGTCCATATCTTCTCTTTCAACCGATGTTCTCTTAATCAGAAACCTAGTTATGTATTGTTTCATATAACCTTGGTAAATCCATTTCACTCTTGTTAAGTTGTATTTTATTAACCCTTTTATGATTTGAGTTTATTGATAATGGTATTTCCAAATGTCAAACCCTTGATTTCCAAGTTCTAGTTTAAATTACGAGGATGAAATTTATTTAAGGTGGTGAGAATGTTACCCTTGAAATTCTGAAAGAATAAAATTTTATTAAATATAAAATGAAAAATTCAACATTTATTTTATCTTTCAATGCACACAACACTAAGTTTATCTTGTGTTACACGTAAGAAGGAGTTTTACCTAATAAAAATATACTATTATTATTTTTATTTAATATGATAGTTATCACTTAGCCATTGGGATAGAGAGTATAGATTGGATTACCTAAATTATAAAAATATATATTTTACATTAATTTATTTTTTTATATTTATTATAAATAATAATTACAATCCTTTAAATGAAAAATAAATGATTACGGGAAAACTGTATTTTCCTAAAATGTGATTTTGTCGTGCTTAGCACACATAATTTAAAATTAATTTTTAGAACTTTTTTTAAAATTTTTATAAAAAAATAGACATCATTGTTGAAATTGTAATATCAAAATTATCATAGGATGATTTATGGGATTTTTTGAAATATATCATTCTTTGATGAATAGGTCAAAATAAACAATTTTAATTGAAAACTACTTTTCTGTTTAGATAGTTTATAATGTTAAAATATATATTTAATTGGTTTTAGATAAACTTTATTTCAATTTTATATAAATAAACCCAATTTAGGTTATTTTAATCAATTTCATATTGAATTTAGATATAAAAACTTTGTAGACTTTTGATCATTTTCACTTTAAAACCCCGTTTCTCGCCACGTCTGTGGGATTAATTCTAAATTAACTTTTTTTCCAATTATATAGATTTAATTTTAAAAAAATGGATTCTATATTTTTAATAATAATAATTTCTAATTTATAATAATTACAAATTAATTTTTTACTAAACTGATTAGTGAAAACAATTAAAATTAATTACCGTAATTATAGTAAAACGAGTTTATCGAGGGATTAAACTTTAAACATAAGGGGGAAATGACCAATAAACATGTACAAAATGAATTGTATGGAGAAATTTTGACCTTATAACATATAATATAGATAATAAAATTTTATTGTGTCCTAGTTAAATGAAAAAAAAATGGGTGTATAATTCACTCTTTCAAAACAATTGCAAGTGTGCCCCTCACCCAACTTATAAAAGGCCACCCCACTTATCATGTCTTTGCACCATCAATACCAATTGATTCATCCAATAACAGACCAAATCACTTCCCGTATTTCATCCCCGAATTATAGAAATATTATATTAAGAAAAAAATTAGACATAATAAGTATTTAGTGCAAACCTAAAGAGGATACCTGAAGAAGAGGTAATTTTCTTCAACGAGCTTCTTTATTTTACTTATTTCTCCCACTCCTTCAGCTTTTATTATACCATGATGATATAATAATCTTAGTATATAAAATATACTATGATTGACTTTAATAATTACATTACCTAAAACTATCTCAAATTCCACCAAATAGGTTACGAAATCATTATGCGTGTGTACAACGGACTACCGCCTCATAAACTGATGTTGTTAGTTTTTTCACTTCCACTACTCAAGGTTGGATGTGATGATGGATATAAAGTATATATATGATATTTATAACATATTTATACCTATTTAGTTACTATATCATATATATATTTAAAATCTATTATGTATGAGATACAATAAAATCGCTTATGTGTAAAACGGACTACCGAAGTGATGTGATTTGTCTTTCACTAACACTTCACATAGAAGGTGATAAAGATAAAGGTATTGATTTTATATTATATAAATGAAATATTTACTATATTCATGAAATATTTAAAATTATTTTAACATGGATAATATATTTCATTTTCTTTCATTCATTTTCACTCACATAAATATTATAGCATCGTTCGTGTATGTGTGAACTACCGTCTTTACGAAGCGATGTGAAACTCCCTTCATCACCACACCACCTGGATGATATATATAATTATATAATATGGTATTAATTATATTAGGATAATTATTTAAATTTTAAATATTACTTACCTCCATTCCATAATGATCATTGAAAAATAAAAACTTTACTCATTTGTTTGTACGACCTAATGTCTACATGATCGTAGTGTACTTAATTTTTAATAACCATCATTCGTGATTGGGTTTAAAATTAAAATTGATGTAAAAATATGAAAATTATTTCATTATTATAATTCTATAGATGATATAACTATATATTATGTGCAAGAACCATAATTTTCATAACAAAGAACACATGGTAAAAGAAGACAGTTAAACCCCAAAACCATGAAAATAATTAAATATTATTAACGAATGAGAAATAATATGTAATAAAAGGATAACATATGATATAATAATTATTAATATGTTTCTTTAATAAGTTAATATAATTTTTAAAACAACTATACAGGAGGATAAATTACATTCAACCTAAATGAAACAAGAGGTAAGGTTTTCTCATCTCACCTTTTTTCGTGATACAAATGCCATATTTACCACTTATTTATTTTCTATGATCTATATAAATACCTTACTATTTGATATATAACTAATTAATTTATTATATTTATATTTATTATTTAATTTTAATTTATTTCTTTCATTGTGCTTATTATACAAAATTTTCCAAAGTGGTAAGAGTTTAATTCGCAATCTCATCATTATTCGAGATGATTTTTTTTACATCTCCCTTGGGGAAATTATTTTATATTTCCATATTCAAATTTAAATATTTTACTATCATATAATTAGTTATGATATTTTCAAGTAATTTTACCATTTTTTAGACTTTGGTATATAAAATAATTTCGAAAATGTTTTTAAGAAACTCTGACTTCATTTCTCTCTTCAGTCAGAAATCTTTTTTCTTCAAAACAATGTTTTCTAAAAAAATAAAAATGTTTTTTATATTTTAAAAATAATTTATTAAAGATATTTTTACCCATTTTTCCTTTTCATAATTTTTTTTACAGTATTATTCTCTTATTTTTTCAATTAATTCACTTATCTATCCTTTTTACAGTGAAAAATAAATATTCTTTTTAACTTTTAAAGCTTGTATGGAATTACCTGCCAACATAACCATAATTTATATAAATATTCCTTTAAAATTTTAAAAAATTATTTTTAAATTAATTTTTTTCATTATATTCTTGAAATACTTAGTTTTATAAAGTTAATTTCAATGAAAAATATTTTAAAAAATATATATGTTTTAAAAAGTGATTTTCAAAATGAAAAGGATATTTTCCTCATGAATTTTTTTTAAATATATTTTTGTGGTATTTCTATTAATCAATGAAAACAACCCTTTAACCTTAATCCGACTGGTATATATTGTAATTATATTATCCTTAATATTTTTTCAGATGTTTATAATCGTTTTGACTAGGGATGTACCATTCTGATACCATTCACTTTTCTCTGAATGGTCTATGATTCTGTTTATTGATTGATGAAAGTATTTAAATTTTGTATGATAGTTTTTAATATAAATATTTATGTTGATTATGTTTAACCCCTCTCATGTGAGTAATAGATTGGAGTTAGTAAGTGACTATTAGGGACCAGTATAGATAGCCCCTTGAAGCATCTGTAGGTTTCATTAGATAAAATAGATATTGCTTTGGTCGAGGCCTTATCCATTTATTAGATGTATTATCCAGAAGCCACAACAATATTAGATTCCTTGTAAAGAAGACTTAATGTTATTAGATATATTGGAATGAAGCCTTGATAATATGTTTTAGTTATCCATAATTATGAATTCCATAATTAGGAATTTAGTTATTGATATTCCATGTGATTATTAAATTATTTATAATATCAATGTTTATGTTTCAGGTTCATCTCATTATTTGTATGGTATTATATGATCACCTTTTATTCCCTTCATGTTATACTCAATTTATTAATTTAATATAATTTGTTCAATTATTTACTTTTACATTTTGATTATGCCTTATTTATTCATATCTTCCATTGTACACTTTCCCTTATTGAGCATCTGAGCTCAAACCTTTCTTATGTTTTATTTTCCCCAGGATATGAGAAAATATTTTTTAATTCAAATGTAGGGATACTCTAAGGAGAATAATAGAATTATCATAGAAAATTATTTTGGTATTTTATGTTTTAAAATTTAATTTCAATTTCAATTTTGTATTTATTTAACCAATTCTACTAAACTATTTGGTCTCTTAGGATGTGATTATGTATATCTTATGTCAATGTAATAAAGTAGGCAATGTCTCCAGGTTACTGGAGTAAGGGTTGCTACAACCAAAAATTAAGTTGACCAAATTAAATAATTTTGATTTTGATTATTCCAAATATGGAATCTATTTTACCAAATTCAATCTAAATATTTTGTATAAATTCATTTTATAAGAATCCTGTAAAGCGAGACAAGAATAGTTTTCTGAAGAAAAAATGGCTTTTAAGTCTAAAAGTATTTTTATACTGATATCACATGTTAGATAGATTGACATATAATTAACTAGATTATTTATAACTAAATGATTATTATATTATATTAGGATAAAATTCCAAATATTATGGGGCATTTTCGATGAAAATAATTGTGAGTTTTACAAAAATCCTTATTTTTCACTATTCGTTAAAAATTGATATTAAATAAAAATACCAAAATTCCACCCAAAGATAATTTTGATATGATGATTTTAAATAAGGATTTAATTTTTCCAAATAAATTTTCTAAAATTTCCATAACTTAATTATATTATTTTCTCACAAAAATTAATAAAACCCATTTTTTGAAGAAAATTTATTTTTGAAGAATAAAATCATTTCATTGAAAGTTGAGTACTTATTTACCAATGAATTTACAAGATTTAAAATCCTTATAAATATTTTTTAAAATTTATTTATTCCTATTCATACCATCTATTTTAACATCTAGGTTATAACATTCGTTTTTTAATAATAATAATTTAATAGTATATCATGGTTTGTTTAAACATGGGTTTTCATGAAATGTAGAATATAAAAACAAATAAATTTATTTAAAGAGAAATATATTCAATAACATCTAAGTGTTATAAAAACCATCTTAAATAACCTCTTGGGAAGTTATTTCACCCCCATGGTTCCCTCCCTAAGATAAATAATAACAACTTTCTAAAATGGGCAGCATCTCTTCTTAAAGAACACACCTTATTAAGATGTCAGAAGAACACCTTATAAAAAGAATAGATCCTCCCAAAATAGAAATTAAGGTCTAAAATAAATTTATTCCTATTATTTTTTAAGATACCACTAGTCATGGTTCATTGTGCTAAAAATTTCACAAAATTTGCATACCATAGAGCTTTTACAGTGAAGAAAACAATCATTTTTCATCTAAAAATGAGGAATTAGTATCTGTAGGGTAATTATTTTTAGTATGGGATAGACCAGAAATGTGGTTGGAAACAACATGTTTAACCCCTTTGTTATACCTTATTTCCAAGTCAAATTCTGGAAACATAAGGTTCCATATAATGAATCTTATATTAGACTCTTTTTTAGCAATAAGATACATGAGAGATGCATGGTCAGAAAAAATTATAACCTTATACTAATCAAATATTTTCTAAATTTTTCAAGAAAAAACATAATATCAAATAATTATTTATCTATTTTGGTGTAATTGTTTTAGCATCATTTGGAAAACTACTATAATAACATACCACTTAAAACCTATTTAATTTTCTATAATTGAAAATAGAATTTATGGAAACTTCTCTAGCATCACACATAAACTCAAAAGGGATTTTACAATCCAAATCAGTGGTGATAGAAAAATAGGTCATTTTTTCTTGAGAATATTTATTGATTCCATGAACTTTTCATCAAAAATGAATTGTGTAACTTTAAGAAAAATGTGAGAAATGTGTTCTTGTGATATTTGAGAATGCCTTAATAAATCTTGGGTAAAAATCATAATGAACCAAAAAACTTATAATTACAGTAAAATTTTATGAAGGGATATATTTCTAATAACCCATATTTTAGTATTATCAACTTTCATTCCCCTCTTTGATAACTTGTGGCTAACAAAAATTTCCTCAGTCACCATAAATTGACATTTTTCTCAATTAATAACAAGGTCTGTCTCTTAAAACCGTTGAAAAAAAATCCATATTGTATAAAATATATTTAAAATTAAATAAAAATGATAGAAAAATTATCTATAAATACCTCAATTATTCTCTAAATCATATCTAAAAAATGTCCATCATACACATTTTAAAGGTAGTCAGAGTTCCACACAAGCCAAAAGGCATTCACCAATAAAACAATATTCCCAATGGGTATGTGAATGTAGTTTTCCCCTAGTAATATGAAGTAATTAAAATCTATTTATAGCTTAATTAACCATCTAGGAAACAAAAGAACATAATTTCAGTTAACCACTTTGTATGATCCCGTGTTTTGAACTTTATGGAACTTCTAAAATAATTTGATCTTTCATTTGGTGTATGGTCTATATATTAATTTGATACTAGAAATGGATTTTCACGATTTGAAGTACTTAAATATATTATTTGTGGATGGGATTTAAGTTTTGTTAGGTACATTATGTGTTTAGATGAGTTTCAAAAGCATAGGGATTTGAAACTTCTTCAAAGAAAGGAGTAGGCTGAGGCACATGATTTTCACACTATTAGTAGTAACCATGTGACTTAATAGTATGGACACTAAATAGAAAATAATGGTTTGATAAACCCTGTAATGTAGGGAATATAGTTGGGCATATAATTTGTAAAAAATTACAAAGGTGGGCACATAGGTTCCAAATAGTTTTTCAAACTATGTGCCCAGCTTTGTGAGGTGTGGGTGTCCTTGGATAGTGGCACTGCACTGTTGGTGCATGATTTTCCAAAAAATACAAGTCATTAAATAGGAAAAATGAATATTTTTCCCATCCATCTTTAAATTGGGTTTTACCCCATTTCAACTTCATTTCACTCAGCAACCCTATATGCACACCCCCTCATTCCTCCCTCTTCCCATGATAGTTCCTACCTAGTTTCTGCTCTAATTTTAACATCATAGGGTGAAATGGAAGTGTATCAGTATGTCTAGGAATCCTCTTACATCCTTTATTAGTTTATATCTCTATATAGAATACTAAATTCTTGCAAGATCTTACTCCCTATTTTAAGGGTATTCTTTTATTATTATAATTTATCTCATTTCTAGTTGAATCAAATCCTGATAATGGATGAGTGTGGCTTGCAAAAAATAAGGTAGGTGTTTTATACCATTTCCCTTAAATTCTTGGTGTTTTTTATCTTCTTTCATTGTGTCTCACGTTGTAATTTCTGGGAGTCTCTCCATAAATTTATATAACCTTAAATTGATTGTCTAAATAATGTTTTAAATAAGTTATGAAACCCTTATACAGGGTTGTAGGTTATTAACATCAACCCAACACGCCCTTGAGGTGGGTTTTATCTACTGTTTATGATTACTCCACCCTTGGGGTGAGTTGATCTCATAAATTATTAATGGGAACTGGTTATAAATTAAATCAATTTATATATTTTGAGTAACATGTTTAGATCCTTCTCATTTATAAATGAATGTGGAAATGAAATGGAATAAGTTGGAATTTGGGAATGAATGGGGAAATCCATTGACATATATAAGATTATGTATTTGAGAAATTCAATTGATAAAAATGGTTTGTACACTCTCTTGGGTCCCTTATTTTATAACTACTGAGTGGTTTCAATAATGAATTGAATATGATAAATTAGATTGATAAAAATGGCATGGACACTAACATGGATCCCTTATTTTATCATTGTTGAGTGTTTTAAATAATGAATTGAATGTGTTAAATTCAATTGATAAAAATTGAATGGACACTAACATGGATCCATTATTTTATCACTACTAAGTGTCTTGGGTAATTAATTGAATGTGGTGGATTAACTTTTAGCAAAGGCATAGACACTAACATGGACTCCCTTTTAATCACTTGTATGCAAAGTGATTAGTGAAATTATTATTGATTGATTAAAAGAGTTAAGGGAATGGACACTAACATGGACCCCTAAATTGTTATATAATATGTTGATAGTGTAAGGTATGGGATAGAACTAATGTAAGGTATTGTGGTCTGGAACTAATGATCCACTTATATATTTTATATGGGATTCCTAGGATAGTTTCCTTGGATCAAGATTACTTGGACCACCTTGTACATATTTTGTGCTCTCCACAAATTCCTTTACCAATTTTTATATGGATGTTCTCCATGGACTCAAAGGGGAAACCTTCTTTCATGGTCCTAGGTCTTATCCTATATAGGTCTATATTAAACCATGTTTTCCATGGATGAGATATGTGTACTCGAATAGGATTATTTGGCCAATGGCACTCGGTCCTGGTCCCCATAGCTCTAATATTAATATAATTAGTGTATCTTATGGTTGATTAATACATGATATACCTTCATAGTCTATAGATGATACATTATTATTAATCCTAAGTTTTAGATTCCTAATTCTTGATACACTGCTATAGGCCCTAAATGATAGCTTACTTTGTTATGAAGTTATTCAATATTATGGACTATTTGATCAGAGAATGTACTCCTAGACTAGATTATATTACATTATCATAATAGATTATTTCCTATTAATCCTTCACACTATTATGTCTCACAAGAATTTTTAAAAATTATAGACACCATTGGTGGTGGCCTACTAAGTACATCTCACACCCTTTTTAGGTCGTCAATGGGTACCTGAATAGACCTCATGGTTTCATGTTCAATAACATAGATTATGTTGTATGTTGTTACTCTTATACATGGGAGATTAAGATTATAGGATCAAGATAGGGCCTAATTTTCTCATAGAGGTATACCTTAGTGATTTTTTCTTTTAGTTTTCTTGTACTGTATTTCTACTTCTTTTTACTTTATATCATGTTCATACGTGGTTTTATATTTGAATTGGGTCAGTTATCAATTTTATATTCATTTATTTTTGACTATCAATTTTTGTTACATTCCACTGCCTTTACTTATTAATTTTTTCTCTATGTGTATTACTGATCTAGAGGGTATAGTCTCACTTCTATAACACCTTTATAACCTTTCTACTAATAAGTAGCCTCTGGCATATAGTGAGACGTGATTAAGGCCATGTGGTGACTTATCCCGCTACTGATATATAGTGAATTGGGTTGTGATGTTACAAAGTGGTATGAAAGGTATTTTTTCATTTTCTTACTATTTTGGATAGTAAATAGGAGAGTAGGAACATGTCATTTCTTGGTAAATATCTTTTTTCTTGGTTTGGCCAACCCAGGCATGAGGTAAAGATCAAGTTTCTACAGATAAAGATGTTGTTTATACTAATCATTATTACTATTTATTATTATTTAACCTTGAGTTATTACTTTACTTTTTCTAGTTATTTATTTTTGGATATATGCCCTTGGCCTGATAAAGTAAGGAAATATCGTTACATTCATCATTTTAGACATGTAGAGATTCTCATTCCATACATATGACATTTTATATATATTTATTTGTATATAACTAATTCATGATGATTTATACCCCATGCTTCTGTGATTATGTTGTATTCTTACTTGTATACTAATCATGGATGATTTCCCGCTTTGCATGACAATTTTTTCTGATTATATAGTATATTTCCAAGATTATTTCCATGTTTAATTATATAGTTTCTCTGTCATAGCATGACTTATTATATTTATGATGTATGATTAGTTATTAGATTATTTTCACTAACATAAATGGTTTTTCCAATTTACATGATGGTGGCACCTTAACTAACCAATCATGACATGTTTGAGCCATGGACCACTATTCACATGGGATGAAACATTTATGGTTGTGATCAAATGGGTAATAATAAGAATTTATAAAGTGAATGGGACTTTATTAATTTGGAGGGTTATCCCCTAAAATCAAACTATCATGTATGAACCTGTTATATTTAGAAATTAAAGGTAGAAAATTGGTTACAGTTACATGAATTCCCAATTGTAACTTATATAGGCTTGTACCTTTATAATTTGGGAATGGTAATTCATCTAGTTGAACCATGATATGTGAAAATTTTAAATTATTATAAAAAATGTTTTCCTTTATGAATTCTAGTATGTCTATAATTTAGGCATAATGAACCGTATGGCTAAATCCTTAAATGAAAAATTGGACCTAAGAAGATTCGTTGGGGAATGTTCCTTATGAGATAATCCCATTAAGGATGAGTTAAATTTTGATAATTTAACTATTATGGGTTGAACATAAATCGACTTAGGTTGGTTAGAAGGGACCCTTATAGGTTTCCATTAATATTTACATGTTGGGATCCTTGTAGATCACCTTTATATTTATGTGTTTTAGTGCTTAACTACATGGGGGTATGTTTATACTAATCGGATAGCTATTTAAAATGGAATCCCACTTGACCAGTCCATTTTCCTTGATAAATAACTTGTCATATACTATTGATATTTATTATTTTTAGGTGACAATTAATTGAAATTTCAATTAAAACCTAAAGTGTGGTTTCCTTGATATATTAGAATTGAAATTTAATTTAACACAACCCATTTTCGAGGAATTATAAATGGATATTTAAAATGGATAAAAGGAAATTTTGAGATAGTTACCTAATTCTTTATAGAGATAGAAAGATAAACTGATAAGTGTAGTTTTCCCTTACAATTTCTTCTTGATATCCACGATATATAAACTATTTTAAAATTTTTAATGAATAATAATTTTTTAAAATTAGTTCACGTGAAACCTTTTAAATGTTTTTTAGCTTAGACCCACATATGGCAGTTAGTATTATATGTTTCTTTGGTAGTTTACTTGAATGAGAATGTGAGCATTGTAGTGGATATTTGATGACTTCTTCCTAGTATGTGATGGACATTAATTTTAGGTGTTAATGTCTAGTGATATTTTTAGGTGTGACCTTGTTTTAAGGTCGATGATTTATAATTTAATATGGTGGTAGCCCAGTTGAGGTAGCACCCTCTGAGTTAAATTAGCATCAGTAAATTATTACGTTCAATTTTCATATGAGATGTGTCATTTGGGTGTCGTTTTTCCTGAGTATGACTTTGAAAGATAAAACAATGCCCTTGTTTTATAGGTGTCCATTCAATAAGTTGATCCACGTTAAGGTCATGACCATCGAGTAATGATCCATTTCAGCAGGTTAGATATGCCTTAGGCATGGTAATCCACCTTAATAATCATGTGATCTTTTCTCCTTTATCGATAGATGACTCAGAAGTTCATCATCCTATTATATTCATGTAAGATGATGTGAATTTTAATTATGTTGTGTCATTGAGACATAAATTAAAGGATATGGTAGCCCTCATTGTTCTATTTTTTAATCATAGTAGAACACGTTTTTATGCATGGTGCCCATCAAGTTAAAAAGTGATGTGTTAATCATGTTCAGTTGAATGAAAAGGTTTAATAATACTTTGAATAAAGTAGTTTTGAGATTTAATAGAAGGATTCATGATTAAAAAAGGGCAATTTCATTGGTCCTCTCTTGTGTAGAGTGACCTAGGCATTGAGAACTCATTTTGAGAATTATATATTTGATATGGTAATTATGGGATGAGTTTCCCAATAATTTAGGATAAAATTGTAAAAATGATCATGTGCAATAAAACTACAGGTTAGTTTTATCTTTAAGGTTTTATGACTGGTTTTGTGATTCTTGATGATGTAACTCAGAAGGAGTACTGCATGTACGTCTAAGAATGATCTTTATCTATCATGCTTATAATTTTATATTTTATATATCTTATCATCTTATCACTTGTTATAATCAAATTTTCCACATCCAAGAATTTTATTCATTGATGATTGAGTGTGTGATGTGGGATAAGTTTCCATTTTTGGTAATTTGATGCCTATAAAACTCCTAAGGTGGGGGGGATTTGCATCAATCATGACGAGTGTGTCTTTATAGGTAGAGGGAATGCGACTATAAATAACCATTTAGAAATGGCCATAATATATCATGAATCTGGTGAGATATTGAGTTTTATATTTCAAGTCTCGAATGTGATGATGAGTTTTTTAAACACAGCTATGAGTTTGAAATGAGTGTGGGAATTAGATTCAGACTCAGCGTACATAAGAGATCTGGAAGATATGATGGGTCAGCAGCACATTTTTTCTTGCAAGGTAGAACGGAAGATAAGATGTCAGTTGGTTACCCAACTATTGATGAATGTTAAGGGTGGGTGGTCATTTCATAATATTGTAACTTATTGATTCCTATTTGAAGATGAATCCTAGGGGACCTCCTACCTTGGTGTGACTGATTTTCTCAGTAGCACGTTCATCTTAACATAACTAATGAAATACTAATGGGAGAATGAGTTGTGTTTTGAATTGGGATGTATGGAGTTGTACACCTCCAATGTATGGAAAGACTAGTCCATGATTTCTACAAATGGTACCATTTAAATAATTAATTAGTGGGTGGAGATATGCTAGATGAGGATCAGTATTTCAAATTTGACACTTGAAGGCATGGAGACTCATAACTTGGAAGAAATTAAAGATAGTTCCCATGGTGAGGACTACCTTGGAAATTATTTAGGCACTGTAAGATGGTTAGACCACGTTTAGATCTAGATACGCATAGTATAAATATGTTTTGTTGTGAGTTGGATAGGTCTATTTTATCCTAGTTGATGTTGGTGTGGATTAATAAAAGAAATGCACACCAATGATAACAACTTAGTGTACTCACAATTTAGTGATGAGCATAACCAATATCTTGACATCATCTTGAGTATATTTAGAGTGTATCATTTATATGCTGAGCTAAAAATAAAATGCCTTTTCTGTTTTAAAGGATGGACTCCTCGGGGGTGAGCTTAAGGTGATGTCTAAAGAAAATACTTGTGTTGTGAATTCCCAACATTAGATGTTGATCACTGACCCTCATGAGGGAAGGGTTATAACCATACATGATAGTTCATTAGAAGTCCTTTTTGGCACTCATATTTTATTGGATAAAAGGAACCAGAGAATATTTGATTAAGATGCATCACTAGAATTTGGTTATAAGATTTGGTGAAGATGGTCATGGTGATATCAAGGTGCCTTGGGTGAAGGCGTTATATTTTTGATGAGATGTATCGGCTTTCTAAGATGACCATTTCTTGTTAAATAGTTATTATGGGGTATTCGACATAATATCACTAATTTAATGGGATGATATAAGTGAGGAACCCCATTTTGAACGTCATTGGGAGGGGATAGGTGTAGTGAAAAGGTTGTCTAAGGATTTTAAATGAGAATCCGGTGTGAACAAATTTAATTTGGTCAATCATAATTTGACCATTCGAATAAAATAAAAACAATGACTATTATCCTCACCCATGATAAAGTTTAGTGAGTTAAGTTTTATATTGTTATCATTGATGGGATGCCAAGGACATGCCCTATCAGGAAATTATGATGATGAGAGTACCATGACTCATAATTGGCCATTGAGATTGAAGACCTATGGTGGGAAGCTCTATAGGTCAGAAAATGAAGGAGACGACGATATGATTATGCCTCGATTTAGAAATGATTTCATACACACTATATATGTACTTTATTTTATTGTTATAAGCATGGATAAAGTTGTAACAACTTATAAATTGTTTGATTAAAGTATCTCTTGAAGGTGTTTTGGTCATTTATGCACACAAATTGGATATTTGAGTGGAAACTCATCACTCAAGTAGGTTAGTTTATTTTTTTTATTCCCAATGATTATTTTTTATAAGAAGTTATAAGGTGGGGACATTGTAAGATCCCATTATTTGAATTGAATGGAAATTCTAATGGAATTTGAACTTTTCATTCAGTGGATAGGATAAATATTAATTTTATCCTAGGAATGGATTTTAGATATTTGGTTTACCTAAATGTGATATTTTTATATTTTTTTAATGTTAGAGATTTACCTAGGGTGTTTGTATGATTTTTGGAAGCATAGGTCTTTGAAACACATTCAAATAAAATATCAGGTTGAGGTACGTGGTTAGAGAATGGTTAGTATTAATTGTGCGGCTCTATTGTGTGGCCCCAAAATAGAGGATCACAATTTCATGAATCATGCAAGGTAGGGAACATGGACATTAATATCATCTATAAAAAATTATAGAGGTGGATGCATAAGTTGTACACAGTTTGTCAAACTATGTGCCTAGCTGTTACAGGTGTGTGTGTCCTTAAACAGTGGAGTTTTGCAATGGGTACAGGCTTTTCCAATTCATGTGTCCAAACAATTCATCTCATTAAAATGGGAGGTAAAAAAATTTCCTCTTCCCTTAAATGGGTTTTTACCCTATTTTCCTATTCATTTTTTCCAGTAGCTCTCTACATGTGCCCCCTCTATCCCCCCTCTTCCCATGGTTGTTTATCCTTCATTTGAGTTCTAATTTGAATTTCATCAGCTGTGATGGAAGCATATTGATAGTTATAAGACTCCTCTTACTTCCTTTATTCATTTATATCGACATTTGGAAAGATAAATTTGTGCAAGATCTTACACCATATTTTTAGGGTGTTGGTATATAATTCATATTTCTCTCATTATGGTCTAAATAAAATCTTAGAAATGGATGAGTCTGGCTTGATAATCATGTGGTAGGTGTAATACACATTTTCCATCAAAGTCTTGGTGTTTTATAGCTTGTGTTGTTGTGCCACATACCGTACTTTTTGGGTATTTATCCTTAAATTGATGAATCCTTAAATTGGTTTTTTTAATCATGTTTTGAACATGTTATGAAACCCTTATTCAAGGTTTGAGGTTGTAAACTTCAACCCGAATCACCCTTGTGGTGGGTTCTCTCCAATGGTTATGATTGTGCCACCCTTTGGGTGAGTTAAGATTACCAATTATTAATGGGATATAGTTATAAATTAACAGAATTGTTATAGGTTGAGTGCATTGTTTAGTACATTATCATTTATAAATTAAAGGGAAAATGAAATGAAATAAGTGGGAAATATGGATAAAGAGGGAAAATCCTTGGACTTATAAATGATCATGTATTTGATAAATTCTATTGATGAAAATGGAATAGACACTAACATGACACCCTTATTTTATAATTGCTTAGTGGTTTGAATAATTAATTGAATATAAAATTTTCAATTTATAGAAAGGGAATGTACACTAGAATGGATACATTCTTTAATCACTACGGATTGGTTTGAATAATGAATTGGATATGATAAATTTAATTGATTTAAAGGGAATGGACACTAACATGGATCCCTTATTTTATCACTGCTAATTTTTTTAAATAATAAATTGAATTTGATTTATTAATTGTTAGAAAAGGAATGGAAACTAACATGGACTCCCTTTTAATATCTTTTACGCAAAGTGATTGATAAAATGATTATTGATGGATTAAAATGATTAAGGTCATGAACACTGACATTGTAACATATTGAGATTTTTTGAAAAACAATTTCCAAATGAATTTAGTATTTTTGATATTTTTTATTACACATACCATTGAGTTTATCATGAATTATACACAACACTAATTTCATCTTGTGTTACACACAATACCGATTTTAGCTTTTGTTACACATAACCACACATTTAAATGAAATGTTATATATAATTAAAATATTATTATTTAATATGATAGTTATTACCTAGTTTTTAAAATGTAGTGTATTAATAGGATTAACTAATTTATTAAAATATATTATTTACACATTTATATATAAATAATTAATTGGTGAATAATTAAATATAAATGAAAATAAAATCCTTTTATAATTAAATTTAATCATTTTCTAAAAAACTATTTTTATGCACATAAACCTGTTTTAACTCAATAAATTATACTAATCAATTTTGGTGGATGATTTTATGGAAAATTTATATATTATATATTCAATAAAATTTTTAACATTCATATCTTTTTATATAAAAGGGATAAGAATAAATCCAACTCTATGCTTATAACTATATTTTCTAAAAAGAAGTTGTGTTGTCATTGGTGCACTTATATTAATTTCAATTTACACAAATTTTACGAAAATAATTTTAAGACTTTAAATTTATTTTTAAAATCATTATATCAAAATTATCTTAGGTTAAAATGTTGTGATTTTTCTGAAATGTTTCATTTTTTGATGAATAGTGAAAATACTAAATTTTAATTGAAAAATGCATTTTCATTTAACTTATTTATAAAGTAAAATTGTATTTTAATTTTGTTTTAAATTAATAGTAGTTAATTAATTCAACCATTCACCTAATTTATATCATTGGATTCAATTTCAAATTTAAATTAGAAATAAAAATTCTATAATCTTTTGAACTTTTTCTCTTAAAACCCAGTTTTCTCCTAGTGTATGCAGGATTAATTCTAAGTTAAATTTTGTCACTTATATGAATGTAATTTGGAAAAATGGATTTAATATTTTTAATAAGAATAATTTATATTATATAATAAGTTTAGCTTTATTTTTTACCATAATTATTAATGAAAAAAATTTAAATTAATTATCGTGATTATGTTTAAAATGGGGTTTTGCGCCATACATGCGCTTGTGTTAAAATTACTTTTTATATAAAAATATGATTTTTATTTAATAAATTTGATTTAATATTTGAAATAATTAGGTATATATTATCTAATAATTATCATTTTTAATTTTATTCTTAATGGATATATTACCTAGGTATATAAAAATATACAAGTTACCGTGGTAAAAAACTAAAAGGGTAAAATTGAGTAAACATAAAGACAAAGGAATAACATGATTAAAAATGTGTTTCTTTTTTATAGTAGATGTATTTATAGACAAAAATAATTATTAAACTATATTATTAATATATTTTTAAGTAAAATTATGAAATATTTACTTCTTAATATTGAATACTTTTGGGTATTTATTGGAATGTCACTCCTCCTCAAATATAAAAGGGAACTAACTCCCCTTACCTCTTCACACATCTCAATCCATTTTTATTGACTAAAAACTACCCAAATAAATTAAAAAATCTCTAATCTCATCATAGACTCCTTATTTTTTATATAAATCTAAACTATGAAGGATTTTTGTGTATACTTAAAGGGGATTCCTGAATAAGAGGTAACGTTCATCAGTGAGGGTTTTTATTTTATTTATTCCTCAACCTACTATAATTATTAGTATACCATGATAATGTAAGAACCTAAGTATCTTAAATATACTTAGATATTATTATTTTATGGTCATGACCTACAACCATCTCCACTTTCATCAAATGCGTTATGAAATCATCTTTCATGTGTACGGAGGACTACCGCCTCGATAGTTGGTGTCATTAATTTTTTCCATTTACACCCATCAAGGCTTGTCATAATTAAGACTTTATTATTTATATATAATATTTATAATATTATTATACATTTTAAATTATTATATCACACATAACTTCATGATTTTCATTTTATGGAATATGATAATGTCGCCCATGTTTACGAAAAACTACTGCCTCAAAAAATGATGTAATTCATTATGCATTACATAGAAGGTAATAAGGATTGGTTTAATGAAAATATGGGACATATATGAAATAAAAATGATTCTGTAATTATAATATATTATTTATCTATATCTATTTAAATATTATAATAAAATGGAAACAACGTTTGTGCATATGTACGACCTGTCATCTCCATAAACAATGCATTTCATTTTTTATCTCTAAATATGATAGATTACTCTAAAAACATATATAATGAATATATATTTTATTTATATCGTGATTAAAATTATTTATATGATAATACCATGATTTAAGTAAAATTATGATAAATAATAATTCAAAACATACACAAAAAACAAAGCAGTCATTTCCTGAAATGTGACTTTGACATGAAATTGTTAACAAATGGGTAATAAAAGTTCATAAGAAAACCATATACAGTATGATATATATAAATGTGGTTCTATAATATATTTATCATAAATTTATATTTTTAAATAAGTTTTTAACATGTTTGAAGGAATTAAAGACTTAAGGTATGGGATTTCCAAATAACTTTTTACTTTTATGAGACACATTCCATATCCACCACCTAATTATTTTATGTGGTGTATATACTGCCCAAAAATGTATTTTATTATTATTATACCTAAGATTAATTGGATTTTAAATATCCATTCAAGGGCCTATCTTTTATGGGTTTCACATTTCAAAAGTTAACAAATAGATAAGTGATTTTGGTTTCAATTTACACTCTTTGGGATATAAGTTATTATATGCATTTATCTTCTTCCATGAAGTGTATATACTACCCCTTTGAAATATATATATTGAATATAATTATTTTACTAAAATTTTTTGTTTCATTTAATTTTATTTTTTCATAGGGATTACAATTCAAAGTTTCCAAATTGGTAAGATTATAATCTCATCATTTATCGAGATTATTAATGATTATTCTTCCAACGATGAAATATTGTGATATATACCTCAATAAACTGATGAATTTTATCATCCTATAGTTATGCCATGAGAATACATTTTTTTACCTTAATTTTTCTCTCTTTATGTACCTCATAGTTTAAAATAATTATTTTTATGAAAAACTTGATTTTAGGTCAAAAACTCTTCATTTTCTAAAATCATGTTTTCTAAAAAAACAATAAATAAAATTAACATTTTTTCAAATAGGATATGATAATTTACTAAAGAAATGTTTTAAATGATTTTTAAAGATTCCTTTACAAAATTTCAAAAAAATTTTTAAATAAATGGATTTCCAATAAGGTTTTATATTTTTTAAAATAGTTTCTGAAGAAATTTTATTTTCCTCAAGACATGTTTTAAATAAACATTGAAAATAATTTTCTATATAATATGACATCAATTGATGTTACCAATAATTTAATATGAATATGAACTGAGGATACCATTCTTATTGATTCTATGATGGTTCATTGTGACAATATGTTTATGAAACCTATTTCTCTTCCATGGGTTATACCATGAATGAATTATTATGAAACCCACTTATTTTTCATGGGTTACGCTATAATGAAATGATGAAATGGTTATGAAACCTATAACTTTAACATACCTTATGATATAATGAAATGTTTATAAAACCCATTTTATTCCAAATGTTATGATATGATGAATGTTTTATTATCTTGATGAACATATTTGTATTATTTTCTTTATGTGATGGGTGGGACCTATATCGACCTCCAATGAATTGGGTAATGATAAATTCTATAAGAGATAATAGGGTACAGAGGTCGTTATCCTAATACCTAAAATTAAGGTACATGTGTGGTTATCCCAATCCTTAAAAAGAGGATACATGGGTGGTTAGCCCAATCTTGAAAATACGGTACACAGGAGGTCATCCCAAGCCCAAAGATGGTACATAGGTGATTAACCCAAGCCTAACATGTAATGAATGTCTTTGTGGGTTGTATCGAAATAATATTTTCTATTCTTATGTGTATGTGACAAATCTATTCCATATGGAAATTTTATTTTCTCATGGATCATGTTATTTTACTCCCTTGTGATTAATGTCTTATAAACTACCAATATTTATGTCATGACTCAATATTATAATCCTTAATGTGTAGGGTATGATTTTAAAATGTTATTATCATGTTCCCATATCCTTATTTTCATGTTATACTTATATATCTCCCTTGTTTACCCTTACTGAGCATCTAAGCTCACCCTTTATTATGTTTTATTTCCCTAGGTTATGAGGAAAGGTTTTAAGTAGGGTATGTTTGTGAAGAGTACTAAAGGGGAAGATATTTATGGTATATGTTGAAGATACCTCACTGAATTATAAGATTGTATACCTAGTCCCCAAAGGCACAAAATTATTAGAGCCCTCAGTTGTTTGTTTATGTAATGTAATGCATATTCATCTAAAAAGATTTAATATCTACGTGTGAAAATATTATGTAGTTATAGTTGATATTAGAGGATAGGTTAAGTTAAACTTTAGAAACTAGGATGAGAAAACTTTAGTGAGATACCAATAGATATTTCTAATTATATTTATAGGGATATATCGAAGTATAAATCTAATAATTAGTCAAAGTTTAGGAAAATATCCTGGAATTTTGGTAAAGGATAGAGGATGTGTTTTCTATAAAATTAAATCATATTATAAATACTACAAGTGGGTGTGAATCTTGAATAGAGGTACATAGGGGTAATAACCCTAAAACGGTCACATTGATATGGACTTGATTGTCACCTGGTGCATGAAAATAAGCCATTTTACACTCCAGGTTTGATACTCCTATGGGATATGATTTGGAAATTCAGAAAATATTTATAAATCTTAATGAAGTATTTAAATAGATGGTGACTATGAATGAAATAGGATAAGTCTATGGTTATATACATTAAAAATAAATTTTCATGATATAGACACCCTATATAAGATTTCTCATGATTATGTGTTTTTCTACTATTATCAGTGTTCTCACGGTATGTTTTTTTAGTCAATCCTCGGAACCATAACTAATCATGTTACCACTAAATCTTGTTGAAAATTAGGTGATATGAGAAACCAAATTGGATTATTATGGGATTGAATAATGTTCTTATTATTCCTAATCATTTACCATAGAACATGATTAACAACATTCACCTTAATCAACTCTCAGAATTACCAAAGAGAAAAATGATAGAGTTTTCTGAGAGTTTATATAATGGAGACTATAGAGGAATGAAGATTCAGTTTCTTATATATCAATAATGTGGAAATAATAACTCTAGGTAATTTCTAAAAGGAACCGAAAAATGTTTTATCTATGGAGAAGAATGAAATAATGTAAGTGTTTACTAAGGAAAAATGAAAAGTTTGGTTAATACAATGGGTTATAATATTGGTCTCCATAATGTATTATCAATGGATGAATGTTTTAAATGTAAAAATTATGGGAATGGTTCAATTATATTCCCAAATGGGAATTATTGTGAAGATAATAAGAAATTTTATATGTGTAATGGTTCTACTGTTGATGATGAGGACACTACAAATAACATATGAAAGGTGTGGTCCATTCTAACAGTTTTTTTATGTTAAATGTTAGAATCCTTATTAAATTTTGGTTTATGAATATTAATAGATGATTCATATGTCATATTGTAGGAAATATGTATTAAGGAATATTTTGAGGAAGCCTATTTAATGTCTTAAAGATGAGATAGAATAATTTAAGTGTTTATATATTATAATTCAATAATTATGAATATATAAGGATTATTAAGTATAAGTTTTTTGTTAAGGATTTTAAAGAATATATAGAATGGTACCGATGACCTCTAAAATTGATTTAATGGTAATATAGTATTTTATAATTAAGGGAATATAACCCTTAACACATTCCTAAGGATGATAAAATGGTGTTTAGTTTGGATGAAAAAATTATTGATATGGATAAATTAAAACAGATAGTACTGATGACCTCAGAACTAATAAAGTACTTGTTTCTAAAGTGGGTTATGATAGAGTTTACAACATTATTGGATCTATAGAATATATTTAATAATTTATGGATTTATTCAAATAATAATGTAGCATGAATGTTTTTATTGTTGTTTTTTAGTAATTTTAGTTATTACTAAAATTTAAGAGAATATATGACCAAGGTAACTGCATATTTATAATGTGACTATTAATATATTCATAATGATATTTGGATGATTAATGTTAAGTTGGGTTTGGGAAACTAAGTGATCTTCTTTATAAATTATGAAATTTGGAAGGGTTTTAAGGTTAACCATTTATATAATAGTTTAAGTTGAGCTTTAGATGATGTTTTATAGATTAATGTATTAATTAACTATATGAATATTTGTGCATAACCTGTGATAACATTATTGTTGTGATGATAACTAAAGATAGGCATAATTACTTATCATTATATTTATGGATCTTTATGATCCATTGGTATTTCAGGAATAAAAATTCACCTTCTTTTCCAGGTGTAAGATATGAAGTGGAAATTGATCAAGGAACAAAAAAAGGATGAAATTGTACTTATGAAATAAAAAGATATCAATTAAGTAAATTTTGATATGTTCTCATCCTATATGGAGAAAGTAATTCCCTAAAATTAGGAAAAATAAATTGAAAAAAATCATTGTCTTGTTATCATCATTTTTTATGACATTAATGACGTTTCCACATCTCTTAGGTTTATGTATTTGGGGTCGTTATCTGTATCTAAACCATCTTTTATAACACTTTACATCATTATTTGGGTGTTATTTTTCTCTTCTATGTCCATGTTTTTACTTCCCACCTATGTTCTCCGGTTTAGAAACCTAACATGTGTTATTCTTGATGACATTCACACATCACTTTCTATTTTTTAAGAGCGTGTTTTATTATCCTTTTTATGATGTGGGTTTCAATTTTTAAATATTAATCTGTTGATGACCAATAATAATTTTTAGGGTGAAATTAATTTTAAGGGGCTAGAATGTGACACCTTGATATTTTGTGATATATTTTTTTCAAATGAATTTAATATTTTTGATATTTCTTATTATGTGTAAAACTGATTTTATCTTATGTTATATGAAACACTAAGTTTATCTGGGGTTATACAAAATTCCATGTTGAGTTTGTGTTACACGTAACACTGAGTTTAAATAAAATAATTCATATTAATAAAATATTATTATTTATTATGATTGTTATCAGCTACCTATTAGAATGGAAGGTATGTAGAGAACTAGTTTTTTCTTGTAATACATTTAAATATTTCTATATATATTTCTACAGCCAGGTGCTGAGGCGGTGTGCGATTCTAAGGGCTGATGGGCTGGAAATTAATTTTATAAAAATATTAAATATATTTTATATTATGTGCATGTATTTTGTTAAATAAATTTGTATAACTCTTAAGCAGAAGATTGGATCATAAATCTGAAATCACGGTTGAGTCTGGAACACATTGTTTACCCTAGGTGCGACCTAAATTGGGTCAGCATAGAGAGTTTGGATATCTCACCCATTTATGGTGCGTTCAACAAGTTAGTTAATTAAAATAATTTTATTAATTTATTTATTTAAAATAATCAAACTCTTATAAGAATATCGCTATAGAGATTTTCCTAGGGTTATCCTAATAATACTAGGACCTTTAAGAGATTCTTCTTTATCTCTTTCTGTTGGAAAATAGCATCTGACAATGATGAATCTCTGGATTGGAATAGATCAGAGTACAGCACACTAAATGAATTCCTTCAATCATTAGAGAGTGCATTCATTGATGAAATATGATCCAATATCAAGTTAGGACTCATCAATTCATAATTTATGACATTTTTTATTAAATGTTTTGAGTAATATCACCTTATTACCTTTTATTTGTGCCAATTGTGGCCATTGCATGCACCCGTGGATTGAAAGATAACTAGTTATTCTTGTTTTCTAACCCGGATCCCCCATTTGTGTTTATTGGCCAATAATGCTTGGCCAAAAACTGTTAAACATTTTTGTGCTACTTTTCTCCCTTCGTTTTTCACATTCTTGATTGGTTGAACCCTATCATCCTGTTTTAACATTCTTGGGTAGTATTGAACCTGATTATACCCTCAGAATCATGAATAATCTATGAGAGAGGGATTGATCAACAAACCAGTGATGTTTTTAGATATATTACATGTTGTGGGTGATCATTTTGATGATTGGAAATCAAATCCTCAATGACATAAAGACTCAAGTGTTTATGGGGTGAGACAATGCATATGAAGCTTTGAGAATTGTTTTTATGGTCATCAGATGGCTAGAATCCCTTTTCCAGAGATAGATCTACTAATCTCGGGTGGAGATAAGCCCGAAATGAAAGGAAGAAGACTAGATTTGGAGCATAGATGATGGATCCAATGTTCTTTGAAAAACATTACTATTCACAATGTATCATGATGAAGACATGGCGTGTAGCCCCTATATTGTAGTGGCGACTAGGGTTTTGGAGATTTATAAGGATGGAATGATGTGTATCCCTCCTACACATTATGTACCCCTTCCCCAGCTAGATAAGACATGTAGTAGAGCACATGGGTAGGAGCCCATGCGGGAGGACATAGCTAGAGGCATGTTGTGTACTATAGTACAGGTGCATGTCTAGGTACAATCCATGTGTCGTGTACATAGACATGGATTGAGTACACAAACATGGGATGGATATACGGACATGTCCATGAACATGGTCAGGACCCCAAGTGGCACGGGCAGATTGTGTAGATATACTACATGTCATGTATCCCTACATGATTGGTGATCCATGTACCTCCAGGATCATGACAAGGTGATGGATTGGGAAAACATGTTGTGTGGTACCCCTCACACATTATATTCCCCTTATTTTATTTTTAGAAAACTTCAATCATTCATATTTCATTTTTTTTAACTCAGGTTTTGGACCGTGAGTAGCCTATCCTGAATGTTTTTTTGCAAAAAAAATGAAATGGTTCTCTCTATTGTGGATTTTGGGATACTATGTGAAATTTTCTGGTCATGATTCTTATTTAGGTGACACCTAACAATGGAAGTGATTAGGAAGAGGATCACTAGTGACACTAGATTGGTGCCCCCATCAGCTTGGGCATGGGTCATGTACCTAACGAGTGGAACCCCCTATTGGATAGGGTCCAGGTCATCAATGACCATATTTGAACCCATTATCACAAGAGGGCGTGGGTCCTTAACCTATAGAGTGTAACACCCCCATTGAATTGGGTGAATTTCATTTACCTACCAAGTAGAACCCCCTATTGGATAGGGCATGGGTCCTCGATGGCGAGAGTGGAAACCCCCTATTGCACCAGGGTGTGGGTCATTGACCTATTGAGTGGACCCCCCACCCCCATCATCTTGTGTTCGGGTCCTCTACCTACTAATTGGAACCCCTATCAAATAGGGAACTTGTCCTCATGAAACTAGATTGGAACACACCCCCCCCCCCAACATACCAGGGAATGGGTCCTCTACATATACCTACAGAGAGGAAACCCCTAATGCACTAGGGTACAGGTCCTCTACTAAGATATTATTCCCCCTTATATGTGTATCATTGTTTCAATTCATGGTCCTCCACATAGTTACTTTTGGGTAGATGCATGAGTTATTGGGAATCATTGATGGGATTTTGGAACTTTTGGAGACTCTTTTCCTAGGCTGAGTTATGAGATGTAGATCCCCTTACTCTCTTGTTTAGGATTATTTTTCTAAGTATATATATATAATTATATATATATAAATATATTGATTTGGTTACTCGCCTTACAGGGTTTGTGAATACATACAAGGTATGCCACATGATTTCTCTGTTTATCTTCTCATGGTTGTATGAGATTACTGTCCTACTATAGGCCCCAAAGAATCAACATGTATTCCATCTATAAGTCATTTTGATCCCATTCTATTTGGATGAGGTTACTATTTATATTTATTTTGGTTGGGATACATCATTCATCATTTTTACTAGCTAGTGTCTTGGATGAGGTTACTATTTATATTTATTTTGGTTGGGATACATCATTCATCATTTTTACTAGCTAGTGTCTTTTTGTACATTTTTGTGTCTCCCATTACTCCACCTTTCACCTTTCGGGGAATCCAAATGGGTATGTATATACACACCCCTGGATTATAATTGTCCACCCAGTCATGTCTTATGTAGAGAATAGACAGGTTGACTATGACTTCAGAGCATCTTAGGGGTACTAGGTGATTGGGACAACATAATGTGGTCATAACTTGGAGATCAGGTTCTAGAATCACTCATAAGTTTACTTTCCAAATTAGTTAGGTTGGGACATTTTTTTGGTTGGGCATGTATTTTTCCCCTTTACTCTTTAGTTTTCACTATTGTACTCTTGTACACCCTAGTGATTTTTCAGACTTGGTTTATTTTCTATATGTTTCATATTTTTACTTATTTTTCCTATTTACTTGTGAATTGAGATTATTATGTGTGTGTAGAGGTTTCTAGGAAATGGCCTATATGTGTTAGTTATGCCGTCGGTGCTAGTCTCCAGCTTATATCCTATAGAGGTGGTCTTGGGGTAGTTGTGGTTCAAGCCCCAGTTAGGTTCGGGTCATGAAATATTGTTATCAAAGGTAGTTTGATCCTTGGTATGGTTTTTAGAGTAGTCCCCTTATGGGGATTTTGTTTTGATTAGGTAAACAATGTCAAAGTATTTTGAGTATGGCTCTCAGGCCAAGGAATCTAGTGATGGTATAGGCAGCTGATGTATCCATTCACTATGACCTTGACTATCTACTTTTCAACTCATCATACAGATACATTGATTGTAGGGATAAATGGTACATGCATTATATAGGATTGATTCTTTGACTATCCTTATTGAGTCATCTCCACATTGTTTATATATATATATATGCTCATTTTACCATGGTACGTCTTGATAACTTTTAGGATGGATCGGTGATGAAAACCAAACATGATATGGGTTCTAGATCACAACGATGATCCAATGAGTGATTAGGCCTTGATTTAGGGTCCATCATGTGAGATCTTTTCTCTAGGATGGTAGGTAACAGTTCCCCCATTTTTTGAGTTGCAGATTATACCAAAACATTTGGCGAAGGATGTACGCAGTCTTAGAACACTCCGTGAGTTTTAGTGATAAAGGTTAATGAGGTCCATCGATGAGACATGTCCCCAATAAGCATGCATTTAGCTTGAAATCAATGATTAAATTTTATAGAGTTGTGCAGATCTTAACTAACCCAATGGTTTCACTCATAACTAGTGCTCTTCATAGAGTAGCAGTTTGTTTTTTGGGTACCATTAGATGATGCACCTAATCTTGAGTGTGCATTGTATTTTATGGATGTAGAGATCTCCCATGATTCATATTGATCTATACTCCCTTCTCATGTGGTTTAGGTGTGTCTTGATCCTATGGTTTTTATATCCCACTTGCATAGGACCCCCATTCGATTATGATCCTCATAGCGATACCTCTCCAAGATGACACTGGGAATCAGTAGAGTCATGTGATAGATATTTTTATCATGGCATCGTACATACAAGGGATAGGGATTCTTCTACCACTAATATGTGTTTGTATGATATGATTCAAAACTATGAGGGTGAATCAGTGTCACCTACAATAGATAGTTTCATGGTGTGGTGGATGAGTCCCTATGATTTGTGTGTTTGGGATGTGTGGATGTGATGAGGTGTTGGAATAGGCCCGGGTTGAGGAGATCAGGAAGGAAATGGAAAGGATGATATGTCGATAGATGAGAATTTAGGTCAGGAGGCCCAAGTATGGTTTAGGGTAAGACCTATGTCACTACTTCTCTAGTAATATTTGTTAGAATGGAGTTGAAATCCCTGTTTTCCTATGTGTAGACCCTGTTTGAGACCTTGTGATACAAAAGGAGGCCCTTTTTCTTGACAGTTTTGTTGGAGGCTCCAATATAGAGGATTGTTTGTTACAAATTCCTACTAATGGGTCAGCCTTACTATTTGAAGAGAGAGATCCTCACACCAAATCTTTCCATAGTAGTAGTGAGACCCTATGATGTTCTCCTTAGTATGGACTGGTCATTGACTATCCACACTCAGATGACTGTTACCAGTGAGTTTTTTAGTGATTTTGGGTTATGGGATGAAGTATTCCTCCACTATGGGGGAGTGATCCTTTGATAAAGTAGGATGAGCTCATTCAAAGGAGGTTACAACTGATTTACCATTTTTCTAGTAGTACCCTTGAAATAATGGATGTTATGAGCTCTCATATCCCTCCAACAATGGTGAGGTGTGTTGATGTACCAGTTTACCTCACCACCATGATATGGAACTCAGTATATACTTGCACCATGGATGGCCCGATGTTTACATTAGCATATTTGATGACCCCAAGGGGCTTCAATTTTCAATGGTGTGTTTGGAGGGTCTATAGAGTTAGGGATTTGTAATACCGCGTTTTTTTACTTTGGAATCTAAAGTGTTGTTCAAGAAAATGAAATGTGGGAGCTTGTGTATTTGTTTGTATTATCATCACCTGAACCAGGCCCTGGTAAAGAAAATTTACCCCTTTCCTAGGATTGATGACCTCTTTGGCCAGTCGTGAGGTGTGAGATGGTTCTTGAAGAATAATATTTATTCCATCTAACACAAGTTGAGGGTTGCGAGGTTAATATCCAAAAGATGACAATATAATGTCGGTATGGACACTATGAGTTCCAATTGATTCCCTTTGGTGTGAAGAATTTCCCTACTATGTTTATGGATTTTATGAACTGGATCTTCCAGTCATACTGGGAATACTTTTTGGTTTTCTTCATTGATGACATACTCATCTACACTATATTAGAGGAGGATCAAGCATAGCACTTGAGGATGGTCCTAGATTTTCTTCTATAGAACCATCTTTATTGAAAGCGCTTGAGCTATCAGTACTGGTTCATGAGGTTCACTTTTTGGGGAATTCTATATCTAATAATGGTTTATCCATAGACCCAATGAAGATCGGTGTAGTTATTTTTTGGGATCCATCTAAGTGTGTGTTAGAGGTGAGGATATTTCTTGGCTTGGAAGGGTACTATTATAGGTTTTTGGAAAACTTCTCTAGGATTCCAGCCACTTTAACTGACCTAGCATAGAAAGGGCAGCCTTTTACCAAGACTGAGTAGTGAAAAATAACCTATGAGGAGTTTAGTTTTAGGATTATGAGTGCTCCTATGTTTAGACTACTGTAGGAGGGCGTGTATTACATAGTTTAATTTTATTCCTTGGGTGATGGGATCAGTTTTATGTGGATAAAGTGGTAGGAAGTTGTCGTATATAGGTTAAAGAAGTTAAGAACTGATTATCCAAACTACCAGAATAATGACCTCGAGATGGTAGTGATAGTATTCACCCCAAGGATGTGGAAGAACTTCTTTTGGGGGGAACACATTGTGGTTTACTCAAACTATTAAATTCTTCAGTAAGTCCTTCACATAGAGAGACTTGAACCGGAGACAGTGGCATTGGTTGGATTTCTTAATGGACTATTACTTTGAGATATTCTATACCCCATGGAAGGAAAACATAGTAGTAAAGTCCCTTAATATGAAATCCCATTCTCAATTGGTGTAGGAGGTTTTGACCAATTGGATTCCTTGTAGCTAACCCTGGTGAAGTAGGAGGGTACCATTTTTCTTCATTTGATAGTGTTGACTCCTCCACTTATCGAGTGTGTGAGAGAATCCAAGCTGGTATACATCTACTGTGGGATCTTTCATGACTTTATGTCCATAGAGTATTTGCTATATGGATATTCCAAAGGAGGTAATCACGTCATCTTTTTTACAAGGATGGATGGTGGTTCTAGTCACAATATAGGATGAGGTGATAATAGAGTTCCATGATTCTCCCCTCGCTATACATCCTGGTGTATGGGAGATTTATAGATACCTTTAGTGGAAGTTTTGGTGGACTGGAATGAGACAAAGTGTAGTTGATTTCGTCTTTTGGTAACTCACCTACCAGCAGGTGAAGGTTGACCAACAGGTTTCAGCATGTTTTTTATAGCCCCTTAAGATCCCAAATTGGAAGAGGGATGGAATATCTATAGACATTGTGGTAGGGATTCCAAAAAAAACGAAGGGTCATGATTCTATTTCGGTGATAGTTTACTGAATCACGAATTCATAACACTTCCTTTCTATTTGGTAGAAGAGTATGATGGAGAGTTTGGGAAGTTGTACGTACAGGAGACCATTCTCTTTCATGGTGTTCCCTCAACGATTGTCTCTGATCATGATGTGCGGTTTACAAAATGGTTGTGGAGAGTCCTTCAGGATGTATTCAATAACCAAATGAGTATGAGTATAACCTTTCACCCCAAAAAGGATTGGTAGATCGAGTACACTATATTGGGGTTGGATGATATACTAATGGATTTCATGTTATAATATGTCTAGATTTAGGATGATCACTTTACCTTCATAGAGTCTGCAAACCACATTAGATACCACTCTATTATTGGTATGGTCCCTTTTGAGGCTATGTATGTGAGAAACTAAAGGTCACCCTTGTATTGGAATTATAATGTATAGATAACTCTTGTGGGTCCAAAGTTGGTGAAGGTGATGATGGAGACGGTCCGGGTTATCCATGAGTGAATGAGGACAGAACAGAGAAGGTATAAATATTATGATAATCATTATCGTAGGACCTTGGAGTTCGAGCAGGGAGGGCATTATTTCTTGAGAGTCTCCTCACAATAAGAATTTTAGAGGTTATGTTGAAGATGAAATATATCCCTGAGGATAATTTGGCCATTCAAGATCATGCAGAGGGTTGGAAAGGTTGCTTACTACCTCTCCCTACCCCCATAGCTTGAGTGGGAGAATGAAGTATTCCACATATCGCAGTTGAGGAGATACGTTCATGACCCTACACAAATCATCGAATTGGAAGAGATGAACATCAAGGATATATCCAAATTTTTGGAGCACTAGGTAGTGATTGATGATTGATAGGAGAGGACCTTGTGTGGACACACCATCCCATTGGTTCACATATTATGGAAACACAAGAATGTTTAATAGAGTTCTTGGGAATAGGAGATCCAAATGCTTTCTCAGTATCTCGAGCTGTTTGTTTAGTTTTTCTTTTTGGGGAAAAAATATTGAAGGATATAATGATTTAGAGACAGATTTTTTCCTTTTAATACGTTAAAATATTTCTATATATATTTCCAGAGCCAGGAACTAAAACGAAATGTGATTCCAAAGCCCGGTGTACCCGAAAGAAATTTTATCAAAATATTAAATATATTTTATATTATGCACACATATTTTCTTAAATAAAATTTAATGAATCTTAAATAGAATCTTGGATTATAAATATAATATCAAGGTTGAATTAGATATGCATTTGTTACTCTAGGAATGACCTAAAATATGTCAGTGATGGGTGTTTGTATATCTCTCCAGTTTTCTATGTGTTCAGTTGGATAATTAATTAAATTGTTTTATTTTAATTATTTATTTAATCTAATGGATTCCTATAATAATACAATAATGGATATTTTCATAGGATTATCCTCATAACCCTAGGACCATCAAGAGCTTCTTCTTCCTCTCCTTCCTTCGACGAATTTCATATAACGACAATGAGTCTCTGGATCGAATTGTATCAAATTCAATGACTTCATTCAATTATTGGTGAGTACATTATTCGATGAAAAATTTAATATATTTAGGTATTGCTCATCAATTCATTCTTTACAACCTTGTTGATTAAATCGACAGAGAAATATTATCTTCTTACCTAAGATATTTTACAATTGTGGACTTTTCATATGCCCATGGATTGAAACTTAATTGGTTATTCATGTTTTCTAACCTAGATCTCCCATTTTTTGTTCATCATCTAATAACACTTGGATAATGATTGTTAATCATTTTTTGGTTCTTTTATTCCTTTTTTCTTCTCATTCTTCACCAGTTAGACCCCATTGTCTTGATTCAACATTTTCGGGTGGTACTGAACCCGATCGAACCATCGAGATCACAACAAATCCACATACGAGGGACAGATTGATAAACCATGGTTGTTTTCGGATAGATTATACCTTGTGGGTTATATTTTTAATGATATTAAATCAAATCTTGAATGAAAAAAGGATCTGAGAATACACAACGAGAGACAGTGTGTACGATGCTTCAAGAATTATTTTCTTGGCCACTAGATGGACACATTCCACCGGTCGGAGATAGATCCACTACTCTCAGGTGGGGACAAGGAGGAAATCAAAATCATAAGACCAGATCTGGAGAGTGGATAAAAAATCCAAATTTTTGTTAAAAACAAGACTACACATAATTTCATGATGAACACATGGTGTGTAACCAATATACTGTGGTGGACAGAGTTTCGAATGTTTATAAGGATGGAATGGCATGTAGCCCTTCTAGGCATTATGTACCTCTTCATCAGGTGTATGATCTTTGTGGCGGAGAACATGAGTAGGAACCATGCAAGAAGATACATCTAGGTACATGCATTATGCTAAATACACAGACATGACTTGAGTACATAGACACAGGATAGATACACGAGCACGGGAAAACACAAGGGTTTGACCACGAGTGGCATGGGCATGCCATATAAATCCCCTTATACATTATGTATCCCTACATGGTTGGTGATCCATGTACCTCTATGTACATGACCAGGTGATGGAGTAGGACCACACATCATGTGGGTTCCCTCACACTCTGTGTACCTGTTGATTACTTTTAAGGAAGCTTCAATCTTTCATATATTCTTTATTTGAAATATGATTTTGTCTTATGAGTACCCTATCCTAATTTTTTTCCCACGTAGAACAATATGGTTTCCTCTATTGTGTATTTTGGGATGAAAAGTGAAATGTATCGGGAATGGAACTTATAAAGGTGATGCGTGATGATGATAGTGATCAGGTATAGGATCACCAGTGACACTAGAGTGGAACCCCCATCAGCATGGGCATGGTTCCTTTACCTATCAAGTGAAACTCCCATATCAGATAGGTAACAGGTCCTCAATGATCAGAGTGGATCCCCCTATCCCACCAGTGCATAGTTCCTTGACCTATAGAGTTAACCCCCCCCCCCCCATCATCTTGGTTGTTGGTCATCCACCTACTGGGTGGAACCCTCTATTGGATAGGGTGTGGGTCCTCATAACACTAGAGTGGAACCCACCTAACTCATCAGGGCGCGAGTCCTATATATATACTAATATAGTGGAACCCCAAAATACACTAGGGTGTGGGTCATCTACTTGGACATTACGCCCCCTCAGCTATGTGGCACAGTGGCGAGGCATGTGCCTTCGTACAGTTACTTCTGGGAAAATTCGTGAGATGTTGGGAATCATTGATAGGATTTTGGAAATGTTGGTGACATTTTTCACGGGATGATTTGTGAGATGGAGATACTCTTACTCTCTCATTTATGATTATTTTTTTGAGTATATATATATATATATATATATATATATATATATATATATATGTATATGTATCCATACCTTTGTATTTAGTTACTCTCATTCCATGTGTTATGAAGATGCATGGGGTATGTTATATGCTTTCTGTCTTTAGATTATCATGGGTGGATGAGGTTATTCTCCTATTATACGTGTAAAAGAATCAACCTATAGTCTATATACACACCATGTTTATCCCCTTGTGTTTGGATGCGGTTACTCTTTCTCTTTCTTTGGGTTGAGATATATACTGCATCTTGTTTACTATCTATTATCTTTTTTTTCTCTTTTGTCTCTTACCTCTCCCCCTCTAAGATTTTGTGGTTTTCTACTAGGTATGTTTATATTCACCCCTACATGGACTTTTTCTATACACGTCATGTCTTATGAATATGACGGATAGGTCGGTGGTGGCTTCGGAGGAGCTTACGGAAACTTAGTGCTTGGGACTGCATATGGTTGTCATATCATGGAGATAAAGATCTATGATCTCTAAATAGTTTAATTTTCTTTTTTTTTCAAGATGGTGTATATTTCTGGTTGGACATGTATTTCTCCTGTTTACTTTTTAGTTTGAAATGTTGTACACCTGTACAATCTAGAGTTTTTTCATGCTTGGTTGGATTTCAAGTTGTTTCATACTTTTAATTAATTTTCCTCTACACGTATTCATTGATACGGTTGTGTATGTTCATATAGGTTTCAAGGAAAAGGAATCCCCAAGTTAGTTTTGAATTTGGTGCTGGTCGCCAACCCCTATCCTATGGAGGTGGACTAGGAGAAGTTGTGGCTCAAGCCCTAGCTAGGGTCAGGTCATAACAGGGTATGAATAAGATAAACTAAATTATGAAAATATAAAATTTGCACACACACACACATATATATATATATAATGTATTCTTTATTGACCAATTAATTATAAATTAAAATAAAAACCATTTTAAAATGAAGGAAACTGTTTTAAAATGAAGTAAATCATTTTCTAAAAACTATTTTTTTGCACATAAATGAGTTTTACCTCGATAAATTAAATGAATCACTTTTCATGAATGGTTTTAATGAAATTTATATATTATATTTTTTTAAAAAAATTAACATTCATCTTATGTGTTTTCTAGACAAGTGATCAGAATAAATCTAATTATATGATTAAAATTGTATCTTCCAAAAGGTATTTTTGCCGCCTTTGGTGCACTTATATTAAAATTGATTTTTCCACTTTTACAAAATTTATTTGAAAAAATAAACTTCATTTTTTAAATTGGAATATCCAAATTATCTTGTTGTTAATTTTTGTAATTTTTTTAAAAGTTTCATTTTTGTGATGAATAGTAAAAAATACTAAATTTTAATTGAAAACAATTTTTTCGTTTAATTTATTTATAAAGTTAGATTAACTTTTAAATTGGTTTTACAGTAAAATTAGTTAAATAATACATCCATTAATTTAATTTAGGTAATTTAAATCAATTTAATAATGAAATAGAATAGAAAACCTTTATAAACTTTTGAACATTTTCTCTTTAAAAACTCACTTTCCCATCTTGTCTGTGGGATTAATTTTAAGTTATATTTTTTCACTTATATGAATGACATTTAGAAAAATGGATTTAATATTTTTATTAATATTAATTTATAGTATATTATAATTTAATGATAAATTTTTACCATAATTATTAGTTAAAATAGATAAAATTAATTATCGGAATTAAGGTTAAAACAGGGTTTTGTGCATTACATATGCTTATGTTAAAATTAATTTTTTTCATACACATAGTATTTGAATTTAATAAATGGGATTTAATATTTGAAATAATTTGATCTAAAATATCTAATAAATATAATTTTAGTTTTATTATTAATGGATATATTACCTAGGTAAATAAAAAATATACAAGTTATCATTTTAAAAAAAACTAAAAGGGTAAAATTTAGTAAACTTAAAGACTAAGGAATAACATGAAAAAAAATGTGTTTATTTTGTGATTTATAGGTGTGTATTGACCACATAATTCATCCACTCGATTATTGATATATTTTGGAGCCAAATGAGGTAATATTTACCTCTATATAGTTAATATGTTGGGTTATTTACAAGAATGTCACTCCTCCTCAATTATAAAAAGGGAACTCACTCCCCTAACTTCCCCACACCTCTCAATCCATTTGGATTGACCAAAAATTTCCTAAATAACTTCCCAAATTTCCACCTCTCGTACTTTAGGACATATTTTAGAAATAAATCCAACCTAGTAAATATTTTGGTGCAAACCTAAGGAGGATACCCAAAGAAGAGGTAACGTTCATCAACAAGCATTTTTCTTTTAGTTTTTCCTCTACCTCCCCCAATTATTATTATACCATGATGATATAATAACCTTAGTATATTAAATATATTGATATATTTTTATGTTAAGGTAATTACCTAAAATTAGCTCCACTTCCATCAAAAAGGTTATGAAATCATCATTCTTATGTACGACGGATTACTGCCTCGCGAACCGATGTCATTTGTTTTTCCATTACCACCTCTCAAGGCTAGTCATAATGATGTATTTATTATTTATATATATGAAATTTATGATTTTATTATGATTTTATATATTATATTGATTATATTATTATGTTTCTAGAATTATTATATCACACATATCTCCATTATTTCTATTTTGTAGGAATATGATAGTGTCGCTCGTGTGTACGGTAGACTACCACCTCACGAAGAGATTTGATTCATTCATGAGTTGAATGGAAAATTATAAGGATGTTTTTAATTAAAATATATGATATATATGAAATAAAAAAGATTATATAATGATAATATATGATTTAAATTTATTTCATTCAATCTAACAATAAAATGGAAACAATGTTCATGCGTACGTAAAACATATCATCTCCATGAACAGTGCACTTCATTTTTTATCTCTAAATATGATGGATTACAATTAAAATGTATATAATGAATAAATGATATATTTATATAACTATTAACATTATTTATAATATGATACCATGATTTAATTAAGAGGACCATAAATAAAAAGTCAAAAACATACATGAATAACAAAGCAATTATTGCCCAAGGTGTGACTTGAACATGGAACTTTTAATAAACTGGTAATAAAAGGTCATAAGAAAACCATATTTGGTATGATATATATTAATATAGTTATTTAATATATTCATAATATAATTATATTTATTATATATGATGTTTGAATGTGTACTAAGGAATTCAAGACTTAAAGTATGCGATTTCTATATCACTTTTTACTTCTGTGAGACACAAGACATATTTGCCACCTATTTATTTTATATAGTGTATATAATGACCATGAATGTATTTTATAATTATTTTAATTACAATTATGTGGATTTAAATATCCATTTATGATCTATTTTTAGGGGGCTTATGGTTCAAAAGATAACAAATCAATAAGAAATTTTTGTCCCAATTTTCCCTCTTTGGGACATAAGTTATGTTATGCACATATCTTCTTATATATGGTGTATATAATACCCCTTTGACATGTTATATCATTAATATACTTGTTTTAATGATATTATATGTTTCATTTAATTTTATTCTTTCATAGGGATTACTATTCAATGTTACCAAAGTGGTAAGAGTTTAATGTTACAATCTCATCATTTATCGGAATTGTTTATGATTATGCTTCTAATGGTGAAATATTATGATATATCACTAAATAAACTCATGAATTTTATTATAATTGGTTTATTTCATGATAATTCATGTCCTAAATTAATTTTCTATCTTTATGTACATAATAGATCAAGATAAGTTTTTATCAAAAATCATCTTTTCGGTCGAAAATAGTTTTTCTTCAAAAACCAAGTTTTTTAAAAATGTTTTCAAAATTGATTTTAAAAGTGTTTTTTAAAGTAGAAATGATAATTTCCACCAAAAATGTTTTAAATTATTTTTAATATTCTTTTCTATATTTTAAAGCTATTTTCAAATAAATTTATTTCCAAAAAGTTTTTTGTATTAAAAAATTACATTTTAAAGAAAAGTTATTTTCTTTAATAAATGTTTTAAATGATCTTTAAAAATATTTTTCCATATAATATGGAATCTATTGATGTTTTCTATGATTTTCTATGGATATGAACCAAGTATATCATTCTTATTCTTTCTCTGAATGTTTCATTATGAAAATATGTTTATGAAACCCATTTCACTTTCATGGTATTTCGTAGGTCCTTGAAACATGTATTCTAGTTTTACAAATCACTGCTTACAGGAAATTTCCATTAGATTTATTCATGGAACTGGAAACTTACAATAGTAATTTATCCAAAGAGTACCTTCCTTTCAAAGGAAAATGTTCATTAAGTTTGAACTTCATGATACATAGGAATGTAAATAGGTCGAGTGGATGGGAGGTCAGACTCATCACACCCTTTTGGGTGATTTATTGTCTACTCCAGGACTCTCTATAAATTTAATATAATTTCAGGAGTCCTTATTAATTCACAAAGCATGACATAATTTTCCCTTAGAATTTACAATCACTTATTAACTTCTGTAAAATTTATAATCCTCAGTATGCATTAAAGGTTCTTCATTAATCGAAATATCCATATGTATTTGATGCTTTACATCAATGGTATCCTCTAATATACTGCTTAGATATTATTTTAATTGTCATTATGATGATACTGGTTTTTAATCCACTCAGTGTGGTACTCTGGAATTTATTTTCATCCAGGGAGATGAAGGTTTGGTTTGATTTTGGGATCGTGCCTATAAGATGGGCTACCTAAGTATCCTTGTGAAAGGAATTATGACCCTCAAGGTTCAGTGCCACTGAATGAGACACATCATACATTTTAAGTTCATGTGATAAGTACCTAACCATATAGTCTAATGTCATGTGGTATGGACATATAATCGAAAAGGTTCTTAGTCAAAACATAGTGTGGGACTTATGCTGAAGCAGCCCAAGGAACTTGGAAAGGTTATGGATTTCTATGTAGGATCAAAACCTGTTGGGAATATGGCCCAAGGAGAACAGAGTTGATTTAAGGTATTGGGTTTGAACCTCAAGGAGTCTTACTACATATCCCATACAAATGGTAATTAAATCCCACATAGTTCGATTAGTATTATAAGAGGGTATAGTCCTGTGAGAGAAATGAGTTTGGGCTTACTTCCTGAAAAGGATACCTTGGTGAATTGAGGGTTTAATTTTGGGATTTTTTATAAGGAGGATACCCGGATTAAGGGAATTTTTGTTGGATCCCTGAAGAGGATATCCAGTGAGATCGGGCCCTGAAAGGGCTTCCTACGTATCTTGGTTTGAATAGGAATCAGAGTTCTCATATTTCATTAAATTTTACAAATATTGTGACCATGAAAAATCTCTAATACCATGTGAGTCATGCTCAGTGTGAGAAACAATAGGATGTCAAATATTCAATAAAGGCATTCACACTTTCAAATTTATCCTCCTCCGCTGGTAGAAGAGGGCGCGTCGACCGTGGAATAGGGCGAGGCGTCCTAGGAAGAGGGTGAGGTGACTCGGGAAGAGGGCGAGGCAACAAGCCTTCCCTCAATTCTATTCACATTAGACAAGGGTCCAAATGGAAGGAAGAAAAAATGAAAGTTAAGGGCTTACACCAGGATGGCTTCCCATGGCGACAAAGCACAATAGGGGAGGGAAAGGGTAACAAGAGTCCATGTGCCGAACTCCACTCTAGTCTTTGGACCATAGAGGAAGGGAAGAGCGGTGATGCTACCTCCTTCAAGAAAATCCATGGGCTTATGCTGGGATGGTTTCCCTAAAATTGATCTTAGTAGGGGAAGGAGACTCCTCCTTTTATTGAATGGAAAAGAAAGTGTGAACCGTACCTTCCCTACCAGAGACCTGAGGTTATTTTTTTTAGAGATGAAAAGGGGAGGATAGAACCCAAACCCTAATTCTCAAAACTGGGAACTTCCCAACACTATTTCCGGGAGAAAGGTCTATGTGATTGTGGATATAAAAACCCACATAGATTCCATGTATCCTAACTCCCTTATAAAAAAATGTGGGAAACCTCTGACTGTGGAAATACAAACCCAAATAGGAGACACACTGATGTGTCTTTCCCAAAGGTTTGATAAGTTAGGAGGTTTTAGTGGAGGGTTAAACTTAGTCCCCTTCAGATAATGGATCCAAGAAAGGAGATACCCTACCATGAATTGCTTTTAAAGAGGTTACTTGAGTTGTTATATAGGCTTTATACCAAGATCTTCCACATAGGTACCTCATGCATGTAATCCATGTAGGTACCTTGTGTTGATGTACCGCGCAAGTATATCGCGCAGGTATGCCACGCATGTATGAATAATGACTGAAGAATGTTTTTCACATAGGAGAACCAAACCTATGAAAAAATTGTAAAAGACATTCAAAACACACTTATCCTGATTAATTATCTCTTCTCTCGTGTTTTAGAGAGCTACCTAATACAATTTGAGGGATCTAGGAGAAAGAGTTATGCAATGGGAGCTTCAAAGAGTCTTTCAACTTGTTTAGTCCTTGAAATGGGGAGCCCAAGGGCTCTATTTATAAGCATGGATGGGTCTAGTCGAAGGAAGTTTTATCTACGTAGGCCCTCCATGCAGTTCCTCCATGCAAGTACTCTGCGTTGGGGAATAGAAATTATTCTTCCACAGAGCTCTGTCATACAGGTCTGTCGCGTAGCTCTACTGTGAAGGTCTGTCGCATAGATATATCGCATAGGTCTATCATGCAGATATATCGCGCAGGTCTTTTGAAGTATTTTACATTCCTTGAACTCTTCAAACCTTGTCTTGGGATTTTGAAATATCAACAGCATTCCTCATGATCTTTTTGTATTCTTATGTAGTGTTAACAAAATCCCCCCCCCCCCTCAGGATTGGATTTGATTAGAAAGAGGGTCGAGTCCTGAGATAGTCTTGTGAGGAAAAGACCATGAGTACATTGCTGGATAGCACAGGTTTATCGTGGAGCTATTTTGTAGATGTATAGTATGGATATGTTGTGCGTAGTCCTGGCACATAGGTCTTCGATTTTCTATAAATAGGTCTCATCCTTTGTGATTTTCTTCACTTTTCCTTTTATTAATTTCACGTCTCTCATTGTGTTGCTCATTCTCCCATCCCCATCACGTTGTGCTCTCATGTAATTCCCTTGAAAAAATTTCAAGGTAAAATTATTTAAGTGATAGAGCTACGCCAAAGGGCTTCATCGATGGAGTGATGCTAGGATCCTTTTCGAAGTATCTATGCGACAAACCTCATCGAAGGACCTACGTGACAGACCTCGTCGAAGGACCTATGTGAATAGTGTCCTTTGCCAAATTTTTTATTTCCCTCTTTAAAATTCCAACCAAATAGGGAAATTTTCATAATTATTTTTCCATAAAAAAACACTCATTTGATGACACATACTGAAGAAGTCAAGGCTCATCAAAATGAAATTATGAAGATCATCAGACCAGACTATTATGATGTTGTTGAAAGTAATATTCCTAGGCTATAGAATGGTTTAATTATATACTGTCATGATTATCCAAAAATTCCTTACTTACCCCTGTATGGTCATGGGATTTTGAAAGATGCACATGTTCCATCTATTAAGAAGTACTTTCCAAAAAACTGGTTTGTTCAATACTCCAACTGTAACTACATGAATATTAGTGCAAGTGGGATTCTAGTACAAGAAGGAATGGTCCCTATTAGTTTCATCCTTCATCATAGTGGTTGCACTCCCAATATGAAGGATCATGTTGTAGAGCCAAGACCACATTGCTATGATTCCACTTTTCCGGATTCTCAAAAATATCAATCTAATGGTTGGAAGGAAGACTGGGATCTTCGTTCTGGAGGAGGTGTTAAACCCGAGTGGATGTGGGAATTCTGGGTGCATCGGACTTGTACAAAATTCAGAAATGAATTATCAGACGTTCATATCTATGAAGATGTCTTGATGGGGCCAACTTATGTTTATAAAAATGATTTCATTCCTGAATTACTGAGTCGATTGAGTCCGCAAACAAATTCCTTACATTTGACTCATGGTGAAGTTGGTATTAGTCTCTCGGATATTTACCAAATAGCTAGAATTCCTATTCTTGGAGAAATGTATAAAGAATTAATTCCACTAGTTACAAGATGGGGTGATGATACTAGAACACCACTATTGGCCCATGAATTATTTAAAATAGTGAATAATTTACCCAAAGATAATAAATATATTCATTTTAGAGTGTGGATGGAAAACTTATTAAAACTAACAACAGAAAAAGGTCCAACCTTTGGACGTCCTACTCTTTGTCCTTCTACAGATAACAGGGGAAGTTTAGGCACATATTGGCCTACACTAGAAATAGGTGACTATAATCACTAGGTATATATAGTAAAACCCGATATAGATGAAAAGGTATGCTTATATTCCTTAATTTCTATGTGGATAGGTGTTTATTTGATTTCAGTCTGTGAATCTCTAGGTGGTGTAAGATCAGGGAATTTTGTCATTACAGCTAAATTGGTAGAATGGAAGTATATTGGGTTAGAAACCCATGTATGGTCAAGAATTTACTATCTTCTACTATATTTATAAAATGGGAAGGCTCCATTTAGAATTGCAGGTCCATTACAAGTGTTGTGGGGCTGGATTGAAGCACATTTTTCTTCATATTTGGTGTTGAATTCAGTTAGAGTTCCCAATGGTCAATTTACCCCATATTTACAGAAATTTTCTGGTATTCAGCCTTTAAACATGAGACCTAATGTGGTGCTAAATGCATCGAATATCTTGGGAGAATTCAGCTTCTTTCATTTTGGTAACCCATCAATTGGATCATTTATTAATGATGGTAAAGAAACGAATTATGAGTTGTGATCTTATATGATGGCATTCAGGGATGGTGTATTATAGACTAGGATTGATGATGAAATTATTTTTGAGGCTTACATCTCTTACAGGTTTGCTCATCTATTCAGATGTCTTCAACAATCAAACACTTTTCCACCTACGTATATTAGACATGAGAACCACCCAATGGTAGCGAGACAATTATGGATTCTAACAGCTTTAGAGGCGTACAAATTGTCAATTACATTGCCTCCATCAGATGCATCAATCAGATTGGAAGCTGGATATGCCAAAGCTTGGTCTTCTTCATATCCTCAAGGGTATTTGATAAAAAAAATATATCAAGTTGTAGCTATAATGACTTTTGAACGTGGAAATCATGGTAAGAAGTCCAAGTCCATAGTTGATACAGAAGTTTTAGAGGTTTCAAATCCCTCGAAACATCTTCGCAAGAGGTATACCAGGAAGACCAAGGATAGAGAAGCAATACCTCCAACACCAAGGCGATCTAGTCGCCGCCATCAAATAGATGTTCCTATTCCTTTCATTGAACTTTATGAAGAAGAAAGGAGGCCTGAAGAGGCTCACCAATTAGAAGGTGTTGATTCTCCTCCACAATTATCCAGACCAAGATTTAATTACGTGCAACCTTCATCCATTCATCTTTTAGAGAGTGTGACTCCTGATCTTAGGGATGCATGGGAATTCCTCTAGCATGCCATTCAAATACCATATATTGGTGACATTAAGGCACCTTCTGATTTCAATATGGATAATAACCTAGCTGAAGTACAAAAGTATATTACGGATCTGGAGGCTTTTATATATGCAACTTATGAACAAATCCCAGCCTCTAAACAAGTATCTCATGTGATGGGCTTAGGAGTACACGAAGGGGTAATTATTGAATCTGAGGAGGAGGGGGTATTTATGTTAATACTGAGAATGTATTTTCTTTTTTATTTTTTATCAACACCGCTTTACCATTCATCATCATTAATCTTGATGAAAATGTATTTTTAAAGCTTGAATGTAGGGAAGGATGATCTGAACCAGTTCTTGAATCACCAAAGTATGGTCCTTTAGGCTCTCCCATTGACACAATGAATGATTTTCCCAGGTCTCCATAACTTTCTCATGGAGTGAGAATTATGACTGGGGTTATGGAGACCGATAATCCTCAACCATTACCTCATGTTTCTCCTTCCAAGAGGAGTGTCTCAATTTCTCCCCAATCTTTTGAAAAGAAATGCTAGAGAGAAATGAGATTGATCCGAAGTGTTCACTGAAGGAGTAAGTATTTATATTATCCTTAGGGCATGTAATTTTCTCAACACACTCTGGTAACCATGTTTCCTCTTGCAGAATCTATGTCTCTAACTTCTCTCAAGGGACTATGAGTTGATTCTTCTAGACCAGAGAAGGAAACCCCAGGAGAAACTCAAGTTCATGTTGATGAATCTGCTATATTAGTAGATAAATCATCAAAAGACATGTTATACCCACTCTTGGCTCTACTGAGAGAGAGAGAAAATCCATGTTAAGATTAAATACATTCCTCATTTTCTTTCGGCAATGGATCCTGAAATAATCAATACTGATATTCCTATTGTTCCAGAAGAAAGGAATGAGGACCTAGGGCAATCTTAGATAATTACTGATTTTGGCCCAAACCTAGAAAGACCTGATGCTACAATACCAATTGAAGAACCAATAGAACATATTTTCATAGGAGCCAATTTGGGCATCAACCAAAGTTTATTGGATACCTTAAATAGTGAGTATGTTATAACATTCCAAGCCACATACACTGAAATGATGGAATCCCTTAATCCAAATATTGATATTCCAAGATCCATCAAGCAGTTTGGGGATTTTTATGAGTAATTTCAAGGATTTAAGTCCGTATTCTTGAATTTTCCATACACTATTGTTCTTCTTTACTTGATTCTTTATATCAAAGTACACCTTATATATCTTTATCTGCAGAAAATGTTGAAAAGGCTCTTCAGAAATGGGTTATACAACTCTATCCTTCTGTTGGAGCTGTAGAAATACCTATAAAGGATCCTCCATCAAGAGATACTCTAGAGCCTTCAAATATAATAACTGAGATAACTCAAGGGAATTTATCTTCTCAAGAATCATCTGCTCAAATCACTAAATCTAAGACTAAAGGGGACGAATCTGGTCAAGTAGCTGACTTATTATTGAGTAAATATAATCAGCTATTTGAATCATATATGTTTCTTCCATTTGAAACTAACAAAGACCATGATTTTTTCATTTAGGGTTATCATCTTCTATATCAGAAAGTGAAGCTTCTACTATTCCAAGAGAAGTATAACGAGGCATCTCTTTAAGTGGTCTGTTTATAGAGTACATTTTACCTCATGGTAGTGACTCAGATTCAGATTTAGAGATGAAATATTCCTTTGGCATGGAATGTAAGAAGACATGTCATCATATCTAGATAATAATTTTTGAGAAGTCTTTAGATGAACTACTATACCATTTTTTCAAACTCCCATCATTATTCTGCGTATTGGGATTTGGTGGATTTAATTATCGACTAGTCCATAATGCTATGAAAGAAACCATTCGCCGACAGGAGCAGGAGCATAAGATGTGACAAGATTTTGAAGAGGATAAATGGATTATCAATATTGAGGGCCTTCAAGATGAAGTAGCTGAGGCTGAGGCAAATCACAACACAAAATAGATCAAAATTACCAAACAAATCAGAGAAGCCATGAAGGAGTCATTATATCTTCAACAACAACTGGATGTTGTTCATAAGAAACTTGAGAAATTGAATTAGACTTTGGGAGAAACCCATTTAGAAGGGATAAATACCATTTCAACTACTGAGGAAGCACTTTTTCAGGTCGAGGAGCCTGGAGTTACTCAGCGATCTCAACTTCAATAGGAAACTGATAAAGTTTATGAAGCTGTTCAATATGTTGTTCAATAAATGAAGAGTCATGTTGAGAGTTTATTTTAATGCATGATAGAGAGGATATTTTCTTTGGATGTCCCTCTGATCCATATAAATGAAAGGGATTTATTGTTTCCAATAATATACATCTTTATTCATGTTTTCCATGATTTCAATATTAAATTTAATGATGATGATGACTTATTTAAATAATTAAACCTTCATGTTAGACAACCATGATTACAATGACAAGAATAGAGTTCTAATGAGATTTTTTATTAATCCAATAGACCTAATGAGCATAATTTGATTTTTTATAGGGTTACATGGAAAACCCCACAAGTTTGGTATCTTTTGAATTTTTATTGCTCAATATTACCTAAATCATAAAAAAATGTATGTTTAGTGAGATGGAACTTGACTTTTGTTTAGAGTTCCCTTTGTGGGTTCTTAATATAATGAGTACCAACTATTTTGTTTTTGGAAGTTTAGAGTTATGCATGTCGAACTATAAAGGGTTAATATTTAGATTCGAATAGATTTGACCATAAATTTTGAAATTAGTTCCTAAACAAGACTATGTGGCTAAGAATTGATTTAATATTCATTAAATATTTCCAAGGGGAATCTTGAGCCATGATTTTTATGGCCACCAAATTTAAAACCTGTATCAACATAAGGAGAGTATCTTCCATGAATTAAGTTACCATTATTTGAAAAACCCGTTATGGGGGTTGTGTTATGCAGGGACAACTTGGGAATATTCTGCATAGCCAAATAGTGGCATCTTTTGGCTGACAGGCCCGTTGTGTGGGAAACTTATGCAAGGCCACCTAAGGGCACGTGCTGCATAGCCAAGAAAAATATCCCTTTGAAATTTAACATTTTACTAGCTAATATACAAGGGAAAATAAGATTTGGGTGACTCAAGACCACAGTGGGTGGTTTTTTCAATGAAATGAATTTTAATAATTAAAGGGCAAATTTATGCCGACATATGTCATGAAAAGGAAAACCACCTCTAAAAAAATTTGGTGTATGAGTAATGTGCAGTTTTAAGTCATGCAGTGAGGACATAGGTACTATGCAGTTTTAAGTCATGTAATGAGGACATTAGTACTATACAGTTTTAAGTCATGTAATGAGTACATTGGTATAGTGTAGTTTTAAGTCATGCAGTGAGGACATTGTGTGGCTATAATTTAAGGTCTTTAGCTCTGAACAAAGGTTTGGGAATCTCCCAATTTCTTGATAAATTTTTTGGAAACATACTATTATATTCAGGTATGGAAGAAGAAATGAAAAACTATGATTTGAGTATTTCTAAATCCAAAGGATGATATGGAAAAAGGGCTAAAATAATTAAAGGAATTATTTTCCATGAACTAAGTTACCATTATTGGTAAATCCTGTTATGGGGGTTGTGTTATGCAGTGCCAGTAGGAAAATATGCTGCATATCCAAATAGTGGGATATTTTTACTGACAGAACTGTTATGTACGTAACTTATGCAAAGCCACCTAAGGGCACATGCTGCAAAGTAAGGCAAAAGAGATCTCAAAAATCTGACATTCTACTGCTAAAAGCTGAAGAAAGTTTATGGAGATTCGGATTTTTTTAAAGCACAGAGTTTGGCTCATGGAGAAAGGTACCTGAATATGGACATGGTACTTCCAAAGATGATGTCCAAATAATCAAAGGAATAGGATTTTTACGAATGTCTTACCCAAAAATAAGAGTTATGGTGTCTGTAGTTTTAGGTGATACGACTAGAACCATAAATAGAAACAGTATGTGATATGTGGTCAAGTGATTACAAGGTTATTTCATATTGCATTAAACATGTGGTAAAGGAAATGTGTAAACTATGGTCTTTAAGACTTTCAAATTAGGAGAAAGATAATGGAGCAGGTATACTTGATTGACTGTTTAAAAAAAACAAATTCCTATATATCGTCATGAAAGATTCTAGGGGACAAAGATATTATAACCAAGAATGAAGTTATAATTATTTGAAAACCCCGTTATGGGGGTTATGTTATACAGGGCCAAATGGGGCATATGCTGCATAGCCAAATAATATCATCTTTTGACTGACAGGCCCATTATGTAGGAAACTTATGCAAGGACACCTAAGGGGATGTGATTCAAAGTCAAGAAAAAGAGTTATTAAATATTAGAAACTCTATCACCAAAAACCGTAAGAAGTATAATGAAGTTCTATAAATATTCAAGAATAAGAGTGTGAAATATTTAAGTGATTTATACCCAATGCATATTACAAATATTAGAACCAATATTGGCCATGAATTTGATGTCCTTTTACAAAGATATGACTCATTTGTAAAATGGATACTTTATTTGTTTCCTCTGAATTAATATTATGATATGTAGTTTTAATTAATGAATTGAAGAAATTTTCACCCCTATAAAGAATTGAAACATCCCGCTTATATAAAGAATCCTTTTACCCAATTCCTAAGCCCAGTTGAGTTGTGCTTGGGGTGAGAAACAAGAATTGGTAAGGGTTTCTTCTATAATACAAAGGTGACACAAGTGAAGAATATGGGGTGTTATATTTCCATAAAGTTTAACGTAATGCGGTAAGGACTAAGATGAACTGATGTGAAAGGGAAGACTTGTTGTAACTAGAATAAGGGATAAAACCAAAGTGTCACTACGTGTCTTGATGAGGAAAATAATCAAGCCATATATAGTTTTTACAACATTACCTATGAAGGTTTGATTCTTATAAAAGGTATAAAGGGTTTATTTATCGCGGATGGGCCCAAGATTGGATATTTAGGCATCTCTACGTATCTCATTAAAAATTAGAATCAATCCATACATAGTTATTGAAACAATCATTTATCATGCCAATTGAGTTTGACATGAAGAATGGGGGCTTTTAACACGTTCTAAGATAAAGATAAATCTAAAGACATAAAATGGTATAAGGACCAAATCATATATCTTAAGGAAACACTCTATATAAATCTGATTCATATACAGGGGTAGAAAAGAAAATAAGAAGATTGTGTGATTGTGGATTTGCCCAAAATTGGTGATTTAGGAATCTCTACATATCTCATTATAAAATGAGAATCAATCCATTCTTAGTTCTTGAAATAATTTCTCTATGCAGATTTGACTCAGACATAGGAAAGAGAGGGACTCATGTGCTACTAAGCAGTAGCGATGATGTCAATGATGTTTGCTTATGGAATCTTCTAACGTCAAATAGATAAAATTTTAGTCATACAATTTAATGTCATGCAACGAGGAAAATGATTTCATGTATTTTAACGTCATGTGACAAGAACAAAGATTCCGTGCATTTTAACATCATGTAGCATGGATGCTTATGGTTATTATGTAGTTTAATGTTTTTCAACTAGGATGTTGTACTATGCATTTTTCAGTCTTGCAGCTAGGAACATGGGGTTGTGCAATTTTTAGTCTTGTAGTAAGGACATTGTACTATACAGTTTTAAGTCTTGCATTGAGGATGATATGTACAACTACACAAAGTATTTCTTTAAGAATCTTGCATTGGTTGGAGTTGTAATAATCTCTTTATCCATTGAGATTAAGGCATAAGATCCATTTGAATAGACCTTATATATGGAATAAGGTCCTTCTCACTTTGGCTCAATATTTGGAGGTTTCTTCCCTAGTTTTATTGGCGTACTAAGGACCAATACCAATTCTCCTTGAAGAAATGAATGGAGGTAAAATTTAAAGATAAAATCGCACTCTGTTCTGTTCTGATAGACTTCCAAGTGATGAAAAGTATGCAATTATTTTCATCTAATCCTTACAGCTCATTGAACCATTTTTGAGACCTCTCATATGTAGACAACTGATCATAGATTGCAAATCTGAGTGAAGGAAATTGCATTTCAATTGGAAATACTACCCCAGTTCCATATACCAATGAATAAGGAGTTGCTTAGGTGGAAATATGGGTAGTGGTCCGATAAGGCCATAAAGCACTGAAAAGTTTATTAGGCCATGATTTCTTATCTTTATCCTCCATATTATGGATTATATTTGATAGGGTCTTTTGGAAAGCCTCTATTTGTCAATTGGCCACAGTATGATAGCGAGATGAATGGTTGGATTTGATATTATGCTCCTGATATAACTTCTTTACCTCAATCGAACAAAAATTGGTGCCATTGTCCATAAAAATAGTATGAGGGACACCACATATTATGATGATATTAGTTTTGAAAAAACTAACAATGATTTTGGCTCTAACTTCTTCGAGAGTTATTTCCTTAGCCCATTTAGATAAGAAGTCAGTAGCATTAATTATATACTTGAACTGCTTAGCTGTGGCTGGAGGATAAGGGCCTACTATATCCATTCCCCATGTGGAAAATGGCCAGGAGTATTTAGCTTTATGTAGAAACTTTGTGGGTTGATGAATGAAGTTGGCATGCACTTGGCAGGGATGGCATTTCTTAGTAAAATCTGTGAAATCTTGTGTCATTGAAGGCCAAAGGTATACAAGCGTTTGGATTTGATCAGAGAGTTTGTGCTCATACTGGTGGTCACCACAAGCTCCTGAATGTACTTCATTCATGACAGCTGCATTCTCTTCTCCATCAATACATATAAAAAGGATTACATCAAAGCCTCACTTGTAAAGGATCTTCTAGTGATCTGGACTATCATAAAGTGTAAAATTAACCACTCATCGTCGGATTTGTTCTTTTTCAACCATATTTGATGGAAGTACTCCATTTTGAATATATTCAATGATGGATTTTCTCCATCCCATGGTATGACTATATGGCTTAGAAATAGGGATAATTTCATTAATTTCCTCCTTTTTGGTTTGAAAAAAAGTTAATACCAGACGATGATGAGCTATGCTAATGATTGCCTTATCCTGATTTGGATTTGCCAAGGTTGTAGCTGCATTATCCAGTGCATCTGCTTGGGAATTTTGTGATCGTGAGACATAATACAATGTCACCTATGAGTTAAATTCATCTATTAACACTCTGACGTAATCACACAAAGTGACTAATTCTTCTTTTCTGGTAGAATATTCTCCATTGATTTTCTTGGTTATTAATTCTGAATCACCTTTCACTTTTAAGTAATTCACTTACACCTGAAGGTCCAATTACAAACATGCGATGAGAGATTGATATTCTGCCTCATTGTTGGTACCACCTTTCAACAACAGGAAGTAATAAGGCAACACTACCTTTTCTAGGGAAATAAGGAAAATTCCTAACCGAACTTTTTTGAGTTTAGGATTTTCCATTCTCTTCCTTTTTGGACTTCTGGAAGCACCATCAAAGTACATTTCTCATGTTTAGGAGTTATCCTGAAAAGAGAACACCTCTTCATCAGAAAGATCAGTATTTAATGATGTATCTTCTACAGATGGATACTCAATAAAGAAGTCTTCTAGATCTTAGCCTTTTATTTCCATTTGAGGTACAAAGTGGATATCAAACTATTGAAAAATAACTACAAATCGTGCCAGATTCCCTGTAAGCATAAGATGATTGAGGATATATTTGAGTAGTTTATTACGAGATATCAATTGGACCCCATGATGTTTCAGGTAGTGTCTCAATTTATGAACTACAAATATTAATTCTAGGCAACACTTTTCAATACTTCAATACCGAGTTTCTTTATCAAGCATAGTTCAACTGATATAGTAAAGGTTGTTTTCATTCCCATCATCGTTCTTTTGAGCAAGGAAGGCACCCAATGATCACTATAAAGTTGTCATATAATGAATAAGTGGTCTTACTTCCATAGGTGGAATTAATATTGGTGGACTCAAGAGATACTTATTAAGGTTATCAAATGTTTCTTGGTATTCTTCAGTCCATTGGTTGGTGGCTCTCTTCTTCATTAATCTAGTGAAGGGTAAACACTTGTCTGCCAAATTGGCGATAAAGCACTACATATAAGCCAAGTGTCCTTGGAGTTCTTTTAATTCCTTCAAATTTTGATGAGGTGACATGCCAAGGATTTATTTTGTTTTCTCAGGATCAACTTTGATACCATTATGGTGACAACGAAGTAAAGGAACTTTCCTAAGGTTACCTCGAAAGCACATTTCAAGGGGTTCATCTTCAAACTATGTTGCTGAATTTTATAGAATATGGTCTCCAAATTAGCCAATTGATTGGAACGTTGTCTATATTTGACCACCAAATCATCCACATAACATTCAACAAATTTCCCTAAGAAGGGTTTGAAGATATAGTGCATGGCACATTGGTATGTTGCACATGCATTATTTAAACCAAAGGGAATTACTTGAAAGAAAAATACACCTTTAGGGGCTTTGAAGGCTGTATACTATTCATCCTCTAGGGACTTAAGGATTTTTTTTATACCCATAGTAACCATCCATGAAGGAAAGAGATTCATAGCTAGCTGTTGCATCAATTAGAAGCTCTGTAATCGGAACTAGAAAATCATCTTTAGGACAATGCCAGTTAAGATATCTGAAATCAAGGAAAACTCTAATTTTCCCATTCTTCTTTTTCACTAGGACAATATTGTCTATCCATTTGGGATTTTTAACTTCCCTAAAAAAATTATCCTTTACAAGCTTATCAACTTCAGCTTTAATTTTAGATACATGAGTTTGGGGTGTTCTTCTTACTGCTTGCTTGAATCCACAATGTTCTTCTGGAAAACTCAAATGATGAGTGACTACATCAGGATTAGGTCCTATAATTTCAGTATAATTCCAAGAAAATATATCTCAATGTTTCTTTAGAAATAAAGTATACACCTATTTCTCTTTATATTTCATGGCTTCACTAATTATATTGGGGCGTGGATCTTCTTATGTACCTAGATTTATTTCTCCAAGCTCATCCAAAGTGGTAGAGACACCTTCCTCAAATGCTGGAGGATCATCCCCAAGATATTCCTCTTCTTCTTCATTACATTTTACCTCTTCTATTTCTACTTTCATAGTAAATGAAGATGAAAAACTCCCATAGTTATAAGGGTAGTCAGTATTTGAACATCCTGAAGAAGGGGTCATCATGTGTGACCCTACTGATGATGAAGGGTCTTTGTGTTGTAATAAAGAGGAGATGATGGATTGAGAATCAATATCTTTGTCTTCCTCTAGCATTACAACAATTTCTTCTACTCTATTTGATGAAGTATAGGCTTGTTGTAGTTCATTGGATGAAATGAAAACATCTCCATTTAGTATTCCATCAGAGCATGGTGGATCAATAGTTTCTCCCAGGTTGTCACACTTAGTTGCCACTATTGACATTATAGAAGTTATTGGATGAGTGCTTGGATTTGGTTTTACCCTTTCAATTTGATTAATAGGTAACACATAATCTATACTCAAATGTATGAATGGGTTTGTTGGAATATTTTCCATACCATTTGGAACATTAACTCTGGTTATTTCTTTTGTTAGGGACTTTGTTCCTTTTGTGTGATAAAACTATGCCTCAATGTATTGAGATTCACACGTTTTGAATGGAACCTTATCACCATACAATGTCCCTATTTGACCATTGAAACAGTACATAATACATTGGTGGTATGACTAAGGAATGGATGCATGTTGATGCAGCCACGGCCTTCCAAGTAGAATATTGAAGGTTGTTTCCTAACGAACAACCATGAAATCTGAATTAGATACAAGATCTCCAAACTGAGTTTTGGGTGTAATCTCACCCATAGTTTCTTGCTCATTCTTATCATAATCTTGAAACATTAAAGTGGAAGGAGATAATTCAAATTTAGTCAAGCCCAATCGATGAAGTGTACAAATGGGGATGAGGTTGACTCCAGATCCATTATCAATGAAGGCTTGTCTGATATCTACATCATTGAATTTTCCAGACAAATACAAGGGTATAATATCTCTATATACAACATCATCTTCATCTTCATCTATAAAATAAATGAATGCATGACATTCTACAGGATCATTCTCTATACGGTAAACCTCAATAGCAGTAACTTTGGTTTCAAACTCTCGAAGACTTGACAAATCCTCAATGAGTGATTCCTAAAGATCTTTTGACAGATTCAAAGCATCCGGAATTGATAACTTGGCTGGTAATTGGGCCAATTGTTTCAAGACATCATACTGTTGGTCCAAATTTCTATATTTCCCAGCACTGAGATTCAGTTTTTCAGGTGCTTTGGAAGTTAATGCTTCTGATTTAGATGAATTCTATGTCGAAGCAGAAGCTGAAAATACTCATGGATTTGGTAGATTATACTAAATAGATCTATTAACTTGCTGATAAGAATATGGTGTGACTTTTAATTGGTCCCCAAAAATAATTGTGTCAGAACCAAACCTATCTTTCATGGAAGAAACTCATTGTTCCTGTTGATCCTGTTGAAGGGATCTTCTATGAGTTTCTATCGCATATATGGTTCGAGCAGGGGTAGAGTTAAAATGATGGTTTCTATAATTCCCATGTCTTCCCTTGTATCCTCGACCTTGGCCTCTTCCTCTAGTTCCCCAATTAGGTATAAGGAATTTTGGCTCATTAAAATCAGAATCACTATCAGTATAAGGGTCTGTTAAGTGGATAACATTGACATAACCAAATATCAACTCTTCATCTGATGAAGATTCTTCTTGATGGGTTAATTATTGTTGTGTCATTTAATGGGGTGGTGCCCATACTTTTTAAATAGATGGCATGAAATATGCCAGGGTCAAGGAAAACTTTTTCCTTAACATGATCTCATCTTCTTCTGACTTCTCTTTTTTCATTATAATCACTTTTCTTCTTTGAGTAATGACCTTTTGATGAAGATGATTTTGCTATGGTAGGAGTGGAAGAAGACACAATCTTTTGTTTCAACTATGCTCATAAAATGGCATGATTCTAGTTGATCATTTTCCTGATCATCCAATCATCGTATTTCTACACATTTTTACTTTTTACTTCTTGCAATTTTCCTTTTTATTCTGGATTAGCAGTAGTAAAACATTCTACTAGATCTGATGAACATTATAGTTTTACTTGTCTAGAATTTACCATATTTTGCAAGAGGTACTTGAAAAAAAACATTCCTGGTTGGGATGTCCTAACATCTGGTGAAAGGGACAATAATCTGGAAGATATTTATCTCCTTCTTTATATGGTTTCTTCGGTCTTGGAAACTGAACCAAATTGTTTTTCAGAGGTGGGATGAAGTAACTAGGGAATTTTTCATTTCGGAATGAATAACCTTTATTTTTTAATTCCACAAAGTGTTTCTGCCTTTGATCTCTTTGATCATCTTGATGAGGTGGTCATTGTTGTTGATGATCAGGAGGTGGCACCCTTAGGTATGATGAAGGTATTGAAGTAGAAACATGTACATGTGCCTACTTGAGTGTAACTATAGTAGCTTCTGGATTTCCTATTCTCCTCCCCAGAGCTGATAGAATTACATGATTTTTAGCTTCATTTTCTACAATTGATTCTTCTATCTGTTGAGCAATTGAAGTAAGGTCTCAAATCCCTCTAGTGTATTTCACAGGGATCAATGGTGTGCATAACTCATCACATATATTTTCCACAAAAATTGGCATCAACTCTTCTTGAGGGAGTGCTAGACTTAAGGAATATGTTAATACTTTCCATCATGCAATGAAATCTGAAACTCTTTCATTCTCCCTTTTTTTACAATTGGAAAGATAAAAAATGGTCGTCTTTGGTAGCATTGAGCTAAATTGAAGAAGGAATTTATGATGGAGATATTCCCATCCAATAATTGATCGAGATTGTAAGCTTGTATACCAGACAAAAGTTGGTCCTTATAATCACTTCACAAAACACCTAAGCTTTACTACTTATTGTTGTTGAGGATTTCCCATCATGGGATCACAACGAGAGAAAACAATGTGTTATGTGTTGTTTCGGATCTCACGAACAATTAAAGACTGGGAATTTGGTATTCACAAAATTTTGTGGGGGAGGAATTTCATCCACCCATTCAGGGTAAGCTCACTTTTCCGGCTAAACTGGTGCATGTCGTTCCTCCATAGCTTCCAATCAAGTATTTAATGACTCAATTGTGTTCATAATAATTTGGGGAATATCTGGATGAGCTGAAACCTGTGAAGGTATAGCAATTAGAGCTTGAGATAGTGCAACAACCAGCAAAACCACTAATGGTGGTGCTGATATTTTACTTGGATAACCCACATGAATAGGCCTATTAGGTTGTATATGATCTTTCTTTGATTGTGTACCCAGTGGAGGGAATTCATTATTTGCATCTATAGTTACTACAAATCCTCTTTACTGAGGATCTTCTATAGGATGTGAAAGTTGAGGACCTTCCTAGGGAGTATGTCTTGTATAAATGATGCTTTGAAGTAACTCTGTATTGAGTCTTTTCAACTCCTTCATTTCCTCTTCTTTCTGTGAAAATATTTCTTCAAGTGAAAGATATTGACCTTCTCCAGAGGAAATTTGAGAGGTAATCTGACTTTTTTCCTTTCCCATTGTTAGATGCTTTTTGGAGGGGTGGGAGTTTGTTATTTTAATGCATACCTATATTATGGGTAGGCCTCCGATTTTGGGTATGCATACCTTCTTTATTTTCCTCAGTGTGTACCATATTATGGACAAGAACTTCATCTTCTAATTCCCCTGAACTAGACTCATTTTCTGGAAGATCTTTTGCAGTGTTGTTAATGACATTCACTGATTCATAATGAATCAATGAAATTTTGTTAGTATTTTTGTGAGATTTTCTCCCTCTGTGTCTTCTATGAGGCTATGTTCTTCTATCTTATGAATTCTCAGGAACTATTTGGCATAGAGTAACCCAAAGGTAATCCTTGTATAGTTCAGTTATACACTTTCCTTGTGGCTTCTTCCCTAATCGGGAGAAAACTAACTTCCATTGAGGAGGGGATTATAGAAGTGAAAAAGCCCACATCCCAACAAGCTGTGGATTTTCATGTTCTTCTTCTTCAAATTTGTGAACATTATTTAATGAATTTGAAGTTTGAATTAAATGATCCCCCATTCTTGTAAGCTGGGTTGATTCCTGAACTGATATGGCTGAAATTCGTGCAACTACTTTTCTGATTTTGCGAATTTTGGTTCATACATTAACTGGGTTCATTATTTGACAACCACTCAAATCAACTATTTCAGAAGATCACTGTGCTATTTCAAACATTTGTATTCTTTGATGCCTGACATCCTCTAAGCGGGACGCCTTCTCAAGATTTTCATATGAATGATGTAAAAGTAACTCAAAAACTTCTTTTATTTAGGTCTGACTTTGATAAGAACTAGTTGAGGCCTATTATTGAGTGTACATTTGATTACATACAAAATCTATTGATTGTGGCTGACCCTGGACAATAAAATTGCATGAGACCACTTTTGGAAGACTTTGCTAATTTTGGAGTGTAGTGAAATGTAATGCCCCCTGTGCACCCTATCCTCTAATAAAAATCCTAGATGGGTAATTATAAATTAACTTGCGTAGCCTATTTAGAGAATTTAGGCATTCACAGTGAAGGATTCTCTATTTTTTTCAACTTTTGGATGTTTGGAAACTGAGAGAGACACCAAGTCAATTTGGCATTGTAACCCTTATATAACCTTTACATGATTTTGAAATTCATTATATGGTAATATTTTTTTTTTAAATGATGAAAAGTCTTCCATAAATTGAGGTAGATATCATGAATGCAATCTTATGAAATCAATTCTGGAATGTTATATTGAGAATTTACCATAGTCCAGAACATGACTGGTACTTCTCCCTTATCCAATTGTTTCCTCTTCTTTAACACATCTTCATCATCTTTCACTGGAGGATTCTTTACTTGGTATAACCAATGTGAATGATCTGTATTAGAATAGAAATAACCTGAGGGAGGTTTAGAGAATTAACATTCCCTTAAGATGTCTTCTAGTTGAGAAATTGTTTAACCTTACAATGACAAGGCATCAGACATGAACAGCCTTGTGTTCGTAAGTGCCTCAAGATATGAGGGTTTTCTCGTCACTACATTGTCAATTATAGAATTTTTTTTTCAATGAGAAATAATACTGTGGATTGGAATTTCACAAAAAATTACATAATGGGGAGGATCACCATGATGGATTACAGTAAGGGATAAATCTTCTTGCTCCTTTCTATTCTGGCCACACGGATTGTTGTCGTGGATCTCATCCAGAGATAGGCACTCTGAATTGACCAAATTTTCATGAAGCAATCCTTCATGATGATGTTTTTGATGAGGAACTTTAGAATTACTACTACCAATCTCATAATTTGGTAATGAGAGGATAGGATCTTGAGCTGCAATAGATAAATGTCTAAGGGATTCAAGAACTCCAACATTAAGGGGAGATAAATCGTAGCTTGACTCTTGATTTTCCAACAGTTCTTGGAAAGACTTCTTTTTGGATGTTCTCTTATACTTAGTTGGGGACACTTTCAGGGAAAAGTGGTTATCATGGGAAAGTGTATGTGCCTGCCTTGGATTGGTTACTAGAATGGACCGATTACCTCCAATTGTAAAGGGTGTATGTTCTCGATCTTGTTGTCTGTATGATATGGGGGAGTATGCCCCATGACCCTCCTGGACTTGAACAGAGGTGTGTATCTATTCCATAATGTCATGCTGATGTGTCATCCCATGTGTGGGGATAGATTTATGTGTATGTTCCCCTGGTACTACAGAATTAGTTGTTATAATGTCTTGGCATGCTTCCAGAATATGGGCAGGGATTTGTGTCTGCCCTTTCACCATCGATAAGATGTGTTTGGTGACTTCAGCAGCCGGAATGGGAATATACCTCCATTCTGTATCTGTAGTAGTTGTATGTGCCTAATTCTATCCTCTTATTTCTATCAATTGGTATTGACAGTACTCATGTATAGGGGGCATAGAGTTGGGTCTACCCCAAATTTGTCATCAGACCTTTTTGAATGTCTTTTCTGGGTGCTACAAAATGAGATTGTTGGAAGCCTTGATGAACATTGGTAGGTGTATGTGTCTGATGGCTATTTCCCATCATATATGGTTGAAGGAATTCCTTCAATACTGGTAGATGAGACTGCTGATAGAATTGGTGACTGTAAACAGGTGTATGTTCCTGTTTACTAGTTTCCACCACATTAGATTGGAAGGATTCTTTAAATATAGTCAGACGAGCCTGATAACTGGTTGATAACTTGTAATCAGGTGTATGTTCTTGTTCATATTACTCCACCAGATTTATCTGGTGGGATTGGTGGGTTAATTCTAGACAAGTCTGCTTAGTAGGAAAATTAGGATGGATGGGTGTATGTTTCCGCTCGTTGTTTGCCAGCATGATAACTTAATAGAATTAGCCAGATGAGGTAGAGGTGATAACCTTATCTCTGTTGACCGAACGTTGTCCCCAGTGGTTCATCTTGCATGCCTGAGTCTTAGAGACTTATGCTAAACGTCCATAGACAAAACCCCCACTATATTGGGGGTTTACTACCATGTGATTCTGCTAATAGAGATTACTAGTGGGATTCCTCAGGAAGGACTCCTACATTTTTTAATTGAGGCCCGGAGTGGCCTCTTGCTCCAACTCCCTATAGTATGGGAGGGATTGATTATTGTATTCTTGGGATAAGGACCCGAAATAGTTGTAGACGGTGGTTGGCACCATCTGCTTCTTGATCATTGGTCATTTTTGGCCATATGATTGAGGATTGTTATTGACATGGAGGGACTTCCAAATATCTTCCAAAATTGGGATTGTACCATGATGTCGATATTCCTTTGCCATCACATTAGAGACCCAATGTTGAAGACTCTAGGTTGGTGATGACTTCCTTCCTGTGGATGAGGATCTAGCCTTAGCAGCATTCTGTAAGGTCACAGATGTTGTCTTGAAGAAATCCATTTTGGATTAAAGGGAATTATGAGAAACACTGAGACAAAAATTGAATCCATTAAAGAAACATATTTTTATATGGATACATGTGTGATTGATTCATTTTTCTGGCCTTCCTTTATCAATTTATAGGGGACTAACATGTGGGTAACATTATTAACTTGGTGAAGGATTTACGTTGGGTTCACCATTTTTGTTTTGTAGGTCCTTGAAATGTGTATTCTAGTTTTAAGAATCACAGCTTCTAGGTAGTTTCCGTTGGATTTATTTATGGAATTTGAAACTTCCAATAGTTCTTTATCCAAAGGGGACCTACTTTCAAAGGTAATATTTCATTAATTTTGAACTTCATGATAGTTAGGAACGTACATTGGTCGAGAGGATGAGAGTTCGGACTCGTCACACCCTTTTGGGGGGAATTGTTGTCTACTCTGGGACTCTCTTTGTAAATTTAAGATATTTTCAGGAATCCTTATTAATTCACCAAGCATGGCATAATTTTCCATTAGAATTTACAATCACTTACTAACATGTGAAAAATTTAGAATCATCAGTATGCATTCATGGTTCTTCAATAACGGAAATATCCATATGTATTTGAGGTTTTCCATCAATGTTATCCTCTAATATACTACTTAGAGATTCTTTTAATCATCATTGTGATGATTCTGGTTTTTAAGCCACTCGATGTGGAACTCTAGAATTTATTTTCATCTAGGGAGACGAAGGATTGGTTTGATTTTGGGATCCTTCCCATAAGATGGTCTACCTATGTATCCTTGTGAAAGGAATCAGAAACCTCATAGTTTGGTTCCATTGAATGGGACACATCATACCTTTTAAGGTCATGTGATAAGGACCTAGTCGTACAGTTTTATGTCATGTGGTATAGACATCTAAGAGAAAAGGTTCTTAGTCAAAACATAGTGTGGGACTTATGTTGAAGCAGTCCAAGTAACATGTAAAGGATATGTGTTTCCACATAGTATCAAACCCTATTGGGAATATGGCCCAAGGAGAACAGAGTTGATTTTAAGTATTGGGTTTGAACCTCAAGGAAGCTTCCTACGTATCCCATATAAATGGGAATCAAAGCCTCTGTAGTTCAATTAGTCTCATAGGAGAGTATAATCCTTTGAGAGAAATAATTTTAGGCTTACTTAGTGAAATGGATTCCATGGTAACTTGCGGGTTTAATTTAGGGATTATTCCTAAAGAGGATTCCTAGATTAAGGGAATTTTGGTTGGATCCCTGAAGAGGATATCTAGTGAGCTCGAGCCCGGAAAGGGATTCCTATGTATCCTGGTTTGAATAGGAATTAAAGTTCTCGTAGTTCCTTCAATTGTGCAAATGTTGTGACCATGACAAATCTCTAAGCTCACATGAGTCATGCTCAATTTGAGAAACAATGGGATGTCAAAGATTAAACATAGGCATTCACACTTTCAAAAAAATTTCATCGGCTGGTGGAATAGGGTGAGTTGACCTTGGAGGAGGACGAGCCGACCCGGGAAGAGGGTGAGGCGACAAGCCTTCCCTCTGTTCTCTTCACATTGGACAAGGGTACAAATTGAAGGAAGAAACAATGAAAGTTAGTGGCATGCACTAGGATGTCTTCCCATGGTGACAAAGTGCAATGGGAGAGGGAAAGGGTAACAAGATTCCATGTGCTCATCTCCCCTCGGGTATTTGGCACCGAAGAAGAAAGGAGGAGCGATGATTCTACCTCCTACAAGAAAATATAGGGGCTTATGCCAGGATTGTTTCCCTAAAATTGATCCTTGTAGGGGAGGGATACTTCTCCTTTTCTTGCATGGAAAAGAAAGTGTGAATTGTACCTTCCCTACCAGTGACCTAAGGTTTCGGGTTTTAGAGACAAAAATTAGAGGACAAAACCCAAACCCTAATCCGCCAAGACGGGAACTTCCTGACACTATTTCTGGGAGAAAGGTCCATGTGACTATGGATATACAAACCCACAGACTTTCCATATATCCTAAATCCCTTATAAAATGAATGTGGGAAACCTCTGACTGTAGAAATACAAACCCAAATAGGTTACATGCTGATGTGCATTTCCCAAAGGTTTGATAAGTCAAGAGTTTTTTGTGGAGGCTTCAACTTAGTCCCTCTCAGATAAGGGAACAAAGGAAGGAGATACCCTGCCATGAATGGATTTTAAAGAGGGTACTTGAGTAGGTATGTATCCATTATACTAAGCTTTTCCACGTAGGTACCTCGCGCAGGTATGCCACGTAGGTACCCTGCGTTGATGTACCGCGCAGGTATATTGCGCAGGTATGTCGTGTAGGTATGAATGATGACTGAAGAATGTATTTCACATTGGAGAACCAAACCTATGTAAAAATTGTAAAAGACTTTCAAAACACGCTTATCCCATTTAATTATCTCTCATATCTTATTTTAGAGAGCTATCTGAGACAATTTGAGGGATCTAGGTAAAAGATCTACGCAATGGGAACTTCAAAGAGTCTTTCATTTTTTTCATTCCTTGAAATGGGGAGCCCAATGGTTCTATTTATAAGCACTGATGGGCCTCTTAGAAGGAATTTTTATCTACATAGGTCCGCCACATAGGCCCCCTGCGCAAGTACTCCATGTTTATTCTGCTGTGGAGCTCTGTCATGTAGGTCTGTCACGTAGATCTACCACGCAGGTCTATGGTGCAGATATATAGCATAGGTCTATCACATAGATATATCACCTAGGTCTTTTTTATTATTTGACTTTCCTTGAACTCTTCGAACCTTGTCTTGGGATTTTGAAATATCCACATTGATCCTCATGATCTTTTTTTATTCTTAAGTAGTGTCAACACATGGGTTATACCATGCCGGAATTATTATGAAACCCACTTCATTTTCTTGGGTTATGCTATTATAAAATAATGAAATTATTATGAAACCTATATCTCTTACATAAGTTATTATATTAAAAAATTAATGGTTTCAAATCAATTACATCCATGTGTGAAAACTACAAGTGAATGTAGCTCTGGAATATAGGTACCTAGGGTGATAACTCTGAAAAGGGTGCATTTAGATAGACTCAATCATTACTTAATGTAGGAAAATGAGCCTTATTTAACACCTTGTCTAACACTCATTGGGGATATGATTTGGAAATTCACATACTCTTTAAAAATCATAATTAAGTATTTAAATAATAACCATTAATGACCTTGGTTAAGTCTAATGTGTCATAGATTAAAAAGAAGGTGTCATGATTTCGACATCCTATAAGTGATTTTTTATGATTATGTGGTTTCCCACTATAAATATTGTTACTTATATTGTGTTTTTTTAAGAGTACTAAAGGGGATGATATTTATGATATATTTGGAAGATATTTTTCCAAATTACAAGATTGTGTACCTAATATCCAAAGGTACTAAACTATTACGATCCTCAGGCATGTTTTTTTGTAATGTAATTATTATTCATCTAAAAAGATATATTATATATGTATGAAAATCATGGGTCACTATAAAAATGGTCCCTTGATTACTTATATAACTACCTTGATTGTGGATGACATGGTATGTCACAGATGTGAGGTATCGCAGTATGGAACTAATGACCCACTTACATATTTTATAGGATCTAACTTGGATTGTTACCTTGGATCTGGATTAAATGGAATTCATTGTAAATATTCTGTATATCACACCTCGACCTTAGATACACCTTTATTGTATTATTTTCTCGATGTTGTAACTTTTTATTGAGGTTTGAGAAGTTTTTAAAACAACAATATTCATGTTTTGGTGGTTTCATTTTTCTTAGATCCCTATTAATTTTTATTTTGAATGATATGGGGAGAATGTTTCATGGTGGATATTTTTTGACACCCACCATGTCATTATATTGTGTTTAAATCATTCAAGTATATTTGGGTGGGCTTCCCTAGTGTATGGGGTGTCATTTTAAGGGTTTTGGACTACTTTCATGTCGCACAGTTTGAGCATGGTTTTCCCAAATTGTGCATCTTAAACCTACAAGTTGAAAAAAAAATTCCAGTAGCATTCGCACATTTTACAAAACCATATATCAAAACCATGAAACCCATTATGGTATTAATAACATTTAACCTAGAGATTTAATTTAGTTGATTCCCCCATTTAAAGCCATATCTGTTGGTTGTTTACCAGATACCCCTCCCCCTTATTTCTTATTCGTTTTGGGCTACTTTTGGGGAGATTTATCAAGAAAGGTTTGTGATTATTCATGTTTTCTCAATCAAATCTTCCCCATTATTCTTCTGTTCTTCCCCCTCTCTCATTTATTTTCTCTCTCTTGTCATGGTTCTTGTTTTTCCAAACCTTAGATGTTAGGTTTGATGTGTGGGTTGTGTTTCTTTGGATTCTAGGGTGTGTGTTTGGTCCATGAGGATTAGATATATCAACTCTGAAGGATTCATTATGTACGCACACCACTGAGGTAGGTGTTTCCCACTTTTTCATTTCTGAAACAATCTATGAGAGCTTGTGTAGTTTTAATTGTTTTTTAATTGTTTTTTTCACCTATATTATGCTCATTCCTAGACTAGAATGGTGATCTCTTCGTGATATAATTTACTAAAAATTGATTTTCAAATGGATTTGTATGTAATGCCTAGTTTTATAGTACCTAGGGTTATTGTTGAAATGAATTTGCTCCAGTAAAGTGAAATTGGGGTTTATAAGGAATATTTATCCCTAATTATGTTGTGTTGGTATTTTCTTTCTTTTGAGTTCGGTTTGAGTTTTATAATTTGGATGTATTATGTCTTGATAATTGTATTAAAATTTCTTGGAATGGGTTGTTATGGTTTTTAAAGGGATTGTTGTGTTCTTTAAATAATGTTAGTTGTGGGATTGGTTTGAAAGAAAGTTGACATTTTGTAAAAATGGTTTTTGAGTGTTCTCTTAAGTTATGGAGTGTGCTATTGGATGTTGGGACATCCATGGGTTCACTAGGTTCACACATAGTTGTGTATTCAAATGAAGATGGAACTCTAAATTCCTTTTACCTTGAAAGTTTCTCCTTTCTTATTCTTTCTGTTTTTTCTTAAATGGTCTCATCTTCCTTGAAATGGTAAGGTATTTCTCCAAGGTTTTTTTAAAACATGTTTTTAAATGTGTTCCTCAAGGTTTGTCCCATTTGGCCTTGAAACATGATTTAGTGTGATTTTAGAAAGGATAAGGTCTTGTTTTTCATTATAAATATAGAAGTAGTGTTTGTGTGTTGTTTTTGGTAATTTCATTTAGTTATGTCAAGTTAAAGGGCCATTTGGAACTTTAAACTCAAAAGTGATGTTTGTATTAATTTTTATAAAGGAATGTGGTTTGGAAAATTAGAGCACTCAATTGGAGATTTAAAGTTCTTTGGGAAGTGGTTTTATATTTACATGGTGTGACGGCCCGATTGGAACTTTTTATAATGTAAAATGTATATGAATATATATATGGGTCATCTTTAGAGGAGGGATATCCCTTCATGGGTTATCATATATTGGTGTCCATGTTTGGGGTAGGTAAGTGTGGTGAAAAAAGGTAAGATGAATCACACGTGCATTGGCTACCTACTTACATAGATTTACTACCACCAAGGGTTCCTGGGTGTCTTTTATATGATCGAGTGAAAGCTTCTTACTAGCCCTGATTAGATTGGTTGGTAACCTCCTGGAGTTTTAGACATTCCATGAGGGTTGTTCCATTGGTCAGGATATGATAAAGCATCTATTTGTTTATTGACTTTGGGGCTTCACAACACACAGGCAGGTGGTTCTGAACTGAGTACGTCTAGGGGTCTTCTAGGGATGTTTAGGATCACCCATGGTTACTTTATTTATCTTCTTGTTAGTATTATTTTGCACTTGTTTTTTTTTCTGTTTGTTTATTTTTAATAGAGCCGAAATATCTTTTGGTTTGGGTTTTTTTTATAAAATGGTTGTTTTTTTTAGAAATGGAGGGTTCCGTGTGATGGATTTCAAAATTGTAAATCTATGCTTGATTTATAAAATGTGAAAAACATATTTTTTTTAAATTTATTTATAACTAATTTTAATGGACTATTTTGGGAAAGGAAACACTTGTATTATGTGGTGATTGCCTATCGAGCTATTAGCTCAAACCCTACTTGTACCACTCGGTGTCGGTAGACCTGAGTTGTTTTGTATATTTTTCTCTTCTATTCATGTTTTCTGGCTCAGGTACTCATTATTGGAGCAGGTTTAGTCTTGTGGTTGGATGTGACCAAGTGGTTGCATGGAGATCATTTGGTGCCAGTTTAGTTTTGTTGTTTTAGTTTTAGTTTTTTCTTTGGTTTTCAGTCTGCTTAGTTGTATCATATAATCAAAACAATTATTTATTTATTTTAGATTTAGATGTTAGTCTTTCTATGTTTTCATTTTATTCTATATATTTATCTATTCTCAGCTGTTTCTTTTGGGATTAAATCATTTCCACTTGTATGTTTTGATGCCCGAAACTAGTTTCCAGCCCATGGGGATTAGGAACGCCCTTTAGGCCATGCCACGAGCAGGCTCGAGTGACCGATTCAGGGTCGACCTGGGTTATTTCATGAAAAAATGGTATCAAATAAGGCCCTTGTTATTTGGGGTGTCTGGTAGTTTGAGATTAGGAATGTTGGGACTCAGGATTTAGGTACGGGAAGGGCGTTATGAAACATTTCTCATTCTGAACCTCGAGTTACCAGGGGTAGTCTGGGATTTGAGTATTTTGTCTTTGTTTTGGATTGAGGTATTATAAAGGATGCGAGACGGTGTCACATTGTGATCTCACAGGGAGTAGTGGCCCATGTGGAGTCCTGGTACACAGTTCAAGGTCCTCTCAGTGTTATGGCTTACAAGGGGAATTACCCAATACCATATCATCAGGTTATGCATAGATTATAGTCTCTCGTTCTTGTAGTCAAATGCATGTTGATTTCTTTTCTGGATTCAGTTAGTGTGAGTGGGGTTTTGAAATAAAAATGATTTTTTAATCTTTTTTAATGGTTTTGGATTGGTAAAATGAGTTTTAAATGAAAATTTGGTGGTTTAAAAAAGTGGTGCATGTTTGGATTTCTATGAAAATGGATTGGGTGCACCCCTTGGTTCTCCATATTAATATTTCACATGTGAGGGTATTTATGGAAATTTAATGTTGACATGTGTGGATAGAAATGGATGAACACATGTGTGATGGTTCATAGGATTCCATAGGTGGGTGTTTGAAATTAAAGGCTTGGCCTTATTTTTCTAAAATGATTTCTGAAATAGGAAAGTGATTCTAGAAATTAGTTTTTGTTTTAGAATGTGGATTTTTTGTGAATGGTGGGTTTGGTGTTAGGAAAGTATCCTTGAAATAAAGATATTTTGAAATTGAAATGAAATATTGATTTTTGAAAAGTGATTTTCTAGGTTGGGTTTGTTGTGTTCGGCATGAGAGCCAGTTGTTTGGCATGATATTTTCTTTTGGTTATTATTTGATTGGATGTTGATTTTTGGCTATGTGTTTTGATGATGATCAGAATTTTCTGCCCAGAAAAGTCCCCAAAATTCCTAGTGAGTCATGCCTAGTTTCTTATTCTTATCAAGTGTTGCCTATTTTTTGTGATGATTGAGGTCTGTTAGAGGCAGTGTTATGGCTTGAAGTGGTATAATTTGTCTTCATATCGTTGGTAACTCCTGAGGTCATTGGATTTTGTGTTGTTTTGGGGTTGATGGAGGGTCCATATTTGGACTAATGGTAGTTTCTTTCCTCACTATCAATGTTATTTGGGATGACATGGGATGTGTTTGAGTCCATCCTTGTCTAAGTTTCATACCTGAAGAGTTGAATAGGAATATAAGGGAAGAGTTTAGGAGTATTTGACAAGGCCTGTAGACGATGAAGGTTTATGTTGAACACTTCAACGACTTTGTTTCCTTTTCTTCGGAGGTAGTTGGTTTCTGGAGCACCAATAGTTGGAAATCTAGTGACTCTCATTGCTCATCAGGGTTCCCTATCTGATGATGAGGGTGTTCTAGAGGAACATTTTTCTGAAGAGTCTCCTCCAATGGTTATGACCTCTAGTTCATCATACGGTTAGGTTTTGTGCCACCAGTTTGGCTGATTTGAGCATTCGAAGCCATTTGGTCACATCCCTCTGAAGACATGCCATCGTTGTGGTTTTCTGGATCATCTGGTGAATTTTTTCAAGAAGCATCACCTGAATGGGACGTTGTGACTGGAGGATGTTGGAACCTGATTGTGAGGCTGGAAATTCTTCAGTCATCAGGGCTGCAACCACAGGCCTTGGAGTGAAGCTCTCACATAGTAAGGATTTCCTAGGGGTGTGTGAATCTTTGGCCCAGTTTTTGTTTCCTATATTGAGATAGATACATTTAAAATTTCCTTGTTATTATTTACACTATTGTTACAAGTTCACTATTTCACCATAAATAATGATGGACTTATTCTATTGTTACCCAAGAGGTTGAGAATATCTGAATGTATACTTTTGAATTTTTCATTCTCTTTGAGTGTGTATTTCTTTTGTGTAGGTCGGTCTTATTTTTAAATTTTATAGTGCTTGTTTGTAGATTCTTGAGTTTTACAGAATTGATGTATTGTGGGTTCGGTTTGTGTGGGAGTTTCCCTATTTTGGTGCCAGTATTATCCAGCTTGTGTAAGGAAGTTCGAGTTGAGGCCCGGTTAAAATTTTCAAATTTTTGAAGTTTTGAGTAAATTTCTGTCCTGTACACGGTTAAGGGAAACTATGTACCTTGTCAAGGTAATCTTATGACTTGGTGTAATTTTCAGATATAGGATTTTGGCATGGTTGGCACATGGTTTTGAAACCATGCAGCCAAGACATGTGGGGTGCCCCTTCATTCTAGTATCTCGTACACGATTGGAACATGGTTTGGAAAACCGTGTGGACAAAACATTCAAGCTTCCTAATAATTTTAAATATTAAAATACTTAGTTCCATGTTGTGGTGAGGGTGTTTTTTGGGGCATAAATATTGTTCATATTAGTTGAGTCTTTGTGGTGGGGAGAACCCCCTCATGTTCTCCCCTCATCCTCATTTTTATGTTGTGGTTACATATTGATCGGTAAAGTGTGACTTATAGAGTGAATATTCACCCCAAGGTTTATGGTTTCTCTTGGCTTTGATCGATCATGGATTCTATTTTTGGTTAACTTTTGGTCGGGTGACCTTCTGGGGGCACAAAGTTTCTATGGTAGGGAGAATCGTCACACGCTGACCTCGGATACTCCTTTATTTTATTCTTTTCTAAGTATTAGACCTTTTAGATGATGTTTCGGTTGAGTTTCCAACAAAATTCTTCATGTTTTGGTGGTTTCTGATTTCTTATGGATCTATTTATATTTATTTTGAATGATATTGGGACAATATTTCATGGTGTAGAGTTTATGACACCCACGGTGTCATTATATTGTGTTTAAATCATTCAAGGATATTTGGGTGGGATTACCTAGTGTATGGGGTGTCATTTGAGGTTTTTTGGATTATTTTTCAGGTCACACAAATTTAGCACAATTTTCCCAAATCTTGCAACCTAAACCTACAAGTTGGAGAAATATTTCTAGTTGCATTCTCACAGTTTTCACATTGTTTACAAAACCATGCATCCCATTACGGGCTTAATAAATTTTAAACTAGAGATATGATTTAGGTGATTATACCTCCCATTTGAAGCCCTATTTTTTTCTATTGAACAGAAGGCACCCCTCCTTCCTATTTCGTTTTGGGCTAATTTTGGGGTCATTTAACAAGAAATTTTAGTGATTCTTCATGCTTTCTTCATCAAATCTTTCCCATTCCTCTTCTCCTATTCCCCCTCTCTCATTTATTTTCTCTTTATTGGCTTGGTTCTTGTTTGTATGAACCCTATATGTTAGGTTTGATGTGTGGGTTGTGTTCATTTGGATTCTAGAGTGTATGATTGGTCTGTGAGATTTAGATATCTCCTCTTTGAAGTTGTCATTATGTTTGCACCCCACTGAGGTAGGTGTTTCTGACTTTTTCCTTTCCAAATCAATCCGTCAGAACTTGTGTGGTTTCAATTAATTTTTAAGTGTTTATCTAACCTCTATTATACTCATGTATAGTCTATAATGGTGATTTCTTAATGATATAATTTACTAAAAATAGGTTTTCAAAGGGATTTGTATGAAATTCCTTCGTTTATGACACCTAGGGTTATTGTTGAAATGTCATTGTTCTTCTAAAATGAAATTGGTGGTTTTAAGGAATGTTTGGGACTAAGTATGTTGTGTTGGTATTTTCTTTATTTTGAGTTCAGTTTGAGTTGTATAATTTGGTAGTATTATGGCTTGATAATAGTATTAAAATTCCTTGGAATAGGTTCTTATGGTTTTTAAAGGGATTGTTGTATTCTATAAAGAATGTGAGTTGTGGGATTGGTTTGAAAGAAATTGTAAATTTTCTAAAAATGTTTTTTGAGTGCTCACTTAGGTTTTGGAGTTTTCCATTGGATTTTATCACATCTATGGGTTCACTGGGTGCACACAAGGATGTGCATTCAAATGAAGATGGCACTCTAAATTCCTTTTTCCTTGAAAGTTTATCCTTTTTTCTTCATTATCTTTTTCTTAAAAGGTCTCATATTCTTTAATAGTAAGGTATTTCTCTAAGGGTTTTGTAAGACATGGATTTAAATGTTCTCCTCAAGTCTTGGCCTTTTTGTTCTTAAAACATGCTTTGGTGTAAGTTTGGAAAGGATAAGGGAATTTTTGGAATTATAAATATAAAAGTGGTTTTTGTGTGTTGTTTTTGGCAATTGATATTAGTTATGTCCAGTTAAAGGCTCATTTGGAACTTCAAACTCAAAAGTGATATTTGTAGTAATTTTTAGAAAGGAATGTGTTTTGAAAAACATGAGTGCCTGATTGGCGATTTAAAGTGTTTAGTGAAGTGGTTTGATGATTACATAGTGTGAAGGCCCGGTTAGCACTTTGTATGATGTGAAATGTATATGTGTATATATATATATATGGGGAACCTTTATAGAATGGATTTCCCTACATGGGTTATCATATATTGGTATCTGTGTTTTGGGTAGGAAAGTGTGGTGATGGTAGGTAAGATGAGTCACGCATGCATTGGACTCCTACTTTCATAGCTTTAGAACCACCATGAGTTCCTAGATGACTTTTAGAAGATCGAGTGATGGTTCCATACTAGACCCAATTAGATGGTTTGGTACCCTCTTAGAGTTGTAGACAATCCATGAGGTTTGTTCCACTGGTGAGGCTAGGATAGAGTAGCTAGTTAGTAATTGACTTAGGGGATTCATCATACGCCAGTAGGTGGTTCCAAACCGAGTACATCTAGGGGTCTTATAGGGATGTTTAGAATCACCCATGGTTACTTTATTTATATATATATTAGTATGTTTATACAATTGGTTTTCCTTTTACCCTACCTATTTAATTTCATCATAGCACTAATATCTATTGGTTTGGGTTTTTTTTATAAAATTGTAGTTTGTTTTGGAAATGGAGGCTTGGATGTGTTAGATATCAAAACAAGAAATATATGCTTCATTTATAAAATGTGAAAAAACTTAACTTTATAACTTTATTTCAAACTAGTGTTAATGGAAGATTTTGGTGAAGAAGCACTAGGATTCTATGGAGATTTCTTACTGATCTGTTAGTTTATACTACACTTTTACCACTCGGTGTTGGTAGACCCTATCTAGTTAACAGGTTTTTCTCTTCTGTTCAGGTTTACTAGATCATGTGATCATTGTTGGATCAGGTTTAGTCTTATGGTTGGAGGTTACCAAGGGGTTACACAGATATTGTTTGGTGATGGTTTAGTGTTTTTTAGTTTTAGTTTTCAATATAGTTTTCAACCTACATAGTTGTATCTTGTAATCAAAAAAGTTGTTTATTTATTTGAGATTTAGTTGTTATTATTGTTGTGTTTTCAGTTTACTCTATTTATTTACCTTGTTCTGGATGTTTATTTTTGGCTTAAATCATTCCCACTTGTGTGTTTTGATGCCTCGCAATAGTTTCTAGCCTATGGGGATCAGGAACACCCTTCGGGCCATGCCACAATCCGGCTTAGGTGACCTGTTCAGGGTCGATCCAGGTTGGTTCATGACACCTTATGCTCCACCAAATCCTTTACTGACTTTTCAATAGATGTACTCTATGGAATCAAAGATGAAACCTTTGTCCATGTTCCTAGGTTTTAGTCCATATAGTTCTATATTAAACTAATTTTTCTATTGATGAGATCTATTGAATCAAATATTATTCCTCATCCAATAACACTGGTCTATAGACCTTGTCGGTATAATACTGATATAATAATCATATTTTATAACTGTTTGATACTTGATATGTTGGCATAGTCCATAGATGATACATTATTATTCAATGTCTATTATAGCTTCCTGGTTATTGATATTCTATCATAGGACATAGTTGATTCCTTACTCTATCATGAAGTTATTCATTATTATAGAATACTTGATCATAGCATGAACTACTAGACTGGGTTATATTTCTTTATCATTACAACTTATTTCCTATTATACCTACATACTGTTACAGCTCATATACATTGAATATATTTTTTATATACATTATTGGTGGTGTCCTACTAAGTATATATCATTCCATATCCTATCCACTGATGGGTACTTGGATAGACCTCAAATTTGTAGGTTTATGAATAAGGATTATGTTATATTTTTATACTCTTTTACATGGGGGCATAAGAGCATAGGATTGATCCAGTGCTCCAGATTCTTAAGTAGATATCACTTAGGGATTATTATTTTGGTTTTTTCAGTATTATATTTCTTTTAATTTATACTTTTTATCATGTTCATGCATTTTTGTACATTTCTATTAGTCTGGTTATTAGTTATTTATTTATTTATTTTTTATTTTCATTTGTTCTTACATTCCACTTATTTTACTTGTGATTTTTTACACTATGTTTATTACTGATCTAGATGGTATATTCTTTCCATTATACCATCTTCAAACCCAAACTACTAGTCAGTAGCCTTTGGAGTATGGGAATATGTTCTTGAGTCTATGTGGTTACTGGTCCGGCAACTAATATAAAGTAACTCAGGTCATGATGTTACACACTCAGAAATATGATCTAATAATGGCATGGAAAGGTGATATTTTCTTGTGTATGAATCAAGTTTCCTATATTCTATGCATAACCTCCATTTCGTAATTATTACAGTTTATATTTTATAATTATTTTCACTGATAAAAATTATAGCACCACCATTATTGGGAACTACATGTATAGGACTAACCCAAGGGATGTCTAAAATAGGTTAAAAAATTCTTGCAACTAATAGCTTGATTAAATCATCCCAAATAAATTCTTTCATATTGGGATTGAGCCTCCTCTGGCCCTCAACCCTTGCTTTGTGATTGGGCTCCATTGGTATCCTATACAAGCAATATTATGGGTTTATTCCTTTTATTTTAGAAATGGAGTAATCTATAGTAGTTTTAAAACTTTTCAGTGCTTTCAATAATTGTTCCTCTTGAGTGGTTTCTATATTAGATGAAATGAAAAAGGTAGTGAATATTTATCGCCAAAAAATGAGTATTTAAGGTAATTTATAATAGGATTAATTTCTAAGATAGTTTTTTGTTGAATAGAGGGTAGACTTTTGGTTTTATAAAGCCCTAATCCTTTAATATATCTCCTAAATAAAGTCATAAAATTCTTCTTATTCATAAATCTTTTCCTCAACAAGTTACTCCTCATATTTAGATTCATAAAATGGGTTTAAAATGTTTTATTTAGAAAACATCATCAATGTGTACAAACACAATCCCTCATACTCATCTAATGGTTCTTCTTCTTTACAAAAACTGATTCTCATGCATGTTTCAACTAAAATGATTGACTATTGATCTCATTCAACATCCAAAAAAACTCATTCTTATAAATAAAAAGGTTCCTCATAATCTATAAATTTATTTTCCTATGGAGGTTATTTAATTTTCTTAAAAAAACTAAACTTCTCCCTTCATTCACACAATTTCAATATTAACCTTCCCTTAACAATATCAATTAAAGCTCCACCAGTTAAAAAAAGTGTCCTAACAAGTATGATAAGTACTTCCTTATCATAAACGATATCTAGAATTAAGAAATTGGTAGGGAGATATAGTTTTCATAATCCAAAAACCAAGTCATCGAATCTTCTAATTTGGTGAGTTGTGGATCATTTAGATAATTTATAGAAAATTGAAGTGGTTTTTAATTATCCTAATCTCAAGTGTTGAAATAGTGAAAAAGGGATCAAGTTATTTTCAGTACCAAGGTCACATAAATAGTTAATAATAAATCTATATCCAAAATTTCAAGGAATTAAAAAGCTTGAGATTAGGAGGAATCCTATTTTTAAGGATATCACTACACTCCTACATTAAATCATAAGTATAAAATTATTCTAATGGATATTTTATTGAAATGATTTTTTTAATGACTTCAAATATGATGGGATTTGAACCAAGGATTCAAGAAATGTAACATTTATTTTAAGATTCTTAATCAACTAAATAAATTTGAGAAGTTTTACCTCTTGATTTATTTTCTATATTCCTTATGAAAATTGGATTATAGGGGAAACATTTTCAAAATAGTGGGTGTTTTTTCATGTTATTCAATATTTTCCTTCCCTTATTTTTCATAATTTTAATTTCATTTTTCAATTTTTTTAGAATAAACAGTATGTTTTGAGTAATTTTTATCAAAGTTATCAAAAATTTAATATTCTTGATTTTATATATTTTCATTTATAGTTTCTTTAATATTTTCAGTTTTGGCAATCCTAAGGTAATTTTTAGTTTCATTAATAGTTTTCAAACCACTTATGGCTATAAGAACCATAATATTTTCCTTAGGATTCAACTTTATTATACTTAGAAGTTTAAATTTTCATCTACCTTATATTTATCTATCCATTTGACATATTTTAGTTCAATTCCCTGATTTTTTTTAAAAATAATAGAAAAATATTCGATATCGTATATAACACAAAACACCAAGCCTAAAAGAACCATGAAATATTAAAATTTAAATATAATAGTTATAACCTAGTTGATAAATTGGTAGGTATTAATAGTATTAAATAATTTATGAAATATATATAAAGGTCTTACTTAATATAAATTTATTAATAAATTTTTAATAAATAAGAACACAAACATTAATAAATATATTTTATTCTACCAACAATATTATGTTTCCATCAAAAATTATTATTTTTTTCTTTTCATGAAAAAATATAATATTTATTTTATGAAACTTTTAGAAAACATATTTTATAAAATATAAATAATTTTTGAAAATGCAATATCAAAATTAAATTAGGTTTAAATTTCAGAATTTTTATGATATGTTTGATTTTTCAGTGAATAGTGAAAATTACTTATTTTAAAATACGGTCATTTTTTCATTAAATAAAGTTATTTAAAAGTTTCATTATATTTTTTATTTTGTATTAATGTGATATATGAACAATAATATTTATAATAATATAATTAATTTCATTTGAATCATTTATTTTCATGATTTTTTTATAAGTTTATTTTTATTCTTAAAACCGTGGTTTTTTGCAAACTTTTTTTAAGTACAAAAATTTTATTGATTTTTATTAATTAAAATAAAAACTAGTAAGGAAATATTTCATTAAATTAATATATTATACATCTATTTATATGAAATTAAATTCATATAATGATAATTTATAGTCATAGAGTTAATATAAGATCATTTATTCCTTGAAAAAAAATTATTTCTTGAATACTTGTTTTTCGACATATTTTTCTGGTTTAATTTTTAAAAAAACATTTAACTTATGATATTTTAATTTGATAAAATGGTTTATAAAATTTTAATCATAAAAATTAATATTAGGTAGTAAATTTAAATTAAGTTTGGGCATAATGAATAGTAAAAATAGTAAAAAATAGTTACTATGGTGAAAAACTAAAATGGTAAAAGTGAGTAACCTTCGAGGTAAATGGAATAAAATGTTTAAAAAATATTTATTTTTTAATTTTGTAGATTTTTATTGAACGTATCACCCATAAATTCCAATATTTATCAATTTTTTAGGCACGTTTCTTGAGAGTGACCTTCCATTATTGAATAGTTTTGGGTATTTACAAAAATATCACTCACTCTCACTTGTAAAAGGAAACCTCCTCTCCTATCATTTATGCTCATCAAAATTCTTGTGGTTTATCCAAGCCCTACCAAAATACCATCCTTAATTCCCTCCCCATTTCTAATAGTCCCTCTTTTATTATAAATCCAATATAGTGGGAATTTTGTTTATAATCATAAAGAGGTAGTAAGAAGAAGAAGTATTATTCTTAACCAAGCATCTTTGTTTTATTTCTTTTTACACCTCCTTTAAATATTAATAAATCTTAATGATTTAATAAAATCAGTATCTCCAATATACTAAAATGATATTATGTTAATGTAATGACCTATATATATCTCATCTTATATCAAATAAAAAACAAAACCATCATTTGTGTGTATGGTAGAATACTGCCTTGTGAACTGATGAAATTTTTTTTCCATAATCACCTCTAATGGTTCTTCATGATTATGGATTTAATGTTTATATATGATATTAATTACATATTAATAATTATATAAAATTAATATATATTATACCTACTTAATTTTCCATTCGTTTAAAATTATAATTTCATTCATGTGTACAACAGACTACCTCTTCCTGAAGAAATGTTATTTTTTTATTACTACATCACATGGATGGTATAAATAAGTGTATTTAAATAAATAATATTATATTTATGATATTATTATAATTATATGATGATAAAATAACACTTACCTTATTTCCATCAAGATATTTGAAAAATGGAATCGTTACTCATACGTAAGTACGACCTACCGTCTCCATGATTATAATATAGTTCCTTTTTCATAACAATCATTCATTATTGGTTTCAAAAATATATTTGATGTATAAAATTTATAAATATTTCATGATTATTATTCTGGATATGATGGAATAATGTCTTATTTTACCAAATTCAACCTACCAAATTTATTTTGGTAACATGAACGAGTTAGTCAAAGTGAGTATCTCAAGAAGGGGTGAATTGAGTTCCCAATAATTTTTTATTCAAAATGGATTAAAATATATTCCCCTAATTAATATAAAAAATTCCCAATTAACTAAAATATAAAATCTTTATAAATTTCAATCTTTCAAAAAATTTCTCAAAAGATTGATTAAGTATCAGGTAAATAATATACAATATTAATTACTCCTTTGAAATCAATTTACTAAATTAAAATCTTATAAAAACAATAATTAAGGTTAACTATCAAAGTATTAATTTTTTTTATAGTTTAAAACAATTTTCAGTCTAAAATAATATATTCAAAAAAACCATACAAAACAAGTAGTTTAATTTTTAATATAATAGGTTCAGTCTCAAACTGATACTTAGTCCTCTACACTTGGTTAAAACCCTCTACCAATTAGTTTATATAAATAAAAAGTTTGATCCCTATCCTGAATCAAGTTTTACAATAGTATATCATTATCCAAACCACACAAGACATCTTCCACTGTTATCTATGGGAGTAAAAAAATATAACAGGTCACAAAGGACCTCTACCATAATTGTCATTGGAAAAGAGGTGTATTAATAGTTAAGAAGATATCTATGTATCTTTACAAGAGATAGTTTTTTTATATAAACAGAGTAACACACACACTTTTTGTAATTTAAAATAATATAGTAAAACTAATAAATTAAAATTATAAAGGGATAGAGATGCTTTGTTTGCTATATAGTACAAGTTATGACTCTTGATTTTGATTTAAAGTGTATCTCAAGTCAGGTTCTCATAAAAAATTTAGTATAATAGAGTTTTTTAAACACTTTTGTTCTTAACTATAAGAAAAAATTGGATGTTTTTTGTTCTTATGCTACCTTAGTTGATTGTATTTGTGTAATTTCTTACAATGTTCTATAGATCATTTTTTGTGTATAGCTTTCAATATGTTCATATTTTAGCACACCGCCTTTATGTGTATCACTTACACTATTTTCAAGATGGAGTCTACTTCTCTTTTTATCATCAGTAGTCATGAGTATCTATGTGAGCATCTAGATATTATGCATCCTCGTACTCTGGGATGGAAAATCCTTTAATGTATTTTATCAATCCATTAATAAATAATTGATAAAATAACACTCAACGTAAAATTAAATAAACTAGATATTATAAATAAAAAGGATAAGTTTTAGAAATAGTGGATGTGTGTCCCAGAATAGTAACAAGACTATAGCAGTGCCTTTTTAATGGTGTCTCTATGTAGTGGTGTCTATGTCTGGCGGTGAGACTTTGGAATGGTCTCACATTGCTTGCAGTGACTTGTACTCGAAGTGTGATATTTTATACTTATCCAAAATTTTATTTTGGTGGTGTCTTAGATGATAGTGAATCCTTTGATGGTAGGTCAAGATGGTAGTGAATCATACTTTAATAAATTTCTAATTCAATAATATGACATCCTTGATGGTGTCTTAATATGGTGGTGAGACTCTGTTGGATGTGCCTCATAATTTGTCAAAATTCAGTCTCAGCGACGACTTAGTTTGACGATGTCTCAACTTCAATGCTTATTCATACTTAGGAAAAATATCATCACCTATCTCAGATTGAAATATTATTATAGAAAACAAGAGACACATTAATATTATAATTAGAATGATTTTTTTATCATTTAAACAAGGAGGTCAATAGAACCAAATACCATCAAAAAGGTATGAAATGAACTTAATTGATTAAGTTAATAAATATAACATGGTGATAAATAAAATTAAATGAATAATAAAATTGAAAAATGTTCTTAAGAAATTAAATAATTAAAAAAAGTTTATTATTTAAGAAGATAAGCTATGTATGTTATGATTCAAACTCGAGGTAAAGGATTTCATAACCCAACTTCTTTCATTGGGTTAAATTACTTCTTCATTGTGTTTGATATGCTAATACGATGTGTAAAATAACCATTTATTATTTTATATTGTATTTACATATGTTTTATGTGTATTTACATTTGATACACATAATCAATTCATTGATTAATCCCCACTTCAACGGAATGATCTTTATAAGATATTTCATCTCAATTTTCACATTATTGAGAAATATTTGGTGTTGTGAACCTATTATGGGGTATATATAATGCCATTTTGATATTTTATATCATTAAACTAATTATATTCATGGTATTTAATGTTTCAATTAAAGTTATTTCTTTCATGGGGGTTATGATTCAAAAGTTACCAAAGCGGTAATGGTTTATGTTTCAATATCATTTTAATCAGGATTGTTTATGCTTGAATTTTCATTGAAGAAAATTATTTGATCATTTTCTAATAAACCCATTTTAGTTTCCTTATATTCTATTTATTCATGAAATATTCAAGTAATAGTACCGTTTTCCTCTCTTAGGTACTTAAAATTATTGAGAAAATATTTTTAATAATATCCAACCTAATTTCTCTTTTCGATCAAAAATGATTTTTCTTCCATATCTATATTTTCTTTAAAATGTATTAAATAATTATTTTTAATATCGTAAAATGATTTATTAAAGAAATTTTTACCCATGTTTTACTTTTTTAAAAATGGTTTTAATGTAATCTTCTTGTCTTTTCCGAAATAAGGTTCTTTTTTACTTTTTTACCGATAATGTGAAAGTAATTTTTATTTTAACATACTCAACATGAACAGAATATTATGACCATCATCATCACTCAATTATTTTAATCATCCTATATAAATTTCCATGTTTAATTTTAAAGAAAATATTTTCAATAATATTTTGTAAATTTATATATTTTGAATAAGTGGTTTCAAAGTGAAAAGGATATTTTCCACAAGAAATATTCCATGTAATCTATTAAATACATTTTCATCAATGAAAAAAAACCTTTTATGTTATTGATTGCTTCTAAATTTTGTATACTTCTCTCTCATATATATACCTAGATTATTCTCCCTTAAATTTATGGTTTAATACATACCTTATATTCATTTATCAAATATATTCATTAAAAATATTTCATTTGATTATGATATGATAAAATATTAAGCAACCCATTGAATTTCCATGGGCATTTCTTATATTATGCCTTATGATTGATTTCCTTTTTGTGGAATAATTAAATTGTTAACATTTTTTTATAGTTGCACGCAGATAGTTCTCCAATGAATTAGGTAAATATTTAGTCTCATTAACATCATGTATAGGATTAGGGAGTAAACTCAATCCATTATGGGACTTTCTCCACCATGTGATATTGTCAAGGTAGTTATCCTTGACTCATGTTTATGTTGTGTTATATGATACTGCCACATCTCTAATAATTTCATGATATTATGATACCATGTTCTTTATGTTATGATCCCATGTGATTACTATTGATCTTTCTATTTTATGATTCCATTTTTTACTTTTGAATCACAATTTATTCTTCCTTATCATGTTTATTCCATTACTAGACTTTTTTCTCACCCATTTTTTCTATGTATTCCCCAGGTTATCCCATACCTCTTTAGGAGCTCGAATGGATTCAGTATCTCACTAATGAGAATAAAAATAAATGTATTATGTTTTATTTTCTTTATATGTTTTAGGTACCTAGTCTTTCAAATATACTTTTCATCATGATCTTTGGGTTGTAATTAATGGGTTATTATGATAAAAATAATGTATTAATATATATAAAAGAATTGGGTTGCTATATTGAGTTTGGATATTTTTAATTACATTTTTTAATTTAGTATTTTGATTTTTTATATCATATTTGTGTCTATAATATCTATCATCCATCCAAATTATGATTTTTTTCATTATCCCTTATATATTTCCTTGATAATTAGAAGTTTTAAACATATGTTTTTTTTTGAATTATGGTCTAAGTTGTGGTGGAAAACCATGGGATCATCAAAATAATCATTTTTTCTTTACAATAGAGGTTATGATGATTATTATAGCCCTTAATATAATTATTTGAGAATGGTTCTCCACTATCATTCATTCTAGGACCATACCCCACAAATTTAAAATTTTCAATTAGATGAGATGTCATATAATAGTTTGGACAACAAGTCCTAGTGATCCAATATATTCCACAATGTTAGAATTGTTCTCTATGTGATTTTTCAATGATTTCATTAAATATATCTGCAACATAAGTAGTATTTTATTCCTTTTGTGTAAATTTATTCTCTTAGAAAATTTATGTTAATAATATTTAGTATGTGTGTTACAAATATGCTTGATTTCTTTAAATTTTTTAAGAAAATACACTCTATAATATTGGTCAACTAAATTTTTGTGGTACGGGGTAAGTCCATTATATAATATGACTATAAAGAAATTATAAGTGAATTTATGGTTTATAAAATTTCTAATTAGACCCTGAAATATATCCTAGGAATTATAGAAAATATCACTCTCATATTAAAAAAATCTAGTTATTTTATATTTTATTTTAGTGCTCATTCTTCTAGGGAAGAAATTCATGAGAAAATCATTCAATACCTAGTCCCATGTATCAAATATTTCCTCATAAAATTATTGGAACCAGGTTCTGGAATTTACCTTTAAATGGAATGAGAAAACCTTGAGTTTTAACTCTTCATTCTAACCTATAAGTGGTAGTTTTTCCACCACACTACTAAAATCTCTAACCAAGTCTAAAGAGTCTTCATTTTGAATTAAATTATATAATAGAAGCCTAAAAAGAGGGGATAATTTTATCTCATTGTCATAAGACCTATAAATTATCCAAATTCATGAAGTATTATAAGAAATTGTGGGAGTGTGTAACTCCCTAAATCCAAGTATCTCAGCTACTTTATTCCTAGGAAGAGGTGGAATAAATATTTTATTTTTATTTTCATAAACTTCTCTATGATCTTCCATTTTAGTTGTGTTTGCTTCCTTGATAGCTCTAATATATCAATTTATTTCTAAAAATAAATTCACTAGATTCTAAATTTTGGATATATTATTCACACACTAAAATAAGTCAGATGTTATTAGAAGGAACATAATAAATTTCAGGTTTTTAATATTGATTGATTTTTTTTATTTGGCTGCATGAGGAATTCCCTAGAAATGGTTTCAAATTTTGAAAGAAAGATATTTTACTAGATCAAATTATTTATTTTTATTTTTAATTAAACAAGTTTAATGGAAGTAGGGTTTAACCCATTTGGAAGGTGTGTAAAAAACCAAGAAAATATATAACTAAAAATAAGAAAACAAACAAAACAAGAGGTTAAGTGGTGTATAAACAAAGTGTGAGAAACTGTAATAAAATAAGAATCATGAATGAAAATGATAATAATGGGATAGATTTTAAGAATGAAACCCAAGGTAAAAGAAAATGATAAGGTAAGGGAAATTTTTTATTTCTGGTTGCTTAATTGATTCATTCTTAAAGAAATGTAAAATTATATTTCAAATATTCATGGAAGTCACTGAAACCATCTCTAAATGGTAAATTGTAAAGTGTGTGACTAGATGAATTAAATGATATTTTAACCTTCAAATTCATCATGTTAGAGAATAATTGAATATGGATTCGAGAGGATCAAGTTGTAATTTGATCTTGAAGAAAAATAATCAAGTAGAACAGAATAATAAAAACAATGCAAAAGAAAAACAAGACAAAAATATTATATCCCCTTCAAAATTTAGATGACAATCATTTTTTTATATCACACCATAATAATTTCATAATAAAAAACAAGAAAACAAGAATAATATGATTGGATTATTCTCTAATGATTTGGATCCAAAATCTTACCTATATATTCTCTTAGTAGTTCAAATTCTATATTTTATGGTTTATTCATTGACTGCCTTTCTAATTGTCTCTCATTTCTACCCTCTAGAATTCTATCTATTTGTATTATTGCACTGATTCCATTTTCTATGAGACAATTAAACTCCCCTAACCTATATTTAATCACTTTCAATACATAGAATTCCACTATTCACTTATCTTCTATATTAAATACCTACATGAAAGTTATGAACAGCACCTCCAACTAGTCTAATCCTCGACTTCACATTAACATCTTGTTCTTCAATTATATAAAACTAGTACTAAACCCTGCAACACAAACTCATTTCTAATATGGAACATCATTTGGTAAATTCAAAGAACATCTATCATGTACTAAAACATTAACTCAAGACCATAATATCCAAGAACATTGAGTATCCTCCATCTTCTTGAATTGGTCTTACATATTGAAATTACTCTCAAAATGAAGCTCTACTCTGAATGAGAAAAAAAATTGAAAATTGAATTTAGGTGATTATCCAAAATCACCCATCTATCCCATATGGATTCAATCCAAAACACATTTGGTAATCATGATCAATAAGTTTTTTTCATCTTCAAACTCAATATTTGAACTTCCTATTACCAAGTTCAAACTTTAGTCAATCGAATATTGAACAACACATCAGAATTCAAAGATATGTTTCTTTTCTTAAATATCTAATAGATATTCATATTCATAAATGGTTACACTTTCCTAGTAAAAATTCCTAAATTAGATTATCTTTTGTCCTTGATTATTATTTTCCTATTCAGTAAGGCTTGGTTTTCATTGTTGATAAGTCATGGATTATCAATTTTTCATCTAAATACTAATAAGAAAAGACTGAACCAGGATTGTCAAGACACATACTTTATTCAACCATAAAATCAGTTTCAAATGTGTCTCTAGTTTTTCTTATTTAAAATTTGGTCTTGATTAGGTTACTGCTTCTATTTCCCTTTGATGGAAATTAGAAATCTTGAGCTCTACATCACATGTATCGATGGCTTGAGATCATTCAATTTTCACTGTAAAGTAATAGTCATCCTTGAAATCTTCTTCAATGGAGCTCAATATTGAATCGTCGAATCCTAATCCAATCTCATCCTTTATTGGATTCAGGTATGTCGAGCTCAAGTGAATAATTTTCCCTTACTTTGATATCTACTTTAGTGGCCATTTGGATAATTCCCAAATGTAGAGGCTCTCTAGATTTGGCTACATGAATGACGGTGCTAAATATTCTGAAATGTGGCCGATCCTTTCAAAATCCACTACATGAATCTGAAAAAAAAAATTAAATACAAGGTTTCCCCCTAGGAATTTCCTTATGTAAATACCACTTTCCTTTGGGTACATGAATACAACTTTTAATTTTAGCTACAACACTGGAGATTAATTTTGGCTACATGGATAAAGCATAAATATTCTCCCACATAGTTAATCTACTACGTAGCCAATTAAGTACATAGAATTAGACTCAGTGAAAAATAATCCATTAAAAGTATAAAATTATACTTAAAAGTGAAAAATGCCCAGAATTAATATTTCAATTAAAACATAATAAAATAAACTATAAAAATAAATTCAAATATTAAATTTCAAAAATAAAAACATGGTACATAAAATTTATCATTAGAAACTATGAAATCTTATTCTTAAAAGCATAAAAAATTCATAATGAATAAAAAATTTCCATTCAACTTCAATATTTAGAAAATCATCCATAAACTGAAAGAGCTACAAATTTATGTCTATAAAAACCAAAACAAAATATTCAATAATTAAAATGAATATTTTAATATTAAAACACACTATTTAAATAAAAATATGTGTAAATTATGTATCAAATTAGAGCCATGTCAAATTTTCCCACACATAATCCATTTTTATAATCAAGCAATCATAAATCGAATTTAATGAAAAAAAAATATATCCTTAAACTATGGAACTATTATTCCACGTAGATATCAGGATTTCATAAATGTTTTCTTCCATATACTCTCTCAAATAGTAAAACTTTTTCTCACTTAAAATAAAAATATTTGGTGAAAAGTTAGTTACTATGTTACAATGATGATTGAAATTGAAAATTTTGAAAATAATTAAACAGAATCCATTTTTCATCCAACTAAAAGTCAAAATTGTTATTTACCTTCAAGAGAACATACACATATAATTAAAAGTGTAATAATTAGACAATTGTTTTAATGTGAAAATTAATAATTAATAAGAAATTATAAATAACTAATCAGAAAAATTAAATTATTAAATAATGAAAAGATAAAGGAAAAGAAGTTCAACTTGTACTAGGATTTTCATTTCATATTCCATTTAGATGAAAAACTTATGAGTTTAATTATAATCAATATATTAAATTTGAATAAAAAATGTAATACACTCTCTCAAATTTGTAACCAATAGAAAGTGATTTCAAGAAAGAAATGAAATAGATGTACCTAATGAAATACATAGAGAAAAGAATTTATCCCAACCAAAGTCCATAAAATATCCTTCAAGATAATAAAAAAATTTCTACCATTGAGTGTGAAAACTGAACCTTAAATACAATCATTTACTTAAAATTTAAGGTATAATCTAATGTTTTTTATAATCATATGTTTTTTACCAAAAAATAGACCCATCATCACCCTTAAAACTCATCACTTTACCTAATACTAAACACTAATACTAAAACAACATTTAAATGATTTAGATCAAACATATTTTGAAATTCCAAAGTTTTACAATGATAAAGGGTCATATGAAAGTTTAATGTTCACAATTTCAATATAAAAAAATAGAAAGAAGTTATCGGAAAGTATAATATTGTAGAAATTAGTTATTTTATGATGGATTTATTTCACATTCAATAATTTAAAAGAAAACTATTCTCAAAATTTGTTAGTTCAAAAATATATTCAAGGAAATACATAAAAAATAATGTTTTAATACAATATTAGCATAAAAAGGATAAGTATTTAGCATAAGTGATAAGAATATTTGAGACAACACATTAAATTATTTTCACCTAGAATAGAATAGAGATAACCAAAATTTATTAAAATCAAAAGAATGGAAAAATAATAGATCCTAAATAACATTTATTATAATTAAAAATAAAAATCACACTCATCTATTTTATCAACAACACATAAAATTATTTTCACCAAGAATAGAATAGAGATAACTGGAGTTTAACAAAATCAAAATAATGGAAAAATAATCGATCCAAAATAACATTTATTCTTATTAAAAATAAAAAAACATAATAAATACCATGGGTTAACTCCCATAAAGCATTGAGTTTAGAGTCTTTTGTTATAATTAGAGACAAATCACTCTTTTAACATAGATATTGTAGGAAATACCTTCAGATAACCTTAAAATAATGCTTTATCTACTAACCATTAACTGAAAATGGTATTTTATCTTCTCCAATCAGACCCACAACTCTATTATCCAAAACTCTAAGGATGTTAAAGGGTCCAAACCACTTGGTTTTAAGTTTTCCATAGAATAGCTTTAGTCTATAATTTAATAATGAGACCTTATATCCTACCTTAATGTGTCTATTTTAAATGATTGAGTCATGAGGGTCCTTTTTTCTTTCCTTTTGAATTATATCATGTTTATAGGGATCTCTCTTTATTTCATCTATTTCACTCATCTCACATAATCTACATTCTATTATAGATTTATGGTCAAAGTTTAATGACTTAACAACCTAATATGACTTATACTAAATCTCCATATGAAATTTCTATGATTTATAAAAAATAATCCTATAAGGATACATTCCAATGGGTGTTTTAAATTTTATTATACAGGCCCATAAGACTTCAACCAATTTCATAGACCAATATTTCTTTGATATAGTCACAAACTACTCAAAAATATGCTTTAACTCTTTATTTTAGATTTCATCTTGTCCACCTGATTGGGGATGATATGTTATTTCTATTCATTTCCCAAAACCATACTTTTCCATTAAATACTTGAACATAAATTTCTAAAATTGGGTCCCATTTTTGGTTATAAAGGTTTTGGGAACACCAAATCTTGAGAAAATGTTATTCTTAATGAATCTTAAAACACTATTTTCTTTATTATTTTGTAATTCCACTACCTCTATCCATTTGGAATCATAATTAATGGCTACAAAAATATATTCATTTCCATTATAATATGGAAAGGTTACCATAAAATTTATCCTCCACACAATAAAATTCTAGCCTCTAAAATTACCTTTTGGGTTATCTCTTATTTACTTCTAACATTTTACATTATTTTTCACTTATCACACCCTATAAAAAGAATTCTAGAATCCTTAAAAATATTATGTCGATAAAAAAATCTTTAATAACCTTTCGGAAAGTCTTCTCTCCCCCATGTTTTTCTCCACAAATGAAAGAATGATAACTTTCTAAAATGGGTATAACCTCTTCTTCAGGATCACACCTTCTCAATATTTCATCGGTATATCTCCAAAATAATAATATTTTATACCAAAAGTAATAATTAGGGTCTAAAATAAATTTTTACCTCTATTTTTTTGAGATATCACTATTCATGATTCATATAGTTAAAAAAATCACAAAATAAACATATTGAGGATATTTTCTAGTGGAGATATCAAGCAGTTTTTCATATAGAAATGAGGAATTAATCTATTTAGGGTCATAATTTTGAGTATGGGATATCCTAGAAAGGTTTTCAGAAACAATGTTTTCATCCTATTTTATTTCCCTTATTTCTAAGTCAAATTATTGTAACAAAAGGATCCATCTCATGATTCTTAGAATAACCTCTTTATATTACAGAAGATATTTGAGAGCCACATGGTCAAAAAAACATTATACCCTTAGACCTAATCAAATATTCTCTAAATTTTTCACAAGATAATATAAAATCTAGAAATTATTTCTCTATTATAGTGAAATTTTTTTGAGAATCATTTAGAAACCAAATAGAATTATATACCATATATTGCATTTTTTTCTCTTCCACAAAACAACCAATGTGACAATATCTATAGCACCACACATAACCTCAAAAGGGAGTTTCTAATATGAAGTAGTTATTATGGGTGAATATTTCATTCTTTCCTTAATAATATTGAAGAATTACAAGTACTTTTCAAAAAAAAAATGAAGGCTTTTTTCTTTAACCAAAGTGAAAAAAGAGTATTTTTGATATTTTTTAAGTCCTTAATAAATATTCAATAAAATCTATAATGTCCCAAAAAAATTAATTAATTTCACATTTTTCATAGGGGATTTCTTTTTAATAAGCATGATTTTAGCATTATAAACTTATATTCTTCTCTTTGATACCTTTTAGCTAAGAAAAAACCCCTCAATGATAATAAATTACGATTTTCCCCAATTAATAACAAGTTTTTTCTCTTAGAACTTTTGAAAAACAAATTCCAAATTGAGTAAATAGATTTTAAATATATTACCAATGATTTAAAAGTCATCTAAAAATAACTCAATTATTCTCTACGTCATAATTGAAAAAATATTAATCAATGACCTTTGAAAGTCTGTTAAAGTTCCATACAAGACAAAGGGTATTTTATTATAGGAAATTTTTATAAATGGGTATGTGAAGGTAGTTTTTTCTTAATATTTTAGATTAATTGTAATTTGTTTATAACAATAATAACATTTAGGAAACAAAATAATTTTTTTGGCCTAAAATCACAAAAATTTGATTGAATAATGTCTTGGGAATATAATAATTTCAAGTGGATAAATTAAGTTTCATGAAGTCTATGAATACCCTATTTTTGGTAACTATCCTTTCATGTATTTTCTTAATATTTTCATTGGTAATAACTAAAACATCATCCTTCTTTGGAAACACTTATACAATAATAACCCAAGGGTTGTCTAAAATTGGGTAAAATTTTACAGCATCTAATTACTTTATTAATTCACCCCTAATGACTTATTTAATATTGGGATTGATCCTCCTTTAGATCTCAACCCTTGGTTAGTGATAAAGATCTATTAGGGTCATATATATCTCATATGATGTATTTATTGCTCTGATGTTAGTAATAGACCAATATATAGTATTTTTAAACCTATTCATATCATCTACTAGTTTTTCCTCTTATGTGGTGTCTAGATTATATGAAATGATAACATCAAGTAAAAATTCTCACCTAAAAATAATTATTTAAGGTGATATTGAAAAGGTTTGAGCCCTAAAACAAGTATCTTTTGATTGGGGTATAATTTTAGGTTTATGAGGCCCAAAGTCTTCAATATATCTCTTAAATAAATTCATATATATTCCTCTTCTTCATCACTTCTATCCTAAAAAAAATCTCTTAATACATAGATTATTGTAATGGTTTGAAAAAACTTTCTTTGGAAAATTTATCAAGGTGTTTCAAAAAATATCCCTCATACTCATCCAATGGTTCTTCTTCTTTACTAAAACTGATTCCCAAGAATTTTTCATCTAAAAATGTTTGATTATTGATCTCTTAAAAAATCCTATAAAATTAGTCCTCCTCCTAATCAAATATTGCCTCATGTTCTAGAAATGTGTTTTATTTTTTAGGATATTGAATATTTGAAAATAAACTAAACTCTTCTTTTTATTCACACAAATTTAATATTAATATTCCATTAAAAACATATAAAATAGCTTCATTGGTGGCTAAGAAATTCCAAACAGGGATGATAGGTACTTCTTTGTTACACTCCATATCTAAAATTAATAAATTAGTAGGGAGATATAGCTTTCCAGCTCTAATAAAAAATTGATCCACTCTCCCAATTGGGTGAGTGATGGATTGGTAAACTAACTAAAGTTAAACTTAAGTGGGTTTTAATTACACCAATATCAAGTGTTGAACCACTGAAAAATGGATAAGTTTAATGCCATCACTAAGGTCATGAAAATAGTTAATAAGATGACTACCACCAAACGTTCATGGAATGAAAAAGCTTAATAGGACTTTGAGTTTATGAGGAAACCTATTCTAAAGGACAGCACTACACTCCTTTATTAAATCATACATAAATTATTATTACAAGGTCTTTTATGTGAAATTATTTTTTCAAATACTTTAATTTGATTGGATTTGAACCAAGGTTTCATGTAATGGAATATTTATCTGATGTTTCTTAAATAACTAATGAAATTTTTCCAATTTTCGTTCTTGATTTATAATCTTTATTATATATGGAAATGGGATTTTTGGGGAACATTTTTAAAACAATTGGTTTTTCTTCAAGTTTGTCTTCAAGATTTTCCTTCTCCTTATTTTCCTTATTGTTTGGCTCTTTTTCAATTTATTTTTCTAGATGAATAGTAGTTTTTTAGTCATTTTTGTTAAATATATCCAGAATTCCATTTTATTCATTTTTACATATATTTCTTTCCAATTTATTCCATATTTTTAGTTTCATAATTCATAGGGTGATTTCAAGTTTCCTCATGATTTTTCAAACTGCTTTTGGTAGTAACAACCATTATATTTCCAATAGGATTCACCTCTATTATAATCGAATGTTTCCATTTTTCCCTAACTCCTAGTTTTCTATCCATTTGACTAATTTTATTGTGGATATTATTCATTTCATTTTTGAAGTTAGTTCCTTGAGTTTCCATTTAAAATTTTTGTCTATCTTGTTAAGCATCCATACTACTTATTATTTGTTGTAATAACCCCTCTACATTTCCTTCAAAATTGGAAGTTTTAGCCATAATATAACACCCAAATATTTTAAAGTATATATACTCTTAAATAATTCAATTAATTTTATAGTTTATATTGGACAGAAAATTATTTTTTATAGTATAAATCATATAAAGTCACATGTATAACACAAAACAAACATTATAAATGAATAATGAATGAAATAAGAGGATTTTTCTAGAAATTAAAGAACATATACATACGAAATGGTAAAAAGACCATTAGAATAGTAATATGACCCTTAGGAATATTAATTCGAATAGTAGAATAGAAACCTTTAATATTAAAGAATAAATAATTTAGGCATCTTATAAATTAAAAAATTATATAAGTAAAAAAATATTTCGAAAATGATAAATTAAGTGTTGGTATTTTTATAAAACATGAATGTTTATTTAGAGTTTTATCATTAATATAATGATATAAAAGAAAATTTATTTTCATAAAATATAATAATAAATTTTTTTTGTCTTATGACTATAAGATAATTTTATGATGCCTTAATTAATTTTTCAAAGTGTTATAAAATCAGTTATAATTTTAAAATTGGTATTTTTGAGTAAATGATGATTTTAATTAAAAATTAAATTTAACATATTTAGAAAATTAATTTCACAAAATTGAGTTAATTTTTCAATTCTACACATTAAAAAAATCGTTAGGATTAAATTTTTTTATTTTTCTAAAATAGTTGAATTTTTGGTGAATAGTGAAATTCAGTAATTTACGGTATAAGCTAAATACATGAATTAATGAGTCCTAGATGATGTATGGATGATGTAATCCCATATTCTCTAACTAAAATTAATTATTTTAATATAGTTAGTTATAATGATCAAACTATTCATAGTCTTGAGGCAAAATAATAAACTAATGAATTAAATAATGACAAAACACTAATCTCTTCCACTATAAATACCACCCTCACCGCCTCTTCTACTCACACCTCTTAAGCCTTTAATGTTGTAAAATTACTTCCTAATTCTCTTCACAAGTCTATTACCCATGGCCAATATCCTTTTCTCTCACCAAAAGACCAATCCCAGACCCCTTATGGAGGTTTCCAAGGAGAAGAAATTCAAGAGGTAAAATCCTCTTTCATTTTCCTTTATGTTCTTTTCAACTTTATTTCTTTTCTTAAACATACCTCACATACTCCATAAAAACATTAATGATAGGTAAAATATATTATATATACTTTAATTCTATTTTTTAGTGTAAAATCCATCATCAATCTCCTTATCCTCTCCCTTTTATTTTAAAAATGATAATATCATCCGTGATGTGCCGATTTACCGCCCTTGTGGATGATGCATTTTTTTACATTACCAACTTAAAGTCTTGTAAAAAATCATTATTACAGTTAAATTATATTTTATTATACATATTTTAAGTCATATAATTTTCTAAATCTAATAAATATACATATTATTAATTAATAAAACAAAACTAGTTCGTGATAATCGAAAATTCACCAACGTAAACTAACGTTCATCATTGACGTTTTATCTAATGAATCATACTCATATCTGTAAAAAAAATATATAACCATTTAATATTATTTTAGTTCATTAATAACATATAATTTCAATTCTAGAGAACTAATCCCATTTTACATGAACTTCCATAAAGGTATACAAGAGAACCAATCATGAAATCCAAGGAAACAAACACTCTTGAGCGACAATGTTGAATATTATAACTCATAAAAAGGACATAAATGAACTTAATAAAATCATAATGAATCAAATAAATTTTTAATAGGTTCTGAATTAAATTATTAATGAATCTAATTTCATTATCCATGACATTTATTGCAAGTGTAGAACACTTTTGGACATAAGGTAGGGGATTCTCCCTGAACCTCTATTTTTCATTTGGGTTATTCTTTCTTTATCTTTACCCAAATATAATTATTAATTATTTTTATTTACTCCTCCTACATTTTGTGTGTATGTTATAAACATATTTTTCTATCTCAATTATTCTTCCTTGGATGGGGAAATTCATGTTTTATAAAGTTACTTTTTCAATTCCTCTCAAAAAGCATGCCTGATTTAAGGGAACTTTCCAATTTCTTACACGTTTTCAAGTAAACTCCATGATATTTTTTAATCCACAAAATAATTTTTTAAAATCAATCTTATTATCATGAAAAAATATCTTTTTTCATTTCTTTTTTTATGATATAAATTATGCCTTTTCCCACTTTAAAGACTTTTATATTTTTTCCCTTTAATCAAACTAAAGATATTTTTTCTAATGTTTTTAAAAACTATGTTTTCATGTCTTCACTTCAGTTGGATATAATTTATCATGATGTGAGCCAATTTTACCTTATAAATGTTTTTTTATGATTTAAATCCATTCTTTCATGGAAACTATTATTATATTCCCTTTGACCACTTATTCATTGTGTGTAGTGTATGTATATTTCCCTTTTATTTACGATCATCAATCATTATATATCTATATTCCTTTTATCATGGATATGATTATTATATTAGTTTTATATCATTTTTATATACAGTGTTTCTATTGAATTTAATATTTGTATGAATAATTTTTTGGACTTGTAGTGATTGGTGGGACCCAGTTATAAATAGCCCCTCGATGCATCGATAAGTCTAATGAGCCAAAATAGTTGGGGGCAAACCCTTCATGTTTGTTCCCAAATAGAATCAGATTGGTTGTTACATATAGACTTAAACCTTCTTGATGGTATAATAGTTCATGTTCCAGATATTCGATTTCTAATAAATAATCATTTTCATCATGAAATATTCAATTATTACATTCCATGAGGTTTTCACTATGAAAAAATATATGGATATATTTTCATTATCATGGTATTGATGGAATATGTTTTTCAAATTACTAACCTTTCCATGATATATATTCCTTATTTACTTTACTTCATTTTTTATTGTCTCATATAACCCTTACTGAGCATTTGATCTCACCCATTTATTTTTTTCCTTCACAAGGTTGTGAAGATTAAATCTTTCAATAAGTGATAAGAAGTAGTTTATTTTATTTTGTTATATTTAATTACCAATGTAATAAGGGAACCATTTATATTTATAGTTCTTCAAGACTACTAAATCTATTTATCCTTGGTGATGTAATCTCTTATATCTATGACATTATAATAAATGACCACTGAATCGAGGCTATTGGGGTTGGCGTTGTTATAGTTGGTATTGGAGAAATTTTAGTAGAAACATTGGGAACTAGATTTTAAGTAAACATGATAATTATAATAATTATTTATAGTTAATTCTTGGCTCAATAATCTGGATAATTAGGAGCTAACTTACTGTGTGAAATTATTTAGTAATGGAACCTAATGGAAGGAAAGGAATCAATACCCTCAGACAATGTAGGGATTTACTTACTGATAAAGTCAACATAGTAAGTGCTAGAGTTGAGAAGATTATGTTTTTCTGAAATTATCTCCATGGAATGGTGTCTTAAGGTTTGGTGAGAATGGGAAATTGAGCCCTAGGTACATCGGACCAATTGAAATTCTTGAAATAATTGGAGTTGTAGTGCACTGATTGGCACTTCCGCTAAGTCTCTCTAAAGATCATGATGTGTTCCACATATCATTATTAAAGATGTAAATGTCAGACCCAAAGCATGTACTCACCTATTAAGAAATAGAACTGGAACCTTATTTGTTTTACTGTGAAGAGCCTATTGATATTCTTGACACAAGAGAGTACGTATTGAGAAATCAAACAACTTGACTTGTAATGGTTATTTGGAGAAACCATAAAATGGAAGATGAAATGTGGTAACCAAAGGATGTTATGAATAAGAACCACCCACATTTGTTTAGAGGGAAATATTCATGAAAAATTTTGAGGATTAAATTTTGAAAGGATGGATGAATATAACACCTCAAGATTTTATTGTATATATACTCTTCAATAAATTCAATTCATTCTATAGTTTATATTACACATAAAATTATTTAATATAGTATAAATCATATAAATTCACATAGTGAACACAAAACACACAAATTAAATGAAGAATGAATAAAAAAGAGGCTTGTTCTAGAAATTAAGGAACATATACCAAGGAAATAGTAACTTGGCCTTTTGAATAATAATATGACCCTTAAGAATAGTAATTAATCCAATAGAATAGTAACCCCTCCTATGAAATAATAAATAATTTAGTAATCTTATAAATGAAAATATGATATAAATATATCATAGTATAAGTAAATAATTATTTAGAATATGATAAATTAAGTGTTGGTATTTTATAAAACCTAAATGTTTATTTATAATTTTATAACTAATAAATTATTTAAAATAAAATTTATTCTCATAAAAAAGAATCATAAATTAAAATTATTTTTTCTTATGATTATAATATAATTTTATTAGACCTTAGTTAATTTTTCAAAGTGTTATAAAATCAATTATAATTTGAAAATTAGTATTTTTTGAGTAAATGATGCTTTTAATTAAAAATTAAATTTATAATATTTAGAAAATTATTTAAATAAAATGGAGTTCATTTTTTAATTCAAAACATTTAAAATATGGTTAGGGTGATTTTTTGGGATTTTACTAAAATACTTAAATTTTTTGTCAATATTGAAATACAGTAATTTATGATATAAGATAAATACATGAATTAATGAGTGATAGATGATGTATGGATGATGTAAGCCCATAATATAAAAATACCATTCATTATTTTAACATATTTATTGATAATTTTAAAACTATTCATAGTATTGATGAAAATTAATGACCTAATGAATAAAATAATGATAAAACACTCCTCTCCTCCACTATAAATACCCCCCCCCCCACCTCTTCTCCGCACACATCATAAGCCATTAATATTATTCAATTCATACCCAATACTCTTACCAAGTCCCTTACCCATGTACAAGATCCTTTGGTATCACCAAAATATCAATCCCAATCTCCTTAAGGAGGTTCTCAAGGAGAAGAGATTTAAGAGATAAAATCCTCTTTCATTTTCCTTTATTTTCTTTTCAATTTCATTTATTTTCTTATAATTAGCTACCCTCCTCTATTGAAACAGTCATTATAACTAAATTATATTATATATATTGTAATTTTATTGTGTTAATGAAAAATCGATCATTAATCCCCTTATCCTCTTCCTTTTATTCTAATCCATGATGTGTCGATTTACCACTATCGTGGAGGATGCATTTTCATTTTCCATTACCGCCTCCAAGGATGGTCATAAAACCATTATTATGGTTAAATAAGATTTTATTATACATATCATAATTCATATAATGTTCTGAAACTGGTATATATGCATAATATTAATTCATAAAACAATAATAGATCATGATAATCAAAAATTCACCAAAATAATATAACTTAAATCATTAACATCTTATCTATTGAATCAATATAATATTTGAAAAAAAAATGATATATAATACCATTTAATCTTATTCAATTTTATTAATAACATGTTATTTCAATTTTTAATTATTAATCCCATTTTATATAAACTTTCATACATGTATACAAGTGAATCAATCACGGAAACCAAGGAAATGAACACTCCCAAACGGCAAAGTTGAATCCTATAACTAATAAAAAAGGTCATAAATGAACTTCATAAAATTATAATGAATAAAATAAGTATTTAATAGGTTCTTAGTTAAATTATTAATTAATCAAATTTCATTATCTAGGACAATAAATGTAGGTTCATAACACTTTTGGAAATAAGGTAGGGGATTCTCCTCGAACCACTATTTTTCATACAGGTTGTGATTTCTTTATCTTTACCCAAAATTAATTATTAATTATTCATATATACTCATCATAAATTATTTTTTTGTGTTCCAAACATATTTTCCTACCTCATTTTTTCTTCCTTTTATGGGTAAATTCATGTTTTATAATGTTCCTTTTTCAATTCTTCCCGATAAGAAAGCTCGATTTAAGCAAAGATTCCAATTTCTTACCCATTTTCAAATATACTCCATAATTGTTTTCTATCACCAAATATTTTTATAAAATATCTATTATTATCATGAAAAAATATATTTTTTCTTTTTGGTTTTATGATAACAATTATTCATTTTCCCTCTTTAGAGACTCTTTTATGTTTCCCCTTTAATAGGACTAAAGAGACTCTTTTCTAATGTTTCTTAAAAACTCATTTTACATGTTTTCGCTTCATTTGGACATAATTTATCATGATACAAGCCTATTTTCAATTATTAATGTAGAAGTCTGATTTAAAACCATTCTTTCATGGAAAATTTTATGATATTCCCTTTGATCACATATTTCTTGTGTGTGGGGTATCTATATTTCCCTTTTATTGGTAATCATCATTCAATAAATATCCATATTTTTTATATCATGGATATTTTTATTATGTTAGTTGTATAAAAAATTTTCATATGGTTTTGTTATGTAATTTAATCTATGTATGAATAATTCTTTGTACCTTTATTGATGGGTGGATCCTGGTTATAGATAGTGCCTCGATGAATCGATATGTCTCATGAGACAAAACGTTTGGTGATAAAACCTTCGTGTTTGTTTCCAAAAAAGAATTAGATTGGTTTTTAACCATATAACTAAACAATATTGAGAGTATAATGGTTCATGTTTCAGATTCATTATGTCTAATAAATAATCATTTTCTTTATTCAGTATTTAGTTATTACATTCCATGAGGTTTTCACTATGACAAAATCTATGGTTGAATTTTCATTCTCAGTGTATTATTGGCATTGTTTTTTAGACTATTTACCTTGCCATAATTTTTGTGTCTTATTGACTTTTATTCATTTATTATTGTCTCATATAACCCTTATTGAGCGTTTGATCTCACCCTTTGATTTTTTTTCCTTCCCTAGGTTGTGAAGAAGAAATATTTGAATAAGTGACCATAATTAGTTTATTGTCTTTTATTTTGTTTAATTACCAATGAAATAAGGGAACCATGTTTGTATCTAATTCTTCAAGACTACTAAAATGATTTATCCTTGGCGATGTGATCTTTTGTATCTATGTCATTGTAATAAAATTACCATCAAATCTGGTCTACTGGGGTCGGGGTTATTCTACCTAAGTTGGTTTTAGAATTTTGGTCTAGGTTGTGGTGGAAAATCAGTGGTGGGTATAAAGACTCGTTATTCCTTCTAAGTGAGGTTTGGATGATTCCTATATCCATTATAAAAAAAATTAGAATTGATCACCACTAGCTTGAATTCTAGAACTATAACCATTAATGTTAACATTTTTAGTAGGATGATATGGTGTATCAATGATTTTATAGCAAGTACCAGTGTTTCCGTACATTCCATGTAACGATCCCTAGTCAGATAACCTTTTAACCCACTATGGATTAAGCCTGTAAGAGCTCATTCTTGTATCATTCATGGCTTGTCTAAACATGAATTGTGTTAGGTAGTGTTCCGTACCCTATAGAAATTTTACTTTTCCTCCCCTACACCTTGAACCTGTGACCTTAGGCATAATATCCAACCAAGAACCACTAAGAGTATCATTAGGCCATTGACTCAATGGTATTATTAGCACTTCTTGGTTGGATTTTATGCATGAGTTCACAGGTTCAAGATGCAGGGGAGGAGAATTAAAGTTCTTGTAGGATAAGGGATAGTACCTTCCATGTGTCTCATGTAGATGGGTCCTAGCTGATACTCATATGGGGTCCTATAGACAAGGGTTGTATGTGGTTAAAAATTTATCCAAGCGAGGATGAATAAATTAAAAGGTATCATTTTATGTATAAATCCTCATTCAACTAACTTTTTAACCACCTAAGGCCCTATTCTATGGGATCTCATACAAGTATTGGACATGACTAGTATAAACGTCACACGTGGTAGGTAATATCCCCTGCTATATGAGGTTTTATTCCACCTCACCTGTAGATCAAACATGTGACCTCTTTCGTAATAGTAAATTAAAAAGATCTATAAGTACCCCTTATTTGGTACTTATAGAACTTCCTATTCACTATTTTACCAGAGGTCATGGGTTCTAGTTATGGGGGAGGTGCAATTAAAATTTATATAGGGAAGGGGGAAGTACCAATTATAATATCCTCAATTTTTAAATGATAATAAAACCCTATTTATGTAATTTATAAGTATTATTAATTGAAAATTTAATATTTTATTGAAAAATTCATTACTTTAGTTTTATGGATTTACCTACATTTAAACACCAGTTCATGTAATGAATCTTTTATATTTATTCAAAACCTTTTAATATTTTATGAAATATTTTCAAAGTTATGCACGTAATAAGCATGGGAATCCTAATACAATAGAGCCTTAGTATTGATATAACAAAAATATTAAATATATTATATCACACGCACATATTTTATCTAGAATAATGAAATATATCCTGAATCATGTTTTGAATGGGAAATCCAAGAATTCTATTAAATCTAAAATGTGGTTTTTAAACTAGGCGCAACATAACCTTTGTGTGTGGGGGTTTTTGGTTTGACCGCATGCCCGTGTGTAATGGTAATTTTTTTATATAATAATCTCATATCTTCTAACTTGTTAACCACTGACAAACCAAGTTTTTAGGATCTCATACCAGTATCATCCATGAATTGTTAACACATGACATGTAGTAGGTACTGACCCCAGGAAAATGGGGTTTTATTCCGCCTCCCCTACTACTAAAACTCATGACCACAAGAACAAAATCCAACCAATAAGTGCTATGAGTATCACTCGGACATTGGATTAGTGGTACTCATAGGGATTCTTAGTTGGCTATTATGTTGTAGGGCACAGGTTTGAGCTATGGGGGAGGCTAAATAAAACCTTGTATGGAAAGGGACGGGACCTTCCATATGTCATGTGTAAACAGACGTGCTTGATACTGGTATGGTCTCTTACAGGCTTGGGCCAAAGGTGGTTACTTATTTAGATGATTGGGGATCATTACATATAAAAGGTTCATTTTATATAATGATCCCCAGTTGGCTAACTTTTTAACCAGCTATATCCCAAGTCCAGAGGATCCGATAACGATATCCTCCATGGATTATCTACACATGACATGTGGGGGGCACTTTCTCTTACCATATGGGGTTTTATTTCTCCTACCATGTAGCTCAAACCCATGACCTAGGGAATTGTATCCAATTAGGAAGTGATATGAGTACCACTAGTCCATTGGATAAGTGTTACTCATAGTGCTTACCAATTATATATTATCCCAGCACTTATCCAATAGACTAGTGGTACTCATAGCACTTCCTGGATAGATACTATTCTAGGGATCAAGGGTCTAAGCTACATGGGAGGTGAAATAAAAACCCAATATGGTAGGGGAAAGTACCTTCCACATGTGATGTGTAGATGGGTTATTCCCAATATCAGTATGGCCTCCTATGAACATGGATCGTAGGTAGTTAAAAAGTTAGCTGACCATGGTTCATTACATGCCACAATGTAGTCATTGTTCTATAATTTCTTTTTCCAATATTTCATTAAATATTCTAGTAACTTAAGTATTATTTTTTCATTTATATAGATAGTTATTATCCTATAACATTTATAATGAGAATTATGAGTAAGTTTGTTAAAAATATTCTATTTTTCTTCATCTATTTTTTTAAAAAATACCCTCCAAAATATTTCTCAACTAAAGTTTGGTGGTATGGGGTGATTCCATTATAAAATATTTCCATAAGGAATCCATAAGTGAATTGATTCTTTGTACAGTACATAATTAGACCCATAACATCATCTTATTATTTTTAGAAATTCTCACTCTCATCTTAAACAAAAATGGTTATTTTATATCTAATTTTGGTGGTCATTATTCTAGGGTATAACTTTCTATAAAAAATAATTGAAGACTTATTCACATGTGTCAAAAATTTACTCATATAATTATTAAAACAAGGTTCTATAATTTCCCTTTAAAAATAATGGGAACACCCTAAGTTTCAACTCCTCCTCACTCAGCATTTTAAGTGGAAATTATTTCACCACACTATAAAATTGTCTAATAAAGTCTAAAGATTATTCATTAGGAATCTCATTGTATGATGAAATCATGGAAATATGGGACAGTTTTATCTTAGAGTTTTTAGACCAAACAGTTAGCATAATTTAGGAAGAATTGCTATAAACTTTGGGAATCTGGAACTTCCTAAGTTTAGGTATCTCAGTTACTTTATTAATTGGAAGCTATGGAATGAAATTTTCATTTTCATGTTCTTTTTTTATTTAGGATATTTTATTTCAATTATATTTCCTTACTTGATAGCACTAAGACGTTTTTTGATTTTTGGAAAGAAAGGCTCTAGATTCTTAGTTCTAAATATAGTGTTCATAAAAAAACAAATTTTAGAAGTTCTCAAAGGGAACATAATAATTTTTTTTAAATTTTTGAAAACATTGATTGATTTTATAGATATAAATGTGAATATTTTTATTTTTCTTGTTCTCGTTAATCATTCCCAAAAAACAGTTCCAAAATTTGATGAAAGGTCATTATAATTGAACAAATTCTTTTTTTTTATACCTTCCTAAACTAGTCTAGTAGAAGTAGGTTCAAACCCCCAAGGAGTGTGTGTGAAGAACCAAGAAAATAAATAAATAAAAATAAGAAAATAACTAATAAGGAGGTGTATAGATGTATAAAAAAGTTGCAAAAGTATTAATCAAAGAAAAATAAATAATGAAACTGATATGAATTGGACATATTTTAAGTAGTAAGACCAAGATAAATGAAATTTAGAATGTAAGGTAAATTTTTATTTATAATTTTTTAATTGATTCATTATTAAAGATATGTAAATTTAGATTACAAATATTCATGGAAGTAACTAAAACCATCTATCAATGGTAAAGTTATTGACTTTATAAATTCAATGATCTTTCAACCTTCAAATTCATCAAATTATAAAAAAATTGAATATGGATTTTAAAATATAAAGTTTTCACTTGATATTAAAGTAAAAAAAAAAAGTAGTATATGAGAAGAATAAAAATTAAGTTATGATATAAACAACTAAAAAAAACATATTTCCCCTTCTAAATTTATCTAACAATCATTTTTTCTCAACACACCGTTAAAATTCTATAACATAAACCTAAGAAAATAAGTGAAATATGAGTGGAGTCTTCTATAATGATTTAACTCCAAACATCAATATCTATCTTATATCACTGTTGTGATTTCTTGATTTCTAATGTATTAACCAATAATCTTTCAAATGTTCTATCATATCTCACCCTCTATAATTCTATCTATTTTTATTGTTGTGGTACTCTCATTTTTTATGAGATAATTCCACCACCTTATATTTTTCTACACTCAACTATGATATGTCACTTCCACTACACAGTTGTTCATTTTTCACTTAACTTCCACATTAAATTCCCATAGGATTGTCAAAATTAGTACCATCAACTACTCTAATCCTTGAATTGATATAAACATCCCAAAATCCAATTATATAAAACCAATAATCAACCCAGAAATACAAACTTTTTCATGAGATGAAACTTCATTTGGAAAATTCAATATGAATATAGCGTGCACTGAAACACAAACTGACTCACAATTTAAAAACAATATTTTTGAAACCAGTTTTTACGGAAAGTGAGAACCCTAAAAATATTACATGTCAAACCAAGTTCAAACCACATAGTAAATTACCAATATATTCTATAAAAAAATTTAAAAATCTGTATTAATCACCCAACTAACAAAATTCATTAAGTAATAAAGATAAATTAATTTTTTTATATTCAAAATCAAAATTCAAACTCCCAACTACCAAGATCACACTTTGGTTAATTGACTTCAGAACAAAACAGTATTTTTTGAAGAACCATTTGTTAACTTGAATCTTTAATAGACATTCAACTTCTTTAATAGTGACACTCATCTGGTATAAATTCCCACCATTGATCATCTTATATCCTCGAGTGGTCTACATCTTATTTGAATTGTAATATCCCCCATTTATCTCGATGCCAACAAATAATTATTGAACCAAGATCTTCAGTCCATATTATTAATTCATCTCTTAAATAATACTCAAAGGTGTCCCTAGTTCATCTTCTATAACCTTTAGTCTCTATTAGGTCATAGTTTTAATTTCCATTTGATGTAAAATAGAAATACTAAGCTATGAATCACCTACATTGATAGCTCGAGATTATATAATTTTTATTGGAAAGAAACATTTAACCTCTAATTCATCTTAAATGGAGATTAATATTGGATTGTTGGCTCCCAAACCAAGCTCATACTTTATCAAATTTGTGTAGGTCTACTTCAGTGTCCATATAGATACATAACTGCTTTTAGAATTCATTTATGTGGGAAAGACGTTGGATACAGGTGTTTTTTAAAATTTGGACACATGGATTTTCAAGAAAAATTCCTTTATATTGAGGATCTCTAACTTTGGATACATGAAGTTCATTATTCAATATTATATTAGGTGGTTTCTCCTTCATAAACCATCTTTGTGAATCTAAGAAAAATGGTATGTGTGGTACCCACCCCCTCCCCCCATACACACACACGGAATTTGGATATGTAAATACCAAATTCATTTGGGTACTTAAATGCCACTTGAAATTTTGGTTATGTCACTGGAGATGAAATTTGGCTATGTGGCTAAAGATAAAATTTTCTAACACATATAAAATATTCTATATATCAAATTTTGTACATAAAATTGAAATTAATGAAAAAAATCCATTAAAAGTGTAAAATTATGTTTTAAATTTTTAAAACACTTTTTTTTAAACTCCCATAATTAATATTTTATTTAAAACAAAAAAAAACCTAAAAAATAAATTCCAATATTAAATTTCAAAAATCAAAACATAGGAAATAAAATTTATCATTAAAACCCATGTAATTTATTTCTTAAAATCATTCAAAAATTTATAATGAATAAAAAAATAAATTTAACTCCAATATTAATAAAATCATCCAAAAACTCAAAATAATGAAAAAATTAAACTCTAGAAAAAACAAAACAAAATATCTGACCATAAAAACATATTTTGACAATAAAACACACTATTTTCATAAAAAAATGGGGAAATAATGTATCAAATCAAAGTTATATTAATATACTGGGGAAAATAAACAAGAATAGGGGTGATTGCAGATTCTTAGTAATGGTAAACAAGGGAGGTATTCATCAATGATCATTTTAAATAATAACATAATCATAACGCTATGAGAACATGAGATTAACATTTTAAAATCATACCAATAAATTCATAAATCATAATCATGATTCATAGAATAAACCTTGGTATTTCATAAGGCATTAATCATAAAGTAATCAAAGAACATGAGCCATGAGTGCATAACATTAGCATATGATCATGTAATAAAATAGTAGAATAATGTGTGGTATAATCATAATCATAGAAATATTATGTCAAGGCTTCCCAATAATACATTAATCACATGTTAGCCTTGGGATAACTACTCATGTACCTGCTCTAGGTGTGGGATAAACTTTATTGTACCCTTGTTGGGCTTGGTTTAACCCCCCATGCACCCTGTTGTGTGCTTATGATAACCTATTGTATACCCTTTGATCTTATAAAACATTAATCTTTAACAAATTCATTGGAGGTATTTAATGTAAACAACTGTCACATAATCATAATCTATTTATATATATTCCACAACATTATAAAAACACTTATCATCTCATTATAGCTTAACCCATAGAAAAGAAAATTGGTCTCAACAATATTTGTTAATCAAAATCATAAACAATACAAAGAAAGGGTATGGATGGTTCCATTGGATAACAACCCTATTTAATCATTTATAATATCAAATGATGTTACAATATATGAAAAATACCTTTAAAATATCACTATAATATTTCTTGATGAAAATAATATTTTCATTTATAAATCAATTATTTTAAAATCCAAAAATTTGAAAAATATTAAGGAGTAATTTTTATCTGAAAAGAACCAGGAAAAATTTTAAATTAATCTTAAGAATTAATATCATTAATAATGGTGATAAAATTCAATCATGTGGTATACATTAAAATAAATACTTCATTTACACCTTTGATATAAAGTACCTCGTTTAGAAAATGAAAAGAATATTCCTTTTAAAAAAATTTATAGAAATTAAAACTTGGGTAAAAAGGAATTTAATAAATCATTTTACAATGGTAAAAATATTATTTACTACATTTTAAATAAAATATAGACATGTAAAAAATATTCTCGATCAAAGAAATAGATAAAGTTAAGTTTTCATTAAAAATTATTTGTGTATCTTGAGTACTTAAAGAGAATAAAATGAAATGAAAATATGTAATATCTATAAATAACTAGAGGATAATAAAATTAATTATATTTTTGAGAGATATATCATATAATTTCATCATAAAAATTCAAATTTAAATAATCACGGTAAAAATGAGAGTGTAACATAAAACCCTTACCTCGAGTTTGAATTTCTTTGTAAGCACTCTAACCTCATGTATAATAAATTTAAATTATTTAAAATTATTTAAAATGATTATAAAAATAATTATAATATCATATATGATCTAATTATAATATTTAAACTCCAATTTTTTAATAATTCTTTATTAAAATCATTCTTTCCTGGTTTTAACTGTTTCATTTTTCCTGAAAGTTTCAGTTCAGAAGTTCATGTCCTTATACTTTGATTATGGTTTTATCATCTCTAAAATATTAATAATGATATAAATTTAATATATAATCATTATATAAATATTTATAATCATTCATAAAATGTATATATAGAAAATTTATTTACATCATTTGTGGTTATCATAGTATGTACGTACACTTAAAGGATATTTTCATTTTCTAATGAAATGAAAAAATAAAGTTAAACAATATTTTATAATTAAAGATTCATAATTATATCATAAATATAATATATATTTATTAAATCCATATTTATAATTATAAACATAAGGTGGTGATGGAAGATAAACCATATCCCTATGTAGAGGTGGTAGTCCAGACTTACGTACGAGCGATACTTTCATTTCTCATTTGATGGAATGGGGTGGAAATGGTTGTTAAATCACCATAATAACATATTATTATAATTATGAAACTAAATTAATAATTTTATGATATAAAATATATTTTTATAGAGGTTGGAATAAGAAATAAAATTGAAGGAACTCAGTTAATATTTATACCTATTCTTTGAGATACCTCATTTGGATTACTCATTAAGCCTTGAATGATTGGACTTATGAGAAGACCATGGGATATAGGACTAATGGAATTAATCTAGTAAGGATTTTGAGTAGGTATTTTCTGATCTATAAGGCCTAAAATTCCTAAATAATGGTCAAGAAGATTTCCCTTTTATAAGTGAGGGAGAGGACACACATGGAATTTCTTAAAAGAATAAAATAATATGATGTCATTTTCTTGTAAAAGTGGCAAATAATGGAAAATAAATATAATGTAGGATAATTTAGGTTCTAAATATCTTCAACCAATAATAATTACACAAATTTATATGGTAATATTACAGTTATATCTCGGTTTAACCCCCTGGTAAACCCATTTCAACATTAACAATGGTGATAATTTTTTTTTATCATTTTTACTATTCATTGTAACCAAAAATGAAAGTAAAATCATTAAAAAAATATGGAAATTATTATTAAAAATATTTAATCTATTTTATCAAATTTAGTTAATATAATTATAAAAATTTAATTTTAAAATAAACACGCAAAATGTAATGAAAATCCATTTTTAGAAAAATGCATTTTTAAGCATAAAACTAAATTTACTTTAATTAATTTCCTATTAAAAGTTATAAAATGATTTTTAAAATATTTAATTAAATATATAATATATTAATTTCATTAAAACCCTCAATAAATAATAATTTATTTAGAAAAAAACACTTTGCACATATAAAAACAAATTTCTAAAAAAATAACTCTTTTGCCTTCAACTGATTTTATCTTAATTAATAACCATTAAATATCTAATGTATGGATTATTGTTAAATAATTAATATAAATTATCAATATATTTCATTAAAATCATTCTTCAATATTCATCAATATAATTTTTAGATAAAAATACATATGTATAAAAATACATTTCGTCGAAAAATATGTCTTTTAATCATTAAATGATTTCATTAAAAATTAAATGATTATTTCATAGGAATTAATCAATACAATTGAATTTATGAAAACTTATATATATATATATATATATATATTGTAGTTTGAATAATCAGATTCAAGCCCTCCAATCCAACATCTTGGTTATAAAGTTATACTATATGATAGGTTTATTTAGACTCGGGGTTCTGCATAAAGAAAACTATCATATGCTTCAAGTTTATTTCAAAGGAAATACATATAAAATATTAGGGTGTTACACTCTAAATATTTATACTTATAGGATTAATAGATAATTATTAGTTATAATATGTATCCAATAGATCCTTCTTTGGTATTTATGGGACACATACTCAGTTCCAGAACCTTATTATTCCATCACAATTACAGTTTAACTTAAGAAAATTTGTCACCTTCTTTTATAGTTCCATATCTACCTTATTCATCTTATTAATCCTTATGTGTATGGATGGTTAAATATTTATCTTATAATGATAATATATTTCCCATTTCCTCATGATTTCAAGATCCATCTTTTGAAAATTTGTAATTATTAGATCTATTTCAATTCTCATCATGGAAAAACTAGCATGATATTTCTAACTCATAGCATCAGCCACCATATTCATATTCCTGGGTGGTAATTTAATGAAAATTCGTAATCTTTATGTAACTCCAACCATCTTCATTTTCTAATATTCAACTCTTTTTGTGTGAATATATAATTCAAGATTTTATGATTAGTATATATATCACATATTTCATCATAAAGGTAATGCCTCTATATTTTCAATGTAAAATTTAATACTGCCAATTCCAAATCATGATTTAGGTAATTTATCTCATTAATTTTTAATTAGTATAAGGAATAAACTATCACTATATAATTTTTCATTAGGAAGCATTCAAGTTCCTTCTTTAATGTATTCCTACATATCAAAAATCCTTTTCCAATACAGGGTAGTGAAAGCATAGGTGAACTGAACAATTTTATCTTTAGTTCATTGAAATTTTCCTTATATTCATCTCCCTGAAGAAACATTGATCACTTTTAAGTCATCTTGGTTATTAGATTAGATACCCAAGAGAAATACCTGAAATATTATTGGCAGTATTTGTCCAACCCAAGATATTTTTGGATCTCAGTCATTGTGGTTGGTCTGGGCATTTCCCAAAAACTTATTTCATTAAATGATATACCAATATACCCCTAATTAAGATTATATGACCTAGGAATAAAACTTTTTGTAGCTATAATTACCACTTGTTGAATTTGGAATACATCTTCTCATTCTTCAAGGTCTTCAATACAATCCCCAAATGATATCCATGCTCTTCCTTTTTATTTGAATATATAAGAATATAATTGATAAAGACTACCAAAAACTAATCAAGATTATCTATAGTCTTTATTAATTAAACACATAAACATATAAGGGTCATCGGTAAGTCCAAATAGCATCACTATAAATTTTTAATGACCATACCTAGTATAGAATGTTGTCTTGGATATATCCCCATTTTTAAACCTTAATTGATGATATCTATAATGAAGATCAATCTTAGAAAATTATTAATATCCATGTATTTGATCAAAAATGTCATCAATATAGGTAGATGAATAATTTTCTTGGTATTGATCTTGTTAAGTTCTCAATAATCAATACAAATGCGCATTGACCCATCTTTCATCTTATAAAAAAGAATAGGTTCACCCCATGAATATGCACTCAGTCGTATGAATCCTTCATTAAGATTATCCTAGAGTTGATTTATCAAATATTAAAACTTAATCAAGGTCATTTTATGTATACCATTTGAAATAGATGGTGTTCCAGGTATGATTTATATTGAAACCTAAACTTCATGATTCAAGGGAATATTAGACAACTCTTCATGAAATGCATCAGAATAATCTCAAAAAATAGGTATATATTTGATGTTTAGTTTCTCCCCAACCATTTAAGATAAAAATACATCATGAATATGTATTAATATACATATAATGGAAGTAATTTCCATTGGAAGTTCATATTCATCCTCACACTAAAATATGATCATTGGTTGATTCAGAATATCAAACTTGAATTACCTTCCTTAAAAATTGATATGGGGTCTATATAGAGATATTTTATCCCTGTAAAAAATCACATCAAATTCAACTAGAGGTAAAATAATAGTATTTTTATAAAGAACATTCCTACAAACTTTTATCATAGAGGATATATAGACTAGATATGTGATCATCATATCATTATAATTTTTTTCTGATAACTCAACATCTAATCATTGAGGTGGTGATGTGATACCCTTATAAAATTCTTTAGATATAAAATAGTGGTTATAGAAAGATTCAAATAAGAAATTTTCAATTCTATAGTGGATGGTAAGTGTACCTTTCACTACTTTATTCTTCTGACCCACTTTAGTAATTGTTATTACATGAGATTTCCCTTTTTCTCTAGGATTAAGTGGTTACTGACATAAATTATCATCATTAACCCTCATATTGAAGAACTGATTGGTGTAATTTCTATAATCCTCTAAATTATATCATTTGAGTGTGGGTGTCGCATTCAGTTAAGCTTTCTCACCATCATTAACTAGCCTCTTCACATCACTTCAACATTATTTTTCTTAATGGCCTTATTTTACACACTTAAGTAATTTACCAAACCCCATATAGAAATTTTCTCCATGTTTCATTCTATACTTATAACATAAAGGAAGGTTAATTTTATTTCCTCTTGGTTTTATTATTAAAATTTCCTCAAAATTACATCATTCTATTTTTGGGCCCAAAACCACGAGAACAATGAGAGTCTCTGATCTCTATTTTTAGCTTGATATCACATCAAATTATTTATTCATGGATATTAAATTCACTTATATCCAATTGATTTTTGGAGACTTGGTCTCAAGATACTAAATAATAGTTCAACTTTTCTTTTATAATCAATAATAAAACTAGAAACATACCTTTCAATTCTGGTGAAATTTGTCTCATAGGTACTAATTGATTCTCTATCCTTCTTCATTATTTATAGAAATTACCTCTATATTCTGTACAAATATTTCAAGAAAAAATACTTATAAAAAAATACCTTCTTAAAATCTTTCCATGACATGGAGTCAATTTCCTACTCCTGTCTCATATTCTTGATAAGATTCAATCATTGATCATTTTCACCTTCTGAATGATACACAACCAAAATAATAATCTCATGGCCTAAGAATTGGAGAACAGGTAATATAATTTATATAGTATTGATAAATTTTCAGTAATAAGTGGATCATAAGAACCATTAAAGGAAGGTGGGTGTTTCCACATAAAAGAATCAATGGTGATTTGTTCCTTCCTTTGGTTGTTTCAAAGTTTGGAATGATTCAAGTTACCATTTATATCTTGAGAGAGTTGTGTGATTATAGCCATAATATTTCACATCATAACATCCATTTCATTTGGTTACTAATTTGTAAAGTTATTTAAACGATCATCATTAAAACCAAAAAAAATTGTGTGAGTATCAAATATCAATAATCGAAGTAAATAATCATATGATTATGAAAATAATTCTTATGATGTCCTAAAATATAAATCCTTATTTTAAACCATAACACTTTTATTTTGTCTCATATAACTATGGATTATTATTATTTTTCATAGGTTCTATCCTATTATTCATCATAATGGTTCATAAAGAAAATATCAATTAACCGAAGCATATCCCCTTGTCGTGTCAAGCCAAGTGTGCAATATTAGGACCCCTCATTATATACTAGTGGTAATTTAGTATATACTCAACCCATCCCTTTAAAAAAATTGAAAACTAAGTGAATATGTGCCACAATTTCATCCACTTTATTGTATCCATCAAAGGATGTAATTTTCTAGGAAAACTGCACCCCTTTATTTACTATAACTTAGGATTTCATCCTATACCTAGTATTAACAAAAGGGTTCTCACTAAATTTTTATAATTATAATAAATAAAAATAATTAAACCCTCTTTCGATACCAACTGAGGTGACCTGAGTATAACATACATAAATATTGTTTCATTTTAGATGAATATTCAATAAATTTCATAAAAATAATCACATGAGTACCATAGGGATTAGTGTCTTTAGTGACTAGATACATAATAAACATATTTCATAAAATATATTCAATATATCGCCAAAATATATTATCTAATAGAACCATTATTAAATATTTCTTACCTATTACCTTTCTTTATAACATGGGTAAAATGAAAACATAAGAAAGTGTGAGTTCAAATGATCAATAAGGGTAAACATAGGATATATCAATTGATGATAATACATGAACCTAAGGATATGATTATGAGAACATGATCATAACTTAAAAAAAGTCATACCTAATAAATAAAATATATTTAATCGTGAATCATGGAATAAGGTTTTGTAACAACAAAATATGTAATTCATAAGACTGTGGAATCATTAATAATCAATCATGAACCATCAGAACAGATACTACGAATAAAACATAAGTTTTTGGAATACACATAAGCATATAAAATATTTTTCTTAGTCAAAGCTCACTGCCAAGACTATCATATTGTATTGGTTTCTCTTCTCATTCCAATATTTCCTTAGTAATGGTTCACGCCAAAGACTACCATTATGAACTGGGTCCCTTAATAAACAGGGTTCACTCCCCATTCCAGTCTATATTATCTCATGAGATATCATTCTTTACTCAGTGAATTAGAGGGATATATAATTTTAAAACCACCCATCACATAATTAAAATCATATATATGTTCCATAAGATCATAAAACATTCATCATATCATCATATAATAACATTTCGAAAATAAATAGGTTTCATAAACATCTCATCATCACATAATCATAAGACACTGAGAGAAAGGAAGTGAAAGTATCATAAAATCATATTCCCAGTAAATCATAAAAATACGTAGAGGATGCAACCATATATGAAAAATATATTTTTTAAAATAATTTGAAATGTGGTTTAAAAATCAAGAGAAAACAACCCTTCTATTTTGGTAATAATACAAAACATAAATTCCCAGAATATTGAGGGAAATATTTTTCTTGGAAAATAAACATGGAAAAATATAAACAAATCTTAAAAGAAAATAATATTCATGGTAGTGGGAAAATTTTTCAAATGGTAAATGTTAAAAAAAATAGTCCTTTCACACTTTTTCAAAAAAAAATAACTTCTTTAAAAAATAGTGTAAAAATTTCTTTTTAAAACTTCTGAAAGGATAAAAAAATATGGTTGAAAATGAATTTAAATAATAATTTCATTATAGAAAAGAAAATTCATAAAAACATTTTAAAGAATATAGACATAGAAGAACAAAAATTTCAACCAAATGGGAAATAACATTGGTTTTTCTTTAAAACATTTCCACTATATGTTTTAGTACTAATGAGAGGAAAATTTTACTGATACATAAAATTCTAGGAATAACCAGAGGATAATTCTAATTCATTTTTCAAAACTACATTATAAAAAATATATATTTATTTTAAATATATTATAAAACCATATTCCTACATAAATTATTATGTATCAATCCTTTATAATTTATAATTATCCTTTTATTAATAATTTATTTTTTAAAAGGAACATTCAACTGAAAATTGGAACATTTTTCACGCATGTTTCGATTCAATAGTTATGATACTTGCACCTTGGTCATGGTTTAATCATCTAAAGAATATTAATCATATCATATTTGTCATATTTATTTAATATATATACTTTTTTAACCATTCATATAATGTTATGATGAAAAATAAATTACATCACTTCATGGAGATGACAGTCTATATGTATACATGAGTGATGTTTTTCACTTTTCAGTGGATAGAACAAAATAGAGGTATATAATAATTAACCTCTATAGAATCATTATTATATCATAAATATAATATATATTCCTTAAATATATCTTTATGGTCATCCATGTAAATAGGAAATGAAAAATGAAACACATCACTTCATGAAGGTGGTAACCCACACGTACACCCAATCATTGTTATCATTTTCCAACAATAGAGAAGAATTTAGAAAATGGTAATTAAATTAATATAAAAACATATTATTATATTTAAAATAATTATTCTATCATTTTTCGATGGTTATATAACATTTTTAGGAGGTTTAATAAGAAATAATCATGAAAAATATGGGTAAGAATATAGACCTCTTCTTCAGGTATCCTCTATTAAAGATAACCTTAAGGATACTTATATGGATCTTTTGGGATGAATCTCAAGAATTAAGTGAATTAATCTAGGAAGGTTTCTTGAGGGTATTGAAAAATAGATATTGTTAAATTTTTGTGAATAATTGATGATAATTGATTATATTTTATAAGTGAGGGGAGGGACACACATGAAATTTCTTATTACATTTTTATAATATAAAGTTACTTTCTTGTGAAAATGGAAAAAAATGGAGATATATTCAAGATTAGGATAATATAAGGTCAAAATATATTCAAAAAATATTTATACAAATTTAAATGGAATTTTTACCCTTACCTCTTTGTTTAACCCCCACCCCCATGTAAATATTTTTTAACCCTAACCATGATAACAATGTTTTACTATTTTATTGTTCATTATGAAAAAAATGAAAGTGGACTCATTATAAAAATTTAACATTATAATTAAAAATATGAAATCCATTTTATCAAATTCAATTCCTATAATTTTCATAAATTTATTCTCAAATAAGCACGTAAAATGCAATAAAATCCATTTTTAGATAAATGTGTTTTCAAGCAAAAAAAACTGGATTTACTCTTATTCCATACCTAGTAAAAATAATTAGATAAATGTAAAAAAATAAACATATAATCTAACAAATTCATTAAAATCATTCATCAATTTTGATTAATTTAATTCATTTAGATAAAAACACATTTTTACATAAAATCTATTTTTCAAAAAAAATATCTCTTTTTACCTTTGAATGATTTTATTTTCATTTTTAATTAATTTCCAATGAATTAAATTTATATATTCATAAAAAATATTTTTTATAATTTTAAAATTAGGAATTAAATTTTAAATAAAATAAAATAACATTTAAATAAAACATACATGATAAAAAATGCTCATAAATAAAATATTTCAAAAGAGGTATTTAGGATCAAAAATATTTTCTAAGTGACTTATAAATTATTTTCCATAATTATATTCATTTAAATACAATAAAATGTGATTTATTTTATAATTTATAAAAATTATTCACAAAAGTTCATTTTTTAATGAGAAATAATATATCGATCATTTTAAATTTATTAAAGATAAATATATCATAAAATAACAGGGTGTTACAGAAGATATAGGTTTTGATCCAAACATTCTTACCCCTTCCACTATCTTTTGGATATACTATGACTATGAAAACATCAATACTCCATCATTCTAATCCCTCTGTATTCTCATCACTAAAATCTATTTGGCTTCTCAAAGATCCTTTATCTCAAAAATTCCAAATAAATCAGGATTTCTAATCCATTTTGAATTCTGACCCACCAAGATCATTTCATCTATATAAAAGAAGTATAAGGAAGTTCCCATAATCAAACACCTTTTATAATAATCAATTATTTTTATTGAATAATATGAAATTCTTTTTTATATAAATGAATAAAACTTTTGGTTTCGTTTACTGGTTCTATATTCATCCTAAATAAGCTCTATTTGAGTTTGCACACTAGTCCTTCATAGGTAATTCTCTTAGAGATAAAGTAAGAGAAATAGTTACCGGTTTTAATCTGGGATGGATTTATAATATCCTGATTGTTTAAGTGGAATCAGATTCATATTTTTTGGTCTATATCATACAAGGGAAGGATAGACCACCATGGGAGATGGATTATCTTATTAGAAACTACATATATTTTGTTAACTAGGGTATTCAAGTTGGTATACTTGAAGGGAAGGTAACTACGTGGTGGATGCCTTATCCATCAAAGGGATCTAATCAATTATAAGATCATTGTAATATTCGATGCCCTTGGTATTTATCATTTCTATCCTTTTTGAATTAGGATGGAGGGGGTTGATTTCTATTATCTGTTTTAATAAAAAGTGAATTTTCATTCACCAGTCCTTCAATTTTATTTCTCACAAGAACATCTCATTGCTTATCTAAATTTCAACCTAATATATCCATGATGGAAATCGATCTTCATATATTTTTTTATGATATAAACCTTATTCATAACCATTCCAAAAACCATATAAATCATTATTTGATTAACAACTAATTAAAAAAATCACCAATATATATACCTTCTATTTTTTGAAATCCTATCAAAACTAAATTTTCCTTGTACTACTTACAACCATAAAATTTTTCCTTCAACTTATAAACCCATTTTTTTAATAGTACCTTTTTTCTAATTGAAAGTTATAAAAGCTCCCATTTTCAAAAAGCATACAGGGATTTCATCTCCTCATTTAATGCTAACTCCCATTGTTTTTTTCCCTAATAATTTCCACCACTATTGTGATCTTGGGACCTTCACTATCAGAAAAAATAAAGTAATTCACTTATTCTTAAAATCTAGTCATGGGTTTTCTAATTCTATTAGACCATTACAACTCCTAAGGTTATGCACTGCCTATAACTACACCTTCCAATACTCTTCCTCAAACCATCATAGTACATAATATTTCCAATATCGTTGGTGTAACACTCAAGAATTAATTATAGTAATTGGATAATTTATTTTAATCAAACTACATAAAAATTCAAATTATATTATTTCATGGAATAAGAAATCTAATTTGATAGGATAAATATTTATTTTTGAACTTACTATATCAAAATACACCTAGAATGAATTTTTTAAACATTCCCTTATATATAACTTTTTATGAATAACATAAAATTTAGAATTTTACTAAAAAAATTATAATAATTTTTTATAATATAAATAATTAACCATTTATTTATTATCAATTTGATATAAATAAAGATAAGAACATTTAGAGGTAAAATTAGATATTTTTTAGAAAATTATTTTTAAGTGCATAATGATTTTTCATTTTAATTAATTAAAATAAACTCTAATAATGAATTATTTAAATGAAATTTATAGATTATATTTATAAATATATGAATCTATATTAATATAATTATAAATACTAGTTTTAAATTTAATCTAATATCATCTTATTCTTGAAAAAACCATTTTCATTAAAACTTGTTTTCTACCATGTTTCGAAGGTTTATTTTTAAATTAATTTATGAAAATTATAGAAATGGAATTTGATTAAATGGTTTGAATATTTGGAATAAATATATTTAATATTATTTAATAAGTTCAACTTAATTTTTAGTCATTATTAATAGTAACTATAGTAAAAAAATCACCTCGATAAGGGTAAAGCGGGTAAAAAGGGTTTAAAACTATGGGGTAAAGCATTAAAATCTCTCTAAAACATGAATTCATCAAATCGGGTGAGTTTATGTTTTGAAAAAATATATGTGTAAGAAGTTAAATAATTTATTTTAAAACATTATTTTGAATTTTGGAACCCAATCTTGGCTTTTTGTAATGATAAGTTATATTTTATTCAAATTAAATACTATTTTTTGGCCTTTGAATTTAATGGCATGGTTGGAAGATTCCATTCAGTTATGGATTAATCCAAAAGTTTAAAAACCTTAATATTTTTATTATTTAATAAAAAAATCATGAAAACTAAATTATTACTTGATTTCAAGGTGAAATATTTTTTACTCTTAAATCGAGTATTTTCCTAAAAACTATTTTTCATATATTTTATATTATTATTTTAAAAGAAATTTCTACCACCTATATAAAATGAATCTATCAAGATGGACTCAAAATGTTTAATCATAATTTAAAAAAAATCAATAATTTCCCTTTTATTTATTTCACATAATTAATAAATCATGGTAAAAAGTTAAGTTATCACAATTAATGTTAAAATGGGTTTAAAACGGTTTAATTAGGAGATAAGGATTAAAATGTATTTGAATATTATCTAAATTTTATTTGTTAATTTTATTTAGACCCTATAAAACCTTATAATTTAATATCGGGTAACTTGGTTCCACTTTACCTGATTATGATGTATATATTATTTAATATTTAAAGTAATTAAAAGTGTGTCATTTCCCACACATATAAAAGGGAACCTCCTCTCCTCTATTGTTCACAAAGTTTTAGCACTCTATATTAGACAATACCAACCATAATACCAAATTATATTCATTACCCACTTCTTATATCTTCTTTTCTTTCCAAAATACCATCCTTCAAGGATTAATGTGTTTCCCAAAAGAGGGTTCTCAACGAAGAGGTATAACTCTTAAATGAGTACTTTTAATTTTATTTATTCTTCTTCTAGATCTAAACCTAGGGTATTTATTTTAAAATAATTACTTTAGTAGATTAAATATAATTATTTTTTATTATTATGATGTAACAACCATTTTCCACCTATTTTTCATCCTATAAAAAGAGAAAACATCGTGTGGGTATACGTAGGGCTTGCTGTCTCCAGAGAGTGATTTAATTAATTTTTCATCGTCATTTTACTTATATAGTTATAAGGGTGAAAATAATGAAAATATATGCTATTTATGAAATAATTATTTTCATGGAAATATAATATATCATTTACCTTCAGACTATTCCACTCATTAAAAAAATGTAATGTCACTCATGTGTACGTGTGGACTACCACCTGCATGAAGCGATGTGATTCATCTTTCATGTATTTTTTTAAATGAATTTTATAAATATATATATATATATATAATGAATATATATTATATTTATATCATGATTAAAATTATAGAGATGATTGAACCATGATTAAGATGAAAGGATTAGAACTATCGAACTGAAACATAGAAGAAAAAAGAAAAATAGTTAGCACTCAGAAACGATGATTTTAATAAAGAATTAGTAACAAACAGGTGTTTCAATATTGAAATTAGAATATATGTTATGTTATAAGTATATATATGTTACTATTATATAATTATAATAAATTCAATTTTAATATACATTAGGTTAAAATCACATACAAATCAAATCGGGCTTGAGGTAAGGGTTTATTTAATAATCTCATCATTATTCAGGACTGTTTATGTTTAATTTTATATTAGAGGCATTATATGATCATTATATCTTATACCTAATATATTTTCTTCTCTTATGGTTATTTATATGTTTTTTAAGTTTTTGTTTAGTTTTTACCTTCTTTAGCACTCAAAAATTCCAAAATAATTTTTTTATTGTAAATCGGCTTTTTTCTATTAGGTCGAGAATATTTTTATTCCATATCCATATTTTTATTAAAATATTTTCAAGAATGTTTTTAATATTATCCAATGATTGATTAAAGACATTTTTACCCATTTTTTTATGAGATAATTTTAAAATGAATCTTTTTGTCTTTTTATGAATGAGATACTTCATACCTAAGGTGTGAATGAAATATTTTTTTAACATACACCACATGAACAGATTTTCCCACTATCATGACTATTATTTTTTTTAAAGATACCATTCCAATTTTCCATGGTTATTTCAAAATAAAATTATTTCCCTAATATTCTGGAAATTTTTATATTTTAAAATAAGTTATTTCAAATTGAGAAAGATGTTTTCCTTATGAAATGTTATTCTTATATTTTAAAATTATTTTTATCTATGTCAATATCCTTTAATGAATATTATACTCTACTTAGGATATACTATAATTTTACCATACATATTATTTGTTTAGATGTCTTATGATCATGTTGCTATATTTATTTAATGGTTAAAATATTAATAATTCATATACTAGTTTATCAATATGAATGTTTATATTGATTATGTATTGAATTTTTATTCTACCATGTCATATGATGAATGCATTGGACTCAGAAAGTGATGGGTGTGGCCCTTTACATCCCTTCAATACATCATTAGGTCTCCTAATATAAACTAGTTTGGGTATTTAGCATACACCTTGCCTATTTATGTATGATGTATTTGAATAAGGCATTAATGGCAATATTATGATACCCTAAATTATATATTCTATCATTATGAAACTAGTTTTTGTTATCTATGTGATTATTTATATTATTATTTCACATATAGATTTAATCCCCTTTATGATATTAGTTATATGTAATATTTGGTTATTATTTGTCTCTTACATATTATTCATGTTTTAATCATTTTATGATAGATTCTTTTATATGTTTTCTATAGAGGAGGGTGATTTTAGGAGCGATTGAACCCATAAGGGGTACCACCGAGCTAGGGTTCCCCTATCACCACATTCTCTTCTCTGCCACAGGTTGGTTGTGGATCCTCCTTGGATCCTCTGCTCGGTGTGACCATGTAGTGTGGTTCCTCCTTTATCGGCAGCAATGTGATTATTGGGCTCAGCCTTCTCAATAATCATTTTCATTACTGACCTTTTCCCACCTCATCCTCCTTCGATCTGGTTAGAACTTCTTTGGTGGTGCGATGAAGTTCTAGTTGTTGTCTTCCAGTTGTGTCCTGAGGGTTGGAACCTCATCCTGTGTCGGGTACAAGTGCATTGGGAGGGTCATAGTGGTCTCTGTGGCTGTCTTAATGGTGGTGATGGGAACCAGATCTAGTTTGTTGCATTGTATTCTTCTGATGAGATATGGTGATCGAGAGGTATGACTTTGTGATTTGGTTTATGGTGGGTAAGGATTTTTGTTATTGGACTTGTTGTCTCTATGATTTGGGTCTATATGTGGTCACATTGATGTTGTGTGAACCTATATGGAGTTCGTGTGGATTTGGTTGTGATGAGTCTTTTTTTATTTAAAATTGGTGAATTTTCTTTATGATATGCAGTGAGTTATTGTGTGTGGAATGATTTATGTTGTTTCGATTTTTCATATGGCTTATGTGTTCTTCAGTTCAATGGATTTTGTAACCATTCTACAAGAGGAATTTTTAGATGAGGTTCAGGGAAAAGATTTTTCACTGCACCATTTCTATTTGGAATTGCATGATTGAGGGGGTATGGCTTTTTACATTGGTTCCAAGCTCGTGCACTTTTACACGGGACAACTAGCCGAGCAACGATGGAAGGTGGAATATGGACATAATGTATTTAATGTTAGGAGGGATTGTTCTCTTATAGTGTGGGTTGTTTTTATCTTTGTATTTTAGATCAATGGATCCTATTTTTTGTTAAGTCTTTGAAGTTTGTCTGGGTTCCCCCTCTACCTTAAAAGGGGGTTTATCTAAATAAAAAAATTAATTTTTAGTCAGTGATATGTTTTCCATTAAAAATCAGTTGATATCACCCTTTATTATGCTTTACTTTCCCCAAGATATCAATAATAAATCAATAAAACAATTTAAGGATTTACTATAAGAAATAATAAATTTCTAATAATAATTTTTATATTGTATTTCATGCTTTCATATGTAATGTCATATCATGTATGTATCTAATACCCTAATACTACAATACTGATCTATCCTTTGTGATGTGATCCCTTGTATTTTTTCTAATGTATTATAATAACCATCTACTCTGGGTTACTATTGGGGTGTTATATTAGGCCTTGTTAAACCTCTATAATTCAATACGCACTTGGAACTCAACCTTTATAATTTTCATGTTTTTATAGAACATGAGAAATTCCTGAAATAACATGAATTTTTTAACCTCCATTTAGATTAACCATAGAATCTTTCATAGAATATTTGTTATCAGTTTCATCTTCCACCAATTTTTAATCCTTATATAGAATCCCTTTATTTATTTGAACATTTATACTTCTGATAACCTTTTTTTATCATTTTCCCACATCCTAAATCCAAAATATTCATTATTTCAACCCATAAAGAAACATAATTTGGGCTTTACTTCTAATGTTTCCCTTTCCTTGGTATCAACATGTAATAAGTAAATTTTACCAAATACTATAATGTGGGAGAAATTGACTTTTATTATGGTCTAAAAATCTTTTGGAAGCTCCTTCCCAAATGGTGTTGAAGAAATTTTATTCATGAGGCAGGCCACACAATTCACTGCTTCTGAAAAATACTCCTTAGGAAAACAGGAATGTATCTTCATGTTTTGGACATCTCGCATATCTTTTGATTTATCCACTCTATCACACCATCTTTTTCTGATGTTTTAAGAACCTTCTTCTTAAAACATTTTCCTTTTTTTCCAAAAATAAAACTTCTAAACTCTTTACTTTCTAATCCCCCTCCCCCATTATCAGAACTCAAGAACTTATGATTTGAATAATCTTAACTTTTCTATATGTATATCCATTGAATAATGGTTATAAAAACTAATTCCATATAATTGATAAAGAACAACCACACCTTCTATGTTATATTATTGATAATGTTAAGAAACTAAAATGACTCTCCATATGATAAAACTAAACCTATTATCAATAAATCTATATGTACACGATCTAATTTCTGATTCTTAGGTTCATTTCCTTCTGTATTGGATGTCATTTTTTCTATTTCCCAATGATACACACTTCAAATTTTTCATACTTCAAATGATTGGGTTTTGATATTTCTTTTATAGCTAGGTACTTCACCTCCTTCTCACCCATGTGACCTAGATGATCATTCCAAAACTTTTTGGATCTAGAAGTTTTTTTATTGAAATCATAGAATCATACATACTCCCATAAAGGTACAAATTTTCATCTTTCACACCATTTTCCATCCCCATGGAACCATGTAAAACCCCTATAAAATTAATCCTTCAAAGACTATTGGTACTACCCATGTCAATTAGGTGAACTTTCCTTTTTGGGAACCTTTATAATAAGAAATCCATAGTTAATCATGGTTGGCTTATAATAGTTTCAAGATGGGTTGCCACCTTGAAATTGTTTCAGGGAGTGTATGAGTGATGATAAAAGAACACTAAAAGAACATGTTTTGGCCTATGTACTCAACTCAAGAATTTAAAACTCTCTTTTTAGTGTCCTTTTGGATAAGAACTTCATGATTATTCACTATTGGCATAGAGTAGTGTCATGATGGGTGGCCTCCTGGTAATTTTCCCAAGATGTGTGTGAGTTGGGTAAAAAACACATTGAAGGAACATGTGTTCGACTATGAATATGTTCATTATACTGATATGTTAATATAGTGGGTAATGGAATGCAGTTTTATGGGAAGGAAACCAAGGTATTACAAGAGAACCATGGGGTCAAATGTCTAATTTCATAGCTTGAGGAGGTCAAATAATGAAAATATTAATGTTGTCTTTCGAGATCTTGAAAAGAAATCACAAAAAAAATATCATCCAATTAACCCACTGAGATCAAATTCCACTTTAAGACTATTATGAGACTATCCCCTTACAACTCAAGAAATTATGTTCTCATTAGCCGTACATTTTAATCACCAATTCCAACTATCTCAATATTTTTATCATTAGTAATATGACCCTGGTATAATATTTTGGATACATAATTCTATATTCTCCCCCTCTACAATTTTGGGTGAAATAAACCATAAGAATCAGTGATCCATAAATCCAATAGATATATGATAAGTATTAATAATGTGAATTCATCCTTGAATATGATATTATAGAATAAATTTTGAAATTAATATTTCTATAATTTACCCTTATTTCTGTATAATCTTTATTTAAATTATTCTTTTTCACAATTCCAACATACAGGTCAGAGTCCTATCGATATCCCCCATATCTTATCTATTTTCTTCTACTGATTATTTAGTATTTGGTTTTCCCTTTGAGCGGCCATCCCCAAATTTGGACACTAAAAGCTATTCTTGTAGCATATTACACTTAATTATCCTGAATCTCCTCATTTAAAACCATATCTTGAATTTCCTTGAACACCAAGTCACTTTTTCCACAAAAATTACTCAAAAAATAAACTATTACATCTTAATATTTTTAAAGATGTCAAAGAAGTACCAATTCCAAAACTACTCTATCAAACTTCACCCCACTAATTCAAGTTGACTTTGAATCATATTGAAGCCATTGACATAATCCTTCACTAAATTATCTTCTAACATATTTATGTAGAATAATCACTATATCATAAAAAAATTCTCATAGTGTAACTTTTTACATATTTTTTGTGGAGTGTGTCCACTAGTTATATAATTATCTTCAACTTCTAGATGTTGAAGTATATATTTTAAGTTAATGTCATCGGAACTACCCTAAAATCTTTCTGATCAATTTTTTCACATTCCTCATTGTCTATTAATTATTTTTTAATCCCCTTAAATAGAAGCATGTCTTTATCTGGTATAGATAGTATTTAACCTTTCTCCTCTATAATTTAAAGTCTAAACCATCAAACTTATTAATTTATAGCTTTACTTATTCTAATTCCATTCCTTCTAAAACATCAAGCTCCCATTGAAATTAAAATAACTAAGAATATGAAAACTCTAGAATTTTTCTAATAAGATCTGATACAACTTATTATAATGAGAACCACAAGTTATAGAACACACATTCTGGAACTTCAATTTTGAAGTAAGGAACAAACATTCTGATGCTGGTAGCACCTAATTTTAATGTTTGAATGAGAGAGTTATGTTCTAATGCATCACACTGAATCTCTTTGACCATAACAGACCTTTTGAAACACAAAAATAAGTGGAAGAACAAAATAAATTACTCTAACAAAGAACAAAAAATGGATTAATATGGTTTTCACTTAGTCTTACACTCTAATATAAATAGCAATTAATTTATTTACAATGAAATAATAATATAATGAATACAAAATTAAAAAATAAGATAACACACTTGTCTATATATATAGACAAATATAATTGGTTTTATCAGTGGAACTGCTTCTCGATATTCATGTGCATCCCTCTTCTTGATCAAATCCACCACCAAATATACTACCTCAACTTTTTATCCCTGGTGTATAGTGTAAGAAAACCAATTTACACTTACAGACCCTCTAATGATACCATTTTTTTATTCTTATGTATTTGAAAAAGTCACTTCTATACAAGTCAATCACTTATTTCCTACTTCCACAATCCATATTAATTTATCATTATTTTTGTCACCTAACTCCAATTTTGGACTTCCTTGGTTCCATTATACTTCCATCATTTAGTTCCAAAGAATATATTTTAGTATCGCACATTCTAAAACATATATTTACTTTTCCAAAAAATAGTTTTCATATCTAACCCAAGAATTCATATAGTGGATCACATTGAGAATATTTTATAATGATAGAGTATTATATTTTTTTGCTATTTTGATCTCATAGAATGATCTAGGAAGATTCTTTAAAGAAGAAATATGATATTTTCTAGCTATAGATAGATATTTTTATTAATGTGAGTTTATAGTGACTTTTTAAGGATGAAAAGCCTTATCATGGTGTGAATTATAAGATCTAGTTTTATTATATGTGTTGTTTCCCCCATTTTTATTGAATATTGGATATAAAATGATGATTAAGAGAGTATAGTGATCTGTTGGAATTGAATTTATGAAATATAGAGTTAGATGACCATAAAAGTGAATTTTTACTACAATGTTGGATCTATAATAGATTCTTAAACTTATATTATATGTTTTGTGAGAATTTCAATTTTAAAGGAAAATTGGTATAGGTTTTATCAAGTATACATGATCATCTAAATGGGAACTAATTCCACACATCTTGGTTTTGGGGGCAATAGTTTTTACACAACCACCTACATGGGTAGGGTAGAACTTTTATATTTCCTATGCATTATTTGTTTGAGCTAGAGTATTTTTCATAAGAAATTTCACAATCTTGAAGATCATTTAAACTAAACAATAAAATAGGTTAGCGTTACTTTATTTCAATTTAAACATCCAAAAACATAGCAAAATTTATCTATTAATCACTTAAAGTTTCTTATCCAATTATCTAGGCTACCTATGAGGATTTTTAATTTTGCTCCCTTATATTAACGAATCATTGGTGTAGACTAAAGGTTTTTTAATAAATCTTGTGTATTTTATGATTCATGTTATTGGTATGATCTTATACCATAGATTTTCAAACTCTCTGGTATGATTCATATAGATAGAAGTTTGTGAAAAAATTTATGATATTGATTGATATATTGTGATTTTTTAACTAATTATGATTAAATAATGATTTAGTTTTTCATATTTTTGTAGAATATAGTTTAAATTTAAATTGTGTTTTTATCATGAAATGGGTTCTCTTAAAATTGATCAGTTCTACATCTATCTTTGTTTAAAATTTTCAAATGGGAAATTTTCAGTGGAATTTATTTAATTTATTAAACGATTAATGATTAATTGGATTTCATCAATTGAATATGATTTCGAGTAAAAATGGATCATTGTTGGAAATTATTCTTTTATAAAAATATTCTTGTGAAATGTTGGTTTTTGGTAAATGGTGTTGATGTGATTTTGTGAATTCTTGCATGGTGAACGTGTGTGCTTGAAAAATGGATTTCCTACATAACTTTTTTTAAACCTCTAGGATTTATCCATGTAAATGTATTGTCTTAATGAGTGTATGTTACGGTTAGTAAAAGTTGGGTTGATTGGGTTCATATGGACTCTTCCACTCTTTATCATGGTAAACCATATGGCTTGGGGTTTTACATGTGAATGAGTGAAGACATGGTTCATACAATAGAACTAGATGAATAATGATTCAATTTTGAATAAGCAAGTGATGAATCATTTTGGGTAGTAAGAAAGATTTGAATTGATTATAGTATACTTTTTGTTTTATTTATAATAAGACAAATTTCAACTAATGAGGAGATTCTATTGATTTTGAGGAAATGATGTATTCCTGGTAATGATCCTATGGAAACATGGATTTTTCAACCAAACTTGAAAAAAAATATTTTTCTAAAATAATGATTTTGGGGAGAAAATATGGCATATAAATTAGTTTAAAATCATAGATTTGATTTTTTTTCCAAGAAAAAAATTACTTTTTGTTTAAATGATGTGATATAACTTTAGGGTTTTATTAATTATATCAACACTTAGAGAATAGTGTAAGTAATTATAAAACCCATCAAATATTAAAAAACGTAAATGAAAAAGATAATAATAAAACAACAAAATAAAAAATTTATTTTAAATTAGGTATAAATATTTAGATTGAACTAGAATTGATGAATTCAATACTCCTTTGATATCCAGTGATAACACTAGTCACCAACACCTTGGTTTGATTATATTATTTTTCAAGTGATTTTAGTTACTACATTAAGTTAAAATATGAAAGAGGTAAAGATAAAGACACTAAAGAACCCCTTGAATGAGGAAAACTAGAGAACTCTATCAGATGAGGAAACTAGAGAACTCTTTCTTATATGAAGAAAATTAGAGAATAATAAGTGCCACGTTAGATTTATCATAATGTAATTAATACTACACCCATCCTCTTTTATATTTATAAAAATATGGGCATTAAATAGCCTCCAAGTAAGATAAATATATAGTAAATCAAATTCAGTGTAATAAATAACCTCTAATGGTCATTTAAATCATTAAATAGTATCTAAAAATGTCGTTAAGTCCCAAAACACCTTTTTAGGTGCATTAATGAGCCTAAAAAATTGTTTAAATCAAGCAAATGAGGTTCTTAAATGGTCACTCCAGGTGGAGTTATGAATTTTCCATATATAATAGGATTTTGGAAGCCCATTACTCCAAGATTGAACCCAAATCCCATTGTGGTTTTCCCATTTATTCATGTTTATATATAATTAATATAAACAACTCATTATTTATATTATAACACCATATTAATTATTTAATTAAATTACTATCATTTAATTAAATATTTTAAATTGAAAAAAAATATTTTTATTTATTATATACATAAATATTTAAAATATTGAATAATAAAATTATCCCAAAGAATCCCAATTATCATTATCTTACTTGTGATGTCAAGGTCCCTTTCGAAAGTTGGAGATAATTAAAAAACTCACTCATAATCATAACCTAAGAGTAATATTTAATAACATGTCATAACTACCTAAATTACAAAGTGTTTTATTGTGATCTAACCCACTACATTTTCATTAACAAATTTTCTTTCTCCTCAACATTAATATTAAGCATGAGACATGGATAATGTTAATATCATTTATCTTATCTCTTTTTCTCAATTCCTAAGTGGAGTAAATTTTATCTAATTACATCGTATTTAATTATCTTTTCATGGCCATGAAATTACATAATAAAAAATGAATTGAGATACTTTAAGTCACAACCAATCATATTAATGAACACATTATATATTGTTTAATCAAATCCATCTATTTGATTAGTGCCATAAGGGATCACCTTCTATTAAGACAGATTCTCAAATGGCCTTTTAAACATTTGCAGTGCTTTTGTTTATTTATTTTCAATGAGAATGAATCAAATGGTATTGATTTCAATATATGTTCAAAATGTAATCTTAGAATAATAATGTAGTTCCCAGTAAAATTTGTAAATATGTTTGGAAGTTAGGCATATTATATATCACCTTGAATTTTGAAGTTGGAAGTTCCATAATGTGTAATCCATGATAAATAAATATAAATAATATAGAATAATCAACTAAAGTGATACTATGAATTATTGGTATGAAATATGGTTGAGTTGTTACCATTTTTTATATATATAAGGATATTTAAATTTATTTTCCTACCATTAATGTTTTTTAAAAAATATTCATTCATAAGTTGGAAAAGGTGATTGAAGAAAAAGGTTAAGATATAACATGGTAAGAATTATCTATAATATCTAATTATTAATAAGAAAATTTTGTAATAATTAAATGGAAAGTGTTGTTATATTGAGATAAGGAACTACCTAATACAGGTTTTAAATGAGTTTGATAAGTTATATGTTAAAGGATTTGAGTAATTCTAGTTAAGAATGGAAGATAAAATAGTGAGAACCCATTCTTGTATTATTTAGCATTAAGGATACAATAATTAATGAATAATATATCTTTAATTATGGTTAAATAAGACTAAATTTGAAGATGAAATTTTTGAGTGAATGGATCTTTATAGAAAAACTCAACTGGAGTGAACATTAGCTACTATATTTTTTTTGGAATTTTGATGAAGAGTTGTGAGAAGATTTTTAAAATTCACATATTTATTTATATAATTTTGAGATGATCTAGTGTGACTAGATAATACTTGAGTATATTTGAATATATTATAATCACATTAGAAGGAATTATATAAGTCATATATTTTAGTGATAATTTAGAAAAGTAAAACTTCTTTATACGTAAGGGTTGTTTGGATTACAGATTGTAATTTAACACAATCGTGAATATTATGTATATATATAAGGGTTTTACTCCTGAAAAAAATTTTAAAAGTCATCAGGATATCCCTATAGTAAGTATGTCTCCCTTTACTTATATTTGAATTTGGAAATGCGTAGAACTCCATTGGGAAATGTAATATTTACTAGAACAAAAAATTTTAAAAATTGTTAAATAACATAAAGATATGTAAGAGGCTCAAGTTTTAATGATTTTGAAAAGTCTTATGGATCTCATTGTGATACAAATATATTTCTTAGAAATAGAAATTTTGGCAAAGTATAGAACTATAATGAGATATGTATGGGTAGTTCAAGTAATAGATTTAGAATTTGGAAAAGTACATAACTACCCTATCATATATAAGAATTGATTTGGTTGGAAAATTAAAAAAAATATTGATCTCCCTATGATATATATGGGCACTCAAATTATATGATATTTTCAAAAGAAAAAGTTATATCGGTGTTAGATAAGGATACTCTAAGAGCATGAAATTATAAAATTAATCAATACATCGTGATGCGTAAGAGTTTGAAAAGGTACTAAAAATTTGGAAAAGTACTCAAAACACCCTACATTATCTATGATTGCTCATTTATTTTCTAAAAATTTGAGATATCTAGAAATAATTTTTATAAAATATAATTAATTAATTTTTATAATGATTTTTTTTTAATCTTAAATATCACGATACTTTTATGAGTACGTCATGATTCAAGAAACTGGTTTTGGTTATCAAGAATAAATAATATGATTTATATCACACTATGAATAATATGATCATTTCATGAAGATGTTTTTGTATGTCATTCAAGTCAAAGAAGCTTCTGATATTTTTGATTTAGACACATCATAAAGAGAAGTATTACTCCATGAAGTAGTTCGAGGATGAAAGATAATCCAAGTTTTATCTTTTATATGAGATGTAGTCATTATCTGAAGAGGAGTTCACATCATGATGTGTGATAAAGATAATTCTGTAAAATAACTTCATTCCATGGAGCCATACATTTAATTTAAGCTTACTTAAAATGAGTTAATAAATTGGTTCACATAGTGAATAGATATTACATGACCCAACCATGAAAAAAACCTAAAGATAAAACATCATGAGGGATTCCTTCATTCTTTAAAAATATCACTTCATATTTTCATACATATATGGAATTAAATTATTTTGGTTATTGAGAAACTATGAATGGATGAAACCATGATAATAAGAGGAAAATATTGAGGAATAAAATACTTAGAATCAAAAAGATTTAAATGATGATTTATTGAACATATTTAAATTATGAATAAATAAGTTACAAATTACTGTGAAATTATCCATAATCAGTTTTTATGGAAAGGGTTTTCATGTGATCTATAAAATATGAAAATATAATAAGAAAATAATTAAAATAAATGGGTAGAGAGAAAAATCCAATACTAACTATATTGTTGTATATCTTGAGTAGCAATTACATATAGAAAGATGTGAGAGAAATGATACTACAATCCTTGAGTAAAATATATATATCAAAGAGATAAATAACCCATATATAATATTGTATACTCTATGGGTTGAAAAAGCTATTCCAATGTTATTGAGAATTAAATCATCCTTATACCTTTAAGAAAAATAATATGAGAGAGTAACCAAAATTATTTTTATTTATTTTCATTTAGGTTGAAGGAGGAGAATTGTGAGAATCTTTGACTATGAAATCCTTATGTTTAAGATCTAATATAGAATCATATCCTATGATATCCTTATATCATAAGGACTGAAGAAGTGTGAGACAACCCAGTGACGGTTGTATTGGAAGCATCCCTTGAGATAGTTTCACTTTAATAAATGAGATAAAATTTTTTAGTCTAGTGGAGACTCAATCCAACTATTGATCAACTTCAAGAAGATTCATTTGAATATTTTATTTCATTAAGGAAGACTTGGTTAGTTTCATTGAATGAAAAAGGAAATTCTATGCTTTTATTGTACCTAGTTGGTGTTTGGACTATGGGTTCAAGGATACACAATTTCCCAATTTTCTTCTCAATAATAAAAGAGGGCATGTGTAGTTTGGATAATGACCACCAAACACTAAGTACATAGTAATCCACATTATATTCTAACCCCATTATCAAATCATGTTAAACCTTGTGTTGTTTTCCTATTTTTGTTACATGTATGAAAACTGAAGGTTATTTGAGATAGATTGTGTTCTATATTTAGAAAATATTTGTGGAGTAAAAAGCATGGGGAATAGATTTAAGATCAATCACACTGATCCCCCCCCCCTTCAGTGTGGTGCATCAATCCCTATGGAAAAAAATTAGTATCAGAGAAAGGTTATGCCTCCAATTGGATTTTCAAATTTTTAATATTTAAATTTTTTGAGTTTCCCTTCCAATGGTATCATCTAGTAAATATTTTAATAGGTTTCAGCTACTAATCATCCTAATTCTATATCTTTTAAGTAACTAAATAATATAAAGAACAATGAGTTTAAATAGATGAATAATTAATATCTCTTATGTAAACAAGAATAGAAACAAACTTATATATGTTTTAATAGTGATGATATTAGATCTATCATAGATATCAAAGATTTGATTGAGAAATAAACTGGGTAATAGATGGAGAATTTTTATACCTCATGTATTTTTTATCTTTACCTAAAGAATAGTTAACCAATGTTTCTTGTAAATATTACCCCTTTGATGAACAAATCACAAGTGGGGAATATCATATTTCTAAATATTTATGTGATAAATTATATTAAGAATTGTGTGATTACTTGGAGGAAACCTTATATAAACTGCTCAAATATGTAGAAGTTTTTATTTTTGGATCTTTTAAATATTTATAGGACAAGGTCACTCACTAACACATATTTTTTTGAACACATGAAAATTTATTTATTTATAAACCTATTACTACTTAGACAATGTTGAATAAGATTTAACACAAGGGAAGATAATTGAAAGCCTGTTCAGTCTACAAAAATAAAAAGCAACACAAAAACAAAAAATAAGTGAATGATGGAAAGGTGAAGATGAAGGTGATGCAGTGAAAAAGTGTGTGGAAGAAAATTAAGGGGGACAACAATAGCGAGAATTTTTTTGAACAATTGATGAAATTAGGTTCATCAGACTACATTAAATTATTTAAATATTTTTTTTATTCTCACTCATGTTATTCACAATTATAATAATGCCTAAATGTAGAAGTCATGATCCACTAAGCTCTCACTTAATGTACAACACAATTTTGTGATCATTTCTTAGCTTTAATCTCTCAATTAAATATCTAGAATATATTTTTCATTAATGTAGAATATAATATTAATATTTTATAATTTTCCATACTTTTATTAACATTAAATAGTAAAATATTTCCCTATCATCACCTTTTGGTACTTTGAATAGTGTAAAATTAAATCTCATTATGAATGAAATGAGAGAATTAATCTAAATTTGAACATAAATAATTGTTCTAACTTGAGTATAAAAAAGTTAAATATTATAATTCATTGCCATCTAAATCCATAAATCTCTTTAGTTTCTTATGTTGAAAATGAAAACAACATTATTATTCAATAGGAATATATTTGAAATAGAGTATATAGAGAGAGAAATAGAAAGACAAAAGAAGTTTATCTATCAAAGACATCTCCGTCCTCCTACTTTGGATCCTCTGACTTCTTCGATGAGTGCTCTTAGTTTCTATCCCATATTTATATTCTCTCTTAAAATTATTCCAACCTCCCACAAGATAATTTTTTTTGATCTCTTCTAAATATAATTCTTCACTAACCTTTATTTTACTAATTTCACATTTTTTTCATCAATGACACCCATTCAAATCATCTACCTTATATCACTACCCATTCTACTTTATCAAGAACTCCTAACCAACTTATTACACATCTCTTAATGAATTTAATTCTTGTAAATGTCATCATGCTATAATTTCTCACTAGATCAATTTTTACCTTTCCAGCTGGCACCAACCAATTATCTTACCAATTATTATAAATAATTTTATTATTTTATATGATAAAATTGAATTCCATACTCATCTATTCTCTCGTCAATAACTTGATCAAGGATCACCACCAGTCCAACTCGTCATTGACTAAAATCATTAATGATTTATCTATGTTCAGCATAAAGCTTATAAAATTCCTATATTCCCACTCAATCTATCTTTATTCCCTAATGACTTGGTTAAAAATTATATTCATGCTTTATCTCTTTGTAAATTAATGCTCGACCCCTCAATTGAACCTCACAAAAACTCAAATTTTTCATGTAGAATTGCATCACAAACTAGAGTACCCTCATTGACATTATCTTCACAAAATGGTGTGAACTCTAACATGTCCTTGAAATCATATATACTAGGGACACAAGGCCCCATATTCTTCCCTAGTCAAATAACTACATAAAATAAAGAAAACTAATTATCATAAATAAGTTAAAACCCACTATGTTCTTATCCATTTTTTTCAACTAAATTATCAAGATGATTCAGGATACCATTGTCACACAAAATATCCTTGAATCAGTGGCCTCTTCTTCAATCAAAACCACATCAACAACAAATTAAATACCTCACACATTCATTCCTGGGAGGTGTCTCAGTCATCCTTTTCAAAGGAGTATTAGTCAGGTCAGGTTTGAGATTAGCTTTATGAATCCATGGTTGGTCATCTCTTCCCTTCACCCATAGAAGATCTCCAAACAACTTAATAGTGCATCATGATACACTGGGAGAAACAATTATTCCTTAAAGAAGTTTCTCTTCTCTCATGAGCTCTATTCCTTCAATATTTAATATTGACTCAACCTATATCAATATCTTTAAATCTATTGTTTTAGATTAATAGTTCAGGGAAACTCATGTTTCCTTTGATTTTATTCTATGTTTGTAGCTAGTTCTGTGGAAAAACATGTATGTAGAAATTTCGAAATGTGGGTAAGGATTACCCAATCAGACATGTGAATAGGATTTCAATTTAGATATGTGGGTTCAACTTCAAAAATTATATATATGGAAGACCTTTTATTTTTGGCTTTATGACTGGGCATAAATTTATCTTGGAATTTAGATATGTGAGTTGCATTAAATTTGGATACACTAAACAGTTGTTATGGAAAAAAATGTATATGTGAGGCCTAGTAAATTTGGGTATATGGATGGACAAAAAATAAGCAACAAGACTACTCATATAAAAATTCATACTCCAACTTTGGATATGTGAATTTTTTATATGTGGCTACTTTAAATTTTGAACACTTGAATAAAAGATAATTCTCAACACTTAAACATCTTCCATAATTTCTTCTATATATAGAATTTGATATAAAAAAAATTACCAATTAAATGAAAAATATCGAAATAAATTACAGAATGAGATAGTTAAATTTCCAATTTATTGATTTAAATTTGAATTTCAATAGTAAAATATTAAAAAATAAAACATGAAATTTTAATTAAATTAATCTCCATGACAAAAACTAGAACAAAACACTCCAAAAACCCATTTCAATGAATATTTCATCCAAATTACCATATAAATCATCCAAAAAATATGTTCTTAAAAAAATTTAAATTGAAACATGAACATTTCATCACTAAATCTCAAAATTTTATCATTTTTATAATAATATTGAGTGAATCACATTTTTAGAAATAAAAAAATATTATCCAATAATTCTTCCTTTTAATATCATTTTACATAAAAAATCTAATAAAATCCTTGAAAAAAATGTGGATAATATATAAAAAAATATCCACATAAAATTACCCCAAACTTAAGAGGTTATTTCATTCAATTACCCTCTTGGTATAGATTCAGTGGTAGAAAATGAAACTCAAATTTAAAAAATAGTAATTCCCCCAATGAATTGATTTTAAAAAAAAATACCCAATGGATTATCTCAAGTAAATAAGTTTAAATACCCTCTAAAATTAAATTTTCTTAGTAAAACATTGGTTATTTATTTACAAAAAGAATTTAAATTCAAAATTTTAAAGAGAATTTAACACACTTCAATTTTCATCCAAGTGAAAGTCCAAAATTTTATTTACCTCTTGGAAAACATACTCACATTATTTGAATCCAATTTATTTAAACACTCTTTTGGATGATATGTAACGTCCCGACCCATCTTACCCTCGAACGGGTAGCCAGACCGGTCGCCACATGACCTTGAACATGTCTCCCAAAACACCAGAGGCTACCAACTAGTAGCGAACATCTATGGATAGTTAGTGGGAAGATTATACCCTCATATAAGAGTTTTCAATACAATATAACTATATATAAATAGATGAAAATAGCAGAAGTAGTATTAATCAATAACTAATTCAGCAAAAGTCAATTGTAATATCAACTCAGTAAATAAAATAGCCAATGCGAGTTTATAAAATGTATGCATGTCATGGTGGTACATATCTGAAAGTAGTAAACATTTTAGCATGATTTATATCTCAGTACAGAAAAAATGAAAGGCCCAAAGCCTCAAGGGTGATCTATACGAGCATCTTGAGCTCCGGCTCAGTTCTTTTCTCATGTCTCCTTGATATAAGCAAACAACAACAAGCAATGTCCAAGGTCCTATAAACAAGTAGAGTCCACTTGGGTACCCCAGTGTAATGATATCCCGAATAGGGTGTGAGATATAAATCTCAGTAGGTAGGGACCACCGGTGTCTATATCAATCTAGAAAATGTAATAAAATTAAATAGCATGAAAGTATATCAAAGCAATAACATAATTTAATAAATAACCAAAAACCCATCCAGGTTCAAAATGGACACCTGACGATGATACCTACTTCGGCTTGTGACTAGAATAAGAGTCTGAATTGAGACAATATATATAAATAATGTATAATGAACAGTTTATCACATTATTTAATATTCTTTGTTTAATCTCACAAAATAATGTTCATGTTACCATTCTTATATTTCACACATTTGAATGACGTTATAATTCCATAACTCACAAACACTTGAATGTCCATGTTATCATTACATGATCACGCACCAATGAATTTCCATGTCACCATTTCATACTCACACACCCATTAATTTCCTTGTTACCATTCCATACTCATGCAACACGAATGTCCATGTTACTATTCCATGCACACTCACTATGAATGCCCATGTTACTATTCCATACTCACGCACCACGAATGTCGATGTTACCATTCCATACTCATGCACCCATGAATGTATATGTTGTCATTCAATACTCACACAACCATGAATTTCCATATTATCATTCCATACTCACGCACCACAAATGTCCATATTACTATTCCATACTCACGCACCCATGAATGTCCATGTTACCATTTCATACTCACGCACCCAGGAATGTCCATGTTACCATTCCATACGCACACACCCAAGAATTTCCATGTTACCATTCACCACTTCATAATATAATTAATTCATCAATTGATTGTCATCATCAATCTCATTACTAATTCAAAAATTAGTTAAACACAACAAGTCATTTAGTTAACTCAATAATTAACTAATAAAAACTATAAAATTAATTAATTTTGCCATTAATTAATATCATCAATTTCTCTAGTTAATTTTACGATTAACTAATCAAATGGAAACCATCTCAATATCACATAATTAATGCTAAAATTAATTATCACATGACAACCATCTCAATATTACATAATTAATTAAGAAAATAATTATCTCAAGGCAACCATTCCAATATCACATAATTAATTCACAAATTAACTATCTCTAAAGAAACTATTTCAATATCACATAATTAATTCACAAATTAATTATCTCAAGGAAGCTTTTTCAATATAATGTAATTAATTATCAAATTAATTATCTCAACTTAGCCCAAATCAATATCTCATAATTAACGTTCATATTGATTATCTATATTATAATCTCATAACATATAATTAATTCACAATTAATTATCTCAACTTAACAAGTTTAATATCTCATAATTAATCCCCCAATTAATTATCATCTCAAAGCACATAATTAATTCCTAATTAATTATTTCAATTTAACCAAATTAATATCTTATAATTAATCCTCTAATTAATTATCATCTCAAAGCACATAATTAATTCATAATTAATTATTTCAACTTAACCAAATTAATATCTCATAATTAATCCCTCAATTAATTATCATCTCAAAGTACATAATTAATTCATAATTAATTATCTCAACTTAAGAAATTTAATTTCTCGTAATTAATCCCTTGATTAATTATCATCTAAAAGCACATAATTAATTCATAATTAATTATCTCAACTTAAAAAAATTAATTACACTTAATAAATTTCTTGACTAATTATCTATTTTACAAACTCAAAGAATATAATTAATTCATAATAAATTATTTTATTCCCCTGATAAACAATTTAATCCAACATTACAGTCAACTTTATCAAAAGCAGTAAATCAATAAAACTATATTTTATTAATTGGGTAAAGTATAAAACCCTACCTCAATGAATTTGGTCGATCCAAAGCTTCCTAACTCAAATCGCAACTTGCTCGCATATTCACACCTCAACAAAAGTGCACACGCAAATGGAATTTATCATCACACCTAACAACCATGACCCATAATCCATAATTAGGGTGGCAAGGACCAACGCACACCCAAAACATTGACCGCAACACTAAACAATCATAAGCATCTAATTCAAGGGGTGCGAAACCAATTATCAGGTTTATAGCCTTACCCAAAAATGACAGCGGTGGACCGAATCAAGCCGAACCACCACGGCTTCAGTGGATTTTGTCAGAATACGAACTAATGGGTCCCGAAAAATCTTCTACACTACCTAGAATCGGAAGGAAATAAGAAACTGAATCAATCCCTTAGTTAGGGTTTCGGCTGAACTGAATCGGGAAGATGGAGAGACTAAATGGCCAGTGCAAATAATGAAACACATGGAGACATACTCATATCACTATGATGGAAAATATCCATGAAGAGAGTAGGAGGAAACAGATAATCGAAGAGGGGCTAAAAGATGGGGGTGGTGTGCCTCATAGGAGAGGCCCTGTGTTGGTCGTGCCTTACTTCAAGTAAGGGGGGGAGAGGTGAACCTCCCTCATCCTTTCTCCCTAAAATAACCTAATAAAACTCTAATTATATTATAATTAATATAAAAATAATAATAATAGAAATCCCCATTATATTATTATTATTATAAATTAATTAAAACACCTCTTTGATAAACCCCAACCCCATGTACACATCATTTAATTAAATCCCCTTCAACAAAATTTAATTAAATAAATTCTCCAACTCATTATTATATAATAAAATTATATAACACAATTTAATTAAAAAACCCTAACACCTCATTAATCATAATTTAATTAAATTCGTTCCAAGTGAATTTAATTAAATAATTTCTCTAATTCATGTTATTTATTTAAAATCTCTGAACACAATTTAATTAAATTAAAAACTCCAACTCATCAACATTATTTAATTAAATTCTCTCAAACTCAATTTAATTAAATAATAACCCCCATTTCGCAATGACTAATTAAATTCTTCCTAACCTTGAATTTAATTAAATAAAACCTCCATTTTTCATTAATTGATTAAATTCATCTTTAAATTGAATTCAATTAAATGAAACCCCAACTACTCATTTACACATCATTTAATATTACAATTTAATATTTACCTTATTTTATAACCTCCAAATCCTCATTTACATGTCATTTAATTAAATTCCTCTCATCTTAATTTATTTAAATAAAGACTCCAACTCATCATCATTTAAAATAAATTTAATTATTTTCATATAAATTTAATTAAATAACATCTCCATATCAATATTAATTAATTAAATTATAGCAACTTTAATTTAATTTAATAAACCCCCCAACACCTCCTTTAATTAAATTCCTTTTAACCAAGAAATTAATTAAATTAATTTAACCCAAAACTCAAAACTGGGTAAGCTGCACAGTTTAATTCGCACGGTCTGATAGAACATGTTCAGACTATGCTCCCACTACCAGATACCTAGAGTATCTTTCATGGATGACCCACATGGTTTTACTAACCATGTACGTCCTGTGTGAATGCCTCTATCTTTCCTTTCTAAAATTGTGTTTTCGAGTTCGGTGCTCCCGAAACCCATCATGTCGCCTGGAAAACTCCTAAAGCCTTTAATCAAGCCTCATAAAAACACTTAAAATGAACCCAACTCACAAAACGTCATCCTAAATCATGGTTTTAAAACTGAACAGAGTATTAAAAAAAAATTTCAAAAAAAAGCATATTATAAACCGGTTAAAAAATAAGGGACTTTTAAATCTACCGACCTTATAAACTTCTCGTCCCCGGGAAGTCATTGGGATTTATGTCACACCTATCTTCTTGAATTAATTTTTATTTTATTAATTATTATCCCCGAGATCTCTCGCCATGGTCAGAGCTGGGTCTTGGATCAAAATTGTTGATGTATAATGTTTTTACTGGGTTTCAGACCCGTGCGCGGTCATTGCACGGTTGGTTGTAGTCGCGCAACTGGCCCTAGTGTCGTGAAATTTCTTAATATTATTATTATTATTTATTATCATAATTTTTATTATTATTTTTATTGTAATTATTCTATATATTATTATTTTTATTATTATTTTTATTGGTTTTTATTATTATTATTATTATTATTTTATTATGGCTATTTTTATTATTTTTATTTCTGGTTTTATTATTATTATTATTATTACTATTATCGATATTATAAGATAGAATGAAAAAAAACTATAAACCCTAATTCCACCCATCCAAACCCACTTCCACTTTGTTGTCGTGAGCCACCCCCCCCCCCCCCTCCCTCTTCCATGTCGCGGGCGGCACCTCCCCTTCCCCTTCCATGTTTGCGCTACGCAAGCCCCCCTGTTTGAGATCCCATCCCAGCCTCCTCTTATAGACACACCTCCCCTACTTCGAGTGGACCAGCCGTAACACCCCCCCTCTCTTCCCTCGGCATGAGCAGACTATGCCCGGCGCCACCTCCCCTTGCCTGCTCCGGCCTCGCACGGCCCAGCTGCTCGCCGCCGCTCACTGTCGCTCGTCGCCGCTTAATGTCGCTCCCTCCTCTTGCAGCACAGCCTCCTGCCATTGCGGGTTGCCTTCCGAGTCGTCCTCCTCAACAGTCGGCACTGCCACACCGCACGCCACCGCCTCCCTTCGCCCTAACCTCTCTCTAGCCACTGGCGCACACCTCGGACAAGCCTGCAATGGCCTCTGCCTCCCCCAAGCAAGCTTCCGACACACCCCCTGGTTCGGTAGACCCGCAACCCCCCTTGTGGTAGTATTTTGTTAATTTTTTTGGTGTTCTCCTTGATTTATGGTTTATAGTTTCGGATTAAAACATCTTTTTGTGCATAGAACTTATTCCGTAGGGTGCTTTTTGTTTCTCTTTGGTGCGGTTATAGTGCGAACGAGGTTTCAAAATAGTTTCGAGAGCTCCGTCAATGTTTGAGGTAGGTAATTCTGCCTATACAAATTGTTTAATTATTTAACCCACCCATTTAATTAATTTGGTAATTCATTGATCAGTTTTCTTATTGTGGATATATCATTACTTGAGGTTTAATATATTTTTGGATGTGTTTCACTTGTGAAATCTTGTTGTGCCATTTAATATTATTTTATAAGTTGTGCAGTTGGTTTATTAAATTATATAAAGGCTATGAATCATGTTTTAATTTGGTGTCTGTGTATGGTTAGTTTTAAAAGAGGATTTTGGGTGTGTTTTTTGGTGTAAAAGACTTGTGGGACTTCTTGAATTTGTTTTATAAATTATTTTAATGGTTTATTAAATTGTGTATGAAATAAGAAACATGTTTTTGATATGTATTGTGTCTGTTTGGTTTAAAAATATGATTTGAGTGTTTTGGTATAACACCTTATGGTATTTCATGAAATTATTTTATAAATTTTCCAATGATTTTTTGAATAATTTGGATGCTGCGATTTTGGTTTTGAAAATGTGTTTAGGCACACGCACTTTTAAATGTAGTTTTCAATGCGTCGTATGCTTTTGTCTGGTTTTGGACTCTATTGCTTTCCTGAAATGACATTTTGGCTCTTTAAAATGATTAGTGAGTTATTTTGGTGTTGTGTGGTCTTTGTAAACACTTTGAGGATTTTTAAAGTTGTTTAATAAGTAATTTTGATGGCGTGAGTTGTGTTTTGAAAACATGTCAAGCTAGTTATTTTGTGTTGTTTGTTCATTTAGACTATTTTCAGTCAGTGGTTATGTGTTTTTGTTTGTTGTGTGTTTATTGCAGTGTGTTGGCGGGGTAACCCTACGATACCACGGTTATTGGCATGTGCATGCTTGTGTGCATGTGTGAGGTGTGTCACGTCATTGTAATCGAAGTGCATGTCGAGGTAGGTACCCCACTGCACTAACCATTAAATATAGAATTTATTGATTTCTTGATATTTTATTAATTTTAATAAATGGGAAATAATTTAAGATAATTAACTTTTAAATTATTATTTGGTGTAAAAAGAGTCGTTTATTTTATACCCGACACTTGAAATATTTTCTTGATGAACGGACTCCCAGTAGTGAAAGAATGCTTGTTTGGCCTTTAAATATAATTCATAGAATTTCAAATGTAGTTATGGTTTATTGATAAATTATTTCTTTTGAAGTATGAACAAGTTTTTTGGTTCTCTTGAGAAATGTTGATTTTCTTTAATATTGGTGAAGGCCCGTTTGACACTTTAATAAAATAAATTATTTTGAAAAACTCTATTTGGTGTGACTCAAGGGTGATCTTTGGTGTATCTTGACTGCATGAGTTGTGTGTGATGTTTCTTATACTTGATTTACTTTGTTGACTCACCCATTTAATTTTTATTATACATACTAACATGGGAACCTGACATAGTGAGTGAATTTACTGAGAACAATTGTCTCACTAGTTTAGATTATGTGCTGGCTAATGGCCTTTAGTATGGATTATACTCTGCTAGGGGATTAGGCCCCTTAGTTAATCCATGTAGGGAAACACCGGGCAATCGGAAGTTATGACGTCATCGAGAGTAGCCATGCCTTCAGGATGAGTCGCATGTATGGTATGTTCTGTATTGTTCACAAGCTCCTAGGTTTGACCCATGTTTTCTTTAGTGTTTATTTTTATGTGGAAGACGATTGAGAGGTCTAGTTCGGTTTCTGGCCCCTGTGTTCCACTTCTTTTCCATTGCACTTAGTGTGTATTGTGTGTTGTGTCTGGTTTTCCCCTTTGACTAACAAATGAAATTTGAATTTCTAACTTGTTCGTAGAAATGTTTTAAAATTTCATGCACTTGTTCCTTTAAAACATAAAACTTATTTTTAAATTTAAAGTGCAATGGACTATTACATGTCTTAGAAATAGAAGTGTGTGTGTGTGGAAACCCATATTTTTTATAATTTAGTTCAAACCTGGAATTAGTAAATTTATTTGTTTAAAGGTAGTGCATTGGGAATAGTTTATTGGGCACGCCTATTGAGTTTTAATACTCATGCCTATAGTTTTTTCCTGTTTTTAGTTTTGTTGCAGGTTTTACTTGAGCTTTCTCACCGTGGGCGAGAGTTGGTTTTGGACTGGTGAGTGACTCTTGGAGTCGCAATGAGTTTTGGTCGTGGTCAGGTTAGTTTGATGTTGTTGGTTGATCCTCCTTTTTCGTGTCATTTATTTTCCTTGTGTTATTCTACTTTTTCCACTGCTTTACTTGTCTTTCATTTATGGGCCAAATTGTTACCTCCTATTTAGTTTTGATGTCTGGAACTAGTTTCCAGCCCGTGGGGATCAGGAACGCACTTCAGGGTATGTCGCGGACCGGCTCGGGTGATCGGTTCAGGGTCGACCCGGGCTGGTTCATGAAAAAATGGTATGAGAGGAGGCCCTTTTTATTCAGGGTGTCCGTTAGATGGAGATTAGTACTGTTGGGACTTGAGAGGTAGGTACGGTAAGGACGTCATGAACCCTCTCCCGTTCCGAACCTCGAGTCGTCAGAGGTAGTCTGGGAATTGAGTTCCTGTATCGTTCTGATTAGTTTTGTATTGAGGGATGAAAACAGAGACAAACCGATGTTACGTTGTGATTTTACATGGAGTAGTGACCCATGTGGAGTCCACATACATAGTTTAGGTTCTTCCCAGTTGTTGAAGCTTATTTGGGGCATGGCCCACTACCATGTCACTAGGTTAAGCATGATTACTAGTCCCTCTCTTCGGTGATTTGATGCAAGTTAAGTGTCATCTTGGTTCTGGTTGGTGTAAGTGCACTTTTGAAAATGAAGAAAAAAGAGTTTTTGAAATGATAACGATTTCTTTTAAATGGATTTAAATTTGTGAAGCTTATTTTTTTTAACTGAAAGCTCTTGGTCTAAAAATCTGGTGATTTCTTGGAACTAGTAGAGGTATGGTTTGGGTGAAACCTTGGGTACTCTTTATGAACTTTTTCACATGTGAGGGAATGCATGGTAAGCGTGTGTTGGTGTGTATGGATGAAATCATATGAAGACATGTGCAATGTTTCATGGGATTACTGAGGTGTGCACTTGAAATTAATGGATTGACCTTGTTTTCTAAAGTGATTTTAATAAAGGGAAAATGATTTTTGGAAATTGAAATTGGTTTGAAAAGTGGGTTTGTTATTTGGGAAATGGCCTTCAAAGAAGGCAGTTTTGAAACCTAAAATAAAAAGGGATTTTTGTGTTGTGTTGGTATTTTTTGGTTTTTGAGTTGGATGTTTTTGGATGAAAACGCTGCCAATGATATTTCTTCAGCTTGATATTGATTTTGGTTCTGTGTTTTATATGTTGTTTAGAAAATGCCTCCCTGAAAGGTCCCCAGATTTTCTGATAATTCATGCATAATTTTTGGTCCTTCTCAGACATTGTCTGTAATTAATGGTGATCGGGGTCCGTTAAAGGTAGTTATGTGGTTTGAAGAGGTTGAGTATGCTTTTAGGATGTTGGGAACTCCTGAAGATATCAGAGTGTGTGTTGTTTTGGGAATATTTGAAGGTCCATATCTGGATGTATGGAAGTTTCTCATCCCACCGTTAATGCAAGTTGGGATGGCGTAGGATGTATTTAAATCTGTCTTCATCCGATGGTTTATACTTGAAGAAGTGAAGGTGAAAAAAAAGGGAAGATCTTGTGCGTATTCAATAAGGCCAATGGATGGGGAAGGCATATTCTGACCATTTCAAGGAACTTGTGTCCTTTTCTCCAGAGGTAGCGTCAAATGATTTGATGAATACTTCTCTCTTCATCGGGGGTATTCATTCAGAGATCAAGGATAAGGTCCTCCCTTTGAAGGTCTATTGTTTCAAGAAACTGGTGGATGAGGCATTCATAGCTGAGTGGGTATTCGAAGTGCAGATTTTCAGAAATCCAGTGTATTTGGTCACTTAGAAAGGTTCCCATTTGGAGATCATGGTGTTATAGAGGAACCGGTTACTAAAAAGTCTTCTACATTGGTTTTGGATTCCAATTCATGGGACCGTTCAGTGGTGTGCCACCAGTGTGGCTAGTTCAGGCACGTGAAGCTATCATGTCGCATCCCTCCGAAGACGTGCCATTATTGCAGATGTCTGGTTCTTATAGAGATGTTCTGCATAAAGTGTCGCCTGAAGAAGACTTTGTGACTAAAGGATTCTAGTGCCTAACTGTGAGGCAGGAGATTCTTCAGCCATCAGAGCTCCAGCCACAGGTCTTGGGGTGAAGCTCGCGCGCAGTCAGGAGTTACTGGGGGTGTGAAGCCTCGGTTCAAGTTTTGTGTTCCGTGTTGGCAGTGGAACATTTAATGTATTTTTGTTCTTCATTTTCTGTTGTTAACATTTTGAGGTTGTAAGTTCATTGTTTTTTCGTGGAGTTATGACAGACATGTTCTACTATAATCTATATAGTTTTATTTGTCTGATCATTGCTTTTGGAATCGTGCACTTTTCTTAAAAGTGTGTTTGGCCCTTGTCTGGTTTGATTTGGTTTAGCTTTGTTCATTTGGAGATGTAACTGCTTATTAAGAGCTGATTTTTGTAGTTATACTTGGGTTTACTGCTTGGGTTAAGTTCTGCTTGGAGGTTTTTCTCTAGTGTTTGGCCTTTCTTTGGTCTAAGTTGAGAGTTCCAAGTTTCAGTGGAGGTATTGTTTCTCTCAGGCTATAAAGGTTAGTCTGGATCGGTTGGGAGTTCCTGCATCGCCCCCCTTCCCGAGGTAGTATGTTTGAGTGTTAAATTTCTACATTATTTGAATTCTTGTGGTGGGGAGAACCCTCTAATGTTCTCTCATTCTCTTGTGGTGTGGTTCCTTTCAGTTTTAGTCGGTCATGGACTCTTGTTTTGTCTATTGTTCGGCCGGGTGACTTTCTGGGGGCGGAAAGTGTCTGTGGTGGGGAGAATTGTCACACCCGCCTTCTTGAATTAATTTTAATTTTATTAATTCTTGGCCCTGGGCTCTCTCTCCAAGGTTCGAGCTGGGTCCCGTATCAAAATTGTTGACGTATAATGTTTTTACTAGGTTTCGGACCCATGCACGGTCATTGCACAGTTGGCGGTAGCCGCACAACAGACCCTTGTGTCGTGAAATTTCTTAATATTATTATTATTATTTTTATTATAATAATTGTTATTATTATTTTTATTATCATTATTCTACATATTATTATTTTTATTATTATTTTTATTGGTTATTATTATTATTATTATTATTATTATTATTTTATGGAAAATTTTATTATTTTTATTTCTAGTTTTATAATTATTATTATTATTATTATTATCAATATTATAAGATAGAATGAAAAAAAACAATAAACCCTAATTTTACCCGGCCAGCCCCCCTTCCCCTTTCCCGTTGCGATCCCCCCCCCCTCTTCTACACCGCGGGCCGCACCTCCACTTCCCCTTCCCTGTTTATGCAGCGCAAGCCCCCCCCCCCCCCCCCCTTGTTTGAGATCCTGTCCCAGCCTCCTATATTCGCACCTCCCCTACTTCTAGCGGATCAGCCGGTGCACTCCCCCTCTCTTCCCTCGGCGTGAGCAGACTCTGCCCAACACCGCCTCCCCTTGCCTACTCCGGCCTTGCACCACCCAGCCACTCGCCGTTGCTCCCTCCTCCTGCAGCCTAGCCTCCCGCTGGTGCACTTCACCCTCCCAGCTGGCCTCCTCACCGGTCGGAACTGCCACACCGCACGCCACCGCCTCCCTTCACCATAACCCATGTCCGGCCACCGGCACACACACCAGACCAACCTGCGACACCTTCCGCCTCCCTCGAGCAGGCTGTCGACGCACCCCTTGGTTCGGCAAACCCGCAACCCCCCTTGTGGTAGTATTTTGTTAATATTTTTTGGTGTTCTCCTTGGTTTATGGTTTATTGGTTGCAGGATAAAAAATGTTTTTGTGCATCGAACTTATTCCATAGAGTGTTTTTGGCTTCTCGTTGGTGCGGTTGCAGTGCGAATGAGGTTTCGCACCAGTTTCGGGAGCTCCGTCAACGTTTTTGGTAGGCGATTATGCCTATAAGAATTGTTTGATGAATTAACTCACCCATTTAATTAATTTGGTAATTCATTGATCAGTTTGCTTGTTGTGGGTATAGCTTTACTTGAGGTTTAATATATTTTTGGATGTGTTTCACATGTGAACTCTTGTTGTGCCATTTAATATTATTTTATAAGTTGTGCAGTTGGTTTATTAAATTATATAAAGGTTGTGAATCATGTTTTAATATGGTGTTTATGTACAGTTGGTTTTAAAAGAGGATTTTGGGAGTGTTTTTTGGTGTAAAATACTTGTGTATGAAATTAGAAACATGTTTGGGATAGGTTTTGTGTGTGATTGGTTTAAAAAGATGATTTGAGTGTTTTGGTATAACACCTTGTGGTATTTCATGAAATTGTTTTATAAATTTTCAAATGATTTGTTGAATAATTTGGATGCTACTAATTTGGTTTTCAAAATGTGTTTAGGCGCACGTGCTTTTAAATGTATTTTTCAACGCGTCGTTCTCTTTTGTCTGGTTTTTCACTCTAGTGTTTTCTTGAAATGACATGTTGGCTCTTTAAAATGATTAGTGAGTTATTTTGGCATTGTGTGGTCTTTGTAAACACTTTGAGGATTTTTAAAGTGGTTTAATAAGTAATGTTGATGGTGCGAGTTTTGTTTTGAAAACATGTCATGCTGGTTCTTTTGCGTTGTTTATTCATTTGGATTATTTTTAGTCAGTGGTTATGTGTTTTTAGTTGTTTTTTGTTTGTTGCAACGCGTTGGCGAGGTAACCCCGTGATACCACGATCATCGGCTTGCCCATGTTTGTGTGCCTGTTTTAAGCGTGTCGCGTCATTGTAATCGAACTGCAAATCAAGGTAGGTCCCCCACTGCACTCGCCTTTAAATTTAGAATTTATTGATTGCTTGATATTTTATTAATTTTAATAAATGGTAAATAATTTAAGATAATTAATTTTTAAATGATTATTTGGTGTAAAAAGAGTTGTTCATTTTATACATGACACTTGAAATATTTTCTTGATGAACGGACTCCCAGTAGTGAAAGAATTATCCTTTGTCCTTTAAACATAATTCATGGAATTTCAAATGTAGTTCTGGTTTATTGATAAATTATTTCTTTTGAAGCGTGAACAAGTTTTTTGGTTCTCTTGAGAAATGATGATTTTCTTTAAGATTGGTGAAGGCCTATTTGACACTTTAATAAAATAAATTATTTTGGAAAAGTCTCTTTGGGGTGACTTAGTGGTGATATTTTGTGTACCTTGACTGCATGAGTTGTGTGTGATGTTTGTGCTACTTGATTGACTTTTTTGACTCACCCCTTTCCTTTTTATTATACGTGTTGACATGGGAACCTGGCATAGTGAGTGAATTTTCTGAGAATGATTGCCGCACTAGTTTAGATTATGCACTGGCTAGTGGCCCTTAGTATGGATTATACTCTACTAGGGGATTGGCCCCCTCAGTTAGGCCATGTCCGGAAACACCAGGCATTAGGGCATTATGACTTCATCGAGAGTAGGCATGCCTTCAGGATTAGTCACATGTATGGTATGTTCTGAATTGTTTACGAGCTCCTAGGTTCGACCCATGTTTTCTTTAGTGTTTCTTTTTATGTGGCAGATGATTAAGAGGTCTAGTTCGGTTGGTGGCCCCTGTGTGCCACTTCTTTTCCATTGCCCTTAGTGTGTGTTAAGTGTTGTGTGTGGTTTTTCCCTTTGACTAACAACTGAAATTTGAATTTCTAACTTTTCTGCAAAAATGTTTTAAAATGCAATGCACTTGTTCCTTTCAAACATTAAACTTGTTTTTAAATTAAAAAGGGCAATGGACTATTACTTGTCTTGGAAATGGAAGTGTGTGTGTGTGGAAACCCATATTTTGTATAATTTAGTTCAAGCCTGGAATTAGTAAATTTATTTATTTAAAGGTAGTGCATTGGGAATAGTTTGTTGGGTACGCCTACTGAGTTTTAATACTCATGCCTATAGTGTTTTCCTATTTTTTTGTTTTGTTGCAGGTTTTACTTGAGCTTGCTCGCCATGGGAAAGAGTTGGTTGTGGACTAGTGAGTGACTCTCGGAGCCACGATGAGTTTTTCTTGTGGTCAGGTTAGTTTTTTGTTGTTGGTTATTCCTCCTTTTTCGTGTCATTTATTTGCCTTTCATTGTTCTACTTTTCCTTCTGCTTTACTTATCTTTCAATTATGGGCCAAATCATTCCCCCCTGTTTAGTTTTGATGTCTGTCACTAATTTCCAGCCCCTGGGGATCAGGAACTCCTTTCGGTCCATGTCACAGACCGGCTTGGGTGACCGGTTTAGGGTCGACCCGGGTTGGTTCGGGACATGTTACAACACTATCCAACCCACCAATGTCAAGAATTCTCATTTGAAAAATCGCTTTGCCTTCCCAAACACCCAATGCACCTTTAACTATTTTATAATCCCAATTCATAGATCTTTCCTTGAAATAAATTATCGACCCATGAAACCCATACCCTTCATTAAACTGGTGACGTTCCTTTAAAACGATTTCAACACAAACCGCAAGTAATCCAATGTCCTTACTCGACTTACGGTTACCTCTCCAAGTCAATCCATCACAAGGATACTTTAAAACTGTCATGATCCAACATGAATAAAGGAATAACTAAAAGAACCATTTATCTTTCATACAACCCAGATAATAATAACCTATCAAGCCCAATTACTTTTAAAACATTAGCACTGCGTAAGACCAATGCTATCATAGTTCCTCTAGGAAAAAGTAGAGATAGGGGACATTCTCGTCTCAATTGTAGGAACACACTAAGAGTAAACCCCAGTCACCAAGAAGTTCAATCAAACTATCAATGGGCAACTCTTTATGAAAATATCAGCTTCACTTACCGATACGTCATCAACCAAAATCCAATGCCTATTTCACCCAAGGCATTCGTGTCCATTCAAGGATTACCACTGAAAATCTTCCAAAAACTAATGGAGTTTCCAAAAAAAAATTACACTTACCACTAACCTTATCAAGTCATGCTACTAAGAAAGAACTGACATATTTACCGGAACCGATGTGACACTACCAACCTTAGGAGTGTCTATGTCATGGGAAGAAAAGACAAGATGATCTCAATCATACTATTTCATAAAAACCTTAAATGCACATGTGATGTTGCACAAACCATGATCAACACGTTAACATCTCGCATGAAATCTGAAATTTAAATCGATCGGTGTGTCAAAACACCTGAGTTCCAAAAGTCCCCTTAAGTATTAAGATGGACTTACCTTAACACCCCAAACATTATACTCTAGAGTTAAATCAAGGACATATTTAACTGATGACCATGCTCTAGGCATTCTAACCTGTTGAACCAAGAATTCTCCAATTCTTATTCCTATATCAAGAGTCAAGATACAGTGACCAACCATCCAAACAAGTTTGTCTTACTTTAAAACTAAAAAGTCCTACTAGGAACAACAACAACAAATGGTACCAACGTCAAAAATATCACAGCATAAATAATAAATCTCATCTCTAAGGGTGCTACCTACCATTGACTAGTCCCTTACAAATCATACTCATCGACCCTATATCTTGGTCAAGAAAAATAGAATTCACTAGGATTAAAATCCCCTCTTTATTTTAGTCATTTCATTAACTAATTTCAACCTTTTAAACATTTGAATGAATATTTAACAAACCCACAAGTACTATTTCACAACAAGTTAATTGGTTTCTAATAAACACCCCATGGGAAAAATAGGCAAGTTATAACAAACTTCCTCTTTAAAAATTTAACATTCAGTTTCATTTCATTTTAAACATGCCATTTTTTATCTAAATTTCTTTTAATCAAAAGACAACCTCTGAGGGTCCCATTTATTCAACCTAGATTCTTCAAAAATCAACCCCAAAAGTGATATGAGTGGACTTATAAAAATCCATAAAGCTCTCATATACTTTACAGGTGTAATTTGACTCTCATTTAATCAATTCAATTTCTATTTAACATTTTAAATTTAGTAGCCACTTACAAATCAAAACATCTCTAGCATGTAATCACAAGTAGTAACACAAAATCATTCTATAATAAAGAATCATGGAATAATAGTAAATAATGTTAATCACAAAGGCAGTATGACATATAATAACCCAAGAATGTTAAATATATCACTGAAATATGCTATCTAAAGAGGCATGCTAAAGCAGATCAAAACATGGAATTCCACCTAGGGCACACAATCGAAACTAGCAGGCATCCTACTAATGCAACTACATTGCTTTTTATATGCATGGAATATGAATATCTAAGCACCTAAGATGATTCATGTAATGAATATTCCTTTCCATATCAGGTCAAGGAAAATTTCCAAAATTCTAAAAATCAATAAGTAGCAGAAAATAAACCAGTCACTCAAGGTGAAATCAAATAAATTGTAAACTTGAATAGTATAACATCAATTCCCATCTCTGGCCACTTGGTCATTTCCCATACGTGGGTTGATCAGTCCCAGGAATGGATATTAACTAAGAGTTGAAACTTTCCTAGTCTCTTTCCTACCAACCCAAAACTAAAAGACAAAAGAAAAGGAAAGAACATTGGTGCTCTAATACCACTTTGTAATATCCCGACCTAGCTTACCCTCAAACCGGTAGCTAGACCGGTCACCACATGACCTCAAGCACGTCTCTCCGTACACCAAAGGTTGCCGACTATCAGTGAGGGTCTATTGGTAGTCAGCGGGGATACTATACCCTCATATCAGAATTTTCACAGGAGTATAACAATATATAAATAGATGAAAACTGTGGAATAAGTACAAATCAATAACTAATGCAGTGAAAGTCAATTTTAATATCAATTCAATAAATAAAATTGCCAATTCTAGTTTATAAAATTTATGCATGTCATGGTTATACATATCTGAAATAAGTAAACAAATTATCATGCTTTACATCTCAGTATAGAAAATATAAAAGGCCAAAAGGACCAAGGGAGATCTCTACAAGTATCCCGAGCTCTCGCTCAGTCCTTTTCTCCTAACTCCCATGTAAAATAAAACAACAAAAAGTAGTGTACATGGTCCTGTAAACAAGAAGAGTCTAATCGGATACCCCAGTGTAATGGAGGCCAGAATAAGGTGTGAGACATAAATCTCAGTAGGCCGGAACCACAGGTGTCAAGCTCAATATAGAAAATGCAATAAAATTAAACAATGTGCAAGTATATCAGAGAAATAACATAATTGAATAAATAACCAACAACTAATCCAGGTTCCAAAGGGACACCTGACGTCTATACCTGCTTTGGATCATAGCCAGAATAAGATTCTGAATAGGAACAATATATATATAAATAATGTATAATGAATTGTTTATCACATAATTTAATATTCTTTGTTTAACCGCACAAAATAATGTGCATGTTACCATTCTTATATCTCACCCATTTTAATGACGGTATCATTCCATAACTCACACACACTTGAATTTCCAAGTTATCATTCCATGCTCACACACCAATGAATGTCCATGTTACCATTCCATACTCACGCTCCCATGAATATCCTTGTTACTATTCCATATTCATGGACCACAAATTTACATGTTACCATTCCATACTCATGCACCCATGAATATTCATGTTACCATTCCATACTCACACACCATGAATGTCCATGTTACCATTCCATACTCACTCACCCAAGAATGTCCATGTAACCATTCCATACTCATGCAACCATGAATTTCCATGTTAATATTCCATACTCACGCACCATGAATGTCCATGTTACCATTCCATACTCATGCACCCATGAATGTCCATGTTACCAATCCATACTCACGTACCCATGAATTTCCATGTTACCATTCCATACACACCCGTGAATTTCCATGTTACCATTCAACTATTCATAATATTATTAATTCATCAATTAATTATCATCATCAATCTCATTACTAATTAAACAATTAGTTAATCACAAAAAGTCATTTAGTTAACTCAACAATTAACTAATCAAAACTATAACATTAATTAATTAAACTATTAATTAATCTCATCAATTTCTTTGGTTAATTTAACAATTAAATAACTAAAATACAACCATCTTAATGTCACATAATTAATGCTATAATTAATTATCACATGATAACCATCTAAATATAACATAATTAATTTAAAAAAATAATTATTTCAAAAAAACCATACTAATATCATATAATTAATTCAAAAATTAATTATCTCTAAATAAACTATTTCAATATCACATAATTAATTCACAAATTAATCATCTCAAGATAGTTGTTTCAATATAATTTTATTAATTATCTAATTAATTATATCAACTTATCCCAAATCAAAATCTCATAATTAACCCCTGATTAATTATCTATATTATAATCTCATAACACATAATTAATTCACAATTAATTATCTCAACTTAACCAGTTTAATATCTCATAATTAATCCCCCGATTAATTATCATCCCAAAGAACATAATTAATTCATTATCAATTATTTCAACTTAACCAAATTAATATCTCATAATTAGTCTCTCAATTAATTATCATCTCAAATCACATAATTAATTAATAATTAATTATTTCAACTTAACCAAATTAATATCTCATAATTAATCCCCTGATTAATTATCATCTCAAATTACATAATTAATTCATAATTAATTATCTCAACTTAGCCAATTTAATTACTCATAATTAATCCCTCTATTAAATATCATCTCAAATCACATAATTAATTCATAATTAATTACCTCAACTTAAAAAAAATTAATTACTCAAAATTAATCTCCCAATTAATTATCTATTTTACAACCTTAAAGCATATATATAATTCATAATTAATTATCTCATTCCCCTAATGAACAATTTAATCCAACATTACAGTCAACTATATCAAAATAAATAAATAAAAAAAACTCCATTTTATTAATTGGGTAAACTTTATAACCCTACCTCAATGAATTTGGATAATCTGAAGCTTCCTAACTCAAACTGCAACCCGCTCGAATACACGAACCTCAACAAAAGCGCACACGCACTCATAATTTATCATTGAACCTAAAAAACATGAACCAAAACCCATAATTAGTGTGGCGGGGACCAACACAAACTCAAAACATTAACCACAACACTAAACAACCATAAGCGTCTAATTCAAGGGGTATGAAACTAATTATCAGGTTTATAGCCATACGTAAGAATAACGGTGCTGGATCGAATCAATATAAACCACTGATAGTTGTTGGAATGTGAACTAATGGGTCCCAAGACATCTTCTGCACCACCTAGAATTGGAAGAAAAGAAGAAACAGAATCAATCCCTCGGTTAGGGTTTCGGCCGAACTGAATTTAGATGATGAAAATCCAAAATGGCCGATACAAATAATGAAACACACGAAGACAGAATCACCTTCCCAATATAGAAAAGTTTCATAAAGTGATCAGGAGTAAATCTCTATGTGAAGAGGGGTCGGGAGATGGGGGTGGCGTCCCTCATGGTACAGGCCCTGTGCGGGTCATGCCTTGGTTCATGTAGGGGGAGGAGAGGTGCACCTCCCTCATCCTTTCTCCCTCAAATAACCTAATAAAAATCTAATTATATTATAATTTGTATAATAATAATTATAACAGTAATCCCCATTATAGTATTATTATTAAAAATTAATTAAAACACCTCTTTGATAAACCCTAACCCCATTTACACATTATTTAATTAAATTCATTTCAACTGAATTTAATTAAATAAATTCTCCAACTCATTATTATTTAATTAAATTCTCTCACACAATTTAATTAAAAAAACCCCAACACCTAATTAATAATAATTTAATTAAATTTGTTCCAACTGAATTTAATTAAATAATTTCTCCAATTCATGTTATTTAATTAAAATCTCTTAACAAAATTTAATTAAATTAAAAACTCCAACTCAAAAACATTATTTAATTAAATTCTCTCAACCTCAATTTAATTAAATGATAAACCCCATTTTACAAAAACTAATTAAATTATTATTAACATTGAATTTAATTAAATAAAACCTCCATTTCGCATTAATTAATCAAATTCTTATTTACCTTGAATTCTAATTAAATAAAATCTCAACTCCTCATTTACACATCATTTAATATTACCATTTAATATTAACCTTATTTTATAACCCATAAATTCTCATTTACATGTCATTTAATTAAATTCCTCTCATCTAGATTTAATTAAATAAATACTCCAACTCATCATCATAAAAAATAAATTTAATTATCTTCATCTCAATTTAATTAAATTACTTCTCCATCTCAATGAAATTTAATTAAATTATATCATATTTAATTTAATTAAATAAAACCCCCAATATCTCATTTAATTAAATTCCTTTCAACCATGAATTTAATTAAATTAGTTTAACCTCAAACTCAAAATTGTGTAAGATGCATGCTTTAACTCACACGGCCTGACAGACCATGTGCAGATTAAACACCCTCTACCGAATACTTAGAGTATCTTGCATGGATGACCCACATAATTTGATAGACTCTAAGCATCATGTGCGAATTCCTCTAATATTCTTTTTTTAAACTGATTTTTCGGGTTTGGTGCTCTCTAAACCCATCGAGCCATCTGGGAAACTCTTAGAGCCTTTACTTAAGCCCGATATCAACACTTTAAATGAACCTAACTCACAAAACATCACCTTAAAGAATGGTTTTAAAACCTACCCAATAATTAAATGAAAACTTTCAAAAACATTGTATTTTAACCCAATTCAAAAACATAGGAATTTACATGAGAAAAATTAGTAATTAGAAATCCAACATAAATAACCCATCCAAAATCTTAAATAATAAAATAATGAAGGAATAAAAGAAATAAGTTTATCCTGGACTAATATTTTTATTTCATAATAGATTTGGATTAATGTATTGATGTTTAATCCAAATAAAAAAGATCAAATTCAATGATTCTTGTATAAAATTCTCCCAAAGTTTTACCAAAATACATTTTTTTCAAAAGGGTAAGAAAAATTATTTACCCAATTAAATCCATATGGTGATAAGGATTAACCTCCTCAAAGTGGAACCACAACCTTCAATTTTAAGAAAAATTTCCACCCATTGAAAATTTATTAATGATTATTAAAAACTCACAATGTTTCTAAAAAACATTAAGGTATTTTTTATTTGTTCTCAAGTAATTACAATTTATCTTCAATTAAACCCCTTCCAAAAACTTAAAACCTAATAAAATTCTTGTTTTTTGAATCTCAAAGTGAGAGAAACGTGTAAATATTTATCTTCAAAAATATTTGGAAATCAATCCAAAAAAATTAAGTTTTAAACTGTTAACAAGAAAGTATAGAAAAACATGACAAACTATTCAAGTAATCAAAAAATTTAAAAACATGCACAAATTTACTATTGGTTTCTGCTAGGCTATAATGAATTGAAACATAATTTCCATGAATTTTATGGATGTAATTGAACTCATGAATTATTTTTAAGATGGTATAAAAGGAACATGCATAACCATGGTTCAGAGTACATAGAGAAATCCAAGAATAATAGTGACTAGTAGGCTTTACATGATGATTTCATCATGCAGTTACCACTTTAAAAACAATTTTTAGCAAAATATTTCAACAAAAAATATAAATGAAGTGTTGAAGTAAAAGTAGAATAAAATAAATATAGGATTTGAATCTTAACTCACCTCAAATGGTGCTTTAACACTTAAATTTTAGTAAAAGAAACCTCCTCTTTTTCACTTTGATAAATTACCTATGTTAACACAAAATTCATCGCTTAAAATGAGAAGGTCAAGAAATAAACTCTATAATTAAAAGTAAAAAAACCAAAAAAAATCCTATAGAACAGTTAGGTATGTTTTATCCAATTTTCTCTAAAAAGAAGCTCATTTTAGCTTTGGAAAACTATATAAATCAATTATTGAAAGTTGTAAGTTCTCAGATATTCCCTTGATATTATATCCCTTTAAATTTTAGTTGGAATCTTCTTGTTTAACATTATATTAGTGATTAATGAGTTCAAATAGGTTTCAGGAGAATCTATGTAACGAACCGACTTGGGTTTCCCTGAAACTCAGCACCCGACCTAATCCATCACATACCTGAAGGGTGTTCCTAGTCCCCATGGGCTGGCGACAATCACCCGGGCATTAAACGACCAAACTGAGGGAATGATTTCTCCCAACCTGAATAACTGCATGGAATACATATATATAAAAATAAAGGAACAGTGTAAGACTAACAAATATATATTCCATAATTGGAAGGTAAAATAGCGAAGACATGACAACTAAAATAGTAACTAAAAACTCCAAAAGACAAGTCTGAATGAAAGGGACTCAAAACCAAACAACTAATCCAATTATGGCATGGATGAACTCTAACCATCTCACCACCAGTTACCCATCCCAGCTAACATAAACTTCCCCACCTCACTGTAGTGCCTTGACTTTCCCTACACTGGAAGACAAACAAAGGTCTACTCGCCAATGAAGCAATGTACAGGGTGTGATATAACATGATTAGTAGGATCCCACCTTGGTATTCAATAACAAGTCTTTGTATAAAAAACATGTATGCTCATTTTTAAGGTAAAACATAGCATGATAAGCAGTAAAAAAAATTTATAGAAAACATGGTAAACATTTCCCTTTTCCACAGTTCTAAAAAAACAGATATATTAGTTTCAAAGAACATTTTCAATATCATTTTCCACAAGCACAAACATGCATATCAAGGATAACTCATAAATCCAAGAAATATAAACCAAGAGCACAGGTATCACAACACCAAGGAATACTACAGGTCTAGGTAGTAGACTACTCATTCCAAAATAATCAATTCCACAAAACAGATCCAAGAACAAAGGTCCTAGGAAGTTGAGAAATACCCCATGGGTAAACCCCCCAAAATGTCAATATCGGTCCCCTAGAACAATAGGCCTACAAAATAGAAGAAACCCTCAATAAAAACCTCCCTGATAATCACAAAGAAATAGACGATGGCCTCAAAGTAAACCTTCCACCTAAGTACCCAAGTTAACCCCATGTTCTCTTTTTCACAAACCCATTTCAATGTATTGAAAACCATTCAAAACCATTTATAATCCATTTATCAAAATATAGGGAAAAAAATTTTTCTTTCAAAACCATTTCCTAACACACATAAAAATAATTCTAATTTCATAAATCAATTTATAAAGCAATTTTCAAAGAAAAACAAGCAGGTTCATTATCATAAGCTAGAAACGGAACCACCTACCCCAAAGTTCTGGTTGCACACGCCCGCAACGGAATCCAAAACCAAGAACGAAACCCAAAGGCACCAACAGATACTCTATGATCCAATCCAAGAGAATGTTTATTCAAGCCTAAACACAAAATTTTAGTGAAAAAGAGGAAAACCACATACCTCGAAGAAAGATGTCAGCCACACCACAACCAATGAAGGAAAAAGGACTCTGGAATGAGATCGCACAATGGATCTAGAAGAATATGACAAGAAACATCCAACTTGGATCAGTAGATCTGATAACACAAGTCTAGGGAGCTATCGTGGTCAATCACAAGGAAGAATTGAAGAGACTCACCGTAGAAACAACAATGAAATGGAACTGATCAGATCTATCCAGAAGGTGAGACGCCTTTGAAAAACGCATAGGGAGAGTCTAGGGTTGAGAGACACAAGGTTTGGAGAGAAAAGGACTGACCAAAACTCCCAAATGCATTACTTTAAACTGGGTTCAGGCCGGGTCATGGCGTATACCCCTTGGTCATGACGTGAAGGCCATGCTGGATAAGTTACACCAAAAAACTCGTAGCCACGGATTAAAAAATGACATTTTCACCATACATGACATGTACCCATCATTCAAGATGTGTACAGGCTCACAAAATGACATCCCCCATCACGACATGGTCTCCCAGGCTATGACATGCAACCAACACCAAGTACACAATGTGTACTTCAGGTACACGGCATGTACCTATTTTGCAGTCTGCAGTAAACCTAGAAAAATCACATAATAGGATTTTAAAACAAGAAAGGAACTTAGAAAAAGGTAAAACATACCTGATCAAGGTAACTAGATGTTACAAAATTCCCACCATAAAGTCTTTCCATCCCCAAGAAGCCATTTGGAAGATGTATCCTTTGGAAAGAGATGAGGACACTGCTCCCTCATCAACGACTCGTGTTCCTAAGTCTCATGAGAATCTGATTTTTGTTACCATGGAATTTTGACCAATAGAATAAACTTAGTACACAATACTTTCACCTGAGATTCAATGATCCCAACTGGTTTCTCCAAAATAGAATCATTTTTCTCTAACTCAATTTCTTCCCAACATAGAACATGAGTGGGTCAGGGTGATACTTCTTAAGCTGAGATATGTGGAAAACATCATGAATGTTTTCCATTTGAACCTGAAGTTCTAACCGATAAGAAACTTTCCCAAGATGTTCAGTGTCTTCAAATGGTCCAACATATCTCAGAGCCAAATTTCCCTATTTTTCAAGTCAATGGTGACCCAACCAAGGAGAAACTTTCAAGAAAACCCAGTCACCAACATAAAACTCCAAAGGATGGCGCCGCTGATCTGCATACAATTTCTGTCGACTTTGGGATGTAACGAGACGTCGGCGCACCTCTTAAATATTTTTTGACATCTCTTGAACCATACATCCATCCAAAGATACTTCACCCACCTCTTCCCAACAAATATTTGATCTGCATAAGTGATCATACAACACCTCAAAAGGATCCATTCCGATTGATGACTGGTAACTATTGTTGTAAAAAAACTCAACCAGTCCCAAATGGATATCCCACGATACATTAAAATCCAAGACACAGGCATGAAGCTTATCCTCTAGGATCTGAATTACATGCTCCATCTGGCCATTTGTCTGGGGATGGTAAGTTAGGATCAACTTGACCTGAGACCCTATTTTCTCTTGAATACTCCTCCAAAACCTTGAGTTAAAACCTTGGATCCCTATCTAAAACAATATCATAAGGACTTCTATGTAACATCGTGATCTCCTGAACTTACAGCTTACCCAGATCTTCAACATTAGTTGTGTCTTTAATCAGAATGAAATGAGCAGACTTTGTCAACCGATCGACAACCACCCAGATAGCATTTTTTCCTTGGGGTGTCTATGGAAACCCAACAATAAAATCCATGGACACCTATTCACACTTTCAAACTGGAATTGGAAGATGTTGAAGCAATCCAAAAGGTTTCAAGTGCTCTACCTTTATACTTTAGTAGGTGTAACAGTGGGACACATAATTTGAAATGTCACGCTTTATACCCGGCCACCAGAACTGTATTCTCATGTCATAATACATCTTTTTAGATCCAGGATGAATGTCCCATAAAGTGATATGACAATCAAAAAAAACTGAACTTCTCATAGATGTTGGGATGACAACTAACTTTCCTAAGTGAAGTATGCCATCTGAAGAAATAGACCAACTAAGAACTATCTCCCCACCATAGACATTTTCCCAAAACTTATGAAACTCATCATATTTTTGTTGACTTTGCAAGATATACTCCAGGAGATATGATGAAAAATGAACACTGGTTAGAACCATACCTAAGACATCCTCCTAAGCATCCAAGTGCAACTGAGTGAAAATCCCTATAAGATTCCACTCTTCCTTTGATTCCAAAATAGCCTGTGACAGTACCTTCCAGATTAAAGCATCTGAAACTACATTCCCTTTCCCATGAGTGTAAGCGATGCCGATGTCAAATATATGAAGGTATTCTACTAATCGTCTCTATCTGAGATTCAAGTCCTTCTGGGAAAATATATAGCTCAGAATCTTATGATTAGAGAAAACTGCGAACTTCTCCACAAATAGATAGTGCTACCAACACTTAATCGCATGCATCACCCCATAAATCTCTAAATCATGAGTGGGGTAGTTATTCTCATGTGGTTGAAGATGACAAGATCCATAAGCTACCACATGATCATCTTGCACAAGTATGCATCCCAAAACAGCACCAAATGCATCATAGAACAACATGTACCCCTTACCGGGCTCAGGTAAGATAAGAATAGGTGCTGATGTCAGAAGTTGTTTCAGTTCATCAAAAGAGTACTGAAACTTTACATCCCATGATAATTTCACCAATTTCTTGGTAAGAGCATTCAAAGGTGATTCCATCTTAGAGAATTCCTTGACGAACCATCATTAGTATCCAGCAAGACCAAGGAAGCTTCAAATTTCAAAGACATTCCATGTTTCTTTCCATGATAAAGAAGCTTTTACCTTTTCTAGATCAACTAATAATTCGTGTTCAGAAATTTTGTGCCCTAATAATTTCACTTCTCAAATCCAGAAACTGCATTTTGAAAGCTTTCCATATAGATGGTTATTTCTCAGAATCTTCATAACAAAACTCATATGGTGATCGTGCTTATGCTCGGACTTTGAATAAACCAGAATATCATCCACGAACACTACCACAAAAGTGTTAAGATATTGGTAGAATATTTGATTCATCAAGGCCATAAAAACTATAGGAGAATTAGTCAGACCAAAAGGCATCACAAGATATTATTAATATCCATACCTACCCCTGAAGGTTGTATTTGGTATATCAGACTCTCCGATTCTGAATTAATGATAACCCGATCGAAGATCGATCTTTGAGTACCACTTTTCTCCCTTCAACTGATCAAACAAATCATCCACACAAGGCAAGGGGTATTTGTTTTTAACTGTTACCTGGTTTAACTTCTGATAGTCCACATATAATCGAAGTGAACCGTATTCTTTATTGGAAAAGAGCACAAGGGATGCCCAAGGAGAAACACTAGGGAAAACAAAACCTTTCTCTAATAGTTATTCCAACTGAATCTTGAGTTCTTTCAACTCTGTTGGTAACATGAGATAAGAAGGCATCGATATTGGCTACGTACAAGGCACCAGTTCAATCGTTAAATCTACCTATCTCTCTGTATAAAGACCAGATAATTTATCTAGGAAAATGTTAGGAAAGTATCGAAAAACAATAGGAAGATCCTCAATAGAAGGAACATCATCATGCTCAAACGCAACAGCAACCAACAAACTTCTAATATCTGGGTGTGACGGTCCTACATGACCTGACCTCAGGTCCCACTCTCCCTGAAACACACTAGAGCTCCCATCGGCAGTAAGAAACAAAACACACTGACGATAACAATCAACCTCAACTTGATGAGTGACAAGACAATTCATACCAAGGATGATGTCAAACAGATCCAGATCAAGAATAATAAAATGCCAGACCAACTCTGTGCCAGCTATCATGAACAAACAAGAAGTACACTGAAACCCATACTCTTTTCTCTTGACAAGAGGTGTCGCTAACTCCATTGTAAAAGGCATAAGTTCCATTGTAAGTCTAAGGATATAAACAAAACATGCAGATATAAACAAGTGGGATGAACCAGTATCAAACAAAGCAATAGCTATTGAAGATGGAATAAGGAGCGTACCTCTCACTATTTCTAAACCTTCATCAACTTCCATTGAACACTCATCTACTGCATATAAATGCTTCACTCCTAAGGCATGTGTCTAGATCCCTATAGTCTTTGAAGCTTTTGACTGCACTGCAGTAGCCTTTGGAAGCGACGAACCCTGACCATAATGAGACGTATTCATTTCCTAATAGAAACATTTTAGATGACAAACATGCCCATAGCTATTTCACGTCTTTCAGATCATAGGACAAGAACGTCTGGTGTGACCCCCCTTTCTACACTGGTAGCAAGCCAGAGGTAAACTACTAACTGTAATGGACGGTGCAGAGAAGGCTCACTGCTGAGATCCACCTCCACCACTCCAGTGACGGTCTTTCCACTTCCTCTTCTTCCCATGTATGCCACTAAATCTATCACCAATTAGAAGAGAATAGGTGGTAAATCCGACCTTTCATTCCATGTTCATATCTGCCATCATTGCTCTACCCATTGTCTCTACATAAGTAGAAAGCTTCAACAAGAACACTTGTGACCTAATGTCAGGTCAAAAACCCTGCAGGTGCTTTTGTGCCTTCACTTGGTCATTCCTTACCATGTTCAGATAAAAACTGATAGACTCAGCAAACCGGTTTGTGTAGGATGAAAATGAATTATTTCCCTTATACAACAATAGAAACGTTAAATATTTTTCCAACATCAGAGACTCTAGAAAAAACTTATGAAAAAATAGGGTTTTGAAACCCTTCCGATCCAAGCCCACTTGTATGTATCCCTGGACCATAGAGTCCCACCAACGCTTGCTAGAACCCTCGAGTTTGAATGTTGCGCACTTCACCCTAATATTCTCAGGTGTCTCTAGGACATCAAAGATTTGATCAATCCTATCTAGCTAATCCTCCGCATCTTGAGGTTCAGTCATCCCTTTAAAGAATGGTGGCTTCTCGAGCAAGAACTCCCGTGATCGATCTCTTCCTCCTCTAGCTCCATGTGGTACTTCAACCACTGCATTTTGAACTCATGGAACATCCTGATCGACAGAAAGGACCGCTCATATGATATTCTCGATGATATTCTGATACATAGGTGGATTTCCTTGAGGATCATCAGTTGTACCTTCCTAAAGAACCTGTGGAAGACGTCTCAGAGGCATACCGCTGCAAACCAAAACATAAGAACAATCAGACACAGAACAAATCTCAGTTAACACTAGGAAACCCATAATTAGAAACTGTAGTTTCAAAAGAAAAAACCAACACTAGAGACACATATCCCAACATCCCATGGTAACACGAGTCTTATTATGACAAGATCTAACCAGGAACACATCACAACATACCTATCAAGTCCCAAAAATCCTATCTCCATTCTAACAAATATCCCAAGAAAATATTGTTGGGGACAAACTTGCCTCTGATACCAAAATGTAACAAACCGACCTAGGTTTCACTAAAACTCGGCACCTGACCTAATCCATCACATACCCTAAGGGCATTCCAGATCCCCACAGGCTGGCAACAAGCACCCGGGCATCAAATAACAAAACTGAGGGAACGAATTTTCCCAACCTGAACAACCACATGGAATACATATATAGAGAAAGAAATCAATAGAATAAGACTATGAAAATATATATAACATAACTGGAAGGTAAAATAGTAGAGACATGACAACTAGAAAAGTAGATAAAAACTTCAAAAGACAAGTCTAACTGTAAGGGACTCAAAACCAAATAGCTACTCATATGATCTCACCACCAGCTACGCATCCCAAATACATAAACCTTGCCACCTCACAGTAGTGCCTTGTCTTTCCCTGCACTATAAGACAAATAAAGGTCTACACACCACCGAAATAGTGCACAGGGTGTGAGCTAACAGGCTAAGTAGGATCCCACCCAGGTGTTCCATAACAAGTCTCTATATAAAAAATAATGTATTATCATTTTTAAGGTAAACTATGGAACGATAATCACTAAAGCAGTTTTATAGAAAACATGGTAAACATTTCCCTTTTCCACAGTTCTAAACAAAAGCAGATATATCAGTTTCAAAGCACATTTTCCATATCATTTTTCATAGGCAAAAACATTCATATCAATGATAACTTAGAAATACAAGCAATATAAACCAGGAGAACGGGTATCAAAACACCATGGAATACTATAGGTCTAGGAAGTAGACTACTCGTACTAAAATAATCAAGTGTACAAAACTGATCCTAGAAAAATGGGCCTTGGAAGCAGATGAATACCCCATGAGTAAACCCCCCCCCCCCAAATGTCAATATCAGTCCCCTAGAATAATAGGCTTAGGAAACAGAGTAAATACCTAAGACAAACCTCCTTGATAATCAAAAAGTGATGGATGATTGATTCAAGCTAAACCTTCCACTAAAGTATCCGAGGTAACCCATGTTATATTTTTCACAAACTCATTTCATTGTCTTGAAAACCATTCAAAACCATTTATAATCCATTTATCAAATTCTAGGAAAAAGCATTTTTCTTTCAAAACCCTTTTTTAACACACACAAAAATCATGCCATTTTCATAAATCAATTTATAAAGCAATTTTTAGAGCAAAAAAGTAGTTTCATTGTCATAGACTAGAGACAGAACCACCTACCTCAAAGTTTAGGTCATACACGCCCGCAACGGAATCCAAAACCAAGAACGAAACCCAACAACACCAACATAGACCCTAGGATCCAATCCACGAAAATATTGATTCAAACATAAACACAAAAGGTAGGAGGAAGAGAGGAAAACCACATACCTAAAAGAAGGATGCCCATCGCACAACAAAAAATGAAGGAAAAATGCCTCCGAAATGAGATCTCACAACAGATCTAGAAGAAGATGAAAAGAAACATCCAAATTTGATCATTGGATCTGATAAATCAAGGCTAGGGCACTATCATATTTAATTGCAAGGAAGAATCGGAGAGAACACTTACCCAGAGAGACACATCATAGAAACAATGATGAATCAGATCTGATAAGATCAATCCAGAAGATAAGACACCTCTGAATAATGAATAAGGATAGTCTAGGGTTGAGAGACATGAAGTTTGGAGAGAAAAGAACCGACCAAAACTCTTGAACGCGTGATTTTAAACTGGGTGTGGGCCAGGTCACAACGTGTACCCCTTGGTCACGACGTGAAGGCCATGCTAGATAAGTTATGCTGAAAAACCAGTCGCCTCGGATTAAAAACTGAAATTTTCACCCTACACGATGTGTAACCATCAATCCCGACATGTAAAAGCTCACAACATGACCTCCCCCTTCATGACATGGTCTCCCAATCCATGACATGCAACCAGCACCAAGTACACGATGTGTACTTTAGGTACACAGATTGTACCTATTTTTTAGTCTACAGTAAACCCATAAAAAACACATAAAATGATTTTAAAACAAGAAAGGAACTTAGAAAAAGGGAAAACATACTCGATCAAGTTAACAGGATGTTATAGTCTAGGGCTCATTCAGATCCCAGAGCTATGATTTTTAGAGAAACAATAGGAGTTACATTGTTGGTTCATAGTTAGATTAACCATGCATCTCAATCATGCAGTCGAGTAAGAGGAGGTTCATGGTTAGTTTATCCATGCACAAGAGGCCAAAAGGTCATGCAAGGTACTATAGAGAAATTTTAGAGTAAGTATATAGGCGAGGCACGTTTTTTTTAAACTGTGCACCTAACCTGCATGGGTATTTCCACATAGGGAGTGGAGCCACATAGTTAGTGCACGGTTTGACCAAACCATGTGTCCAAATCAAGAAACCTTTAAAAATGGGTGAAAAGACCATGTTTCCCTTGACTCCTTTTTATGTTTCTTCCTCCATTTTTCCTCTACTTTCATGTCCAGCACCTACCGTAGTTGATTGAGCTCTCCATTATCTATACAAGGTAGGATTTGAGAAACCTCCTCTGTTCAATATATGATTCCTTCACTGTTAATTGTGTTGGATAATTAATGGTAATACCTTTTATACTCTTTATTATTTTATTTTTTTATCTCACCATGTTAGATTCTAAATCCATGTGAGATAATATGCGCTATTTTCAAGGTGTTCATCTATTTCTATGATTTCACCTATTTTAACCTAAATTAGAGGCTAAAAAGTGATGATGAGTTTAAAACCCATCTAGGATAGTTGGTTTAATGATTTTCCCTAAAATTATTATGATTTATACATTGTTCAATTGTGATATGAAATACTCTTCCCATATTTCACATCTTAAAAGGATTTGTTTTCCTATATTAAGTGTTTTTTTGACCCACATGAACCGTAAGGCTTGATATCACCATTGGTGGTCAAGAACCTAAATTAGATCCACCCCATGAGTGTGTTGTTAGAATTTTATTAATGATTAAATGATTACTATGTAATTGAAACACTTTATGAGGTGTGTTCATTTCCCCTTATATTTGGGATGTGATAATTAATTAAAGGAAAGATTAATTGAACTAAATTCAAGAGGGAGTGGTGAGTCCACATCCCTAGGCCTTATTCCTTATCACACATGATAGAGTTAAAGGTTTTAAGAAAATTACCAAATAAATAAAAAATGTCTTAAATGGTATGAATATAATATAAACCATGACTATTCAGTGTTCCAAGATGAGAGGGATACATGGGTTCTGACTCATAATTCCATGGATGGGATCATCGATATTATTAAATTAGGATGAACTATAAATTGATTTATATTATACTGGGGGGAGACACATAGATTCCTATGATGAATGCCTTATATGGGGTCACTCAGTAAGGTGAATTATATTATTCCATGAGTGACACTTGGATTCCTTACATGGAATTCCAAGGATGGACTTAGAGGGTAGTGCATTATATTATACCATGAGTGACACTCGGATTCCTTGTGTGTAATTAAAAGGATGGATTTAGAGAATAGTGCATTATATTATTCCATAAGTGGAACATGGATCCCTAATGTGGAATTATAAGGATAGACATAGAGAGAAATTCCTTTGTACCATTCATTGGGTGATATCTGGATTCCCATGAGGAATTCCATGGACAGGTTTATAGGTTGATGGGTTCATTGTATACCTAGAGTGATACATGAGTTCACTCTATGTGATGTATAGGATAGGTTCAATATGACAATTAATTAATTAAATGGCATCTATTCCAAGTAAAATAACATACTTGGATTCAGTTAATGATTTAAATACATGGTGGACCTGTTCAGTTCCTTTTATACCTTAAATATCCTGGGACTTATTCATCCCTTATATGAATATGATCAACAGGGGATGCCTTGGATATGATCCTTAAGTATTGATCCTATTATACAAATCAAATCATAACTCATAATCATTCGGAGACATACTAAAATAGGCTAAAGTAGGTGTCATTGGATAGGTGGTCCATGGGAGACCAGTTCTATATTTGGGTTTTATTTATTTTATTTACAGAATTTATTATTATACCTACAAACTATTTCATTGTATACTCAAAGACTAGATAGAATTAGAAACATTTGGTGGTGAAATACTGATTATATATCTCACCTTGTTCAAGTTGTTGATTGGTAACCAAAAATACTTCATGGATGTAGGTAGGGAAAAGGAAAAGTGTCCTACAATGGACACTTGATTTTTTCTATACTATGATGGAGTATAGGAGCAGAGGACCAAGCTTATACTTGTGATGCTATTGGATATAGATCTTGATCTTTTTTTTCATTTTTGTATAGAATGTTGTATATTATTTCTACTATATATCTCATGTATCCCCCATTTTTGTATAGAATCATTAAATACATATTTTATATACAGATTTTTTTATTATAATTTCTACTACCTATGGATTTGTTTATTTATTATTATTTGGATTTTTGTTTCTTTTGTTACTTATTATTATATTTATATCTTTCTTGTTCCATTATTATATACCACTATGTTCCACTCTGATCATGAGGGAATATCCTACCCACTATACAACTGTAGACCCTCACTACTAGTCATCCACCCTCTAGCATATGGGGATGTGCGCTTGAGTACATCTGGCCAACAGAGTTTAATTACTTTTCAGTGAAATGGGATCATAATGTCAGAAAGTGGTATTAGAGTGTTTCTTTTTTATTTTTTTCATAATATTTTGGGTTGGTAGATAGGATACTAGGAATGTATCAAAATTTGGTATTGAGCCTATTCCTGGGAGTATCGAACCCACATACAAGGGAAATTCCAAATTACCTAGGAAGGGAATTGTTTTTTTTTTTATTATTCCTATTACAATTGTATTGATTTCATTTTTGTGTGATGCACAAGATTTTTTGGAGTTTACTACCATTATGGGTATCCTTTACCCTTAGCCTAGTATGTAAAAGAGGTATTATCTCATGAATAATTATAGAAACTTGAGGATTCACATGTCATTAATATCCATTCCATATTTATTTTATTTCATGCATTGCCTTTAGCATGTTATAGTGCCTTGATTTCTATACTAAAATTGTGTTAACGCTTCTTGAAGTAAAAAAATAAATAGTTTGATAATTAAACTGTTTGTATAAAAAAAATGGGTTTTTCTCATATAGCTTGATGATGGAACCTTAAATAACCAATTATAATTTGTTTTAGACATGAACCATTGGTCACATGGGATGAAACATTAGTTGGCTTCAATTACATGGATGACAATGTCAATTTAAAGAGTGTGTGTGTGCCTCCATAAATTGGGAGTGGCGATCCATATAATTGAATCATTATAAGATATTGGTCATATTTATATGAATTATCAATTAAAAATTATAAAGCGTAGGACTTTATAACTTTTGAATGGTAGATGTTTCTAACTGAACAGTGATATATGCATACATATATTTAAAAATATATGAACATCTGAATTATTACTCTTAAATGAAAATTTTATAGTTAAATAGGGATGTTAATTTCAACTTAAAGGGTTTTTTCTATATAACTTGAAATTGACACTCCATATATTAGAACCACTCACATATAATAGAGAACTTGTATTTGAATCCACCTTAATAATGGGAAGTTGGGAGTATCTATTATGTTCCTGTACAATCTATTATATCACCTAGAGCTAACTTTAGGAGCAGGAATTTGGGGTGTGACTTACATATAGGAAGACTTGTACCAGTCCTATCCTTTACTCTATGATCATTTTGGTTATCAATTAAATTATGAGGTTTTCATTTGAAATTGTAAAGATATTCCACCATGAAAGCCTCGAGTGATGCACCAAGAGGGTGGTAAAAACCATGCTCCATAGGCAGTGGTCCTTGATATTCTAGTATTACCTCATATAGTGCCACATGTGGCTCATCCTGCTAATATAGATCTAGTAATTAATGATCAATTTCGAGAGGGTTTCTTATGGATAATGAAAACCATACAAGGATCCTTGTGACCTGCCCCTACCATGGAAGAGTTTATGCATGAGTTTCAGTAGTAGAATCCACCTATGTTTTCAGGGGATGGTATTCCTCAGGATACTGAGTTATGTCTAGTGTCCATGTTATCTATATTCGATCATATAGAGACACCTCCTGAGAAAATATTGAAGCTCTTCACATACATGATTATTGATTCTTCCAAGTGATGGTGGGATGTTATTACCCAAGAAAATCATCATTAGAATATGGTATGGAGTGATTTATAGACTACATTATATGATTATTTATATCTCAACATGTTGAGGGATGATAGATCCAGGGAGTTTATACACCTGGAGTAGGCAGTCTTATCTATTATGGAATACTCTGCTCATTTTATGGAGCTTCGGTGCTTTGCATAGATTTTCTGGGTGACGAGCTATCCAGAGCTAGGAAATCCAAGGATGGACTCGGTTATGACATTCAATCACAGTTGAATATTTTATGATTGACTATAATATTTATGATAGTGAATCAAGAACTCATTATTGAGTGTAATCTGGGAAAGGATGAAGGTGTGGGCCATAGTAACTCAATATTTAGAATAGGTAGTGATTCAACTAGTGGTAAGAAGCACCATTTTGAGTATTCTTATGGAAGTAGCATCTAGAGTGTACACCCAGGTAGCTTGGTGGTATTCCATTACTGCAATAGGCCAATACACATAAAGGACCAATGTATTAAGAATCAATTTGAGTGTCAGTATTGAGGAAAGATGGGTCATATTTAGCACTTTTGTAGAAATTTTCCCCCATTGGATTGTGAGAGAGGATCTATACTCACTCTGCATTCCGGACCAGAGTCAATAACTCTATATTATGGAGGGATGTCATTTTATGGAGCTTCAGTTCTTTACACTTCTTTTCTATGTGACGTGATGTCTAGAGCTAGGAAATTCAAGGAAGGAATCAGGTATGAAATTTGATCATAGGTAAATGTTTTCTGATTGACTATAATATCTTGGATAACGAATCAAGAAATCATTACTAAGTGTAATATGGGTGAGGATGAAAGTGTGGGCCACATAAAATCAAAATATAGACTATGTAGTGCTTCGACCAGTGGTAGGAAGTACCATTTTGAGTTTTCTCATAGAATTAGTATCCAAAGTGTACACCCAAGTAGCCAGGTGGTATGCCATCAGTGAAATAGGAAGAGACATATAAATACCCAATGTAGTAAGGATAAAATTGAGTGTCAGTATTAAGGATAGATGGGTTATATTTAGCACTTTTGTATAAATTTTCCTCTAGTGTCCAGTGAGATAGGATCTATAATAACTCCACATTCAGGACTGGAGTCAGTAAATATATGTTAGGTAGGGATCTGGAATACTACCTATCATTCAGGCCAAGGAGGTGGTCATGCCCGAGGGACCCAGACACTAGACACACAATGCCAGTGGAGTGGGAATGCTTATGATTACTAGCTTGTATCTCAGGGTTGTGGTTCAGGCCAGATATATGAAGTGTAGATTATACTTGGGGAGTATAATGTTGGTCCTTCTATAGTTAGGGGTACGATTTTAGTATCCTTTAATTTAGTGTCTTTTTTATTTGATATAGGAACTTCCCACTACATTATATCTATGGAAATTGTGGAGATCCTTGGGCTCAAGATTCAGTATTTCTAGGGGGTAATGACACGCAATACCCCATTGGGAATTCGATCAGAAAATGCATGTCAGTAAAAGAAGTGCCTTCTTGAGATAGGCATCTATAATTTTTTATGGAACCTATTATTCCTTGATATGATAGGTTTTTAAATCATTCTTGTGATGTAATATTTGGTTCCTTACTATACCCAAGTTGATTTCTATCACCAGAGGGTGTCTTCAGATCACTAACTGGTGGTAACTATATTCACAAGGGTGAATGGAATGTCCAAGTGAGCCAAGTAGAATCTGAACATCATGGGCTGGGCACAGTGATATCCTAGATTTGTATACTTTATCTAGATGATATGGTAATGATATGTACATATTTCCCTACTATAGTAGATCATTTTATGGACATCTTCCTTGAAGACATTTTTGGTCTACCTACTAAGAGAGAGGTGTATTTTACTATTGAACTAGTTCCAAGAGAAACACCTATATCCATACTTACTTACAGGATGTCTACTATTGAGTTGTAAGAGGTCAATAGGTAGATGGAGGACTTAGAAGATAAGGGTTTCATATGGATCAGCACACCACCATGGGGTTCTCTCAAGATTTTCACCAAGAAGGATGATGGGGCCCATAGGATCTGTGTGCATTGCCATCAATTTAACTAGATAATAGTTAAGAAAAAGTATCCACTACCTCAAGTAGACGACCTCTTTGATCAGATTTGAGGAGATCGGGTTTTCTCTAAGATTTATTTGAGGTTGGGCTATGATCGGGTATGATTTAGACCATCAGATATACCACATACAACATTCCATGGTAGATATAGATTTTACGTGTATTTGGTCATGTTGTTCGGTCTCAATAATGTGTTAGAAGTTTTCATAGCTCTGATGAATCTAACTTTCCACCCATATATGGTTTCATTTGTGGTATTCTGTATTAATTACATATTGTTGTTTTCTTGAACTTGACATGACCATGACAGACATCTTGAGATCATATTGAATACACTGAGAGAGCACCATCTATATGATAAGCTCACAAAATGAAAATGTTGGATCGATAATGTTCACTTCTTAGGTCACATCATATCAGAATTAGGAGTATATGGGGACCCATAAAAGGTGAGAGTCATGGTTTTTTGGGAGAAACCCATGAAAATATTCGACATACAGAGTTTATTTTGGCTGGTGATTTATTATAGGCACTTTATACAAGATTTATCAAGCCTTGCAGCACCACTCACAAGCTTGATCAAGAAGTTTTTTAGGTTTACATGGTATGAATCATGTAAGAAATCCATTTAGGGGCTTAAAAGAATATTTAATTCAACACCGATTTTGATTTTACTTAAGCCTGGAATAGGCTATACAGTATATTGTGATGCATTATGAATTGGTATGGGATCTATTTTGATGTAAGGGGGTTGAGTCATGGTGTACAGGTCTCTCTAATTGAGGGAACATAAGGGTAATTACCCTATTCACAATATCAAGCTAGTATATGTAGTTTATTCCTTGTGTTTTTTGTGGAATTACTTTCTTAGAGTGCGGTTTGTGGTGTTTACAGACCACAAAATCCTTAAATATATATTTTTATAGAATGAATTGAACCTCAAACAAAGAAGGTGGGTTGAATTCCTACAATTGTTTGACTTTGAGGTTTCTTATATTCCTAGGAAAGGAAATGTAGTGGAAAATTCTCTTAGTAAGAAGACTTTGACATAGTTTAGTTATGAGGCCAATAGCGAGTGGAAGTTGATGGGATTGTTTTTTGATATACATTTTGAGGTTTAGGATCATCATGGAAAACCTATTATTATATATTTAGTGTTTAATTATTCAATTATGGATAGAGTAATATGAGACAGCTATCGGATCTCAAGGTCTTGGTCCAGTGAGAGAGAAATTCAGGTGAGGACCCACTACCTGGTTGGGTTGTTGATAAGGATGAGATATTCCACATTCATGGGCATATCTGGGTTTTGGTCGATATATAGGAGGAGTTTATGTTAGATTCACATGCCTCTACTTGGGTAGTACATCCCGGTCTTAATAATATGTACCACAACTTACACCTCCATTATTGTTGGTTGGAGATGAAAAGTGAGATCACAAGTTTTGGTACTTGGTGTTACACAAGTTTGTAGGTGAAGGAAGAAAACCATCAACCTACAGGGATTTTATAGAATTTAATAATTCCTAAATATAAATGGAATAACATCACCATGTATATTTTTGATGAGTTTACCTAGGACTCCTCAAGGATGTGATGTTATTTGGGTTATTGTAGACAGGTTGATAAAGGTCATTCGTTTCTTACCTATCGAAGAGACCTTTTAGTGGATGGTCTAGGAATGATATATGTTAGGGAGATCATATGACTTCATAGAGTTCCATGTACTATCATATCGAATAGATATTCTTAGTTCACATCATAGTTTATGTAAGGGATGCATATAATGTTGGGTTCATAGGTACTTATAAGTATATTCTATCTCCCACAAACCAACGGGCAGTCTAAGTGTATGATATAGGTGTTGGTGGACATGCTCCTGGAATGTATCCTTGGTTTTGGATATTCTTGGGAAAAATATCCACCACTTTATGAATTTTCTAATAGTAAAATATTCAATAAATCTATACAGATGAATATTTATGAGCCCTTATATGGAAGGCCATGTCGTTCACCCCTATGATGGTTAGAGGTATGAGAGGTAGCACAACTGAGGCCTCATATCTTACATGATACATTGTAGTGGGTAAAAATTATTAGGAAGTGTATGGATATATATAAATATAGGTAGAAGTATTATATCGACTATCACCATCATCCTCTAGATTTTGAGGTGGGAGATCGGGTCTTCTCATATGTTTCTCTTATACTAGGGAGTCGACAGATTCAAAAACAAGGGAATATGGTGCCTATAGTTGTTAGGAATTTCAACATACTAGAGATAGTAGGTCCAATAACCTATAATATTTAGTTAACTCAAAGATATTAGTCCATTAATGATTTCTTCCACTCATATGAGCTTCACAGTTACCATTCAGACCCATCCCATTCCCTTCAACCTAATGAGGTTGAGTAGGACATTGATGCTTCTATTGGGGATCATCCTACTTGTATCGTTGATCAGAGCATGAAGGATCCTTAAAGAAAGTTAGTTCATCTAGTATGGGTGTTATCACAACATATCCATGTACAGGAGGAAACATGGAAGTCAGAGGCTAACATATGTTCTTAGTGATTGGAACTATTCTCAGACAAGGTTTTACCACCCTCAAAAGGGAAAATCAAGGATGATTTGTTTTAATATGAAATGGGTGTAATATATAAGATTTTATATTGAGGTGTGAGAAATTTAAAATTAATTTTGAATCTTTATTTTTATCATTATATTATTTCTTAATGATATCAAAGAGGTTTCAATAGTTTCTCAGGATTTTTTGGAGACTAGAGATCCAGGTTTTCGAGAAACAGCAGGAGGGTCATAGTTGGTGCATATTTAGTTTAACCATGTAGCCCAAATTTGTGGCCCGGTAATAGGTGGTTCATTATTAGTTTAACAATCCAAAAGAGTCCAAGAGTGACACTTGGATTCCTTATGTGGAATTCCATGGTCAAAATCAGAGGGAAATGCCTTTATACCATGCCTTGGGCAATACCTGGGTTCCCACGAGGAATACCATGGATGAGCTCTTAAGGTGATGGGTTCATAGTAAACCTAGAGAGATATATGGGTTATAATATCCCATACCTAGATGGCACTGAATAATGACCTAATATTTGTTTTCCACAAGGCCTCAAGTGCATCTCCCCAAGTGTCAGGGGCTTCCAACTAGTATTGGAGGCCTTGGGTGTGTCTGTGGGGAGACTATACCCTCATTAACAGAGTGTAAACACAACAAAATAACAATAATAGTCAATATCAGAATCAATAATCCATCAAGATAGAAGGTAAATAAATAGTATATTTATATATAAACAATTCCATAAGGATTTTCATATACATATGATGATCATTTCATGTCTCAACAAAACAACCAAAATAGGTATATAGGTAGCTAGTAAAATACATGTATCAAAATACCAAAAAGACCAAAAAAAACTATCCCAACTAGAATGATTAGACTCAGCTCGATGCTTTTCTCCCATACTCTTAAGTATGGAACAAAGTCGATCATCAAACTGTAGGTGCTTTCCCTAGTCCCTAACTGCATCCATATGCCAGTCTAGGAACCCAACAGTGTCCCAAACAGGGTGTAAGATACAATCCCAATTGGTCACAACCCATAGTGTCTATAATAAATCTTGGATGTGAAATATTAGATAAAGTATACTAAAAAAGATAACAAGTATGTTAGTACTAAATGTAAAGTTCCCAAGGAAAAAGTAACCAAACAAGTGATACTATACAACCATACAAGGCTCTTGACAAAACAAGTGTCAGCTCCTATAAAAATCTAACAATAAAGAAAAATAGAAATAACTACTATGGCCATGCCAGATATCCAGACATAACATATTAACCATGACCATATCGTATAACCTATGTATCAAATAATCATAGCCTTTCCATATTACCAGAAGTGTCATATCAACCATGGTCGCACCACACAACTAATAATATCACATTTACCATGGTCGTTTCATACAATCATAAGTTTCAGACAATGAATGACCTGATCCAAGGTATAGAAGACCAAGGAATCCTTATATATTACAAGGATCATATCGATAGAAACTCTTTTATACTTATAATGGATTCCGAGGAGCATTTAAATCAAAAATTTCCTATGAAATTCCAAGAAAGTCGGGTCCAAGGGGTGGAAAATCCCAAGGCATCCCACAGAATCAAGACCCAAGGATAAATCTCAATCTAAGGCATCCACTACCACATTCAATACCCATGGTAGAAACTGTAACACCCTGAGATTTTATGAGAAATATTTTTTTATGTCTTATGTTATACGCAACACCAAATGAATCTTTCACAACACACAATACTGACTTGGCTTGCATTACACGCAATCGTGACCTTCCTCGATACAGGGTTTCACTAAACAATGATATATTAGTATAGAATAGCCATTATGAATAGTATTAACTAAATTTTGAATTTTATAACATTATTATTCATCTTACACATTTTCTAGAACATGGTAAGAGAACAAAATAAATTTTTCGGGTAAAATAAATATTTTTCAAAAAATGCAGTTTTGTTGCCTTTTGATGAAGCACCCACATTAAATCTAGTTTTTGACATGTTTATCAGTTCAATTTGACAAAATAAAATTCTTCTTTGAAATCAGGATATAAAAATTTACTTTGGATAAATTTTTGATACTTTTTTGATAACTTTCATATTTTGATGAATAGTAAAAATACGCTAATTTTTAATTAAAAACAACTTTTTTCCTTGAGATAATTTATATGGTTAAATTATAATATTGAATGGTTTTAAAGTATAAATAGAATAAATTTTTCCCATTTAATATAATGTATGTCGTTATCATTAATTTCACATTGAATTCATAGGTAAAAACACTTCAATCTTTGGCAATGTTTTAACTTCTAAAACTCGTTTTCTTAACAACGAGATTAATTTTAAATTAATTACTGAAACTTATGTGTTTTAAATTATAAAAAACGGATTCTATATTTGGAATCAGTGGGTACAAATTATTTTAATAGTCTACTTTTCATTGTTGGGCATTATGAATAGTAACTATGGTAAAGTTTATTTACCATAGTTAATGGTAAATCAGGTAATTAAGGGTAAACATAAGATTATAAAATTACCCTAACTCCTGAAAAAATCCTATTGGATGAATAAAAGTCGACCCATATCACCTAAGGGCCAGACTATATTTATTTCATGGACTTTTGACCATGAAATAATATAATTATTATTAAAACCAAGGAAAGTGACAGTATGTCACTCTCTTAAATCTTATAAGTATAATAATTTTAATTTGGTGATAAATTTAATGAAACTTCGGATATAAATAGTTTCCATAAATCTAATAAAATTATCTACATCATATTAATTTATTTAGAATTTTTAGGGATTAAATAATTATCATTAATTATGACACAATAGTGATGTTGAAATTATTTTATTAATTAAAATATCAAATAAATGGTTTTAAAAATATTAAAATAAATATTATATGAACTATTTAATGTGCTCCACTAATTTTCTAGATACATATGAAATTTTATAAATCTATTAAAGATTTTATTTCGAACATATCTTCTGTATATATTTTATTTAAATTCAAATAAATGAATAGTGCCAAAATTGACACTATTGTTATTATATAAAGATAACATATTATAAAATTGTTTAAAAATCACAAAAATATTTAAAAATTATAAATTAAAATTTATATGGTCTAAAATTTCATAAAGTGTCAAATTATGGAAAATTCACAACACATATGTAATTATTTATAATAATTTAAAATTTAGAATATTATTACCACAAATAACATGAAATTGATAAATAAGGATAAATCAAGTTGATAATGTTTAAAATAAATTCATAACATGTATAAATTTTATTGTTTGATGATATTACAACCATATATAATATAATATTCAGATATGAGTCATTTTGGAAGTTTTTATGTGGGGTTGGGATTTAATATAAACTAATATTTCTTATATTTCCAAAGGTGGCCCTCTCCTCCCTTATAAAAGGGCACCTCCTACCTCTCCTTCTCACACCAATTTGAGCCTTCAAGCTCGGCCAAACCCTACCCATTTCACTTCCCCACTACCTTATAAACCTACTAGAGGTACTGGTATTCTCAAAAGACCAACTCTAGTGCCCTAAGAGAAAGTTTAAAGGAGGCACTTTGAGAAAGAGGTAATACCTTCTACCGTTTTCTTCAAGTTCCATTATTCTTCTACTACCTCTTTAGTTTTTTCATTATTAAGTAATAACATAAGTATCCCTAATATACTGATATGTTATTATAAATATGAAACAACCCTATTTCACCTCTTATCCATCCTACAGTAAACAAAATCACCGCGCGTGCATACGTATGGAATACCGTCTCTACGCTGTGGTGTAATATGTTTTCCACCACCACCTTACTTTGATGGGTATAATGGTGAAAATAAATAACTATATATGATTATTGTAAAGTGGTATTGATTCTGAAATATTATACATACGCTTCAATACAATTCCAGACTCATGGGAATGATATCATCGTTCGTGCGTACGTACGGCCTACCGTCTCCACAATGTGATGTGACTCGTTCTATATGATCTTCATTGAATAATGATTATTTAAATGAATTTAATGAATTAATATGATATATATTACACTAATAACATTCTTTAAATGATATATCTATATCATATAAAGAGTAATAAGAATTTATTCGACAAAACACGAATATGAACATAAAGCAATAAACACCCGAATAACAATTAGCAATGAAATATTACTACTAATAAGATACAAATATGACCATATATGATATAATAACAATGAATATGATTATGTAATAAGTCAATTGACATTATTTAAACCATATTACAGGTGTTTCTGATTCATACGAATCACATCGGACCTAAGGTAAGGGAAAATCTCACAATCTCATTTTTATCCGAGATTGTTTATACTTCAGAATTTACTGGGAAATATTTATTATCCACATCCATGTTTCCTCAATATGTAATATTATTTCCATCCAACTAAAATTTTTTAAATCCAATTTTACCCATTGGTGAGTTTTTAGTAAAACATATTAAAGGAATCTTTTTTCATTTTTAGTACGAGGTACTTTTTGACTTTTCCGACCAAAGTATGAGAAGAATGTTTTTTTAACTTATACGGCATGAATGGATTCATAGAAAATTGTTTCCATGAAGATTACTTTACAAGTTTTCAAGTTTATTTTTAATCAACTTCTTTTAGTTTAAAATTTTATGACATGTTAAGAAAGGAAAAATGTTTTTGAAGTAGAAAGGATATTTTCCTCAAGAATGGAGTTCAAGTGTTTTATCAAAATTATTTTCCATCTAAGATAATATAGGGTTATGTTTCTATCCCTATTTTTACATTGATTTTATTATGTTATGATGTAATTATTTTTATTATGTCCTTTTATATTATATGGATTATGTTATGATGTCATGATGTTTAAGATTCCCATTTTTATTACATGGGTTATACTATGATGTATGATTTATGATTTTGTGACACACATAAGAATGGTTTCATTATGAGATGGGTGGGACCTATATCTCCCTCCAATGAATTGGGTAAATATTTATATCTCATGAGATATACAGGGCTGGAACAGCGGGTTAAACCAGTTCAATGAAACAGGACTAAAACGAGGAGTGAACTCGGTTTAGAAATGGACTTTGTCCGCTAAGATAGTCTTGGCAATGAGTCTTGACTACTAAGAAATAATTTTCTATGATTATGTGTGTATGACACAAAGCTTCATGTTTTAAGTTATGATTATTGGGATTACATTTCACTTCTATGATTTATCCCATGTTATGATCTCTTTTGCAGGATAAGAATTTTAAAATGTTATGTTCTTATGAATATGATATGTTTGATATTTCTTTTGTTTACCCTTACTGAGAATTTGAGCTCACCCTTTTTTATGTTTTCTTTTCCCCAGGTCAGGAAGAAGGATATTAAGAAGGATATTCCAAAAAGGGACTCTATATATGATGAAATAAATGGGAGACAACGTAGATGATTTATGAACCAGTTGTTTATGTTTCCCAGTTTCTAAAGACACTATACCTATACGGTCCTTTCATGGTTTTGTTATATGTTGTAATAAGTATGCTTCAATTTTAAAGTAACAACCATGTATGTAAAGTATGGGTCATTATAGAAACTTATATGGTGTCTAATATAATTTTGATCCAAGTTATACCAACCAATGCATCCACTACCATAGTAATTCATTACTTCATTACATTCATTATTCATAAAAAACACATTCCATGAGTTTACCCTCTCATATATCAATTCCTTATAAACCATTTAAACAAAATAATCAACAATAAATAGAAACAAACCATATCCTAACATCTCATTTTAACTCAATTAATTTTTAAAAAGCTTCCTCTAACTAGGTAATCACTAAAACACCCCATGGGTGGCTTAAAAAATATATAGAAAAAGGAAATTCACATGGAACACCACATGGGTGGCCTTAGTTTGGGGAAACATCCTCCAAAAAGTCTCAAAAAATTAGAGGTAATACCTAACGTGTTCCAATACATTCAATTCAGTTTAGGGGTGCCACTAGAATGTTTGTCGGGTGGAACAACAAAAAATAGATCTATAAAGCACCAAATCTCAAAGGAAAATTATAGACCACCTACCATAGGTCCGTAGTATAGTGATCATCCAGTGTGATCTTTTGATTCAAAACGAATCATAATAAAAATGAAGAATGAATGAATAACTTGGAAATATGGCAATATTATATTTCACCTAAATAACTCTATCAATCCAAAGTTAAATTAATAATGGAACAAAAATCATGGTTTACTCACTGGTGTAGATCCAACGAGATGATCGATTCTCGAATCAGAGTTCAGATGGAGAATAGGTAAAAAATCCTAGAATTTGGATTAAAATGAGAGTTCTCAAACCTCGCGGCTTCCAACATATGAAGAATAGAAATTAGGATGAGGTTTAATATATTTTTAAGGTAAAATAGTTCATTTTTACTCAAAATAATGGGTCGTGTGGTTTTGATGCACAGTTGACCAAACTATGTGCCAATCATGTGCCCTCTTCTATGATAAGGAGGAACCTGCACAGTCACTATGAATAGTTTGAATAACCATGCGGAAACCATGAAAAATATCTCTATCAAAAACTATAGTTGCTCCCACACAGGTGGGTGCCTCTATTCGCATGGTTAGTCATACCATGCGGCCTGTCCTACATGGTCTCTACTAACTGTGAGGCCTATCTGATTTTTCTAAAAAAAACTATGTTCTAGGCTCAAAACAATCCCCATACACCCCTCAAAACACCTATGACCTCAAAGGGTATTCACATTAGTCCATAAAAAATAATTTTAACTGAAATTAGAAAGCTTTGTACCTCATATGAAAACCCAAGATCTTATAATCTCCCCCTTAAAGAAATTCGTCCCTAAATTTCCCTCTCAACGATGGTCAAGAATCATTTGAGAATAACTCTGGACACTAAGCACGTATGTCATCCTCCCACTCCCAAGTCTTTTCCTGTTAATGGTTTTGTTTCCATATCACTTGTACCAAAGGAACTTACTAGACTCAAATAACATTCGTGCTCCTATAAATAATATGAATCAGATGCTCCTCAAAGGATGCATCTACCTATAACTCCACCTCATCTAGATGTAGTGTATGAGATGGGTCTCAGTGATAACGGTGTATCTAAGATACATAGAATACATTTTTCATGGCTCGGTACCTCTGATATAACTGCAACTGATAGGCTACTAGCCTAAATCTCTCCATAATATAGAATGACCCGATATATAAAGGTGAAGGATTACCCTATCTCTTGATCCTTCCATATCCTAAAATTGGTGAGAAATGAAAAATGACTTGATCCCCAACCATGAACTCTATAGGTTATATATGATGATCAGCATAAGATTTCAATTGAGACTGTGTAGTAGCCATCTGCTTCCTGATCAACTAGACCTTCTCAGAAGTCTCTTATATGAGATATGGTCCCAATAATGCTATCTTTCCAACCTCTAACCAGTATAGGGGTGATCAGCATTTCCTACCTTATAAAGCCTCATAAGGCATCATATGTATATTCTCTTGATAGATATTGTTGTGGTAGAACTAAAATAGTGGAATATGCATCTCTCAAGAGCCCCCAAAATCCAGTATGCATTCTTGAAGCATGTCCTCAAGAACCTATATCGTGCACTCTGATAATACATCCTTCTATGAGTGGTATTCCATTCTTAGAAGCACTTGTGTACCCAATTCCCTCTAAAAACACTACCATAAATGAGACATAAACTAGGCTTACCTATCTGAAATGATAGTAGGAGGGACCCCATGAAGTCGTATTATCTCATGGATATACAACCTCCCAAGATAATCTACACATAAGATCTACCTAATTGGAAGAAAATGAGAAACCTTTATAATCCTTTCCATAAAAACCCGGACACCATCACTACCTTGAGATGGCCTCGGAAAACCGATCACGAAATCCATCGCGACATCATACCAATTCCACTTATAAATGGGTAACTATTTTAAAAGTATGGTTGGTCACTAATGTTCTACCTTCACCTGCTGAAAGGTGGAACACCTTGTGATAAAACCATCAACATATCACTTCATCATTGGCCTCTAGTACTAACGGCGCAAGTCACGGTACATCTTAGTGACTCTAGGATGTACTTCCCATACAGAGGCATAAACTCCCACATCAACTTCTCACATATGTCCACTAGAACCCAAAAGTGACCATGGACACATAAAATTTCATCCTCACCTATGGTCTAACCATGAGTCGGTTCCTCAACTTCAACTCTCTTCTGCAATACTAGAACCATTGAATCTGATAGCTTCCTCAACCTCACTCTATCCAAAAGGGTATAGGTCACAACTAAGGATGAAAGAAAATTTTTACCCTAAATATATTGCACCTCCAAGTTCATCTCATAGAACAGAACCATAAACTTCCACTCACCAATAGTCTCCTAATCTTCTTGTATTTGAGTCCTCATGATCAGTGCATGAGCCAGTACATTCTCATTTTCAGACATATAAGTAATATCTAATTCAAAATACTGTAGGTACTCAAATAACCTTCACGGCCTCAAATTTTGATCATGCTGTGTAAATATGTACATGAAGCTTTTGTGGTCTGTGTACACCAAAAATTCTCTCTAAGTAAATAATTTCTCCAATAGTGCAAAGCATGTACAACTGCAACTATCTCGATATGTTTTTGGGTAGTTCCTCTCATGTGGCCTCAACTTTTGAGACTCATACACCAAAAATATATCTACCTTCCTCAGAACTACTATTATCCCAATACCTGATGTGTCACAATACATAGTGTACCTCCTACCCAACTCTAGAAGAATTAGGACCAATGCTAAATTCAACCCCACTTTCAGCTTCTAAAATGTTGTCTTATAAGTATCTGACCATACAAACGTCACACCCTTCTTAGTCAACCCCATCAATAATGCTTCTAAAAATGATAATTCTTTTGTGAAATGTCAGTAATATCCATATAGGACCAATAAAAGTTGTATATAAAAGATGTTCTTGGGATTCTCCCAGAAAGTTATCGCTCTCACCTTCTCTAGGTCAACTGATACTATTATCTATGAGATTATATAACCTAGGAAGTAAATCTTATTCATCCATAAGTTGAAATTTCTGAGCATGTAATATAAATGATTCTCTATTAATGTATCCAAAATGATCTCAAGATGTTTGGAATGGTCATGTTGATTATGAGAATACACCAAGATATCATCCATGAAAACCACCACAAAACAACGCCATATAAGGATGGAAAACTTAGTTCTTATAACCATGAAAACTGATGGATAATTCATGAGATTTAATGGCATAACCAGTCACCCATATAGACCATTCCTACTATTAAAAGTTGTATGATTTATGTCTACTAGTCGAACATGAACCTAATGATATCTAGATCTCAAATAAATCTTCAAGAACACTAGATATCCTCGAAGCTAGTCAAAAAGGTCATATATTCATGGAAAGGGATACCAGTTCTTAATTTTCAACTATTTTTATTTTTGGTAATCCACACATATACTAAGGGTATCATCTGTCTTTTTTATAAAAAGGACCAGTGAACCCCATGGAGAAGTACTGGGTCAAATAAACCCCTTTTCCTCCAAATACTCTAGCTGCCTCTTGAGATTCTGTAACTCTATCATAGTTATCCTATAAAGAGGAATAGATACTATAGCATCTCTTGGAACTTTCTCGATGGAGAACTCCACGTCTCTCTCAGGTGGTAAACCAGAGAATTTTTCTAGGAAAATTTCTTTGAAATGATCGACCACTGGAGTGAATTATTCCTAATGTGCTCCCTGATCATCCAGATACAAACTAGAAATATTGTTTGTCATACTACCTATCCCACTATGCTCTAGTCTAGATCGAATCACCTAGACACCCCATTCACCCTTATGAACATAAAATCCTCCCTCTGGTAATGTAAATTTACCCTCTAATGATATTAATCAACAAAGGTTCAATAAGAAACTAATCATTCCATTTCGAGTATGACATCAAAACCTATCATCTTGAGGATAAAAAGATTCCATACAAAGTGAAACCCATCAACCTCAAGGGTAACTCCCTATACTGACATATATCCTCCATTCTGATCCCCAATGGAGTTTTATGTGTCATAATTCTATCAGAAAACTATATAAAGATCCCAAGGCTTTCCACTATTGGTAATGATATAAATTTATGTGATTCACCTATATCAAAAATATAAGATACTAGTGTAGAGGATACTAAGATCATACCTCTCACCATAGATGGATCGACACCCTGCTCCTTGGGTATAGGATGTATATAAAATATCTATCCTAAACCATGACCCTGTGACATAACCTCACTACTTGGAGTAGGCCCACTCTACTGTATCAGTACAATTGGCATATGGCTACCTCATCCACAACCACCACCAATTTTGCATGAATGAATTATACTCCTCCAGCTCCTAGCCTAAAGCGAAGCTGTGAAACCTTCTCTCGAACCTGTGCTCAGAGATGACCCCCTACCACTCATTGTTGGAGTGAGGATCCTACAAAAATGTTTCATGTGGCCCATCTTTCCAGAATCTCAACTCTTTACTAGGACTTGATCACACTGATTCCTCATGTTTCCCCATCTTCCATACCGATGACAAAAAAATACACTATCGTCACTATTTTCTTGGTTGGTACTAATCACATAGGAATCCTCAAAACGTAGCTTCATACCACTATAAGTCTAACTACTGGTTCAAGAGACTATACTTCTCTATTCTACACCCCCCATTACTCATATTTCACTCTATAATTAGCACCTGATTTACTATCTCAGTAATCATGGTAAACCTAAACCCATTGACCTGAGATCTAACAGCATGTTGGAGATATTCCTCAAATAATCTCTCCATCGATAGCTCATCAGTAAGGTATCTCATAGCCTATCATCATAGTTCAAAACATCCCACAATCACTTTTATATTCCATGTAGCATATATGTCTCTAGAATCACTCTCCCCTCAAGAGGTGTCACTGGGTACTCGGAGATCGGAAACGTAGTCTCAAGACTCAACTCATCAGCCTATGGATCGCCATCCCCCTAAAAACATGGGAGGATAGTACTAATGGAACACATGCATCAGCTCATCCATAGACAATTTAGGCTATGGTGATCCTTGAATAGTATATATAAAGTAGAAAAACCCATCATGGAACTGTTCCTCGTCACCTATTTCCATTAAAACAACTGGTTCCATAACTAAAACTAAATGAGGATCAATCAGTATCCCCCAGCCCACTGCCTCTGGAGTGTGGTCATCGCCACCCTGTCGATGAATGACTGGGGTTCTTCATGGTGGAATGTCTCTACAATTCCAAACACATTCATCAGAAAAGATCAATATGATATTTTATAGCTAAAATCATAGGACAAGTCAAAACCTTCATATAAGTAGGTTATACTACACAGCCTACTCTTAAATCCAAGACTGGTAAAAAGAAACAGTCTCAAAATTCACTAGAGACACTGCCTCTTTCCCACTCAAAATTAGGGTCTATGTCAAGTTCTCTATTTCACAATTTAATATTCCATTTGAATTTCATATTCATTTCACATTCTATTTTAAATGGTTGAACCAAATGGTTCCATACTCACTTCCAATACATAAGGTTCCATACTCATCATGAATCGAAATATAGAATCCACCTAATCCACACCATAATATGTTCCAGTCCATATGAATCATGGTCCATTACTCAACGTGTCATAATTGGATTCTTAGGGTGTCTGTTATAGCCTAATCAAGAAAAAACTATTTAAGTTATGATAGGAACTCTAAGTAACAACCATTTTATCAATTCCCAACACATAATATCTATCATAGTAGCAAATATATCACACAAGGAACATAATAAAATTCCATGTATTCAATAAATTCACCCTATATGGCATGGCATAATACATGGAATTTGAATTCTAACAAGCTTCTAAAAAGATGCATGAGATTTCATACCCTCATATCATGGGGTTGAAACAAAATAGAACCCACAATCATGTCAATAATAACATCACAATTTAAGTGCATCACCTAGATATGGAATCAAATCATCTATAATATAAAAATTCTAGAAAATAGCAATTTCATTTGTGGAAATTTGGGTTTTTCTTATATATGGGTTAGCTACTCCCAGGAAAAAACATTTCCAAATTCCAATACCTTTATATACCTTTCTATTATCACTAAATAATAAACTAGAAAATAAAAAGGATTTGATACCACTTCATAACATCTTGGACCTAGATTCCACTGAATGGTGCCTCAAACCCGATTGGCCACATGGCCTGAAGAACATCTCTCCAAACACCAGAGGTTGTTTACCAGCTGCAAGGACTCAGGTTATGTCTGTGGGGATAATATACCCTCATTACCAAAGTGTAAACACAGTGGAATAATAATAAAAGTCAATAGAGGAAGCAATAATCTATCAAGATAGAAGGTAAATAAGCAAGAAAAGATTATATAAATAATTCTATAAGGACTCTCATATACATATGGAAATCATGTCATGTCTCTACAAAATATCCAAAATAAGTAAAGAGGTATCCAGTAAAATACATGTATCAAAATACCAAAAAGACTGAAAAGAAACTATCTTGTCTAGAATCACGAGCCTCAGCTCAGTCATGTTCTCCCCTACTCCTAATCATGGTACAAAGTCAAGCATCTAAATATGAGCACTTTCCTAAATCCCTACCTATATCCATATATTCTGTCTAGGTACCCAATGGTGGCCCAGACAGGGTGTTAGATACAATCCTAGTACGTCACTGCCCATGGTGTCTATAATAAATCCTGGTTATGCAATATTAGCTAAGGTAGAGTGAAAAATATAATAGGTATGAAAGTACTGAGTGTAAAGTGCCCAAGGAAAACATAACCAAATAAGTGATACTATACATCAATACAAGGCTCCCTAGAAAACAAATTTCAAGCTCCTATAACAAGGAAGAAATAAATCAAAATAGAAATAACTACCATGGTTATGCCATATATATAGGAATATCATTCCAACCATGGATATTCCATATAACATGTGTATCAAATGATCACAACCTTTCCATATTTCTAGAAGTTTCATAAAAACCATGGTCTCACCATACAACCAAGCATATACCATTTACCACACTCGTGCCATATGATTAGAATTTTTAGACCGTGAAGGGTCAGATCCAAAGTATATAATAACAATTCATCCTCATCGATCCCCAAGATCATCTCAATGGAAACTCAGTTAGACATATAATGGAGTCTTAGGAGCATGTAAATAAAATATGTCTTACACGGGTCTATGAAAGTTGGATCCAAGGGGTAACAAAGCCCAGGTAATCCCATAGAATAAAAAACCAAGGATAAATCTCTATCCAAGGTTTCCACTACCGCCTTTAATACCCTTTGGAGTAACATACATAGTGTCTAATGGAATCAGGATCCAAGTTATACCAACCAAGGAATACACTACCATTCCAATTCATCACTTCCCTACATTTATCATTTATAACAAACACATTCCATAAGTTTACCAACTCATATAAAAATTCCATATAAATCATGTAATCAAAGGAAACAATAATAAAATGAGGAAAACCATCTCCTAACATATTATTTGAACTAAATTCAGTTATTAATAAGATTACTCTAACTATGAATCACTAAAACACCCCATGGGTGGTTTTAAAAAGACATGGGAAAAGGAAATTCACATGGCACACCACATGGGTGGCCTTGGTTTACGGAAACAACATCTAACAAGTCTTAAGGAACTAGAGGTAATCCTTAACATATTCCAATATGTTTAATTATGTTATTCAATTCAATTTAGTGGAACTACTAGAAATTATGGCAGTTATCACAATGAAAGTTAGATCTATATTTCTACAAACCTCAAGGGAAAAGTATAGACCACCTACCATAGGTTCTTAGTAGAGTGATCATCCAGTATCATCTTCTGTTTCAAATTAGATATGAAGAAAAACAAAGAATATATGAAGAACCTGGAAATAAGTCATATTATCTAGAACATAAATAACTTCTTCGATCTGAAGTTAAATGAAAAACAACATAAAAGGAAATGATTACTCACTAGCATAGATCCAACAAGATTATCATCACTCGAATCCAAGTTTGGATGGAGAATCAGTGGAAAAGATTAAAATTTGGATTTCAAGGAGATCTATCAAACCTCACGGCTGCTAATGGATGATGAATATAAATTCAATTTATGTTTAATATATTTTTAAGGGGAAACATTTCATTTTTTATCAAAACACTGGGTTGCATGGTTTGGCCATGCAGTTTTCCAAAACATGCACCATCTACTGTGCTAAGGGGGCATCTGCATAGTCACTATGGATGGTTTGACTAACCATGTGGAAACCATGCAAAACACCTCTTTCAAAAATTGTAGGTGCTCCCTTATGGGTGTGAACCTCCATCTACACCATTTCCTCCAACTGTGTGGGATTCTAATTCCCTATTCCCTAGAATCACATGGTTTTTCAGACCATGTGTCCTATCCTGCATAATTTCTACTAACTATAAAACCTATCTTATTTTTCCAAAAAACTAGTTTTTGGGATCTGAACAAGCCCCTAACACCCCCAAAACACTTGTGACCTCAAAGGGTATTCACATTAGGTCGTAAACAAGTATTTAAACCAAAATTTTAAATATTCATACCTTGTATGAAAACTTAGGATCTTACATGGGTTCCCTATGAGGAATTACTAGGATTGGGTCAAGATTCCAATTAATTATTTAAATGACACATTTTACATGTCAAATAATATACATGGATTTAGTCAATGATTTACACAAATTATGTCCTTGTTTAGTTCCTTTTATATCTTAAATTTCATGGGACTTATTCATCCCTTATATGAAGGTGATCAACAGGGGACACCTTGGCTATGAGCCTCTGGTCTTGAGCCTATTATAAAAATTAAATCATAACTCATAAGTATTCATAGACATACTAACATAGAATAAAGTATGTATCATTGGAAGAGTGGTGCATGGGAGACCTATTCTAGCTTTGGGTTTTATGTATTTTATTTAATGCATTTATTATTCTACCTACACATTATTTCATTATATACTCAGAGACTAGATAATGTTAGACACTATTGGTAGTGGCCTGTTGTGTATATCTCACACCCTGTTTGGGTGATACATGGGTTCCCGTGGGGAATTCTATATATGGGATCATAAAATGATGGGTTCATAGTACACATGGAGTGATACCAAGATTCCATATGAGTAATGCCTGGGATGGACTTATGATTCCAATTAATTAATTAAATTACTCATTTATCATGTCAAATAACATACTTTTATTTGGTCAATGCACTACATACAGGATGGCTTGTTTCAGTTCCTTTTATACCTTAAATGTCATGGGGATTATTTATCCCTTATATGAATATGATCAATAGATTATGCCTTGGCTATGAGACTTAGGTCCCAACCATATTATAAAAGTTAAATTGTAACTCAAAATATTCCAGAGACATATAGGAAAAGTTTGAAGTAAATAGCATCATATGGGTGGTCTGGGAGAGACACATTCTAGATTTGTTTTTTATGTATTTTACTTACTGTATTTATTATTCAACCTCCACACTATTTCATTTTATACTCATAGAATAGATATCATTAGAAACTATTGGTGTTAGATTATTGAGTATATCGCATACCCTATTCAAACCACTGATTGGTACCCGAACAGACTTCATAGATGCATGTAGGGATAAGGGAAAGTTTCCTTATATGGATGCTTGATTTTTTTTGTACTAGGATAGAGTATGGTAGTAGAGTACGGAGATAATGCTCATGATAATATTGGATACAACTCTTGATATTTTGTTCATTTTTTATTGCATGTTGTATATGTATGTTGCTCAGTGTCCCATGTATCCACCATTTTTGTATAGCATCATTACATTCATCTTTTTCATATGTATATGTTTATTGTAATTTATATTGCATATGGATTTGGTTATTTATTCTTATCTAGATGTTTGTTTCCATTGTTACTCATTATTATAGTAATATACTACTTGTTCCATCATTATATATCATTGTGTTCCACTTTGATCATGAGGGAATAGTCTCTCAATTGTACCACTATAAACCCCCACTGCTAGCCGGAAGCCTCTAGTGTATGGGGAGGAATACTTGAGGCTATGTGTAAAACTAGGGTTAGTTACTTTTGAGTGAACTAGGAATTTTATGTCACACATTTTTATGGGTTCAGGCTTTATATCTAGATAAAAACTATAATTAGATGCTTTTATTTAGAATGGAAAAGTATAAATTAAAACCTAAAAACCATGGGTTTCCACCCTTACAGCACTAAATTTAATGTCTTAAGTTAGACTTTACTTATTACGGTGTTTTATCCATAATAATTTAATGGGTATTAATTATTATTAATTGAGGCCTCAAGGTTTTTTTTTGTAAATTTCAGAAAGTTTACTCAAGACTTCAAGTAACTCAATAGCCAGAAAACTTCTCCCCAAATACTCCAAATTTATAGGCCTGAGCCTCCTTTGACCAGTAGATTCAAGACCCATATTTTTATTTCAAGGAATTAAGAAAAGGATAATACAACTTATAATTATTCCCAAAATAACCAACCTCACTACACACTTTCTCCCCACACTCTTCCCCACAATTGAGACATTTAACAATTTAGAATTATGTGCAACAGTTGTTGTAACCATTCCAATAACAACCTCAGAATGTCTTGTAAAAATAACTTCCTTGGTTTAAGAAATGAGGTATTCTTCAATATTATCTAAGAATATCTAAATTTCATGGATATAAAATTCATCATACAAGTAATGCAATGAAGTACGTGTAACCTTGTTGTCCATGTCTGGTAAAATGTTTAGAAACTGATATAACTCACTCTTAACAAATTTGGAAAACTTATCTTCAAACCCAAATTGAATAGAACATACTATGGACTCAACCTCGGTATTAAAACATTCATTTTCGATAGAATAAGAACCCTAAATAGAGTCACACTTCTCAGGTGCTAAAGGGAAGTAAGAAAAATCAAGGTTGAGAGAATGGGAGGGATGTAAAATTTGATGAACAAGTTGATAAACACAATAAACATGATAACATGGTCTAGGATAGACCGATTCATGGTCATGAGCAATTTATTTCCTAATTTTAATATCAATTATCCCTAATCATTTTAGTTTCTATATAGATTCAGATTCAACAAATCTTGCACTAAAATATTTAGTGACAAATTCAATGATCAACTCAACAATAGGCTGATGGTTTTCTTTCATAATATCAACTTTAAACAGTGCCTCAGTAAGATCAATCATATTATAAGTCATCTCAAGGGGGTAAATATTGAAAACATGAAATTTTTATTGATCCTCATTGGCCTTTAGGGTCACTTTATCTTTTGAAACATCTTTAATAGCCCCAGATGTGGCTAAAATGGTCCTTGTAGAATTATTGGAACTTCATTATCACTCTCTAATTCAATAATGATAAAATATGTGTGGATTTTCATCTTTCCTAAAACAAAAAACATATACCATTCTATAAGGATAGAAAAGTCACCTATTGCTAATCTTGGTGCCACTGAAGTTGCTTTCAACCCTCTAAGACCCAACTTTGTGAATAAGGAGTAATGAATAATGTTGATGATAAAACCTAATTCACACAAGAAAATAATCTCCTCATTTAATCCAATTCTATAAGAAACCACAAAGGATCTTTATTATTTCACTTTGGAGTGATTTTTTTAACAATGGAACTATAATACTCATTCAAATTAATTATTGAACTCTCAACCTAATCCCTCTTATTAGCTATGAATATTTTGAAAATTTTAAAACAAGATGGAACTTTATTAAAATCCTCTACAAAGGTAACATTAATGTTGAAATTTCTAAACATTTAAAGAAATTTCAAGTTATAAGTTTAAATATTTTTTAAACCTTTGAAGAAAAGGAATGGGAGGGGCATAATTCTTTAAAACAGGTTTTTCATCCTCCATATCCTCAAACCTCAACTTCTTATTTCCTTATTTGATGAGTTACCACTTCATTTGTCACGACCCGTCCCCCGTGGCCCATGTCGTGACTACCCCAAGCCCGCCTTCTATAGGCTAGGGGCTAGAGACTAGCACCAAAGTCATATTCCCTAAAACTGGAAAGGCATTTCCTTTATAACCTGTAAGCACACGCAACCAAGCACATGGTAAGATACGAACTCAAGTAAACTTAATAGTAAATAGAGTGAGTGCAGAAAGTAAAAGGGGCCAGAATACAAGCCCAAATGGAAAGTACAAGAAACTAAAAGTACAAGTACACTGGAATATCTCCTATGATCACCCACCAAGGATCCTACCTGAAGGGTAGGTACAGCTCTTGAATGGTCGTCTCTGTGGTACACCTCGTCTAAGGTCTATCTCCGAGCTTCCTCCAGTCCTGGTACTCTCATCCTCAGTCAGCAGTGTTTGTCGTCTGCACCAAACACAATGAAGTGTGAGCATAGTCTGTGTAGGGGTGAGTATAACGATACTCAGTAGGGACCTCGAGACCCTCAAGGTCTCACAAAATCCACAAAGGATAAACCAAACAGCATGAAAACAACTGGAAACCAACTTAGGTATATGCCTATACATATACCTAGGTTATCAAATTAACTCATCTCAATCATGAGGAAAACACAAGGCCCAACTCATTAGCCCCAAAGCTCAACTATTCCACAAAGGAAGAATTACCATGAAGGTAAGCACCACACAGGTTTTCCACACTTAAGAATACAACCAAGGTAATACCACAAAGGAAAGTACCACACAGGTACAGACTCATCTCACACCAGGTATAACTTAGGTACAGTAGTAGAGATGAATAGATGTAACTATTGAATCATCTTACTCTATTAAGAGGTTATACTACTGACCCACACATGATCGCTCAGTGCTGACCCACACAGGATCACTCGGTGCTGACCCACATAAGATCGCTCAGTGCTAACCCACACAAGATCGCTAGGTGCATCATCAGTACGTCGTTAGACCCACACAGCATCCTAGTACATCATCAGTACGTCGTCAAACCCACAAAGAATTATAGTACATCATAAAATGCACACAGGATCCTAGATTTGTCCCGCATGGAATCCTAGAGTAGTTCCATGTGGGACACTCAATTACAGACCAACGAAGGATCCCTTTCTCAAGTCACAACCAGCTACAAGGTTCCCACTCTAAGCTTGCTCATCTCCAAGAGTGTCTGCTCCTCAACCCAGTGTTCAATACACTAACTACAACTAAGTCCCAATAAGAAGTATCCTAAGGTACCACCACATCATAGGTGTATCAATGCAATAGACAGTGCATCAATCGGATGCTCGGTCTGTAAGTTATTAGCCTTTTAGTCCCGAGGGCCTGGTTGGATTTGTGCTTGATCCAACTCGACCATAACCCAAATTTATCCTAAACTCCAGTGGGGGTATACCAAAGGGACCATCTCACTCCAAGGTTTACATCGCCATTGACGGTTTGTCAAACGATTTCCTAGTGCCAAATTTATGACCGATAGAGAGAAAAGCTTGTAACTGGTCCGGGTCCGATCTAACCCGGTCGGACAGACCCAGCCCGACCCGGCCTAGGCCGACCTGACCCGGTTTAGGTCAACCCAGACTTCTGGGTCTGGCCTGGGCCATTGGAAAGTGCAGGGGCCGCGGAGTGGCATGAGGCCGCGAGGGCGGCAAAGGCCGTGGGGTCTGCAAAGGTTCGTGGGGGCCACGAGGGCCGTGGAGGGCGCGAGGCCATAGAGGCCACTGGGCGGTGAGCCCGCAGGGGGTCGCGGGGCAGCGTGGCCATAGGTACTGCGAGGGCCGTGGGGTGGTGAGTCTACGGGGGTCCGCGGAGAGCCGTGGGGCGGCATGGCCATGGGGGCCACGAGGGCTGAGGGGCGGTGAGGTCGCGGTGGGTTGCGGGGCAAAGTGGTCGCGGGGGGGCATGGAGGGGAACAGAGGGCTGCAAGGCGGTGTGGTCGTAGGGGCCGCGAGGGTCACGGGACGGTGAGGCCATAGGTTGGTGTGAGGGTCGCAGGGCAGCGAGGCTGCGGCTAGCGCAGTGGCTGTAGGGCGGCGGAGGCCATGGGGTGACGGATGTCGTGGGCGGGTCGAGGCCACAGGCAATGCGGTGGTCGTGGGGGGTGGAGGCCGCAAGGCGGCGAGGTCACGGGCAGCATGAGTCTATAGGGCGGCGGAGGTCGTGGACGGCACAGGCCACGGGGCGGCGCCGTTGCACCGTCTCCTTCATCACGGTCAGAGGTGGTGTAGGCCACCATTATTGTGCCCCACCGAGTTTGGTTGTCGTCTTCCTCCATCATGAATAACACAACAATTTATCACAAGAAAATGCGGAGAGGTCGGGCAATATTTGTTTGGCCCGCACTCTCCGCGTTAGAAAGGCAGCAAGCGGTTCAACAAAAACCTTGAATGAAGAATGTCAAACTCTTCAACCCCTGACAATGATTATTCCCAAACCTGCAGAAAAATAAATCACCCACGGATCAACTAGTTAGAGAGTTAATTCGCGTTCTTTGTTTAGAAGGGAGTAACATGGGAATCCATAATCACACATAATAAAAATCCTACCTCGGAGATTTGTCGATGGAGGTCGCGAGGGAAGAGACAAAGTTGTTTGGGGTAGACGAACGTCGGTGATGACGGCATTTCTTAGATCGTCGGTTCTTTGTCGTTGAAGATGTTCCTCGTCAGCATGAGTTTTCTTCGTTGGGGAGAACATTCTTCATTGGAGAACGCATTCTTCATTGGAGAGAATAATCCTCCAAAGGTTCCCCTCTCCCAATTCCACCAAAACGAAAAGTTAGCCAACTAATTAATTTAAGTTTATCAAAAATAATTAAGTAGGAACAAAAAAGTTGGCATAATTAATGTACATCATTGGCACCATTAATTAGCTTATTTAATTGGCATAATTAAATTTGGAGGAGTTGAGAGGTTTTCTCTCATTAGGAGGGTTTGGGTGGCCCCTACCCTTAAATTAAAATTGGGGGTTTTAGATTCGTTGGTCCCCACCTCCATAACCTCACATGGTAGGTTTAGTTCTGGTGGTCCCCACCTCTTAACACACAAATGAGAGGTTTTGTTCTGGTGGTCCCCACCTCTTAACATCACATGGGAGTTTCAAAGGAAAATAAAATGTTACATAATTTTATTTTATTTTATTCTTTTGCGAATAAGTGAAAAACTAACTTCCACCCTCAACCTACTGCGGTCAAGGTGAAGGTCTCCTTAAGTGAATATTCACATTGCGTGTTCAATTATGCCCTCAGATTTCAATTCTGAGCACCAGTTCAAAATTTAGAAGAACTCTCTCGCACGTTTACTGAACGTACCGGAAAAAAAGTTCAGAAATTCATTACGGGCACTCCGGGCCTCAGAATCATGCGCCGTCAATTTCTTTCGACTTGTAAAATTCCCATATAATTAAAAACAATTACATAGAATTTATGGGTCTTTACATTCTCCCCACCTCAGGGTTTTACATACCCATAAGCCACAACTCAAAACTAGGAAAACAAGTGGGGGTACTGAGCACGAATCTGAGCCTCCCACTCCCATGTGCTCTCCTTTTGGTTCCCGTGATGCCAAAAAAACGCGCACCATAGTTATTGACCATCCACAAAGGACCTGCTCCTGTCGATCCTCAATCTCTACTAGAACTTTTGAAAATGTCACCCCATCATCGATGTCCAGCTCGCCATGGTCGATGAAGTGAGAAGGGTCGTGTACGTATCTCCTCAGCTAGGATACATGGAAGACGTCATGCACGTGGTGTAACTAAGGTGGAAGAACTAAGCGGTAAGCCACCACGCCAACTCTATTGAGGACCTTAAAGGGTCCGATTAACCTCGGAGATAACTTTCCACCTTGGAAAAATCTTTGCAAACCTCGTCAGGGTGAGACCTGTAGAAAGACATGGTCACCATACTCAAACTCTAGAGGTCTTCGTCTCCTATCGGCATAAGACTTATGCCTACTCTATGCAGTCTTCATCCGCTCCTGGATGATCTGCACTTTCTATGTGGTAGCCTGTACCATCTCTGGTCCCACTAGTACTAACTCCCCTAAGTCAGTCTAGCACAAAGGTGATCTATAAGTTCGCCCGTACTATTCCTAAAAAGGTGACATCACAATGGTGGAGTGATAGATTTTTTTGTATGAAAACTCCACCAAAGGAAAGTGATCCTCCCAGCTGCGACCGAAGATAAGGACGCAAGCACGCAGCATGCCCTCAAGGGTCTGAATAGTCCACTTATTCTGGCCATCCGTATGAGGATGGAAGGCAGTGTTCAAATGAATCTGCATCCCGAAAGCCTCCTAGAACCCCCTTCCATAGCTAGGAAGTAAAATGTTCATCATGATCAGAGACAATAGTCGAGGGTACTCCATGTAGCTGCACAATCTCCTGTACATAGAGGCATCCCAATCTCTCTATTGAACCCTTCTCTCTGATCAGTAGGAAGTGGCCTGACTTGGTGATTAGATCAATGATCACCCATATAGAATCATGACCCCTGTATGTACGTGGAAGTACTGTCATGAAGTCTATGGATATCCCATCCCACTTCCACTCTAGGACCTATAAAGGTTGAACCAAGCCTGCTGGCACCCAATGCTCCACCTTCACTTGCTGACAAGTGAGGCACTAAGAGACAAACTCTGCTACTGCTTTCTTCATTCCCAGGAACTAGTGCTATCATCAGAGGTCCTGGTACATCTTCGTCACTCTTGGATGTATCGCTAGAGGGGATGTGTGGAACAACCTCATCACTTCCTCCTAAAGTGACATTGGTACCATTGTACGTCTTTTAAAGAGGATGATGTGCTCCCCACCTTCAAAAAATCCATCAGGTGCCTACCCTGTGGATATCTGAGCACGTCGAGCCTCGCAGTCAGCATCCACACGCTGTTCCTCCCTGACTCACTGAAGAAGTGGGGGAGTGACTGTAAGAGACTAAAAAAAATCTGCTCCATCCCGATCCACAAAGGATGTCTGCAAAGCGGTCAGCTGTTTCATCGTCTCACCTAGCAGTTGTATACCATCTCTCCTGCTTAGTGCATCTGCTACAACGTTATCCTTCCGAAGAGTATAAAGTATCTTGAAGTCATAGTCCTGGAGGAACTTAAGACAATGTCGTTGTCTCAGGTTTAGGTCCTTCTGAGAGAAGATATACTTGGAACTCTTATGATCTGAGTAGACTGTAAAACGCTCTCCCATCAAGTAATTTTGTCACATCTTCAAGGAGAAGACCAATGCTGCTAACTCCAGGTCATGGGTAGCATAGTTATTTCCATCCTTTCTCAGCTATCAAGAACTATATGCGATCATTGTTCGATCCTACATTAGGACACATCTGAGACTGGTCCCTAATGTGTCGCAGTAGACTACGTACCCTACGCCCTCCTCTGGAACACAAGATGGAGGCACTAGTCAGCCTCTGCCTCAGCTCATGGTAACTCCAATGGAATCTCTCCAACCACACGAAGGGTTTCCTCTTCTTCATCAATGTTGATAGTGGTGCTGCAACTCTGGAGAAATCTATCACAAATCTCCGGTAGTACCCAGCCAAAACAGACATCCCTCTCCCTTTGGGGAGGTAATTCTGAAAACATATTTTGAAAAGATGTCCCCATTCTCTATCACTCATATTTGGAACTAAAAACTCAAAACTCCTACTACCACAAGGGTAAGTTTGGCCGACTCATGAGTGATCAGATGCACCCTCACATGCATGAGTTTATCCTGTGCTTCCTGGGTTTCCTTTTTTTTCGACCAAGGAAAACTCCATTCCAACATTATAGGTAATCCATGACCCTTTTTCCTAATACATTCAATATGAGTATGAACTATAGATGTCAAGTCTATACCCAAACTAACGTCGTAAGGCCTCGACGCTGCCACTAAGAGGTTCCAACTGAAACTCTTGCCTCAAGGGTCAGATCACACCATCGGTGTAAGTGTGATTATCGAGTCTCCTCCCAAGGGTATCTCTATATGTGAGGGTTAAGTCAATGGTTTAACCAGAAACTCTAAGTCTTGGAAAAGATTCATGGAAGGAAGGAATGATTGATGCCTATGTAAATTGATACAAAAGCTGGTAGTAGATACAGATCATACCTCGAATCATTCCTAGAGCCCTTGGGTCGCACTCCTTGACCACATGCAGCTACCCCCTTAACTTTTCCTCCAGCTCCCTAAGACTGGTGGGGTCCACAAATGGGGTGGTTTGTAACATGTCAAAATGTACATCACCATATGCTGCTCTCCTAGAACTTCTTCCATGTCTACAGCCCTGCAAATCCATCTGTCCCATTCACTCCCTCTTCCCGAAACATTTTACATGCCCAAGTCTTTCAGACTGGTGTCAGTTCCTTACTTTCCCACTGCTAACATTCACTATTTGTATCCTCTCAGCCAAATAAAATTTAACCAAAAAGGTTCTCTCTAGCACTCTAACATAATTAGGAACGCATAGAGGAATAGTGTTGGCTCGGTTGTCCTTAAACACACCTCGCTCAGAAGTCCAAGCCCTGAAGCCCTTATCGTGTCATATTCATCGAGTACCAGGAATGGTCGGTACGCCTCGATGAATACTCAGATACTAACATGTCATCCTTCCAAAGCTGTAGAAGCTATAGGGAACTCTCAGCCACCTCCTCAAGCTAGTCCTCAGCCGCCTGTTAGTCGGACTCGCCTCGGAACCTGAGGGGTATCTGATGATGAAACTCGTGTAACGTGCTCAGTTAACATGAATTGTCCGCCAGTGTGGCTAGTGGTATATGCTGCCCAAAAGGTGGTGGTGTTGTAGGTACACCATCCAAAGGTTCCAACATAGTAAGAGTGCTCTGCACTCGAGCCTTGTCGCTTGGTGGGCCGTCATCATGTACTCTCTAGGGAATCCAAGATGGTTGTCTATGAAGGGGAATCTTGATAAGGAACGGGTGACCCATAGTCAATAAGTTATACCTGGTGAGATGACTCAAGAGATAACAAATAAAACTCTAGAAAATACACACGGAATCAGCATTTTCGTGCACTGAGTCGGAAATCAGAAGTTAGGGTCCCAGTGTATGGATACATCGGTCGCCGCACCAACACCAGATTCCCTAAACTGTTAACCACACTCACTAAACTTAACACTATTTTCATTAAAAAATTTAGAGTCCTAAGTTCTATAGTAGAACTGACTCCTGTGATACCCATTTTTTCACTACCCGTCCCGTGGGGCCCGTGTCGTGACTACCCCAAGCCCGCCTTCCATAGGCAAGGGGCTGGCGACTAGCATCGAAGGCATATTCCCTAAAACTAGGAAGGCATTGCCTTTATAACCTGTAATCACACGCAACCAAGTACACAGCAAGATACAAACTCAAGTAAACTAAATAGTAAACAAATTGAGTATAGTATATAAAAGGGGCCAGAATACATGTCCAACTGGAAAGTAAAAGAAACTGAAAGTACAAGTACACTAGAACAGCTCATGTGATCGCCCTCCAAGGATCCTACCTGAAGGGTAGGTACAGCTCTTGAATGGTTGTCTCTATGGTATGCCATGTCTAAGGTTCATCTTCGATCTTCCTCCAGTCCTGGTACTCTTTTCCTCAGTCATCGTTTTTCATCATCTGCACCAAACACAACGAAGTGCGGGCATAACCCATACAGGGGTGAGTATAACGATACTTAGTAGGGACCCCGAGACTCTCAAGGTCTCACAAAATCCACAACGGATAAACCACACAGCATGAAAACAACAGGAAACCTAATTAAGTATATGCCCATACATATACCAAAGTTATCAAGTAAACCCATCTCAATCATGAGGAAAACACAAGGCCCAACTCATTAGCCCCAAATCTCAACTATTCCACAAAGGAAGAATTACCACGAAGGTAAGCACGACACAGGTATGCCAAACGGAATAATACCACCAATGTATTATCATAAAGGAAAGTACCACATAAGTACATACTCAACTCACACCAGGTATAACTTAGGTATAGTAGTATAGATGATTAGATGTAACTACTAAATTAACTTACTCTGTTAAGAGGCTCTGCTGCTGACCCACATAGGATTGCTCGGTACTGACCCACACAACATCGCTAGGTGCATTTTCAGCACGTCGTCAAACCCACACAGGATCCTAGTGCATCGTTAATACGTCGTCAGACCCACATAGAATCCTAGTATATAATCAGACCCACACAGGATCCTAGAGTTGTCCCGTATGGAATCCTAGAGTGGTTCCATGTTGGACCCTCAATTACAGACCCATGAAGGATCCCTTTCTCAAGTCACAGCCAGCTATAGGGTTCCCTCTCTAAGCTTGCTCATCTCTGCAAGTGTTCGCTCCTCAAGCCATTGTTTGATACACCAACTACAACGAATTCCAACGACGAAGTATCCCAAGGGACCGCCACGTCATAGGGGTCTCAACGCAACAGACAGTGCATCAATCGGACACCCAGTCTGTAAGTGATTAGTCTTTTAGTCCAGAGGGCCCGGTTGGATTCATGTTCTATCCAACCCGACAATACCCCAACTTTATCCAAAAATCTAGTGGGGGTATATCAAAGGGACCATCTCACTCCAAGGTTTACAGCGTTGTTGACGGTTTGTCAAAGGGTCACCTCGTGCCAATGTTATGGCTGATTGAGTGAAAATATTCTAGCTGGTTTGGGTCCGGACCGACCCGACCTGGGTCGACCCGACTTGGTTTGGGTCTACCCGGCCCACTGGGTCCAGCCCGGTCCTCTAGGCGGTGTAAGGACGCGAGGGCAGTGAAGGCCGCAGGGGTCGCGAGGCCATGGGTTCCATGGAGGGCCGTGGGGCGGCACGGCCTCAGGGAGCCGCGGAGGGTCGTGGGGTGGCTTGGCCACGGGGGTCAGGAGGGCTATAGAGCGGCGAGGCCGCGGGGGCCACGAGGGTCGCTGGGCGGTGAGGCCGCGGGGGCCACGAGGGCTGCAGGGTGGCGAGGTCGCGGGGTGCTGCGGGGCGGCATGGACACGGGGGGTCGCAGCCGGCCACGGGGCAATGAGGCCGTGGGGGGTCGCGGAGGGTCGCAGGGCGGTGCGGCCACGGGGGTGGCGAGGGCCACGGGGCGGCGAGGCTGCGGGGGTCCGCGAGGCTACGGGGGGTGCGAGGGCTACGGGCTGCACAGGGGTTGCGGGGCAGCAGATGCCACGGGGCAGCAGAGACCACGGGCATCACGGTGGCCGCGGGGTGGCGGAGGTCGCGGGGCAGCGAGGCCGCGGACAGCACGAGGCCGCAGGGGGCGGAGTTCGCACGCGGTGGAAGTCGTGGGGCGGCGGAGGTGGCGGGGTGACGTCGTTGCACCGTCGCCTTCGTCGGGGCCGGCCGTGGTAATGGCCGCCTTTCTCGTTCCCCACTGAGGTTGGTTTCCATCCTCCTCCATCGCAAAGAACACAACAATTTATCACAAGAAAATGCAGAGAGGTTGGGCCATGTTTATTTGGACCTCACTCTCTGTGTTAGAGCAATAGTAAGCGGTTCAACAAAATCCTTGAATGAAGAAAGTCAAACTCTTCAACCCCCGGCAATGACTATTCCCAAACCTGCAGAAAAAGTAATCATCCGCGGATCAACTAGTTAGAGAGTTAATCCACATTTTTTGTTTAGAAGGGAAGAACATGGGAATCCATAATCACACATAATAAAAACCCTACCTTGGAGATTTGTCGACGGACGTTGCGAGGGAAAAGACGAAGTCCTTGGGTATAGACGGACGTCAGTGACGTTGGCGTTTCCTCGATCTTCAGTTTGTTGTCATTGAAGATGTTCCTTGTCGGCATGAGCGTTCTTCATTGGGGAGCATGTTCTTCATTGTAGAACATGTTCTTAATTGGAGATAATAATCCTCCAAAGTTTACCCTCTCCCAATTCCACCAAAATGAAAAGGTATCCAACTAATTAATTTAAATTTATCAAAAAGAATTAAATTGTTACAACAAGGTTGGCATAATTAATGTATAGTGTTGGCACCATTAATTTGCTTATTTAATAGGCATAATTAAAGTTTGAGGAGTTGAGAGGTTTTCTCTCATTAGGAGGGTTCGGGTGGCCCCCACCCTTAAATTCAAATTGGGGGTTTTAGGTTCGGTGGTCCCCACCTCCATAACCTCACATGGGAGGTTTAGTTCTGGTGGTCCCCACCTCTTAACACTCAAATGAGAGGTTTTGTTCTTGTGGTCCCCACCTCTTAACATCACATGGGATATTCAAAGGAAAATAAAATATTACATAATTTTTTTTTTTATTATTTCATGAATATGTGAAAAACTAACTTCCACCATCGACCTACTGCGGTCAAGGTGAAGGTCTCCTTAAGTAAATAACAGCACTACGAGTTCAACGGTTCCTTAAAATTTCAATTCTGAGCATTGGTTCAAATGTTATAAAAACCCGCTCACACATTTACTGAACATACATGAAAAAAAAAGTTCAGAAATTCATTCTGGGCACTCTAGGCCTCAGAATCACACGCCGTCAATTTTCACAAACTCGTAAAATCCCATATAATTAAAAAAAATTACATGGATTTTATGGGTCTTTACATAATTTTAGTTTTTTCTTGAGATTTATCATTTGAATATTTAACACTTTATTTTTTTTGGAAATTACAATCCAAATTTATAGAATTTGTGTTTTCTAAGATTTCATTTTCAGGATCATCTAAAACTAAATTTTCAAATTACCTAGGCTATTTATTAACTTTTTCTTGAGTTTTTAGAACTGGTATATTAGTTGCAACCATGAAATTCTCCTTTGGATTCATCATTGTAGTTTTAGGTTACTCCCCTTTATCTCTTCCTCTTGAGACCCTATCCATTTGACCCATTTGAACAAGAAAGTTTCCCATTTTTAATTTTATGGAAGATTTTTTTGAATGAATTTCAACCCCATGTCTAGCCTCTTAAGAATCTAAAGAATTTTTCAACTTATTATCTTGGTATTCTGGTTTATTTAAGACTTTACTTAACATTCCCTTTTGATTATTTTTTACATTATAAGTCTTATCCAAATATTTATTTTGAAACTATGGCTTAGGCTGTGAAGGGAATGTAAGGGTATCAGGTTGTTTCATAACACCTTGTTCCTTCCATGATATATTTGATTAGTTTTTATATCCATAATTATATTGATTCTAAAATTTATCATTAATACGCTAATTTTTATCCCTATGATCCACAAATTGGGAACTTTCATCAATTTTTACAAGTAAATCATAATTTAGGACAACAATTCCATGAGTACCAAAACATCCTAGAGTGATTTCATTGCTACCTAAGTGATTTATTAATAACTATAACATCATGAGGGTGTTTTCTACCCTATGTATTGTTTTTTTATAGTAAAATTATTCAATTAATTTTTAGAAAGTTTTTCAAAGTTCTTTTTGAGTTCTTCAGCTATCATATCAAAGAAATCTGCACCATAATATTCATCCATAAGATTTTTATTATAAGGAGTGAGGATATTATATAATGTGTACATAAATATTTGAGGAGTAATTTGGTGAATGATAAATTGTCTAAGAAGTGATCTAAAACTATCCCAAGTCTTATGGAAATTCCATACTCATATTGAGTAAAACTGTTGACTTTATGTCTTACTTCAATGATAGTGTTTCTAGGATAGAACTTAGTAGAAAATGAATTGAAGATTTTGTCCCAATTGTTAAATATTTCTTCATATAAATTATGAAAATAGATCCTAGTTCTATTATTTAATCAAAACATTTATACCCTCAACCTAATATTCTCCTCACTAATCTCATGAAAAGGTAACTATTAAACTAAACTATAAAAAACTTTAATGAACTCAAGTGAACCTTTATTAGGATGACCACTTAATGAGGTTAACATATAAATATGTGATTGTTTTATTCCATAGTTCCTAGAGTTAGGAGATATCTATATGCATGATGGATTATTTTAAATAGTTTCAATTTGAAAATACATATGTTTATGTCTCTCTACATTATCATTCCTATGTTGAGGGGTAATAAGATTATGATTTTCAATTTCAGCACTATGAATTTCTTGATTTTCCTTTTTAGTTTGGTTCTTATTATTAAGTGAATATAAATGTATGTTTATCTCAAGAATTAATGTTTTAAGTTCATATTTATAATTTTCCTAAGTGTGTATATGATTTCATTTTAAAATAGTTCAAAAATAACACAAAGAAGTAAAGTTAAATTATATTTTTCGTAAATAAAATTGTATACTATTTTTAAACTTTTATTGAAGTTTTTACTGTTTTTGTTTTTTTAATTTGAAACACATTCCTTATCCAGAAACTTCACTAAAACTTTTACATATATTTCATTGAACACATGATCATTTATTTATTTATAAACCTATTACTACTTATACAATGGTGAATATGGTCAAACATAAGGGAATTAAAGTAAAATTGTGTGCAATCCAAAACAAATAAACAAAAGACACACAAAAACAAATAATAAGTGAATGATGGAAAGATGAAAATGAAGGTGATGATGTGAAACGTTTGTGGAAGAAAAGTAAGGGTAACAACAATAGAGATAAAAAATTGAATATTTGATGAAATTAGGGTTATTAGATAGATTTTAATTGTTTAAAGATGTTTTCTATTTTCACTCAAACTATTAACAATTTTTATTATGCCTAAATGCAGAAGTGATGATCGGTTGAGCTCCCACCCAATATACAACACAGTTCATTGATCCTTATATAGATTTAATCCCTCAATTAAATCTATGGAATAAATTTATTCATTAATGGAGAATATAATATTAACCTTTTTCAATTTTTGATACTTATATTAACATACAAGAGTAAATGATTCCACTATCATCACCTATTGGTACTTGGAATACTGTAAAATTGAAGCTCATTATGAATGAGAACATTGAACTACATTCATACTAAAGCAATTTTCTAAATAAATCAGGATAGATTTAAATGTTACAATTAATTACAGTCCAAAAACCTAACTTTATTTAGTCACTCATAATTAAAATGAAAACAAATTGATTATTCAATGAGAACATCTTCAAAATAGAGTACAGAGAGAGAGAAAGAAATAGAAATAGAAATGAATCTTCTCTATTAAAAAAACCTTTATCCTCCCCCTTTGGATCCTCTGAATTCTACTTCGATAGCCCTTGGTTCAAATCCCATTTTTATGTTCCCTCTTAAAATTATTCTAGACTCCCACCAAATAATTATGTTGTTGACCACTTTTAAAGTGAATTCACCACTGATATTGATTTTGATAAAATTATGTGTCAGAAATCACTAACACCCTTGTAACTCTTGTACCTTATATCACTAACCATGTGACTTGATCAAGCACTCACAACCAAATTCTTCCCCATGCCTCAATGAATTTAATTCCCCCAACTATCCTCATGCTGTAATTTCTCACGAACTCAATTATTACATATATATATATGGCACCAATATTTTCTTTTATCAATTATTATTATTATTGATAGAATTGAATTCTAAAATCATCTAGATTGTCATCAAAAACCTACTCAGAGCGCACCACTTTTCCAACTCATCATCAACTAAAATCATTAAGGACTTATGCATGTTCAACATCAAGATTAGAATTTTTCCCAATTCAACTCAATCAGTATTCATTCCCTAAGGACCAACTTTGATCTTCCATTAATATTTGATCTTGGAGGCCATGCATGCTTGACCCCTTAATCAAACCTCTCACAACACTAAAAAAATTTATATAGAAGCTAAACAAAAACTGGAATCCCCTCGTCGATATTATCTCAAACAAATGGTGTGCTCTCATACCTATCCTCATAATTATATCAATCATGGAAAAGATACCTCATCATCCCTCTCCAATTAAACAACTACATCAAATCAAGAGAACTCAAGATTAGAAATAACTTAAACCCATTATGGGGTTATCCCATGTTGTTAAATAAATTATCAAGCTGATTCAATTTTCCTTTGTCACACATAGGATCTATAAATCTCTATCCATGGATTTCATCAAATCCACTTCAAATATAAGTGAACTACCTCGTAAAGTCTATCTTAGTTGGTAATGAGGTATTCCTCTTAAAAGAATTTTCATTTGTCTTAGTTTTTATCTCAACTCGATATATTAATGGTTGGTAATCTATTCCATTCACCAATAAAACATCTACAAAAACTCAACATGGAATCATGATACACTAGGAGGCAATGGTTCAGCCTCAGTGACCTTTTTCTTTTCTTCTGAGATCTATTCCTTCAAGATTTGGTATCAACTCAACCCATCACGATATATTTTTTTAAATCATTTTGGATTAATAGTTCATGGTATCTTGGGTCACTTTTAATTATCTATAACATAAACAACTGGTTCCATAGATGAAAGTCATACATGGAAATTTGGCTATGTAGGTAAAGTGTACCCAATTGAATACATGAATAGGCATGCAATTTGGATATGTGGGTGCTACTTTAAAATTTTAATACATTTAAGATCTTTGATTTTGGCTATGTTTCAAGGAATAAATTTTGATTGGAATTAATATAAATGGGATACACTAAATTTTGTTATATAGAACTGTTGAGATGGAAGAAAATTTGTACATGTAAGGTTTGGTAAATTTTGGTACATGGCTGGGTAGAAAATCAACTATGTGACAGGTTGTGGAAAAATATACACTTTAACTTTGGATACATGAATTTCCCATATGTAGAAACTTTAAATTTTGAATACGTGGATAAAATAAAATTTTCAACACTTCAACATCTTCAATAATTTATCATGTGTACAGAATTTAATACAAATAAAAATCGTTAATTTAATGAAAATAATAGAAATCACTTTAAAACTGAGATAGTGAAATTCCTAGTTTAGTAATTTTAAAATTGAATTCCAACAGTGAAATATTAAAAATAAAACATTTAATTTTAATTAAATTAATTTCCATGACCAAGAAACCAAAACATAACACTTCTAAAAAACATTTCAATGAATATTTCAACCAAATTTCCATAAAATATTCTTGAAAATATGTTCTAAAAAAATTAAAATTAAATAGGAACATTTCATCATTAAAACTCACAAATTTATCATTTTATAATAATATTGATTGGATCACATTATTAATAATAAAAAAATTATCCAATAATTGTACATTTTAAGCTCATTTGAAATTGAAACCCCAATAAAATCCATGAAAATTGATGTGTAAAAAGTTATGAAAATGATCCACATCACTCAAATTGATAAATAATTCGAGATAAATAGAAATTACTTGGTAAAAATGGATTGGTGTGAAAAAATCTCACCAAACAAGTAGAGACCAAAAGTATAAGAAATTTTGAGCATGAAAAATGCCCTAGATTTAAGAAGGAGGTGCTCAAGGAAACCCAAGAGAAATAGTGACCCTTAAAATGTATTTAGAAGAGGTAACATAAATTCAAAGAAAAAAATAAGGTATGCACTTATGTCATAAATACTCAACATGAAATTAAAGATAATAAGAAAAGGGGGCATGGAAATTTAATATATAAAATGAAAAAAAAATGCATGAAGATATTTTTGTAAAGATCAAAAGGGAATGTGAAGATAGATTGAAGTAGTAATAGGATGATAAAAATATCCTCAATGTGAATTGTCTATAATTAGAGGTTAAATATGAAAATTTGGAATGGAAACAAGATGAGGATTCACAATCAACTGAGAAAATATCTATTGGAATTCACAATATATAAGAGGTTGTTTATACTAAAGGGCCTTTATTTTATGGAAAAATATATTAAGATCATCTAATGATCAATATATTATAGGATCAAACCAAAAGGTATGATTTTTTATTGAAAATATTTTTTGTTCTAATATTTATTAAATAAAAAGTTCACGTTTTAAATAAAAATATAGATAAATAAGGTTTGAGAAGAAATGTGAGAATCCCAAAACTACATATGTGTTATATATGATTTTGTGTAGGTAAAGTTTTCTCCAAGAGAACCCAAACTAGATTTTTTAATGCATCAAAAATAAAAAGGAACTAAAACTTTCTAGACTGATGTTGAAAGGAATAGAACAAGGTTTGTTGGCTACTACTGATGTTGTAAAATATTTGAGCACAAGATCTTTACTATTAGTATAATTTTTCAACTATTGGAAATAAAATAAATTTTTTATAAAGGGATTGAAGACCATATGTTAATCAATGTACATAGAATAATTATAAAAATCTCCCACTTTCGATGATCCATGAAATTTTTTACCCGTAATCTTGGCATATATGTTTTTGACTCTCTGACAATACCCAATGACTTTTTACAGTGGATTGTTTCCCCTTGGTTTTTTTATCTCACTGTAAAGATGCCACAACATATCTTACCTTGATGATTTGGTATGTTTTGGTCACCTTCTTTAGTCAAGGTTCTATTCAACCTCTTCTTTGAGACATCGGAGTGTTGTTCTGGTGCCTTGTTGTTTGTCTTTTTTCTGATGGCTATGCTTGTTGTGTCTATTACTCACTATGGCATACCTACTATTCTATTCTATTTTCACCTGATTTTAAATTTTAGACCCCATATTGGTAAATTCTATGATTTCCCTCATATAGGTTTAGGATAGTGTTAAGGAATGACTCTTGTTCTTTCCAATGGGTGTGACTCACAGTGTATATGCCCTTCTTCTTTCATCCCTTATTCTATCAGCCCTACTATGGTATGGGTGTTTTCAATGGAATATAAAAAAAATTAGACTATCTAGGCTAAATGGTAAGGGTATAAATCGGAACTAAGGCCATTACATGATGTTTATCATATTCTAGGTATCTCCCTCGATGGTGTAGGTAGGTCGGTGTTGTCCAGGTAATGGGCATGGGTCAACCACATGGGTTGAGTCCCCCTATCCCATGTCTATAGTAGGGGATTATCATATGGGTTTTCCCATATCCCAAAAAAATGGCAGGGTTCATATAGGTTCCCTCTAACCCATGTTTAAATGGAGGGTCATGTAAGGTTCTCCCTTAACCAATTCAAAAAGGGTTGTTTGAAAAATACAAAAAAAATGGATTTCAGGTAGAGTACTTGGAGAATATTATCATTTGATTATTAATCATGAGGAATAATATAATTAATAATTAATATCACTTGGATTAATTCTGAAGAAATAGGAATTTGAAGCAAAAAAAAATTAGGTAGTGGAGCTGTATGGAAATACTTAACTGGGGTACATATTAGATGCTAAATACATTGGAATTGTGATGAAGAGTTTCTTGAATATTTGATAAATACAAAAATTAATTCAAGTAATTTTGATATGAGATAGAGTGTATATAGAATCCCTATGTAGATTTTAATATATTCTAAATAGATTGGAAGTATTTCTTTAAGTTATATCTTTTAGCGATAATCTAGAAAAGGTGAGCTCTTCTGTACATTATGGTTGTCAAGATTGCATAATGGAATTTAAAAAAGGCATGAATCTTATGTCTATACATAAGGGTTCCTATTTCTGATAAAAATTTGGAAAAGTCTAAAGAGGCTTCCTATAACATGTATGGGTCCCTTTTTTAAAAAAATAGTACAACCACAAGTGTGGCACACAATGCTATAAAGAAACTCAAAATAAATAGTTGGCTTAGGGACTCGACCCCGTGATCATGCCCCAAACCCCAACCCACCCTTACTATCCCAGCCAACTGCATGGGGTGGATGGGTCCCTTTACTCATACATGAATTTGGAAAAGTGTTAAACTCCATTGGGATATGTAGGGGCTTCAAAAATTGATAAATTTACAAAGTGTTGAAGCACATTGAGATAAGTTTGAGTCTTAGATTCTAAATATTTTTCAAAGTCCAAGGGATAATACATATATATTTCTCATTACCCTAAATTTAGAAAGTTTTATAATTTCAATGAGATACATATGGGTATCTAAAGTTATATATTGATAATAAATATTGAATTTCTCTATCATATGTTAAGGATTGATTTGGTTAAGAAATTTGGGAAAGTGTTAAGATCTATGTGATATGTATAGGTACTCAAAGTACATGAGATTTATAAAATCCCCAAGTATCCATGTGTTATATAAGGATACTTGAAGATCATAAAATTAGTAAAGTGATCAAGACAATGTGATATGTAAGAGTTAATAAAATTACTTGAAATTTTTCATATTAATCAAGACACACTTCATGATACATGAAGGTTCGTCAGTTTTCAAAAAAAGTGATATTTCTATAAAGCATTTTTCTGAAGGGAAATTAATAAATTGTGATGATTTTGTGTTATTATTTGAATCTTAAATACCAAAATGATTTTATGAGCACATTGTGATTCAATTAATTGGTTTTATTAATGGATAATAGAGAATATGTGCTATATTTCACCATGAAGAAGATGATCAGACCATGAAGAAGTCTTTGGATGTCATTCTAGCCAAAGATGGTTTTGATATTTGATATGTATTTACCCTGTGAAGAGGATTATCATGAAATTAAGCAATATAAGGATGAAATAAAAGTCAGGGTACCTCTGTTATATGATATGTAATCATGCCATGAAGGGGAGGGAATTCCATGATAAATTATGGAGACAATATAACTAGAGATATTCACATTATGGTGTCATGTCATGGAATTCAAGAATAAAACTAAAATTATTTAATAAATTGGATCATGTCATGATTGGATATTTCATGATGAAACCATGTAAAAACCTAAGGAGGTCACACAATTCACATTTTGAGAGATTCCTTCATGTCATGATAGGAGCACTTCATGTTTTCATGTAGACATGTAATTAAAGGATTGTGGTTATTAAGGAAGTATAAAGGAATGAAACCATGATAATTGAGGTATATAATGAGGAAGAAAATCTCAAGAATCAAGTGGGTTTAAATAAATATCTCTTGTCTAACTTTAAATTTATAATAAAGAAATCAAAAATTATGGTGAACTTCTCCATATTAAGTTTTATAGAAAAAATAGTCATGTGATCTAGAAAATATGAAAAGGGGAAGAATAAGAGAATGAAAATATAGAAGAGGGGAGGGGGATATATATATATATATATGTGTTTGTGTGTGTGTGTGTGTATAAACCCAATACTTAATACCTTATTGTATATCTTGAGAATTGAGGATGTAGAGAAATATGTGAGAGAACCAAAACAACATTCCTATAGAGAAATATGTGTATCAAAGAGATAAATGACCCTATAATCATATTGTATACTCTTCTGGTTAAAGAAGAAGGAGTTAGTATGCTTCTAAAAAAAATCCTAGTGCATTGAAGAAGAAAGAGGAGAGAGAGTGACTTACCTTTCTACTACTGATTATTATAAAGGCTAAAGAAAATAAAAGTGAGAAGGTTATATTATGATATCCTTATGTCATAAGATCCTATGATATCCTTATATCCTAAGGAATGGAGATGTGTGAGAAAACCTAGTGATTTTTTAGTTGTAGGAATCCAATGAGATTGTTACACTTTGAGGAAGTATATTAGACCTTGTTAATCCAATGGATACTTAAGACTAATATTGATTAACTTCAAGTAGAGAAGGATGAATCCTATATTTTTTTGAGGAAGGATTGGTTGGTGATAGATCCTAAAAAAAGAAAGTTGATTCTTTAATTGTAGTAGGTTGGTTTCAGGAATATGGCTTCAAGGGTATAACCTTGATCTATATTCTTCTTGATAATGAGATGTTTTGGGGTGATAAAAACCATCATACACTGGGAAAATAGTCATCCACATTATAAGAAAACCATGTTATCAAATCCTATTATTCCTTATTTTGTTTTCCCATTTATGTTACATTCAATAAAACTAAATGTGAGTTGAGATAAAGATTAAGATCTATTCATTGAATAGCCGTAGAGGTAAAATAGAAGGGAAAATTTAATTGGTAAAAGACAAATCACACTGATTCACCCCCTCCCCAATTCTTTGTGTGGTGTACCATTCCCAGGGGAATAATAGGTTCATATAGAGGTATCAAAGAGATGGGTTTTATATGATCATATCATGATCAATGCAATCAAAAAAACCCATTTTAATTCCCAATATATCATCATCGAATCAATATAAATGAAAAACATGAAACATAAGTTGGTGTACCTCAATCATAATATGATCCATCTTTACTGAACTCAATATAATTCATTTGATATAATTCACCAAGTGATATCCAATGGACTCTCAAACCCATAGGGATATACACCATCTAATAAAATCCTCATACACTATGATAGGACCCTACATACTCAAAGTTGTTCTAGAACCTTCCTCGATGAAGATAAATAGAGAACCATTCTAGAAGAGAGATTCATCTATGGGTAGAATAAATTGTACACACACCAAAATGAGGATCCAATCCTTTATATAGGATCCCTTCATGAAATGAACGGAGTTAAGGGTTAGTTTCCAATACTTGGTAGCTGACATACATTACCATAATGCATGGTCATTGGTTTTTCATAAATGTTAAAAGTTTTAAAGATTTTTCATGCAATAAATAATTCTTTCTAATGATTCATAACTAAGATAAAATTGTTTGGAAGATGTGGAAAATCTTGAGGAATGGATATCCTATATTGTAATATAAATGGACTATTGTACCATATAAAGAGGCATCCATATGCCTTTAATGTCATGGTTATGTCATATCCCATGATATGCTTGACATGTATATTAGGCCTTATGACATGGATGAGTAATACAGTATAAATCATACTATTTTAGTATATTTAAAATAATCTACCACTTATACAAAAATATCATAATGACTTTAAATGTGATGTCCTAGACTTGCATGCCACTTAGGAGGCACCCCGAGCCCAGTGAGCCACATGGCCTCAAGCCCATCTCCCCAAATTCTAGAGGTTGTCAACTATCAATGAGGGCCTAGGGTGTGTCCATAAGGAGACTATGACCTCATTACCATAGGGAAATGCAGTAGATAATATATAAGATACAACAGGAGATAAATAGAAGAAGCAATATAAGTAAATAGAATGCACAGTGGAAGGATACAAATCAAAAATAACTAAAATAAATAGAATAACATACAATAGCTGATGATGATATATGTAATGTCACTAGAAAGCTGGAAAACATGGATACAAAGTAGTATGAATACATGAAAAACCTAATTTATCAAAAAATAAATACATAAACTATCCTAATCATCCCAAGATATAGCTGAGTCACCTACTACCAGCTCTATCCTAGTATAGTAAGCAAACCAAGCATCTGAAGAATTATGCTTCCCTTTATCAACACTTGCATACATGTAATATACCCTAGGTACCAAACAGTTCTAGGAGAGGGTGTGAGATAAATCTAAGTGGTCCACCACCAATGGTTTCTATAACATCCAGCCCATGTAATGTAAATGTATGAGTGTAAAGGCTTGCATATATAAAGTAAAGAAGTATAATATAACTAAATACCTAATTACCTAATTCATCCCTTAACTATGTTTGAATGTGTAACCAGCTTATTAATTAATTAATTTATAGCTTATATAAAAAATCCACATGAAGAATATTCATCACTTACATCACCTCATGATAGTATAAATAGTGAATTTTCCAAGATGTAACAAGGAAACTATAATTGATAATTGAAATGAAGTAGTTCCATGGTATTCACCAAGGAAACCTAGACCTTAGGGGATGCTAACCCAGTAGTAAATGAGTCTAGATAAGGGGTAAGAGTGTAATCCAAGTAGCATCATCCAAGTCATTCCCAAAATAATGTTTCTAACCGAGTCTAAGAAATTCATCCAAGGTAAAATAGGAGATAAGTGGTGGTCAGGCCCAAGGATGTAACCAAGGAACGTCATGTCATGCTGGATCCTAGGAGTGTATTTGAGGCATCATATAATAAGAATTATGGGATCCTATAGTGTCATATTGGGTATCCATAGGTAAACAAGGATCAGGTTCTTAGGTATGTCTTACCCAAGGCAACTGGCATCCTAGAATCAGAATGACATCCTCGATCACCCAAGGAATTCCCTCGATAAACCAAGATCTAACACAATTCATGCCTTCTTATAAATATTTCAAGGTACATGTGAATAAAGATTCATATTACATTTAATTCATTACAATTAACTTGTTCATTTGATAACTATGACATTAACAAATTCACTTGGTTCAATACTAGCCTTTCATTAGTTTAACAAGGCTAGGTAGCATGCAGCCTTTTAATCAATACCATATAAGTAAAGTTTAATTAATAAGGTTCACTCCACTGCCTTCCATAAACATGGAAAGGTGTGCTATGGAAATGAAACCAAAAATTAATTTACATTTAATAAGGCCAAGTCATATACTTAAGTATGCTTTCCATAATATCATTTGAATCAATTACTTACATTTAAGCACTTACCTTAGGCAGGTCAAGTGGAAGTGACATGGTAAAATCCATTCACAGTTTCATGATTTAATATCCATTTAATATAAGGATTATTACCATTAGTGTGGTCAATATCGAGAACACCCAAACGATGGGTCAAAAGTTTCAAAACACTAAAATCCCAATTATGGAATATCACCCTACATGGGGTGTTGGTAGTTGTGGACATAACCACCAACAACCAATCACATATATTGAAAGAGAATAACCATATAGTTCTAATGACTATAATCAAGGCATATATATTCAATAAACAGAACCAAATGAAATAGTTGGGCCCTGCACATCAATTACAAAAATCAATGAACTTGAGGGATAAGTTATATACCACCCACCTCGTACTCATACGACTCTCCTCGTCCAGTATCACCCTCTAATTTGGCTTGGATCAGAGTAGGTTTGAAAAATGATCATAAAACCCTAAATCATGATAACTAGGTTGAGAGAAAGAGAAACTAATAACAGATTAAGAATACTCAAGTACTTATCATTGCGCATCCAATGTGACAAACAGAAGCCTGGTCTGGTCCCAATTGAATGATATCTTTAAATCCCTATATTAGGCCTTCAAAGAGCTCCAAAATGGGGGAAATTGAGGTTCATCCAACTAGAATTCAGATTATGGATGGAGGAGGATAATTAGATCATTAAGGTTAAAAGGGTAAAATTACCCAAAAATTAGACTATGCATGATTATGCCACATGGTTTTCCAAACTATGCACCAACCATGCAAGGGTACCTGGATAAGAGGGGGCACTTGCATAGTAAGGCCTCACAGTTTGAGAAACTATGAACCAACCATGTGATATGCCTCTTACCAAAAATGCAAACCATCCACACAGTTTAGACTAACTATGCACCCTACCCGCATGGTTTACCCTAACCATGTGATAGGGCTATTTTTAAAAAAGGTGGGTACTGGGCTTCGAACAAGCCCCAGACACAACTGAGACCTTTTTGAACTCATTAGGAATATAAAAACAGACCATAATAATGAGTTAGAGAAAAATTTATGGGATCCATACTTGATTCAAAAACCAGGTTCTTAAAGTATTCCCCCCTTAAAGGAACTCATCCCAAGTTCAACTTCCATGGGTTTTGAAACACTGTCTGAGAATAACTCTGGCCACTGAGCATGTGCATCATCCTCCAGCTCCCAAGTCTTGTCTTATACCCGGACGAGCTACCATAGCACCCATACTAATGGGACATACTGGCCTAAGAGAGCCTTCTTACTCCTGTTTACGATGCATATATGATACTTCTCAAAAACTTTATTGGAATCAAGATCAATTTCCTCTTGATAAAAAGTATGAGATGGGTTGGCATGATAATGGAGAAGTTATGAAACATGGAAAACACCATGCATAGTATGGTACCTCTGAGGTAGTAATAACTGATAGGGTACTGGCTTGAATCTTTCCAAGATTTCAAATGGCCCTACATATTAAGGTAACATATTCCCTTGATTCTTTAACCATCTATGTTCTAGATTGGGATATACCCATAGGAAAACGTGATCCCCTACATCAAACTCTAGAGGTCGTGAATGGAGATCGACATAAGATTTCTATCTAGGATGAGCATTATTCATATGCTTTCTAATCATATAAACATACTCTTAAGTCTCCTACACAAGACAAGGACCTAGTAGGGCTACCTCACCTACCTCTAACTAGAACAGGGGTGAATGACATGACCTACTATATAAGTCCTGAAAAAGAGAAATCTAAATTATTTCTTGAAAGATGTTATAATAGGAGAAATCTATGAGAGGGATATGATTCTCCCAAGAACCACTAAAATCAAGGAAACATGCTTGGATCATGTTTTATAGAACCTATATCATCTATTCTGGCTGTCCATAATTATGAGAGTGAAAATATGTGCTTAGAATCACCATTGTACTGATATCCTTCTACAACCCCTACTAAAATTGTGATGTGAAATGAGAATCCCTATCTAAAATGATAGTATGATGGAACTTGTGTAGTCATATGATCTCAAATACATACAGTCTTCCCAGATCATCAACTAATAAATTCTCCCATATAGGAATGAAGTGGGATACTTTCATTATTTGTTCAATAACTACCCATACAACGTCGCTAACCCTCAGCAACCTAGGTAATCCGACTATGAAATCCATAATAATTTCTTCCCATTTCCATTCTGGTATTGGAAGTAGCTGTAATAATCCTGAAGGTCTCTGGTGCTCTTCCTTCACCTACTGATAGGTGGAACACCTAATGTTAAATCCTATTATCTGACATTTCATCCCAGACCACCAATACTAGCATTGCATATTTCGATACATTTTGGATATTCCTAGATGAACTACCCACTTAGAAGCACGGGAATCTTGAATCAAATCCTCTATCATATATGTTGGAATCCATACATTCTTATGAATACACAGGATATCATATCTATCAATAAACCAATCCAGAGGTGGGTCAGCTCCTAATATACTCTCACGGCGAACCAAGCCCTCGGGATCTGAAAATTTCATTCCCTTCAACATTTCAAGGATGGGATAGATAACATCTAAGGTTGAGAGGTAATACTACTAATTACTATCATGAAACTTCATATACATCTTATAAAATAGGGACATTAACTTTCATTCATCATTGTCTTCCCATAAGGAATGTTCCTATTTTTTACAACTCATTTCATCAGCGACTACATTTCCCTTTCCAGGTGTATAGGAAAGCTCAAAATTAAAGGACTGAAGATATTTGACCCATATTTTTTGTCTAAGATTCAAGTCACACTACGAAAACATATATTTTAGGCTATTCTTTTCTATGTACACCACAAAGTGCTCACCCAATAGATAGTGTCTCCAGTAACGTAAGACATGGACAACCACTACTAGCTCAAGGTCATGCATCTGGTAATTTTTCTCATGATGCCTAAACTATCGAGATATATATTCAATAACTTTGTACTCCTAAATCATCACTACTCCTAGGATGATACTTTATACATCACAAAAGAAGATATAACCTCTTCCTAGATTTGGAAGAGTCAGAATAGGTGTTGAGACCAGCCTCCCCTTTAGCTCTTGAAAGGATTTCTCACACTTTTCTTACCAAAGGAACTTAACACCCTTTTTTGTGAGACCAATAAGAGGTGAATCAAGGAGTGATAATTCATTTATGAAATTCTTGTAATGTCCATCCATCCCTAAGAAACTTTGTATATCCAACGTGTTCTTGGGTTTCTTCTAGGAAACTATAACACTGACCTTCTTTGGCTCCATAGAGACTCCGAATTATGAGATAATATGACCCAAGAAGTGGACTTGGTTGATCCAGAATTGGAACTTAGCAAGATTGGAATAAATATGATGCTCTCTCAGTGTACTCATAATGATATCAATATTATTTTCATGTTTTCTATGATTGTGAGAATAAACAAAGATGTCGTCCCCAAATACTATGAAAAAAGAATCCAAATATGGGTGGAACACCCTATTCCTCATATCCATGAAAACATCAAGGGCATTTGTAAGACTGGATGGAATAAAGAGGTACTCATACAGACCATACCTACTATAAAAATCTATATGAGGTATGTCTAATGGCCTGAATCACAACTAATGATAGCTAGATCTCAGGTTGATCTTAGAGAAGACCCTTACTCCTCAGAGCTGGTCAAAGAGATCATCTATATTAGGTAGTCAATATCAGTTCTTAACTATAAGATGGTTTCACCATCTGTAATCCATGCAAAAACAAAGTTTCCCATCAACCTTCTTGGTGAAAATCACAGGATAACCCCAAGAGGAAGTTTTGTTCTATATGAAACCTTTGTCCTATATATCCTATAACTACTGCTTGATCTCCTGGAGATTAGTAGGTTCCATCCTATATGGAGGAATAGAAACTGGATCTACTCCTAGAACAAGATCTATTGTAAAATCTACCTCCCTGTCGGGAGGTGATCTAGAAAAATCATTAGGAAAAACATCTATGAAATGATCTACTACTAGAGGGAATTCATCCTGGTCAAAACCCTGATCCTCCATGAAGAGATTAGAAATCTAGGTAGTCACCCCATCGAGAACATGATGCATCGGTCTAGTCATTCTATCCTAGACATCCCACTCACCCTTATTTAGATAAATACATCCCTCTAGTGATTTAAATGATACCCTTCAGTGATAGAATCCTACAAAGGCATGATATAGAACCAACCAATTCATCCTGAGAATGACGTCAAATCCTCTCATCTCGAGAACAAAGAGGTACCATAAGAAAGGGTAAATGCCGACCTCAAGGGGATAGTCCCTACATTGGTGTATTCCCTCTAAGCATACTTCCAATGGTGTATCTAGGTTCATAACACCATAGAAAAAATATATTTCTAGCCCAATAATTTCCATGATAGATAAAGATATTAAAGAGTGTGAACTACCTATATCAAATAAATAACTAGAATAGTACCTCATACTGTAGATGGTCCCGCAACTTGATCCTTAGGTATCGGCTATAAATCATGCATCTAGATTGATCTATGACCCTATGAAAAAAAAATAGACTACCATGATCAAAACTGCTTTGTTGGTGCTGCTAGTGATTAGGGGTATGGCTTCCACGACCACGACCTCCTCCTTGGCCAATCCTTTTGGTGCTACTCCAACTCCCCACCTAACACGACATAAAAGAACCTTCCCCTAAAAGTGGAGCTGGTGAGGATACTCTCCCACTAGAAACTAATGGAAATGTCCAATAGAAACATTGAATATTACCCATATGGTTGCAATCCAGGAACTCCAGTGGGTCTCTATCACGCTAAGGCTTCAGATGCCTCATATGTCTACACTAGTGAAACACTATAGAGATACCTACATGGGTACCCTGGCTACCACTTCCCTAAGGATAAACCTTGATGGATCACTTTCTACTACTATAAGAACTAATGTCCTAATGCAACACTAGTCATCTATTACCGGTACTGTCGCCATCCCTCGGGTTTTTCTCAGTGATTAGAGATTTATTTATGATATCAAAGAAATTATGTAGGTGGAGAACATTCACCTGAGTATGGATGGAATACTAGATCCTTTCCTTTAAGTGTCTATAATGTGAAAGAACATCACCATCTAGAAGGAGTGAAAAGAAATTTAACTCAGTGAAACATTATAAATACTCCATAATTGACATAAAACCCTGCTTGAGATACATAAAATCTCTAGATCTGACTGCTCTTAGAATCTGAGGAATGAATTGATCATAGAAGGCACTCTAAAAATAATCCCATACCATGTCCTGATGGAGACCATATTGAGTAATAAAATCCCACCAATGCTTGGCTGAATCACATAGCATGTACACAGAAATTTTGACCCTCCTTTCTAGAGGCTTCTCTAGATGCTCAAAGATAGAAAAATTTTCTTCTAGCCAAGACTTAGTAGCCTATGGACTACCATCATCTAAGAAAGTAGGAGGATTTTGTTGCTGGTACTCATGGGTCAGATCAGCAATCGTAAGTGTAGTTAATGGAGCACCATGCATGGACTGAATCAGACGTAGGGAACTATCATGAACTTGAGAATCAATGTCGAATTCAGGTACAGTAGGCAGTTCCTCATGTGGCACTCTTGGAGGTAAGACTGGAGGATCAGGGACCACCATGTCTGGAACATATTTGTCACCACCCTCTTTGCACACAACACAAGGATATTGTGGTGGAATTGATATAAAAATTTTCCAAGCACACACTTCAGAACAAGATTTAATAAAAAAAATATCAACACTAATGGAAGATGAACGTAAGAAATCTCATTACCCAAGGAATAATATCCAAACTACCTACTTAAAAGTCTAGGTATCAGTAAGTTTTCAGTTATAAGTTTCATTGGTTACAATAGATTAAGGGTCAATAGTACCTTGCCTCATCATTTATTGGAAATCATTTCATTTCATTTTATATATAATTACCGGGTTCGCTCCTTTATCTTTCATAAACATGACAAGGTGGGATAAGGATGTGTAGCCATTTCAATTTTATGTTTTTCCTTTGCTTATAACTTATATCAAATTTCATTCAAAATTATTTGTTTGTCCCAGTGAATTAGGGCCCATACTCTTTATCACTAAGACTAAAACCCATTTTAATTTATAATTAAAGTATTGATTCGTAAAATTACTCATTCTATCCCACAAGGTCCCATAACACCTGATGAATTAAAACAATAAATCACTCAACCACAACCCAAAAGAAGCACAAGCTCATATATAATCAAGGATCACTCAACAATCATAGGCATATCAAGAAATGAAAGTAGTCAAATGCACCTATATGGAATAGAAATATGCATGAAATATGAATTCTAGGTGACTATATAATGAATGTAACAATGATCCTTTCCCTCATATCATTGGGCCAAGGATAAAATAGAATATAAATAAGAAGAATCATCAACAACACCACACAACATGTGTGTCACTTAATGGTGAAATGATATCAACTGTAATAGGAAAAAGCATAACAATAATTATAATTCAGGAAACTCGGCCTATACCCTGAACATGGGTTCATGACACCCAAGAATGGATTACGAACAAGTTCCAAGCATTCCTATACTTCAATATATTGTCTCCAAATAGTAAAGAAATATAGTAAATCCTCTTATTCCACTTTATGACATCCCAGACCCAGATGCCACTTAGGAGTTTCCCCAAGCTCAGTGGTCCACATGGCCTCAAGCGCATTTCCCCAAATGATAGAGGTTTTCAAATAGCAGTGAGGCCCTAGGGTGTGTCTATAGGGATACTATTATCTCTTTACCATAGTGAAACACATTTTATAACATATATGATACAATAGGAGATAAATTTAGTAAGGAATATAATTAAATATAATGCACTGCAGAAAAATACAAATAAAAAATAACTTAAATAACTGAAATATCATACAATAGTTGATGATGATATATTTCATGTCATTAGAAAGTTGGATAACATGGATATACAGTTGAAAAAATACATGAAAAAAACAATGTATAAAAAATAAATACAGAAACTATCCCAATCATCTCGAGCTACATCTCAGTCATCTGCTACCAACTCCATCCTAACACAGTAAGAAAATAAAGTGTCTGAAGCATTACACTTCCCTTTATAAAAATCTATATACATGTAATATTCCTCAGGTACCAAACAGAATCTAGAGAGTGTTTGATATAAATCTCAATGGGGCACCACAAACAGTTTCTATAACATCCATCTTGTGTAATGGAAATGTATCCGTGTGAAGGTATGAATATATAAATTAAAGCAGTCAAATGTAACCAAATACCCAAGTATCGGCTTCATCCCTCGGTTGGTTTATGAATGTGTAACCAACTCATTAATTAATTAATTTATAGTTTATATAAACAAGTCACATGAGGCATATTCAGCACTAAAATCACCTCGTGATAGAATTAATAGTGAAGGTTCCAAGATGTAATAAGGCAAACATAATTTATAATTGATATAAAGTGGTTTTATGGTATTCACTAAAGAAACCTAAACCTAAGGGGATGTTAACTCATTAGTAAATGATTAATATAAGGGGTAAGAGTGTAATCTAAGGATCATCATCCAAGGAATTCTCAAAATAATGTTTTTAACTGAGTCTAAGGAACTCATCCTAGGTAAAATGAGAGACAAGCAGTGGTCGGGACCAAGGATATAACCAAGGAAACACACATCATGCTGGATCCAAGGAGTGTATCTGAGGAATCCTAATAATAATGAAGAGATAATATGGTTTAATATTGGTAATACCAAGGTAAATAAGGATCAGGTACCTAGGTAGGTCTCGCCTAAGGAAACCAACATCCTTAAATCGGAATAACGTACTCAAGTACCCAAGGTATTCCCTTTGGAATCCAAGAAATAACACAATTCAAGCCTTCCTATGAATATGTAAAGGTATGTGTTCATAAATATACACCTTACACTTAATTCATTACAATTAATTTATTCATATGATAATAATTTCATTAACAAATTCACTTGGTTCAAGCCTTGTCTTTCGTTAGTTTGACAAAGCCAAGTAGAATGCAACATTTTAATTAAAACTGTGTAATTTAAGTTTAATTAATAAGGTTCACTCCACTGCCTTCCATGAATATGGAAAGGTGTGATACATACATACAACCAAACATTCATTTACATTTAATAAGGCAAAGTAAAATACTTAAGTATTCTTTCCATAATATAATTTGAATCATTTACTTACATTGAATCGCTTACCTTAGGTAGGTCAAGTGGAAGTGACATGGTAAAATCCATTCACAATTTAATTATTTAATAGGAATTTAATATAATAAGTCTTAACATTAGTGTGTTCAAGCTCGAGCACACCCTAACAATGGTTTAAAAGTGTCAAAACACCAAAAAACCAATTATGGCACATCAACCTACATGGGGTGTTGGGAGTTATGGATGAAAACAAAAACAACCAAACATGTCTATGGAAAGAGAATAACCATATGGTTCTAATGACTGTAATTAAGGAATATAATTCAATAAATGGCACTTGATAAAATCTACGGGCCCCACACGTCAATTCCAGAATCAATGAACTTGAGGGAAGAGTTATAGACCACCCACATCATACTTGTATGACTATCCTCATCCAGTATCAGCCTCTAATTCAGCCTGGATCTAAGTAGATCTAAAAATGGGTATAAAATTCTAAACCTTGATAACTATGTTGAGATTAATAGAAATGGAGAACAACTTAAGAAGACTATAGTACTTATTGTTGCACATCCAACGCGACAAACGAAAGCTCGATCGGATCTTGAATGGAGGATATCTTTCAATCTTGATATTAGGCATTCAAAGAGCTCCAAAATGGGAGGAATGGAGCTTCATCCCACTGGAATTAGGATTAGGGAATAAGAATGAGGATAATTAGATAATTAGGGGTAAAATGGTAAAATTATCTAAAAATTATTCTATGAATGATTTGGCCACACGGTTTTCCAAACCGTGTGCCAACCGTGCACGGGTACCTGGAGAAGAGGGGGAATGCACAATGTTAGGCCACACAGTTTGAGAAACTGTGTGCCAACTGTGTGATATGGATCTGTCTAAAAATGGAAACCATCCACATGGTTTAGACTAACTATGTTCCCTACCCATACATTTTACTCTAACTATGCAACAAGGCCATTTTTTAAAAAAGGTGGGTTCTGGGATCTAAACAAGCCTCAAACACACCTGATACCTTTCTGAACTCATTAGGAATCTAAAAAAGGTCAATAATAAGGAGTTATTCCAAAATTTAAATGATTCACACCTGAGTTAAAAATCAGGTTCTTACATTAAAAAATACATCAAAAATATTTTTGAATCCATCCAAAGTCCTTTGGATACAGTCTAGAAAATTCTCTTCATTTTAGAGTAAGAACTTTGTCCAAAATTTTAGCCTTATTCTAAGTACTAATTATATGGTCCTATAGGCCTTTGTGGTGTTGATAAAAAATATGAAATCATAATTTTAGAGATGTAAGAAAAGAGATACCTTTAGAAAAATGTCATTGTTACTCAAGCAACAAAGGGGTCTGGGGTGATCTCGATCAAACATACTCATATCTCTATATGAACATGTCCACCAAAAGATATATCATATACATCATATGAAAACCTATATAGTCCCTTTTTCCATGAGATCAAGTGAACAAACGACATATAACATGTTAATCTAGTATAGGTCATCCCATACATTCATGATTATCCAAAATAGTATGACCGATATGAATAAATACATAACTTGTCATTCATCAAAGTATCCAAGCACATCACATATCACTCAACTAACCATGTCCATGAATTTCCTCGATCAAATTCAATCAAGGTCCAAGATGTCTTTTTATATCATATAAGTGGACAAATACCATCTTGGTTAATCTTTAACTGATACGATCAACCCAACCACCCAGAAATTTTCTAATACTCAATCCTAGAATAAGAAAGGTATCAAAGCATGAAGGTTCTCATACTAGGTTTCTCACCAACCTCAAGTAATTAATATTCTTAATAAGCATAGACCCCTAATTATATCAATGATCATATGATATTATGTGTAATATAATTCAGTGGGTCAGTCCAAATAATAAGTCTCAACTTATAATCTCATGAGTCTATTATTTTTAACTCATACAACGCTTTGTATCAAGTACAATATTCTACTCATTCTAATCTTAAAATGTCATCACAACCCATAATACATCAAGATTATTATCAACTAGGGACAACTCAAATCCATGCCTTGAGGGGGTATTATCATTCTATTATTCATGTAATATAAAATCAACACACATGAATGAATGATAAAGAGAGGTTTCATTTATTTTAAAACCATGATATATTTAATAACCATTAAATTCTATCTCTCATGTACTAAATACCAGTTGATTCAACATGACCCTGATGATTTTTCTGTACAAATGGTTTTGTTAAAGGATATATTACATTTTCATCTATTTATACCCAACAGAACATTACATTGCCCCTATCAAAAATATCTTCGATGATATTATATTTTTGAAATATTTTTTTAGTACTTTGGTGAGACCAAGGTTCTTTATACTAATCAATAACTCTATTGTTTTCATAATAAGTCTTAATTTCTCACTAAATTCTAATAACTGACCCAAGTTCATAAATGAATTTCATGTTTCAAATATCCCCCTTCACAACATCTAATTCAGAAATATACTCTTCTTTTATTGTCAAGTACACTAAGGTTTTTGTTTGGAACTCTTCTAATTAATTTCTCTGTCATTTAAGAAAAAAATGAAACCAGATTGAGATGTCATATCAACTTTTTTTAGATTGGAAACTAGAATCAGTGTAACCACTTGTAATGATCCCACCCTCTCCTCTAAAGACTAATAAAATATCCTTACTTCTTATTAAGTACTTATGTATATTCTTGACAATAATTCATTAACTATCACATGGATTATTCTAGTATCTACTTGTTATAATCAATGAATAAGTGACATTGAGTCAAGTACAAAACATGTAATACATGATATGTCCTGTAGAAGATGAATAAGGAATCATATCCATCCTTTCTAACTATTTTTAAGGATCTTAAATATTCCTAATATTCATTCAAGAAAACATTTGTAAATTCCCCTTCTTAGAGTTCATCATACTAAACCTATTTATCACTTTACCAATGTAAGTTTTTTGATTCAGTCCAAGTATCCTCTTAGATGTATCTCTATATTTATTTGTTCCTAGTATATTGGTTACTTCACTTTTTTCTTTCATTGAGAATCATTTTCCAAATCACATATCTATATATTGTAAATTCAAAATAGTATTTCTGATAAGGAGTATGATATCTACATATATTATCAAAAATTCTACAACACTCTAACAAAACCACTTGTATACAAAATAATCATTCACATTCTTGATGAAACCAAACTCTTTGATCATATAATCAAACCAGATGTTCCAACTCATAGAATCTTGATTCATTCCATAAATGGAAAGTTGCAAATTTAAAACCTTATTAGGGTCCTTTAGAACTTAAAAACATTCATGTGGTTCCATATATATTTCCTTGACTAATTTTTCATTAGGGAAAGTAGTTTTGATATCCATTTTTTATATCTCATAATCATAATGAGGTGTTATAGAAAGAGATATCCCAATGGACTCTATCATTGAAACTAAAGAAAAGGTTTCTTCATAGTCAATCATGAATTTTTATAAAAACTTTAGCCACTAAACATGATTTATAAGTAGACACTCTACCATCCATGTAAATTTTTCAATGGAAAATCAACTTTTACCCAATGGGTCATAACCCTTATAGTGCATCCATAAAGTTTTAAACTTGGTTAGTGTGCATGGGTTTTATCTCTGATTTTATAGAGTGTAATTATTTATTAAAATAAAAAACTCTCAATAGCCTCCTAGGAAGAAGTGGGTTCATCCGCCATGAACATTAATTTAATATAATTTATTACAAGAAATCTATATCTCTCAGGATCTTAAAAAATCCTACTAGTCCTTTGGGTATATTGTGTAACCTAATTCAGTTCTTATTCTACAACGTCTTATAGAACTATCTCAAATTCCATATTATGAACACTTCTTGTTTATTAGTGAAGTTACAAGATGAATTTTTATTTATTATCAATCTATTTTATCAAAACTCAATGTATAATGAGTGATATGTTTCCATAATCAATGGAAAAGGATAAGTTGGTGTGCTTCTCCTTGAAGATATTGGCCATACCACTTCAATATAAAAGGATATAATTGTAATTATTGTTTAAGATGATATATAATTCAAAAAATAGGTATTGATGGATAAAGAAAAATTGTATGCAATATGTTTCAAGGGAGATTAAAGAGATGAAAAAATGGAGATATTGAGGACTTAAATATAAAATGTGAAAGTTAGATTGGAGTTGATGATGATTTGAGATTATTTTGAGTGTTTTAGGAATCCCTTTAAAGGTTTTAAGGGAGTCTAAGGTTATAAAATAATTTTTTTAATTTATATACTAGAATAAGAAAATGGATAAGTATGAGTTATTATAAATTCATGAGTGGTCATAACACTTTGATGAGTATTCCATATTAATTTGATGTATCGTGAGATTTTAAGTCATCAATATATGAATTTTAGATGAACTCATAAGACTTTTCATCTTTGTGTATGAATTTTTTAGTGTGTAAGACTTTAATAATGTGAGTCTCTATGTGTCAGAATTCATGAGTGCACATATGACTTAGGCTAGGAATATGAATTTGAGGATCCTATGAGACTTCATAAATCACATAAACTTTTCTAGCTTCCATGTAAGACTTTGACTTTGTCTATAAGACTTTATGTTTTTTCAAATTTTAATACTTCTATGTAAGATATGTGGTCTTCATAATATGTTGTGTTTTTGTAGGATATATATATTTCTTATTATATCATCCTTGAATAAAATGAAAGAAACATAAAAAAGATATCCACATAAGATACTAATCTCATATGATATCTAACTTCATAATATATCAGTTTCTTCATCCAATATGACACTTCATAATATATCTTACTTTGTGGAAAAACCTAGGAATCCATAATTCAAATATTTTGAGTATTGAAGAATCAAATCATACAATGTTGTTTGCTTATTATTCCTAGAAATAATGTCACAGATTTTATTTGTTATTCAGTATGATAATTCACCATCGAACTAAATGTGATGTTGATTCAAGATGGAGTGTCAAGATGAGTTCCATGATATAAGCCGATATTGCCACAACATCCATATGATTTCATGCTCATGTGGATGGATATTTCCAAATATTTAAATTATGTATACTCCATGGAGTTTTAAAGATGTTAAAATCCCAAGTATTTTGAGGAGGTTAAATTATGATATAGACTAATAATTCAAATGAGTTTTAATGAAAGAATAAAATCAGGATTTTTATTTTTTGATTTAAAATATTAGATTTATCCTATCAAAAATATCATTGTTTACAAAATTATATATATTATTCATGATATTCTATTAATATAAAATAAAAAAGTTAATAAAGGAGAAGTATTGGCTCATGAATATTGTTTGGGAATTGATAAGTGATCCTCATACACTATATAATTAAGTAGGAGAAAGAAGAGATAAAATTAGAGAGATATTCATGAAGGAAGAGACTTTTGTGCTCAAGTATTCAAGGATAATGAGAATATTTAGATCATTGAAGTTCTAAATAATAATGACCAATATTATAAGACTATTTTGTGAACATTGATTGTCAAGATTATTGAAGATGAATGAGTAGACCAGTTAATATAGCTTGTTCATAAAGAGAGATCTACATCAAGTGGTTTTGAAGAAACCCATAAAAAATAATTATTTCCTATTTTGGATTATATATTGGAATTAGTCAATGTGAAGTTATTTTATCTAATGGGACACTAGAGAAAGAACATAGTGGTACTATGTGTTGATAGGAATTCAAAGGTCCTTAGTGTAACTAGTTTCATATATAGAGAATAATCTGTCATAGAAAGGACTGACAAATCATGAAAAGGTGTAGGATTTTAAGGTCGAACATTTTAAATCCTTGTGTGATGTGATCTCTTTATTTCTATTTCATACGAGATGAAGCTGATATAATTAATGTTAATAGGATCAAGAGTTTAATAAGTCATAAAGTTTAATTCTAAAATAAAGTTTTTTTAAAAGATCACCACTAGTTCACCCCCCCCCCCCACCCCACCCTCTTTGAGTGGTGCCACCGGACCTTAGAACTACAAGTGGTATTATAGAAAATCCAAGTTCTCTAAAAAGGATCCAAGAAGATATTGAGTATAGAGAATATAAATTCAGTGAATAGTATGGGTGTCCCCATATTTTATGGTAAGAACTATCATAGTTGGGAGAATATGATGCTACTATTCCCTCTATATCTTAACCTAGAAGCAAGAGATGTTACAATAGTGGTATTTACACTTATTAATGATAGTTATCTCATGTCCTTTACTAATAAGAGAAATAAGCGAGTAGATATAAAATCATAAAATTTTATTCTAATTTATCTTTCATAAAAGGTTTAGATAAATGTTATAGTACTGAAAACTACCAAGGAAATTTGGGACAAGTTGAGGAGTGGTTATAAAGGGAATATTAAATTCAAGAAAAGTTCATAGTTATTAGGATAAAATTTTAGGATGTAAAAAAATTTGATGATAAAAACATTGATGAATGATTTATTATATTAAATGAATTTTTTTATAACATTCAAGTATTATGTGATAATCTAGATAGTTCTATCAATGTCAATAAGCTGATAAGAAACTTTCCAAATAGTCTTGATCCAAAAAAAATAGAATTAGAATATGGATAAAATATTTCTTTGCATGAGATGCATATTCTTCTCATTTCTTATGAAATGGTAAAGGTTATATCCTTTAAGAATTCAACAAATATATGAGATTCATTTTTGGGTTATGATAAAGGGAAAAGACAAAGATAAAGAAATTGTAGAATCATTTTATTATAATAATGAGGGGGGTGATGAAAATTTAAATAGAGTTATTACTATTTTATCAAAATAATTTTAAGTAGGGAAAGATTAAATGAAAGTTAAAGAAAAAACCAACATTTTATAATTGTAATGGATTTAGAAATTTTGAAAAAAAAATATACAAAGAAGGAAGTTGTGGAATTTGAATTAGATAAAGAATATGAGAAACTGTAAACATAAAAATAGGGTAAAAGAAAAAATAAATATTCAATTAGTGATATAAATAGTTGGATTATCAACATGGAATAATATGAATCATCTTCAAGAATCCATTTAGAAGATAAAGCTAATTTTATAGGTTATTTTGAAATATTTTTTAATATCTCAAGCAATTCTCATGAAGAAAAAATGGTATAACTAGAATAAATGATAAAATATGAGTTAGAAGCATGTATTGGGGAGAGATCACAACTCATGAAATATAAAATAAAATGTATTAAATAAAATAATACAATAACTAAATAAAAAAAGAATTAGTTGATAAATAAATTAGTTACATTGATGAGATCAAGATATATAATATGAAAGTAGCTAATCAAGATAATATATTGAGATATCTTAAAGAAAATATATCTATGAAAGAAGAAAAGTTGGCTGAGATAAAATCCATGTGTCTATAATCTCAAAATTAGTTGAAAATATCATAGAATACTTCACGTTTAGGTCAAATAAGGTGATGATAGATGTTCTAGAGGGGTGGTGAATAAACCAGATTAAAAATTTTAAGGATATGGATTAATTATCTAAATTAATTATCAAAGTTAATTAATTGAGGTAATTATAAGTGAAAATATAAGATATAAGGCAAGGATTGTTTTATACTGGTTTGGTTCAAAGTGAAGCTAGTTTACTCTTAAACCACTCTACTATATGAGAGATATGTTTTTCAGAAATCTGATTTTTGAAGGGGAATCATAACCTGATTACAACCTAATTTTTAAAGTGAAAGAATAACCAAGACATGTGAATTTTTTTAGGGAGAAATAACCCAATTAAAACCTTTACTTTAGATACTAGGAGTCACACCTCGAATGGTATTGAATTTAGAATCTAGGATTCACAACCCAAAGATAGAAAATTAATTTATATAAAAAATTATAAAGTGAACATGAAAGAATGTGAGAGATAGAAATAAGTATTATAAAATAAATAAAATGGAATGAAATAGATAGAAGAATAATAAAACATATATAATAGTTCTTAAGTGTTTTATTATCTTGATTCTCTCCTCAAGGTAGTAGAATAAGTCATATAAGTTTTTTTATCCTGCTATATATCATCTAGAAGTATTAAGAAATGGTTGGTATAGAAAGAATGTATAGCACTTTAGAGTATCAACACCACGACACTCTTTGTATTATATCACTTGAAAATGTTAAAGCCCTAATGGAAGAATTATTTCATGAGTAGTCTTTCACTTTCCAACCACACAAAATCTGGGCTTGAACTCCTTTAAAAAAATAAACTCAACGCAACTGAGAGAGGCTAGAGGATTAAAAATTCAAAAATGATAAAACTTGAATATTAGAGAGGGAAAATAGGTAAATTATCATTGCAAAAATATCTGTCAACTCATGAATGAAATTTAAAATAATGAATTCTGATTAAAAAAATTGAAATCACATATTAAATAATTTAAATAGTCTCCCTAATAATAGTTTAAATCAGTTCCATAAATATATAAAGACCCTATTTGAAATTCAAAATTCAAAAACATTCTATTTTTAATATGCAGTAAACATGTAGAGAATTTAAAAACTTAATAAAACTACATTAAAAATATTAAAACAAGTTTTAATGAGTTTAATATCAACTAAAATTAATTTAGTATCAATATAATATAAGAAAAAACACAAAATTATAAAAATTATTTTTTGAGTTTCATGTTGAAAGTTTCATGTGTAAAAAAAAGACACCCTTTGATCTTCATAAAAACACGTTTAAAGTAATATAAAGAACTTCTCATAGGTTCTAAATAATTTATATGAATTTATAAATTCATTAGAATAATTTAAATATTTTAAATGAACATACAGAAAATAGAAATATGTACCAATACATAAAATAGATAAATTTTTCAAATTTTGGAAAAACAATAGAAATTCACTAAACTACGTAGGCAAATTCACATTGGTATTTATCATGTAGGAATATTTAAATATATAGATAAAACTAAATATGTAAGAAAATTTCACATATTAAACTTTATTCAAGATATTCACATAAGGTAATCAATGTAGTTGAATCTACGTAGGTGTTTCGCATTGGTGATTCACATAACTGAATTTCTAAAATCCGTAAACATGTTTAAATATCAATTTTCAGACCTAAATAAGACCTTGTAAAAGGAAGAATAATATTTGGATCCAGTTTAATTATATTTATATAATTTCATTTCTTTTTAAAATAATTAATAATCAACTTAATCTAACCTCTATATCTCAAGTTATGATTAAAAAAATAGTATAAAAATAGTTCTGCAAAACTGCATAATTCTGACTGAAGACATACCATGAATTATAACTTAATTTTATACATAATATATATCTATTTATATTTTTATGTATTCAAATGAAATTTATATAATTTCCTTATATTTCTAACACAATAATAATAACTCAATTTGGGGTTTTGTATCCTAAGTTATGGTCAATATACAGATGGTATCTAAAATTGGAAAATTGGCTATATAGTGAACAATATATTAGATATGTGGAAGATTTGACAATATTAATTGGCTATGTGGGAGATTTTTTTATGTGAATTGACTTCATGGGAATAGTAAAAAACATGTAAAATTATATTTTAATTCCTAAAAAGATATATTTATCCTAGTAACTCGATATAAAACTTGTAGAACAAGTTATGAACAATCAAAATAAGAAATAAAAATATATTTTAAGAAAATAATTGTTATAATATAATCAAAGTTAAACATACTAAAAATAACACTTAAAAATAATAAAATATAATAAAAAATAAAAAATATTGTTTTAAAATAAATAATTATATAAAAACATTTATTATGATTCATTCTATAATATTCCAAACACCATATACTAATACTCCAAAATTAGACAAACAAACTTCCAAGTTCTAACCCCCCCCTTTGAAATTACAAAACTAAATAATATTTTTCAAAAAATATCCACCTTTTTGAAATTTATCAAAAATAAGTATTTAATATATTAAAAAAAACTCCCCCTCAATAAAAGAAAAAAAAATAATTTTAAACTAAATTTATAACATTCCAAGTTAAATTTTTATTTTCTCAAATCTAGAAAAATTAAATGGTTTACAAAAAAAATAAATAGGTCAATTTTTAGTTGGAACATACTCAAAAATAATATCTTATTTATTAACATAATCTCAAAAAAATGAAATCTCATTTCAATATACTTAATTTGAGAATTTTTTATAGGGTTCTTCATAATAGAAATAGTAGAAGAATTATAATAATAAATAGGTGTCCTATTATAATTAAAACCAAAATTAGATAAATTTTGTTTAATATACAATGATTATGAACAACATGATGAATAAAATATATATTAACTCTTAGTAGTAGATAATCAACATAATTTTGTTTTAAAGAACCCCAAGAAACTTAATTTTTACCTAGAAAATGACGCATACCTGGGATAATTCTTCTATGAAGTTTATATCCTCCAAAATCGAAGTCATGGTAACTAATTAAATAAAAAAAAGTTTTTCTAGAATAAAATAATCCAATGTTAATAGTCCCATTAACATATCTAATAATAGATTTAACATCCTTTAAGTAATATTTCTTATGATCAGATTAAAATATAACACATAAAAAACACTAAACATTATATTAGAACTACAAGTATTTAAATATAAAAAACTTTCAATATTGCCTCTAAATAATTTAGAATCAATAAATTTTTTAGAAACATCATAATCTAAATTACAATTACTACTCATAGAGGGGTTAAAAGTATTTTAAGAATAAAGACCAAAATTCTTAACCAAATATTTAGTATATTTAGATTTATTCAAGAAAATACCATTATTTTATTGATTAATTTTAATACATAAAAAGAATTTGATTTCACCCATAAGACTCATATTAAATTATCTATCAATAAATTTAGAAAATTCTTTACAAATAAAATCATTTTAGGATCCAAAAATAATATCATCAACATAAATTTGAAAAATCAAAGTACCATTTGAAATTATTTTGATAACCAATAAAGATAAATTCAACATTTTTTAGTGTCAAACGTATCTAAATTATATTTCGTATTCAAGATAAAAACTTTATAGCCAAAACATTAAAATAAAAAACCTTTATATTTCTACCATTAAAAAATTCATAAGGGGTTTTCTTTAAAAAAAAGGTATAACATAAACTCTATTCAAAACATAGCAAGTTGTATTAACAAATTCAGCCTAATTTTTTTTGGTAAACAATATTCATTAATAATTTTTTGATCCTTCTCATAAATAGTTATATTTTTCTATTCTACAACCCCGTTTTGTTGTGGTGTTCTAGGAGCATAAAAATTATGAGTATAACCATTTTATTCAAAAAGCAAAATTAAAATTCCCAAATTCACCACTATTATCACTTTTAATAGAAACAATTAAACAAATTTTCATATTTTGAACTAGATTATAAAATAAAATAAATATATATAAGGTTTCATGCTTATGAGACATAAAAATAAACCCACAAAAATATACTAAAATCATCCACAATAACAAAAACATATTTCTTGCCACATAAACTAGTAGTTTTAATTGGACCAAATAAATCAAGATATAATAATTCAAGATTTATAGAAGAAAAAATAGGATTGATGGATTTGAAAGATTCCTTGTGATGCTTACCTTTTAATAAAAAATCACAAACATAATATTTACTTGCTTTTAACTTCAGTATATATAGAACATGTTCGCCTTGGATAATTTTTATATCATTCTGAAATGAACATGTACAATCCTTTTATAGAAAATAACATCATCTCTTTCTATATAATTGAGAATCATAACATTTTTACTACATATATCGGATAAATTAATAGAATAAAATTAAATAGTTTCATTTTTTAAAACTTAACATTTATTATCTTCAAATTTAACATGCATACCATCATCACATAATCATGATATACTAATTAAGTTACGTTTCAAACCTTCCACATATAAAACTTTAGAAATTAAAACAACATTATAAATACCCACTTTAGAAAATCCCTTATCCTTTCCTTTAGAGTTGTCTTTAAAATTGATAGAGCCTCCATCACATTTTGTATAAGAGATGAAATTTGATATTTCATTGGTCATGTGCTAGGAACAACCACAATCCATATACCATGTTTCCTTGAGATTATTATGGAGGTTTTCCTTAAAAGATAAATTATACAGAGAACAATTTTTGTACCAATTCTATTTTGAGTCTAACTAGGTTAGAAATAGAATTCTTGGGTACCCAAACATATTTAAAACATTTATTTTAAGGTACTTTGGTAGATAAATCTATTTAAATAAAATCACTAGTGTAGCTAATATATTGAGTAAATATAAGATACCATTCAATAGCATAATTTCCTTACATAAAAAATTTAAATAATGTAATAGAAGAAACCTTTACAATATAAATTTTAATAAAAGTAGTCTTGTAAATATTAGGATTCTATGGATTATAACAAAAACCTGTTTTATTTTTATTTAGTTTTATTATAGATATAATCTTTTCATATTTTTTCCTTTACTTGAATAAAAGTAGATAACGTATCTTTTAATCTTACAACTTCCTTTCTCAGATTGTCGTTATCCTTATAAATAGACTCAAAATCATCATATATCTTACATTTAGAACATGAAATAGAATTTATTATTTTTTCCTTAAGAGAAACATTCTCCATATTTAATTTCTTACTTTCCTTGATAAGCCTCTTATTTTCTTCTATTAAATTATTTATACAATTCATTAACTCTTAAAACATAGTTTTATAGATTTTAATTTTCTTCATACAACTCATCAAATCTATAACCCTCACTATCAGAATAATAACTAGAATTAGAATAATTACTAAACTCATTTGTATTTTTCCATCAAACATAAGTTAGCTAACACTTTTTCACTTCTGGATTCATCACTTGAATTAGATTATTCGTTGAAACTTCATCGAGCATGATAAGAACATTTAAATTATTTATTATATTTTTATCTCTCCCTTCTTACTTTAACTTTATACAGTTTAGTTTGATATGTATATTTTTTCTACATTCATAACAAGTTATATTTGGTCTATATGTAGTTCTCTATTTTCTTTTTTATCATTCTTTTTATCTTTACTTAGTCACTTCTTGAAATTTTTATTTATCTTCACAATATTATAAATACCTTTTCTTATATTCATTATTTATAATTTGTCACTTTCCTATGCCTCTGATTTAGAATAGTTATGAGAAACGTTTTTATGATATTTGAAAGCAATACCTTTCTTCTTTGAAGTCTCTTATTTTTAAATATTATTTAATTAAAGTTCATATTGAAGAAGTGATCTGATGATTTCATCTAATGTGTATTATTTTAAATTCTTAGTTTCATTGATCACAAAATTCTTTGGATGACATTTATTTGGTATAGATCTTAAGAATTTTCAACAATTATGGGGTTATCTAAAGTTTCTTCAAAGGAATTCATTTTATTCACAATGCTTTTGAATTGATCAAATATATGATTGATGCTTTTATATTCAACCATATTGAAATCTTGGTACTCTATTCGAATCATTACAAGTTTGGTTCTCATTAGCTTATCTGATCCAAGGTGAGTAACAAGTAAAATCTTCTAGATATCATGAGCTTTCTTACAAGCAGACACATGACTAAACACACTTCTATTAATAGCACAATATAATATATTTACTACTATGTAATTTAAAATATATATAGTTGCATTATTTCCTGTAAAAGTATTCAAGTTAGATCCAAGTAGACTATAAGGTTTTTCCATGATCTACCGGTGTTCTATGCTTAGTTTTTTGTGGTATGCCTCCATTCTGGATTTCCAATAACCATAGTCATTACCATCAAAGTGACAAGGTTTCTAAGGAATCCACCCATCATTTTCATTCATTCCCGCCATCTTATATATCTTTTCCTTATACTTTGAGGTTTAAGAAAATGTTAACACAATAAAATAAAAACAACACACTCTATAGAAGGATTTGAAAAATTTAAAAAGGAACAACCTTTGGTACAAATTATTTGGTATCAGGAAAAATAAATAGTAGAGCTAATATATCCTTAATAAGGTCCAACCTTTGATACCAATTATTATGTCGGATAAGATGATGATAGATGGTCTATAGTGGGGTGAATGGACCAGATTAAATTTTTTAAAGATATGAATTAATTATCAAAACTAATTATCAAAGATAATTAACTAACATAATGAGCATCGGAAATAAAATAGAGATCATAAGGTTTATTTTAGTTGTTCATTACAACATGGAACTAGTCTAATCTTATACCTCTTTACTCAGTGAGAGATACGTTGTGCACTAATTTAATTTTTGAAGGGGGTCATAACCTGATTACAACCTACTTTTTCTAGTGGAATAATAACCAAGGAACCTGGATTTTGTATAGGGAGTCACAACCCAATCACAACCCTAAATTTAGATACTAGGAGTCACAACCTAAATGATTCAGATCTAGGACTCACAAACTAAATATAGAGAATTATATTGTATGAAAAAACATAAGGATAAAGTTAAAGAACATGAGATATGGGAATAAGTGTTACAAAATCAAGTAACCAGAACAAAATAGAAAGAATAAGAATAAAACATAGTTATTGGTTCTTGAGTGTTTGATCATCTTTATTGTCTCATCATGGCAGTATAAAAAGTCAAAAAAGTTTTTTTTCATCCATTAAGAGATCATCCAGTAGTATTAAGAACTTTTTAGCACAAGAAAATGTACATCACTACACAATATCAACATCACCACACTCTTCGCACTATATCACTTGAAAATATGAAAGCTTTCATGGAAGAAGTATCATATAAGTAATATATCACGTTCCGACCACACAAAAACATAGCTCAAACTCATTTTTAAAACAAATAAACTCAACACAGCTGAGAGTGGTTATTGAATTCAAAATTCAGAAATAATAATATGGGATTATTAGAAAGGGAGTGAAAATAGAGAAATTATATTTGCATAAATATCTCTCAAATCATGACCAAAATTTAAAACAATGAAGACCAATCCAAAAAAAATTGAAATGACCCATTAAATAATTTAAATAGAATCCATAATAATTGTACAAAGTAATTCTACAAATATAGTAAGACTCTATTTGAAATTCAAAATTCAAAAAACATTACATATTTAATATACAATAAATATATATAGAATTTCAAAAATTAATAACACTGCACTAAAAATATTAAAACAAGTTTTATTGAGTATAATATAAACTAATATTAATTTTGTAAAGACCCGTAAAATTCAAGGAAATTTTTTTCTTAATTTTCATTGGAATTTTACAATAACGTAGTTTCTGATGGCACCTGATTCCGAGGCCCGGTGTGCCTGGAATCATTTTCGGAAGTTTAGCTCGGGTACGTTCAGTGAAAGAACGAGCGGGTTTTTCTAACGTTTTAACAGGTGCTCAGAATCGAATTCCGAGGGCACCAATGGAATCGCAGCACCGGTAATTGCTTAGAAACACCTTTTATGGAGTTGTGTTTGCTCGGGTGTGGTTTTTAAATTTTCGGGTTAAGTAAATGAATAAAATAAAATGGTGTGACCAATTTATTTTATTTTAAGTTGTTTAACCTAAGTTAAGAGGTTAAAGTGGGACCCACAATATCCTACACCACTAGGTAGGATATTTGTGGGGTGGGTCCCACACGAGCCCCGCTTTTTTTTCAACCCCCCCCCCCCCCCCTCCTTTAATTAAGTAACACACCCGCACCCCCTTTTTAATGAAGTCAACCCTTGCGTTTAATCTGGATAATAAATGCCTCATTAAATGGGCAGTTTAAACTCCTCAATTAATTCAATTAATTGACTGTTTCAATTTATTTTTGAAATTCAAATCGTTGGCTTGTGTGTTAATAAAATAAGACAAGTCTTATTTTATTAAAGGTTGGTTGTGCGAGAGGGATTGGGAGAAATCACTCAAGCCGTGAGACACTCCTTCCTCGACGAAGAATGCGAAGAACGCCGACCTCCGACGAAGGTCGACAAGAACTCCGGATCCTTGGAGATCGACGACGCGATGCCGACGAATCCCTTCTTCTGCGACGCTCCTTCCGTGAAGTACCTTCTCCCGCGACAATCTTCGAATCATTAACCGCTTGAGGTAGGGGTTTGGTTCAATTAAATCTATGTGATTTATATCATCGGCATGTGTTTAAAATTTTTCAGAAGCCTTTTAAACCGCTAACGCGGTGGGTGAGGACCAACGAACAAGTCTGAACCCACCGTTTCTTCATTCTTGGTGTACAGATCGGCGGGCGACGACGAAGCAGGCCGCAAGGGCATTTTGAGATCTTCGCAGTGAAGAGCCAATCCAGGGAGGACCGCTGGTGAAGATGGCAGGCAGAATGGACCACCAGAGCACGTCTGGTGGTCCGTGGAAAACTCCACCGGTGCACCTTGCCGGCACGGCGGCGCCGGCGGCCGGAGGCGGCGGAGCCCAACGTGCCGCCGGGAAGGGCCGTCGCGGCTGAAGCCGCGGCGGCAGGCTTTTGGTCCCATGACTGCGCGGGACCGAGGAGGTGGGGACGCAGTGTTATGGCGCGTCCGTTGGCAAGGAGAGGCCCCCCGTGGGGGCCGTGGTTATGAACTGGCGGGGGGCAGCGTGCCCCCCCCCCCCCCCCCCCGCACCCCCATCCGCTCGTCCGAAACGGCCGAGCCACCTGGCCAACGCCAGCACGCCAAGCCGCCAGGCCGGGCCGCGCCCAGGTCGGGTCAGGCCACGCCCAGGCCGCGCCAGCCGGTCCGGGCCGCGCCCAAGCGGGCCGGACCCGGACCCGGGTCGGGTCGCCCCGGTTTGGGCCGACCCAGCGGGTACCGGGCTGGGTCGGACCGGGCCCGAACCCCCTAATACCGGACCTCTCACAATCTTTTTCCCATAACATGGGTTGCAAACCTCCGATCGATGCACCGTCAGCTGCAATGCGATCCTTGGATTGAGACGGTTGTTTTGGTATATTAGACTCAAGGTTTCGGAGTACTTTGGGTTCGGTCGGGTTGGTTCGTACACGAAACCAACCGGACCCTCGGAGCGGAAACGCTTATAACTTGAGCTCCGGACGTCCGATCGACGTGTAGTCAACTTTGATGGATTCCACTTAGTGAGGCAGACCTTTTGGATTACTCCGCTTGAGGTTTGGACGCAGTTGGAGTATGGTCGGGTTGGTTTTGACTTAAAAACCAACAGGGCCCCTGGGACGAAAAAGCCAATAACTCTCAGACGGGGCGTCCGATTGACGCACCGTATGTGACGTTGAGTTCCTGTTGACGATACAGAACTTTTGGATACATCAAATCTGGACTATGTGTCAGTTGATTTATCATCCCCTCAGCTTGTGGAGCTTACCCTCCCGAACGAGCTTGCTATGTGCGGGAACCCTAGAGCTGGCTGCGACTGCGACGACGATGACGACTGTACAGAGATCCTCCATGGATTCGATGGTGATGACTACAGCACTCAGTGATCCTTCGTGGATCAGTGCTACCGATCCTGTGTGGGTCAGATCCTGTGTAGGTCAGCACTCAGCGGTCCTGTGTGGGCCAGCGCCTACAGATCATGTGTAGGTCCGATCCTGTGTGGGTCATTGCGGTGGTTAGTTACCTATCGATCATTTGTGGGTCATTGCGGGGGTTAGTTACCTATCGATCCTTTGTGGGTCATTGTGGGGGTTAGTTACCTATCAATCCTTTATGGTTCATTGCGGGGGTTAGTACCTATCGATCCTGTGTGGGTCCGACGGCTTAGATGAATCAGTGGCTACATCTGATCATCTATATCGTCTTACGAAGAAGTATACCTGTATGAGCTGAATCTTGACTTTCAATCCTTATTTTTGATAAGATTGACTTGATATCCTGTGTGGATTACGTTATGCTTTCCTATGTGGATCGGGTTGTGATTTCCTGTGTGGACTGGGTTGTACTTGAGCTCGGATGTTGGAGCCGAGTGAGAATTGATGACTTAGGTATATGTATGGGCATATACCTACGAAGTGTTGGATGTTACTTCGAGATTGTATCTTACCTTTGTGGATTATCCTTTGTGGATTCTGGGAGACCTTCGGGGGTCTCAGGGTCCCTACTGAGTAGCTTATACTCACCCCTGCATGGGCTATGCCCGCACTACGTTGTGTTGGTTGCAGACGATGGATAGCGCTGATCGTGGTTGAGGCACGGGGAGTAGGTCGGTACCCGGAGGTGGACCACTGGATGGGGCATTTTCGGAGTGGACGGTTGGACCCGAGGAGCTGTGGAGGTTATCTGTACCCACCCTTCAGGTGGGACTTCCATTGGATGGCTCGAGGCTACAGCTTTACTTTTCAGTTCTTGTGCTCCCTTTTTCAGTTGTACTTTACTTTCAGTTTGGGTTTGTATACTGGCCCACTTACTTTTCCGCACTACTGTTGTACCCAATTTTTTTACTTAGTGTTTACTTCTGCTTGCTTGCTCTATGGTTCTTGTTTACTTTACAAAGGCAATGCCTTCCCTTTTTACCAGGAATTACACCTTGGTGCTAGTCGCCAGCCCCTGGCCTATGGAAGGCGGGCTTGGGGTAGTCACGGCACGGGCCCCGAGGACGGGTCGTGACAAATTGGTATCAAAGGAGTTCGGTTCTACCGTAGAAATCAGGACTCTGGTCTTTTTCTATGTGAAGAAATAGTGTTAAGAGTATTGAGTGTGGTTATCAGTCCAGGGAGTCCAGTGTTGGTGCAGCGACCGACATATCCATACACCAGGACCCTGACTTCTGATTTCTGACTTAATGCATAAAACCATTGATTGCATGTGTGTTTCAAGTTTTCTTTGTGATTACTTTTTGTCAGCTCACCAGGTATACTTTTTTACCATGGATCACCTGTTTATTTTCAGTATGGCCCCACGACAGTAGCCATCTAGGGTTCCAAGCGTTGTGTGGGACGACAGCCCACCAAGCGACGAGGCCTCGGTACAGGTCCCTTTTACAACAGAGGCACCGGCAGTACTGCTACCCTCCGAGCCACCGATGCTACCAACCCCAACTGATGATGATGCACGTCACCTTAGTGTACTGTACGAGTTTCAGCGTCAGTAACCGCCCAGGTTCCATGGGGAGACGAACCCTTAGGCAGCCGAGGATTGGCTGGAGGCAGTTGTATGAGTTTTCAGGTTAGTGAGGACACTAGCAGACCTCATGGTGATCCTCACAGCGAACCTCCTGCACGTGACAGTAGGCAGATGGTGGATCTTGATGCTCCAGGTGCACGACGAGGCATCTCTCCTCTGGACGGACTTTGAGAGCCTCTTCTACTCAGAGTTTGTCCCAGCCACCCTCAGTGTGGTGCGCATCCAGGAGCTTCTACAGCTGCGGCAGGGCAGCTTGACGGTCACCCAGTACTTGGCGAGATTTACAGATCTCTCACGCTATTTGACGGACATGGTACGGGACCCATTCTTCCGGGCCCGGACCTTCGAGAAGGGATTGAGGCAGGAGATCAGGGCATCGCTGATATCCCTCAGCATTCTGACATAGGCAGGGGTACTGGAGCGAGCCCTTCTCATCGAGAGCTTCCTTGCTAAGCCTACATCAACAGTGAGACCTACTACAGGGCGGCACATAGCAGAGTCTTCTGCAGCAGGCAGTCGACGGATGACTCATGGGTCCAGGCAGACCAGACCCTCAGGCAGACGACCTCAGGACACTGGCTCAGAGGTGCGGGGCACTCAGTGCGGAGCCAGTCTTTCGAGAGGCAGATAGTGCTACGCATGCGGTGGGCAGGGCCACATGGCTCGTGAATGCCCGACCCGCCGTACCGAGGAGCAGCAGACAGTTGAAGGACCACCTAGTCAGAGGCAGAGGGTCGATCGTGGTGGTCCGCAGGGAGCAGGCGGACGAGGTAGAGGAGCTGGTCGAGCAGCAGGTGGTGGACGACGCTTTCAGGCTCTACCACCACCACACCTAAGAGGTCCACCCCGACCACAGGGAGCTGGAGGGCAGAGACAGGCACAGCTTCAGGCAGCAGAGGCCTATGACCACGGCGCGCCCAAGATGATTCGAGGTACTATATGTCTCTATTCTACCCTTGTTGTAGTTCTTATAGACATAGGAGCAAGTCATTATTTCATAGCCTCTACCCTTGTTCGGAGCTCAGAGATTCCAACAGAGTCGTTGGCTTGATCCTTACGGCTAGAGACTCCTACGGGAGCAGACTCGACAATTACGCACTGGTGCCGGCAGTGTGATCATACTCTAAGAGGCGATAGCTTCGGTTGGGATCTTCTTGTAGCGGCGTCGAGACCTTACGGATTCATTTTGGGAATGGATTGGTTATCTACAGTCCATGCTCAGATTGAATGTAGTAGGCGCAAGGTGCGGTGTGTACGCACCGACAGGAGCAGGTTCACCTTCACCGGCGAGAAGGGAGCCTTCGCAGCACAGGATGGACTCTCACAGAGGAGAGGACAGACCATCACTCATCATTTGGCTAGCCTCATCCTAGGAGCATTTCACGTGCAGAGTCCTGGTTTTCCTGCAGTGGTGGATCAGTATGTGGACGTTTTTCCCGACGATGTTCCAGGACTACCTCCTCGCAGAGAGGTAGACTTTTATATTGATCTGTACCCCGAGATAGCCCCGATATCCACCCCATCATATCAGATGGCTCATACCAAGATTTGAGAGCTACAGGTACAGTTGTAGGACTTGCAGGGAAAGGGATTCATCCGGCCCAGTGTTTCACCCTGGGCTTCCCTGATATTGTTTGCCAATAAGGTGGACGGGAGCTTGCGACTTTGTGTCGACTATCGTCCCCTGAACCAGGTGACAGTGAGGAACAAGTATCTGCTACTGAGGATTGATGACCTCTTCGATCAGCTCAAGGGAGAATGGTGGTTCTCGAAGATAGACCTCAGGTCAGGCTATCATCAGCTCAGAGTTCAGGACGAGGACGTGTAGAAGATGGCCTTCAGATGTCGGTATGGCCACTATGAGTTCTTGGTTATGCCATTTGGTGTAACCAATGCTCCAGCAGTGTTCATGGACCTCATGAATAGGATCTTTCAGCTATACCTCGATTGATTTTTTGTGGTCTTCATCGACGACATTTTTATATACTCGACGACTAAGGAGGAGCACGCCTACCAATTACGGGTTATACTTGACACACTCCGAGAGCACCAGCTTTATGGAAAGCTCTCGAAGTGTCAGTTCTGGATACGTGAGGTCCACTTATTGGGACACGTCATCTCTGAGGCGAGAGTTTCGGTGGATCCTGCGAAGATCGAGGCAGTGCTAGCTTGGGAGCCACCCAGGAGCGTGACGGAGGTGCGGAGTTTCTTTGGACTAGCTGGATACTATCAGAGATTTGTTCCAGACTTCTCCAGAGTTGTAGTGCCACTCTCAGCTTTGATGAAGAAGGGGAAACCCTTTGTGTGGTCAAACAGATGTCAGTAGAGCTTCCAGGAGCTGAGACAGAGATTGACCATTGCACCTATCTTGAGGCTTCTGGAGGAGGGAGTTGGGTACGTGGTTTACTGCGATTCATTAGGGACCCGACTTGGATGTGTCCTGATGTAGGATCGGGCCATTATCGCCTATGGATCATGTCAGTTGAGGCAGCATGAGCAGAACTATGCTACCCATGACCTGGATTTAGCAGCAGTGGTCTTCGCTCTGAAGATGTGGTGACACTATCTGATGGGCGAGCGCTTTACAGTCTATTCTGACCACCAGAGTCTCAGGTACATCTTCTTGCAGAAGGACATGAACCTGAGACAACAGCGATGGCTCAAGTTACTCCAGGATTATGACTTTGAGATAGTCTATACTCCTGGGAAGGGGAATGTAGTAGCCGATGCTCTCAGCAAGAGGATGGGCATTCAGCTACTTGGGGAGGCGACAGAGCAGCTAGCCACTTTGCAGATATCCTTCATGGATAGAGATGGAGCAGCCTTCCTTCAGTCACTCAGAGTCACTCCTCCACTACTGTAGCGGTTCAGAGAGGCTCAGCGTGGGGATGCTGACTGTGAGACGTGGCATGCGCAGATATCCTCAGGACATGCACCTGATGGATTCTCTTTAGGAGAAGAGCACGAATTCCTTTTCAGAGGATGTACCTTGGTACCAGTTGCTTTACGAGAGGAGGTGTTGAGAGAGTTTCACACTTCCCCTTTGGCGGTACATCCTGGAGTGGCGAAGATGTACCAGGATCTCAGACGACAGCACTGGTGGCCGGGTATGAAGAAGGTTGTGGCTAAGTTCGTTTCTCAATGCCTCACCTGCCAGCAGGTAAAGGTAGAGCACCAAGTACCAGCAGGCTTGGTGCAGCCCTTGGAGGTCCCGGAGTGGAAGTGGGACGGCATATCTATGGACTTCGTGACTGGACTTCCATGCACTTCCAGAGGTCACAACTCCATTTGGGTGATTGTCGACTGACTCACCAAGTCGGCTCACTTCTTACCCATCAAAGAGCAGGGCTCATTGGAGAGCTTGGGACACCTCTACGTTCAAGAGATTCTATAGCTTCACGGTGTGCCATCATCTATCATCTCCGATCGAGATGCTCGCTTTACTTCCCGGCTTTGTAAGGGGTTGCAGGAGGCCTTCGGGACGTAGCTACATCTGAGCACCACCTTTCACCCTCAGAAGGATGGTAATACGAAGAGGACCATTCAGAATCTTGAGGACATGCTCCGTGCATGTGTCCTCGACTTTGGTCATAGCTTGGAGGAAAACCTACCCTTGGTGGAGTTCGCGTACAACAACAGATACCACTCCACCATCGGGATGGCACCATACGAGGCATTGTACAGCCGACACTGCATATCACCTCTGTGTTGGACAGACCCTGGGGAGTCAGCACTTGTGGGACTAGAGATGTCCCAGGCCATGACATAGAAGGTCCAGGTCATCTAAGAGTAGATGAGGACAGCTTAGAGCCGGCAGAAGTCTTATGCTGACAGGAGGCGGAGGCCTCTGGAGTTTGAGGATGGCGACCACGTCTTCTTACAGGTCTCACCTCGGCATGGATTATGAAGATTTGTCCGAGGTGGAAAGTTGTCTTCGTGCTTCATTGGACCATTCTAGGTCCTCATCAGGATTGGTGAGGTGGCTTATCTCCTGGCTCTTCCACCTCAGTTGCACCGGGTGCACGACGTCTTTCACGTATCTCAGCTGAGGAGATATGTGCATGACCCGACGCATATCATTGACCATGGGGAGCTGGACATTGATGATGGGGAGACTTTTGCGGAGGTTCCGTTGGAGATTTAGGATCGACGGGAGCAGGTCCTACATGGATGGTCGATTCCTCTAGTGCGCATCTGATGGAAGCACGGGAACCACCAGGAGAGCACTTGGGAGTGGGAGGCTCAGATGCGGGCTCAGTACCCACATTTGTTTCCCTAGTTTTTGATGTATCTTTACGGGGACATAAAGCCCTGAGGTGGGAGTGATTTAAAGACCTATAAAATTCAAGGAAATTTTTTTCTTAATTTTCTTTGGAATTTTACAAGAACGTAGTTTCTGACGGCACCTGATTCCGAGGCCCGGTGTGCCCGGAATCATTTTCTGATGTTTAGCTTGGGTACGTTCAGTGAACGAACGAGCGGGTTTTTATAAATTTTGAACCTGTTCTCGTAATTGAATTCTGAGGGCACCGATGGAATCGCAGCGCTGGTAATTGCTTAGAAACACATTTTCCAGAGTTGCATTTTCTCGGGTGTGGTTTTTAAATTTTCGGGTTAAGTAAATGAATAAAATAAAATGGTGCGACCAATTTATTTTATTTTAAGTTTTTTAACCTAAATTAAGAGGTTAAAGTGGGACCCACAATATCCTACACCACTAGGTAGGATATTTGTGCGGTGGGACCCACACGAGCCCCACTTTTTTTTCAACCCCCCTCCTTTAATTAAGTAACGCACCCGCACCCCCCTTTTTAATGAAGTTAAACCTTGCGTTTAATCTGGATAATAAATGCCTCATTAATTGGGTGGTTTAAACTCCTCAATTAATTCAATTAATTGATTGTTTCAATTTATTTTTGAAATTCAAATCGTTGGCTTGTGTGTTAATAAAATAAGACAAGTCTTATTTTATTAGATGTTGGTTGTGTGAGAGAGATTGGAAGAAATCACTCAAGTTGTGAGACACTCCTTCCTCGACGAAGAACGCAAAGAACATGAAGAACACGAAGAACGCCAACCTCCGACGAAGATTGACTAGAACGCCGGATCCTCGGAGATCGACGACGCGACGCTGACAATCCCTTATTCCGCGACACTCCTTCCGTGACATTCCTTCTCCCACGACAATCTTTGAATCATCAACCGCTTGAGGTAGGGGTTTTGGTTCAATTAAATCTATGTGATTTATATCCTCGGCATGTGTTTAAAATTTGTCGGAAGCCTTTTAAACCGCTAACATGGTGGGTACGGACCAATGAACAAGTCCGAACCCACCATTTCTTCATTCTTGGTGTGCGGATCGGTGGGCGATGACGAAGCAGGCCGCAAGGGCATTTTGAGATCTTCGTAGTGAAGAGCCAATCCCGGGAGGACCGCTGGTGAAGACGACAGGAAAAACTGACCACCAGAGCGCGTCCGGTGGTCCGTGAAAAACTCGGTCGGTGCGCCTCACCGGCACGACGGCGCCAGTGGCCGGAGGCGGTGGCCGGCACCGGCTGGCCGCCAGGAGGCGGTGGTGCCTGGCGCGCCGCCTGGAAGGGCCACCGTGGCTGAAGCCGTGGCGGTAGGCTGCTGGTCCCACGACCACGCGGGACCGAGGAGGCGGGGACGCGGCACTATGCCACGTCCGTTGGCAAGGAGCAGCCCCCCGTGGGGGCCGCGGTTACGAACTGGCGGGGGGTAGCATGCCCCCCCGCACCCCCATCCACTCTGTCGAAACGTCCGAGCCACCTGGCCAGCGCCAACGCGCCAACACGCCGGGCCGCCAGGCCAGGCCGCGCCCAGGCCGGGTCGGGCCGCGCCCAGGCTGGGCCGGACCCGGACCCGGTTCGGGTTGACCCGGTTTGGGCCGACCCAGGGGGTACCGAGCCGGGTCGGACCGGGCCCGAACCCCCTAATACTGGACCTCTCACGGTCTTTTGGCCATAACTTGGGTTGCGGACCTCCGATCGACGCACCGTCTGCTGCGATGTGATCTTTGGATCGAGACGGTCGTTTTGATATATTACACTCAAGGTTTTGGAGTACTTTGTGTTCGTCAGGGTTGGTTCGTACATGAAACCAACCTGGCCCTCGGAGCGGAAAAGCTTATAACTTGAGCTCCGGACGTCTGATTGACGTGTCGTCGACTTTGATGGATTCCTCTTAGTGAGACGGACCTTTTGCCTTACTTTTCTAGAGGTTTGGATGCAGTTGGAGTATGGTCGAGTTGGTTTTGACTTAAAAACCAACCGGGCCCCTGGGACGAAAAAGCCAATAACTCTCAGACCGGGTGTCCGATTGACGCGTCGTCTGTGACGTTGAGTTCCTGTTGACGATACGGAACTTTTGGATACATCAACTCCGGACTATGTGTCAATTGATGTATCAGCCTCTTGGCTCATGGAGCGGATCCTCCCGAACGAGCTTGTTGTGTGCGGGAACCCTAGAGTTGGCTACGACTGCGATGACGATGATGATTGTAGAGAGATCCTCAGTGGATTCGACGACGACGACGACTACAGCACTCAGCGATCCTTCGTGGATCAGTGCTACCGATCCTGTGTGGGTCAGATCCTGTTTGGGTCAGCACTCAGCGGTCCTGTGTGGGACAGCACCTACAGATCCTGTGTGGGTCCGATCCTGTGTGGGTCATTGCGGGGGTTAGTTACCTATCGATCCTTTGTGGGTCATTGCGGGGGTTAGTTACCTATCGATCCTTTGTGGGTCATTGCGGGGGTTAGTTACCTATCGATCCTTTGTGGGTCATTGCGGGGGTTAGTACCTATCGATCTTGTGTGGGTCTGATGGCTTAGATGAATCAGTGGCTACATCTGATCATCTTTATCATCTTACGAAGAAGTATACCTGTGTGAGCTGAATCTTGACTTTCAATCCTTATTTTTTGATAAGATTTACTTCATATCCTGTATGGATTATGTTATGCTTTCCTGTGTGGATCGGGTTGTGATTTCCTATGTGGATTGGGTTGTACTTGAGCTCGGATGTTGGAGTCGAGCGAGAATTGATGACTTAGGTATATGTATGGGCATATACCTAAGTAGTGTCAGATGTTACTTTGAGATTGTATCTTTCCTTTTTGGATTATCCTTTGTGGATTTTGGGAGACCTTCGGGGGTCTCGGGGTCCCTACTGAGTAGCTTATACTCACCCCTGCACGGGCTATGCCCGCACTCGTTGTGTTGTTGCAGACGACGGACAGTACTGATCGTGGTTGAGGCACGAAGAGCAGGTCGGTACCCGGAGGTGGACCACTGGGCGGGGTGCACTCGGAGCGGACGGCTGGACCTGAGGAGCTGTGGAGGCTATCTATACCCACCCATCAAGTGAGACTTCCAGTGGACGGCTCGAGGCTGCGGCTTTACTTTTCTGTTGTTGTACTCCCTTTTTCAGTTGTACTTTACTTTCAGTTTGGGTTTGTATACTGGCCCACTTACTTTTCTGCACTACTATTGTACCCAGTTTTTTTACTTAGTGTTTACTTCTGCTTGCTTGCTCTGTGGTGCTTGTTTACTTTACAAAGGAAATGCCTTCCCTTTTTACCGGGAATTACACCTTGGTTCTAGTCGCCAGCCCCTGGCCTATGGAAGGCGGGCTTGGGGTAGTCATGGCACGGGCCCCGAGGACGGGTCGTGACAAATTTGGATACAACAGAATTGAATAAAAGAATATAAAATAATAAAAATTATTTTTTGAGTTTCAAGGTGTAAGTTTCATGCATGAAAATAAAACACCCTTTGATATTTATAAAAAAATTTAAAACAATGTAAAACACTTCGCATAGGTTCTACATAATTCATATAAAATTATAAATTCTTTAGATCAATTTAAATATTTGAAATTAACATGAAGAAAACAAAAATATGAAACAATATATAAAATGGAGAAAATTTCCAAATTTTGGAAAACTTATCAAAATAAACAAATAACATAGGAAAATTCATGTATGTGTTTTTCTCTAAGTAGATAAAAATCACAATGTATGAAAATTTCATATAGCCTAATTGGCATAGGAAATTCACGTAAGGGAATCAATGTAGTTGAATCTACAAAGTCATTTCATGTAGGTGATTCACGTATCCAAATATATGAAATTTGTAAATAGATTGACTTATCAAATTTCAGACCTAAATCATACCTTGTAAAAGGAATAAATGGATTTGGGTCCAGTTAAATTATATTTTTATAATTTCATTATATTTTCAAATAATCAAGAATCATTTTAATCTAACCTATATATCTCAAGTTATGATTAAAAAATAGTAGCAAGATAGTATTGAAAAACTACAGAATTCAAACTAAAAAAAATAGTGATTTATAACCGAATTTTGAACATAATAGATATTGATTAATATTTTTATGTCTCAAAATTAAATATATTAAATTATCTTATATTTTCAACACAATAAAAATTGCTCAATTTGAAGTTATGTAGCCCCTACTATGGTCAAAATATAGAGGGTAACTAAAACTAGAAAATAAGCAACGTGGTGAAGATTACATTGGCTACATGAATTTGATATGTGGGATAATTGGCTAGGTGAATTGGCTATGTGTCAATAGTGAAAAACATGTAAAAACTATATTTTAAGGTCCCCAAATATGTATATATCCTAGGAACTCAATATAAAACATGTAGAACAAGTGATGACCAATCAAAACATGAAATATAATGATATTTTAAGAAAAGAAACATTATGATATAATAAAATTTAAACATACTAAATATAATAGTTAATAAATCTATAAGAAATTATAATTACATAAAATAATATATAATAAGATATAATTATATGTAAAAAATATTTTTTTAAAATAAATACTTGTATAAAAAACTTATTATGTGGAATTTTGTAATATTCAAAACACAAAATATTAATAATCCAAAATTAGAAAAAAAAAATCCTATTTCTAACATTCACTAAGATAGATGTGGTTAAAGGTTGATTTTCTCAGGTTGTTGAGATTAAGGGTATCAATTGGAAAGTTGAATCTATACTCAATCAATTTCAAAAAAAATTATTTCTAATAGTGTAAGTTACAAAATCAAAACTAAAAATTCATGGACCAATAAGACTAGTGAGAGGTCCTCTTATAAAATAAATGGATATAGAAATATTCCATGAAAACATTTACCCATAGGTAAAATCATGCTCATTTTTTAGGATAGTAAAAACAGTTTTCTATATAGATTTACTATCAAAGTGAAATATGAAAGTTTAGAGGTTTTTTTACTATTATTATGGAAGGTATAGACATAAATACTACTCTTTATGGTATAATATCTCATTTCATGGGAATAGTTATAAATCAAGGGGGATTTATGGTGAGAAAATGAGGATATATTCTAATATTAAGCAATTCATAACAAGAAATTTGACAAATAAATCATTACAAAATATATTTTAATTTATTAAATAATTGTGAATAATATGTGAATAAGGATTTTATAGAGCTGAAGAATTAGTTAATAGGATATTAGAAGAATTTCCTTATGAATTTAGAGGGAAGAAAATTAATATGGAAATGGAAGGAAACTCAAATTATTCTGAGGTTTCTAAGAAATCATGTGAAAAATATAAAGAATATGAGAATGTTAAGAAATATTGTCTAACAATTTGGATAGAAGAATTGGAGATGGATAAGTAAATAGTGAATGAACAAATCAATACTACTGATAAAGTAATGAAATTGGTTTCACATGAAGAAGTATAATTTCATGAGAAGTTATCTAAAAGTTACAACCTAAAAATACAAGAAACTATATGTGAAAGATATGGACAATTTGGAAATGGTATAAAGGATTGTATGACTATCCTTTCAACTTATGAAGAATTAATAGGAAGGATATTGTAGGAATCAAGAAATGAAGTTTCCTTGGTAACTTAAGTGAAGAAAACTACTCCACCCAAAGAAGAAATTTAAGGTAAGAAAAGGGGCATAAATTCTATTCATACTCTTGATAAGAAAATAGAAATGAAGAAATATTATAATATTGAGATTATAAAGAATGAAAGTTCTTGGTTGAGAATAAATTATCATTCTTTCTATTTATACTGAGTAAATAAGATTTCCCTCCTTATTCCCTTATTTTTGGTTTATTTTTCACTAACATACAGGGAATCGAAGAATAATATTGAGTTTTGTATACATTGTATGTAGAGACCCAAAGCTTGACGTACGTGTACATTTCATTAATTTTTTGTAATACTTAATACATAACAAAAACAGACACCAAAGGACCGTAATAGTTTAGTGTCTTCGGAAACTTGGAACATAATCTTCTAATCTTGGTGAAATATCTTCAACATCTCCCATAAAGATCTTCCCCTTTTTTCTTACCTAAAACCTTTATTTATATCCTGGGGAAAAGAAAAAATATAAAGGGTGATCTCAAATTCTCAATAAGGGTAATCATGGAAAAAAAATAAAACAAACCATATACATTTGAACTTCAAAACATGAACATAAAGTTTAAACATCAAAATCTTGAGTTGTGAAATAAATAATGGCAGTACGTAGGGCATAGATCACAAAGTAACATCAATCATGATAAAATAACATGGGAATAAAACATTTAATTGTGGAAAAACATTAAGCACATTATATTATTTCCATAGTGGCCAAGGCATTGCTGCCATGACCATCTTAGTGGACAAAGTCCAATTCTGAATCGAGTTCACTCCTCATTCCAGTCCTGTATCACTGAACCGTATTAACTTACCATTCTAGGCATGTCTATCTCATTAGATATAAATCTTTACCCAATGCATTGGAGGGAGATATAGGTCTCACCGATCTCATATTAAATCATTCTTATGTGTGCCACAAACAATCATAAATCATTCATCATAACCCAAAGAATAAAATGGGTTTCATAAACATCATCCCATCATAACATAATCCATATAAAACAAATGGATATCATTTCATAATAAGAAAAGTTAAACCATGTAAATAATAGAAACATTATACTTGAAACATACACATATGAAATAATGTCATCTTAGATGGAAAATGGTTTTGATAAAACACTTGAAATGAATTCTTGAGGAAAATATCCTTTCTTCTTCAAAATCATTTTCTTTTCACCAAATTCAATGAAATTTTAAAATAAAGGTATTTTATTTAAAACAGTCATAAAATATTGTAGAATAATCTTCATGAAAATGAGGTGTTATGAAACCGTAGAAATCCGTTCACACCGTATAAGTTAAAAATAACATTCTTCTCGTACTTTTTTCAGAAAAGTCAAAAAGTACCTCATATGGTAAACAAAAGAAAGATTCTTTCCATACGATGTGGTAAAAGTAAAAAAAAGGTAAAATGACTTTAAACATACATGGAAGAAAAGTAAACATTTTATGAAAACATTTTGAGAACATATGGACATGGATAATAAACATAACCCCAATAAATACATACGAATAAACAATCTCAGATAAGAATGAGATTGGAATAATTATCCCTTACCTTAGGTCTGATATGCTTCATACGTATATGAACCTCTTGTATACTGATTTAAATAATGACATTGAATTATTACAGAATCATATTAATTGTTATGATATCATATATGGTTCACTTATGACTTTATATTACCCGTTCTTTTGTAAGTTCCATGTTAAAGCAGCATTTTGGGTAAAAATCGTTTTATTTATCGTACATGTTTGTACTTTTTGTTCTTGATATTATTATTACTTATATCTTGATTTACTTACTTCCAGAATGTAAATCATGATTTATATATCATATATATATTCATTATGTATATATATAATAGATATATAAATGAAATGAAATACGCCGTTCATGGAGACGGTAGGTCGTACGTACGCATGAACGTTGTTTTCATTTCCTTATTGAATTAAATGGAATTAAGTAAATGAAACATATATGTACATAAATACAGTATCATTATTATGTAATATCTTTCATGATTATTTATTATATATACTTTATAATCATACTTGAATGGTTAATCATCGAAAATGAATCTCATAGCATTTGTGGAGACGGTAGTCCGTACGTACGCACAAGCGATGATATCATTCTCATGATCGTGGAATTGTATTGAAGTGTATTTATAATATTTCAGAATCAATATCACTTTAAAATAATCATATATAGTTATTTATTTACACCATTATACCCATCCAAGTAAGGTGGTGGTGGAAAACAGATTACACCACGGCGTGGAGACGGTATTCCGTACGTACGCACGCGTGGTGATTTCGTTTCCGTAGGATGGATAGAAGATGAAATTGGATTGTTTCATATTTATAATATCATATCAGTATATGAGTGATACTGATGTTATTAATTTATGATGAAACAAATAAATAATAATAAGTAGAAGAAGAAATAAATTGGAAAGAATCGGTAAAGGATATTACCTCTTCTTTGACGCGCCTCCTTTAAAATTCTTCTTAAGGCACTAAATTTGGTCTTTTGAGAAGACCAGAACCTCTATGATATAAATAGAGAGGTTTAGAAGATTAATTTTCAGGGTTTGTATGAGCTTCAATTCTCAAAAGGGTGTGAAGAGATGAGGGAAGGGGTGCCCTTTTTATAAGGGAGGAGAGGGGCACTTTAGGAAAAACATAAAATATTATTTTATAATAAAGTCATATTAGGTTTTTAATATCTCCAAATTGATTTATTTATAAGATAAGGTGGTTATGGGAATAGATCATCTCAACAAATAGGTTTTAGGCAAGTTTAGGTTACTATTTTAACCTTATCATTTAGATTTAACTCTAAGTTAAATAATTTAACTTTTACCGTGTCTTCTTGCTTTCTTACACTATATGGTTAATAAACTTACTATAAAAAGCCAAAAGAATCCCAAGTGGTTAATTATTAATATATATATCCTTATCTAAATCATTCGGCCAAACCTTATATTTTTAGGAATATTATAACAATTAATAATATAATAGTTGTTTTAAAAACTATTTTATGTCAATTTTGATACTATTTGGTAATTGATTTTTGTTAAAATCATAACAGAATGATTAGTTAGAAAAACTTTAATTAAATCAATAATAACATGTCATATTAACCTATAAAATTAGTTTAATTCATAAAAAGTCTCAAATTACATTTATTTGGGTATTTATAATATCAATTATTTTAATATTTCATTATTTAGGTAATCACTACATCACCATTGTGTCATAAATAAATTAACTTATTTAATGTCTAAAAATTATAAATAAAATACCATTAGGTAGGAAATCATTTCATATTTCTAATTAATATTTATAGTCGAATTTATCTTATGTATAACAGTATATTAAAAATGTTGTAGTTATTAAACTTTGATTTTAACTATTTTAACTCTTTTTTAAATAAAATAATAATAAATGTCCTAATCTAATCCAAATGGACCTAAAGGGTAATATTTTATTCCTAAGGTTATTTTTGGTCGAATTACACTTATCCAATAGAATTATGACATGTGTTAGGGCAATATTAATATCATTTTTACCCTTAATTACCCTATTTACTTTTAACCGTGGTAAATAAAAGTAAAAAGTTACTAGTCACTAAAAATTATTTTCATCTTATTGAACCACATTTTACTGGTTGATATTAACCGCGTCTCTCGCATTTTCAAAATTCCACTCACAGAAGTGGTAAAATTAAGTTTTATGTAAATTTTCAAATTCTCCTAGGAGGTGGGTAAAAGACGGTGAAAAGTTCAATAAAATTTTTATATATCTAAAATTATTATAAAATGACTCTAATGAATTAAATTGAACTTATATAGGTATTATGTATCAATTTTTACCTAAAATAAATTTAAATAAAATAAATAATTATTTAAATAAAAAGTCGGTTTTTAAATAGTAACCCAGTGTTTTCACTATTCATCAAAAATTGAAAGTTTTCAAAAAAATACAAAAAATTCACCCTAGGCTAATTTCGATATTCTGAATCCAAAAATGAAGTCCATTTTGAAAGATAAAACTTATAAGATTTCAAAAAGTGGGTATTACTATTCATAACGGCTAGTTTATATAACATATCATTGTTTAGCGAAACTCGGTATTGCGTACAACACACGCTATCGTGGAAGGTCGTGATTGCTTGTAATGCAAGCCAAGTCAGGGATGTGTGTAGTGAAATCTCCTTTTGGTGTAGCGTACAACACAATACATCAATGAAATTAAAATGAATATTTTTCATATAATCTCGGGGTGTTACATTGTATAACAAAGAAGTTTTTATTCATGGAGTTTCCTAAGCACCAATAAAAGGTGAAAGTGTGTACATCCCATTATGGGGAGAAAACATGAGATAATATATAAAAATATTATTATATAAATAATCTAGAATTTATGTATATCTTTTTAAAACTAAATAATGAGGTGTGACAATCACGCTTACATCCATTATTTTTTATTGTATCAAACATATTTTAAAGAGGGTGTTGGATGATCAAAAGATGAAAAAGGGTGAATTTATTAACTTTCACATAAACTATTTTGATGTGTTTATTGAGATTTATATATGGTTAAATATATCTTAATAAATCTATTTGAAAGATACCCAAAAATTAGAATTGTTTTGGTATAAAATGCATGTGAATTTATTGATTGAACTGATCACCTTGGTTAAATCACACTTTTTTCTAAATTGAGTTATCCCACTTAGACTTAGAGTTAACTAAATAAATACTCATTTCTAAGAAAATAATTTAGTGGTATCCTTCTCTCAAAAGTTTCTCAATCAATGATTTTGAATGAATAACGAAGAAAAATAATTTTTGTTTGAGAAAAGAGTAAAGGATATTGAAAATAAGATGAGTAAAACACTATATTTAAATTGATTTTCATTTATTTTCCACCAGGGGGAGAATATAACATTGAATTTTGAAATAAGTTGGAAGAATTGAGGTATTTATAATAGATTCAAAGGGATATATTGGAGTTCCCAAAAGATGTTATATTTGTTTTCAATTTGGCTTATAAAAATATAATGTATAATGAGTAAAATTCTTCAATCAATTGGAAAAGCAGAAGTTTGTGTGTAAATTCTTGAAAATGATGGTTGTATAGCTTCAATTTTTTAGCCTATAATTATGATGATTGTTTGAGTTGATCTAAAAGTCAAAGATAAGTGTTTATGGATGAAGTAAAATGGTCTACAACATGTATCAAGGGATATTAAAGAGTTGAAAAAATGGGGATATTGAATACTTAAATCTATAAGGTGAAGGCTATATTAGAGTTGATAATGATATGAGATGATTTCAAGTGTTTAATAAAGGCCTTTTAAGATTTTAAAGGAGTCTAAGGATATTGGAGATATTTTATAATTTCTGTATTAAAATTATAAAATGGCTAAGTCTGAGTTTGTATGCCATCATGAGTGGATGTAAGACAATAATGATATTTTTTTATGAATTTAATGTGTTATAAGTTCTTAAGTAATCAAAATATGACTTTTAGATGAACTGAAAATACTTTTCATCTACAAGTATGACACTAATGAAATGTAATACTTTGATCATGTGAAACTTTATGCATCATAATTCATGAGTACATGTATGAATTTGGTTGGGCATATGATGTTTAGGTTCTCGTAATACTTCATGCATCACGTCATACTTTATGGATGCCACATAATTTTTTGTCTTTTCCTATGAGACATCACCATTTTACAAATTTTAGTTAACCTATATATGTAATATTTTCTTCTTAAGATGCTAAGTTTTCATAAGATATAAATATTTTGTATGATACTAGGCTTATGTAAGAAAAAATACACATTAAGAAAGGTGTATGTGTAATATGATCTCTATGTAAGATACTAATCTCATATGATAACCAGATTCATAGGATAGTAACCAATTCATACAATATGCTACTTCATAAGATATATTACATCACAAAAAATCCTAATAATCCCAAATTCAAATATTATAATGATTAAAAATAAAATCATATGATTTTACTACCCTATTCTTCATGGAAATAACGTCACAAATTATATTTATGATTCGATCTGAGAATTTAGTATCAAATAAAAGGTGATTATAATTTTATATGGAGTTCTGAGAACAGTTTCACATAATAAGATAATATTTAAACATCATCTTCATGAGTTCATGTACATTGGATATATATTTCAGATGATTTAAATATTATAGACTTTGTGGGGTTTCAAAGAGGAAAAAATCCTGAGCCTTTTCACAAGTTTAAATAAGGATGTTAACTGATAATTTAAATGAGTTTTAATGAAAAAATAAAATCATGATTTATATTGACCATTTTTAATTTCTCCTACTAAAAATATTATAGTTTATAAAATTCTATTTTAGAAACTATGATTCATGATATTCTATGAATATAAAATAAATGAGGTAATAGAGGATAAGTATTTGGTCATGAATACTATGTGAGAATTGAAAAGTTGAACCTAATAAATTGTAGTATCAAAGAGAAGAAAGAAGATATCAAAGTCAGGATCCATTCACAAAGGATGATACCTACATGCCTAATTATTCAAGGATATTGAGAAGATTCAAATCATTGAAGATCTAAAGAATAGTTAAAAAGATCAGAAAACCAGTTCATGAAAATTAGTCTTCATGTTTCTTGATGATGCATGAGAGAACCAATTGATCCAGTTTTTTTATGGATGGATATCTACATCAAGAGGTTTTGAATCAATCTAGAGAAAAATAGGTTTTTTCTATTTTATATCATATATTTGAAGTAGGTGATGATAATTTGTATTCTCTAGTGTGATTCTAGAGTATGAATATAGTGGGACACTCTTTATATAGGACTGGGAAGGTCTTTAGTGTAACCACATTCATATATAGTAGAGAATATCAAATTGGAGGGCCTAACCAGTCATGGTAATGAGTGGGATTTCAAGTCCGAACCTTGTAAATCCTTGGGTGTTGTGCTCTTTTTATTTTTTTCATACACAATGAGGATATGATAATTACATTTTATATGATTGAGAATTTAATAGGTCGAAAATGTTATTTCTAAAATAAATAATTTTAAAATTGCACCACTGATTCACCCCCCACCCCAATGATTCAAACTGACCTGGGAAATAAAATTAGTATTGAACTTATCAAAATTTAACTTTCCTCCCACTAAATCCCCAAAAAATTCATTCCTTATCAAGGAAAATAAAACATCAGGCGACAAAAACTTTGTGTTCAGTTGATTATAAAAGTAATATCTTGTAGTATTTGTGGGATAATGATTAGTCACTGAAATTGGATAATATTAATTGTTAAGATCTTAATATTAATGTGTTTAAAAGTTCATAAACATCAATTTTAGTCCAATTCAGAAATTGAACTTCATTTCCCATCATTGTGCAATTCATGCTTAAAATGTCAATTTGGGCCCACTCAATAATTTGCTTGTGTAAATTACAATATTCATAATTTTAATTTGGTATTTTGGGATATGATTGATCACTTTGTTTGGAACATTTTATCTTTTAGGTCCGCTGGATGAATCCTAAAGGAAGATGAAGAATTTTGCGCCTGAAGGCAGAAACTTGCTGGAAAAAGCATAATGAGCCTAAGGCCCATCAAACAAATGTGGGGCCCAGAAACCAAGCCCAATGAAACTCAAATTTATACAGTAGAAATATAAAAATATGAGGATCAGTTTATTCAACTGTGTCTGGATCCAATTCTGATTTTTTCATGATGATAAAGGGATCTGAGGTTGAGATTTAAATGGTGGACTCGTCATTAATGCACAGAAATCCGTCCCACAATTTTTACGATAACTTCCAAACGGATAAGCCAAATTTCCTGAAATTTTTAGAGATTCTAGAAGACACATTAAAGAAGATATTTCTCTTCTATAACCCCTACGGATTCGGCCTTTTTCAATTTCTAATTCACACGTCAATATGGTGGACGAATCTGGACAGTTTTCCGGGTCAAATTCAAAACATCAATTTCCTTTTGATTATTCACCCTCCATTTGACTCTATTAATTGTTGGGGGTGAATTAATTGTTTGGGGATGTACCTAAGGCTCCTAATATGCCTATATAAGGAGATATTGGTGAAGGGAATGGGTGTAAAATTTTCTTATCATCTTTTGTTGCTTGTTTCATTGTAAAGTTATGCTTCAAAATTTCCTTTGTAATGTTTTCCATTTCCATGTAAGTTTCTTTTTTGTATCTTTATGTTCTAAATCAACTTATTTCTCTTCTATATTTTCCATTTCATTTATTAAAACTTCATTATCACAAATCACAGTGATATCCTTGTCTTGTTGTGAATTAGTTCACACATAGGTGTGAATTTCATTCACACACACGGAGGAGTGCTCGTTATTTCCGCAGTTTTAATTTCTTTAATCCAATTCTTGTTAGCCATCTTCTTCCCACCATTGAGAGTATACCATCAATGGAGGGATAAACACTTAATGGTATGATCTTAGGAGGATGCAAAGGCTGGATTGAATGTTATTTTATGAACGAATTGTTGTTAATTGGATAATTAATTTAAGACATCCATTCTTCAATTATTTCTACTCTTCATCTTTACTGTGTTTGAGCAAACTAAATTCAATTACTAAATAACCATATACCTCAGAGATATCATGAATTTGGTTCTCTAAGTGTATATGGGATAATTAATTGTGTTTATTAAGCACCAAACCAGAAAATGATGAATGTAATGTTATTTTTGAAGAATGGATTCATCAAAAATTAATAAAACCAAAATTGTCTAATGAAGTAAAATTAATTCAATCCACCCCGAGCATAATCCTAAGATCAACCAATTTCCATTTAATTGAATTCATTTAGTTTTATTAGTGTTCTTTAAAAACCATCCAAAATCAAACCCAAAGTCGGCTACTTCATAGCCCATCCTTCACACAATCATAGCGTCTCAAGGTTACTTCTTCGGTCCCTGTGGATTCGACCCCTACATGTACTACATCGATCGCTTTTACCAGTAGGGTAAATTTGGTCGCAACCAAATTTTGGCGTCGTTGCCAGGTACCCAAGTATGTTTTCCTAGACACCCACCTTCTATTCTCACCTAACTTCTCTTTTCTCACCTATATTTCTCTTTTCTTTTCCCCTTTCTATTTTCGTGTGCCCAAAAAAAATCCAAATCCAAATTTCATTCAACTCCAATGGAGTATCATCAACAATATCCCTTCACAAACTCAAGATGGAATCAGTTTGAAAATCCACATTGGGAATCACCAACCTTTTTTAATCAACCTTTGAATGAATACCCCACACCCGATAACTTGAACGAAATTTGTAATGATGAATGTTTAAAAGATCAATTTCCATACCTATCAAGAATGATTGAAAAGATGAATAATGAGGAATTCCATGATGTCCAATTATCTGTCAATCCTAATCCTGAAACAATTCTTCAAAAATTGTGTAAACAAATGGAAAAAATGAATTCAGAGGTATCAAGTTTTAGACTATAACTACAAAACATTAAAACTTGTGTGGACCCCATTCCCACTCAAACCGTCCCTTCCTCAATATTTATAGAAGAATCTTGTAACACACAAACCCCTCATCCATTTATTGAAGAACCAACCTTAGGATTTGGGATAATTGGAGAGGATCGTGGAGTTTTTGAAGGGTATTTAAATTAGGAGGAAATTGATTTTTTGGATTCAAAAGAGGAAAATTTGACATCATGGATTGAGTTTCCTGAATATAACTCCATTAATGATTTTTAAAAAACACAAACCACTGAACAATTGGGAGAAATACCAAACATTGAACCCATACACACTCCTAAAATTCAACTAGACACTTTTGGGGATGAATCATATTTTCAAACGGAACCAATTCTTTCTAAATTTTTTGGAGAAGAAACTGACTTTCATTCAAATTTCCAATCTTCATTAGGAAATTGCAGTCAACCAAAACTCAAAATCATCATACTTCATTTCCCTACACAAGAATTAAATCATAGGTGATACCCACGACCATAATTTATTCATTTATTCTTCTCATGAAAGCAATAATGTTAGATTGAACCTTGACGTCTTAGGCAAGACAAAAAATGCAACTAGATCATCCATTTCTGACATTCCTTGTATCTTCAGATTTATTTTAGAACATGGATTTATAAAAGGAAAATATTCTAAAAAAATAACCAATCTCAATCTTATTGAAGTGGAAAAAGATGGGTTAATTAAAATGCTGAAAGTTGGAATTGGATAAGTTGGGGGGTAAAAGTCAAGCCAACGACGTTAAACAAAAGCGTTGCATGGGAGGCAACCCATGGTTTTCATGTTTCTAATAATTTTGAATCATTTTTTTTCATATAATAAATTACCATAAACTGTTGACCTGTTCTTATTTTATGAGTAAGGATGGGTATGAAAGGGTAGCACCATATTCATCCATGTCACGTCGTGTGATCTCTGAGTAATACCTTACCCAGAAAATATAAAGAAGACAATGTATCATCAGTTTATTTTGTTTTGTTTTATTTTTATGTTTTTATAGGTTTAAAAAAAATAAAAGGACATGTCGTAAGCCATAAGGAAAATCCATTCACCACCATCCAATCTGCTGAGACTAAAATCCAGGATTGAACGGAGACTATGGCATGCACTATCATCATCAACCATCAGGTGACTTCATTCCATGATTTTCATTTTAAATTTCTTCTTTGAACTCCTCTCCTACCCCCTTCTATCTTTTCTTTTCTTTAAATACTGGGGACAGTGTTATTCTAAGTTGGGGGGGATAAAAAATGTTTTTTTTTTCAATAAGAACATGCATGGAAAGAAAAAATTCCATTAACCTTGAACATGATAACACACATTGCAAACTCTAAAATTGGATATCAAATAAATTTTGCATGCCTTGATTCTGATTTTAATGCAAGTTTAAGTTCATGAGCATAGTTTTTGGAAAGTGCGGTTGTCCGATGTGATTTTTCAATGTTTACAATTTCATCCTCTTAATAAAAATTCCACAATGCACGTCTACTGGATCGTGGGTGTAAATTTGAGTTCTTGGGTCACTTTCATTATAGCATAGGGTTCTGGGGTCACTTTTAGTTTAATTTGAGTATCCAAAAAAAACAAAAACAAAAAAAAACAAAAAAAATGACCACATAGAGCAATGTTTTGTCCAAATGTGTGGCGTCCGGCACTTGGGGATCGTGACTCCATATTTGTCTTGCCCAGAGTTAGACTTTATATCTCTATTGTAGAGCATGAAATTGACAATATGTGTGGCGTCCGGCACTTGAGGATCGTGACTCCATAGTTTTCTTGACCAGAGTTAGTCTTTTTATATCTATTGTGGTTAAAAAAAGCAAAAAAAAATGGATACTCATCTTAAGGTTTAATGTGATTCCCACCTAGCGCTTCCATTTTTTCCCCTTGAACAATAAAATGGGCCCCATATCTTTTATGATGCACAACACTTTATCATGCTTAATTGGAATTGGATGAAATGTAGAGATGAATTTGAACAAAGGAATGGGCTTGGGCTTGGGATATGCTTATGGACCTAGCTTTTCTTTAATGATTTTTATGGGTTTTCATAATTTTTTTGGTATTAGATATTTGGGTGAGCAATGAGTATTTAAATCTTTTTGGAAAAGGGGATTTGAATTTCATTTTTGTAAAATATTTTGCTCAGGACTAGAAAAACTCAAGTTGGGGGTGTGATTAGTCACTGAAATTGGCTAATATTAATTGTTTAGATCTTAATATTAATGTGTTTAAAATTTCATAAACATCAATTTTAGTCCAATTCAGAAATTGAACTTCATTTCCCATCATTGTGCAATTCATTCTTAAAATGTCAATTTGGGCCCAATCAATAATTTTCTTGTGTAAATTACAATATTCATCATTTTAATTTGATATTTTGGGATATTATTTATCACTTTGTTTGTAACATTTTATCTTTTAGGTCTGCTGGATGAATCCCAAAGTAAGATGAAGAATTTTGCGCCTGAAGGCAGAAACTTGCTGGAAAAAGCATAATGGGCCTAAGGCCCATCAAACAAATGTGGGGCCCAAAAACCAAGCCCAATGAAACTCAAATTTATACAGTAGAAAGATAAAAATATTATTATCAGTTTATTCAATTGTGGTCGGAGCTAATTCTGATTTTTTCATGATGATAAAGAGATCTGAAGTTGAGATTTAAATGGTGGACTCGTCATTAATGCACAGAAATTCGTACCACCATTTCGACCATAACTTCCAAACGGATGAGCCAAATTTCCTGAAATTTTTAGAGCTTATAGAAGACACATTAACAAAGATATTTATCTTGTACAACCCCTCCGGATTCTGCCTTCTTCAATTTCTAATTCACACGTCAATATGGTGGACGAATCTGGACAGTTTTCCGGGTCAAATTCAAAACATCAATTTCCTTTTGATTATTCACCCTCCATTTGACTCTATTAATTGTTGGGGGTGAATTAATTGTTGGGGGATGTACCTAAGGCTCATAATATGCCTATATAAGGAGATATTGGTGAAGGGAATGGGTGGAAATTTTTCTTATCATCTTTTGTTGCTTGTTTCATTGTAAGGTTATGCTTCAAAATTTCCTTTGTAATGTTTTCCATTTCCATGTAAGTTTATTTTTTGTATCTTTATGTTCTTAATCAACTTATTTCTCTTCTATATTTTCCATTTCATTTATTAAAACTTTATTATCACAAAGCACAGTGATATCTCTATGTTTTTGTGAATTAGTTCACACATAGGTGTGAATTTCATTCACACACACGGAGGAGTGCTCGTTATTTATGCGGTTTTAATTTCTTCAATCCAATTATTGTTAGCCATCTTCCGCCCACCATTGAGAGTATACCATCAATGGAGAGCTAAATCCTTAATGGGATGGTATTATGAGGATGCAAAGGCTGGATTGAATGTTATTTTATGAATGAATTGTTGTTAATTGGATAATTAATTTAAGACATTCATTCTTCAATTATTTCTACTCTTCATCTTTACTATGTTTGAGCAAACTAAATTCAATTACTAAATGACCATATACCTCATAGAGATCATGAATTTGGTTCTCTAAGTGCATACGGGATAAGTAATTGTGTTTAGTAAGCACCAAACCAGAAAATGATGAATGTAATGTTATTTTTGAAGAATGGATTCATCAAAAATTAATAAAACCAAAATTGTCTAATGAAGTAAAATTCATTCAATCCACCCCGAGCATAATCCTAAGATCAACCCATTTCCATTTAATTGAATTCACTTAGGTTTATTAGTGTTCTTTAAAAACCATCCAAAATCAAACCCAAAGTCGGCTACTTCATAGCCCATCCTTCACACAATCATAGCGTCTCAAGGTTACTTCTTCGGTCCCTGTGGATTCGACCCCTACATGTACTACATCGATCGCTTTTACCAGTATGGTAAATTTTGTCGCAACCAAATTTTGGCGCCGTTGTCGGGAACCCAAGTATGTTTTCCTAGACACCCACTTTCTATTCTCACCTAACTTCTCTTTTCTCACTTATATTTCTCTTTTCTTTTCCCCTTTCTATTTTCGTGTGCCCAAAAAAATCCAAATCCAAATTTCATTCAACTCCAATGAAGTATGATCAACAATATCCCTTCACAAAGTCAAGATGGAATCAGTTTTAAAATCCACATTGGGAATCACCAACCTTTTTTAATCAACCTTTGAATGAATACCCCACACCCGATAACTTGAACAAAATTTGTAATGATAAATGTTTAAAAGATCAATTTCCATACCTATCAAGAATGATTGAAAAGATGAATAATGAGGAAGTCCATGATTTCCAATTATCTATCAATCCTAATCCGGAAACAATTCTTCAAAAATTGTGTGAACAAATGGAAAAAATGAATTTAGAGGTATCAAGTTTTAGACTAGAACTACAAAACATTAAAACTTGTGTGGACCCCATTCCTACTCAAATCGTCCCTTCCTCAATATTTATAGAAGAATATTGTAACACACAAACCCCTCATCCATTTATTGAAGAACCAACCTTAGGATTTGGGATAATTGGAGAGGATCGTGGAGTTTTTTAAGGGTCTTTAAATTAGGAGGAAATTTATTTTTTGGATTCAAAAGAGGAAAATTTGACATCATGGATTGAGTTTCCTGAATATAAATCCATTAATGATTTTTCAAAAACACAAACCACTAAAAAATTAGGAGAAATACCAAACATTGAACCCATACACACTCCTGAAATTCAACTAGACACTTTTGGGGATGAATCATATTTTCAAACGGAACCAATTCTTTCTAAATTTTTTGGAGAAGAAACTGACTTTCATTCAAATTGCCAATATTAATTAGGAAATTGCAGTTAACCAAAACTCAAAATCATCATACTTCATTCCCACACAAGAATTACATCATAGGTGATACCCACGACCATAATTTATTCATTCATTCTTCTCATGAAAGCAATAATGTTAGATTGAACCTTGACGTCTTAGGCAAGACAAAAAATGAAACTAGATCATCCATTTCTGACATTCCTTGTATCTTTAGATTTATTTTAGAACATGGATTTATAAAAGGAAAATATTCTAAAAAATAATCAATCTCAATCTTATTGAAGTGGAAAAAGATGGGTTAATTAAAATGATGAAAGTTGGAATTGGATAAGTTGGGGGGTAAAAGTCGAGCCAACGACGTTAAACAAAAGCGCTGCATGGGAGGAAACCCATGGTTTTCATGTTTCTAATAATTTTGAATCATTTTTTTTCATATAATAAATTACCATAAACTGTTGACCTGTTCTTATTTTATGAGTAAGGATGGGTATTAAAGGGGAACGCCATATTCATCCGTGTCACGTGGTGTGATCTCTGAGTAATACCTTACCCAGAAAATATAAATAAGACAATGTATCATCAGTTTATTTTGTTTTGTTTTATTTTTATGTTTTTATAGGTTTAAAAAAAATAAAAGGACATGTCGTAAGCCATAAGGAAAATCCATTCACCACCATCCAAGACACTGAGACTCAAATCCAGGATTGAAGGGAGACTATGGCATGTGCTATCATCATCAACCATCAGGTGACTTCATTCCATGATTTTCATTTTAAATTTCTTCTTTGAACTCCTCTCCTACCCCCTTCTAGCTTTTCTTTTCTTTAAACACTGGGGACAGTGTTATTCTAAGTTGGGGGGGGATAAAAAATGATTTTTTTTCAATAAGAACATGCATGGAAAGAAAACATTCCATTAACCTTGAACATGATAACACACATTGAAAACTCTAAAATTGGATATCAAATAAATTTTTCATGCCTTGATTCTGATTTTAATGCAAGTTTAAGTTCATGAGAATAGTTTTTGGAAAGTGCGGTTGTCCGATGTGATTTTTCAATGTTTACAATTTCATCCTCTTAATAAAAATGCCACAATGCACGTCTACTGAATCGTGGGTGTAAATTTGAGTTCTTGGGTCCCTTTCATTATAGCATAGGGTTCTGGGTTCACTTTTAGTTTAATTTGAGTATCCAAAAAAAACAAAAACAAAAAAAAACAAAAAAAATGACCACATAAAGCAATGTTTTGTCCAAATGCGTGGCATCCGACACTTGGGGATCGTGACTCCATAGTTGTCTTGCCCAGAGTTAGGCTTTATATCTCTATTGTAGAGCATGAAATTGACAATATGTGTGGCGTCCGGCACTTGGGGATCGTGACTCCATAGTTGTCTTGCCCAGATTTAGTCTTTTCATATCTATTGTGGTTAAAAAAAATCAAAAAAAATGGATACTCATCTTAAGGTTTAATGTGATTCCCACCTAGCGCTTCCATTTTTTCCCCTTGAACAATAAAATGGGCCCCATATCTTTTATGATGCACAACACTTTATCATACTTAATTGGAATTGGATGAAATGTGGCGATGAATTTGAACAAAGGAATGGGCTTGGGCTTGGGATATTCTTATGGACCTATCTTGTTTTTAATGATTTTTATGGGTTTTCATAATTTTTTTGGTATTAGATATTTGGGTGAGCAATGAGTATTTAAATGTTTTTGGAAAGGGGATTTGAATTTCATTTTTGTAATATATTTTGCTCGGGACTAGAAAAACTCAAGTTGGGGGGTCTGATTAGTCACTGAAATTAGCTAATATTAATTGTTAAGATCTTAATATTAATTTGTTTAAAAGTTCATAAACATCAATTTTAGTCCAATTCAGAAATTGAACTTCATTTCCCATCATTGTGCAATTCATGCTTAAAATGTCAATTTGGGCCCACTCAATAATTTGCTTGGGTAAATTACAATATTCATCATTTTAATTTTATATTTTGGGATATTATTGATAACTTTGTTTGGAACATTTTATCTTTTAGGTCCTCTGGATGAATCCCAAAGGAAGATGAAGAATTTTGCGCCTGAAGGCAGAAACTTGCTGGAAAAAGCATAATGGGCCTGAGGCCCATAAAACAAATGTGGGGCCCAGAAACCAAGCCCAATGAAACTAAAATTTATACAGTAGAAAGATAAAAATATGTGTATCAGTTTATTCAACTGTGTCCGGAGCTAATTCTGATGTTTTCATGACGATAAAGGGATCTGAAGATGAGATTTAAATGGTGGACTCGTCATTAATGCACAGAAATCCGTCCCACCATTTCGACCATAACTTCCAAACGGATGAGACAAATTTCCTGAAATTTTGAGATCTTCTAGAAGAAAAATTAAAGAAGATATTTCTCTTCTAAAACCCCTCCGGATTCGGCCTTCTTCAATTTCTAATTCACTCGTCAATATGGTGGACGAATCTGGACAGTTTTCCGGGTCAAATTCAAAACATCAATTTCCTTTTGATTATTCACCCTCCATTTGACTCTATTAATTGTTGGGGGGTGAATTAATTTTTGGGGGATGTACCTAAGGCTCCTAATATGACTATATAAGGAGCTATTGGTGAAGGAAATGGGTGTAAATTTTTCTTATCATCTTTTGTTGCTTGTTTCATTATAAGGTTATGCTTCAAAATTTCCTTTGTAATGTTTTCCATTTCCATGTAAGTTTCTTTTTTGTATCTTTATTTTCTTAATCAACTTCTTTCTCTTCTATATTTTCCATTTCATTTATTAAAACTTTATTATCACAAAGCACAGTGATATCCCTATGTTTTTGTGAATTAGTTCACACATAGGTGTGAATTTCATTCACACACACGGAGGAGTGCTCGTTATTTCCTCGGTTTTAATTTCTTCAATCCAATTATTGTTAGCCATATTCTGCCCACCATTGAGAGTATACCATCAATGGAGGGCTCAACCCTTAATGGGATGATCTTAGGAGGATGAAAAGGCTGGATTGAATGTTATTTTATGAACGAATTGTTGTTAATTGGATAATTAATTTAAGACATCCATTCTTCAATTATTTCTACTCTTCATCTTTACTGTGTTTGAGAAAACTAAATTCAATTACTAAATGACCATATACCTCAGAGAGATCATGAATTTGGTTCTCTAAGTGTATACGGGATAAGTAATTGTGTTTAGTAAGCACCAAACCAGAAAATAATGAATGTAATGTTATTTTTGAAGAATGGATTCATCAAAAATTAATAAAACCAAAATTGTCTAATGAAGTAAAATTCATTCAATACATCCCGAGCATAATCCTAAGATCAACCCATTTCCATTTAATTGAATTCACTTAGGTTTATTAGTGTTCTTTAAAAACCATCCAAAATCAAACCCAAAGTCAGCTACTTCATAGCCCATCCTTCACACAATCGTAGCGTCTCAAGGTTACTTATTCAGTCCCTGTGTATTCGACCCCTACATGTACTACATCGATCGCTTTTACCAGTAGGGTAAATTTGGGCGCAACCAGATAACCAACAAAAAAACAGTTACTTAATTTTGGTCTTAGATTATCAGAATACAAACATTATACATATGATTCAAAACACTAAATCCTCATAAAAGACAAATTGGTACACTTCCCACTCCATATATCATATGGTGACTTTTTTACTACTTTATATAGAACATGGTTAAGTAAGAATATAGAAAATTCTAGAGCATATCCCCAGGATGATATAGGAAGATCACACTAACTCTACATCAATCAAACTGATGGGTTTTGTTAGATCATCATATAACCCTTGGTGGTGAAAGAAAACTAAAAAAATAGATGGATATATATCTAGGGAATCAAAAATAAAAATATAATAAAAAAATATATCATAAAATAGTGTACCTTAAATTCTCAAACATCAAAAAATTACATCCTCATTTTGATGAAGTTTTCTTGATGATGATCATGAGGAGAAGTAGACTTTTTCCTCCTGCCTCTAAGGGGTGAACACCAGCTAGTGGATCTAAGAACAATTTATGAGGAATCATGAATTATTGAAGGGTTATATCGAGTGAAGAAATATATTTGAGAAGTATATATATTTACTCTCTTAAAAATGATTCATGATTATCACACACACTACATAAGATAGGATTGAATCCTATTTTATCACTATCCAAGATGCTCTTAATTAAATTAAGAGCATTGTCCATAACATAACATATCAAGTTCCACCTTATAGAACCCAAAAGTTACAACATGTTGCTTTTCATTAATTTAAAACATTAATTAATTAGTGTCACATTCCATAAATGAACTAACTATTTGGTTTAAAATTGATAAAATTGTGCATGAGAGTGTGGCACTATACCTGCATCACATGCATGTCAAAACAAAGCATGGTTGTCAACCATGGAATCACATAAACCACTAAATCTTAGTGTTTCCCATTTTAGTGCACATATAACAATCTCCCACTTCACTAAGATCGCATAAATACTTTATGCATAACATCACAACTCTATTTGAATCCATCCAAACTCTTTTGGATGTGGTTTCATTAAGATCTCTTCATTCTGGAACAAACACTTTTTTTAACTTAATCCTTATACAAGGGTCTAATTATGTGACCCTACATGCCTTAGTAATATTTAAAAAAATATTAAATCATTATTTAATATATTTATGCAAAGAGTGGAATCTAACAAATCATTAGTGCTACTCAAGCTAGTAAGGAGTCAGATGCAATCTTCATCAAATATATTCATATCCCTATATGAACATGTCCAGTACAATATTTATCATATAAATCATATTTATACCTATATAATCCTTTTTTCTATGAAATTTAGTGACCACTAGACATGGAACATGTCACTCTAGTATAATCCTCTCATATTTTCTTAATTATTTGAAAAATACGGAACAAATTGATGAAAACATCACATATAATTCATCTATATAATAAGTAAATTATATTCCACTAATCCAAGTAATTAATCACTTCATAGGTGAATCAACTAAGAATGGTGATTCATTTCCCCAGTCTAATTCAATCAAGGTCCAGATATTTTTAATTTTCATATAAGTGGACATATCCCATCTTGGTTGTGCTCCAACCAATGACCAGATCAGCAACATAACCAACCACCCCCTGTATTATCTAAGTTCACTTTTTTACTTGTATTATTATGGTATCAAAGTTTTAAGGTTCTCATCTGAGATATCTCACCAACCTTAGGTAATAAGGATTGATAAAATGTAAACACCCCTGAGTATATTGATTATTATATAACATTTCATGGGATATACTTTGGTGGGTCAATCTAAGTAATAATTCTTTACTTACTACCACATGAATCCATTTTTTATATATCAAATACAACACTTTATAATTATTGTAAGAATCTATTCAAGCTAACATTTATATATCATCACAACCTATAATACTTTTTTATGATCATCAGATTGGGAAAAATCAAAGTTGTACTTTGAGGAAATATCATCATTCAATAGTTCATATTAAATAAATTATGGCATATATGAATGAATGATAAATTAATATTTCATTTATTATAATTGAATGATACATTTACGTCCATTACAACCAATATATCATGTGTCCTACAATGAGATATTCTACATGAGCCCCATTTTTATATTGTGGTAATGGTTTAATCAATAGATATGTTTCATTCTCTTCTATAACCACCTAAGTGATCTTTATATCACCCCTCTCAATGATCTCTCATATGAGATAGTATTTTCAAAGGGTTTTTTCTATTTAACTGATATTTTGGTTCTTTATCTAGATAAATAGCCCCATTTTCGTCACAATATAGCTCAATTTCTCCCTTAATACTAGGACCCCCCCTCCCCCCCTCACACACACACACACAAGTTCAGTGATGAACTTATTGATCCAAACATCTTCCTTCAAAAAATCTTATGCAGCAATAAAATTTGCCTCTATTTTTGAGTACTCTATAGTATCTTGTTTGGAACTCTTCCGATTGATAGCTCTACCATTTAGTAAAAATGTGAATCTATATTGATAATTCATATCATCTTTATCATATTGGAAAATATTATTTGTGTAGCCCTTTACATAGAGTTCATTAACTCCTCCAAAGATAAAGAACATATCATTAATACTTATCAAGTAATTAAGAATATTTTTTACTATAATCCAATGTCTCTCACAAGGATTGTATTGGTATCACCTAGTTATGATTAAATAATAAGAGACTTCGGTTTGAGTACCCAACATGTAATGCATGATACATCCTATAGTGGATGTATAAAGAATTATATCCATCCTTTTGATATCTTTAAAACAATCCTAAATTTTCCTATGATTCATGCCATGAAACACTGGTAAATATACCTTTTTATAGTTCTCTATGTTAAACCATTTCAGAATATTACATATATATGTGTACAGGCCCAGTTTAATCAACCTCTTAGTTTTATCTCTATATATATTCATACTGAGTGTGTACATAGATTCATCCATGTTTTTCATTGAGAATCATTTACCTAGCCATTTATTCACTGAGTGAATATTTAGGACATCATTTCCAATAAGCAGTGTAATGCCCCAACCCTAGTTACCTAGAGTCGGTGCATTATTACATAACATTAGCATTATCACAAAAGATCAAGTCTCGAAATACCGATTAGTTTAGTAGCCTTGGAAATACTAGATACATTCATAAGTTTTACATTACATTGTAAAATGAAAACTAAAACAACATTGTCTCCATAGACCACACTCATATCCCTTAGACTATCCCTGCAGGTCAGTCATAATATACTTCTTTGCATCCTGGGAAAAATAAAACATGGAAAGGGGGGAGCTCTGATGCTCAATAGGGATAACAATATAGTGGAAACTTTCATAAATAAGCTTAAACATTTTAAGGAAATGTATAAGACTAAAACATAAGCCTTTTAAACATAAACTTCAGCATAATATGGCAAATATAAATCAAATAATTCCATTTACTAATTCACATGGATATTCTACTAGTAGAATAATCACATGAAACATCAATAGCCACTTTCATAATGATGGAATGTATAATACCAAACCCTAATTTTTGTGTCAAGGCCTCATGCCAGGTCCTAGGGGAAAACTATAACCAAACCCCAACCCGGAGAGCATCTGTAACCGGACTCTAACCCAGAGAGCCTCTTTAACCGGAATCCAACCCGGAGAGCCTTTGTAACCAGAATCCAACCTGGAGAGCCTCTGTAACTGGAATCTAGCCCGGAGAGCCTCTATAACCGGACTCTAACCTGGAGGGTCTACTGTAACTAGACCCCAACCTGGAGGTCTTACTTTTACTGGTCCCCAACCCGTAACATACTAGTCCTATACATTCATCTTAAGAAAAGGTTGAAATATAACATAAACATTCTTATTAAAACTAGCATATGAAATGTAAATAATTTAACCATAAACCATGAATGAAATAATAATAACTCATCCACAGTCAAAAATATTACAAAACCTTAAATAAAATATGTAATATTTGTATCATAATTAATCAACTTCAAACAAGTGTAAAATTTATCAAAGGATGTTGACATAGATGAAATCAAAAATATTTGAGAGAAATATCTCTTTCTATTTTGAAATCATTTAATATTCAAATAATTATAAAGAAAACATTTATTTTGAAAATATTATTATAATATTTTAAGGGAAGCTTCGATGATGTTATAACGGCATAAAATAGTCTCACCCACCGTATAAGTTAAAAAACATTCTTACCTTAATTTTGTCGAAGAGGTCATAAAGTACCTTGTTTGGAAAATGATGGAAAGATTCATTTAGAAACATATAAGGTCAAATAAGGGTATAAATGACTTTAAACCATTGTCTATTAAATATTAGAAAATTTTTTGAAATACATTTTTAAGAAAACATGGATGTGGATGATAAAGAGGTCACAGTAGATACTTACGTAAAAACAACCTCAGATAATAAAGAGATTGTGGAATTAACCCTTACCTTGTAATTTTACTTGGTCCAGGGTAGTTTAACCTCTTGTAAAATGGTTAAATAATTGTTATTAAATTATAAAAGAACCATATACATTAATATGATATCATATATGATCTTCTAATTTGCTTTTTTAATGATATTTCAGCAGTATCATCGCTTCGGGTGTTAACTGATTCGTTTTTCTTTATATGATTTGTTACATAATTAATGTTTTGTATGTATAGGATGTATATTATTCATATCTAAAATTATATCAAGTCTTTAAAGATTTTTAATCATCAAATGATAATTAGTCTTGAATGGTTACGATGGGGAATGAATCTCATCGCGTTCGTGGAGATGGTAATCCGTACGTACGCACGAGCGACAATATCATTATTTTGATATTAAAATAGTATATAATTGGATGTTATATCATATATATATAATCATTAACATGTTATATTTTTTATTTACATCAATTATACATCATTATTATACCCATCCAAACAGTGAAGTGTTGAATGACAAACTACACCACGACGTGGAGACGGTAAGCCGTACGTACGCACGTATGGTGACTTTGTCATTTATTGGATGTATAGAATAAAGAATATGGTTTTAACATTTTTATAATAACATAAAATTATATATAAGATACTGGAGTTATTATTTTATAATGTAAACAACAAAGAAAGAGGAAGTGGAAGAAGAAATGAACTTGAAAGAGGTGATGAAATATTTACCACTTCTTCGTGTTCTTCCTTTTGATTTGATCAAAAGGCCTCTTTAGGTTGGCTCTATGACTAAAGTAAGGCCACTAGGATGAAGGTAGGATAGTTGTTAGTATATTTGGGCAGGGTTTGGACGAGCCAAATGGCTTTGTAGGTGTGAATTTTAGAGAAGGAGAAGTATCCTTTTATAAGAGGGGTGAGGGGCACCTTAGGAAAAACTTAAAATATTATTTTATAATAAATTCATATTAGGTTTATAATGGATCCAAAATAATTTATTTAGAGTATAAGGTTGGTATGGGTCTAAATCCTCTCAACCAATGGGTTTTATACAGGTTTAGGTCATTATATTCACCTTATCATTTAGATTTAACTCTTAGTTAAATAGTTTGACAATTACCATGTCTCTTTGTATTTTTATATTATATGGTTAATAAACTTACTATAAACTTCCAAGAGAACCTCAAGTGGTTCATTAATAACATATATAATATTATTTAATCCTTTTTTCCCAACCTTATATTTTTAGGAATAAAATGTCAATTAATAATATAATATATTTTTTTAAAACTCTTTTATGTCAATATTGATACTATTTGGTATTTTGTTTTTGTTAAATTTATAACAGCATTACTAATTCGAAAAAAATACATTTAATCAACACTAACATGTCATATTAACCTATAAAATTAGTTAAATTCATTAAAAGTCTCAAATTACATTTATTTGGATATTTATAATATCAATTATTTCCATCTTTCATTAATAAGGTAATTACTGCATCATCATTATGTTATAAATAAACTTAATTATTTAATGTCTAAAATTTATAAATAAAATACCATTATGTAGAAAATATTTTTATATTTCTAATTAATATTTATAGTCTAATTTATCTTAAGTATAACCCTATATTAAAAATGGTTTAGTTATTAAACTTTGATTTTAACTATTTTAACTCTTCTTTAAATAAAAAAATAATAAATGTCTTAATCTAATCCAAGTGGACCTAAAGGATCATATTTTATTCCTAAGGTTGTTTTTGGTTGAAATACACTTATCCAATAGAATTAGGACATGTGTTAGGGTGATAATAATATTATTTTTACCTTTAATTACCCTATTTATTTTTAACCGTGGTAAATAAAAGTCAAAAGTTACGATTCACCGAAAATTATTTTCATCTCATTGAACCATATTTTAATTACTGATATCAACCATGTCTCTATGATTTTTGAAATTGAACTCATAAAACTGGTAAAATTAAGTTTTATGCAAATTTGCAAAAGCTCATAGGAGGTGGGTAAAATACAGTAAAAAGTTCAATAAAATTTTATATATCTGATTTTATTATAAAAATGACTCCAATGAATTAAATTGAACTAATATTGGTATTATGTATCTATTTTTACTTTAAATAAATTTAAATAAAATAAATAATTATTTAAATAAAATGTCGGTTTTAACCAATAACGTAGTTTTTTTTCACTATTCATCAAAAATTGAAAGTTTTCAGACAAATACCAAAAATTCACCCTAAGCTAATTTCGATATTCCGAATCCAAAAATGAAATATATTTTGAAAGATAAAATTTAAAAAAAATTAAAAAGTGGGTATTACTATTCATAACAGCTAGTTTGATTGGTCGCGGTGTGTTAGAATCTTGAATTTGCGTACGACACAAGCTATTGCATTATTCAAAGGGAAATGTACCATGGAAGCTTGGGGTGTTACATTCTCCCCTCCTTCAAATAATTTCATCCTTGAAATTTCTAGAATACTACCGCATAAAAATATTTGGATGGTTCTTCATCATAAGTTCCTCGGGTTCCCATGTTGCCTCTTCCATCTTATGGTTTCTCCATAGAACTTTTACCAGACGAGTTGTCTGTTTTCTCAACACTTGTTCTCTGGTATCAAGAATCTTGACAGGTTCTTCGCAATAAGATAGATCGGGTACCAATTCTAATTCCTCATAGGTGATTACATGCTTTGGGTCAGGCATGTATTTTCTCAACAGTGATACGTGGAATACATCATAAACTTTGGAGAGAATTGGCGGCATTGCCAAATGGTAAGCTACAACCCCAATTCATTCTAGATTTTCAAAAGGTCTGATATATCTGGGACTCAATCTACCCTTCATACCGAATCGTATAACTCCCTTCCATGGAGATACCTTCAAGAAAACATGATCTCCTGCCTAAAATTCCAAATCCTTTCTTCGGTTATCGGCATAGCTCTTCTACCTACTTTGTGCTGCTTTGATGTGGGTTTGGATAACCTTCACCTTTTCCATTGTTTCCTCAACAAGTTCTGGGCCAATGAGTTTTCTTTCACCAACATCATCCCAAAACATTGGTGTGTGACATCTCTTTCCGTATAACGCTTCATATGGTGCCATATGAATACTTGAATGGAAACTATTGTTAAAGTAAAATTCTACCAGAGGTAAATATTGATCCCACATACCTTGAAAGTCAAGTGAGCAAGATCTCAAAATGTATTCTAAGGTTTGAATAGTCTGTTTTGATTGTCCATCAGTTTGAGGGTGGTAGGAAGTGCTTTAACGAAGTTCAGTATCCAGGGCTTTTTGAAGACTTTTCTAGAATCTTGATGTAATATGGGGATCACAATCAGAAACAATCGATAAGGGTACTCCATAAAGTCTTACAACTTCTTTAATATATAGTCTTTCTAGACGTTCAAGTGTTAAATATTCTCTTATAGAAAGAAACTGTGCTGAATTGGTAAGACGATCAATAATGACCCATATTGTGTCATTTCTTCTAGGAGTCTCTGGTATCCCCATGAAAAATTCCATCATGATATCATCCCATTTCTACTCAGTTATGGGAAGAGGTTGCATGACTCCTCTAGGATGTTGTCTTCCAGATTTCACTTGTTGGCAAACCATACATCTTGAAACATAATCAGAAATCTCCCTCTTCATTTTGTCCCACCAAAAATGTTCCTTCAAATCTCTATACATCTTGGTGCTACCATGGTGGATATAGAAATTGGAGCTATGTGCATCATCTAATAATTTTTTTTTAGATCAGGTATATCGAGAACACAAATTCTCTTCCCAAATTTTAAAATCCTATCTTCATATATGAAGTCACTCAATCTCCCATCATTCATATCTTTAATATTCTTTTGAAATTCCTTATCATCAGTCTGAGAAATTTTTATCCTTTCTAGTAAAGATGGTTTTTCAACCATTTGAAAAAGAATTGATGTTTCACCTTCCATGGTTATTCTCATATACATCTTTACTAGATCTATGAAAATAGGATCCCTTTCAACTCTCATCTTTTTCAAAACTCCATGATCCTTTATTCCTTATAGATTACGGGATATACTCCTTATATACAAAAATGTTGTAAACTCCAACAATGATGGAATAAACAAATAATTAATTAGTTTCAAATTAGTCAAGAATATCGAATATAATTTATCCAAATCAATCATATCTTATTAAAAAATCACCACCTTAGTATCAGAACCATATTAAGGTTTATCTTTCCTTAAACCATGTATTTTCCAAAAGGTTTAACTAGTTATTGAGTCACTTTTCTTATAACCATATAATCTCAAATCCTCAATGAAATAGTACTACAGTACAATCCTTATTTATTTCCACAATTCATATAACCAGTACATCATTGATACAACACTCAAATGACATTATTCTTTGATAACAACATAAGAACACTAGTCATTCCTCATTATCTGCAGTAGTATCATAAATTGATTATTATCCAATAGCATCATTTGGTACATACTCTGATGATTTGTACATTGATTTGTGTAGTGTCCCAACTCCTTGCAGATAAAGCATTGCACATTTGAAACCTTTTTCTTACCCTTGCAATCACGTACTTGGTGTCCTTTTTCTCCGCACTTATAACAAACTCACATTACCTTCAAGCATTTACCAAGGTAATTCTTTCCACAGTTATCACATATGGGAAAATCCTTCTTTCCCTTATTTCCTCTATACATCTTTCTCTATACCATTATTTTCCTCTCTAGTATCCCTTCAATGCCATAGGACTCTGAGAATTCATTACTAATCCTATTAACACATGATACTATTTCGTCATATGATGAGAGTATATGGGAGACTATTTCCCTTCTAAATATTTTCTTAAGATCATGAAAGATATGATCCTTCTTACTCTTTGGATCATGCGTATTTCTAGAGTTCTCATTCCTTCTACTGGGTGCCATTTCTAAACAATGGAATACACTAGATTAGCTTATGAATTGAAATACATAATTCCAAACTTGTAAAATAGTTAAAATAAATTAAACAGTTTATAGATATAATCCATAATCATAAAAATGATTTCTTTGAGAAGGTATATACTCATAAATCATTCATAATTATTTGTAAAGAAAATGATAATTATCCTAAGCATATCCCCCAGGAGTGTCGTAACCAAGAGCGCAGCAAGGCCCATTGTCGTACACTAGTTCCCATTCGAGTCTAGCTCAAAGTGTTGTTTTTGGGTTTTACCCCTAGGTACATCTTTGCCAAAGCCGCCTCTACCTGCTCGTATCCAGACAAGGATGTATTGCTTGGAAAACTCACAAAATATCTACTGTAACAAAATTCTAGGAAGTTCTTCTATACTAATCCTCAAAATCTATCTTAGGGTAATGTGCTCTAATCAGAATTTATCTAAATCTAGTTTCCAAGGTTTGTACTAAACTTCCTCTGATACCAACTATAACACCCCGACCCTAGTTACCTAGAGTCAGTGCATTATTAAATAACATTGGCATGATCACAATTGATCAAGTCTCGAAAGACCGATTAGTTTAGTAGCCTTGGAAATACTAGATACATTCATAAGTTTTACATTACATTATAAAATTAAAACTACAACAACATTGTCTCCATAGACCACACTCATATCCCTTAGACTATCCCTGTAGGTCAGTCATAATATACTTCTTCTCATCCTGAGAAAAATAAAACATAGAAAGGGGTGAGCTCATATGCTCAGTAAGTATAAAAATATAGCGGAAACTTTCATAAATATGCTTAAACATTATAAGTTAATGTATAAGACTAAAACATAATCCTTTTAAACATGAAATTTAGCATAATATGGAAAATATAAATCAAATAATTTCATTTACTTATTCACATTGATATTATACTAGTCGAATAATCACATGCAACATCAATAGCCACTTTTATAATGATGGAATGTATAATACAGGACTTTAATTTCTATGTCAAGGCCTCATGGTAGGACCTAGGGGATAACTGTAACCAGACCCAAAGCTAAAGAGCCTCTGTAACCGGAATCCAACCCAGAGAACCTCTCTAAACAGACTCCAACCCAAAGAGCCTATATAACCAGACTCCAACCCGAAGAGCCTCTGTAACCAGACTCCAACCCAGAGAACCTCTATAACTGGACTCCAACCCAGAGGGTCTACTATAACCAGACCCCAACTCGGAGGGATTACTTTTACCGGTCCCCAACCCAGAATATACTAGTCCAATACATTCATCTTAATAAAGGGTTGAAATATAACATAAACATTCATATTAAAACTAGCATATGAAATGTCAATACATTAACTATAAACCATGAATGGAATAAAAATAACTCATCCATAGTCAAATAGTTTGACATTTACCATGTCTCTTTGTATTTTTATATTATATGGTTAATAAACTTACTATAAACTTCCAAGAGAACATCAAGTGGTTCATTAATGACATATATAATATTATTTAAGACCTTTAGCCAAACCTTAGATTTTTAGGAATATAATATCAATTAATAATAAAATATTTTTTTTAAACTCTTTTATGTCAATTTTGACACTATTTGGTATTTTGTTTTTGTTAAATTCATAAAAACATTATTACTTCGAAAAAAATTCATTTAATCAACCCTAAAATGTCATATTAACTTATAATATTAGTTTAATTCATTAAAAGTCTCAAATTACATTTATTTGGATATTTATAATATCAATTATTTCAATCTTTCATTAATAAAGTAATTACTGCATCATCATTGTGTCATAAATAAATTCAATTATTTAATGTCTAAAAATTATAAATAAAATACCATTATGTAGGAAATATTTTTATCTTTTAATGAATATTTATAGTTGAATTTATCTTATGTATAACCCTATATTAAAAATGGTTAAGTTGTTAAAATTTGATGTTAACTCTTTTAACTCTTCTTTAAATAAAATAATAATAAATGTCCTAATCTAATCTAAGTGTACCTAAATGACCATATTTTATTCCTAAGGTTTTTTTGGTCGAAATACACTTATTCAATAGAATTAGTACATGTGTTAGGATAATAATAATTTCATTTTTACCTTTAATTACCCTATTTACTTTTAACTGTGGTAAAGAAAAGTCAAAAGTTACTATTCACCAAAAATTATTTTCATCTCATTGAACCACGTTTTAATTACTGATATAAACCATGTCCCTAGGATTTTTAAAATTAAACTCACAGAAGTGGTAAAATTAAGTTTTATGCAAATTTGCAAAATCTCCTAGGAGGTGGGTAAAAGACGGTAAAAAGTTCAATAAAATTTTATATATCTAATTTTATTATAAAAATGACTATGATGAATTACATTGAACTAATATTGGTATTATGTATCTATTTTGACTTAAAATAAATTTAAATAAAATAAATAATTATTTAAATAAAAAGCCGGTTTTAACCAATAACGTAGTGTTTTTTCATTATTCATCCAAAATTGAAAGTTTTCAGAAAAATACAAAAACTTCACCCTAAGATAATTTCGATATTCCGAATCCAAAAATGAAGTCCATTTTGAAATATAAAATTTATAAAATTTCAAAAAGTGGGTATTATTATTTATAACGGCTAGTTTGATTGGTCGCGGTGTGTTAGAATCTCGAAGTTGCGTACGATGCAAGCTATTGCATTATTCAAAGGGAAGAATATCGTGGAAGCTTGGGGTGTTAAAAGCAGTATATAATCTATATAAAATATCAAAAATACTCTAACACTTCCACTAACCCTCTTATATACAAATTAATCATCCATGTTTTTCATGAAACCAAACTCATTGAGTGTATCATAAAAAACATTACTCCAGCTACACATTGTGTATCTTTTTGAGTTGTGTGTCCATTTTCTCACCAAGTAGCTTGTAATATTCTTCATACATGATATTTTATGAACTAAATGTTGTGTACACTATGTACACATTTTTTATATCATAAATACTTCAGGTTGTTAGTCTCATGCAGTTTTGTCTGTGTATAATGACCACTCAGATTGCACATTTTATGTCGCTAACTCGTATAGACTACATGAAATGTACAATAATAAATGATGTGTAATCCCCTAACTATGTGCCAAGTTTTATGGTAAACACACAGTGTAAATAGTATTTAATTATTTTGTGTCATTCTATGTATCCCCCAGCGCATCCAGATACAGTGCACTAGGGTAAATGGCCTGCCTTTCCTAGTACACTCCATGTAACCCAATCCTACTAGCAAAAAATTTGGCATTTACTGATGGCATCTTTGATCATTATTCATATATTCTTATACCTTTAAGAAAATTAAAACACTAAATGAATATTATTAATATATTGAATCATGTTAATTCAAATTGGATTAAAGATTTAATAACATTAAATGAAAATCTTACTTTAGTTTCACATAGATCAAAAATCAAATAAATAATTATAAATTTAAATTTGACCAATCTGATACCACTTGTGTGTTCCAGGAACAATGGAAGCAAGCACTAAACAATGTGAAAATTAAAATTTCATTTAATTTCAATTACCTGAAACCCCAATAGAGGATCTTGTACGTTATGTTTATAATTAATTTATTTAGATTGGATGAATTCAATTGCCTTGTCTTTGGTTTTTCCTTCATAGTCGAATGTTGATTGTACAAAAAGATCCTTTCATATTTCCTTTATTTCACTTGTGTTGATCCAAGGGTAGAATCCCTATAATAGTGATCCACACATGCTCCAATGATCTCTGAGAAACATCACTCGATCTATGGGTTCTATTATGGTGAATTGAATGTCTTGTGTTGTTCGTTCTTGATCTCTTATTCTTTGGTCTTGAAGAAATATCTCTAGCATTCTTATTCGTGAGAGGGAGAGAGATGGAGGAGTTGAAATAGAATTCGTTATGCACAAAAATTATCTCTATTTTAATTTTGGATTATCCTATACACAGTAGGCATAACTGTCTATTTATAGAGCTAGGATTTAAGTTAAAATAGTTATTTAATGCTTGTTTTCTATTAAATAATTTAATAACGTTTAATAAACTGCATGCTACAAAATAATAATAATATTATTATTATTATTATGCACATAATCTTTCACAAATGATAAATAATATTTACCAGCTTGTAAATAATTATTTATCATCGAACGCAGTCTTGGTCCATTCAAACTCCTCGGTATTTATTGAATACCCAAATAAAAAAATTATTCATAAATAAATATTTTTATTCACATAATGATGAATAAATATTTATAAAATATTTAATAAAATAAATAAATATATTGTATTCACGTACCAATGAATAAATATTTATTTAAATTATATGATCAATAAAACTTGAATAAAATTATTCATCTGTCTTGAGAATCATTTTTATTCCATTAATTAAATTCAAATATAATTTAATTGAGATCATCGAAAACACTTAATGTGTGATCCTCTAGGATTATTTCTCATTGGCATTAGGTGAGATTCCCTAAAATCAAACATTACTGTATAGGAATGGGTCAAGGATTCCAAGAGAAATAACTTAATGTCATAACAACATAAACCATATATGAACACTCACTGTGTAATATAATCCCTTTGCCGTAATATCTCATCAAACAAGTTGAACATCTATGTCATCAATGTTAAGCCTTGACCCCAGTTACCCAGAGACGATTCCTTATATTAATATATTTTCATGATTACAAGAAAGTTGTATCCTAAATGAATTAATAGATTAGTAGTTTTTGGAAAACAATATACAAATATAAGTTCAACAATACAACTTGAAATGAAATACATAATAGCAATTCCATTGGAAACATCTATGACTCCTAGATTATCCCTATGATTCATTAATAATATTTATCTCTATAACCTAGGTAAAATAAAACATAAGAAAGGGGTGAGATCAGATTCTTAGTAAGGGTAAGTAATATAGTGGAAGTTATCATTAAAATAAACACTAGGCATGGTGAACAACTAAAAACACATTCCTTTAAAAATATACTTGAGCATAATATGATAGGAATGAAAGCTGATTAAATAAAGAAATATCAATGATCATAATAGAATAAAACATAACCATTGATATTATACAAGTATAGTAATCACATGGTTGATCAATTACTAATACCATAATGAGGGAATTCGTAACGTTTGACATCTGAAACATATTGTCAAGGCCTCGACCAAGACGTTTGAAAACACTAGGGTAAGGTCTCGACCAAAACCCAATTCTTTTTTGTCTCATGAGACCTACCGATGCATAAAGGGGATATAGAAAGTCTCACCCATCACTTTATAAGTATAATTAATTCCTCATTGGAAGGGGATAAACATAAACAACATGAACGCATGAAATAACTTTCCCCAATCTGTACACATAAACACTAACCATTTTGAGTAGTATGGTGAATGGTATCAAGATAGCACATCCATAGTAAAACTTATCATAAACAATTTAATAAAATATTTTAGATGATAAAATAATATATTAACCTCAATAATACATTAAATTCAATATAAGTGTTGAAAAAGATAAAAATACTCTAATAAAATCATTGAGGAATTTTTGATAGAAATACACTTTTACTTTGAAAAGAAGATTTCTTTTGGAAAAATATTTGCATAAAACCAGAAATGAACTAAGGTAGTTTTACAAGGATAAAATTATTGTTTTTATAAAAATAATTGTGGCTTAAAACATATTATAGAGTTCACTTTAAAATAGGTAATAATTTGAGAAGTATCCTTGAATCGGGCTTGTTTATCAAGAAGAACTGAGAAAGATCTTTATAAAAAATTTAACTCCTCATAAAATAAAGGAGGATTATGATTGGTACAAAAATATATAAAATTAAAACATAATTTCTTATTATTAAATAATAATAATTAATAATTTAATTGGTATTAATAGAGAAAAATTGTAACCCAAAAGAAAATGGAGGTTCAGGTAGAATACCCTTACCTTATGTCTAAACGTGTTCTACACTTGACCTTAAAATACTGGATAAACAAATTAAATCCATTAAATAATTAATTAATAACCTAATATATATTTATTTTATTTATTACAATTATATTAAGTTTTTTTATATCCTTTTTTATGAGTTATAAGATACAATATTTTCACCCAGGAGAGTTCGATTCCTTGGTTTTCATGATCGATATACTTGTATATGATTATGGATGTTCATGTGGAATTGGTATAATTATCCAGAATTAAATTTATATGATACTAATGAAAATATATAATATTAAATGTTGATATTATACATTTTTTTTATATGGTATGAGTATGATTATTTAGATATAACATTAGTGATAATCATTTAGATTATTTTGGTGATATTTCGATTATTACGAACTAGTTTTGTCTTATGAATTAGTATTATGTATATATAGTAGTTTAATAAAATTAATTAATACATAATAAATATTTTATAATCTATTTCAAAAATAAAAAAGTTTTCATGACCATCCTTGAAGGAGAAATTGAAGAGCGAAGGTTCGTCGTCCATGAAGGTTGTAAATCGGCACCTCCCGAATGATGATTTCATTTTTAAAAATAAAAGAGAGAGAGAGAGAGAGAGAGATAGTAGTTTGAGGAAGGATATTCTATTAACATGATATAATTATAGTATATAGATTATAATAGAGTTATCATGATCATTTGGATATAGTAGTTGATGAGATGATAAGAAAATTAAATAAATTGAAAATGAAATTAAAAGAAAAACGAAGAGGGTTTCCCTCTTGCAATATCCTTTTTGAGAACCTCCTTAAGGGAAGGGTTTTTTGTCTTTTGGAAAGAACTATATCTCCTAGACGTGGGTATAGACTATGTAATAGTATTTGGGCAGAAAATTGAGAATCTTTAAGGCTTAGAAAAGTGAGTAGAATAGGGAGTGAGGGGTAGTTTTTATAGTGGTGGAGAGGGGTGATTTTTTGAATATCTTATTCATTATTTTTTTATTTTGCTTAAGATAATCAATAGAATTGATTATTATGACCAAAAATAGTAATAATTGCATGTTATTTTGAACCAAGTGTGCTTACATCATCCATGCATCACCTATGACTCAATAAATCATGTATTTAATATTTACTGTTAATTATCATATTTTATTATTCACTAAAAATTCAAGTATTTTAGAAAAAAACCAAAAAATTCACCATAACCATTTTTTTATGTTTAAAATTAAAAAATTAATTCCATTCTATCAAAATAATTTTCAAAATATGCGAAATTTAATTTTTAAAATTATTTACTTGAAAAATACAGATTTTAAATTTAAAACTGATTTTATAATACTTTCAAAAATCAACTGAGGTCTCATAAAATTATCCTAAAATCATAGGAAAATAAAATATTTATTTATTAATATTTTTTAGGAAAATGAATTTTATTTTAAATCAATTTATTAATTTAAAATTGTAATTAAATATTTATTACTCACAAAAACACCAACACTTAATTATTAATTTTTAAAATATTCACTCTCATTTATAAGGTGCATAAATTTTATTTATACTTACATAGGTGATGTTACTATTAATAAGGGTCAAATTAATATTCATAAGGGTACATTACTATTTATTAGGTTCAACTTACTATTCACAAAAAAATGTAAGTTGATCCTATCAGACTTTAAATATCTTACTGATCGCAAACATGTATGTCCATTTCTTGAAATTCAAAAACACAAAAATAGAACAATTATGTCTAACGGCCAAGTTATAACTAACTCCAATAAATAATAAAGTGTTTGTTTCATAGAGGCTCGGTGTTTCATTCATTTTATATTAAATTTATTTGTAAAACCTTGGGTTGTTACATTCTTTTCCACTTATAAAAATTCCATCCTCAAAATTACCCTGAATGTTACCTCATAAAAATATTTGGTTTTTATTCATCATAATCTCATCAGGATCCCACATCACCTATTTAATTTTATGATTTTTCTGAAGTACCTTTATCATCCAAGTTGTCTGATTCCTCACCACATGTTCTACAGTGTCCAGAATCTAGATAGGCTCTTCACAGTAAGATAAGTTAAGTTACAATTATAGACCTTTATAAGTGAGTACATGTGTTGGGTCTGGTATTTACTTTCTTAACAAAGAGACATAGAACACATTGTGTACCTTAGAGAGGCTAGGAAGCATTTCCAAATGATAATTCATAGCTCCAATTCTCTCCAAAATTTAAAAATGACCAATGTACCTAGGGCTCAATTTCCCTTTCTTCCCAAATCTTATAACACCCTTTTATAGAGATAATTTTAGGAAAACATGATCTCCCACTTCAAATTCGAAGTCCTTCCTTAAATTATTATCATATCTCTTTTGCCTTCTTTGAGCTGATTTGATATGGGTTTGAATAGTCTTTACCTTTTCTATTGTTTCCTCCACAAGCTCTGGTCTTACAAGATTCATTTCACCAACTTCATCCCAACATGTTAGTGTACAACATCTCTTTTCATGCAATGCTTCATATAGTTCCATTTGAATACTTTAATGGAAACTATTGTTGTATTAAAACTCTACCGAAGGTAAATAATGATCCCACATACCTTGAAAATCAAGTGAAAATGACCTCAAAATGTCTTCTAAAGTTTGGATCATCCTTTTTGATTTCCCATCAGTCTGAGGGTGATAAGTTATACTCAAATGAAGCTCATTATCAAAATATTTCTAGAGAATTTTCCATAATTTTGATTTAAATAGTGGATCATGATCATACAAAATTGAGAGATGTTCCCCATAAATCCTTAAAACTTCATTAATATATATTCGTGCAAGGTTCTCTAGTGGAAAATCATCTCTTATAGCGAGGAAATGTGCAGATTTTGTAAGTCGATCCACAATTACCCATATTGTATCATTATCTCTTGGAGATTTGGGTAATCTAGTGAAAAAATCCATGGTTATGTCATCCTACTTCCATGTAGGAATAGGTAGAGGTTTCATGACACCTCTAGGATATTGTCTTTCATCCTTTACTCATTGACTGGCTAAACATCGTGATGCATAATCAGCAATTCCACGCTTTATGCTGTCCCACCAGAAATGTTATTTCAAATCTCTATACATCTTAGTGCTACCAGGGTGTATAGAGAAATTAGAACTATGGGAATCATCCAATAACTCTCTTTTTATAACTTTTAATTCTTTAAAAAAATATAGTTGGGAAACCAATTGAAAAAGTAACGATGCTTCACCTTCTCTGATAATTACCATATCCAGCCTCACTAGATCCATGTACATAGGATCCTTGTCTATCCTAATTTTTTTATAACTCCACAATCTTTCCTACTCAATTCATTTTCCACCTTATTTTCCTTCCCTAGATGGTAGTTTATGTAATAATTATAATCCTTGAGTAGCTTGAGCCATCACATTTTCCTCATATTGAGTTCTTTCTATGAGAAGATATATTTCAAGTTCTTATGATCAGTATATATCTCACATCTTCTACCATAGAGATAATTTTCCCATATCTTTAAATCAAATATTATAGCTTTTAACTTAATATCATGAGTTAGATAGTTCTTTTCATGAATTTTTAACTACCTTGATGCTTAGGCAATAATTATATCATTCTTCATAAGGACACAGCTAAGTCTTTTCTTTGATGCATCACTATAAATCACAAATCCACCATTTCCCTATGGTAGATACAAGATCAAATAATTCACTAACATTTTCTTCAATTTTTCAAAACATTCCTGACATTATTTTTTCCATAAGAACTTAACCCCTTTATGAGTAAGCTTGGTTAATGGGTTAGCTAATCAGGTGAAGTTCTGAACCAAACGCCAATAATAACCTACTAAATCCATAAAAATATATACCTTGGTTATGTTCATTGGAGTAGGACATTCCAAAACTAACTTTTTCTTTTCAAGATAATCTAAGATTCCATCCTTAGAGACAATATGGCCATGAAAAGTAACTCTTTGAATCCAGAATTCACACTTGCTAAAATTCCCATATAACTCACTTCTTCTAAGAGTATTCGGAATAATTCACAAGTGATTCTCATGATATTAATGTATTTTTCATTATACCAAGATATCATCAATAAATACCATAATGAATTCATAAATATATTCCTTGAAAATTCTATTCATTAGATCCATGAAAATAGAGGGTGCATTAGTCAGTCCAAAAGGCATAATTGTAAACTCGTAATACCCATACCTGGTTCAAAATTTTGTCTTTGGAATATCTTATTTCCTCACACACAACTGATTATATCCAGTTTAAAGATCAATCTTTGAAAAATATTGGGCTTTGTGAAGTTGATCAAATAAATCATCAATGTGAGGTAGGGGATATTTGTTCATTATCGTAATAGTGTTGATTCCTCTATAGTCAATGGACAGCCTCATGGATCCATCTTTTTTCTTGACAAAGAGAATAGGGGATCCCCATGGAGAAACACTAGGGTGGATAAATCCTTTATGACTCAATTCCTCTAGTTGTTTTTTTAGTTCAACCAATTCCACCATAGATATTCTATAATGAGTCTTTGATATAGGTCTTGAACCATGAATTAAATCAATAGAGAATTAAACTTCTCATTCTAGAGGATGTCCTAGTAAACCCTCTAGAAATACATAAAAAAATTCTTTCAAAATAGGTATATCCTAAATTTTAATATTCCTTCCCTCACCCATAGATATTTATTCTCTTCCTCTCCAAGAATTGAATTCAATAGAGATACTGGGGGTGGATCTAGATAAGAATCAGATGGTGATGTTTCTGCTCTAAAGATAATGGATTCTACACCTTCCTCAAAAATCATAATTTACTTCCTCTTACAATATATTTTTTCATAATATTTTGAAATTCATCCCATTCCAAGGATTATATCAATGTCAACCATAGGTATGATGATTAAATCAATAGATAAAGTACATTTATATGCCATGATGGGGAATGTCTGACACATGTTTGTTGTAATGAGACTTCCCTTAGGGGATTTGATTGACAACTCCCTTGTTAAGGAGAACTGAAAATATCTAATTATTAAAGAAAAATGGGAAGATATAAAGGAATTTTATGATCTAGAATCAAATAAAGCATTGGCTAAGTTTGATGAAATGATTATAGTATCTTCCATCATATCATTAGGAACTTCAACTTTAGCAGTTCTGGTCACATAAGCTTGGCCTTGATCCCTTGGCCTTCTCTGGGGAATGTTTCCTTGACAATTAGGACAATAATTGGAATAATGTACCATCTCTTTATAATTTTAGCATTAAATATTGGTAGCTTCTTTCATTCCCTTGAAATCTAGAGATTGGTGGCCTCTTTCTCCACATTTGTAATAGACTTCTTTTCCTTTTAAGCAGGCTCTGGGGTGTTTCTTTCAATAATTATCACATGTTAGAAAACTCCATTTATTATTCTTCCCTTTATTTAGTCTTTCCTTCACCACCCACTTCTTATATTTCTTTCCCTTAAAGTAATAAGACTTAGAGAATTATTTCTATGTCTTGATAGCACATGAGACTATATCTTTGTATAATGAAAATGTTTGGGAGACCAGTACCCTTCAGAGGAATGGTTTTAAACCATCAATTAATCGATCAATCCTTCTCTATCACGACCTATCCCCCGGGGCCCATGCCGTGACAACCCCAAAACCGCCTTCCATAAGCCAAGTGCTGGAAACTAGCACCAAAAGTCGTATTCCCTAAAATGATAAGGAATTGCCTTTATAACATGTAAACTCACAAAAACCAAGAACGCAGCAAGATGCAAACAAAAGTAAACTGTATATTAAAAAGAGTGTGTACAGTAAGAAAAAGGGGTCAGAATACAAGCTCAACTGGAAAGTACAAAGAAAACTGGGAAGTACAAGAGTAACTGAGAACATCTCCTGTGAACACTTACCAAGGATCCTACCTAAAGGGTAGGTACAACTCTCGAACAGTCGTCTCTGTGGTACGCCTCATCTAATGTCCACCTCAAGCTACCTCCAGTCCTAGTACTCTCGTCCTCAGTTAGCGTTGTCCATCGTCTACACCAAACACAACAAGGTGTGGGCATAGCCCTTGCAGGGGTGAGTATAACGATACTCATTAGGGACCCCAAGACCCTCTAGGGTCTCACAAAATCCACAAAGGATAAACCACAAAGTATGAAAACAACCAAAACCCCTACTTAGGTATATTCCCATACATATACCTAAGTTGTAGAGCAAACCCATCTAAATCATGAGGAAACACAAGGTCCAACTCAAAATCCCAAAGATCAACTATCCCACAAAGTAAAGAATACCATGAAGGTAACACCACAAGGTGAGTGCCAAAAATGTAACGCCACACAAAAGAATACCACAAAGGTATCACCATAAAGGTATGCACCACAATGGTACACCACACGAATGTTTACCACAAAGGTAAAGACTCATCACACATCAGGTATAACTTAAGTACGGTAGAAAAGATGATTAGATGTAACTACGGAATCATCTTACTCTATTAAGAGGTAGACCCACATAAGATCCTAATTCATCAGACCCACATAGGATCCTAGATCATTAGACCCACATAGGATCCTAGTATAGCAGACCCATGTAGGATCCTAGAGTAGTCCCACGTGGATTCCTAGAGCATATCCAAGAGGGATACTAGAATACAAACCCATGTAGGATCCTAAAACATAGACCCACATAGGATCCCTTTCTCATGATACAGCCAGTTATAGGGTTCCTGCACTATGCTCCCTTGATTTCGGGAGGGTCCGCTCCTCAAGCCACAGGTCGATAATCCAACTACCACTTAGTCCCAAGAAGAAGTATCACAAAGGACCGCCGCGTAAGAGGGGTCTCAACGTAACAGACGGTGGGTCAATCAAACGCTCGGTCTGTAAGTTATTAGCCTTTTAGTCCCAAGGGCCCAGTTTGATTCATGTTTGACCCAACCCGGACATATCCTAACTTTATCCAAAACTCAAGTGGGGTATACCAAAAGGGACCGTCTTGATCAAATGTTTTCGGCACCACAGATGGTTTGTCAAACAGACTTTGGTAGCTCAAGATATGGCTGAAAGAACGAAAAGGGTCGAAGTTGGTCCAGGTCTGGTCTGAACCGGTCGGACCGACCCGGTTCGGGTTGACCTGGCCCAACCTGGGTCCGGCCTGGCCCGCCAGCATGAACCAGCCTGCCGGTGTGGCCCGGCCCACTGGGCGGCCCATTGGCCCATGCTGGGTGACTCACTAGGCTGGTCGGACGGACAACCTCCTCCGTGCAGCACGGTCACGCGCCGCACCATCACTGGCGACCAGCAGTGAGTCAGTCGCTGTCCACCACCGTCGTGGCCTTGTGACACAGCCCCTGTAAGTCGAGCAGTGTAGACGCACGCCACCGCCTTCCCATCACATGGTCGTATGCGCACCAGCCGCCGCCTCCACTCCACCATGGCCGACAGGCCACAGCCCTTCTCTGGCAGCGCAGTTGCACCACCGCCATCGTCGCAGCAGGCCGAAGTACCAGCCGCTGCTCCCAAGTCCCACCGGTTCCAGTCACCAGCACCGGTCGTCGTCCTCCCCATCGCGAAGAACACAACAAAAACCACAAAGGTTGTGGAGTGGTCGGGCCATGTTTGTTTGGCTCGCACCCTCCCTGTTAGAGCAGTAGATAGCGACTCATGTGGAGAGATTCAATCATAAAATAAAATTAACGAAGATTAATTAAAACACACCCCTACCTCGAAGGTTCCTTTGGAGATCGTCCAAAGTTGAATATGGATCGGTGTTTGTCGATCCCGAAGCAAGCCTCCTCCAACGATGTCGCTTGTTTGACAATCCTCTATTCTTCAGTTCCTCTTTGGTGAGAACTGATCTTCCTCAAGAGGCTCCTCCAAGAACACCCTTTTCCAATGATTCCCCCAAAACCCAAGGGGTTAACTCTTCTTCATTTAATTAAAGAGGTTTATTAATTTTTGGAATTAATGAGCCTCATTAATCCTATGAAGGGTGGTTACACATTTTGTGTAACCTGAAATTTAATGTCCATTATTAAATGTCTGACCTCCCTCAGGTGGTCCCCGCCACCATAATTCAAAAAATATGGTGGGAGATTTTCAAATAAAAATAATTTATTTTATTTAAATCTCCCATGAAAAACCACAAAACCAACTTCCACTCCCGACTCAACTACGGTCAAGGTGAAGCCTCACTTAAGCGTAAATCGGCACTGCGAGTTCAACGGTGTCCTCGGATTTCAATTTCGAGCACCGGTTCAAAAGTTACAAAAATCCACTCACATGTTTATTGAACGTACCTGAAAAAAAGTTCATAAATTCATTCAGGGCACTCCGGACCTTGGAATCATGCGTCGAAAAATTTCTCGGACTCATAAAATTCCCATATAATTAAAAAAAAATACATAGAATTTTGGGGTCTTTACATTCTCCCCACCTCAGGGCTTTGCGTCCCAGAAATCCACAACATAGAAACTAGGAAAACAAGTGGGGGTACTGAGCATGAATCTGAGCCTCCCGCTCTCATGTGATCTTCTGTAGGTTCCCGTGCTGCCAACATACACGCACTAAAGGTATCGATCACCCATGAAGGACCCACTCCTGTCAATCCTCAATCTCTAATGGAACCTCTATAAACATCACCCCATCGTCAATATCCAGATCGTCATGTTCGATGACGTGAGATGGGTCGTGCACGTATCTCCTCAGCTGGGATAGGTGGAAAACATCATGCACCCGGTGCAACTAAGGTGGAAGAGCTAAGGGGTAATCCACCTCACCAACTCTACTGAGTAACTGAAAGGGTCCAATGAACCTCAGAGATAACTTGACTCCCCGACCAAATCTCTACAAACCATGTTGAGGTGAGACCCATAGAATGACGTGGTCTTCATCCTCGAACTCCATAGGTCTCTGTCTCCGGTCGGAATAAGAATTCTGCATGCTCTGTGTAGTCTTCATCTACTCCTGGATGATCTGTACCTTCTCCGTGGAAGCCGGTACCATCTATAGTCCCACTAGTGCTGACTCCCCTAGGTCTGTTTAGCACAAAGGAGATCTGTAAGGTCAGCCGTACAGGGCCTTGAAAGGGGTCATCCCAATAATGGAGTGATAGTTGTTGTTGTATGCAAACTCCATCAAGGGCAATTGATCCTCCCAAATCTAACCGAAGTCGAGGACGCAAGCACGCAGTATGTCCTCGAGGGTCTAAATGGTCCGCTCAGTCTGGCTATCCATCTGAGGATGGAATGCAGTGCTCAAAAGAAACTTCATCCTGAAAGCCTCCTACAACCCCTTACATAGACGAGAAGTGAAACGTGCATCAATATCGGAGACAATCTTCAAAGGTACTCCATGTAGCTGCACAATCTTCTGCACATAGAGGCATCCCATGCTCTCTACTGAACCCCACTCTCTGATCTGTAGGAAGTGGGCTAACTTGGTGAGTCGTTCGACGATCACCCAGATAGAATCATAACCCCTGTATGTACGTGAAATTACTGTCAAGAATCCCATGTATATCTCATCCCACTTCAACTCTGGGACTTCTAAAGGCTGAACTAACCCTGCTGGAACCTGATTCTCCGCCTTAACTTGCTGACAAGTGAGGCACTGTGAGACAAACTATGCTACTGCTTTATTCATTCTCAGAAACTAGTGCTGTCGTTGGAGATCCTAGTACATCTTCGCCACTCCTGGATGTACTGCTAGAGGGGATGTGTGGAACTCCCTTAACAATTCCTCACATAAATCCTCTGGTACCATAGTACACCCTCTGAAGAGAATGACATGCTCCCAACCTTCATAAAATCCATCATGTGCCTACCTTGAGGATATCTGAACACGTCGAGCCTCATAGTCAGTGTCCCCACACTGCGCCTTCCTGACTCGATGAAGGAGAGGGGGAGTGACTGTAATAGAATTAAGAAAAGCTATTCCATCTCTATCCACAAAGGATATCTACAAAGCGTCTAGCTACTCCGTCGCCACACCCAACAGCTATATACCAGATCTCCTGTTGAGTGCATCTGCTACAATGTTCCCCTTCCTAGGATTATAGACTATCTCGAAATCATAGTCCTGTAGGAACTCAAGCCAACATCATTGTCTTAGGTTCAGGTCCTTCTGGGAGAAGATATACCTGAGGCTCTGGTGATTAGAGTGGACCATAAAATGCTCACCCATCAGATAGTGTCACCACATCTTCAAAGGAAAGACTATTGCTGCTAACTCAAAGTCATTGGTAGAATAGTTCTGCTCATGTTGTCTCAGATGTCGAGAACCATATGTGATAACTGCTCACTCCTGCATCAGGACACATTTGAGCCTGATTCCTGATGCGTCACAGTAGAAAACATACCCAACTCCCTCCTCTGGAAGCCTCAAGATGGGGGGCACTAGTCAGCCTCTACCTCATCTCCTGAAAACTACTCTAGTATCTCTCCAACCACATGAAGGTTTTCCCCTTATTCGTCAATGCTGATAAAGGTGCTGCAACTCTGGAGAAATCTGGCACAAATCTCCTGTATTATCTGGCCAAACCTAGGAAACTCCGTACCTCTCTCACACTCCTGGGTGGCTACCAAGCAAGTACCACCTCAATCTCTTCTGGATCCACCGCAACTCTATACTCTGAGATTACATGTCCGAGGAAGTGAACTTCTTGGATCTAGAATTGTCACTTCGAGAGCTTACTATAAAGATGGTGCTCTTAGAGTGTGTCCAGAACTATCTGCAAATGATAAGCATGCTCCTCCTCAGTAGCCGAGTAGATCAGAATGTCGTTGATGAAGACTACAACAAAGCGATCAAGATATGGCTGAAAGATCCAATTCATGAGTCCCATGAACACTACTGGAGCATTATTCATGCCTAATGGCATAACCAAGAACTCGAAGTGTCCATACCGACATCTGAAAGTTGGCTTATGCACATCCTCATCTCGTACTCTAAGCTGGTGATAGCCTGATCTGTGGTCTATCTTTGAGAACCACCATGCTCCCTTCAGCTGATCAAATAGGCCTTCAATCCTTGGGAGTGGGAACTTGTTCTTCACGGTCACCTGGTTCAGGTGCCGATTGTCAACACAAAGTCTCAAACTCCCATCTACCTTCTTGGAAAACAAAATCAGGGTTGCCCAAGGAGAAACACTGGGCCGAATGAACCTCTTCCCCTATAAGTCCTCTAGTTATACCCGCAGCTCACGAAGCTCCGCGGGAGCCATCCGATACTCCGGTGTAGATATCGGTGCCATCATGGGATACAATTCAATGTAAAAGTCCACCTCTATGCAATGAGGTAGACCTGGAACATCATCAGGGAAGACATCTGCGTACTGTTCCACCACTACAGGATAGCTCAGACTCTCTACATCAACTGCTCTGAGGGTAAAGCTAGCCAACTGATGAATGATCGACTGCACTTTCCTCTGGGTAAGTCTATCCTATGCTGCAAAGGCTCCATTCTCACCGGTGAAGGTAAACCTAGTACCATCCGTGCGGACACACCCTACTTTGCGCCTAATATAGTAAATCTGAGTAATGACTGTAGATAACCAATCCATACCCAAGATGACTTCGTAAGGACTCAACACTGCTACTAGGAGATCCCAGCCAAAACTCTCGCCTCCTAGAGTAAGCTCAAACTACCGACACCAGTGTGTAATCATCGAATCTACTCTCATAGGAGTCTCTAGCCGTAAGGATTGAGCCAACGACTCCATCAGAATCTCCGAGCTCTAAATGATGGTTGTGTAAATAAAAGAATGATTGGAACCTGTGTCTATAAGTACTATATCTAAAGTGGACTAGACCCTGAACGTACCTCATATCATCTTCAGAGCACATGGTCATAGGCCTCAGCTGCCTGGAGCTGAGCTCGCCCCTGTCCACCTACTCCCTGTGGACCTTCTTGGTCGAACCTCTGTCTCTACCTGGGCGGTCCTTTGACCGTCTATTGATCATCAATACGGTGGGTCAGGCAGTCACAAGCCATGTAACCCTGCCCGCCGCATGCGTAACATTGCCTTCTCCTCACATGACCGGATCTGTCTCCGATTCCCCACACAACCGACCCTGAATCCTGTGGTCGTCCACATGTAGGTCTGGTCCTCTTGGACCTCTATGAAATCTGTCTACTGCCAACTACAGAAGACTCTTCTACGTGATTCTCAGTGGTGGGTCTCGCTATTGGTGACTGCTCAGCAAGAAAACTCTCCACTAAGAGGGATCGCTCTAACACCCCCACCTACGTCGGGATGCTGAGATAAATCATTAAAGACCTGATCTCCCACACCATATCATTGGAGTAGCATGAGAGTTAGGTGAACCTCACTGAGTATTGAGCCACAGTCATGTTGCCCTGCTGCAGATGAAGAAGCTCCTGAATGTGCACTACGCGAAGGGTCGCTGGGACAAACTTTTCTCAAAACAGGCTCTCAAAGTCTGCCCAGAGAATTGTCACCTTGTCGTGAACCTAGAGTATCAATCTCCACCATATGGTTGCTTCTGCCTATAAAATACTGGTGGCAAGGATCACCATGAGATTAGCCGGTGTCCCTACCAGTCGGAAAACTCTCACCATGACCTCCAACCAATCCTCAACCATCTGTGGGTCCATCTCACCCCAGAACCTCAATGGCCTCTAGTACTGGAACTCATGCAACACACTCAAGTGGTGTTCACCCTCTGCTGTTGGGGATGGTGGCATCGGTGGCCCAACGGGTAATGGTATTGCTGGTGCCCCTACTCATAAAGGGCCATGCACCGAGTTCTCGTCACTCGGTGGGCTATCCTCACATACTATACCATGAACCCTAGATGGCTATCTGCGTGGAGGCATCCTGAAAAGAAACAGGTGTGCCACAGTTAATAAGTTATACCTGGTGAGCTGACTCGAAGAGATCACAAAGAAAAATTTTCTAAGAATACACGCAATTAGTGTTTTCATGCACTGAGTCAGAAATCAGAAGTCAAGGACCTGGTGTATGGATAAATTGGACGTCGCACCAACACTGGATTCCCTAAACTGATAACCACACTCATAACACTTAACACTGTTGTCGTTAAAATATCGGAGTCCAATTTTCCATGGTAGAACCGAATCCTTTGATACCAATTTTTCATGACTTGTCCCCCAAGGCCCGTACCGTGACTACCCCAAGCATGCCTTCCATAGGACAGGGACTGGAAACTATCACCGAAAGGTTTATTCCCTAAAACAGGAAGGCATTGCCTTTATAACCTATAAACTCACACAAACCAAGCACATAGAAAGATACGAACACAAGTAAACTGTATAGTAAAAAGAGTGTGTACAGTAAGGAAAAGGGGCCAAAATACAAGCCCAACTGGAAAGTACAAGGAAAACTAGTAAGTATAAGAGTAACTGAAAACAACTCATGTGAACACCCGCCAAGGATCCTACCTGAAGGGTAGGTACAGCTCTCGAATAGTTTTCTCTGCGGTACACCTCATCTAATTTCCACCTCTAGCTACCTCCAGTCCTGGTACTCTCGTCCTCAGTTAGTGTTATCCGTTGTCTACACTAAACACAACAAGGTGCGGGCATAGCCCGTTCAGTGGTGAGTATAACGATACTCAGTAAGGACCCTGAGACCCTAAAAGGTCTCACAAAATCTACAAAGGATAAACCACAAAGCATGAAAACAACTGACAACTCTACTTAGTTATATGCCCATAAATATACCTAAGTTGTCAAGTAAACCCATCTCAATCATGAGGAAACACAAGGCCCAACTCAAAATCTCAAAGCTCAACTGTCCCATGAAGGAAAGAATACCATGAAGGTAACACCACGAAGGTGAGTGCCACAAAGGTAACTCCACACAGAAGAATATCTCAAAGGTATCAGCACGAAGGTATGCACCACAAAGGTGCACCACACAGATGTTTACCACATGACTCAGCTCACACCAGGTATAACTTAATTATGGTAGTAAAGATGATTAGATGTAACTACTGAATCATCTTACTCTACTAAGAGGTAGACCCACATAGGATCCTAATTCATCAGACCCACGTAGGAACCTAGATCATCATACCCACATAGGATCCTAGTAAAGCATACCCACGTAGGATCCTAGAGTAGTCCCACGTGGATTCCTAGGCAGATCAAAGAGGGATACTGAAACACAGATCCACGTAGGATCCTAAAACACAGACCCACATAGGATCCCTTTCTCATGATACAGCCAGCTACAGGGTTCCCACATTATGATCGCTTGATTATGGGAGGGTCTGCTCCTCAAGCCATGGTTCGATACTCCATATGCCATGTAGTCCCAAGAAGAATTATCAAAAAGGGTCATCTTGTAAAATGGGTCTCAACATAATAGACGGTGCATCAATCAGATGCATGGTCTGTAATTTATTAGCCTTTTAGTCCTGAGGGCCCAGTTAGATTCATGTTTCAATCCAACCTGGTTGTACCCCAACTTTATACAAAACTCAAGTGGGGTATACCAAAAGGGACCATCTCGATCCAAGGTTTCTGACGCCATAGACGGTTCCTTAAACATACGCCTGTAGCTCAAGATATGGTTGAAAGAACGAAAAGGGTCAAAGTTGGTCTGGGTCTGGTCCGACCCGGTCGGCCTGACCCATCCCGACCCGGCCTGGGCCGACCCGACCCAGTTCGGGTCGACCTGGACTGACCTGGGTCTGACCCGGCCTGGTGGGTTTGGCCCAGCCTACCGGTGCAACACGGCCCACCGGTGCGACCCGGCCCGCGGGTCGTCCCGCACTGGGCGGCCCGCTGGCCCGCACTGGGCGGCTCGCTCGACTGGCTGGACAACCAGCCTCCTCCGAGTGGTGCGGTCGCACGTCATGCCATCACCAGTGGCCAGCAATGATCCAACTGCCCTCCACCGCCACCGCGGCATTACGCCGCGGCCCCTATACACTGAGCGGCGCAGACGCGTGTCGCCGCCTCCCCATCACACAGTCGGCCGCGTGCCAGCCGCCGCCTCCACTCCACCGCGGCTGACAGGTCGTGGCTCTTCTCTGGTGGTGTGGTTACACCACCGCCATCGTCACGGCCAGCCGAAGTTCCAACCTCTGCTCCCGAGTCCCACCAGTGCCAGTCGTCGTCTACCTCCATCGCAAAGAACACAACAAAAACCACAAAGGTTGCAGAGTGTTCAGGCCATGTTTGTTTGCCCTGCACCCTCCGCGTTAGTGTGGTACCAATCGACTCATGGGGGGAGATTCAATCAGAAAATAAAATTAACAAAGATTATTCAAAACACACTCCTACCTTGAAGGTTCCATTGGAGATCATCCATGGTTGAAGACGGATTGGAATTTTTCAATCCCGAAGCAAGCCTCCTCCAACAACCCCGCTTGTTTGATGATCCTCCATTCTTCAGTTCCTCCTTGGTGAGAACTGATCTTCCTCAAGAGGCTCCGCCAAGAATAGCCTTTGCCAACAATTCCCCCAAAACCCAAGGGTTTACTCTTCTTCATTTAATTAAGAGGTTCATTAATTTGTGGAATTAATGTGCCTCATTAATCCTACGAAGGGTGGTTACACATTTGGTGTAACCTAACATTTAATGTCCATCATTAAATTCCTGACCTCCCTTGGGTGGTCCATGCCACTAGAATTCAGAAATCATGGTGGGATATTTTCAAATAAAAATAATTTATTTTATTTAAATCTCCCACGAAAAACCACAAAACCAACTTCCACTCCTGACTCAACTGCGGTCGAGGTGAAGACTCCCTTAAGATAAAATCGGCATTGCGAGTTCAACAGTGTCCTCATATTTCAATTCCGAGCACCGGTTCAAAGGTTACAAAAACCCGATCACATGTTTACTGAAAGTACCTGAAAAAAAGTTCAAAAATTCATTTCGGGTACTCCGGGCCTCAGAATCATGCACCGTCAAATTTCAAGGACTCATAAAATTCCCATATAATTAAAAAAATACATGGAATTTCCTGGTCTTTACATTCTCCTTGTATTACATATGTAGTTTGTGGCCTGGCTTGCTAACCTTGTAAAATTTTCTTCATAATTCTCAATGTTTTAATCCTCTTTTTGTTTCAAACCCAAGAATTTCCTCTCCATATATGCTTGTTGTTCTAAAAGAAAATATTTTTCTAAGAATATTTCATTAAAGTCCCTCAATTACATTTCTTCTATTTCCTCCTCCTCCTTTTTGTTTTGAATTAACAACCACCACAGATCTACATATCCTAATAGATGATAAACCACCATAAAAACATTCTCCCTTTTGTTACATCCCAAAGAAAGAAATATCATCTATAAAGAAATCATCCACTGATCTGTTATAAATGGGTTCATAGTCCCATTATATGATAGAGACTATTTTCACATAAAGTGGTCTAACATTTCTCCTCCATATTTTGGATCAAAATTCTCAATAAGGTTAAGGTTATTGTTTATAACCTGAGTCATCTTTCCCAGTATAGTTGTAACCTACTCAGCACTAGTCGCATCTCCAGTACCAGCATAATTATCTTGCATAAGATGAAAATTCCTACATGGGATATGTGTTTTCATAAGGTTTCCATTCCTTCTACTAGGCTCCATTTCTAAATAATGGAATACACTAAATTAGGTTATGAATCAAAATATATAATGTCAAACTATAAAAACACTTAACGTAAATTCAAATTTTATGCATGTCTAATCTCATAATCATAAGCATGGTTACTTTGGGAAAATATTTACATTTAAATCATTTATAATGGTTTATAATGAAAATGTGAAATATCTAAGCATATCTACAATAGTTTCAAACTAGGTGCGTAGTAAGGCTCATTTTCATGTACCATATTACCCCAAGTCAAGACTGGAACACCTTGTCGAAGTTATTACTCCTAGGTAAATTTGTGCCAGAACCATATCCACTTATAGTATCTAGATAGAGATGTATTTTCTATAAATATACACATAATCTATACCTTATAAAAAAACTAGGATATTATTTTATACTTATCCTCAAATTATATCTTGGGGTTTTGTTCCCTAATACACTTTTTATTAATCTAGTTTCCAATTTTTCTACTAAACTTCCTATGATGCTAATAGTAAAGCCCTGACCTCAGTTTCCTAGATCCAATGCCTTATATTAATACTTTGGCATGATTATAAGAAAGTCATGTCCCTAAGGAATGAATAGTTTAGTAGTTTTGGAGAAAAAGATACAAACATAAGTTCAACATTAAAACTTCAAATTAAATACATAATAGAAATTCCATTGGAAATATCTATGACTCATAGTTTATCCCTGAAATTCATTCATAATATTCATCTTCACAACCTGGGAAAAATAAAACATAAGAAAGTGGTGAGCTCGGATTCTCAGTAAGGGTAAGTAATATAGTGGAAGTTATCGTAAAAATAAACCCTAGGCATGGTGAACAACTAAAAACATATGCATTTAAAAATATACTTGAGCATAATATGATAGGAATGAAAGATGATTAAATAAGTCCATATAAATGATCATAATAGAATGAAACATAACCGTTGATATTATACTAGTTGAATAATCACATGGTTTATCAATTAGTAATACCATAATAAGGGAATGCATAATTTTAGACATCTAAAACATATTATCAAGGCCTTAACCAAGACATTTGAAAAGCACATGAGTCGTAGCCCAGTTGGTGAGGACTCCTTATGTGCATCCAGGAGACCCAAGATCAAATCCAGGTGGAGTATAATTTCCAGGGGGTACTATAGTAGTACTGTAGCAGGTACTGTAGCAGGTACTGTACTGTAGTAGGAACTATGAAGCACTGTAGCAGGTACTGTATTGGGAACTGTAGCAGGAACTGTTTGGAACTGTAGAAATTGGGAATATTCCACTGTTTGGGCCTTTAGGCCATAGATTTGGTCCCTGAGTCCTTTAAGGCCTTCAGGCCACCTCATGACCTTCAGGCCACCTTAAGTACAGATGCAAACCAGACTACCTACAAGGAACAAACTTCAGAAGGAGGAGGAGCAAGGAGATTTCACCATAGCAAAAGCTAAATAGATTTCAATAATGAGAGGGTATGCCACCTACCATTGGGAAAATCATGTGCATGCACAAGAAATCCTAGCTGAATAGCCATGCGAAGGTGGAGAGCTGATTTCATGATGAATATGCTGAGGAGGAGTAGTTCCAAGTAGTTAGTCTGGGATGTATGTAATGTTTGAAGCATACGGGCAATGAATTCATCTAAGGCATATAGTACATGTAATATTTACACCTACAGGACTTTTAAGGGTTCCACATCACCCCTTTAAATGTTTATTATCAAAATCAATAAAAAAAATGAAGGCCTTCGGTCCATTGGAGGTAAGACATCTGAAAATACTATGGTAAGGCCTCAGCCAAAACCCAATTCTATTTTGTCTCATGAGATCTACTAATGAATAGAGGGGCTATAGAGGGATCCAACCATAAATTTCTAACTCCATTTAATTCCTCATATTGAAGGGGATAAACATAAACAACATGAACATATGAAATAAATTTCCCTAATCTGTACATATAAACACTAACCATTCTGAGTAGTATAATGAATGGCATCAAGATAACACATCCACTATAAAAATGATCATAAACCATTTAATAAAATATTTTATATTATAAAAATAATATATTAACCTCAATAATAAATTAAATTCAACATATGTTTTGAAAAATAAAAAAAATACTTTAATAAAATCATCGATGAATTTTTTAAAGAAATACACTTTTACTTTGAAAAGAAGAGTTATTTTGGAAAACTAGTTATATAAAACTAGAAATGAAATAAGTTATTTTTTACATGATAAAATGACTAGTTTTAAGAAAATGATTGTGGAATAAAACATATTATAGAGTGAACTTGAAAATAGGTAATAATTTGAGAAGTTCCCTTGAATCGAGCTTGTTTATCGAGAAGAATTGATAAAGATCTTTATAAAACATTTAAATCCCAATAAAATAAAAGTGGATTATCATTGTTAAATATATATATATATATAATTAAAACATAATTTATAATAAGTAAATAAGAATAATTAAGAATTTAATTGGTATTAAGAGAGACAAATAGTAACCTGAAAGAAAGTGAAGGTTTGGGTAGAAAACCCTTACCTTTTGTCTGAACGTGTTCTGTACTTGACCTTAACATCCTGGATAAAAAAATTAAATCAATAAATTAATTAATTAATAACCTAATATATATTTATTTTATTTATTAAAATTTTTTATGTTCATGTATGGCTTTTTTGATGAGTTATAATATACAATTTTGTCGCTTGAGAGTGTTCGATTCCTTGGTTTTCTTGATCGGTATACTTGTATATGAGTGTGGAAGTTCATGTGGAATTGGTATAATTCTTAATAATTGAATTTTTATGATACTAATGAACATTTATAAGATTAAATGGTGATATAATTAATTTTTTATATGATATTAGTATGATTTATTAGATAAACATTAGTGATAATCATTTAGATTATTTTGGCGATGTTTCGATTATTATGAACTAGTTTTGTCTTATGAATTATTATTATGTATATATACTAGTTTTAGAAAATTAAATAATACATAATACATATTTTATAATCTTTTTCAATAATAAAAATGGTTTCTTGACCATACTTGAAGGATAAATTAAAGAAAGAAGGTTTGTCGCCCATGAGGGTTGTAAATCGGCACCTTCTAGATGATGATTTCTTTTTTAAAAATAAAAGAGAGAGAGATAGTAGTTTGAGGAAGGATATTACATTAACATGATATCATTCCAGTATAAGATGATACTTTAGTTATCATGCTCATTTGGAAAAATTAGGTGAGTAGATGATAAGAAAATAAAATAAATTGAAAATGAAATTAAAAGAAAAGGGAAGAGGGTTTACCTCTTGAAATATCCTCCTTGAGAACCTCCTTAAGGGATGGGGTTTTACTCTTTTGGAAAAAACAAGATCTCATAGACATGGGGAGAGACTAGGGAAGATTATTTTTCCATAACTTAAATAATATTCAAATATTAGAGGAGTGAGGAGAAGAGGGAGTGAGGGGTGGTTTTATAGTCAAGGAGAGGGGTGATTTTTTGAATATCTAATTCATTATTTTATTATTTTGCTTGAGACAAGAAATAGTTCTGATTATTGTGACCAAAAACATTAATAAGTTCATGTGAGTTCGAACCAATTGTTCTTACATCAACCATACATCACCTATAACTCAATAAATCATGTATTTAGCATTTATAGTTAATTGTCGTATTTTACTATTCACTAAAAATTCAAGTATTTTAGAAAAAATCCAAAAAATCACCATAACCATTTTTTGATGTGTATAATTCCAAAATAAACTCCCTTTTAATAAAATAATTTTCTAAATATATGAAATTAAATTTTTAAATAAAATAAGTATTTACTTGAAAAATACATATTTTAAATTTAAAACTGATTTATAATACTTTAAAAAATTAATTAAGGTCTCATAAAATTATCCTAAAATCATAGGAAAAAAATATTTATTTAGGAATACATTTTATGAAAATGAATTTTATTTTAGATCAATTTATTAATTTTAAATTGTAATTAAATATTTGTTACTCACAAAAATACCAACACTTAATTATTAATTTTTAAAATATTCACTCTCATTTATAAGGTTCCTAAAGTTTATTTATAATTAAATGGGTGAGGTTACTATTCATAAGGGTCATATTACTTTTCATAAGGGTCAAGTTATTATTCACCAAAAATGTAAGTTGATCCTATTAGACTCTAAATATCTTACTGATCACAACCGTGTATGTCCGTTTTTTTTAATTCAAAACACAAAAGCGGAAAAATTATGTCTAACAGCTAGGTTATAACTAACTTCTAAAAATAAAAAAGTGTTTGTTTCTCAGAGACTTAGTGTTTTATTCATTATGTATTAAATTTATTTGTAAAACCTTGGGGTGTTACAACCAATCTATATGTTTGATACATCTTTCTTTGACTATCTGAAATAAACTTTGTTACATCATGGCCATGGAATTTAATGAAACCATTCTATTCCAATAAAAGGGTTGAGATATAAACTTCCATAAAGATGGAAGGTACAAATCCTTCATTGACTTGTTCATTAATTACATGTCAATTTTGATTCACCCAATGTACCCTACTTCCCGTCAACATATTGCATGATGGTTTTGGTGAGTAAATATAAGTGTGTGATTCATGACATGCATCAATGATAATCTCAAAGTCTAAGAACCATTACACATGTTCAGATATAGGAATATCAAATGACACTGAAACATACAGAATTCCTATAGGAGGTTTTATTCTCGTAATCTCTCATCTTGGAGATCACCAAGTGAGAACTTCATGAGAAAAAGCATCATCTGATTACTAGCACTTGCACCTAATGGACTACATACTATGTTCCCTATCATGGTATTTTATCCAAACATATAACTATATTTAGGAGTATCGTCATCCAACTTCAAGGTTCTCATCATAGTGCGAAACTTCTATGACCTTATCAGTGTGATAAATACCCTAGGACATTATCACATTAATGTTATGAAAAATAAAATTTAATATGTGATAATAGATTTATATTAATATTTATTTATTTGAATATACAAGAAATCTAAAGTACAAAGTAGTTGGTTCTAGGTCACCAATTGCAACAGAACTAGGGTTGGGAACATAGGAGGGTTAAAAACTTTGATGAATAAGTTGAGAAACACTATAAACAAGATAACATGGTTTAGGATGGACCATTTCATAGTCCTAAGAATTTATTGCCTAATTTGACTCTCAATTCTCCCCAGTAATTCCAGTTCTTGTGTAGATTCAAATTCAAAAAAGAATGAAATAAAATATTCAGTGATAGATTCAATGATCAAGTCATCAATAGGATAAATATTTTCCTTCCAAATCTCAGCATCAAACACCACCTCATCAACATCAATCATCTTACAAGTCACCATAATGGAGACAATTTGAAAGCATGAAATTTCTTTTGATCCTCGCTGGCCTATAGGGTCACTTTAGCCTTTGATGACTCTATAATAGCCCCAGTTGTGGATAAAAAAGTTATTCTTAGAATTATTTGAAATTTATTATCACTCACTATTTTAGAAATGATAAAATCATTGAGGAGTAGTATCTTTCATACATAAATTAAAAAAATATCTACACTTTCATAAGGATATGCAAGTGATCTATCAACTAATTTTAGTGACACTGAAGTTGGTTTCATCACCCTAAGACCCAAATTTTTTAATAATTAATAGGGTATAAGGTTGATGATAGAATCTAAATCACACAAGCACCTAATATCATCACTTAATATAATCCTATAAGAAATTACAAATGATCCAAGGTCTTTTAAAATTGGAGAAATGTTTTTTTGAATAATGTTACTATAATCCATATTCAAATTAATTGTTGAACTCTCACCCCAATCCCTCTTATTATCTAAGAATATTTTGATAAATTTAAACCAAGATGCAACTTTATTAAAAGCCTCTATAAAGGTAATATTAATGTTGAAACTTATAAACATTTCTAGAAATTTCAAGTAATAAGGTTCATTTTTTTTGAATCCTTTGAGGAAATGGAATGGGAGAGGCATGATTCTTCAAAATAGGTTGTTCATCCTACTTATCCTCAAACCTCACATTATTCTATACTTATTTAATGATTTCCCACTTCATTTTATTTTTTTATTGAGATTTTTCAATTGATGATTCAACAGTTTACTCATTCTGGACATTACTATCCAAATTTCTAGATTTGGAGTTCTCTAAGTTTTAATTTTCAGGATCATCTAAAACTTCAAGTTTAACTTCTATAGTCTATTTACTAACTTTTTCTTGAGTTTTTAGATATGTTATTTTAATTTTTTACATGAAATTATCCTTTTTATTCGTCAATATAGTGTTTGGTAGCTTCCATTTATCTCTTCCTCTTAAGTACCAAGCCATTTGACACATTTGAATAAGCAAGTAATCCATTTTTATTCTAAGGATGGTTTTTTTAAATACATTTCAACCCTATATCTAACCTCTTGAGAATCAAAATAAAATTTAAACTTAACATCTTATTACTCCTATTTATTAAACACTTGACTTAACATTCCCTCTTGATTATTTTGTGTATTATAAGTCTCAACATAATATTGATTTTGAAACTGTGTCTTAGGTTATGAAGGGAATATAGGGGTAGCAGGTTGTTTCATAACATCTTATCCATTCCATGATATATTTGGGTGGTTTTTATATCTATAATTATATTGATTCTATAATGGATCATTTATACCCTAATTTATGGCCTTATGATCCACAAATTGGGAAATTTCATCAAGTTGTACGGGTAAATCAAAATTAAAAAAACAAGTCCTTCAGTACCCAAACATCCCACAGTGATTACATTACTTCCTAAGAGAGTTATTAATAACTTTAATATCCTGAGGGTGAGTTTCATCCCTATGGATGGTTCTTTTTCTAGTGCACTTATTTTTTGACTTTTGAGAACTTTTTTCAAAGTATCGTTTGAATTATTAAGCTATAATGTTTGAGAAATCACCACCACAAGATTAATCCATAATATTTTTATTGTAATGATTGAGGCCATTATAGAATATATTTATCAAGAGTTGAGGAGAAAGTTGGTTATTGGGATATTATCTAATAAATGATAAAAACCTATCCCAAGTCACATGGAAATTCCATCCTCATCTTGAACAAAACTAATGATTTTATCTCTCAGTTCGATGATAGTATTTATAGGATAAAAATTAGTACCAAAGGAATTGAAGAGTTAGTCCCATGTGTTAAATATTTCCTCATCTAAATTCTGGAACTATCTCTTAGCCCTATTATTTAAGAAAAATGAGAAGACTGTAAAAAGAATATTATCCTTATTAATCCCATAAAAATGTAACTGATGAACTAAACTATAAAAATATTTAGTGATCTCAAGTGAATCTTCATTAGGATGACCACTAAATGAGGTTAACATGGAGAGATGTGATTGTATGATTCCATAGTTACTAGACTTAGGATACAATTGTAGACATGAAGGATTATTTTAAATAGAAAGAAATTGAAAATCCCTAAGTTTAGTCTCTCCACATTCTCATTCCTATATTGAGGTGTAATTAGATTTTGATTTTCAATTTCAGCACTCTGAATTTCCTAATTTCCCATTTTAGTTTAGTTATTTTTAGTAAGGTAAAAAAATGTATTTTTATCTCAAGAATTAATGTTTTAAGTTTATATTTATAATTTTCCCTAGTCTACATATGATTTCAGGTTTAAACAGTTCAAAAGAAACACACATGAATGAAGTTTAAGTATATTTTTAGCATAATAAATTGTAAACTATTTTTATTTTATTTTATTTTTCTTGATGTTTTTTTGTTTTTTTATTTATTTTGACACACATACCTTCTCCAGAAATGGAACCAAAATTTTGAAATTTATGTCATTGAACATGTGAAATTTTATTTATTTATAAACTTATTACTACTTAGACAATGGTAAATTTGGTCAAACCCAAGGGAAGGAAAGTAAAAGTATTTGCAGTCTAATCAAACAAAATAAACAAAAACAACATAATAAAAAAGAAGAATTGAATGATGGAAAGGTGAAAATGTAGGTGATGCGGTGAAAAGGTATGTAGAAGAAAAGAAAAGGAAAAAACAATATAGAGGAGAAGTTTGAACAATTGATGAAATTTGTGTCATTGGACTACATGGAATTATTTAAATATTTTTTCAGTTTCCACTCAATCTATTCATAATTTTAATAGTACATAAATGCCAAAGTGACAATCCACTGAGCTCTCACTCAATATACAACATATTTTAATGATCTATACCTAGCTTTAATCTCTCGATTAAATCTATAGAATAAATTTATTCATTAATGGAGAAGGGAATATTAACCTTTTAAAATTTTCAATACTTTAGTTAACATTCAAGAGTAAAACATGCCACCATCATCACATGTTGGTACTTATAATAGTTTAAAGTTGATGATCATTATGAATGAGAACATTGAACTACATTTTCACTAAAATAATTTCTCTAAATGGAGTAGAATAGATTTAAATGTTACAGTTAATTAAAATCCAAAACCCTAACTTTATTTAGTTAATCATATTTAAAATGAGAAAAACTTGATTATTAAATGGGAACACCTTCAAAATATAGTACAAAGATAGAGAAAGATAAAGATAAAAGAAGCTTCTCTATTAAAGAAACCTTGATCCACCCACTTTGGATCCTCTGAATTCTGCTTCAAGAGATCCAAGTTCCAATCTCATATTTATGTTCTATCTCAAAATTATTTTATCCTGCCATCAAATAATTCTTTGTTTGATATTGTCTAAAGAGAATTCTACATCGACCATGATTTTTATAATTCACATGTCAGTCATTACTAATACACTTTTAAGTATTGTACCTTATATCACTACCTAGGTGACTTTAACAATAACTCACAACAAACTTCTTCCACATGCCTTAATTTATTTAATTCCTATAACTATCCTCATAATGTAATTTATCACCAGTTCAATTATTACATGTCTGGATGGAACCAACCCTTTATTTTAGAAATTATTATTATTTTTATTTATTTTTATTTTTTGATACCACTAAATTCCAAACTCATCTAGACTATCATCATAAACCTACTCAGAGAACACCACACATCCAACTCATCATTGACCAAAATAATCAATGAATTCTGCATGTTCAATATCAAGCTTGAAAATTCCCTAATGCCACTCAATCTGTCTTCATTCCTGAATGAAATATTTTAATCTTAATTTAATGGTTGATATTAGAGGCCATGCATGATTTATACCTCAATAGAACCTCTCACAACACTCAAATTTTTCACACAGAAGCACAACAAAAACTACAATCCTCTCATCGACATTATCTGGAACAAATGGTGTGCTCTTGAACATATCCTTGTAATTGGAGCGATTAGGGACATGATACCTTGTCTTCCTCTCCATTCAAACATTAGAATAAAATCAAGAAAACTAATGATTGAAATAACTTAAACCCAACTATGTGGTTATCCCATTTTTTAGCTGAATTATCAGGCTGATTTAGGATTCCATTGTAACACATAGGATTCTTGAATATATGGCCATTTCTTCAATCAAAACTACTTTAATCACAAATGAACTACCTCAAACAGTCTATATAAGGAGTAATGAGGTGTTCCTCTTCAAATTAGTATCAATTAGATCAGGTTTTATCTCAACTTGATAAATACATGGTCAATTTTATCTTCCCTTCACCCACAAAATATCTCCAAAAAACTCAACACATCATCATTATATGCTAAGAGGCAAAGTTTCGGCCTTAGTAACCTTGTTTCTGTCTTGTGATATCTGTTCCTTTAATATTTGGTATTGAATAAACCCATCTCAATATCTATTTCAATATCATATTTTATTAACACTTCATAATAGCTTAGGTCTCTTTCAATTATCTCCTACAAGTGCAACTGGTTCCATGGAAGAAACTCATACATAGAAATTTGGCTATGTGGGTAAAGAGTACCCAATAAGATACATGAATAGGTATGAAATTTTGATATGTGACTGATTCATTGAAAATTAGATATTCAGAAGATCTTTTATTTTGTCTATGTGATTGGGTATAAATTTGGATTGGAATTTAGATATATTGGCTACACTAAATTTTTCTATACAAAACTATTTTTATGGAATAAATTTTGAAAACATATGGTTTGGTAAATTTGGGTACGTGGATGGATATAAAATCAACTATATGATAGGTCATGGAAAAATATTGACTTCAAATTTTCATACATGAATTTCCCATCTGTGGTAGCTTTAAATTTTGAATACATAGATAAAATACAATTTTCAACACTTAAACATCTTCTATAATTTATCCTATATATATAATTCAATACAAATGCAAATCATCAATTCAATTAAAATAATTAAAATCACTTATAGACTGATATAGTGAAATTCCCAGTTTAGTAACTTTAAAATTGAATTCTAACAGTGAAATATTAAAAATGAAAACATGGAATTTTAATGAAATTAATTTCCATGACCAAAAAATCAGAAAAAAAACAATTATAAAAACTATTTCAAGGAATATTTCAACCAAATTTACCTAAAAATCATCCAAAAAATAAGTTATAAAAATAAAATGTAAATTTAAATAGGAACATTTTATCATTAAAACTCAAAAATTTATCATTTTTATAATAATAATGAGTGGATCACATTTTTGACAAGAAAAAAATGTTCTCTTATAATTCTCCATTTTAAGCTCATTTAACTTCAAAAACCTAGTAAAATCAATGAAAATATATTTTTAAAATATATCAAAAGGATCCACATCACTAACCATGATGAATAATCATATATGAATTGAAATGCCTCACTAAAAAATAAATTCGTGTGAAAAAAAATATCACCAAACAAGTAGAGACCAAAAGTATAGGGAATTTGGAGCATGAAGAAAAATGATCTATATTTGAGAAGGAATTTTTCAAGGAAACCTAATAGAAATAATAATAATTAAAAGGGATTTGGAAAATGTACCATGCATTGGAAGAAAAATAGAAGGTATGCACTGATGTCAGAAATACTCAAAATGAAATCCAATCCAATAAGGTAAAGGGGATTGAAAATGAAATGCATAAAAAACATAAAGATATTTTCGAGAAGATAAAAAGGTAATTTGAATATTTATTGAAGAAATTATAGGATGATACAAATATCCTCAATATGAAGTGTCTGGAATTAGAGGTTAAAATTGAAAATTTGGAAGGGAAACAAGGTGAGTACTCACAATCAACTGAGAAATAATCTGTTGGAATGAACACTTTATAAGAGTTTATTTATACTAAAAGGAATTTATTATATGGAAATAATATATTAATATAATATAATTAATAATATATTATATGATCAAAACAAAAGTTATCATTTTTTCTCAAAAATATTCTTTGTGTTTATGTTTCTTATATAAACAGTGCAAGTATTAAATAAAAATATGAAAAAATGTGGGTTGAGAAGAAATGTGAGAAACCCAACACTAAATATGTGGTAGATGTGATTGTGTTTAAGAAAAATTTTCTCTAATAGAATCGCAACTAGATTTTAAAATTCATCAAAAATAACAAGGAACTAAAATTATCTAGACTATTATTGAATGGGAGAGAACAAGGTTTGTTGGCTACTTGTGGTGTTGTAAAATATTTGAACACAAAGATCTTGAATTTTGGATAATTTTTCAACTTCTATAAATAAATAAATTCTATATCAATGGATTTAAAAGCATAGTTGAAGCAATGTATACAAAAGAATTATCAAAATCTAGTTACCTCAAATAGGTTTGGAAGCTTATGAAAATTCTATGGAAAATGAAACGAGAGTGGTCATTGTAAAGTTGCATGATTTTCCAAATCAACAGAGCATGAGACAAAATAAATTAATAAGATAATATCACAACATATAAGGATAAAGAAAAGAATAATTAAAGGTGATAATTCTTTGGGGTTTGATAAAAATAAAAATCCTGAAAAATGTTTTCCAAAGAAGATTAAGAAGGATGCCATAACAAGAAGTATAATTGTAAGAACCCGGATCTTCGTTTCAGGTATGCCTTTCCTTTTTCTGGATTTTTTATGAAAAATGTAGTTTTTGGAAAATTTCGAAGTACACGTCATGTACTTTCTGAGTACACGCCGTGTACTCTTCTCCGGCGTGAAGTTGTGTGCTGGCCATGCCCGGGCCACATACACGATGTGTAGTGGTGACGTGGAGGCCGATTTTGGCAGAGTATGTAAAAACCTAGTACACGTAGTGTACTCTAAAAGTACACGCCATGTACTTTTCTTTTTTTCACTAAATGCACCAGGGTCACGCCTGGCGGACAACACACACCCCTTCTCCAGGTTCTTCATCCGAGAGTGACCCGTATGGCCGAATCTTCCCTAAGCCCCTGCCTCTCCGTCTGTTCTCCGATTCGAGCTCTGTCGATTGCGTTGGAAGAGAAACGGTGAGTTATTCCTTCTTCTTGATCCTTGTTTTCCAATTCTTCCTCCTCCTCAAGTTATCTAAGGTTGAATGTTTTGTGCGTTTTATCAGATCTACGACGTTCTAGGGAGAATCAGTCGTTGTGGTTCAAGTATATTGATCTCATAGGATCAAGGTGGGTGGTTTGTGCCTTTCTATAGAAAGTCAATGAGTATTTTGTGAAAATTCCACCAATACCCTTGAACGGGGTATTGTGTGTTCCTTTTTTGCCCTTGTTGTATTGCCTTCTTTGCTTTATTGCTTGAGTAGATGTATTTGCCTGTGAATATGGTAGTTTTTACTGTAATCTGTATGTTTTCCAAGCTCTTTTTTCTTGTTTGTCGTTTTTCTAGTAGCCATGCCTAGTTGTAGAATAATGGAACTATTGCTTTGTTATGCTATTGGGCCTTAGAATGATATCCAATTAGTTCTTGAGGTTTACTTGGATGATATACGTGTGCTGAGCATGTTAGTTTCACACAGGACTGTGAGAACCTAGTGTAGTAGACCACAGGGAGAATAGACGTAAGGGCTTCTCCAGAGTGTCTTTTAATACGATGCAAAACCGTAGGGGGAATTGACGATGAGTGCTTCCTCAGAGAGTATGCAGTTCCTCGATGTGGGCCACAGGGGGAATGAGATGTTGAGTGCTTCCTCAGAGAGCCTTTAGCACGATACGAGACTATAGAGGGAATTGATGGTGAGTGCTTCCTTAGAGAGTCTATTCTTAGCTGAACCAGAGGGGTGAGACTGTGTGTGCCTCCTAGAGGGTTGCTAGTACTTGTAGGTTGAACCATAAGTGTTAGGTTGTGAGAGCTACCCAGAGGGTTACCTGTTTTCTACTTGTTGTTAGTTGTTTACTTGTGTACTTATATGCTAGTATTGTGGATTTTAGCTGCTGTGTGCTTTTCTGGTTACTGCTTTTCGCACTTTTACTTTCCTTATATTCATTGACTGTTAGGCACAGATCTTTGGGTGATTGCCTAATGGGACTGTATCTCACACCCTGTTTGGGCCATTCTGTTGGGCCCAAGCAGACTATGTTGTTGCAGGTATAGATAAGGGAAAGCGCCCTTCTACTTCAGGTTCTTGATTGCATTGGAGTTGGAGAGCATGGGACCGAGCCATGGCTTGCGATGATGAGGAGTTTACCTTGTTTCTTTTGCACTTTGTTTTTCAGTTGTACTTCAGCACGTTGGTTTGTTTACTGCTTTCCATAGATATATGTACCATGTTGCATCATTATTATTTTATACATTTCTTCTGCTGTTCAGTTCAGTTGTTGTATGCTATTTATTGTTTCTGTTATTGTGGCTGGTTGTTCTTACACTGCATACTTTACCGAATGAGGGCATAGTTTAACCACCGACTCACCAAGGCCCTCACTGCTAGTCGGAAGCCTCTGGTGTTTGGGTAAATGCTCTTGAGGTCATGTGGAGAACTGGGTACGGGGCACCAGTGGAGGGGCTCCAGATTCGGGTCGTTACAAAGTGGTATCAGAGGAGGTTCTTTTCTCTTGCTTTACTATTTGGAGACTTTAGCCAGGGATAGGACATATTCGGTACTTGGTATTAAGCTGTTCCTGGGAGTATCTAACCCATGTACAAGGAAAATCCATACTAACTCATTAATTACAGTTTGCTGGTTTTGAGATTTTACGGTTGATATGATTTCACCTAGAGTGATTCACATGCTTTGTGTTGTTATTTTCTTGACGATTGTGGTTTTATTTCTGTCGAAACCCGATGAGATGAGGGTATGTCATCTCATGCATCATATAGGAACTTGTAGAAATCACATGCCATGCATTCTTGCCATGCCATCTAGGGTGAATTAGCGATTTCATGTTGTTGTGATAGACTTTGTGTATATTATGCATGCTGTTGTGATAGATGCTTGATAGAATCTATGCTTCCTTGTTAGAGGATTGTTTGTTTCCTAATTTGCTTAAATGAATGCCAAATTTTTATTCTTGAGGTGTTATGGGACCTCTTGAATTGGAAATTGGTGGATCATGATCCTATTTTCTCTTGTCTATGACTATAGGAGATGCCAAGATTTGATTTGCGGGGATTATGGGCCCTCACGGATCGAAATTTGGCACCTCTTTGCCTTGTTTTCAGTGTTTATGGGCTTCTGTGTAGTTTCCGAGCTACTACCCAGAAAAAACTAGAATACACGGCGTGTACTTTTCAGATACACACCGTGTAGTTTTCAGACCGTGTCACTGACTGTGTGAGCAGAAACATGGTATCGTGAGAATATCTCTAGGAACAAGCCGTGTACGGTAGGTACACACCGTGTAGTTCAGAGCCGTGTACCCAGTCGTGTCACTAACAACACGGGTCGGGGAAGCTCTAGTAGAACACGCCGTGTTGTAAAGGAACACGTCGTGTAGTCCCGTCAAGGTACCCGGCCGTGTCACGAACAACACGGGTCGGCGTCACCTTCTCTTAGACACGCCGTGTTGTTTTCAGAACACGTCGTGTAGTCTTGATCAGGTACCCGGCCGTGTTGCGAACAACACAGGATGGTTTCACCTTCACCTATACACACCGTGTTTGTTTGGAACACGTTGTGTAAGGTTCATCCATGTAGACGGTCGTGTATTTAACAACACGGGCTGCCGAAGCCTTGTCTAATACACGCTGTGTTTGTTCAGAACACGTCGTGTAGTCTTGGGTTAAGTCGGACCGTGTGGGTTATCCGTGTAAGGAGACTCGGGTAGGGGAATAGTTTTCAAGTACACGTCGTGTGTTGGGTCAACACACCGTGTAGTTTGAGGTGTTACACGACCTGTAGGTCAGGGGTACACTCCCATGTCAGTGTCTTAAGAAGACATGCAGTGTAGTTTTTATACATGCCGTGTAGTCATGTTTTGTAGACTTGTGTGTTTTATTTCCCCTGTTTCTGTTTCGTACTCTTGTGTTCTCTGTCCTTGCTTTTCTGATCTAAGGTGTACTTTTGATCTTTCAGATCTATTCCTCCAAGACGTTCTCCGGTTGTACGTCTGTCGTCAGGCAGTGATCAGACGCCAGTTATGGTTGATCAGGGACTTCCTGTCGATCCTCCAGTCGGGCCAGCCTTGGTACCGGCTATCATACCAGTTTCAGGCACTGATGCACAGTTCAGGGAAGGTTTTCTGAGGATGATCTAGACCCTTCAGGGAGCACCTCCTCCTACCACAACTATGGAAGACTTGACATGGGTTTTCCAGCAGCAGCATCCTCCTACTTTCTCAGGGGAAGGAGGACCTCAGGCTGCAGAGTCATGGATGGAAGCCATGCTGACTATCTTCGAGCATCTGGAGACACCTCCAGAGAGGCGGGTTAAGCTCGCCACCTACATGCTCCGAGACTCTTCCAAGAGGTGGTGGTACATGATCTCATAGGCGGGTCACTAGCAGGTCATGGCTTGGTAGGAGTTTCAGTGCATCTTTTATGAATACTTCTACCCGGAGACCCTGAGGGCTGACCGAGCCCGGGAGTTCATGAGCTTAGAGAAGGGTATTCTTTCTATCATGGATTATTCCTCTCGTTTCACTGAGCTACAGCATTTCACACCCCTTCGAGATGGGAGTGGGGTGTTCTTGGCAAGGAAGTTCGAGGATGGTCTCAGGCGGGAGATCCTCTCGCAGGTGAATATCTTCCAGTTGACTTTCATCACTTCCATCCTCAACCAAGCACTGATTGCGGAGCGCAATATGAGAGACTCCGGAGCTGCGAGCCAGGAGGTTCTACTTCCAGATCTAGTTTTCCTCCAGATGACAGCAAGAAGCATCGTAGGGAGTCGATGCGTGATGATCTGAGGAAGTGGGATGCATCGTCAAGCATCCAGGTAGTATGCTACCAGTGTGGTCGGTCAGGGCACACGAGGCCGCAATGCTAGAGAGACCCCATGGAGTGCCGATCTTGCGGAAAGATGGGTCACCTTCAGCTTTTCTACCAGGTTTTCTCACCAGCAGCTGGTGACCGGGGTTCTTCCATGACTCATCATTCAGGAGCAGCACCACCAGTTTTTCACCAGTCAGGGAACTGGATTTCTTTCGACCATTCAGGCTGAGGTTGAGGTCGAGGACGTGGTAGTCAGCCACCAATCCCTTATTACCAGCAAGGTGGATCAGCTCAGAGTGGTCAGCCAGGGGCACAGGGCCGCGGTGCAGGCCATTCTTTCACCGTGGAGCAGACCTATCAGGAGCAGGATCCCGGCCCTTCCACAGTTCGAGGTACGATCTTAGTAGCCTCATTTTTATATTCATCTCTTTTTGATACTGGTGCTACGCATAGTTTTATCTCTATTGCTATTGTGGAGAGCGTTGGGATCTATTTCTTTTCTTCTGCTGACTCGTTGACACTAGACACACCTTTGGGGACGAGGAAATCTAGTGTGCGCCAGTGTAGAGACTGCCCTCTCAAGGTTGCACGGTATCGTTTCTCATGGGATCTCTATGTCCTAGAGATTAAAGGCTATGATTTCATCCTCGGGGTGGACTGGTTGGTTCCCTTCTAGGCATTCATCGACTATTATCGCTGCAGAGTTAGTTTCGTTTCACCAGAGGGTGAACCCTTTCTTCATAGAGGCGAATGGGATGTCCGAGAAAGTCGAGCAGGACTCGAGCATCATGGGCTAGGAAGGGTGACTACCCAGATTTCTAGTCTTTATCTGGATGATCAAGGGACTTCGCAGCTAGACTTTCCTCCAGTGGTGGATCATTTTAGGGACATCTTTCCAGATGAATTTTTGGGTTTGCCTCCGGAGCGTGAGGTAGACTTTTCTATTGAGCTTGTTCCATGAGCGGCACTGGTGTCCATTCCTCCTTATAGGATGGCTACACTTGAGTTTCAGAAGCTCAATAAGTAGTTGGAGGAGTTGCATGCAAAGGTTTTCATCCAACCCAGTACATCTCCTTGGGGTTCACCTGTCCTATTCGTGAATAAGGCAGACGGTACCCTTCATCTTTGTGTGGATTATCGGAAGCTGAACCAGTTGACGGTCAAGAACCGATATCACTTACTGAGAATCTATGACCTCTTTGATCAGCTTCGAGGAGCCCGGGTGTTCTCAAAGATCGACTTGAGGTTTGGTTATCATCAGTTGCGCGTTAGACTATCAGATATACCTCTGACAACCTTCCAGAGCAGGTATGGTCTATACGAGTATACAGTCATGCCGTTCGGCCTCACGAACGCGCCTACAGTTTTCATGGCACTAATGAACCGAGTGTTCCATCCTTACTTGGATTCCTTCGTCGTGGTCTTTGTGGATGATATATTGGTGTACTCTCACACTTGACACGACCATGCCACACATCTTGAGATCGTTCTGAGTACACTGAGAGAGCATCGTCTCTATGCTAAACTCTTGAAGTGCCACTTTTGGATGGATCATATTCACTTCTTGGGTTACGTCATATTAGAGGCAGGAGTATCTGTGGACCCAGAGAAAGTGAGAACTATAGTTTCATGGGAGCATCCGAAGAATGTTTTTGAGGTATGGAGTTTCCTAGGGCTGGCTGGATACTACAGACGCTTCATTCAGGACTTTGCACACCTAGCAGCACCTTTGATAGGTCTGACCAAGAAGGGGGTGATTATCCAATAAAAACACATATGTTAATTACATTTTAATGTTATTAAATGTTAATTTTTGATCTTATGGGCCTGAGTTAGTGGATTTTGATTTTGAACATCCATTCTCATCATTTGTGCACTTCATGCCTAATGTACACCAATTTAAGCCCAATGAGTAGACTGATTATAAGGAATGTAATTATCCATATTTTAATTTGATATTTTGTGAAATGGATATTCAATTCAATTTAAACATTTTTCATTCAGGTATCAATGGATTATTCATAAAGGATGATGGAGATATTTGGCGATGAAAAGAAACAATTCTGGAGAAGGCACATTAGACACCAGCCCACTGATGAAAATTTGGGGCCCACAATACATGCACAATACATGCCCAATGAAGCCCAAATTTCATAGGATACTATAAGACATATAGGAGAACAAATAATTATTCAATATATAGTGCTAATTCTTCCTCCATTATGGTTATTTAAGCGGCCCAAGTTAGAGATAAAATTCTGGGCCAGATTCTGCGGCCCAGACAAACATCCCACTAATATGATAATATATCGGAATAAACAACTCCAAATGGGCCCAAATTTTACAGGAGGTTAGAATACATCCCAGGATACATTTTCTTCTTCTATGTCCCACTCTTATTATGCCATCTAGAAGGTCTTCCAAGCGCTTCTATTCGGTGAAGGAAAGCTAGCTGCCACCTCGGGTCAAGGGTGGAAAAATCAACTCTCCCTTAATTTCCACCCACCTATGGCCCACCACAATTAATTGAGGAGACTTGGAATGTTGGAGACTCAACCCAAGGGCTCAAAAATTACTATTTAAGGCTGTGGTGGTGAAGGATTTTTTCATCTTTGGTACTTGGTTTCATTGTAGTGTTATGCTGCCGCTTTGTGTTTGTAATCGCATTTATTTCTCATGTAAGTTGTTTAATTCACCTTAGTTTCTTAATAAAAGTTCTTCCTTTACTCTTATTCCATTCTTCTACTTATCAAGTTGATACCATTGGTTCAAGGTGTGAATTTATTCACACTATACTTTGTGATATTTATCACACAACAGAGGAGTGATCGATTTTTGTTGTTGTTTTTACTTCTTGAATTCCACCCTCGTAAGTCTACTTCCCGCTTCTGTTGAAGACATGTCATCAATGGAGGGATAACTATTTTATGGGTTGATCCAAGGGAGTAGAAAGGGTCTGAATTGGATAATATTTATCACTCCATTAATGGATAATCACTTCTTTTAAATGAGATTTTTATTTGATGATTTTAAAACCTCTTCATCCTTATTGAATTTAAGGTCACAGATTTCAAGTGCTTATACGAACCTCTACCTTGGAGTGCTCAAAACTTTGATACTTCAAGTGTATAGGTGATTAGTATTAGGGTGTGTAGGAATTAAACCAGTAAGTGATGATTTCGTTTGATCTTCTTAAATGAATCCATCTCAATTATAAGAAATTGAAATCATTAAAAAAAAGGAATTCATCCAATCCACCCCGAGCGATAACCTAGGATCAACTCATTACCTTAATTTGAATTAACTTAAATCTGTTAGTGATCCTTCAAAACCATATTAAATCAACCTAAGTTTACCACTTCATATCCAAAAACAATCCATACAATGCACGTGTCTGTAGGTACTTCTTAGGTCTCTGAGGATTCGACATCCCAAACTAGACTACAAGGATCGTCCTACCTTCTTCTTTTGGGTAAATTTGATCGTGAATCAAATTTTGGCGCCATTGATGGGGAACCAATTAAGTCATCTAAATACCCATTCTATTCTCCCCCATTTCTTTTTTTCTCATCCAAATTATCTTATCTTGTCCCTTTATCATTTTTTTCTTTTTTGGCGCATGTCTGCCTACACCCGCGATCAATCAAACCGCCTAGTTAGGGTGGATAGTCCTAGGGTTGGGGATTCAAGTACACCAAGGGAACTCTTTCCATTAGAACCTAACCTTCTTAACACCCTCGAGTCAAAAATTGATCCCATTTCAATGGAAGGTCTTCAAAGAAACCAACTCATAAGCCCGGGTGGGAACCAAAATGGAAACCCAAATGAGATAGCCCCAAACTTGGGGAATGCAATTGATCAAACCATGAATGACTACCTCACACCTTCCTGGACCAATTCCCCCTCATGCATTAGACAAAATTCCCTAGGATATGCCAACTACATATTTAAACCCCATGTCCTAAACTACCCTCCCACATTCCATGGAATGGAGTCTGAGATGCCCTACCTTCACATTAAAGAGTTCAATGACACTGTAGAAACCATGTGTCCCCCACATCAACTAGAATCAGCTAAGATAATTCTATTTCCTTTTTATTTAAATTATTGAGCTAAAAATTGGCTAAACAATTTGAGACCATCATCTATAAAATCTTGGTACCAACTACAAAGAGAATTCTACAAAAAATACTTTCCCCACCACAAAACAATTGCACTTAAAAAGAGTATCCAAAACTTTTTTGAAAAAGAGGGAGAGTCATTCTATGAAACCTGGGAGTGGTTCAAGGACACTCTAAACATGGTTCCACACCATGGTTTTTCTATTCCTGAACAAGTGAGAATTTTCTATGAAGGGTTGGGTCCGAGGAACAAACAATTCATTGATATGATGTGTAATCGAACCTTTAAAAACAAAGCCTCAAATGATGCTTACGAGTATCTAGAAATCCTATCTGAACAAAACCAAACATGGGGAAATTCACCTTATTCTGAAAATCCACAAAGAAATACTATAATTCATACACTTAGAGAAGAGGAAAGCCTTAGGGCTAAACTCGCAGAACTCTCTAGGAAGGTTGTAGAGATAGACCTTAGTAAAGTCCATGAAATCCAAACTGTTGACCTTGTTTGCACAATTTGTGACAAACATGACCATAAGACAGACAACTTCCCAACCATTCCATCCATCAAAGATTTTCTTTTAGGAGGACCCCCAGTGGAAGTAAATGCTTTGAACTTTCAAAAGCCTCAATACCAAAACAACTTCAACCCAAGGTATAATGACCACCCAGGCTTCTGCTGGAAAGATAACCAACAACCTAGCCAACCATAGGGACAAAATCCTTATCCCCAACAGAACTACCAAACCCATAACCAGTTCCAAACCCAACCTATCCAATACCAACAACCACCGGTCCATTTTCAACAAACCATCCCACCTCCAAAATATCCCACTGGGATAAACCAATCTTCTCATGCACCAACCCAAACTGTTCCACAAAGCCTAATAGAACAACTATGAAAACAAATGGAGAGGATTAACTCAGAAGTATCTTCCCTAAAACAAGAACTTCAAACCATCAAAACTAGAAACGCACCCATGCCTACTCAGGCGGTGACATCCTCAACTTCAAGGGGAGAGTAAAGTTGTGCTCAAACAACTCATGAACAACTAAAGGTTGTGACTGTTTTAGGAAGTGGGAAATCAATTGAGAAACCTGAACAACTAATTCAAAACCCATCTGAAGATTCAAACTTGGTTTAAAATTCAAATGAACCACAAGATCAAACTAACGAAACTAATAACAATGTGAAAGAAACAACTCTAGAACCAAAAACCCCACAACCTGCACCATTTCCTCAATGCATGAGGGGGAAACCCAAGCCTGGACTAAGTGAAACATTGAGGGAAATCTTCTCACAAGTCAAGTTGAACATTCCCCTTCTTGATGAAATTGAAACCATACCTGCCTAATCAGAGTACCTTAAGTACTTGTGCACTTTTAAAAGAAAATTTTCACATAAAAACCAAGTCCTTTTAGCTGCTAATGTGAGTACCACCATTCAAGGGACCATTCCACCTAAGTTGAAAGACCCGGGTTTCCCTTACATCAATGTTGAACTAAGAGAGAGAAAAGTTGTCAAGGCCTTGTGTGACCTAGGTGCTAGTGTCAATCTCATCCCATATGATGTGTATTGCCAGTTAGGCCTAGAAGAGCTCCAACCCACATCTGTCACACTTCAACTTACTAATCGTAGCATTAGGGTTCCAAAGGGGATTTTAAAGGACGTTCTGTTAAAGGTTGAAAACTTCATCTACCCTGCTGATTTCATTGTCCTTGACAACCATCCAAACTTAGGAAATAAGGAACAAACCCCAATCATCCTTGGTCGTCCTTTCCTTGCAAAAATAAACTCTGTTATCCAAGTCCTAAATGGGAACATGACCATCACCTTTGGAAACATGAGTCTAGACTTGAACATATATAATGCAAGCTCACAAATAGGGGATGATGAGGAAATTCATGAAGTAAACATGATAGGAAGCATTGATAATAAATCCATAGAACATCAAGGAATATTTGATGAATGTTTAAGTCAGGATGAGATTGATTTCCTTTGTTCACATGAAGGAATTTTATCTCCTTATCTTGAATCATTTTCAAATTGATCTTATGATGAATTCTTTGGTCCAACAATCAGTGAAACCTTTCAGGAAATCACTTTCATGGAGACCACTCCAACTTCCTTCCCTAAATCTGATTAGGACAAACTAGTAGCTGAAACTTCTACATGTGGGGAATCAGTCCTATCTAAAACATTAGGAAATAAAATTTATATTGATCCAATGTCCCAATATTCTGCTGAAACTATGAACCAACTTGATCTTGAATTGAAGGAACTTCCTGCTGCACTAAAGTATGCCTTCCTAGGGGACAATCAAACACATCCTATTGTCATTTCTTCTTCTCTTGAATCCAATCATGAGAGGATGCTTTTATATGTCCTTAGAAAACATAAGAAAGCCATTGGTTGGACCCTGTCTGATATTCCCGGGATTAACCCACTTGTTGGGACTCATAGGATTGTTCTGGAATCTGATTCAAAGCCATGTCGTCAACCTCAACGGCGACTTAATCCTAATCTCATGGAGGTAGTAAGGAAATAACTTATAAAATTGTTAAAAGCTAGTATCATATATCCCATAGCTGAGAGTGAATGGGTGAGCCCAATCCAAGTGGTTCCAAAAAAGGCTGGAATCACAGTGATAACCAATGAGGATGGAGAGATTCTTCCAACAAGGGTGAGTAGTGGATGGAGGGTCTGAATTGACTATAGGAAGCTAAACTCATTCACCAAGAAGGACCATTTCCCCTTACCATTCATTGAACAAGTCCTTCAGAGAGTGGCGGGTCATGCCTTCTACTGTTTCTTAGATGGGTACTCAGGGTATAATCAAATTGAGGTCTCCCTAGAGGATCAAGGGAAGACTACATTCACATGTACATTCGGAACCTTTGCCTTCAAACGCATGCCCTTTGGTTTATGCAATGCTCCTGGAACCTTCCAGCGGTGCATTATGGGAATCTTCTCAGACATGGTAGGGGATTTTCTAGAGGTCTTCATGGATGAATTCTTTGTGTATGGGGATACATTTTAGGGATGTCTGCAGAATGTAGAGAGAGTATTGTCAAGATGTGAAGAAAATAATATAGTCCTAAACTGGTTAAAATTCCATTTCATGGTTAAAGAGGGACTAGTTCGAGGCCATCTAGTCTCAGGTAGGGGGATTGAAGTTGATAAATCCAAGGTTGACATCATTCATCACCTTCCATCACCCAAAACTATTAAGGAAGTGAGGTCTTTCTTAGGACATGTTGGTTTCTATAGAAGATTCATCAAGGACTTTAGTTCAATCTCTCGTCCCCTTTGTGCTCTCCTAGTAAAGGATGCTCCATTTGTTTAGACAGAAAGCTATGAGGGTTCATTCTCAACCCTCAAATACTCTCTCACCTCTCCTCCCATTATGAAATCTCCAAATTGGAACCTTCCTTTCGAACTTATGTGTGATACCAGTGACTTTGATGTAGGAGCTGTGTTAGGACAACATTGTGATAAAACTCCTTATGTCATTGCTTATGCAAGAAAATCCTTAAATGATTCCCAAATCAACTACACCACTACTGAAAAGGAGTAACTTTCTATTGTGTTTTCCTTATAAAAGTTTAGGTCCTACCTCTTAGGATCCCCCATCACTATGTTCACTGACCATTCTGCACTAAAATACCTCTTCCAAAAACAAGATGCGAAGGCTAGACTGATTAGGTGGGTCCTTCTCTTACAAGAATTTGACCTCACAGTCAAGGATAAAAAGGGAATTGAAAATGTTGTAGCTGATCACCTCTCTAGGATAGAATTCAAAGACAACTCAAATCACCTTTATTTGTCTGATTCATTTCCTGATGAACACCTCTACTCTGTGAGTGACTGCCCTTGGTATGCCGACATAGCCAATTTCTTAGTCACAAGAGTCATTCCAAAATTCTTAGGGACTCAAGCTCGAAGTAAATTACTTTCTGATGTTAGACACTATGTGTTTTATGATCCATACCTATATAAGTTATGCCCTGACCAAGTTATTAGGAGGTGTGTTCCAGAATCTGAACAAGAGTCCATCCTTAAATTCTGTCATAGTGAGGCATGTGGAGGTCACTTTTCCTCTAAGAAAACATCTGCTAAGATTATTCAATGTGGTCTCTTCTGGCCCACCCTCTCAATGGACTCCTACACATTTTTTCAAAGTTGTCCTAGGTGTCAACAAGTAGGGTCCATCACAAAAAGGAATCAAATGCCACTCACTCCCATCTTAGTGGTTGAAATCTTTGACTGGTGGGGAATCGATTTCATGGGTCCCTTCCCAAAATCTAGGGGATAACTCTACATCCTCTTATCTTTTGATTATGTATCAAAATGGGTTGAGTCCATTCCCACTAATTTCAATGATCATCAAGTTGTGATTCTATTTCTGAAAGAGAACATATTTTCTCAATTTGGAATTCCTAGGGTTATAATCAGTGATTGAGTAACCCATTTCTACAATCATCCATTCTCATCACTCATGTCTAAGTATGGTATTTCTCATAATGTTTCCACTGTATACCATCCTCAAACCAATGGTCAAGCTGAGTTAGCCAATCATGAAATCAAACAAATTCTTGAGAAAATTGTCAATCCTTCTAGGAAAGATTGGTCCGAGAAACTCTTGGATGCTCTTTGGGCATATCGTACAGCATTCAAAACCATCCTAGGAATGTCACCATATAGGTTGGTTTATGGAAAAGCGTGTCATTTACCTGTTGAAATTGAGCATAAGGCCTTTTGGACAATTAAGAAAATGGATTATGACCTCTCATTGGCCGGAACAAAAAGGAAATTAGATCTCAATGAACTGGAGGAATTAAGGATGGAGGCTTATAAAAATTCAAGGATCAATAAATCTAGAGTTCAAACCTACCAGTCTAGGAATATCAAGGTCAAACATTTTGAACCGAGAAAACTTATGCTCTTGTATAGTTCAAAACTTCATTTACACCTGGGAAAATTAAGGTATAGATGGCCGGGTCCTTTCATAGTACATCATGTATACCCCCATGGGGAAGTAGAGATTCAAGATCCCACAAGTGGTTACATTTTCAAGGTCAATGGTCAAAGGTTATAATCATTCATTGAATCATTCAATAAACAGGAAATAGAGGTTGAGTTAACTAAGCCAACCAATGAACCAGGAAAAAATTGATAGATTTAGGATCCATGTCGAGCTAGCGACATTAAACAAAGTGCTGCATGGGAGGCAACCCATGGTTTTCAAGTTTCCTATCATTTTGTTTTTTTAATCAACTTTATATTTTAAATAAGATTAATTAAACATTTTTTATATTTAAAAAAAATAGACTGTTGACATGTTCTTCTATTATGAGTATGGATGGGTTTGAAAGGGGAGCACCATATTCATCCGTGTCACGTGGTGTGATCCTTGAGTAATGTCTTACCTAGAAAATTAAAAAGAAGACAATGTATCATCAGTTTATTTCAAAAAAAAAAGAAAACCATAAAAATGATGAGACTTGGTATTAAATAAATTATTTTGTTGTTTGTTCTATTTGGTTTGTTCTTGTTTTTATGGTTTAGGGACTATTTTTTTGGTGATACATATTCAATCAAGGAGGTGCCTAAATCACCCATGAGACCAAAGAGTGATTTGGGAGCACCACAATCATCATTATGAAGCCACCATGTGAACTTGTTCCATGCCCTTTCCAACTCATTTCCCCCCCACCCACTTCTTCTCTATTTTCTTTTTATGAAACTAGGGATAGTTTCATTCTAATTTGGGGGGTGTGGAAACAAAATGTTTGTTAAAAAAACAAGGATAAAAAAATTAAAGTAAAATTCCTTTATCATTCATATAATAACATCTTTTCTCACATTAAAACTACATAGAAAATAATTTTTATTTACTTGACTCTTAATTTAATTCATGATTAAGTTTAAAAGCATTGATTTTGGAATTTTGGTTGTCCAATGAAAATTTTCATCATTTTTATTTTCATCCATTAAATCAAAATGCCACAATGCACGTCCACTAGACAGTGGGGTACTAATTTGAATTTTTGGGGTCCCATAATAAATAGCATAGGTTGGTTTGATTTTTATGAATAATATGAGTATTCAAAAAATATATATAATAAAATAAAATATAAATAAAATAAAATAAAATAAAAAGTTGTGTGTAGAGCAATGGATTGATAAAATGCGAGGCTTTCAGCACTTGGGGATCGTGACTCCAGAGTTGTCTAACCCTGAGTTTTTCACTCTATCTCTATTTATGGTAATATGACTTTGTTTTTGATTAAGTTAACTCGAGACAATGCCCAAGTATGTGGGCTTCACTTGGTGCCCTAAGTCCTTTGAGTCTGGGAGTCATCGGCAAAGTCTTGCTACATGGGTTAATTTGATTAACTGCAATCTCAATTACTATGGAAATATTGCAAAAAAAATCAAAAAAAAAAGAAATGAAGAATACTCATATTAGGATTAAATGTGATTCCACCTAGCGCTTCCATGATTTCCCCCTTGAATGAAAATGAACCCCCATATCTATTTTGATTCACAACACATCATTACACCTAATTGAGTTGGATGAAGTATGATGATGGATTTGATCAAAGGAATGGGCTTGGGATTGGGATCTGATTTTAAATTTATCTTGTTTTAAATTATTTTGATAGGTTATAAAGATATATTTGTGTGCAGTTTACATTGTGAGCACTGTTTGTTATAATGTGTTTGAAGAAAGGAATTCAAATAAAATCATTGAATTATTTGCTCGGTAATAGCAAATCTCAAGTTGGGGGGTGTGATTATCCAATAAAAACACATATGTTAATTAAATTTTAATGGTATTAAATGTTAATTTTTGATCTTACGGGCCTGAGTTAGTGGATTTTAATTTTGAACATCCATTCTCATCATTTGTACACTTCATGCCTAATGTACACCAATTTAGGCCCAATGAGTCACCTGATTATAAGGAATGTAATTATCCATATTTTAATTTGATATTTTTTGAAATGTATATTCACTTAAATTTAAATATTTTTCATTCAGGGATCAATGGATTATTCATAAAGGATGATGGAGATATTTGGTGATGAAAAGAAACAATTCTGGAGAAGGCAGATTGGAATCCATCCCACTGATGAGAATGTGGGGCCCACAATACAGGACCAATGAAGCCCAAATTTCGTAGGCTACTAGAAGACATATAGATTAACAAATACTTTTGCAGGGGTCAGTGCAAATTCTGCCTCAATTATGGTTATTTAAGCGGCCCAAGTTAGAGATAAAATTATGGGCCAGATTCAGCATCTCAGAAAAACATCCCACTAATATGATCATATCTCGGAATCCACAACTCCAAATGAGCCAATATTTTATAGGCAGTTATAAGACATACTAGGATAAATTTTCTTATTCTATGTCCTACTCTGATTCGGCCATCGAGAAGGTCTTACAAGCGCTTCTGTTAGGTGAAGGAAAGATGGCTGCCACCACGGGTCAAGGGTGGAAAAATCAACTCTCCCTTACTTTCCACCCACCGATGGCCTACCACAATTAATTGAGGAGACTTGTACTGTTGGATGCTCGACCCAAGGGCTCAAAAGTGACTATTTAAGGAAGTGGTGGTGAAGGAGTTTTTCATCTTTGGTGCTTGGTTTCATTGTAGTGTTATGCTGCCGCTTTGTGTTTGTAATCGCATTTCTTTCTCATGTAAGTTGTTTAATTCACCTTAGTTTCTTAATAAAAGTTCTTCCTTTACTCTTATTCTGTTATTCTACTTATCACGTTGATACCTTTGGTTCAAGGTGTGAATTTATTCACACCATACTTTGTGATATTTATCACACAATGGAGGAGTGATCGATTTTTGTTGTTATTTTTACTTCTTCAATTCCACCCTCGTAAGTCTACTTCAAGCTTCCGTTGAAGACATGTTATCAATGGAGTGATAAATATTTTATGGGTTGATCCAAGGGAGTATAAAGGGTCTGGATTGGATGTTATTTATTACTCTATTAATGGATAATCACTTCTTTTAAATGATATTTTTATTTGATGATTTTAAAACCTCTTCATCCTTATTGAATTTAAGGTCACACATTTCAAGTGCTAATACGAACCTCTACCTTGGAGTGCTCAAAACTTTGATACTTCAAGTATATAGGTGATTAGTATTAGGTTTTGTAGGCATTAAAATAGTAAGTGATGATTTCGTTTGATCTTCTTAAATGAATCTATCTCAATTATATGAAATTGAAATCATTAAAAAAAGGAATTCATCCAATCCACCCCGAGCGATAACCTAGGATCAACTCATTGCCTTAATTTGAATTAACTTAAATCTGTTAGTGATACTTTAAAACCATCATAAATCAACCTATGTTGGCCACTTCATAGACAAAAACAATCCACAGAATGCACGTGTATATAGGTACTTCTTAGGTCTCTGAGGATTCGACATCCCAAACTAGACTACAAGGACCGTCCTACCTTCTTCTTTTGGGTAAATTTGAGCGTGAATCAAATTTTGGCACTGTTTCTGAGGACCCAAGTAAGTAATATAAACACCCATTCTATTCTCCCCCATTTCTTCTTTTCTCATCCAAATTCTCTTATCTTTTCCCTTTCTCATTTTTTTTCTTTTTTGGCGCATGTCCGCCTACACCCACGATCAATCAAACCGTCTAATTAGGGTGGATAGTCCTTGGGTTGGGGAGTCAAGTACACCAAGGGAACTCTTTACATTATATCCTAATCTTCCTAACACCCCTGAGTCAAAAATTGAGCCCATTTCAATGGAAGGTCTTCAAAGAAACCAACTCATAAACCCAGGTGGGAACCAAAATGGAACCCCAAATGAGGCAGCCCCAAACTTGGGGAATGCAATTGATCAAACCATGAATGACTACCTCACACCTTCCTGGACCAATTCCCCCTCATGTATTAGACACAATTCAATAGGAGATTCCAACTACATATTTAAACCCCATGTCCTAAACCACCGTCCCACATTCCATGGAATGGAGTCCGAGATACCCTACCTTCACATTAAGAAGTTCAATGATATTGTAGAAACCATGTGTCCCCCACATCAACTAGAATCATATAAGATGAGGATATTTCCTTTTTCTTTAAAGGATTGAGCTAAAAATTGGCTAAAACAATTGAGACCATCATCCATAAACTCTTGGTACCAACTACAAAGAGAATTCTACAAAAAATACTTTCCCCACCACAAAAAAATGCACTTAAAAAGATTATCCAAAAATTTTTTGAAAAAGAGGGAGAGTCATTCTATGAAACCTGGGAGAGGTTCAAGGACACTCTAAACATATTTCCACACCATGGTTTTTCTATTCCTGAACAAGTGATAATTTTCTATGAAGGTTTGGGTCCGGGGAACAAACAATTCATTGACATGATGTGTAATGGAACCTTTAAAAACAAAGCTCCAAATGATGCTTACGAGTATCTAGAAAGCCTTTCTGAACAAAACCAAACATGGGGAACTTCACCTTATTCTAAAAATCCACAAATAAATACTAGAATTTATACACTTAGAGAATAGGAAAGCCTTAGGGATAAACTCGCAGCACTCTCTTAAGGCTGGAGAGATAGACCTTAGGGAAGTCCATGAAATCCAAACTGTTGACCCTGTTTGCACAATTTGTGACAAACATGACCATAAGACAGACAATTTCCCAACCATTCCATCCATCAAAGATGTTCTTTTAGGAGGACCCCCAGCGGAAGTAAATACTTTGAACTTTCAAAAGCCTCAATACCAAAACAACTTCAACCTAAGGTATAATGACCACCCAGGCTTCCATTGAAAAGATAACCAACAACCTAGACAACCACACGGAAAAAATCCAAATCCCCATCAGAACTACCAAACCCATAACCAGTTCCAAACCCAAACTATACAATACCAACAGCCACCGGTCCATTTTCAACAAACCATCCCACCTCCAAAATATCCCCCTGGGATAAACCAATCTTCTCAAGCACCAACCCAAACTCTTCCACAAAGCCTAATAGAACAACTGTGAAAATAAATGGAGAGGATGAACTCATAAGTCTCTTCCCTAAAACAAGAACTTCAAACCATAAAAACTGGAAAGTCACCCATTCCTACTCAGGCGGTTCCATCCTCAACTTCAAGGGGAGAGTCAAGTTGTGCTCAAACAACTCATGAAAAACTAAAAGCTGTGACTGTTTTAAGAATTGGTAAATCAATTTAGAAACCTGAAAAACTAATTCAAAACCCACATGAAGATTCAAACTTGGATGAAAATTCAAATGAACCACAAGATCAAACTGAGGAAACTGATAACAATGTGAAAGAAAAAACTCTTCAACCAACAACCCCACAACCTACACCATTTCCTCAACGCATGAGGGGGAAACCCAAGCCTGAACTGAGTGAAACATTGAGGGAAATCTTCTCACAAGTCAAGTTGAACATTCCCCTTCTTGATGCAATCCAAACCATACCTGCCTACCCAGAGTACCTTAAGGACTTGTGCACTTTTAAAAGAAAATTTTCACATAAAAAGAAAGTCCTTTTAGCTCCTAATGTGAGTACCACCATTCAAGGGACCATTCCTCCTAAGTTGAAAGACCCGGGTTTCCCTTACATCAATGTTGAACTAGGAGAGAGAAAAGTTGTCAAGGCCTTGTGTGACCTAGGTGTTAGTGTCAATCTCATCCCATATGATGTGTACTGCTAGTTAGGCCTAAAAGAGCTCCAACCCACATCTGTCACACTTCAACTTGCTGATCATAGCATTAGGGTTCCAAAGGGGATTTTAAAGGACGTTCTGGTAAAGGTTGAAAACTTCATCTGCCCTGCTGATTTCATTGTCCTTGACAACCATCCAAACTTAGGAAATAAGGAACAAACCCCAATCATCCTTGGTTGTCCTTTCCTTGCAACAATCAACTCTGTTATCTGAGTCCGAAATGGGAACATGACCATCACCTTTGGAAACATGAGTCTAGACTTGAACATATATAATGCAAGCTCACAAATAGGGGATGATGAGGAAATTCATGAAGTAAACATGATAAGAAGCATTGATAATGAATCCATAGAACATCAAGGAATATTTTATGAATGTTTAATTCAGGATGAGATTGATTTCCTTTGTTCACATGAAGGAAGTTTATCTCCTTGGATTGAATCATTTTCAAATTGCTCTTATGATGAAGTCTTAGGTCCAACAATCAGTGAAACCTTTCAGGAAATCACTTTCATGGAGACCACTCCAACTTCCTTCCCTAAATCTGATCAGGCCAATCTAGTATCTGAAAATTCTACATGTGGGCAATCAATCATATACAAAACATTAGAAAATAAAATTGATCTTGATCCAATGTCCCAATCTTCTGCTGAAACTATGAACCAACCTGATCTTGAATTGAAGGAACTTCCTGCCGCACTAAATTATGCCTTCCTAGGGGACAATCAAACACATCCTATTGTCATTTCTTCTTCTCTTAAAGCCAATCATGAGAGGATGCTTTTAGATATCCTAAGGAAACATAAGAAAGCCATTGGTTGGACCCTGTCTGATATTCCCAGGATTATCCCACTTGTTGGGACTCATAGGATTATTCTGGAATCTGATTCAAAGCCATGTCATCAACCTCAACGGCGACTCAATACTAATCTCATGGAGGTATTAAGGAAATAACTTCTAAAATTGTTAAAAGCTGGTATTATATATCCCATAGCTGAGAGTGAATGGGTGAGCCCAATCCAAGTGGTTCCAAAAAAGGCTGGAATCATAGTGATAACCAATGAGGATGGAGAGATTCTTCCAACAAGGGTGATTAGTGGATGGAGGGTCTGCATTGACTATAGAAAGATAAACTCATTCACCAATAAGGACCATTTCTCATTACCATTCAGGGACCAAGTCCTTGAGAGAGTGGCAGGTCATGCCTTATACTATTTATTAGATGGGTACTCAGGGTATAATAAAATTGAGGTTTCCCTAGAGGATCAAGGGAAGACTACATTCACATTTCCATTCGGAACCTTTTCCTTCAAACGCATTCCCATTGGTTTATGCAATGCTCCTGGAACCTTCCAGCAGTTCATGATGGGAATCTTCTCAGACATGTTAGGGGATTTTATAGAGGTCTTCATGGATTACTTATCTATGTATGGGGATAGCTTTGAGGGATGTCTGCGGAATGTAGAGAGAGTCTTGTCAAGATGTGAAGAAAATAATCTAGTCCTAAACTCGGAAAAATTCCATTTCATGGTTAAAGAGGGACTAGTTCTAGGCCATCAGGTCTCAGGTATGGGGATTGAAGTTGATAAAGCCAAGGTTGACATCATTCGTCACCTTCCATCACCCAAAACTGTCAAGGAAGTGAGGTATTTCTTAGTACATGCTGGTTTCTATACAATATTTATCAAGGAATGTAGTTCAATATCCCATCCCCTTTGTTCTCTCCTAGTAAAGGATGATCCATTTGTTTGGATAGAAAGATGTGAGGGTTCATTATCAACCCTCAAATACTCTCTCACCTCTTCTCCAATTATTAAATCTCCAAACTGGAACCTTCCTTTTGAACTTATGTGTGATACCAGTGACTTTTCTATAGGAGTTGTGTTAGGACAACGTTGTGATAAAACTCCTTATTTCATTGCTTATGCAATAAAATCCTTAAATGATTCCCAAATCAACTACAACACTACTGAAAAGGAGTTACTTGCTATTGTGTTTTCCTTAGAAAAGTTTATGTCCTACCTCTTAGGATCCCCCATCACTGTGTTCACTGACCATTTTGCACTAAAATACCTCTTCCAAAAACAAGATGCAAAGGCTAGACTGATTAGGTGGGTCCTTCTCTTACAAGAATTTGACCTCACAATCAAGGCTAAAAAGGGAGATGAAGATGTTGTAGCTGATCACCTCTCTAGGATGGAATTCAAAGACAACTCAAATCACCTTTCTGTGTCTGATTCATTTCCTGATGAACACCTCTACTCTGTGAGTGACTGCCCCTGGTATGCTAACATAGCCAATTTCTTAGTCACAGGAGTCATTCCAAAATTATTAGGGACTCAATCTCTAAGGAAATTCCTTTCTGATGTTAGACACTATGTGTTTGATGATCCATACCTATATAAGTTCTGCCCTGACCAAGTTATTAGAAGGTGTGTTCCAGAATCTGAACAAGAGTCCATCCTTAAATTCTATCATGGTGAGGCATGTGGAGGTCACTTTTCCTCTAAGAAAACATCTGCTAAGATTCTTCAATGTGGTCTCTTCTAGCCCACCCTCTCAAGGGACTCCTACACATTTTGTCAAAGTTGTCCTAGGTGTCAACAAGTAGGGTCCATCACAAAAAGGAATCAAATTCCACTCACTCCCATCTTAGTAGTTGAAATATTTGATTGTTGGGGAATCGATTTCATGGGTCCCTTCCCAAACTCTAGGGGATACTTCTACATCATCTTAGCTGTTGATTATGTATCAAAATGGGTTGAGGCCATTCCCACTAAGTCCAATGATCATCAAGTTGTGATTTGATTTCTGAAAGATAACATATTTTCTCGATTTGGAATTCCTAGGGCTATAATCAGTGATCGAGGAACCCATTTCTACAATAGTCCATTCTCATCACTCATGTCTAAGTATGGTATTTATCATAAAGTGTCCACTGCATACCATCCTCAAACCAAGGGTCAAGCTGAGTTAGCCAATCGTGAAATCAAACAAATTCTTGGGAAAATTGTCAATCCTTCTAGGAAAGATTTGTCCGAGAAACTCTTGGATGCTCTTTGGGCATATCGTACAGCATTTAAAACCATCCTAGGAATGTCACCATATAGGTTGGTTTATGGAAAATCATGTCATTTACCTGTTGAAATTGAGCATAAGGCCTTTTGGGCAATTAAGAAAATGGATTATGACCTCTCATTGGCCGGAACAAAAAAAAATTAGATCTCAATAAACTGGAGGAATTAAGGATGGAGGCTTATAAAAATTCAAGGATCAATAAATCTAGAGTTCAAGCCTACCAATCTAGGAATATCAAGGTCAAAAATTTTGAACTGGGAAAACTTGTGCTCTTGTATAGTTCAAAACTTCATTTACACCCGGGAAAGTTAAGGTCTAGATGGTCAGGTCCTTTCATAGTACATCATGTATACCCCCATGGGGCAGTAGAGATTCAATATCCCAAAAGTGGTTACATTTTCAAGTTCAATGGTCAAAGGTTAAAATCATTCATTGAATCATTCAATAAACAGAAAATAGAGGTTGAGTTAACTGAGCCAACTTATGAACCAGGAAAAAATTGATAGATTTAGGATCCATGTCGAGAAAGTGACATTAAACAAAGCACTGCATGGGAGGCAACCCATGGTTTTCAAGTTTCCTATCATTTTGTTGTTTTAATCAACTTTATATTTTAAATAAGATTAATTAAACTTTTTTATATTTAAAAAAATAGACTTTTGACCTGTTCTTCTATTATGAGTATGGATGGGTATGAAAGGGGAGCACCATATTCATTCGTGTCACGTGGTTTGATCCTTGGGTAATGCCTTACCCAGAAAATTAAAAAGAAGACAATGTATCATCAGTTGATTTCAAAAAAAAAAGGAAAACCATAAAAATGATGAGACTTGGTATTAAAAAAATTGTTGTGTTGTTTGTTTTGTTTGGTTTGTTCTTGTTTGTATGGTTTAGGGACTATTTTTTTAGTGATACATATTCAATCAAGGAGGTGCCTACATCACCCATGAGACCAAAGAGTGATTTGGGAGCCCACAATCATCATTATGAAGCCACCAGGTGAACTTGTTCCATGCCCTTTCCAACTCATTCCCCCCCCCACCCACTTCTTATCTATTTTCTTTTTACGAAACCAGGGACAGTTTCATTCTAAGTTGGGGGGTGTGGAAACAAAATGTTTGTTAGAAAAACAAGGATAAAAAAAAGTAAATTAAAATTCCTTTATCATTCATATAATAACATCTTTGCTCACATTAAAACTACATGGAAAATAATTTTTATTTCCTTGACTCTTAATTTAATTCATGATTAAGTTTAAAAGCATTGATTTTGGAAGTTTGGTTGTCCAATGAAAAATTTCATCATTTTTATTTTCATCCATTAAATCAAAATGCCACAATGCAGGTCCACTAGACTGTGGGGTACTAATTTGAATTTTTGGGGTCCCATAATAAATAGCATAGGCTGGTTTGATTTTTATGAATAATATGAGTATTCAAAAAAAATAAAAATAAAAATAAAAATAAAATAAAATAAAAATTTGCGTGTAGAGCAATGGATTGATAAAATGCGAGGCTTTCGGCACTTAGGGACCGTGACTCCAGAGTTGTCTAACCCCGAGTTTTTCACTCTATCTCTATTTATGGTAATATGACTTTGTTTTTTATTAAGTTAACTCGAGACGATTCCCGAGTATGTGGGCTTCACTTGGTGCCCTAAGGCCTTTGAGTCTGGGAGTCATCGGCAAAGTCTTACTACATGGGTTAATTTGATTAACTGCAATCTCAATTACGATGGAAATATTGAAAAAAAAAATTCAAAAAAAAAGGAATGAAAAATAATCATATTAGGATTAAATTTGATTCCAACTAGTGATTCCATGATTTCCCCCTTGAATGAAAATGAACCCCCATATCTATTGTGATTCACAACACATTACACCTAATTGAGTTGGATGAAGTATGATGATGGATTTGATCAAAGGAATAGCCTTGGGATTGGGATCTGCTTTTAAATTTATGTTGTTGTAAATTATTTTGATAGGTTATAAAGATATATTTGTGTTCTATTTATATTGTGAGCACTATTTGTTATAATGTGTTTGAAGAAAGGAATTCAAATAAAATCATTGAATTATTTGCTCAGGACTAGAAAATATCAAGTTGGGGGTGTGATTATCCAATAAAAACACATATGTTAATTACATTTTAATGGTATTAAATGTTCATTTTTGATCTTATGGGCCTGAGTTAATGGATTTTGATTTTGAACATCCATTCTCATCATTCGTGCACTTCATGCCTAATGTACACCAATTTAGGCCCAATGAGTCATCTGATTATAAGTTATGTAATTATCCATATTTTAATTTGATATTTTTTGAAATGGAGATTAACATAAATTTAAACATTTTTCATTCAGGGATCAATGGATGATTCATAAAGTATGGTGGAGATATTTGGCGATGAAAAGAAACAATTCTGGAGAAGGCAGATTGGACGCCAGCCCACTGATGAGAATTTGGGGCCCACAATACATGCCCGATGAAGCCCAAATTTCATAGGCTACTATAATATGATCATATCTCATAATCCACAATTCCAAATGGGACCAAATTTTACAGGAGTTTATAATACATATTAGGATCAATTTTCTTCTTCTATGGTCCACTCTGATTCTACCATCTATAAGGTCTTACAAGCGCTTCTGTTTGGTGAAGGAAAGCTGGATGCCACCTCGGGTCAAGGGTGGAAAAATCAACTCTCCCTTACTTTCCACCCACCTATGGCCTACCACAATTAATTGAGGAGACTTGGAATATTGGAGGCTCAACCCAAGGGCTCAAAAATTCATATTTAAGGTAGTGGTGGTGAAGGATTTTTTTCATCTTTGGTGATTGGTTTCATTGTAGTGTTATGTTGCCGCTTTGTGTTTGTAATCGCATTTCTTTCTCATGTAAGTTGTTTAATTTACCTTAGTTTCTTAATAAAAGTTATTCCCTTACTCTTATTCTGTTATTCTACTTATCACGTTGATACCTTTGGTTCAAGGTGTGAATTTATTCACACCATACTTTGTGATATTTATCACACAACGAAGGAGTGATCGATTTTTTTGTTGTTTTTACTTCTTCAATTCCACCCTTGTAATTCTACTTCCCGCTTCCGTTGAAGACATGTCATCAATGGAGGGATAACTCTTTTATGGGTTTATCCAAGGGAGTAGCAATGGTCCGGATTGGATTTTATTTATCACTCCATTAATGTCTAATCACTTCTTTTAAATGAGATTTTTATTTGATGATTTTAAAACCTCTTCATCCTTATTGAATTTAAGGTCACACATTTAAAGTGCTAATACGAACCTCTACCTTGGAGTGCTCAAAACTTTGATCCTTCAAGTGTATAGGTGATTAGTATTAGGGTGTGTAGGCATTAAACCAGTAAGTGATGATTTCATTTGATCTTCTTAAATGAATCCATCTCAATTATAAGAAATTGAAATCATTAAAAAAAGGAATTCATCCAATCCTCCCCGAGCGATAACCTAGGATCAACTCATTACCTTAATTTGAATTAACTTAAATCTGTTAGTGATCCTTTAAAACCATATTAAATCAACCTAAGTTGGACACTTCATAGAAAAAAATAATCCATAGAATGCACGTGTCTGTAGGTACTTCTTAGGTCTATGAGGATTCGACATCCCAAACTAGACTATAAGGACCATCCTACCTTCTTCTTTTGGGTAAATTTGAGTGTGAATCAGGGGGCTAAGTTCTTATGGTCAGATTCTTGTGAGTCAGCCTTTCAGGATCCGAAGGGAAGGTTGAATTTGGCACCGATACTAGTCTTGACAGAGACAGGCAAGAGTTATACAGCCTATTGTGATGCTTCAGGTATCGGGCTAGGTGTTGTGCTTATACAGGGAGATGGATTCGTTGTGTATGGGTCTCTGTAGTTGAGACCACATGAGAGGAAATACCCTACGCATGATCTGGAGTTGGTGACTGTTGTTCATGTCTTACGCTGTTGGAGACACTATCTTTTGGGAGATCACTTTCTAGTCTTCACCAACCACAAGAGTCTCAAGTATATCTTCACTCAGCATGATCTGAATCTGAGGCAGCGCTGGTGGGTCGAGTATCTCTATTATTTTGATTTCGAGCTTGCCTATACACTGGGAAAGGGCAACGCGGTGGTAGATGCGTTGATTAGGAGAACTCAGATTCAGGTAGTTCAGGAGGCCAACACTGAGTGACAGCTTATGAATCTGTTCTCTGAGATGCATCTAGAGGTGCACGACAGACAGGGATAAACCGTACTATCTTTTGTAGTTTTTACCTCTACACTACTTTATCGGGTACAGATGAGGCAGCTATCAGACTCAGAAGGCTTAGTCCTGCGGGAGAGTGTGTCAGGAGAGGACCCTCTTCCTGGATGGAAAGTGGGCGAGGATGAGACCTTGCGTTTCCAGGGATGCGTATGGGTGCCAGCAAACATACACGAGGAGCTAATACGGGATTTTCATTCCTCAGTATGGGGAGTTCATCCTGGTGTCACCAATATGTATCGGGATCTTCATCACCAGTACTGGTGTCCAGTTATGAAGAAAGATGCTGCTAGTTTTGTCTTGAGATGTTCTACTTGTCAGCAGGTGAAGTCGGAGCATCAGCGACCAGCAGACCTTTTACAGCAGTTACCCATTCCAGAGTGGAAGTGGAACAATGTCGTGATGGACTTCGTGATCGGATTGTCGAGTTCGCCTCGAGGGAACTATGTTGTTTGGGTTTTCGTCGATCAGCTCACGAAGGTTGCTCACTTCTTACCGATCGAGGAGACCTTCGGTGTTGATGATCTGGGACGACTTTACATCAGAGAGATCGTTCGTCTGCATGGATTTCCACACTCTATTGTTTTAGATAGGGATGCGTGCTTTATTTATCGGATCTGGAAAGGACTTCAGAAGGCTTTGGGTACACAGGTACTTTTGATTACGGCATACCATCCCCAGACTGATGGCCAGTCCGAGCGCACAATCCAGGTTCTAGAGGATATGCTCAGATCTTGCATCCTGGACTTTGGCAGTTCTTGGGAGAAGCATATTCCTCTTATGGATTTCGCCTACAACAACAGTTTCTAGGAGACCATTCAGATGGCACCTTACGAGGCTTTGTACGGTAGGCCATATCGATCACCCTTATGCTGGCTGGAGGCAGGAGAGGCAGCTTTGCTGGGACCTCGTCTTGTTCAGGAGACTTCAGAGCAGATAAAGCTGATTCAGACAAGGATGGCTACGGTACAGTCTCGACAAAAGTCTTATGTTGATCAGCGAAGAAGACCGCTGGAGTTCAAGGTTGGGGATCAGGTTTTCCTGCGTGTCGCACTAAGGTTGGGACATAAGAGGATTCGGAGACAGGGTAAGCTTTCACCATGGTATGTCGGGCCGTTTGAGGTTTTGGAGAGAGTTGGGCCAGTCACCTATCGGTTGCAGCTACCCCAGAGGTACCGAGCCATGCAAAACGTCTTCTACATCTCTCAGCTTCAACGTTACTTTTTAGACCCATCTCATGTCTTTCAGCCTGAGGAAGTTGAGCTCGAAGCAGATGCATTGTTTGAGGAGCATCTCATCCAAATTGTCGATCACAGTACGAAGGTTCTCTGTGGGTGGTCTGTCCTTCTTGTACGGGTGATATGGAAGCATGGGCGAGTATAGGATGAGACCCGGGAGAGGGAGGCCGATGTATGATCGCAGTGGCCGGAGCTGTTCGGGGTTTCTTCTTCTACGCCTCGCTAGGGAAATTCGAGGACAAATTTCTTTAAGGGGGAAGTTTTTAAGAACCCAGATCTTTGTTTCAGGTACAACTTTCCTTTTTCTGGAGTTTTTAAGAAAAATGGAGTTTCTGGAAAATTTCGAAGTTTACGCTGTGTACTTTCTGAGTACATGCCGTGTACTCTTCTCTGGCACGAAGCTGTGTGTTGGCCGTGCCCGGGCCACACACATAGTGTGTAGGGGTGACATGGAGGCCGATTTTGGCAGAGTACGGAAAAACCTAGTACACGTCGTATACTCTAAAAGTACACGCCGTGTACTTTTATCTTTTTTCACTAAACGCACCGGGGTCATGCCTGACGGACATAACACACCTCTTCTCCAGGTTCTTTGTCCGAGAGTGACCTGTATAGCCAGATCTTCCCCGAGCCCCTGCCTCTCCATCCGTTCTCTGATTCGAGCTCTGTTGATTGCATTGGAAGTGTAACGGTGAGTTATTCCTTCTTCTTGAGCCTTGTTTTCAAATTCTTCCTCATCCTCAAGTTATCTAAGGTTGAACGTTTTGTGCGTTTTCTTAGATCTATGATGTTCTAGGGAGAATCAGTCGTTGTGGTTCAATTATATTGATCACCTAGGATCAAGGTGGGTGGTTTGTGCCTTTCTGTAGAAAGTCGATGAGTATTTTGCGCAAATTCCACTAATACCCTTGAATGGGGTATTGCATGTTCCTATTTTTCCCTTGTTGTATTGCATGCTTTGCTTGATTGCTTGAGTAGATGTATTTGCCTATGAATATGGTAGTTTTTACTGTACTCTAGATGTTTTCCATGCTTGTTTTTCTTGTTTGGAGTTTTTCCAGTTGCCATGCCTAGATGTAGGATAGTGGAACTATTGCTTTGTTATGCTATTGGGCCTTAGAATGATAGTCAAGTAGTTCTTGAGGTTTACTTGGACAATATACACACGCTGAGCATGTTAGTTTCACACAGGACTGTGAGAACCTAGTGTAGTAGACCGCATGGAGAATAGATGTAAGGGCTTCTCCAGAGTGTTTTTTAATACGATGCGAGACCACAGGGGGAATTGACGATGAGTGCTTCCTCAGAGAGTCTATAGTTCCTCGACATGGTCCACAGGTGGAATGAGACGTTGAGTGCTTCCCCAGAGATCCTTTAGCATGATACAAGACTATAGGGGGAATTGACGGTGAGTGCTTCCTCAGAGAGTCTATTCTTAGCTGAACCAGAGGGGTGAGACTGTGTGTGCCTCCTAGAGGGTTGCTAGTACTTGTAGGTTGAACCATAGGGGTTAGGTTGTGAGAGCTACCCAGAGGGTTACCTGTTTTCAACTTGTTGTTGGTTGTTTACTTGTGTACTTATATGCTATTATTGTGGATTTTAGCTGTTGTGTGCTTTTCTGGTTACTACTTTTCTCACTTTTACTTGCCTTGTATTCATTGACTGTTAGGCATAGATCTTTGGGTGATTGCCTACTGGCATTGTATCTCACACCCTATTTGGGTCATGCTTTTGGGCCCAAGCAGACTATTTTGTTGTAGGTATAGATAAGGGCAAGTGCCCTTCTACTTCAGGTTCTTGATTGCCCTGGAGTTGGAGAGCATGGGACCGATCCATGGCTTGCGATGCTGATGAGTTTACTTTGTTTCTTTTTCACTTTATTTTTCAGTTTTACTTCAGCACGTTGGTTTGTTTACTACTTTCCATAGACATATGTACCATGTTACATCATTATTATTTTATACATTGCTTCCGCTGTTCTGTTCAGTTGTTGTATGCTGTTTATTGTTTTCGTTATTGTGACTGGTTGTTCTTCCGCTGTATACTTTACCGAATGAGGGCATAGTTTCCCCACCGACTCACCAAGGCTCTCGCTACTAGTCAGTAGCCTCTGAAGTTTGGGGAAACACACTTGAGTTCATGTGGTGAACCGGGTACGGGGCACCAGTGGAGGGGCTCCAGATTCGGGTTGTTACAATAATTTATTTCAATTATCATAGAAAAGTAAACACTATCAATTTTTGTTCACAATCCCCAAGTATTGGTGTTGATAGAGGAAATTATGATTAAAAAATGACCAAAACAATTCATTGGAGAAATAAAATGGTTGGTTTAGTATAATAAATCCATAGGGAAGAAGCTAAAGTTCAGGGGAAGTTTCTAAAAGAAAGTAACTTAAAGACCCATAAGAAACTATGTGTAAAATATAAGAAATATGATCAAGTTCTAAAAGGTTGTATTATCATTTTTCCATCTCAATGGGAAATGTCAATAATGATAGAGAAAGAACAAATTAATGTAAGTGATAATGAAAAAAAGTATCTCCATGTGAAAATACTAAATTTCATTAGATATTTTCAAAAGGTGATTACCCAAGAGTTCATGAGGTATTGTGTGGGAGTTACAAGAAATATGGTTATGTCTCACATGACTATTTTATCATCCTACTAGTTAAAAAAGAAATCTTAAAAAGCTAAATCTAGAATGTAACATCTCAGGTAATGATAGAATATTTCCTTTTATATTTATTAATATTAATAAACTAGATAGAAATTTTACCTTAAAAGATACACTACATCTAATATCATACCCAACACATAATAATGAGTTTCTCTGAAACTTTGTGATGCATTCAAGACTGAGTTATACTGAATAATAATATAATATTAATATTATTAATTAATATGGTTGTTTTTCCACCTTTTAATAAAATACATAATTTAAAACTAAATTTTGAAACTTTTATAATTTTTATATGAAAAAATAAAATTCTCTTTTGATATTGAAATATCAAAAATTACCTTTGGTGTTTTTTTGGTATTTTCTGACACCTTTCATATTATGATGAATAGTGAATAATATTGAATTTTAGTTCAAACTACATTTTCATCCAATTTATTTATATAGTTAAATTATGTTTTTAATTAGTTTTAAAGTATAATTATATCTATTTTATATAATTTAAACCAATTTATATCATTAGAAACAATTTTACATTGAATTTATATATATAAACTTAGCAAACTTTTGAATATTATTACTTTAAAAAACCCTCTTTATTGTCCTGTCAGCAAAATTAATTTTATATTAATTTATGCCAATTATGTAATTGAAATTTTTCAAAATGAAATCCATATTTTGAATAATAATAATTTATAATTTATAATAATTTCAGCATATTTTTTGACTAAAAATATTAGTAAAAGTAATTAAAATTAATTATAGCGATTAAGGTAAAAATGTTCTTACTTGGTGGTTAAACTTTAATCTTAGAAGTCTAAATGACCTATAAACTTGTCCAAAACCCATTTTATAGAAATTATTCAACCATATTACCTATTTTATTTAATTTGGATCATTATTGGAGTCACATTATGTCATGAATACATCCTAATAGTGTTTAACTTTTTATATTTACAAGAATGTCACTCCCCCTCCACTATAAAAAGGCACTCACCCCCTCGCATATTCACACCTATAAAGCCCTTTGGATCATCCAAAACCTACCCAAATAATCTCCCAAAATTAATACCTTAACCCTATATTCCTCACTTTTTTAATAAATCCAACCAAGGAATCTCTATGGTGCAAACCAAAATGAGTGACCTGAAAAAGAGGTAACATTCTTTAATGTGCATTTATGTTTTATTTATTTATCCACTCATTAATTTTTTATTATTACATTATTATATAGTAAAATTAGTATCATAAATATAATTATATGTTTTTAATTTAAGTATTCTAACTACACCTATACACACTTTTATCAAATGGGTAATGAATTACCATTCATGTACGGAAAATTACCGCCTCACGAAACAATGTCGTTCATTTTTCCATTACCACCTATCATGGTTGGAAATTATGATGTAAATGATTTTTTTATTTGATATATATACTATTTATGCTGTATTAATACTTTTTTAACTGTTATATAACACATAACTTCATGCTTTCCATTTTATGTAAATACAATAACATCATTTGTGGACATGTGTACTACCGCCTCCTCCAAGAGATGTGATATGTTTACACATTACATGGAATGTATCAATGATGGGTTTAATTAAAAATATGTGAAAAAAATAATATATATATGATATTAATGAAATAATTTCCTTTATATAAATTTAATATATCATTTTCTTTATTACCCTTTCACACACTGAAAAAGTGATAATGTCGTTCGTGGATATATGGACTACCACCTCCTCTATGCGATGTGATTCCTTTTACATCACAAGAATTATATATATAAGTATATATGATTAAATAATATGGTATTTATGATAGAATGATAGTTATTAAAAGTTAAATGTTACTTACCTTCTTTCTATAATGATCATTGAAAAATGGGAACATCACTCATGCGTACATACGACCTACCATCTCCATGATTACAACGTTGGTTCATTTTTCATAAACATATTTTATGATTTGTTTTAAAAATATAATTGATGTATAAATATTATAATTATTTAATAATTATTATTTTAAATATGTTTATATAATGACCCATTTGACCATAGTTAATCTACCAAAGTCTTTTGTGACACATAAACCAAATATGGTCAAAACTCCCAATGTAAAATTAATTGTTTAAGTAATTGTTTAAAACATTGTAATAAGTGAAATAAAAGTAACGATAAACTTGAAAAAGTTTAGGAATAAATTAAATAATTAAAATAAGTTTATTATTTAGGAATATAGAGACACACGTGGCAAGTCAGACTCATGGTAAGTGATTCCATCTCAATCTCCTTTCATTAAGTCATTTCTTGATGATATACACCTTCATTCTTTTATAAGGTGTATATACATCCCCTTTGACATTATATATATATATTTTTATCTATTATCATGTTATTTAATATTTTGATAAATTTTAATCTTTCATGGGGCTTATGATTTAGATGTTCAAAGTGGTATGAGACACTTTGAATGTTTAAAGATTTAATTTCAAAATCTTTTCTCCATGTTAATATTCTTGATATTATTTTACATATTTATTTATATAGATATAAAATGGTTATAAAGGACATATTATGTATATTTTTAATTTCATTCAAATTTTTTCAAAAATAAATCTTTTTATGTGTTTTATATGGAATGTTTTGACAAACGACAAAAGGAATGTTTTATTCTTAACGTACATGGTGATAATGAATTTTTCACCTCCATGACCATCATTTTATTTTTGGATTCCATTGAAATATATCATATTTTCTTAAATGAAAAACCTTTTTCCTTTTTTGGGGTATTTTGGTATTGAAAATGGGTTTTAAAAATAAATTTTTGTTTTGTTTTCAAAATTGGATTTTTGAAATAAAATGGTATTTTAATATCTAAAAGTTATTTTTATGAGTTTAAAAGAGTTTTTCAAATGATGAAATGTTTTATTTCATGTTATGGTTCATGGAAATTATAAATGATGGGTGCACCGAGATTACACCAGGGGGCAGTTATATCTTAAACGATGGGTTCTCCTAGAATATCACTCCAATGCATTGGGTGGTGATTATATTCTCTAGAGAATTATATTATTCCAATCTGTAAGGGTTCTATAAGGGTTCAATTTGATGATGTCCCAAGGTTCCTACATGAATTTTCTATGTTTGTTAATGAGTTTTCATGTAAATCATTTGTTTTTTAAAGGTAAAATAAATGATATTTATTAAAGAATTATATTTACCTTTTTGGTTAAAATGTTATGTTTTCAAAAAAGGTTTTTTCATAATTTTTAATTTTTATCAATAGACTAATGGTTTCATTCTTTTTATATCTCTTTCTGAGATTTTTTTGTGCATCCCAAATTTTTAAATGTTTTTCACAGGATTTAATGATGAGTAAGGGGTTGGAAGAGGTCAAGTTGAATTTCATGAAGAGTTTTCATAAAAGATATCATGCTTTATTTTTAAAAGTTATTATATGGAGGAAAAATGGATACTAACCAAAAGTTCTCCCTTTGTATTTTATGGTTTTTTATGTATGATTTATGGGCTAATTATCTGAAACTTTAAACCTAAAAAGATCCTCAATGTTAAAGAAAGTAATTTCTTGAATAAAACTCAAGATTATCTAATGTTTAAGGTCGGGGCCTTATAGTTGTTATCAAAGGTTGGTTTATATAAATTTAGAGGTTAGGGTAATATTAATAACTTTACCTTGAAAGATTTTAACTTATGGTCAAGTTAAAATGTTATAGAATTTAAAGATTGCCATGTTTCTTCATCTAAAATATGTTTTCTCATAATGGTTTTCCATAGAGAAAACATGGAATCAATAGTGGGAAGGAACCAAGAGGAGGATATCCATCCAAATCAGCATCCTAAGAAGGTCATAATCAGAACAAAATAGTTTGTTACAGTGATGGATCAGTTAACTCGGACAATAAATGGTGGTGATATTCATGCTAGAGAGGAACCTGATCTACCCTGAAGTAACATGTCTTCTATAGATCATTTAATGAGGCAACATCCCCCATCATTGAGTTGATCATCTAACCTAGTGGTAGATTAAGGATGGATCAATGCTTTGGAAAAGATATTTGATGTCATGGTATATTCAGAACGTCAAAAGGTAACCCTTTTCATTTATCATTTTGAAGTTGAATTTTATCGATGGTGGTCTTTGGTTAATAATACCAGAGAGAAAGATGATCTTGATTCCATGGAATGGGAAACATTCAAGGAACTTTTCATTGAGAAATATTTCCCTAAGGTTGTTTCACTCTTAATGGAAAAACAATTCCTAGAATTAAGGCAAAAATTTGAAGATTTTATAGCTGCATATGAAATAAACTTCATAATATTGGCCATGAATGTGCCAAATTTTATTCAGGAAACTGATAGAAAGATTAATCAATTTTACTCAGGATTGAAACAAATTCTATGAATAGATTTGGATACATGATAATTTAAAATCTATGAGAAAGTTTTTTGTTGTGTTGAAAAGGTTGAGATGGAGTTTTTTGACTCTTATGTGCCTCTTTATGATGAAAGTAAGAAGTGGATAGGATGGAAGGTGATAAGGGAAAAATGAAACAAATAAATAAAGAGGTAATAAAATTAAGTGTCAATATTGTATTAAGTGTGGTAAAAAGAACCCTGGAAAATGTCTTATGAGGATAGGGAGGTGTTACCGATGTGAAAATTTTGGCCACATGTCCTACGAATGTAAGGAAAAGAATCTCGAGGAATCAAAAAATGTGGTAACTGATATCCATCTGATGGTAAGTTTCTTTATCTGCAATGATATGGGTCGTTATGATAATTCGTGTCTAAAGTTAGTTGCGCGGAATGGAAATCTTCATGATTGGAAACATAAAGGTGTAGTAAGTTCATTTTATAATACTAAATTTGATGTTGGGCCATCAAATGAAGTGGTGACAGGTATGTTACTTGTGTATTCAAATTTCAATACTCTGTTTGACTCTGTATCTTCACATTCTTTCATTTTTTATAATTTTTCAAGTAAATTGGGAATACCACCTAATGAAAGTAAGATAGAAATTTTGTTAAAAACTATGTCTATAAGTATTAAAGTAACGAAGATTTATAAGAATATTCCTATTGTCATAAATGGGATGGTATTTCCTAACAATCTCATTAATTTGGTCATAGTAGAGTTTGATATAATTCTTGGTATAGATTGGATTTTAGTTTATCATGATAAGATAGATTGTGGTGCTAATAAAGTTGTGTTTAATGATTTTATGCCTTTTATAACTTACCAAAAAGATGAGAAATTGATTAGAGATATAAATGAAAGGTACCTAGCTCATATTTTTGAAAATAAAGAAACTACTCAAATTAGTGATGTTCTAGTAGTAAATGAATACATGGATGTTTTTCTGGATGATTTTTTTGGTGTTATTCCTGATCAAGAGGTTGAGTTTACTATTGACTTAGTACATTATGTTAAGCCTATTTCTAAACCCCCTTATTGAATAGATAAAGAGAAAATTTTAGAGTTGAAAAATCAATTTTAGGAGTTATTAAATAAAGGTTTCATCGAACCTAACACTTCACCATGGGGTGATTCTTTTAAAAAAAATAAAGATGGCTTATGAGACGTTGAATTTATTATAGAGTATTTAATAACATCACTATTAAGAACAAGTGTCCTTTTCTTTATATAAATGATTTGTTTGATCATCTATGGAGAGAACAATATTTTTTGAAGGTTGACCTGAGGTTGGGGTACCATCTGTTGAAAGTGAAGGAATCTGACATTCTGAAGACTGCATTTCAAACTAGATATAGACACTATGAATTTGTAGTTATTAAATTTGGGTTATCTAATGCACTTATTTTATTCATGGATCATATGAATAGAGTTTTTCATGAGTTCTTGGATAATTTTGGGGTTGTGTTTATTAATGACATTTTAGTATTTTCTAAAATTAAATAGGAACATGAAAGGCATCTAAGGGTTGTTTTTAAAAACGTAAAAGAAAATAAACTATATGGTAAATTTAGAAAGTATGAATTTTGGTTGCAAAAAAAATCATTCATTGGTCACATTGTTTCTAAAGATGGCATAAATATTGATCCCGCTAAAATGAAAGTTGTTGAAGAATGGATAAGACCCAAAAATATCACTGAGATTCATAGTTTTCTTATATTAGTGGGTTACTACAGGTAATTTTTTTGAAAATTGTGCTCAGTTATCTTACCCACATACTAAGTTAACTCGAAAAGAAGTTAAGTTCATCTGGAAAAAAGAATCTGATGATTGATTTCAGGAACTAAAAAGAAGATTGGCGAATGCTCCTATTTTGGAATTGCTTTCCATAAATGGTGAATTCTTCATCTACAGTGATGCTTCATTAAAAGGAATTGGTTGTTTCATAATTTATAATAATTAGGTAATTGTTTATGCTTTACTTCTGTTGAAACCTCGTGAGTTATATTACCCTAAACACGATTTTTAATTAGCTTCTATTGTTTTTTCTTTTAAAATTTAGAGGCATAATTTGTATGGAGTGAAGTGTGAAATATTTACTGATCTCACAAGTTTTAAGTATATATTCACTCAGAAAGAATTGAACATGAGACAAACAAGATGGTTCAAACTAATCAAGGATTATGATTGCATGATTCATTATCATCCTAGAAAATTAAATAGTGTGGTTGATGCTTTGAGTCGAAAGAGTAATGCTACATTAACCATATTATGTTTAGAAGATGACCATTTGGTTAATTATTTGATGAATTTTGGCCTAGAAGTTGTGGATGCATGGAAATCCTCTATTTTTTCATGTTTCAATGTAGTCGGCTCTTTTAGAAAGAATTAAGAGGGATCAAAGGGTGGATCAATATTTACAAGAAAAGGTAGAATCCATTAATAATGGTAAATTTCCTGATTTTAATATTGATGAATAAGGTGTTTTTTTATTTAGAAAAAGATTATGTGTGCCTTGTGATTCACAATTTAGGAAAGAGTTGTTGATTGAAGCTCATGGTTTTTTTTTCTCATTTATCCAGCCAGCACTAACATGTATAGAGACCTTCAGGGGTATTAATAGTGGGATGGAATGAAAAGAGAAATTTTTTCATTTGCCATGAAGTGTGTGACTTGTCAACAGGTTAAAGTAGATTTAAAGTTAGCGAAAGGGATGCTTTATCCTTTTCCAGTGCTGGAGTGGAAATGGGAGAATATATCGATGGATTTCATTATAGGATTTCCAAAGACTTATCAAGTTAATAATGTGATTTGGGTTATTTTTTATCGATTAACTAAATCTACACTTTTTTATCCCATTTGAGATACAATGTCTTTAGAGTATCTTTCTAGACTGTATCTAAACGATATTATCATGTTAAATGGAGTTCCTCTCTCCATTGTATCAGATCATGATCCCAGGTTCATATCTAATTTTTTGAAAGGAATTCAAATGTCTTTAGGTACTAAATTAAATTTTAGTATATATTTTTTTCCCTCAATCCAATAGATGGTGTGAGTGGACAATTCAGAACTTGTAAGATCTGCTTTATTCTTGCTCAGTGGATTATTAGGGAAGTTGGATCAACATCTTTATTTGGTTGAGTTTTCTTATAATAATATTTTTCATTTTAGTATACAGATGGAACCATTTGAGGAATTATATGGAAAGAGGTGTCGGTCACCAGATTTTTTTGGATGATGTAGGAGAAAGAAATTTGATGGGACTAGATTTGGTAGACAAAACAATAGAGAAAGTTCAGGTGATTCAGTGGCACATGAGGTAAGCTCATAGTAGGAAAAAAATTATACAGATAACTGGAGGAAAGATATTTCTTTTGAGGTAAGTGATCATATTTTTCTTAAAGTTTCTCTATGGAAAATTGATATGTGTCTTGGTAAGAAGGGGAAGCTGACTCCACTGTTTATTGGACCATATACAATTCTGGAGAAAGTTGGATCAATTGCCTATCGAGTGGCTTTACCTATGAGTTTATCCTAGGTACACATCGTATTTTATGTTTCAATGTTAAAAAGTATGTACCAAATTCATCTCATGTTTTGTGACCTGAGGTAGTTTAGTTGGAAGAGAATCTTTTGTATGAGGAACAACCAGTTCAGGTTCTTGACTACAAAGAGAAAGTGTTGCAGAATAAAGTAATTCATCTAGTTAAGGTTTTATGGAAAATCATATGGTTGAAGAGACGACATGAGAATCTAAAAATTCTATGAATAAAAAATATACCAACTTATTTGATAAGTGAATAAAATTGTGAGGATGTAATTTCCAAAAGTGGGGGGGATGTAACATCCCGGGTAATGATAGAATAAGCCTTTTTCATATTTATTAATATTTATGAATTAGATAAAAAATTAAAATTAAAAGGGATGATACATCCAATAGCGTACCTAAAACATAATAAATAGTTTTTCCAAAACCTTGTGTTGCATGCAAGACTGAGTTATACCAAAAAAATAATATACTGTTAATATTATTATTTAATATGAGCATTTTGCCGTCTTTTAATGGCAGACTTACTTTAAAACTAAAATTTGAAACTTTTATAAATTTGATATGAAAAAATAAAATTATTTTTTGAAATTAAAATATCAAAATTTACTTTTGGGTAATTTTTGGTATTTTTCTGAGAACTTTAATATTTTAATGAATAGTGAATAATACTGAATTTTAGTTCAAAACTTCATTTTCATCCAATTTATTTATATAGTTAAATTATGTTCTAAATTGATTTTAAAGTGTAATTAGAACTATTTTATATCATTTAAATCAATTTAGATCATTGGAAATAATTTCACATTGAATTTATATATAAAAACTTAGCAAACATTAATTTGAACATTTTTACTTTAAAAACCCGCTTTGTCGTCCTATCTGCGGGATTAATTTTAAATTTATTGATGCCACTTATGTTATTGGAATTTGTAAAAATGGAATATATATTTAGAATCATAATAATTTATAGTGTCTAATAAGTTCAACATTTTTTTTGACTAAAAATATTAGTGAAAGTAATTAAATTAATTACAGCGATTAAGGTAAAAATGTGTTTACTTAGTGGTTAAACTTTAATCTTAAGAGTCTAAATGACCTAGAAGATTTTCTAAAATTCATTTTATGGAAATTATTTGACCATATCGCCTATTTTCTATAATTGGGATCATTATTGGAGTCACATGATGTAATGGAGACATGCCAATAGTGTTTACCTTTTTATATTTACAAGTATGTCACTCCTCATCCACTATAAAAAGGCACTCACCCCCTTAAAATCTTCACACCTCTCAAGCCCTTTATCCCATCCAACCCCTGCCCAAATAATCACCCACCATCCATACCTCCACCCTAGATTCCTTAATTTGGGTAGAAATCCAACCAAGGAAGCCCATTGGTGCAAACTATAATGAGTTTCCTAAAAAAGAGGTAACATTCTTCAATGTGAATTTATGTTTTATTTATTTCTCCACCCATTCACTACTTATTATTACATACATATATAATAACATCAGTATACTACATATACTTATATATTTTTATGTTAATGTTTCGACTTACACCTACACACACTTCCATCAAATGGGTAATGAAATTACTGTTCATGTACAGAAAACCACCGTATCGCGAAACGATGTCATTCATTTTTCTTTTACCACCTATCATGGTTGGGAATTATGATGGAAAAACTATTTTATATTATATATATATATGATATTTATGTTTTATTCATACTTATGAAATTTTTATATAACACATACCTTCATGATTTCCATTTTGTGTAAATATGATAACATCGTTTGTGGACGTGTGGACTACCACTTCCTTAAAGTGATGTGATACGTTCACACATTACATGGAATGTATTAAGGATAAGATTAATTAAACATATGGTACATACATAAAATCTATATGATATTCATGAAATAATTACCTTTTTGGAAATATAATACATCATTTTCTTTATTAACCTTTCACACACTTAAAAAGTGATAACGTCATTCGTGGATGTGTGGACTACAACCTCCTTGACATGATGTGATTCCTTTTACATCACAATAATTATATATATAAGTATATATGATTAAATAATATGGTATTTATGATATAATTATCATTATGGAAAGATAAATTTTACTTACCTTATTTTCATAATGATCACTGAAAAATTGGAATGTTACTCATGCGTACGTACGACCTACTATCTTCATGATTGTAACATTGGTTCATTTTTCATAACCATATTTCATAATTGGTTTTAAAAATATAATTGATGTATAAATATGATAATTATTTCATGATTATTATTTTGGATATGTTTATATAATTACCCCTTTGACCATAGTTGACTTAACAAATTCGTTTTTGACACATAAATCGAATATGGTCAAAACACCCAACATAAAATTAATTGTTTAAGTAGTTGTTTAAAACATTGTAATAAATGAAATAAAGGTAATGATAAACTTTAAAAGGGTTATAAATCAAGTAAAAAATAAAATAATTTTATTATTCAGGAAGATAAAGACGCATGTGACAATTCGGATTGAAGGTAAGGTATTTCGTCTTAATCTCCTTTCATTGAGGCATTTCTTGATGATATGCACCTTTATTATTTTATAAGGTGTATATATAGCCCCTTTGAAATTCTATATCCATATTTTATCTATTATCATAATTTTTTTATAAATGTTAATCTTTCATGGGGCTTATGATTTAGATGTTCAAAGTGGTCTGAGACACTTTGAATGTTTAAAGATTTAATTTCAAAATCTTTTCTCCATGTCAATATTCTTGATATTATTTTACATATTTATTTATATTGATATAAAAGGGTTATAAAGGACATATTATGTCTATTTTTAATTTCATTCAAATGTTTTCAAAAAGAAATCTTTTTACGTGTTTTATATGGAGTGTTTTGACAAACGACAAAAGGAATGTTCTATTCTTAACATACACGGTGACAATGAATTTTATGTTTTCGTGGCCATTATTTTATTTTTGGATTCCTTTGAAAGATTTCATGTTTTCTTAAATGAAAAAACTTATTTTATTTTTTTGGTATTGAAAATTGTTTTTCAAAAGAAATGTGTATTTTGTATTCAAAATTTTCTTTTTGAAAGAAAATGGTATTTTAATATCTGAAAATGATTTTCATACGAGTTTAAAAGAGTTTTTCAAATGATGAAATGTTTTATTTTATGTTGTACTTATTGGACATTATAAATTATGGGTGAGCGCAGATATCGTCCAGTGATCCCGTTTTAGCTTAAACTATGGGTGCGCCCAGATAACGCTCTAATGCATTAGTTAATGATTATATTATCCGGAGAATTATATTAGAAGTTGACCATATGATTATTCCAATTTGTAAGGGTTAAACAAGGGTTCAATTTGATGATGTCCCAAGGTACCAACATGAATTTTCTATGTTTTCTAATGAGTTTTCATGGAAATAATTTGCTTTCAAGAGGTAAAATAAATGATTTTTATTAAAGAATGATATTTCCCTCTTTGGGTAAAATGTTATGTTTTCAATAAAGGGTTTTTCATGAGTTTTAATGTTTATCAGTGGACTAACAGTTTCCTTCTTATTATATCCCTTACTGAGCTTTTTATTCTCATCCCACGTTTTAAATGTTTTTCACATGATTTAATGATGAGTACGGGATTAGAAGAGGTCAAGTTGAATTTCATGAAGAGTTTTCATAAAAGAGATCGTGCTTTATTTTTTAAAAAAATTATATGGTGGAAAAAATGAATACTGATTGGAAGTGTCCACTTTGTATTCTATGGTTTTGTTATGTATGAGTTATGACCTAATTCTCTAAGACACTAAACCTGAAAAGATCTTCAATGTGAAATAAATTATTTTTTTGACTAAAACTCAAGATTATGTAATGTTTAAGACTGAGGCCTTATATAGAACTAAGAAAATCATGTGCTTTGATTGATGAAATGAAGGAAGAAATTCTACACAATGTAGTTTTTGAAAAAAGAAAGGAAACCATGTTGTCCAGTGAAAAAACTTCCTTGAAAACTAAAAAAGAAAGCATGAAGTGTTCTCACAAATATTTAATAGAAAAGAAAGGAATATCTTGCCTAAGAAACAATTATTATCATTTTTTTCTCACTAAGGTGCAAAGGAGTCCCACCTTATTTCCAAACATACTGTGTTTGTTCTTTCTATACAGGGAATTAAAGGTGATACATGATTTGGGGGGCAGGAAAAATTGATAAATCTAGAATAAATAATCTAGAATTTATGGAATTCATCATCTTGGAAATGATCTCAACATTTGGTATCTAAAATCCTACCTGATAAAGAGATCGACCATGATAAAGTAAAGGCGGAAAGTATCCCATGAGGGGGAGATGTTAGAGAAGCTTTTGAGGTCATGTATTTCATGAAAATATAAATTCTTGAAAGTGCTTGAAATGATTTCATTAAAATGACGTGACATCATATTCTATCATCCATGTTTTTCATGAATAGGTTTTGATATTGGGGAGAAATTGAGTTTCTCAGTGGCATGAAAACGAAGAAATTTTAGGGCTGCTTTCTAAAGCAAAATAGGCTAGCTGTTTTAAATGTTTTTAATCTATGTATTGAAATTAGTATAAGAATTCAGGTTGAAATAATATCAAGAGAATATATTCAACATTTGGATCAACCTACAAATCTATTTGAATGCCCCCTGAGGAAATTGTTCTAATTTGGTATCATATTTTTGTCTGTTTATGGATAGATTTGTTGTTTAGATTAGTTCCTCTTGTTTTCTACACTGTGTATTGCTCAAGCAGACTTGGAATGGAATAATTGATGGCATGTTGATTTAAGTGAATTAATACCACCTTCTCTCAAGTTTCTTTATATTTATTTTTAATAAGGGGGGGAGATGGAGATGGGAAACATATTGACATGCATTTTATTGATTGATATTGACAACAAATCCAAAAGGGAGGTTGTTGAACCCACATGGTGTTTATTGTATTTTTCCAATGAGCATGATACAATATGTGCTGGGAAAAGAATCTTAGAAGAAGAATGGAGTTCCAACACAAAAGTGTTAATGAGTTTTGAAGTTGTGCAGATTGGATATCACCTTGAAGCTTGAGGTTGGAAGTTCCCTCATGTGTAATCCATGCTAAATAGCTTTCAATAATAGGGAAGAATAGGTGCCACCACAAATGATTGGCAAAGAAGTTGTTTGAGTTACTTCCATTGTTTATACGAAAATGGAGATTTAAAGTGAGTCGTCTTCCATTGGAGTTGTAGTAATATTCATTCATAAGTTGGAAAAGTTGATGGAAGCAAAAGATTGAGATGATGGTGCTTATTAAGAAGTAATTTTGTAATGAATTAGTGTTGTTGGGAAGAGTGATATAATTGCCAATTATAGGCTTTAACTGAGTTTGATAAGCTAGATTTTAGAGAGTGAATATGCATCCTCACGGTTGATTGGGGTAGAGAGCTCGTACGAGGAGGTGACCTAGGGTTTCACCGCCGACATTCCATCGCTCAGCCTGGAGCTCTTACCAGGAGCTCTCAGCCGGGATGCCTGTCCTTTGTGTTACCTCGTATTCCCACGCTGTCTTCGCACCTCATCTGGGAATCCATGGATCTCGGTGTTCCTCGTTAGCAATGTCACTCACGCATCTCAACCGTAAAGATTCTATCAATCGGCCTCACCTGGATCTGGATCTAGACCCATTGACGGCGGTGTCTCGTTTTTCGGCGACCTCCCCGATGCACAGATCGCCGTTATGGGTGGCGTTCCAGGGTGTCGATGATTACAAGTGATGGTATGTGTCTCCCTGGTTTGGAGAAGGATCTTACTTACAGATATCTAGCTTCCGGTGTCATCAACGGTGGTGGGTTGCTAATGGGATATCCTGGACTCGGTGGATTTGGTGTTGGTCCGCCATTGCTCTGGATTTTCCCTGCAGGTTCGACATTCATGATGCTCTTCGATCACCGCTTTCTGGGGTGTTTCTGTTTTTGTTCTCTGTAGGTTGGCTTTCTCCGCCGGTTGATTCTAGCAAAGTCGCTCCCCCCGTTGTAGCTTTTGTCTGACCGAATTGAGTGAAGGCCTTCTCTACTCAACGTTTCCATCACTTTCGGTGCTCCATGGCAGTTTTTCCCTGTAAGCTCAGCCTATATGATTTCGACTCTCTGACAGTCCCCAATGGCTTTTTTCCGGTGGAGTGTTTCCCCCTGGGTTTTTTTTTTATCTCAGTGTCAAGATACCTGTCAGACCTTGATGTTGTGGTATGTTGTGGTCACCTTCTGCAATCGAGGGTCTGTTCAACCTCTTGTTTGTGACTTTGGAGTGTTGTTCGGGTGCCCTGATTGTTTGGCTTTTGTCCGATGGCCATGCCTGCTGTGTCCTGTTCTTTGGCTTTTGTCCGATGGCCATGCCTGTTGTGTCCGTTACTCACTGTGGTGGGCCTCCTATTCCATTCTCTTGCCACCATTGGTTACTGCTATGATGTTCCTCGTAGAGGTTTGGGATAGTGTTAAAGGATTTCCGGTGGGTGCGACTCCCGGTGTATGTGCCCTTCTTTCATCCCTCGTTCTCCCTGGCCTACTGTGGGATGGGTATTTGCAATGGCACAGACAACAGTCGTAGGCCGGTGCTGTCAAGGTAACTGGCATGGGTCAACCAGTTATGTAACGACCCAAAATTTCATTAATGGAAAATCCCTCTTGATCCAGTTAAATGTTTCTTTATGTTTTTATATGATGTCAACTTCTTTAGTTTAACGTTAAGATTTGTGACCGTTACTTTTATAGCCGTTGAACAGTGATCATCTGGGTAGTTTAAATATGAGGCTTTAACGAACCAATTTTCTACTCAGACAAAGGAAGCGATGGCCTCATCCAGTAGAATTGCCCCTTACGAAGCCCATTTGTCGGAGCTCGGAAAGGAGGTGGCGTCTTTGGGCTTTGCCCTTGACCAAGCCCAAGCTGAGCTTCATCAAGTCAAGATCGAACGTGATCGTCTACGGGAAAAATGGAAGTTGATAGAGATTACCACTCGAGCGAGGTTATCCGAGCAACCCCAAGAGTCTGTCACCATCGCACACCTTACCCTTAGGTCTTATGCGGCTATTTTAAGGGGTTATGTAACAAATAAGTAGCACCATGTTCATGTACATTATTTTTTGTATATAATAATGAATATAATTTCTAGTCATTTTTGATGCATTGTAATTAGTTTTTAAAGTACAAATGATGTTTTTAGTTATTATTTAATTAAGAATTATATTTTATTAAATTAAAGGATTTTCGAATTAAATAATATTTTAATAAAATATTATTATTAATATTAAATTAATTTTTATTAAATATAAATGATCTTATAATTTTATGAATGCAATTAAAATTTTTATTAAGGTTTGAAAGCCATTTTTGTCAAAACCCGTGAATTTTTTATAAATGTCGGTTTTTATTTTAAAAGTGAAAATTCACAGATTTAGAAAATTATTTAGATAAAATAAATATTATTTTTGGAATCAGGACGTCGAAATTATCCAACGGTGAATTTTTCATAATTTTCTGAGACAGTCAAATTTTTGGGTAAAAATTAAATACCATTTAAATATATTATGTGTTTTATGACATCATAATGACCCAATGGTGATGTAATAAAATACCATAATCCTTATGTTCGGCCAATATGTGTTTTATCAATAAAATAATGAGGTTTTGGGTTTGTTTGACTCACTTTTCAAAGCATTAATGGAGCCCTCAAGACTTATTCAACACTTTGCCTTTTTAAATTAATTTTCATGGGAGTGTGACTCACCTCCACATAAGCAACCCTAATTTTTTAATAGGTTCGGACCTTGGCCTTGTAAAATATTGTTTTCCTCTTCCCTTTTCCAGAAACCATGGGCAAATACCATGGGATGGTTTGTGGTTTGGATTATTTTAATATAAGGGGTCCCAAACCTAAATAATAAAGAATTCTCTCACCTTTCCTATATAAACCCACCCAAGCTCCCACTTCCTCCTCACTCTAAGCCCTTGAAGTTCGTCCAAACTCTGCCCTACTCTCTCTAGAATCCTCTCAAGGTGCCCCAAGCTCCCAAGAAGCCTCTCACAAGCCTCTCTCTAGCCTTTGGAAGCACACTTCCAAGTAAGGGTTTTTTCTTCCTTTCTCATTTTTGTCAATTTTCCTTAAGTTGTATTGCCCTTTTAATTTCATTTATGAATGTTGGGGTATGGTTTCGCACCTCTCCCATACTGCCCTTTTATAGTTTGAATGATGGGAGACCCCTTTCTCTCTCATTAAATGCCTCCCATGTACACCCGTTACTATGCCGAAATTCCGAAAGGAACCTTTTTCTCCTCTTTTATATTCAAGCAATACTTTTGTATCATGAATCTAAATTCCATTTCTATTGTTGGGACATGTATATATATGATCTCCTTACTGTCCATTACATGTAAATATGATGAGGAACCCCTTTCTCTCTCATCAACCTTTTTTATGAATTCTTATGTCACGCCGTTATGCTGCCGAAATCGCACCAATTTTCTAAGCCAATGTCTTTGTGTAGTGAATACCATGCCCATTTCTCCATCAAGGGTATTCACATTTATGCACATATACGTATTGATTGTAAAGTTTCATGTTTGAATTCCACATTCCTTTATCGTGGAAGAAATGATTATGTTTTATGAATCCATGTTTTATGATCCATGTGGCACACTTATGCATGAAATGAAATGTTTAAGAAGGGTGCGCCCTGATAGCGCTCCAATGCATTGGGTAAAGTATAGTATCATGATACGTCATGTGCAATGAGTGTTGACTCATGCTAATTCAAGTGCAACGAGGGTTTACTCGTGCTTCAAGTGCAATGAGGGTTTACTCATGCTCCATGTGCAATGAGCCTTGGCTCATGCTAATTCAATGTTAAGTGTTGTTGCCACATTTCCATGTTATGATTATCATGCTTTATCATGCCTTTATGTTCATGTCTCTCTTATGATCTATTGATATGCCTATTGCCTAACATGTATTGTACTCCTCATGTTATTCATTATGTACTCCCTTACTGGGCTTTCTAGCTCACCCTTTTCTTATGCATGTCCTCAGGTTATCCCATGCAATGCTAAGTACGAAGGAATGTAGTGGTCATGTAAAGGAAGTTTTCAATAAGGATGTTGTATTTCATGTTTAAAGTTTTTATGTAATGATCCTAAGCCCCAAAGACACTAAACCTCTCGATCTTCTTTGTGTATCAAGTGAAGTTTTATGTAATAAAGCACGTTTAAGTTGTAATAAAAAGCAGGGTTGTCATAGTTGGTATCAGAGGATAGGTTTAGTTATTTTTGGGATTAGGAAACCCTAGTAAAGCCTTAGATACAAGACTAAGCATAATAAAAACATCCCTAAATTTTGGTAAATACTAAGTAAGTGGTTTATCAAACAAATACATCCCTGTCTGGATACGAGCAGGTAGAGGCGGCTCTGGCACAGATGTATCCTAGGGGTAAAACCCGAAAACACCGCTTTGAGCTAGACTCGAACGGGAACTGGTGCACGACAACGGGCCTTGCTGCACTCTTGGTTACGACACTCCCGGGGGATATGTTTTGATAAATTTACAATCTTTGTATGAACCCTTATTAAGGGAAAAATGCCCCTAAGAATATATATGTTAGAAGGAAGATCATGAAAAGCCTGGATTGAATCCTATAGACTCATGAGTTGAAGAGATTAAAGTTTATTTATAAGTCATCAACTTTTGTCTTTGGATTACCCTCTATGTGTTACCCCTAACTTTCCTTTTATTCCAGCCAATGGCCGGTAATAGGAGAACTCGGGCTAACAACCGTTGTGAAGATCAGTGTGATGATTGTACCAATGAGATGCCCAATCCAATGGGAGCGGGAATCGCGAACTTTGTCACGCTTCTCTCTCAGCTAACTCAAGTTTTGAATAGAAACACTGGTCAAGAGGAACGTTCAACCCCCCCCTAAGAAAGAACAAGTCGCTATTGAAAGCTTCATGAGACAAAGGCCTCCTACTTTTAGTGGATCATCCGATCCCACGATTGCTGAACAATGGATCAACTCCATTGAAAAGATATTCTCCATCCTCCAATGCTCTGAAAAAGAGAAGGTTCTCCTGGCGGCTTATCGTATGGAGGGTGAAGCTGATCAATGGTGGACGTTGATCAAAAATACGAAGCCTGAGGAGGAGATCGATGCTTTGGAATGGAAGGTATTCCGGAAGATGTTTTTCGATAAATATTTTCCACGCACCCTCCGTCTTAAGATGGAAAGGGACTTCCTTTCCCTCAAACAGAAAGATGAGGAATCTGTGGGAGCGTACGAGGCAAACTTCACAAGGCTTGCACGATACGCTTCCGGCTTTGTCGTTACCCCCGAATGCAAGGTTGACCGCTTCTTTGGTGGGCTGAAGCCTAGCTTGCAGAAAGCATTAGCGATCCGTGACTTCGACAGCTATGAGGAAATTGTCCGATGTGCCCTCAAGGTTGAAATGGAGATCGGAGAATCACAGGGGTATCATGGGGACAAGAAGCGGAAGGTGGACTTCAATGCTGGTGGTCCGATGGATAAATCCAACGGCGCTAAGAAATTCCAGCACCCCACTTGCCAAAAGTGTGGAAAGAAGCACCCTGGAAATTGCCTTAGGGGGACAAGAAAATGCTTCAAATGTGGAAGAGAAGGGAACCTAGCTGTTAACTGTCAGCAAGAAGGACCCGCGGCTGCGACGGAGGGGAGGAACGCTCCGTTCGAACCTCAACGCGTTGTTCAATGCTTCAAATGCAAAGAACCGGGTCATTTTGCGAATCAGTGCCCTAATCCAAGGGTTATCGGAGGCAATCAACAACCTCCAAGACAGCAAGGAAGAGCTTTTGCCATCACTTCTGCCGAAGTGAACCCCGACAACGAAGTGGTGACAGGTACGCTAGTTATTCATTCAAGAATAGCGAACGTACTTTTTGATTCAGGTTCTACGCATTCTTTTATATCTCAAAAGTTTAGTAGAATAATCCCTGCACCACCACAAGTCATGGAAGTAAAGATGTCGGTGAGTACGGCAAATGGGGCAATCATTGCATCCCATGAGTATAAGTCCTCCCCTGTTATAATCTGTGGATTGAATTTCCCGGCGAACCTCGTCATACTCCCTTTGGTGGAATTTGATGCAATTCTTGGCATGGATTGACTTTCCTTATATAGAGCCAACATAAATTGTCGGGAGAGGGAAATCACACTCCATATGGAGAATCGACCCCCGATTCTTTACAAGTGTCAGGAGGAAGATGAATCTCCTTTAGCTCCATCATCTCAAGCATGGATATTACTGCCTTATGAGCACGCATATCTGGCTCAGATGATTGAGTCCAAGGAAGAAACCACCCTTGAAGAAATGCCTATTGTGAGGGAATTCGCTGAAGTATTTCCCGAGGAACTTCCTGGTCTTCCTCCAAGAAGAGATGTTGAGTTCTCAATTGAACTTATACTTGGGGCGCTACCAATATCCAAGACTCCATATAGAATGGCTGTGGTTGAGCTTGAAGAACTGAAGAAACAACTACAAGAGAATCTGGATAAAGGGTTTATACGCCCAAGTGCATCACCATGGGGTGCACCAGTCCTCTTCGTCAAGAAGAAGGATGGGTCAATGCGGCTTTGCATCGATTATCGTGAACTTAACAAAATCACGATAAAGAACAAGTATCCTCTCCCAAGAATCGATGACTTGTTTGATCAGCTGCGTGGAGCTCAATACTTCTCCAAGGTCGACTTGCGGTCGGGATATTATCAAGTAAGGGTGAAGAAGGAAGATATCCCCAAGACTGCTTTTCGTACAAGGTACGGGCACTATGAATTCGTAGTAATGCCTTTTGGACTCACCAATGCTCCAGCAATATTCATGGACTTGATGAATAGAGTCTTTAGAGATTACCTAGATAAATTTGTGGTAGTCTTTATAGATGATATTCTGATATACTCCAAAACCAAGGAGGACCATGAGGAGCATTTAAGAACTGTACTGGAGACTTTGCGCAAGGAGAAGCTCTATGCCAAGTACAGCAAGTGTGAGTTCTGGTTGAAGGAGGTCTCATTCTTGGGCCATATCATCACAAGCAATGGGATATCTGTGGACCCCTCCAAAACAGATGCAATTGAGGGATGGCTGAGGCCAACATCGGTAACTGATATCCGTAGCTTCTTGGGGTTAGCTGGATATTATCGACGATTTGTGAGAAACTTCTCACGATTGTCCAACCCTCTTACCAAGCTAACTCGAAAGGGAGTAAAGTTTGCTTGGAGTGATGAATGTGAAGAAAGCTTCAAGGAGTTGAAAAGGAGGCTTATCACTGCACCTGTGCTCACTTTACCCACAAGTGGGGAGCTTTTTGTGGTATTCAGTGATGCTTCGAAGAAGGGCTTAGGATGTGTGCTGATGCAGAATGATAAAGTGATATCCTATGCCTCAAGGCAGTTGAAAATCCATGAGCGAAACTATCCAACGCATGATCTGGAGTTGGCGGCGGTGATCTTCGCCTTGAAAATCTGGCGGCATTATCTCTATGGGGAGAAATGTGAGATATATACTGACCACAAGAGTCTTAAATATATATTCACACAGAAAGAGCTTAATATGCGCCAGAGAAGATGGATAGAGCTCATCAAGGATTATGACTGTTCCATACATTACCACCCTGGGAAGGCGAACAAGGTGGCGGATGCCCTAAGTAGAAAGGATCCAGCAATTCTATCAATGATGAGAATTGAGAAGGATCCAATCTTCTTAGACTTGATGAAGATGGACGTGGGAATCATAAAGAAGGGAACATCATCAATCCTTTCACAAATGATTGTTCAACCATCTCTTTTGGAAAGGTTAAAGGATGCTCAAAAGGATGATGCGAGAATCCAAGAAAAAGTGGAAGCTATCAAAAAGGGAAAATCCTCAGAGTTTAATGTTAATGAAGAAGGAATTGTGCGGTTTGGGAAAAGACTATGTGTCCCATCAAGTTCGGAGCTGAAGAAGGAACTTTTGGATGATGCACATAGTTCAAATTTCTCTATTCACCCAGGGAGCACAAAGATGTATCGAGATCTCCGAGAAAACTTTTGGTGGGATAATATGAAGAAGGAGATCGCCGAATATACATCAAAGTGCCTGGTGTGTCAGCAAGTGAAGGCAGAGAGGCAGAAGTCTAAGGGGATGATGCAACCATTGCCCATACCAGAATGGAAATGGGAGAACATCACCATGGACTTCGTCACTGGACTTCCAAGGACATCCAAAAGCAACAATGCAATCTGGGTTATTGTGGATCGTCTTACAAAGACTGCACACTTCATTGCTATTCGAGAGGATTTCTCTTTGGATCAACTGGCACGGATATATATCAGGGAAGTGGTACGGTTGCATGGAGTACCACTATCTATTGTGTCGGACCGAGATCCAAGATTTACCTCTAAGTTTTGGAAGAGTCTTCAACATGCTCTGAATACTGAACTGAACTTCAGTACGGCCTATCATCCTCAAACTGATGGCCAATCCGAGCGGACTATCCAAACACTTGAGGATATGTTGAGAGCGTGCTCAATGGACTTTAAAGGAGGATGGGATCAACATCTTCCTCTAGTTGAGTTCTCTTATAATAATAGTTTCCACTTGAGCATCCAAATGGCACCATATGAAGCCCTATATGGGAAAAGGTGCAGAACACCGGCATGTTGGGATGAGGTCGGTGAACGTAAGCTGCTTGGACCAGAAATGGTCGAAGAAATGGTGGAGAAGGTGAAAACCATTCAGCAGCATATCAAGGCAGCCCAAAGTCGACAGAAGAGTTATGCAGATAATCGTCGACGAGACCTTGAGTTTAAAGTCGGGGACATGGTGTTTTTACGCATATCTCCGTGGAAGAAGGTCATGAGGTTTGGAAAGAAAGGGAAGTTAAGTCCAAGGTACATCGGCCCATTCGAGATTCTTGATCGTGTTGGGGCTGTGGCCTATCGACTAGCACTTCCACCTACTATGGCCAAGGTGCATGATGTCTTCCATGTATCCCTCTTAAGGAAGTACATACCAGACCCTTCACATGTACTCTCTTCCGAGGTGGTACAATTAGAAGACGATCTTTCTTATGAGGAGCAACCAGTGAAGATCTTAGATCGTAGAGAAAAAGTTCTACGAAATAAGACAATGCCCCTCGTCAAGGTGTTGTGGAGAAACCACAAGTTTGAAGAAGAAACTTGGGAGTCGGAGGATATGATGAAGCTAAGTTACCCACATTTGTTTTAGTGTGGGAAAAGGAAAATTTCGAGGGCGAAATTTCTTAAGGGGGGAATGTTGTAACGACCCAAAATTTCATTAATGGAAAATCCCTCTTGATCCAGTTAAATGTTTCTTTATGTTTTTATATGATGTCAACTTCTTTAGTTTAACGTTAAGATTTGTGACCGTTACTTTTATAGCCGTTGAACAGTGATCATCTGGGTAGTTTAAATATGAGGCTTTAACGAACCAATTTTCTACTCAGACAAAGGAAGCGATGGCCTCATCCAGTAGAATTGCCCCTTACGAAGCCCATTTGTCGGAGCTCGGAAAGGAGGTGGCGTCTTTGGGATTTGCCCTTGACCAAGCCCAAGCTGAGCTTCATCAAGTCAAGCTCGAACGTGATCGTCTACGGGAAAAATGGAAGTTGATAGAGATTACCACTCGAGCGAGGTTATCCGAGCAACCCCAAGAGTCTGTCACCATCGCACACCTTACCCTTAGGTCTTATGCGGCTATTTTAAGGGGTTATGTAACAAATAAGTAGCACCATGTTCATGTACATTATTTTTTGTATATAATAATGAATATAATTTCTAGTCATTTTTGATGCATTATAATTAGTTTTTAAAGTACAAATGATGTTTTTAGTTATTATTTAATTAAGAATTATATTTTATTAAATTAAAGGATTTTCGAATTAAATAATATTTTAATAAAATATTATTATTAATATTAAATTAATTTTTATTAAATATAAATGATCTTATAATTTTATGAATGCAATTAAAATTTTTATTAAGGTTTGAAAGCCATTTCTGTCAAAACCCGTGAATTTTTTATAAATGTCGGTTTTTATTTTAAAAGTGAAAATTCACATATTTAGAAAATTATTTAGATAAAATAAATATTATTTTTGGAATCAGGACGTCGAAATTATCCAACGGTGAATTTTTCATAATTTTCTGAGACAGTCAAATTTTTGGGTAAAAATTAAATACCATTTAAATATATTATGTGTTTTATGACATCATAATGACCCAATGGTGATGTAATAAAATACCATAATCCTTATGTTCGGCCAATATGTGTTTTATCAATAAAATAATGAGGTTTTGGGTTTGTTTGACTCACTTTTCAAAGCATTAATGGAGCCCTCAAGACTTATTCAACACTTTGCCTTTTTAAATTAATTTTCATGGGAGTGTGACTCACCTCCACATAAGCAACCCTAATTTTTTAATAAGTTCGGACCTTGGCCTTGTAAAATATTGTTTTCCTCTTCCCTTTTCCAGAAACCATGGGCAAATACCATGGGATGGTTTGTGGTTTGGATTATTTTAATATAAGGGGTCCCAAACCTAAATAATAAAGAATTCTCTCACCTTTCCTATATAAACCCACCCAAGCTCCCACTTCCTCCTCACTCTAAGCCCTTGAAGTTCGTCCAAACTCTGCCCTACTCTCTCTAGAATCCTCTCAAGGTGCCCCAAGCTCCCAAGAAGCCTCTCACAAGCCTCTCTCTAGCCTTTGGAAGCACACTTCCAAGTAAGAGTTTTTTCTTCCTTTCTCATTTTTGTCAATTTTCCTTAAGTTGTATTGCCCTTTTAATTTCATTTATGAATGTTGGGGTATGGTTTCGCACCTCTCCCATACTGCCCTTTTATAGTTTGAATGATGGGAGACCCCTTTCTCTCTCATTAAATGCCTCCCATGTACACCCGTTACTATGCCGAAATTCCGAAAGGAACCTTTTTCTCCTCTTTTATATTCAAGCAATACTTTTGTATCATGAATCTAAATTCCATTTCTATTGTTGGGACATGTATATATATGATCTCCTTACTGTCCATTACATGTAAATATGATGAGGAACCCCTTTCTCTCTCATCAACCTTTTTTATGAATTCTTATGTCACGCCGTTATGCTGCCGAAATCGCACCAATTTTCTAAGCCAATGTCTTTGTGTAGTGAATACCATGCCCATTTCTCCATCAAGGGTATTCACCTTTATGCACATATACGTATTGATTGTAAAGTTTCATGTTTGAATTCCACATTCCTTTATCGTGGAAGAAATGATTATGTTTTATGAATCCATGTTTTATGATCCATGTGGCACACTTATGCATGAAATGAAATGTTTAAGAAGGGTGCGCCCTGATAGCGCTCCAATGCATTGGGTAAAGTATAGTATCATGATACGTCATGTGCAATGAGTGTTGACTCATGCTAATTCAAGTTCAACGAGGGTTTACTCGTGCTTCAAGTGCAATGAGGGTTTACTCATGCTCCATGTGCAATGAGCCTTGGCTCATGCTAATTCAATGTTAAGTGTTGTTGCCACATTTCCATGTTATGATTATCATGCTTTATCATGCCTTTATGTTCATGTCTCTCTTATGATCTATTGATATGCCTATTGCCTAACATGTATTGTACTCCTCATGTTATTCATTATGTACTCCCTTACTGGGCTTTCTAGCTCACCCTTTTCTTATGCATGTCCTCAGGTTATCCCATGCAATGCTAAGTACGAAGGAATGTAGTGGTCATGTAAAGGAAGTTTTCAATAAGGATGTTGTATTTCATGTTTAAAGTTTTTATGTAATGATCCTAAGCCCCAAAGACACTAAACCTCTCGATCTTCTTTGTGTATCAAGTGAAGTTTTATGTAATAAAGCACGTTTAAGTTGTAATAAAAAGCAGGGTTGTCATAAGTTAGGTCGAGTCCCCCTCTCCCATGTCAACAATGAGGGATTATCACATGGGTTCTCCCCCATCCCATCAAGATGGGGAGTTCATGCGGGTTACCTCCAACCCATGTTTCAATGGAGGATCATGTAAGGTTCTCCCTTAACCCATTCAAAAAGGGGTTTTTTGAAAAATACAAAAAAATGGATTTCAGGCAGAGGAGTTGAGTGATGCTAGTTAAGAATGGAAGAGAGAGTAGTGATAACCTATCCTTGGATTATTAAGCATGAAGAATACTATAATTAATAAAGAATATCTCTTGGATGAAGGCTGAAGAAAGCTGAATTTGAAGCTAAAATTTTTGAAGCAGTGGAGCTACACGGAAAGTCTTAAGTGGAGTACACATTAGCTGCCCGATGCTTTGGGAATTGTGGTGAAGAGTTTTTAGAAGATTTGATAAATTCCCAAAGTCATTAAGTCAATTTTGAGATGAGATAGAGTGGCTATAGATTCCCTAAGTAGATTTGAATAGGTTCTGAATAGATTGGAAGGAATTCTGGAAGTTGCGGGTTTTAGTGATAATCTGGAAAAGGAAAACTCTTCTGGACATCATGGTTGTCCAGATTGCTGAATGGAATTTAAAAAATGCATGAATCTTATGTCTATACGTAAGGGTTCCTATGCCTGATAGAAATTTGGGAAAATCCCAGGGGGCTACCTATAATATGTATGGGTCCCTTACTCATACATGAATTCGGAAAGGTGTTGAACTCCACTGGGATACGTAAGAGCTGTCAAAACTGAGAAATTTACCAAGTGTTGAAGCACATTGAGATAAGTAAGAGTCTTAGATTCTGAATATTTTTCAAAGTCCCAGGGAATTCACTATGATACATATATGTTTCTCAGAACCATAAATTTGGAGAGGTACAGAACTGCAATGAGATACGTGTGGGTATCCAAAGTTATCGACTGAGAATTTGTTAAAGTATGGAAATTCTCTGTCATATGTTGAGGATTGATTTGGTTAAGAAATTTGGGAAAGTATTGAGTTCCCTGTGATATGTATATAGGTACTCGAAGTACGTGAGATTTGTAAAAGCCCCTAGTATTCATGTGTTAATGTAAGGGTATGCGAAGATCATAAAATTGGTAAAGTGATCAAGACACTGTGGTATGCAAGAGTTGAGTAAAGTACTTGAAATTTGGTGTAGTAATTGAGACATGCTGCATGATACATGAAGGTTCATCTGTTTTCCAAAAAAGTGAGATTTCTATAAAGAAGTTTTCTAAATAGGAATTAATAAATTGTGATGATTTTGTGTTATTCTTTAAAGCTTAAATATCACAATGCTTCTATGAGTACACTGTGATTCAAGCAACTAGTTTTGGTGATGAATCATAGAGAAGACGTGCTAACTTGCATCATGAAGATGATGCTCACACCATGAAGAAGTCTTTGGATGTCATTCAAGCCAAAGATGGTTTTGATATTTGATATGTAGCCACACCATGGAGAAGTTTCATGCAATAAAGCAATCCAAGGATGAAATAAAAGCCAGGTTAGCTCTGATTACATGAGATGTAATCATGCCATGAAGGGGAGGCCACACCATGATGTGTGATGAAGAGAATATAGCCCGAGAGATTCACGTCATGGTGTCATGTCATGGAAGTCAAGAATAACACTAAAATGAGTTAATAAATGGGATCATATCATGACTGACGATTTCATGATGCGACCATGTAAAAACCAAAGGAGGTCACATTATTCGCATTGTGAGAAATTCCTTCATGTCATGATAGGATCACTGCATGTTTTCATGTAGACATGGAATTAAAGAATTGTAGCCTGCCTGAATGGTCCAAAAGCTTTCAATTTTTGTTCATTTTTTATAATCCTCCTTTAAGGGTTGAAGGGGAACTTTTACATGGCTCGTAGGTTTCGTCACATTGTAGGACCTAAATGTCTTAAAGGAATTCATCCCTGACTATGACTACTTGAAATCGCTCCTTCCCAACATCCACATCGTGATCAACACTCCACCTTCAAATGGTTGTTCGGCTAGATGTCTTGTGTAGAGATGCACAGACCTGGTACCGATGACAATTGTTGTACCCTCTCATTCTTCCAAATCTGATATCTTTGCTCTAGTAAATGTGTCTTGGTATGAATCCTCCTTTGAATCTTGTTCCTTGTAGAATCTGTTTGGTTTGTGTCTGCATATCATGCGGCTTGAAGGCCTTGAGGTGGCCCAAAGGCCTTGAGGTGGCCTGAAAGCCTTACTGACCCGAAAGTCTGGGTGGCCCGAAGGTCTGAAGGACTCAAGGACCAAAATGGTGGCCCAAAGATGAATAATTTTGGCTGCTACAATACCGAACAATACCTGCTACAATAGTGCTACAATACCCAAAAATATGCCTCCACCCAAATTTAATCCTAAGTCTTGTGGATGCACTTGAAAAGTCCTCACCAACCTGATTGAGACTCATGTGCAAATGATTGTAGTTATTAAGGAAGTATGAAGGAACAAAACCATGATAATTGAGGTAGATCATGAGGAAGAAAAAGTTCAAGAATCAAGTAGGTTTAAATAAAGATCCCTTATCCAACTTTAAATTGAGCATAAAGAAATCACAAATTATGGTGAACTTCTTCATATTTAGTTTTGTAGAAAAATAGTCACACAATCTAGAAAAGATGAAAAGGGGAAGAATAAGAGAATGAAAATATAGAGGGAGGGAGGGAGGGAGGGAGAGAAACCCAATACTAAATACACTATTGTATATCTTGAGTATTGAGGATGTAGATGTAGATTGACGCACGTCTGTGTCGGGGTGTTGCAAAAACAATTTTCTAAATTGTTTTATAGTGCAGCACGATGGCTGATCAGAGTCGTCTCACGATGGCTGATCAGAGTCGTCTCACTTGAATAGCTTCTCAGTTTGTCTACTTTCTTAATCCAATTCACATAAACACTATTCCTTTTTGTTTTTATTATTTTATGAAAACAATGATAACTATTTAAGTTTTTTTATTACTTTCTAAAATGATGAAAAGACACGGAGAATGACAATTTAAACTTAAACTAACATGCAATACTAAACTGAATGTGATTAGAAAGAAAGAACATGGTCCTGAGTTTGGTTTTGCATTATATCATTATTCTCCTTTATTTGTTTAAATTTAATTTGATAATCCAATCATGAAATCTCACGATTAATTATTATCCTTTTATTTAGTGTTGTGAAATCTTGAATGTCTTAAGCAATCTAAATTCCACCTTTTTTAATCAAAGTTGATGGCACAACTCAGTCGAGAGTGTGACATCTTCTAAGACCTTGCTCCATTGTATGTCGTTTCATCTATTGATCAGCTCAACTTCATTGTGTAAAGAACTAATCAATGGAAGAGAGAGAACGTAAATAAAATAAAATAGAAATAAATTTGAGTTGCATGTCATGATGGACAATTGCTACACTTATGCATGTCACTCACATCTATCACAAACATAAAATAAACTTTAAGAAAAAATTTAAGAACACCTTAACCTCTCCCGGGCCAAGCCTCAGGTCAGCCTCTCATTGTCGAGAGTAAGAGATCACAGAGGAAAGAAAGAAGAGAAGAAAAAAAAAGGACGAGAATAAAATAAAAGAAGAATAAGGGAGGAGAGACAAAGAAGAGAGAGAGAAAGAATAATACAATAAAATAAAATAATAAAACATATGAAATGATAGAAAAAAATAAAAGAAGAAAGACGAAGAAGAATTTTCAAGAAAAGAATATATAAAAAATATATACATAGTGTTTTAAGAAGAAGAAAAAGAAGAGAAGAAGAATAAGATGATGAAAAGAAAGGAGGAGGGTGGATGAAGCACTTTAAAGAAAAAAATCATGCATGAAATTCTATTTATAAAAGAAATTAATTACAAAAGAAATAAAACTAAAAAGAAAATTAAAATAGAAAATTCAAATGCAGCAGCTTTGACCACAACAAGATCTGCCTTTGGTGGATGCCAACTCCCTCGGTAACAACATGGTTTCCTCATATAGGCAGGGAGGAGCCTCAGTCTTCCTTCAAAATATCCTAGATATTCTTGGTTCAACATTTGACAAAGATATCTATTTTTTAGATCTTCTGAGAGACCCACAATGATGAATTTGGAAACACCCGTGGTTTTTGGGTGTTCAAACTTTTAGTGGTGTGAGCTCAAGCGCAACGTGCTTCTTCACGTGCATGGGAAGCCTGGGGTGCAAGGGGGAAGTGGTAGCGACGAAGGATGTGGTAGCATGGCAGCAGTGTTCCTCTAGCCCACCGAGTCATCTGGCCTTCGAAGTGGCCAAATGAAGCCTTTATGACGGTCTCCCACAACTCCAGAGGGGATCCCAGGTGATCGCAGGCCTTGACATGGCGAAAGGGGTCGAGCTCGAGCTCTCCCGCGTAGGCAATGGTGTTATCCAGTGAGTTGTAGTGGCGGTGATAGCGACGACAACGGTGGATGTGGTGGCCAACTTGTGTCTAAGGGTGGGACCGCTAAGTGGTGTGGGACGATGTCATTCAAATTAAAAGATGAACAATACCATTTAAACATTTGTCTCACATCAAAACGAAACTCAGGGGTACGCTTGCATATAATCCAAGGTGTGGGAGCTCGGTCCAAAACACTTGCAGTGGGGATGGGTTCTTGTATTCACACACACACTGACATGGGCCGCACGCACTTCACAGCCCGAGTTGGACTTGGCCCAACCTTACTTCTCATGGGATTCACTCCCTGTGGGCCACACATGAACGATATTGATGCCCCCATGCACCTCATGGTGCCCAGCTCGAGTTGGCTCTCCCAATGGTGGCTTGGCCAGTTATCCCTCGTGGGCTTGGCTATGTGGTGAGTTGCCTTGGGTGATGGACTGACTTGAGTATGACCCAATTTTTTAGTGACCACCTAAAACAACCTAGAACATTTCAAACAAAAATTCAAATAATAATATCTTAAGTCCAAATGAAAATTCTAAATTCAAAAATCATCATCATTTTATCTATTTAAATCAACTTTAATTCTTTATTCATAAATACCAACTTTCAAATAAAACATTGAATTACATGGTCATTTTCATTAAAACCCATTGAAAATATTTAGAATATGTTTTAAAAAATGTACATGAAATATGAGTGTATCAAATACCTCCACACTTAAATCATGCTTGTCCACAATCATTAAACCTCAACATTGAAAATCATAGGGTACCAATGTTACCTTTATTCAAATTTCTAAACAATAAAATAAAACAACTATCAATGTCAAATCAAAATTTAAAATGTCACATAAAATATCAATTCAATTTCTAATTTTTCAAAGAAACAATCAATTTAAGTATTTTACTTTTTCCCTTTTGAAAAAATGGTGGAACTTCTTCTTTCATTCATCCAAGCTCCTTAATTCATTATTATTAAACATGCCAAATCATGATCTACCTCTCTTGAATCTTTTCTCTCATCACTCATGATATAATTCAAGTATAGTTATGCTCATATCATGAGAACATGCTCTTTATCCAGAGTCTTGTAAAAGAAAAACTTTCTCCTTTTTGTAAAGACAAAAGTCACATAAAATCATGAGGGCTTGTCAATCAAGGTTCAAATGACTCCGAGCCTTTAAGGTTGGTAGGAATTGATGTTTAAAAATTAATGCTTGAGGAGGTGGTTTATCTCTTAAATCAAAGTGCATGATATCAAAAGTAAAAGTGTAATGATATTCTCCCCTTTAAAGCAGCAACTCATATTTTCCCCAAAACTCAAAGTAAGAGCAACTCCAACCGACGACGCCAAAATGAAGTAAGCTTTGGGTAAAATAGCTCATAAACAGGGAAATCATCTCCAACCGGTACGCTATTCTTGACGCTATTGTTTTTATATCACGAAAATAAATACAAAATTAAAATCAAATAGGCAGGAAAAAAACCAAACAGTGATAACGCTGCAACAGTCCAACGCCAAATATAGCGCTGGACTGTGCATCAACGCCATTTTTGCGCTGGATTTAGCGCTGGGTTGGAGATACTCGATTACTGCATTTTGGCATTTTTAGCGTGGGTTGGAGATGGTCTAAGGTCATGATCAAAGTAAAGCATAATGAATGATTTGTGCACCCTCTTGAATATTTTTCTTATTCTTTTTTTCTCTTTCTTGAATGTTATGCTTGAAATAAATCTCACATCCATCACCTAACCACATATGATAAAAATCATCAATCTAGTAATTGTGATTTTTTGTTTTCCCAAATCAAAACCAATTATTTTAATTTTTTAGTCCTTTTTTTCATTTTCTTTTTTTATTCCAAAGGGGGAAAACAATAAAGAGTACAATGAATTTAAACCTTTCTCAACCCCCATATGTAGCACCCCCAGACTTCTTCCTTACAATGTAAATCACCCCTTTCTTCATGACTCCCTTCACCCCCAAAATTTAACTTTAAAATATCATGCAAATATTAAGAGTTGGGTGGAAATGGATAAAAATGAAAAGAAATGTGGCTCATTCCTAACAAGGTATTTCATGTTTTCTATGGGATAAACAAGGATTAATGTAATAGTGGTCTCAAAGATAAGAGCTTCTCAAAAGACGCCTCAATCATTTTAAATGTATTTTAGAATAATCATAGCTTTGATAAGTTCAAATGCAAGTTCTAGTAGGTGGCATGTCCTAAGATCACTCAAGAAATATGCTCAAGATAAAATAGGAAGTACTTGGTCTAGAAATCCTCTCAGGAATGAGAAATACGATTTGATACAATCACTCATGACATGACAAATAATAAAAAAATTAATTCAAATAAATTTAAGAAGTTCAAAGCGTTCAAAATGATAAGTAAATTTCATTTACAAGAATCAAATCATTCCCTCAAATCATGAGTCCTCATTTTAATATCCATGTTTCACTTTAATCATCCAATTCTCCATTTTACTCATTAAATATCATTATCATTGAAATCTAAAACATGGAATCATAGGATTCCTAAGAAACTCATGTCTCTTAGATAAGTCAAGTAAAGAAATAATTCAAGCATTGGCATGCAATTCCAGTTTAAGCTCAAAATAGGTTTTAGAAAAAATGTAAGGATTTTAAAAGATAAACATTAAAAGTGAACTCTTTTTTCTCATGAAGTTGAAGTCCACTTCCTTAATTATTTGGGGGATTCCTTGTGCCATTACAGTCCTACAAAATTAAAGAAATAAATTAAGCACAAGGATTTTATCATTTAAGCTAAAAAATACGTGGGAGTAAGCTGTATGCTAAACTAATTCTAACAATAAAATTGAAAGTACTTGAAAGAAAGTAAAGATAAATCTTAGTATGATCCCTCAAGTTGGATCTTTCTTTTTAATGCCTCCAGAGGGCAATACTAGTTGTTATCCAAAGTCTGATAGTGGGTGGGGCTTCTCTAACTTGAACCACCACATGTGGCTTTTCCCAGTTTTCCACTTATTCATTCTTGAGGAGGAATGATCCATGGATAGAGTATACCAGATCTAACACCTTCATAATTAGGTATAGCTTGAATGATAGGGGTAGGATGAAGTATGAATCATCCTCCTTGGTTTCTACTTGTGCAACCTCCTCCTTGTCCAGTTCTTTCTCAATAGGGGCTGCATGAATTGAATGATCAAAGGGAAGTAAGAAAGTATTTTTTACTTGAATAAAATTTAAATTTAAATTATTAATAAGAAATGTATCCATCTCAATATGAGAAGCCTCTGACTTGATTTCATTAGGATCAAACACTTAGACTTCTTCATGGGCTTCCTCAATTTCATGTTCATCAAAATTAGGGAGCTCCATGTGTTCCTCGACAAGTTCATGTCCAATTTCTTCATCTTCCTCTAAGGTAAAACAAGGATTATCTGAATATGAAAATTCAAAGCAGTGGGAATTAATACTAAATTCAGATTGAATAAAGTAAAATGAAATAGAGTTTGAGATAAGATCAACTCCCTTAGTTGGTTCATCTTCAATATCTTCTTCAGTGGTGAGTGCCTCTTGGAGTTGGATGGTAGCAAGTGGAGGTAGGTAATCGGGATCCTCCATCTTTTCTTCAAATTCAACCACTTGGGTGGTGTATTCATCTTCCATGGCTAGTGAGATATTCAATGGTGTTGCCTATTATACTTTGTAGGGACTGGGGAGATTGAGTTGTACCTCGCATTCATTAGAGAATTCATCCAGACCTATTTTGATCTCCCACACATTGCTCAGCAGGAAAGTCTTACTCATCATGAATCCATTCTAACTCATCATGGTCTTCTTGGATACGATCTTTCAGATGGTTAGGTTTTAGATACTCCTCAAGCATGTACTCAAATTCTTTGATGTCTTTAATAAAATTGGGCATCTCCAGTTGGACTTCCTCCTTGGTCTTCAGTCTTTGATAATCATCTTTGACTTTATCAATCATATCTGCAAGCTCTTAAAATTAAATTATGGTGTCATCCCCATTCATCACATGCTTTTCTAGGTCAATGTGTTCATCGATCATTTGTATGAGAGCCTTCTTAGCATTGTGTAGCACCTTCTTTTGATCCTGCACCCCTGAGTAACTGTTCCATGTATTGATAAAAATGATCATTTGAAAACATCATGGAAAGATATTTTTTTATGTTTTTTAAGAAATGAAAACTATCTACTGTGTGAAAAATAAAGAGTAAATAAACACCGATTAGCACCCTGAAAATGATGCCAGTTTTGATGCATGCCTTTCATGGGGCGTGGCAGAAGAAAATTTCTAAATTGTTTCCTAATGCAATATAGTGGCCAACCAAGGTCATCTCACTTGAGGAGCTTCTCAATTTGTCTACATAATCCAATTCACCTAAACACTATTTTTTTATGAAAACAATTATAAATGTTTGGTTTTTTTATTACTTTCTAAAATTATGAAAATATATGTAGAATGACAATTTAAACTTAAACTAACATGTAATTCTAAACAAAATGTGATTAGAAATAAAGAACTTGGTCCTGAGTTTGGTTTTTCATTCTATAATTATTCTCCTTTATTTGTTTAAATCTAGTTTGATAATTCAATCATAAACTCTCATGATGAATTACCATCCTTTTATTTAATGTTGTGAAATCTCAAATGCTTTACGCAATCTAAATTCCACCTCCTCTTGTAATCAATGTTGATGGAACACCTTAGTCGATAGAGTGACATCTTCTAGGACTCGACTCCATCAGATGTTGTTTCATCCATTGATCAACTCAAATTAATTGTGTGAATAACAAATCAATGGAAGAGAGGAAGAATAAATAAAATAAAAGAATATAAATAGATTTGACTTGCATGTCATGGAGGATAATAGACACACTCATGCATGCCACTCACATCTATTACAAACATAAAATAAAATTTAAGAAGGAATTCAAGAACACCTTAACCTCCCCCATACCAAGCCTCAGGTCAGCCCCTCATTTTCAAGGATAAGCGATCATAGTGGAAAGAAATAAGAGAATAAAAAGATAAAATAAAATAAAATAAAATAAGAAAACACAAGAAATGATAGAAAAAAATAAAAGAAGAAGAAAAAAGGAGAATAATTTTAAAGAAAATAAATATATAAAATATATAGACAAAGTGTTTTAATAAGAAGAAAAAGAATAAAAGAAGAAGAAGAATAAAATAAAGGAGGGTGGATTAAGAAATTCAAAGAAAAAAAATCATGCATGAAATTATATTTATAAAATAAATTAATTACAAAAGAAATAAAATTAAAAATAAAATTATAATGGAAAAATGAAACGCAATAGGTTCGACCTCGATAAGATCTACCTCCGGTGGGTGCCAACTCCCTCAATAACTCCATGGATTCCTTCTCATATAGGAAGGTAGGAGCCTCGATCTTCCTTCAAAATATCTCGGATCTTCTTGGTTGAATGTTTGACAAAGATATATATTTTTTAGATCTTTTGAGAGACCTACGGTGATGAATTTGGAAACACTCATGGTTTTCAGGTGTTCAAACTTTTAGTGGTGTGGGATAGAAAGCGGTGTGCTCCTTCACATGCATGAGAAGCCCATAGTGTAAGGGGTATATGGTATTGGAAAATGATGTGGTAGTGTGGAAGCAGTGTTCCTTTATCCCATAGAGTCATTCGGTCTTCGAAGTGTCCAGATGAAGCCTTTATGGCAGTCACATGTAGCTTCACAGGGGATATCAGGTGGTCGAAAGCCTTTCCATTGTGAAAGGGGTTGAGCCCAATCCCCCCATCAATAATGGTGTTCTCCAATATATTTCAGTGGTGGTGATGGTAGCATCGAGCGGTGGCAGCAATGGAGGCGGTAGACGACTTGTGTCCGGGGATGGGAGCACTGAGTGGCGTGGGACAGCATCGTTTGAATTAAAAGATGAATAGTACTATTTAAACATTTGTCCCACATAGAATCAAAACTCGAGGGTGTACTTTCATATCAACCAAGGTATGTGAGCTCGATCTAAAATGCATGTAGTGGGAATGAGCCCCCATATTCACATACACACACCGACATGGGCCACACGCATTGTGCGGAATGAGTGGGCCTTGGCCCAACCTTACTCCCCATGGGCTTCACTCCCAATGGGCCACGTATCCACTAGATTAATGCCCCCATGCACCTAATGATGAAAATATCAAGATGGATCTCCCAATGGTGGCTTGTCCGGCTAGCCCTCATGGGATTGGCTATGTGGTGAGCTACCTTGGTTGCTGGGATGGCTTGAGTCTGACCCAATTTTTTCATAACCACCTGAAACAACTTAGAAAATTTCAAACAAAATTTCAAATAATAATTTCTTAAGTCTAAATAAAAATTCTAAATTCAAAAATCATCACTATTTTATCTGTTTAAATCAACTTCAATTATTTATTCCTAAATACCAATTTTCAAATAAACATTGAATTACATGGTAATTTTAATTAAAAACCACTGAAAATATTTAGAATATGTTTAAAAAAAATGTTCATGAAATATGAGTGTTTCATAGAGAAATATGTGAGAGAACCAAAACAATGTTCCTAGAGATAAATATGTGTATCTAAGTGAGAACCGACCCTACTATCATATTGTATACTTTGTGGGTTGAAGAAGAAAGATTTCTTATGATTTCTAAGAAATAAAGCATCACAATGTGTTGAAGAAGAAGTAGAAGTGAGAGTGAACGACCTTGCTTCTTCTGATTATCATCCATGATAAAGAAGAAGAATAGTTAGAATATTGGACGATGATATCCTTATGTTATAAGATCCGATTGAGAATCCTAGCTTACTATATCTTTATATCTTAAGGACTGAAGAAGTGTGAGAAAACCTAGAGATTTTTGTATTGGAGGTATCCATTGAGATTAATTCAATTTGAGGAAGTATATTAGACCTTTCTAATCCAAAGGATACTTGATCCTACTATTGATCAACATAAAGCAAAGCAGGATGAATCCTTTATTTTTTTAGGAAGGCTTGGTTGGTGACAGATCCTAAAAAAGGAAAGTTAGTTCTTGAATTGTACTAGGTTTGTGTCAGGAATATGGGTTCAAGGATATAACCTTGTTCCAACTTCTTCTTGATAATGAGGAGTTGTGTGTGTGTGGGGGGGGGGATAACAACCACCATATACCAGGGATATAGTCATCCACATTATAATAAAACTATGTTATCAAATCCTAGTGTGCCTTATATTGTTTTCCCATTTATGTTACATAACATAAAATTGAAGGTGAGTTGAGTGGAATAGTAAGATTCATTCACTGAATAGTTTTATAGGTAAAAGAGAGGGGAAAAGGTTTTAATTGGTAAAAGATAAATCACACTGATTCACCCCCCCTATATTCTCTATGTGGTGTGCCAATCTCGGTGGAACAACAGGATCATATATGGGTATCAAATTGATGGGTTTTGTAGGATCATACCCTTATCAATTCAATGAATTAAACCCATTTGAATGCCCAATATATCATCACTGAATCAATGTAAATGAAAAACATGAATCACAAATAGGTGTACCTAAATCACAGTGTTCTCTCTCTCTACCGAACTCAATAGAATACATTTGATAGAGTTCACCAAGCGATATCCAATAGACTCTCACATCCATAGGGATGTGAAACATCTACTAGAATCCTCATACATTATGAGAGGACCCTACATACTCAAAGGTGTTATAGAAAATTCCTTGATGAAGATAAATAGAGAACTAGTCTGGAAGAGAGATTTAGTTATAGATAGATTGAATTGAACCCACACCCAAATGAGGATCCTATCCTTTATCCCTTTATTAAATGATTGGAGTTAAGGGTTAACTATAAATAATTGTTAGTTGAAATACATTATCATAATGCATAGTCATTGATTTTTTTATAAATTTTGAAAGTTTTAAATATTTTTCATGCAATAAATAAATCTCCCCAATGATTCATAAATAAGATAAAATTGTTTGGATGATGTGGAAAATCCTGAGCATTGAATATCTCATATTGTAATATATATGGACTATCATACCATATAAAGAGGCATCTATATGCCTTTAATGACATGTTTATGTTATATCCTATGATAAGATTCAGATTTATATTAAACCTTATGACATGGATGATTCATACACTACAACTCATCCTATTTTAGTATATTTCCGACAATATCCCACTTATAGTAAAATCTCATAATGAATTTACATAATACATCAAAACTCTTTATGAATCCATACAAAGTCCTTTGGATATGATATCAAAAGTCTCTTTATTTTAGAGTTATCACTTTGTCCAAAATTTCATCATTATTATAAGTCCTGATTGTGTGGTCCCACAGGCCTTTGTGGTGTTGATAAAAAATACGAAATCATAATTTCAAAGATGTAAGAAAAGAGATAACTCTAAAAAAATGTCAATGTTACTCAATCTACAAAGTGGCCAGGTGTGATCTTGATCAAACATACTCATATATCTATATGAACATGTCCACCACTAGATGTATCATATACATCATATGTAAACCTATATAATCCTCTTTTATATGAAATTGATTGACTATTAGACATGCAACATTTTAATCTAGTATTGTTCATCCCATACATTCATGATTATCTAAAACAGTCTGACTGATATGAATAAATACATAACCTTTCATTCATCTAAGTATCCAAGCACATCACATTTCACTCAACTAACCATGGTCATGCATTTCCTTAGTCAAATTCAATCAAGTCCTGGATGTCTTTTCATTTCATACAAGTGGAAAAATCCCATCTTGGTTAATCTTTAACATATATGATCAAACCAAACACCAATTATTTTCTAATCCTCAAGCCTTTTATAAGAAAAGTGTCAAAGTATGAAGGTTCACAAACTAGGCATCTCACTAACCTCAAGTAATGGGGATTCATAATAAGAATACACCCTTATGTATATCAATGATCGTATGATATTCCATGTGATATAATTTTTTTGGTCTATACAAATAATAACTCTTGAATTATTATCTTCTGATTCTATTCTTTGTATCACATACAACTCTTTGTATCGAGTACAAGATTCTACTCACAATAATCTTAAATTATCGTTGTAACCCATAATACTTGAAGATGATTATTGACTAGGGACAGATCAAATTCATGCCTTGAGGGATTATTATCATTCTATTATATATGTAATATAAAATCAACACACATGAATGAATGATAAAGCGATATTTCCTTTATTATAAAACCTTGATATATTTAATAACTATTAAATTCAACCTATCATGTAACTAATACCAATATATTCAATGTGAACCTCATAATTTTTCTACCCAAATGGATTGTTAAAATATCTACTACATTTTTATCTGTAGCCACCCAAAATATCTTTACATTTCCCCTCTAAAAAATATCTCTAATGATATGAAATTTTTGAAGGATGTGTTCGGTCCTTTGGTGAGATGAGGGTTCCTTTTCCTGATCAATAACCCCATTGTTTTCATAATAAATCTCAATTACTCCCTAAATTCTGGGAACTACCCCCAGTTCATAAATGAACTTCATGTTTCAAACAATATCCCTCATAAAATCTAATACAACGATGTACTCCTCTTATTTTGTTGAGTCCACTATGATGGATTTTTTGGAACTCTTCTAACCAATTTCTATATCGTTTAGGAAAAACATGAAACCATATTGAGATCTCATATCATCTTTTTCATATTGGAAACTAGCACTACTAGAAAAAGGGGAAATTGATCCCCTTGGCATGGGTGACCGCCATTGATGGTCGCAATCCTTAAAAAATACCTACCTATTTCCCCCCTCCCCTCCCTCACACACAACACCCCCACTACTCACACAAACCCTATCATATCCCTCTGTCGTTGCCCGCATCTACTTCTAGCTTCGGCTCCCTCTCACTCCCTGACTCCTCTACCCACCTATACCTTTACCTCCCTTTCCTCTGAACCCCTCCCCCTCATGCCTCACCCATCACTATCAACACACTCGGAGAGCTACTTCTATCTCCCATCCATACTCACCGACACCCCTCCCTCATGCCTTTCCCAACCTCCACCTCTACCCCCTCCCCTACATACGCCTCCTTTGTCTCCCATCTACGGATCTCCATGTATTCGCCTCGATTTATTGCTCGATGTTTTTCTCCCTTTTATGTATTGGAATAGGGTTCCAGGAGATCATTATTTCACATCCTTCCAATTTATGTTTTTATAGATTTTTTTTATCTAATTAAGGTTGATAGATTCAATTTAATAATTGAAAACCAAGAATGATAGTACAAAACATGTAGGTTTATCTCCATAAACAACAGTTTCATGGATATGTGATTCCTTAATTTTGTGTAGATGTATTTATGAAATCCTTACTGAATACTCCTACACATACCTACTATGAACACCTCCTCAAATAGATTCTTTTTCTTCTTTGAAATGTTCTTCATGAACATATAAGTTATATTTCTTCCAGTGAAAGTCTGGGAAAATATTATTCACTGTATAACAATGATATATTCCATCTTCATGACTTCTCTACAAAGAATAAATATCCTTCTTCATAGAATATAGATCATCAATATAGTACATGGTTACTTATTTCTCTCCAATGTACAGTTCTTCAAAATAATATCATGTCATCCTCCCCCCTTATACCTATATGTGTATCAATGATGTGCAGTAGGATTCCTTCTCTCTCTCTCTCTAATTTAAAAAATATGAATTAAAATATTTAATGAGTGTCTCTATTTATTCCCTATTATATTCTTCTTACTTAAGATATAAAAACTTCATGTGATATCACTTTACATATTTAATATGGAAATATCCATTTTCTTTTTATTCGTATTAGACTAGAAATTTGTTGTTCTGATGAAATTTTTTTCCTGTTTTCACAGTAAGCAGTGTGACTTTATCCTATTTTAAATAAAAATTAGATAAATTAACATCTTGGATAAAAACACCTCATAACCATCAATCAAAAGGTGTATTTAAAAATACACTGCATTCACACTACTGCAACCTCCATGTCACCACCTTTATTTTTCTTTTCATGTTACACAAAGTTTTGGCTCGGTGGTCTTAGAGGATTTTTGATGGATCAATGTTAAGTGGTAAATTCAGTTGCTATAATTTTTTTGAGAAGAATACTATTGAAAGTTAAAATAGGTTAAAATTTAAATCATAATGAAAGATAGTTTAAATAAGGTCGAAGGTTCTGATGATATTCAATAAGTGGTTAAATGATTCAAGAAGTTTTGAAGGACACATATTCTTGGTGAATCGTACATTGTATGAGATTACTCATATCCAGAGGCTCGGATGACTCATACAAAATATTTAGTCATGTATAAAAAAATACTTTAAAAAATAAAATGCATAATTAATTAAATAAAATGCGACGATTGTGTCATCTTTTATTTGTTTTCTTATTTTGGATGAGTATGAATTGAAGTCCACATTCAATTGGTTAGTTTTTATTTTAAATATTTTTTGTGATATGAAATTCTAAAAATTCATGCAATATGAAGTCTTGTGTAAATGTTACTGCTTGTTGTACAAATATGATTATCGATAAGAGTTGGATTGATCTTCCAAATCAAATGTCTAGAGAATATTTTGAAGGCATTATGTAGTTTATTGATTTCACTTTAGGATTTAAAAGTGTCTATATTAGTTTTTTGTGCATAAAATGTGCAAATAGATATAAATTCACAAGAGATACCATGAGGGAGAACCTATTATTGAATGGGTTTTTGAAAAATTATAAGAGTTGGACTCATAATGGGGAAGAATATATTCATTTTCATCATATAGAAATAGTTCAGATGGATATTGATGCGAGGGAAAATGATCTGATGTATGAAATGATTACTAAAATGGTATGTGGGCTGTATGACATCCTGCCATTTTATTACAAAACTTTTCATTACAGTTTACAAATAAAGGATCTTTAAAGTTTAGTGTCTTGGAAATAAGGTACATAATACATGAAAACATGAAAAAATTCTTCTAATCCAAATGAAAGGATTATTTATTTTTTCATCCTAAGTATAATTACTCCAACTCAAAACCTGAGGAAATACATCAAAGGAAAGGGTTAGTATAAGGCCTGGTAAGGGAAATAGTTACATGTGAACTTGAGAGATATCAATAAGTACATGAGAAATTTTATAAAGGCATGAGAAATAGGAATACCATAACAATAATAACTTGAATAATAACTTGAAAATGTGGCTAAAAATTTAATTTTGATATTCATAATCATATCACCAAGTTCCATCTCCAAGGTGTCATAAAAATTACCAAGGTATTCACCAAGGTATCGTAAAACTTGTCATATATAGAGATTAATTTCTTTACTCAATGCATTGGAGCGCTATCAGGAAAAATCCTTAATATGTATTTTTTTCATGTGATCCACATATATCATAATCAAACATTTCATAAATAACCCATATAGAATAAAAGAAATAGGTTTTATATCAAAATCATGGTGTTTTAAAAAGTGCTTAAAAACATGATCATTATGTCATTTATAACCCACAGAAAGGGAATGAGGGTTTTATGTATGTCAATTCCAGAATAAAATAAATAATTTTTATGTCACGATTAATACCCCTAGAAATGAAATAGTTTTGGCTATTCACATAAATAAAATAAAATAATTTCTTGGGAAAAAGAGAAATTTTGTGACAAAAATTCTACAGCATAGCAGGTATGAAACATTGTTTTATAAAATGTAAAAAAAGAGGGTAAAAGGGTCTCAAATTCATAAAATAATCATAATATGGTAGATTTATAGAAACAAATGTAAATAATAACATGGTATGGAAATTTGAAAGACATACCACATAAAAGATAACTTGAAAGGAAAAGAGAAGTTGAGAATTCCTTTACCTTGAAGAGTAACTTATAATACTCTAATATTAGGACCTTAGGGGATTTAGAACACCCTAGTAGGACTTATTTTGAGGAAATAATATCATATATTTGAGTATAGTGAATTTAAAATTAAAGGAAATGAAGTAATGGGTGGGTATTTATAGTAAAAGAGAGGGAGTTTTTTTTATTAATTTCCGAGGACACCTCATTAGTAGTATTTGAAAAACCATGGGCTTTACCATGGTATTTTACCATGTTATTGGCCAATTGGGACACCTCATATAATATTTTAATTCAAAATAGTTGACCAACATGTTAAATTACATATTACATCATTATGATGTCATTAAACAGACCGAAAACTCAAAACTATATTTTTACTATTCACCGAAAAACAAAACATTTTATAAAAATATCATAAACTCACCGTAATAAAATATAAACCTTATGAATTCAGGAATTACTTTTATTTTATCATAATAATTATATAAATATGATAAATTTAACTTTTAACTCTAAAATACTTAATTATTAAAAATAATAGCAGATAGAAAATGCATAGTAAACTATCTAGTAAATTTTATGAAAAAAATGAAATTATTTTATCATTAGTAATTAAAAATGATTGTTTTTATAATAATATTTCATTATAATAAGTATTATTCATAATATCATAGGTTATTATAAAAATTTATATCTTTTCTGGATTGTACAAATTCTATCTGAAAACAAACAATTTATAAAATTCCATTTTATTAAGAAAAACTGTTCTTAAAATAGAAATGATGGAAGAGAATTATTTACAAAAAGGGATTTATAAATTAAGTATCTAATTCCTTGAAACATAACATCTTATAACACCTGTATACGACCTAAGGGTAAGGTGTGTGATAGTGACAGACTCTTGGGTTGGCTCAGATAACATTGCCCAAGCGGTAATTTCTACCAACTTTAACTTCTCCCGAAGGTGATTTCATTCATGCTTAAATTGTTTAAGCTTGACTTGGGATTGGTCTAGAGATAATCCCAGTGATGCTACCTCACACCCAAGTTCTGAAAAATGGGATTTGTATGAAAAGATTCTACAAGATGAGACCATCAACTCTTTTTTCTGCATTAATTATCCATTATCATTTCTATTTATAAACAATAATTATAATGATAAAAATTATTATTGTTTCCAATGGTTGTATTAACCAATGGTAATATAACGGTCAAAACCTTATGTTCACATTTCATTTATACTTATATATTTTTATTAATTATGATATAGTAAAACATACATTTTCAGGAAACAAAATATTATTCAGATGTTCAGGTCGTTACAGGATGGATCCTGAAGGAATTGACATCCGTAATGTTGATACCGGTGAGATCAATCTGTGTTATGCTGAATATTGTGATCCATTGAGGTTTTATGAAATAACTGATGATGCAAAAACTGAATTATATTCCAGGTTCAATGATTACAGTAAATTTTCATTTTTCATGGATTTTTTTCACTTGAAGACTTTGAATTAGTGGTTTTGGCACCGAAATTCATGCCTCGAGATAGATTGAGAAATGACACAACTATTCATGATGAAATTCAAGCTCAACGGGCCAAAATATTATCAAAAAAGGTTTCCTCTCAAAGATCTCTCACGGAGCCCCTCATCACCGTGAAGGTGCAAATAACTGATGTAACTCCTATGAGTCTGACGCCCTCTATGACCATGCTAAGGAAGTTGGTGTATGGATCCATCAGTCTCACAGAGTCACTACCTTTTTTGAAACCCTTCTTTCCTTCACAGTTCATCTCCAGGCATTGAGAGACCCCATTACCTATAAATACCCAGTTCACCCCACCTCAAATGGATGACTGCCCCAACCTTTCAACTCTCAATCTCCCAAATCACGAAGGTCCCGATTACCACAAACCAGAACAAAAAATGGATCACCCAAGGTATGTGAGAATCGTGATCCACCCATTCCATTATTCCTAAATGCCCCTTCCTATGGTAGGGATGCCTTTTGCAAAGGACTACGTCTTTCACAGAGGAAGGATACCCTTTAGTTTACTCGAGGCTTCACAGAGCATTAATCCTTCACAATGAACTCTTACACCGATTCAATACTCCATGCTAAGGTAGGGTTCCCATTATTCATGAAGCCCATTCCTTTGCGCATCTCCAGTTCTCCATGAAGCATCAGAGCTTTGTGAATCCCCTCTCATTGAGGCCTTCTTCTTCATGATACCCTCTTCTATACAGCCCTCCAAGCTTGTATGCTGTGATTTATTGGTCCCTCATGAGATTTCCCCTATTGCGTTTCACTACCTCTTTATTTTTGGAATATGTATGCTAATAGCCCTTGATTTTTTGCATAAGAATGCTAACATAGACCCCACAATCGACCAATACTCTACTCCATTGTTTTTAGGCATTGCTGGTGCCTTCCCTCCCCCAAGTGTTGGTGAGTTCCAGTTATGTAAGTCAAAGGGGTGAGGAGTGAGTCCTCCCCATCCGATTTGCGAGATGTAAAACTACCCAACATCA